>JAUMJJ010000352.1:1022500-2239166 GCA_033556795.1 Tapera naevia
ATGCCGCAGCAGGATGCCTGTCGGATAGACAATTAAAGTGGCCCAGGAATGACATATCCCCTCTTGCCAACATAATTAAGGTGTATTATTTGTCAGGGAGGTCAACGGTGAACAAATGTCCTAGCAAAGTGAGACTGAAAGACAGGGAAGGAGCAGATAATGAAATTCAGGGATGACAAATGGCTTTGAGCCTGACACTGTGGCATCTGACAGAAAGAGACATCCAGCGAGTCTGAAACTTCTGCTTCTGCTGCACTCTGTGTTGTTTCATTCTACCTTTTCCATAAAGAATCCCTAGCATAGTATTTATACATATCTTAGACATGGTAAAAATGCAGATAACAGGTGAGATAAAGGAGTGTCGCAAAGGCAGAGATTAGCCTGTTCTATATATTTTAATTTTCCAATCAGCAGAGACTCCTCTTCATGCACTGGACACATGTTCATTAACCCTGCATCTTTAAAGTTCCTCCGCCTGAGCCCCTTGCCCAGGGAGAGGTGCTGGGAGGACCAGAAGGTGCCCATGGGGAAGCAGAAGCAGCCAAGGTGGCTTTGTTCCAGCCTGCAAAGGGAGAGACACATCCCCAGTTCGCATCCTCACCATCACCCTGCCTGTGTTGAAATAGATTTGTGCTAGATGATGTGGGCCCTGAAGTCTCCCTGACATTTCCCTGACATTTGTTTTCTGTTTCTTGTCTCTCCTTTGTCTATACAAAAGCAAAACCTGACAACTATTCTTTCTCCTGAAAAAATCACACTTTCCAGCAAATGCAAGTGACTATTTGCCTACCAATGGCTGAAATTTTGGGCTGCTTCATCGCCTCTAAAACCGATTTCTGGCAGTATGCAAGCTAAGATGCACTTGCACACTTTGCTGGTTGTTATCTCTGTAATAAAATGTTTATAAGAGGTAGCAGACTGATGCAATTAAATTCTTTGCTCCTATTAAGCAATTATCTTAAAATCTTTTAAACTCATGTATTAGAGATCAATGAGTCAAGCCAAAAATCCCAAATGTTATTTTTGTCTTTCAATTGGATGTTAACAAAGGTCACTAGTTGTTTTTACCAGATTCCCAAGCCTGGCATGCTCCTTACGTACATATCAGGGCTGACCATTTAGAAAAGTTACATTAATTTTCATTCTGAAAACCAGACATGTTAGATCTGAGTCCTTCACTTCAGAGAAATTAGGGTCTTTTAAGGTCACTGATTCTACTTCAGCCAGGGAAATATCCACATGGGTTTTACAGGTTGGCTATGTATTGGCTCAGTGTTGTGCTTGTCACATTTTTCATATGTATTCCTGAAATGATACACAAAAATTAGGGGCAAAATACTGTCAGAGAAAAAAAAGGAACTTATATAATCCCACTACAGCAGTCCCAACACCTTTTAAATAGACATGTGCAATAACATGGTTGGCAAAATTCATATAACCTGACTACTACTTTAATGGCATTTTAGGGACAGTGAAATTACTTCAGTCTATTTTACCATACTACAGAAAATCATAAGCAGTATTACAGGAGGCTGAAAATCTCCATATTTATGAATGAGGGATGGATGATTAAGATAAAAGCATCCCTGCTATTGATCACAGGCCTCTCTCATCTATTAAAATAATAAAACTACATAACGCTGCAGCACTTAAAACCCAGTACTTGAAGAAGGTGACCGAATGCAAACGCTGGTGGTTGTGCCTCCATCTGTGGCAGAGCCCTCCAACTGCTCTCCGTCACTTGGTGCCAAAACTTGCCAGAGAGCACAGCCACCAGTACTCATCACAAACCTGATTTAGCCCAAATTACAATCCAACTGTCCTCGCTATTGCCCACTGAAATTCAGTGCTGGGCTCAGGGGCACTCAAACACTGTGCATAGCTTGCTGCATCAGGGTAAGTCAACATCATCATCATCTGGATTTCCAGGGGGATGCATTTTGTTGCAGCAAAAACATGTTCTTTGAGACACTTCCTTCAGCAGGATGACCCAAAAAGGTATTTAGAGCCATGACCTTCCTTGGTACTAAGCACCCCCGTCCAATGTAGGAGATACTTGCCAGCAGCACTGGTTTCATTAGCTTTCTGAGCCTCTCTCACCCTCTTTTGTAGCATCAATAAGGGGCCAACACCACAGTCCCATGTCATCAAGATCTCCCACTGATGTGTTGTGGGGCTAGGCTCAGACACAGCTGGTAGGTTTATGCACAGAGATATTAGCACTACCAAAACCCACCGGTGACCAGAAACTGATCTAGCAAAGCACCCTTCACAAACTATAAAAATGCAGCCTGTATAAAGTATTTTTATTACATATAACACTCTGAATTCCTCAAGAAAAGAAAAAGAGATTATTTTTTTTTTTGCAAGTGAAAATCATGGAGTTTTGCCTTCCCAAAGTGCGTGACTCTTTACTTAGCAGAAGGTGGAATATCCCAGTCACCCTGAAAAACCACTGCATGCTGGCCTAGTATTAGCTTGGATCCAATTAGAAAAAAATTCTGAGTTTTAACTCAGGTGGAAGTGTGGGATTGTAACAGCAAAAGCCTGTGCTTGAGAGGAAATGGAGAAAGTTGTTCTTGCTGAAGAAAGGAAAAAATGTCTGTTCAGTGCTCCACAAGAATCTCATATAAAGCTGGTGAGCTGAGCACAGCTCTCAAACTGAAGACCACAACTGGTTTTGTGCTCAATGATCAGAACCAGGTACAGAGACCAGGGACTTGTTTGTCCCTCCCAGAAGGGAGGAAGCACACTTGTCTTCCACCAGGGAGAAAGCCAAATTCTCCAGACCATGATGGACACCATCCATACAAAACTGCTCCACCTAAGCACCTCTCCTTCTCAATGCTTCCTTGTACCCAAACCAACCTTGCAAGAGAAGCTGAGCAATTCAACACATCTCCTTTCAGTTTTTACTACCTTGAACGAGGGAAGTATCAGCAGTTGCTCAAAGCCATTCTCCATCACACCAAAGAGGATGCCACCAGAAACACTGTACAACATGCAAGCTCAAAAGCAGCACACACACACTGAAACATTGTTTTGTGTGTGTGCACAGCATGGACAGCCCCAGATGCTTGTGCAGGTCCCTGGTGACTCTGACAATGCCAACAAGCACAACATGGTAATGACTTGCTTCACCGGGTGCCTAAATCCTGCCAAATATAAATAATTTCAACGGAGATGCTTTCACAAACTGGGGTTAAAAAAATGCACTCACTCAAGCATAATTACACTGAAAATTTCCTTTAAATTACTTTGAAAACCATGAGACAAATACATTGCATGCAACACCATGTGTACACAAAACACTTTCAAGAAAGATACACTGTTCTAGAACTTTCCACCTTTTGCTTCCAAGATACAAAGATGCTTTCAAGAACTTTCACAATTATGAGCTTACTTTATTTAATGAAAACTATGATTCTAATAACAATGGAACACAGCACTGAGATATGTACTGAATGAGGTGATATTTGTGATGAAATTAAGGGATATATAACAAGATACAGGAATATGCTCTATTTCCCCCTCTGGTTCCTATTTTTTCATATAGTATCAAAAAAAATATTTGGGTTTTTCTGCTTCAGAATCCTACCATGTCCAAGATTGTCATATGGTTTACAGGATTTGACTTGCAGAATCTGAATTAACAGACAGCTACAGTAGGACATTATTACATAACACAAACTACAAAATGAACAAGGTTTTTAAGAGTTAACAGCAAAGGGATATAGATAAATTCTTTTTAATTACTTGCTACAAACTTGAACTCTTTCTCATTGCCTTTTTCCAGGTCATATTCAGAAGTAGATATACCAAAATACTCTACCACGTGTCTGACCAAAAAATGAGGACAGTAACCTTCACAAAAAGAAAATAAAAAGGAAAGGAAAAGATAAAACAAGGAATAAAATCCTATCCTCAGAAGATATGCAGACCCATATTAGAAATGCAGGAGGCTGAGATAGTTTGGATAAATGCCCAAACTTCTGAGAGTTTAATCAAAACTAAACCAACCAATCCTCTTCCCCTTTAGAGATTTGCCCAGCAACAATTACAATCAGTTTTAAAACCACAAGTACTTAATAAAAACTAGAATATTATAAATCTTCTGCCACATGAAGCTAATAAAAATAAATAATAATAATAAATTTTAATGTTTAAGTCACCCAGGCCCAAAGGCACTAACCTGTATTTGTGCCTCAAGCCAATGATATTAGTAGTTCTAGAAATATTTGAATAAATGTAGTTTTTTCAAAAGTGTGGTTTTTTCTATATACTTGCTAGGTTTTAGACTGATTACATGGACTACACTAGGACTTGTAATGAGAATGTTTAAGACGTATTGCATTTACATTTTCATCTGACATTATTAAATCTCTATTTGTTTCTATCACAGAGAATTTAGAAATAGATTCCAGAGAGTGTATTGTTGGCCATATGGGCCATCATCAACCCCATTTTTCCAGATCTATGTTAAAGCTGGCTGGCACCAACTCTTCAGCCCGCGGTGCCTAGAGTCAAGCTGCCCCAGACATCTCTTCTGGACTGTAAGAAGCCATTTATTTTGCCAGTCCCAAAAGTGATGGTTTTTGTTTCTCACTAACTTATCCCATCTACTTTACATAGTCATTTAAATGCAGACTATTCCATACCACTGTGATTGCTACCACCCCAAACCCAGCGGGTGTATAATGTTTCTGCATCACCTACACGTAACAGAGAGCATTCATTTTTAAGGGAAAGTGTTTGGTTTACCTGGCCTGGCTCTAATGGTAAGAGTAGAGGTAAAACATCAATCATCACTTTTAACATTTGAAGATGATGGCTAACTGCAATGTGATTTCAGTGCCATGAGCCCATAGGCAACAGATTGTTCCTGAGCCCCAAATCTGAGCTCTTTTCCTACTTCTATACAAGAAAAAATCCCATATAAATCTTCCAGTGGCTTTCACTGGCCATAAAAATAAGTAAAAGCTAAGCAAAGATATTTTAATTGCTTGAGTTAATAAAAATAATGGACTATTGAGTGAGTGGTACATATTAATGTTCAGGAAATGCACTATTGTGCTTTTCATGCTCAGGGGCTGGGTCACAGCACCCTAGTGAAAGTGGTAGACAGTGGGTTTTTACTTAGTATCATTCATTTGAAAAAAAAAAATCAAAAGCAAGCACACATACAAAAAAAATCCTATTTTTGGAATATGTTGGAGCACTTCTAGAAATCGCTGAAACTGTTTTCATAATCCTTCCACTTGTAAGGCCAAATGCCTTAATTACCATGAGACCAACTAGCTACAGAGAGCACAGAAAGAGCCATAAAAACATTTTAGAGTGGCCTAAAATAGCTTTTCCTCCTCCTAAAAATAGAACAATGTACAGAGAAAGCACTTCAACCCCTTTTCAAGGCGACTGAGGAGTGTGAGGCCAGCCCCGGGGGGGAGGCAGGGATCCCCCAGCCCCAGCACCACGGCATTCTCCACTGCTGTTCTCCCAGGCCAGGATATTCTGCCAAAAGCATGATGCTGTCCTGTATCAAAACCCATTTCTAGCCTGTACTGAGTCTGACCAGCTTTGGGTCGTGAGCCAAAATGATTTTTTTGGGGAGGAAATTCCACATTTGGGAGGGAAAGGATGAAGCATTTAGAAAGGTCAGATTGCCAGCCAAAAAAAAAAAAAGCAGTTATAGGAATAAAGAGAAGGAAAACATTTCCTGGGTCACTGAGTTTTGTCCAGTGCTACCAGAAGGAACTAACTCATATATTGCCTTTCACAGCCTGACCCAGCTTTTGCAACAGGCGGAAACACTGGGATCCACCTTGAAAACAGAGCAGGAGCCCCTGTGACAGGAGGCAGTGCCTCTGCAGCTCCCGTCCCCCGCTGCTGCAACCTTTGCAAAGGTGCAAAGAGCAATATAACATTGCCAAAATGCATGCTTAACCCAGAAGTCCCATTTTCTTTTTTTTCCTTTCTTTTTTAAAGCATCTGCTGCTGAGAAGGCCCCTCTATAGCACCATTTCCTTAGTTCATAAAGCAGAGGGAAGACCAGGGAGTAAAACCAAACTCTCCTGTCTGATAGGAATGAGTCTCCAGAACAAGGACCCAGAGACTCGCTCCCGGACTTAGATCCTCTCCTGCAAAAAGGCAGGCTTCAGTGCAGTCTCAACACTGATGGCTTACTGAAATTTGGCAAGTCCCTCAACATTCCTGCCTCAGGTTTCCAGTCTGAAGCATGAACCTTATTATTTACCCATCCTCATAAAGGGCTTCGTCACCTCTAGATGTACACACCCACTGGGGCAGTTCTGACACTCATTTCTGCATCATATCAGATTATGCAATCATTATTAACCTTCCAGCTTTCAGTACTGAAGGGTCCAATCCATCTCAGCTTAGCAGATGAAGCTCTACTGACTTCACATAAATCGCAATTGTTTACTCCAGGACTGGATTTAGTCCTGGACATTTTTCAATTTAAAATACACTGGCAACACAGTTCCTTCCAGGGGTGGTCTGATTTCATTTACAAGTATTTGTGCTGGCAAGCCCTACATAATGTTCAGATGCAATTGTGCCTGAGTATTAAATATAATGGGTTAGATGTTATGAAGAGGAAAATGAGATAACTTGGTAAAGGAGGTTTGACAGCAAGAGTGAAAGAACGAAGATCCAACTTAAGCTGCTGAAAGTCTAACAAGATAAAGACAGGCAGGGGAGAGTTCCCTTAAATGTGATGAAAATAAGGCCTGAAGGGGTGGAATGATAGAGAGGCCGAGGAGTACATGCTTCAAGACAGAAGATGAATGTGCCCAACATGACAGTAACATGTGGCTAAATTAATCAAAGTACCCACAGCACTAAATAGAACCAAAACATATAGATCTATGCAGAAATCCCAGAACAGCAGATGCAAAACACATAGAAGGATGCATCTTTTCCTATCTAAATTAATTTTCCATATTTTTGGTCATCGGCTTTTATCATTCTGTGTCACCAGAAACATTATAAATCTCCTTTACATTTTAAATGCATGCAGCCTTCTTCAGCACACACTATTACATCTCCCCATTAAAGACATCACAGCATATGCCATATATCCTGAAGCTAAATTACCAGGAAAAGTTTCCTAAAAATCACAGCAGCTCGTGTGACAAAAACAAACTGTTACAACCACTAATATTTCACCTTGAAAGTATAATTTTAAGTTAATTCCATTTCCATGATTCACGCTGGATTTACAGCCTTTGTTGAGTCCTGTGGCTTTGCTGAGCAGACGCAGCCCGGTTCACAGCCATTCTGCTCACCCTCCACTGCCTCCCTGTGCTGCTGCAGTGCCCCCAGCCTCTCCAGGGACTTTTCCGGAGGCTCCTCTGCTCCTGCAGCCTTTGTAGAGGTTGAGAGTTTGACTTTCAGCCCCTCTCAACTGCCAAAGGGCAAGTGGTAAATTCGGGGTTGTTGCCCCCCTGACTTGGGTTGTAATCAGTGGCTGCCTGTCTTGCTCAGAAGGTAATCTCCAATCAAGGCAGCTGCTAGAGATTAAGTAAATTCAGATCAGATCCTGATCTTGCTTACACTGGGAGTGCAAATTTCAGTGTAATTTGAGTTTGGAGCAGAGTTTGACCCCAATAACTCAAAGGAGTGCCCTGAGCCTGCACTGTGAGTCCAGTGAAGGGAATGTGAAGTAATGCTCTTAGGATGGCAGATCCTTCCACAACCAGGATCCATATGAACGTCACATCCTGGGCACATGCTGGATGTCAGCTTGTGATCCTGCATCCTGCTTTTAAGCATCCCTTCCCTTTTAAATGCCATGGGGCCAGGGGCCTACAGTTAATCTGCTAAAAGCAAGGGCTGGGGAAGGTGAAGTCCCGGTGCATTCCGCCTTCCCAGAGAGTGGTTGAGCAGCAGTGAGACTTGAAGCAGAGGGGCTTGGAGCAGAAAGGGCTTCTGTGGTTCACAGCCCAGCTGCTGCTCCCAGACAGCCAGCGCCTTCCCAGGCCTTGTCTGACATGTGAGGGGCTTAGACTGGTTTGTTCTGAGAGCTCAGGCTGCTGTCCTCCTCCCCACCTCACGCCAACCCCAGCCCACCCAATGGAAGGTGACAGGGATTAGAGGTTTGAGTTCCTTGCTTTCTTGCTTTATTTTTTTACCTTCTCTTTTTTTTAAGAACTTCTGGATGCCAACGTGACTTCTTTGTCTGCAAGAGATTAGGCAAACATCTGTGAAGGGTGACAGAGAGGAGGTCTGAACCCTGCTATCCAGAGGCAAGTTTCTGAGATGACCAACTTTCACCTCACTCTGCTGTTCTGAATAGATTGATCTTTTTATTGTGTCTTGGCTCAGAGAAGTCAGTCAGCTAATGCAGAGCAAGGAGCAAACTCAGTCCAAATAGCACCAAGCCACCGACACACATTTTATTTGCTTAAATGTAGTTTTACTGAGAAGGAAACAGAGTGAGAAAGAAGGGTATTGCCTGGCACTAATACTCCCTCTATTGGAAAAAGAATATTTTCCTGGGAACATGCATTATATTCCTTAGAACAATGCAAAATAAAGCGATCAGTGCACAAACAAAAAGTGTCCTTATTTACTGGAAAAGGGGCTATGCAACAAGGGCATTATGTGTCATTTTCCAGAGAGCTAGGAAAAGTAGTACACTACAAAAGTAAACCACTCTTTAAAAGCCACCACGCTAGATAAAATTTAGACTTACAAAAAAAATAAAACAGAGAGTATTACACAAAAAATCAATTTATTTACCGTCTACTGCAAGATCTCCATTCTCCTGTGGTCATGCTCTGGCATGGCACCCAGCAGCTCCCTGGACACTGCTATCAAATACCAGGTTTTCTAAACAGAGGGGTTCCTTTAACCTTCTGCTGCCCCTAACAGAAAATAAGGCTATGATGACAGAGCACAAACATGTTCTCCATCTGACTTCATTTCTATGAAATACATGAAATGAGCCAGAAAGAGCTGTCAAAGATTTAAATCCCATAGGAAGGGGCACAAATGAGAATGAGGTTTCTGTGCCTCTTCACTTTCTCTGCCCTTGTTTCCTACTACTAATTGGGGAATAGGGTTCTCGCTGGCAGGGCACTGTGGCAGCACCATCCACAGGTGACACTCCTGAGGATGAGACAGGGAATAAGGACTGAAGCCTAACCTCAGCTCCATTCTCCCTCACAAACGAGGATTTTACCTCTAAAAAGTACAGAAGATCTAGTACTGTTCCATCTATACGAAATGTATTATTTGGAGACAAACATATTACTGGTGTAAACCACGAACGTTCCCAGAATTCAACAGAAATGTGGATTTATGCCTGCTGAAGATTTATTGTCTCTAGGAAGATGACAAGGGCAATACAGCCAAGACCTCAGTATACTCCCAAAATAGATCAGCAGCACTTTTTTTTCACCAGCCAGCTCCAAAGACAAATCTCAGTGAAGGATACAGCATCTGACCCCACTAAAAGTGAAGGTTTCCAAAGCTGGGAACTGATTTGTCTCAGGCATTTATCTCACAGATAGATAAAAGAAACTTTTCAAGCAGACTGGATCTAGCCAAGGAGATCACATTCCTTTTGACCTCACTTTCCTCCATATTTTGGGGCACATTTCAAGCAATCTCCCAGGAGAGATGGCATTAGTAGGTAACTTCAAGAGCCAGACATACAATCTCAGAACTTTCAGCTAAATACAAAGTGCTTCAAGGCTGGTCACACTCTGCATCGCTAGCGGCTTTGGGATGGCTTCAAGATGCCCTCCCACCTCTGGTTGTGGACAGATGTAAAAGCCAACTGTGAGCATTTAACATGAGTTTAACAGGTTTAAGCCTGTTTCCTCCCATTAAGCATGGATGCATACACTGGAAGAACAAGAGATTAGCACATGGTGCTCACTGGAGGAGAGACATCCGCAAACCAGCAGCATTAAGCAGAGATTTAGTAACTATTAGCTCCACTCAAAAAAAAATCCATTACAATTTTACAGTATGGACCATTAAGATCTCCCTCCCTCTTTGTATGACACCTATAACGGAGAGGGGGATGGAGGAACCTGATTTTGGGGAGAGTGTTCAAAATCTGAATGAAATTTAAACAAAATACAGCTAATAAAACCGTTATTTGGTAATATGGGATTGGATTTGTGAAGAAAGGGTGAGAAACAAGAACTATGTCAAAGGTAGGATTCCAAGCACTGTTAAAAAATCAAGGTGTATCACAGACAACGTGAAGCATATTACAACTTCTTAAAGATTCAGGGTTTTTTGAAAGACAACTTTTAAAAAATTTCTGGAGAAACTCTCTTTGTTTCTATTTAAAACCAATAGGATTCTTGAAGGAATATTGCCATAAGAGTCCCATTTTTCAGTTATCTCTGCAAACAGTTTTCAAATACCTCTGTACTGCAAAACACCATGCTTAGCCCAGGTATTGCCACAACTGAGCAGAAGTTGGCCATGAAAAAGAGAGCTGCCCAGCTCTCACAAACAGAACCAGGCAAAACCCTAGAGAAAAACAGTTAAACCTTGCACGAAAGAAAAGCCCAGATGAACTCATGCAGAGATCTTCCCACTAAAATCTACAGATTGCAATTTATAATTTAAAATTACATTACTTTCATCTTTAACAATATAGTGATTTGTACCTCAATTCCCATCAAGCCCCTCTCAGAGTCTTGCTCTGCTCATTTTATGAGACGTGATAGCAACACAGGACAAGGCAGAAAAAATGAAAGCTAAATTGATAGCACTTTTTTTTGTCTTCTACTCCAGGCCTCACATAAACCAGCACTCCTACTATTGGGTTTTTCTGAGAATCCAAAATAAATACACATCCAGAAGACTTATTCTCATATTTCCAGCTACAACAGAGGCATCCAGGGTTTTGCTTCTTCCACCTTGGATGTACTTGCCTGTGTTGATTCAGAAGCAGACTAACATATAGGACCTTAAATTCCATATGACTCTATGCAGTGTAATGAACACCAACAGACTTCAAATTTCCTGTATATCATGGGTGCATTTTATTGCATTATATGGCAAAAATCCAAGAAAAAAAACTACAAGGAGAAAAAAAAATAAAAAATGAAAAATGCATTGCTACTGCTTTTTCCAAAAATATCACAGGAATGTGATCTCTCCTTAATATACATACTGATGATCTATTTGGAATTTTTATCCGCAGTTATGAAGAAAAAGAAAACGTTATTCCCTCTGAGGCCAATTTTCATCTTGCTCTGGAATTCTCATTTAAACATCGCAGAGAACACTTTGCCTTCTCTAGATATTAACTATTATTTGTCTCTGGCTCGAGGCTCATGTCTGTTACTGTATGAGCAACATGGAAACAAATTCCTAATCATATTTCTGACAAGACTCCTCACAATCTAGTTGGCTGCCGTCATCCCATTTCCAGTATTTCACTAATAAAAATGTAGGAAAGGTTTAGTCTCTCTTACCCAGCATGTGTAACTCCCATTAACAGGAGTTGCCATATGTGTGCAGATCAAGAGAATATATTGTTTAAGGAGGTGAACCGCACAGCAAGCACTGCTGCCGCAGCTCGCTTTCAGATTCCAAGATGTAGATCTATGGTGAAGAGCTCGCAATAATTGAAGCAAGTGCCTGGATCCTCCTCTTATGCTGCCGTCCATCAGGATAAGTTGGGCTGGAGTCAGGCTGAGGATACAGGGGCGTTGCACAAATGAGGCAAAGGCCTGGGAAGTGTTGCCCACTTTTTCAAAACAAATGGTTTTGACACTAATAACCAGGATTTAGAAATCTCAGAGCCTTTTGCCACTGTGAAGAACAGCACTGCCAGTGATGAAACCTCTAATCCATTTGTTCCCACTTAACGTGGCACCTGAGCACACTGGTGTTTCAGGTTTGATTTTCCATTGCCTTGCATAGACATTTATATCTGTGCACATTGGGTGTCCTGATCTGGCAACATTTAACAGAGGTGCCTCTGCCCTTTGGGTTTGTGTGTAAATGGCCACAGTCAAATTCATGTTTATATTGAATTAGATATTAGAAGTGTCCAAGACCATGCCACAGCAATTACTGCAAAGATTTTGGCAGTTTCTTTTACCTACATTTTTGTGAATCCCCTCAGGATGTTATTAGATACATAACCACGTCAGATCAGTGACATAACACAGGTGACGAATTAGATAGCAGGGAAAGCTATTAAAAACAGTAATTTGGTCTTGGGTGTAGAACAATTCACTCCGAGCAACAGTCTTTGAAAATCACTAATTCCCCATGTGTATGTATACAGAATATAACCACCAGATTAGGAAATAAGAGAGGTACCCTATCCATGGGAGAAGTTACTTGTTATGGGCATTCATGGAGATGCACACACATCACCTCTCTTAAGTACACTGAGACCCAAGGAGTGGGTTAGCATGCTGAAATCAAAGGAAAGTTTAGAAGGGTTTTGGTGCACATCCCCAGAAAGTCCACCTCAGGGGTGTTCTGTTCTCTATCCTTCTCTCAAAACCACATTCCTAAATTTTCAGTGTTTGAGTCTTTACTTCCTTCTATCCATTTTCCCTGGCATGACCCCAGTTCATCTCAGCAGCTCCAAGATACTATGTTCCTCTTAGCCTTCTCCACACATCTTCAAAGGAAACCTCACCATGCTGTGAATTAAGAAAACAAAGGAGAGCTACTATGAACCACTTCAAATGACTTTTTGAATAAGAGATAATGGAAAATGCAACCTTAATACTTTCTCCACACCCCTGCAATACAGATGAACATCATATTGGTGACATCTCAGCTCACGGAATTATTACTGCTGCATACTTCTCAGAACAAAGGGCACATGTCTGTCTCCAAACTTGGAACCACCTGGGAGGAGTACTCTACATAGTGAATCAAAGCAGCCCATGATCCTTAACAAACCTGTAACTGAAAAGTCAGCGTTTGTCCCATATAGCAGAACAGTTTCCTCTAAAGCAACTTAAACTTTCAAGTATTTTTTTCAAGTTATATGTATGTATCCCTATTCCTGCTTGAAACATTTTTACTCAGCCTCTTGATTTTTCTACACTCCAACTCTTTCCACCTCCCAAGCTCTGTGTGTGGGTTCAGCCACAATCTCTTCAAAGGCCAGAATTTTTTGGTGGAAGTTTTGCTCAAGTCAGGACATGGGAAAAATCTCTTTACGTACATTTTCAAGAGCTCAGCTTGCTGTTACCCATCAGACCATAAGCCATGTAACCAGCTTGGCACACTGGCAGCAGAGACTTTTTTTCAAAATCCTAATTAAAGTATCATACTCCAACTCAGGGTTAAGGTGGACACTTTAAAACGTGATCCAAACACTTTTTAAGAACCTGGAATTTATGCCTTTTTTTCAGCATCTTTTAAGCAATACAAACCTGATTTTGCCTCCAAGAAAATCAACGCTACATTTGCCTCCTACAGGAACAACTGCGAGAGTAAAGCTTTAACAGCCCAAAAGAAAAAGTCTGCCTATGTTCTATCATACCTACAGTTATTTGTGTAATTAAGGACTGTGTTTAGCTAAGGAGTAGCTAAATTAATGGATGAGAAGAAATTTAAACCTAAATCTTCTTGTTTCAGCTAAGCACGGAATGAGTTTTATGTTTTATTCATCACGCTGAACGCACCTACTTTTTTATGACATCTGTAATTTGTCTGTTAAATGGGGTCTGTGTTTTTCTGAAGCTGTGCAAATACGCATAATCCAGACATGCATAGCAGAAGTGCCAAATTCTTAATCTACTCATGAGGTATCAGAGTACTACAGCTGTTGACTTCTTCCAAAAAATCAGGGTAACTGAGACCAGAGCAAACCTTATCTGTATTCGTGCACAAAAAAATATAATACCAGGGCAGCAGTTTGAAAAAATCAAATACAAAGTCCACAACTGGTGTAAGCGAGCATACCACCACTTAGCTGCCTGCAGCAGCTCCAATCAAAAGAGCACAGACCTCCTCCAATAACAGTATTATTGATCTTTCCTTTAAAACACACACTCCTATATACACAACATACTCAACATGTCTGTTCTCCAGGATTATTATAGAGCCATAAGCAGCAGCAACAATTATAGTTCCTATTTAAGAGATGCAAATCAATATTAATTAAAATTAGACAACTGTTTGTGATGTAAGGGGTCCTTGTACTCAAAGGGCACAGCGGCCATTAAATATATTAAGACTTATTACTTAAAAGATTTTAGACAAAGTCAATGCATCGCATGTCCTAAGGGACAGTTCAATGCCTCAGTACTGTTGTACAGCATTTAACTATAGGTGCCACAATCAAAGGCAAACACAATTAAGTATCAAACAGTTAAATGTTATGTGTCACTCTCTAAAGAATCTATATTGAAATGCTTAATTAAACTTTTTTTATTAAAAAAAGAAAAAAAAAGAAGCACGGACAAGCACCAAAACGGGCGCTTATATCGTTCATATTAAATAACCTGCATATTAAGTTGCCTGTGTTTCTCCTGTTCATTATCATGAAGGCAGCATTTGCATTTCTTGATAGACTATTCCTGTTTCCTTCCTCTTTTTTTCTTGTCTTACATCAGTCAGTAGAAAGAGTGCCACCACAGGCCATCATTAACCTTCCAAATCTGCCTCAAAACAAATAGTACAAGAGCTCACTAATTTGAAGATCAAAAAGCCACTTGTCCATTATATAATTGGAATGAAAGGCAAAATGTTGCAGTTCTGAAGAGCACAGTAATTACTAGCTGTTAATTGCTCTCTCGTGGTGGCTCACTTTTAATTAAAAAGAACAGCTCGTCGCAGGCCGATAAGCAATGGTGGAGACCACTGGTTTAATCAACAAAGCAGAAAAATTTGTTTCTGCCGCAGCCAACAACAGCTTGAGAAATCTTCAGATGTCCAATTGAGATTAAAAACTGTCTATTTAGTGCAGTCAGATTTTATTTTAACCAAGGAAATGACTATTTGAAGTCTTCCAATGTGAGTGTCCCCACCACATCCCCGCTGGTGCTGCAAGGACTAATCACTGGCTTGTGGTTGTGATCATTCAAGTAAAGAAATTTAGCTACTTTCCTCTTGACTCCATCATTCTTGGGTAATTGGCCTGTCTGAGGTGAGCAGTTGTGTTGGGTTGGGTTTTTTTTAAGAAGGAGTTTAAAGTATGGAAGGCCCACAGACTGTGCATTTAATTACTGTTCATATTTCATGCAGTCAAACAGAATTCCATTTTAAAAGAAAATGATTTACCTACCAAGAAAAAAAACAAGCCACCCCATGCCCCCCTTCCTCCCTGCCCCCCAAGAAAAACTCCCTTATGTTCGCTATGTTTCACTGTGTTGAGTATTTTGTTCCTTTTCCTTTTGTGGTTTTATTTACATGTCAAAAAAATATTTTGAAACATCAAAGTTAATTCTTTCAGAGCTTTCTGTCTTTAACTCTTTCATCTAATGACAGCTGTTTTTAAGGGAAACCCCGCTATATGTTGCAGTAATGGTTTATTCAGTTAAGGAGGTTAGGTAGGTTAAGTGGAACCGTTTTGCCCTGGTTTGCCTCATCTCTCTCTCTAGCCATGAGCCAGTTTGCATCTCTGAACGGCTTTCATCCATCCTCCCCTTTTGTCCTACCCTCTTCTGCTCCCAAAGGCGTTGTACTCAGCCCTTTGCTTTCTCGTATTTATTTGCTCCTGTTGAGTGAAGGGCTCTGCTTCGTATTGCACTCTGCAGACGAGGCACACATGTACATAAAACCAAACCTGGCAAACCTTCTAACACCGCCGCGCTCCCTGCCTGTCTTACTAGGGCTGGGATATGGATGTCTGACAACTATGTACGATCTAATATAGGAAAAAGAGGCATTTCCATTCAACGATCTCCAGGCATTATTGTTCTTTTCTACCTTGTTCCCACTAACATCTGGAAACAAATGTTGCTATCTACAGCTATAAGCAGCTTTGGAGGATTGGTCAACTTAAGTTTGAACTTTGAGACATATTTCTGAGCTGAGTAAACTATGACTCTCAAAGCTGCCAAAGAATATTTTTCTGTTTTCCTTCTCATATTGAGGAAAAATATATTCATTCGTTCATCTTCTTATGTATACACACAGAGTAATATTTTTTTTTCAGTCTGTCTGCAGGCTGCTAAGAATTACTTCTCTCCTCAAGGCAGATTTTTGGTTAGTGTTTCTTTTCTTTTTAAGGCTTGCTTCCTGGGCAGACCCAAAAACGCAGGAAAAAGGTTACCAGAGCCCTTTTTTCTCCTAGTTCCCCTAACAGTCCCTCTCATTTGGACCTACAGCCACTCCCAACACACTGGCCACCTTCTCATCTTCCCTTCAACATAGCAGAGATCTTGGGTTGAAAGCATTGGGAATCCTTCTCTCACCTCTCCCTGAAGCAAAGTAGAACAGGAATGTGACTACTGATATCAATAGCAGCTCAATCTGGCTCCTCTGACACTAAATTACCAGTTTTAGAATGTTCCATGAATGGCCTTTGCTTGGATACTGCAAAGGATGTTGTCTTGGGAAACCACCATGATGTTATTAATTTCCAAAGCATCTGCTCTATATATTTAAGACAGATCTTGTCATATGCCTTTTCATATATTCACTGATTCATGTTCATATGCACCTCTTTATTTTGCATATAAAAATGGCAATTTTGAAATTCCTAATGAATATAGAATCCAGTGAGTTGCATTAAATTCTAAATGAATAAACTTGAAATAGTAGTGCAGTCAGTACAAACCCTAAGCTAATGATTTAATTTTACACTTACAAGAAAACATAACACAATGTTCTTAGGCAAATATGTGTTTAAAAAAGTGAGAATGTAATGCATTTTCTTAAATCAGTGTGTGCCTGTGAATGCTTATCTAATTTTAGGGTTAATGTGGACAGACATCTTGTTAGTCTGTAAAGATGAAAAATAGGTATATACTTTGAAACATAATTATTTGTTTCAGGTAATGAAAAATAAGAAGATTTTAAAGTCAAACTTCTTCCTTATTCGTGGACAAACAAAATGGGATCCTCGTTTTCAGTCTGACATTCAGGCAATTCTACTCTCAGTTATTTATGTACTAGTTTGGGGCTATGAAGTGAGCTGTGAAAACTGATCAGGATATTTTTAAAAAATAAAGAAAAAAATAAACAGAAAACCCAGAAAAATGTTTTTGCTTCAAGTATGACTTTTAGTTTCCTATGTATACGTGTGTGTGTACATTTAAACTGGAAGGGGGAAGATTTAAATTAGACATTAGGAAGAAATTCTTCATGATGAAAGTTGCCCAGGGAAGTTGTGGATGCCCCATCCCTGGAGGTGCTCAAGGCCAGTCTGGATGGGACATTGAGCAGCCTGGTCTGGTGGGAGGTATCCCTGCCTGTGGCAGAGGGCTGGAACTGGATGGGCTTTAAAGTCCCTTCCAACTCAAACCATTGTATCATTCTATGTACGTGCATATATACACACACTTTATACTTATGCATATAACTGTAAATGTATGTATGTATATTTATATGTATGGATATATACTTATATGTATTTTTAACTATCTCCAGGACCAAATCTGAGGCTGAACAGTTGCTCTGCCCCTGCCTCTTGCTGCAGCCCCAGCCAGCCCTGCCCCACAGCCGGCGTTTCCCTGTGCGCTCACCCTCTGCGCTCCCTCCAGCTGCCCCCAAACGCCAAAGCCGATAAGGCGACCTGCGAAGGCGTCTTGTCTTGGCCAGTTTTTCTCTCCCCACACCTTTCCTGTTCCCAGTTTTCAGTGGGCACCTGTCACCACGCTCCCGACTCTCCCAGCTCCCTCGCAGGGGCCGGCGGGGTTTATCGGAGGAAACACTCGCGCTCTCGAGGATGCCCTCCACACCGCGGCAGCTTAATCCGAGCTGAGTGCACTTCCTTCGGCCAGAGGACACCAATTACCGCGACGGCACCGGCTGCACAATGCGGGCGGACATCTGACAGCCCGGGTCCCGCCAGCTCCGCATTGTCCTCCCATCAGGCGCTGTCAGTTCCCAGCCTTAATTACATCCTGTTTACAAACACTCGGCCGGACTTCAGATGGAGCCTTAACAAAGGTTGACAAAGGTCAGGGCCACGTCACGAGGATGTTATCTGTCTGTGTGCTCTGGCTGATAAATGAGGAGGAGGAGGCAGGGCAGGGCTAATGTTGGAGATAGCGCAGAGCAACGAGAGCCGGGGCCGTGGGAGATAGTGAAGCTCCAGCCCCTTGGCTCTGGAGGAGCTCAGAGGTGCTGAGAGATGCTCTGGTTCCTGGGATCACACAACAATTGCATGTACACATGCAAAAGGAGGTCAAAAAACTGCCATCATCAACCTGAAATGGCAACAGCTGGAGCTGACTAATAGATTGACCACAATAATAACTAAAAACATCTCTTCTACATCTACTTTCTTGTCTCAGACTTAGTGTTTTAAAAGCAGAAACTGCCGCTCAGAAGATAAATCCTGCCATTTTGCCCACAAAAATCACTCAGACCTTCCATCCTACTTCCCAGAGCGCGCGGAAAAGGATGGAGACATCCTCCACATCTCCTCCAGCCTCAGGGATTCAGTCCTTCAGGAACAGATTGCTCCAGAGTGGGTTCCCCATGGAGTCACAAATCCTGCCAGCAAACCTGTTCCAGCCTGGGCTCCTATCTCCATGAGTCCACAGGTTCTGCCAAGAGCCTGCTCCATTGAGGTCTCCATGGAGTCACAGCTTCCTTTGGGCATTCACCTGCTCTGGCACATGGTGCACCACAGGCTGAAGGTGGATATCTGCTCTACCATGGACCTCAGTGGGCTGTAGGGTGACAGCCTGTATCACCAGCACCATGGGCTGAAGACTCTTCTTCAGTGGCTGGAGTACCTCCTCCCCCTCCTCCTTCACTGGCCTTGGCGTCTGCAGAGTTACTTCTCTCACATATTCTCATTCCTCTCTCTGGCTACAATTGTGCAAGATTTTACCCACCTCTTCTTAAATATGATATCCCAGAGGCACTACCACTGTCACTGGTGGGCTCAGTCTTGGCCAGCAATGGGTCCATCTCGGAGTCTGCTGGTTTTGACTGTTGGACGCAGGAAGCTTCTAGCAGCTTCTAACAGAAGCCACACCTGTAGACCCCCACTACAAAAACCTTGCTACACAAAGCCAATACAGAGAGTTATGTAACGAGGCATCTCTATAAGCCAAGGATGCCTATTTGACATCACGTCCCTCCTCCAGCATCTTCTTTCTCTGTCTCAAGAAAGATGAGCACAGACATTAATTCCATCTCATCCACAGCTCAAGGTGGAAGAGCATATATGGTAGTCCAGCACCTGGATCAATATAAATACTTGGTGTGACTTAGTTAATAAATTTGAGCTTGTTAACCTGACCCATCCTTTTACCTATTTTCAGTCATTCCCACATCCTAATTAATGCAGCCCAAACCACACAGGATCACACATTAATAACCTTAAAATTAAAATCCCAGTCTGCTATCATATCACCCCCTCGGAAGAAATATCAGATTAACCACATGGTAGTAGTCAGTAAATGGCGACTGGCCTCATGGCTTTGTATTTCTGTGGCACTACAGTGATAAACTCTGAATTGATGGGCAGAAGTCACTCTGTCAGTGTTTGAGTTACAAGCATCTCACCAAGCTTCAGGGAACCAACCCAGCATCTTCAGTCTGAACAGGAAAGTGTCTCTGATGAAAGCATCCCTGCCTGCCTGCCTGAGGGAGAAAAAGGTCTTTACCTGCTTTTGTTACTTTGAAAAAAAAATCTTTTAAATTTGGCATCAGATTTGACTGTTCTACGTGAAAAATGTGAATGAGAGAAACTTATCCTGACCAGTACAGAGCCATGGCCATGACAGCTTTGAACTTGCCCTCAGTTACCCAAAGTACTACTTAAACAGAAAAAAAATAAGCTTTTACTTCTATAACGAAGTGACAACCAAGCAGGAAAGAATATCTCTTATTCATATACCAATTGCTAACAATCTGTGGTGAAAATTTGGTATCTCACCTGAAACGGTTTACAGTCAGGGACTGAACGCTACAGAGATGCAATCTGATGCAAGGTCAGTATAAACACATTTAGCTAATGCTAACAGTGACATTCAGTGAAGGGAAATTCAAAACTCTGCAAAAATTAAAAAGAAGAGTGAAAGGTATGGCTTAGTGGAAAGGCTTTGACAATATGTATTTGACAATGTAAGTGTAGAAAAGTTGAAGGTTTGAATAAAGTCTGCAAGCTCACTACTGATTATATACTCTCAGAAATATTCCTGGTTGGTCTTGAGTATTTCTGCTTTGCATGGACAGAACTTTTGCTGCAGAGCATAGCAACTTCTTAGGTGCAGAAGTAAACCTCATTCTCCCCATGCAGGGGCACAGCTTATGTCCTCAGTGAAAAATCAACATTAATTATTAATTATTTCTTAATATTTATTAATTATTTATCTGTTTACTAAATAGCCAAAGTAGAAAGGAAAAAGCTGTCAAAATTTGGGCTAGCACATCCGAGTCATTTCTAAATGGGTGACAAAAGACACATTCTTTCCCCTTAGCACTAGGAGAAGCAGCTCAATTTTAAACAGCACCGAACAGGACATCAAGTTTCTTGACTTTATGCTTAATAGTTCTAAAATTAAACACTTGTTCAAGCCTATCCATAAGTGCTTAGGAGATTAACCATCACTGCTAATTTCTGTCAATGTGGCTTGGTTTGTCGACAAAACAGAGAAACAGTGAAAGCCCAGTCTGACTTTCAGAGCGCGGTGTTCCCCCTGCAGGCACCCACCCTGCCTTCCCCAGAAAATTAAGCTTTTTTTTTTTTTTTTCCAGGAGAGCCTTGCTAACGCAATCAAACATGATTTTGCAGTTAATAAAACAACAAACTCTTCCTTTCTCAGCTTCGTGACAGTCAGGCTCAGTGTGCCTCTTGTTCTGGACAACGTGCCAGTCAGCTGCTGTTACTGCAGAGCTGTGTTTAACATCTTCTTAATTAGCCCAATTCCCTACATCTTGGCCAAGTTTTCTAGTGAGAAACAGCCTCAGGAGTTGTACAGCTCTGCATCTTGGAAAACCTGGTCATTAATGCACGTATACCCAATCCAACACATCTTGTTTTCTCTAAGGAAAACAAGACCAATAGGATATAGGAATTGCATTCGGGCTACAATAGCGTCACACTCGAAATCACCTGCAAAAGCTACCAACAGCTACAGAGCCAAAATGGTGATCCTGCAACTTTATATAAATTAATGCCCAAAGTTCACCATCAACTCCAGTCTGAAGGACAGCTCTGCTTCTCCAACTGGAGCCTCTTCGCCTCCACACACCAGACATGAGTCAGAAAACAAATAAAACTCATTGTATTTATTTGCTCAAATTCATGAGCTTTGGATGTACGTAAACCTTTTACCGCTGCACTGGTATAAACACAACACAACATTACTGGTTTTAGTTGAATTTATCCTAACTTAAAACAGAAAGAGATCTGCCCTTTTTTTTATTAGTATTATTACTATATCACCGTGACCTCTCTTCTTCTGTTTTATGTTCTCCCTGGGTTTTTTTTTCCTCTAAAGCCTGCCTAACATTTTATAGACATCTTCCTCACAGCTTCCGGAAGGGTGCTCCATCTTAAACTCGACAGCAACACTGACAGACAGGGTTGATATTTTCTTTTGCAAGTAATAAAAAAGGAACATTTCACTTCACATGAAACCAGAGTACTGTCTTAAAAGAACAGTGTTTGCTTGGCTATAAAAAGTTACTCTTTTGCCAGACCCAGAATCAAAGCATTTGTATTTATGTGTTTCCTTTTTTAATAAGTAAATCCAATATTTTTAAAGTTCATCAGTTTTATATTATTATTGTTGCAAGGATTATTTTCCTCCAAATCCTTTGAATAGTGCAGATGTGTCTAGTCTGTTGGGCAAACTCGTAGACAGCATTACAAGGTAGGTCTATGGCTTACGTTATCATTTGTGCCTACACAGGGAACGCTAAAGAGGTTGCAAAAGACTAAACCTGCAATAGATCTGACCAAGCATCTTCCTTCAACTTGGCATTTCATTCATGCCAGGGCATCTTCCAAAACTGCATCAGTTTTGACAATTTTTTTAGGAAAGGACCTCTGAAATCCATCACCCACGAGTTACTTCTAATCAGAGAGACAGATTGAATTGAAAACTGTGTTCCAGTGTGGATGCTGTCATTTTCATGGAACTCCATTTTACAAACCTGTTTGCAAAATTTTGGGTTGTTCCAATACAGAAACGTATTGTTCCAATTGTTCCGATACCAAACTTATATTATATATTCAATGATTTAAAGACCACTATCTATTCGGCAATGGATAATCCTTTTGTAATCAGAAAGTTAAACCTGTCAATGCAATAAAACCTTTACCAGTCATGCCATACATCCAGAAAACATCAAGAATGCAATTTCATGTCACAGACTGTGAACAACTAAAAAATTTATTTTTGCACCAAAGGATACCAGTAGCCCTCAATTATATTTTGGGGTAACATTTTCATTTGGGACCTGAAAAAAAAGATTAAATACAGCAATAAAGCACTGCACAAAGCTTCTCTTGCCCACGCTTTCTGTATTCTGTGCATTTGAAGCATTGTTTGGCTGATGTAACCTCATTAAAGTTGTAATCTGCTCTCATTGCCCTGCTGGAAGGTGCTGCCCCCGGTGGGAGATGTGTCCCCTGAAACAGTTGTGTGGGAACCAGATCACCCACACAGGGTCCGTGGGCTGCTCACTGCCTCAGCCCCACGTCCTGCTCAGAAGCCAGCTCTCCATTGTGATTCATCTACAAATACTTTTAAGCTATCTCTCAGTGAGGCATCTATATTTAAAAAAAAATGAAAAAACATCATAGGAGGGTCTCTCCTTGTTGGTACACACTGAAGTTGCCCCATCTGTCGTGCTGAGGAACGTATCAATGCAATAGCTGGGTGACCACAAAAGGAAGTTCTGTTTGTTCCCAAGTCATAGATTGGCACCTTTGGAAAAAGTGGGAAAAACAAGGGGTAATCCCTCTTCCCTCTCAGGTGAAAGTGCACTGTCAAAGGATGTCTCAGCTCTTTTCCATTCATATCTCAGCAGTGCTGGAGACTAGCTATTCTGTTCTGGCTGCAACATTTCCCTTTTTCCATCTACCCACAGGCTACCTCCACTCTTCCCCATCCACCAGCTGCAAGAGCCTGGTGCTAGGACAGAGCCTGGCTCCCAGCAGCCAGTGGCTCCACAATCCAGAGGAGGCAGCTATCATAACCTAGGTCTGAAATATTGAAGTCACAGGCGACTCCGAGGCACACTATGTCACCAAAGACATGATAACATAGCAGAATTTCAACCCTGAAACTATCACTAGAGGATGACATCAGAGATAAGAAAGTACAGTATTACAGGGCTGTGTTAGCATAGGAGGAAATCGATTCAGGCAGACAAGCTAAATTTATTTTCTTTATTGATTTTAAATTTTACATGAACTGCAATATAAGTAAATCTTTTGTGGTAATTCTAAATCTTGAAACCTATTGTAAATAACTAAAAAAATGTCCAATATTCAGAATAACCATTTCTTTGCACTGAAACTGCATTATTCTTAAAGCTCAGGACAAAATATTTTGTAATGAATACCTTAAATCTACCTTGGCAGTCAATGTTGAAATTTTTGCTAAAATAAGAGTCTGCTTTTGGTGTACCTGATGATTCAATATAGCACCACTTTCAGGCTGGGTTTTTTTTTGTGAGACAGAAAGGAAGAAGGGAAATTGTTCCTGTGGTATTAAGTGAATATAGCATACAGTGTTTTGACCCTATGGTTCATTTCATAAAGCAGCTGAGCACTAAACAGCACAGATAGAGCTTCATGTACACAGATCTGGCTGCAAATTTTGGAAAGACATGTGATGGAGGGCCAGGGTGGCAGATCCCAACATATGGGCTAATGCACCAAGCATCACAACCCAGCCCTGAAGAGAGAACAGGTGATGAGAAAGTGTATGGGAACAAAATCTCCTTGCCTTATTTGCCTAAGAGGTCCAGTCCAGACAGCAAGGATGACAGAGGCTAAAGGGAAAAGTCTTTACTTTGGGGTTTTCTCCTATCCAAATCAACAGCTCTCCCTTGACCAGCCCCACCAAGGAGAAACTCAAAAGCAACATAATGCATGAAAGCATGACTGATAGAGGAGTAAATTGTCTGAAACGCTTGTTCAGGAGCACAAACCTTCCTGCACAGGCAGGTGGTACAGATCCCAGCAGAAATGGGGAATACTGGGCAGTTACCAGTCCATTTGCCAGGGATCCCACCAAGGCAGCCCAACGTACTTGTGGATAGAGGGGACTGGACAATGCCATAGCAAGGCGAGATGCAAAAAGCAGCCTTGAAGCCCAGCTTTCCCAAAATAGCCCTCCCCACACCAGTAACTCCACACTTCAGATACTTTTACTAATTAAAATCCCACAAATTCTTTCTAGCTGTTCCAGCCAGCTGAGCTGGGAGAGGCAGATTCAGGACAGAACTTCACACCAGAGGTGTTCAGATTGCACAGCCATGGGCAATCTGACAGACATCCAAGATAGACGAGACTCCCTCACTCCAAAAAATTGTAAAACATCATCTTTCTGACATGCTTTTAGGCATAGTATGGATATACTGCCACGGCACGATATCCCAGATAGACAAGAATAGCTATGAACAGAGACTACCCCCTTGTCCTTTAACAACAGAAAAAATACAGTAATGTTGACAAAAGCACTCATCCAGTGAAGTTTTTTTGCCCCTTGGGTCTTTTTTTTTCTCCTCGTTGTTGTTTTCTAAACTAATCCATATTACCTGTGCCTTTTGATTTCATTATGTTAGATGCTATTAATCTGGATATATGATTTCAACAGTGAAGAGATGGAATTTGTCATCAACAAAAGGAAAACATTATTTTTAAAGGAGTGAAAGATTAATGTTCCACCACGGACTACTTAAACCCTCTACAGCAACAGCACTATAATATTAATCCAACTTTGATGGGTTTTGCATAAGGCTCATAATTAAACATTTTCTTTTCAATACTTTATAGAATCCCCATCTGTTTTTAATGGCATCATTTTGATGTTTTTCTTAATAATTCTGGCAGCCTGTTCTTGAAGCTTCAAGCTTTATTTTTTGTTCCTAATGTCGTCTTCTACACTGGCTGTATTGTGCCAAAGATGAATGCAAGTTTTGGAAACCTATACTTCTGCCGTGGGTTGCTGTCTCTCCCCACATTCCTGGGTGGCAAAAGGCACACCAGCAGTCTGTGCTCTTGCTTTGCATGCTGGCTCTCATTAGCACTTATAGCAGGTGTAGGATACTGCCTCTGCATAATGGAAATATTTGCTCCTTCCAGTCCTTGGCAAGGCAGCTGGTCTGCTTCTACCTTACCTCCTTGTCCCGATGAATCTCCTCCCAGCACTGCAAGCCCTGGCTTCAGGCACCATCATAGTACCAGTAAATAAATAAATTAATAAATTCCAGGCTTTCTCCAGGAAACTCAAACAATGTTAAAAAAATCCAGAGCTGCATCTTAGCCAGAGTCCTTGGCTTTCCTCTCCCCACAAACGTCCAAAACATCCAGTGAAGACAAGGCATCTCCTCTCACTCCCCTCTCACCTTTAGGTGTCGAAATCAGACGGCAATATCAGCCTGTGGATCAAAAATCAATTGTGAGGGGTTTAAAACATCTATCAAAATTACATGATGGGAACCTGGGACACGAACCTAAAAACGGCTTTTCAAGAAGCATCTGCTTTCTGTGAGCAATGTTGGGCTTTTATCAAAATTAATAAAACAGAGAATGTTCTTATCCAGCAGTATCTTAAAAAAAAATTCAGAAATTAAACAAATTTCAATCTTAGGTATTTTTTTTAACTAATTCTAAATATATTTTGAATTGCTGCCCAAAAATGTAATGTTTTTCCAACAGAATATTATGAAAATAATATTTTCATTTTTAGCAAATTTTCTGCTTGAATTTTTTTTGCTCTTACCATTTCTAGCTTTTAAACAACACAACATTTTCTTCCAATGTTTTTCATTCTTTTATATTAAATGCATATTTGGTGACCTCCTGTGGTTCCCATGGATTAGAACGAAGGAGCAGGGTGATTAATAGCTTCAGTTTAAATATTTCATACTCAGTAAAAACAGTACAAACTGATGGATGTGTACGTTGCTATTTTCACATAAGTGTCAGAGACTCCTTGATTACATATTCCCCTTATTTTTTCCCCACTACCCAACGTTATTTACATCTTTTCTCATAAAAAAAAGGACCCAAGAGCTCCTTGCTCCCAGATTTGGGGCAGGCAGGACTCCCACACGTGAACAGATACTGCCCTAATCGGGGCTTTCAACCTTGAGGAGCTTTTAAATGCTCTAAGTGTATTATAATGGTCTTCTGGTCTCAGGACAGACAGATGTGAACCACAAAACTGAAATGTTTCATCTTTTGGCGCCTTTCAGTATGTTCCATGCTGTGCTTCAAGTTTGCTGAAGGATCAGAACTACTTCAGTTCTAGGCGATATAAACGGAGTGATCAAAAACATTTAATTATTCAGGGTCAGCAAATCTGGAGAATCTAATAGTAACAGACAGAAATAACCTTTCCAACCACTCTCATTTTCATTAACTATTATAAAATAGAGAACTGTTTAATTACCAGAAAATATCATAGCAAAATGACCCAGTGTCTTCCCAAGACTCTTTCCCAGCCCACTCAAATGTATTTGGCACTGAAGCACAATTTAATTTTCTGTTGGTACAAGCACACACTTGTAAACAGGGACACACAGACACAAAAGTTCAAATCCTTGTATTACGCCTGTTTCAGACCAACTACTTGAACACAGATGCAGACTTTCAAAAGGCACCATATAAAAAAGACTTTCACACATTATTTCTGTACCTGTCACCCTGAAATGTGATGATGAGGATGATCCAAATGGAAATGACAACAGAAATGGTTTCCTTATTATTTCCCCTATTTAACTTCACGTTATGTACAGGTGTCTGGACAGCACGCTTCACAGCACAAGGGCACGGATTTTTTCCCCCCATCAGTTTTCTTTCCCCCAAGGAAAAAGAGGATGACACAGATCTTTCTGTAGTGGATTCTTTGTTTAAACAAATACAGAGCTGGTAGAAGTATATGATCTTGCCAAGACTCTCTACACGGGCATCACAAACAAAATATGAGAGAGAATTCAAAGAATTACCAATGTATTTAGAACGTAATACAGGGGTTTGGGAAAATACAATTCCGACTGGGACTCACCCACTGCAACGACAGCTAGAGACCTGGATTACAGCAGTACACTGATGACACCCAGTTCTCAAGAAATCACATTAATTACATTCATTATGTGTGAGAAGAATGAAAGTCCCAGCAGATATGTACACATTTGCTGCTCCAAGGGATGGTTTTACGAAGCTGAAAACAATTATGAAACTATTTGGTGGAAAAGGAGAAATTAAACAGAAGTATGGGAATGATATTTGGGATCTGCTAACATTTTACAAGAAAAGGCTGAGAAAGTAAGTTGCCACAAAAATAAAAAAATTAAAAAATAAAAACAGAAAACCTATAAAACAGTGTCACTTTGAGGGGAAGTGGGAGCTGATATAAATATAATAGAAAAGAGGGAAGCTAAAAGCCATAAATGTTAATTTGAAGCTATAAATTACAGACATTTGCCAGGGGAAAATAACGACACAAAAAGAACCCAAGTTCAGCAGGAACAAAATGATCTGAATTATGGCATTAGTTAATTGCCAAAACAAGATACAAAAACAAGAAATGATCAGATACTTCTGTGACATATTTGGGGGAAAATGCAATATCATACATGTACTCATTGAGAACCCAATCTCAAAATAACCCAGAACGGAATGAAATTAAACTATGAGAGTCATATTTTTTTATATTAACTTATCCAAACAACTGGCAAGCAGGAGTTTTAAGGCAGCCGAAAGAGACATCCCCTGAATTGTGAATGTGGATTTCTAAGAAGAAAGTGCAGTTTCAGAGGAGTGCAGGAAACCCAGTTTGTTTCAGGTATCTGCGATGTGTCAGAGGGAACAATGGAGTAAAGGCAGATTGACCTGATTTCAGAGTAGTCAAATTATACTACAGTTATTTCCTTAACCAACAGGATTTTCTTCCTTAGGAATTAAAGGAATATGTTTATAGTTAATGCTAATTGATATTTATTTACAGATAATAGAACCCAGGAAAATAAATAGAAAAAATTTCTTATATGAATTTATCTGTCAAAAGTATTCAAAAGATTTGGCTGGATAACAGTTATGAATTTATATTACAGTACAAATCCTTGGATAATATTTTAGAGACTGAGATATGGAGGAGGCTTTACTAGTAAGTGATTATATCTAATCTGATAAAGGAATCCAATAGAATGATGCAAAATACACACAACAGAAGAGGAGTTTAAATGCAACTGCAAATAGGAAATCATCATCAAAGTAACTATCATTTCCAAAGACTCACACAAGAATCACTTTCTGGAATTACCACAATTGGAGTTTTTAATCAATGACAGGGAAGAAACATCTGACACAGTCAGAACAGTATGCAGAAGATGAAAAGGCTGAGGAGCTGCAAGTAGGGACAATGCCAGGGCAGCAGACAAATGGAGCTCCTCTGAAAGATGGAAAGCAGCAGACAGACCTGCCTGTGACACAGCAGCGACGCCACCATGTTGGCACCAACACAAACACTCCCAAAAAACTGCCGTGAGGTCTGGCACCTCCCCTGCGAGAAAGACTGTGAAATATAAGAGAAGATTCAGAAGAAGAGTAATAAAAATGATTAACAGATCAGAGAGCGTGCCTTTCCAGTGAGAAGCACAGGGACCCGTTTCTTCAGCGTGTATAGAGGGTAGGAGGCAAGAAGGTCACTGTGATCTGATCATAGAACTCTCTTGAGCTGAAGTAAACAGATGTATAACGAGAGCAGTGGCTGGAGGTGCTTTACAATGAGGAATATGACCAAGAGTAATTGTTAGGAAAGTTGACCTGATCCTGTGCTTACTCAGTAGCAGAACTCACTACTTTCCTAAGAGAGAAGCTTTAGTCCAAGAAGATATTAATGCAAGGAAACTATTGCCTGTGTGATGCAGAAGGTTGAGCCAGAAGAGCTCTGATCCCTTCCAGCATCAGGACAGATGTAATCTCAGGATTGCTATCTGAGGTCTTACCCCATGCCTACTGAAAGAAACCAGAGGAATGACAAAGAGTTATTAGTAAGCAATTATATAAGTCTATCTGATAATGGAACCAGCTTTCTTTGTAAGATTAAGATCTGGAACTCCGGCCGTGATTTATCATTTTTATACTATTCTCTTCCCCCAGGCTCCAGGTCACGGTGGTGGCATTGCCACAATTTATAGCACAGGCTGCTCAGCAGAGACGTAGAGCCTTCCTGACATTTTCTTATTTGGCTCTCCTTGGTCTTACTCTCCTTTTTGCAGTGGGGTGGATTGCTTGTCATACTCCAGTATGAGCATGTTTCATTTTGTAAATAATCTGAATAAGAAAAATTGAGAATTTCTGGGTTTCTGTTTTCCTATTAATCTGCAATACAGTGTGAACAGGAATTGGCAGCTCTCATGTGAAACACTTACTAGAGTTATCAGACTCCTGATAGAAAATAAAAGTCCTCCTATCCAGCTTACATATGTACATCCTCTCCAAGGACCCTTACAGCCAGGCAAGGAATCCATCCCTCCAACCACAGACCCATAACCCACCTGAGTCACTTAAACTGTGTTTAACTTAATCACAATTTCCTAGTGAAGTAGTTAAATCACAGAGAGTCCTGGGCAAGATACCTGCACTGGACATTCCTCACATTCTGTGAACGAGGCAATGATGCTTACTTCCACTGTTCAAATTCACTCAGCAAGGAATACAGCTTAGATTTTTTTTCTATTTTTGGTTTGAGTTTGGATTTTTTTGTTGTTTATACAAATGCCAATTATTTGCCTTCTTATTTGGGAATGTTTAAGCTCACATTTTCCAGCTTATCTCTGCTACCACAAAGGCTAGAAACTTTTTTTTTTTTTAAATAAAAGGCGACATTTTCACTTAATCACATTTCCAAAGGAAATGGGACTTTGAGAAAACCACTAAAAATCGCAAGACTCATCATCAATGCACTGGTAAAGGACCTGCTCACTCCCCAGAGTGCTCGTGTCTTCAGATTCACCCTGATGTCGTGCACCATTGTCACCTCTGCAACATCACCAAGGACCGCGTGAGCAAGACTGACACCTCAGATCTGTGACAGCCTAGAAACTTTCCTGCCAAAGCATCACACTGTTTCTGTAGCCCAGTCTTCAGCAAACCATCCTTCAGGATTGCTGAAGTTCACAGTAAACAGAAAGGTTGAAATCACTTCCTTCTGGTTTCTCTAAGAGGATGGTGGTAGCATGTCCACACTTTGATGGTGACACTCACAGCAGCACCACACCTCTGATCACCCTCTTTGGTTGGTGTCCTTCTTTGACCAGAAAAAACACTGCTCCAGTCGGTGCTCAGTAGATGGAAGAAGGAGAGGGCAAGACAAGGTAATATTTTTCACCTTGAAATAATGTTATGATTCCTAAATTTACATTGATTTGGCAACTATTACTTTAGTTGCTACTGAAATACCTAGAAGTCCCAAGCAGGATCCACTTCACTGAGCATTACACATCATCTTCCAGTAAGACATTCCTCAATGTGGCAACTCTACAGTGTGAACCATGAGAAGAGAAGATAACAGTCTTGTCTTCTCCTACAAGGCAAGGAGGGGAGATGAAGAGGCATCCAGTGCAGCTCTCAAGGAGAGCAAAGCACTGTAAGCCCACCATCACCCAGAAGCTGCTTCGCTAATTCTAGGCTGAGGGGCAGGAAAGATACCTGACTCCATAATTTCTGAACCATCAATTACTGCCTATGCCAAAGTAGCCCCATCTCAGAGGGAAAAACATTTCTCCTCTCCCATCTTGCGCATGGGCAGACGCCTGTCCTGGCAGGATCAGTGCTTCAGTTGAGAGGTTCAAGCCCTGCCCTGGCCCTGAAGCAATTCTAGTGTTATGCCCTTGGAAAAAAGGCCTTTTTCCAGGGTGTGATTAGAATTATCCAGTGATACTATCTGGGCCTGTATATGTTAATGTTTGAAAAGGTTTTGGCTTGGTCCATTTAGCTTGGTTGTAAATTCATTTTATAATTCAGTCAGCTGCAGCTGGCACCCATAGTTGGGTGCTGTTGAAAAAAAAAAAAAAAGAAAAAAGGATCCTTCAGATATTTCTCATGACTTCATTTTTTCACGTAAGCAAATTGCTCATCTGTACGAGGCACATTGCAGGGAAAAATTCATCCTCTGACTTTAGAGGGGATTAGACTCAATTCTAAGTCCTCAGCTCTGCAAAGCACTTAAGCACCTGCTTAACTTTAAGCACATGCCTAAGTCTATCCATCTATTTTTTTTCCTTCAAGAAAAGCCCTGAAAGTACACAATTAACCATGAACAGGTGCTTAAGTCCTATTAAAGTCAACAGTGCTTTCAAATGTCAACGGAATTTAAGAACATGCTTAAGTGTATCATTGAATAGGAGTCCTAATGTGAGAAGAAAGTACGGGTTTTGTCATAGTCTTGGCAAAAGCCATAAGAACACACTTGGAATTCAGAGGATTTTCTTTGTCTGTGGCACTCTGCCTACTCCGTTACTAAATAATTTGTAAAGAATGTTCCTGAATTACTCAACTCCTCTCACATTTATTGACCATATTTCCCATATTAATAATCCTTAGTGTAATTATACTCCACACACACACACACCACTCCAAAAATCTCAAACATTTGTTTAGTATCACAATGTGCCAGGCTGGAAGGAGGGCACAGGGAAGCACTGGAATTAAAAGGAGGCAACTGAAGTACATGGCAGTCTTAGGTTTGCACAAAGTCACAGGGAGATTTGAGAAGAGTTGGGGAGATGGTGCATCTCCCCAAGGTTATCCTTTTCCCTTGTTACAGCAAAGTAGCATATGTTGAACTTAGAAAACAACCGTGTTTACTAGTGTTTGTATTTGCATCCTTAGCTCCAGCTTTTTGTTCTGATTACAGCAACGTCTTCTTCATTGATCCGTCAAATAATTCCTAAACACACACACACGGTCCAAACTGCCGCTACCAGGGTGCTGTACCAGATGGGGCTGTGCTCAAGCACCATGTCCTGTTTTAAATCAATTGCTTTGGCTTTCAGTCAAACAGTCTGTTACTTTTAGAAACTGTACTGCTTGTTTTTAAGATGGTTTCACTTTGGCTCCGGTTCCACAATTAACCAGAGAAACCCTCAACAACACTGCAATACTTTGTCTCACAGTAGCCTGTTACAAACCCCATCCATTACAGCAAACATTTCTAAAAGATTCCCTTGGAGAAGACTCTGATCTTCTTTCCAGTCAAATGTGTTGTCTTCTAAGAAGCCACTGTATTGCTAAGAGTGGTTGCAAGGTCATGTCAAAAGACCTCTCTTCAGTGCTTACATTTGAGATATGTAAAATACTTGAGAAAACGGAGCTTTTTATATTACTGCCAGTAAAATACCATATAAAAAGATATTAAAACAAATTCTGACCAACTGGTGGTAGATATGGTAACAGACTATAATGTACCCATTGTAAAGAATTCCCAGTGGAGATTGTGGAAATCTTACATTGATTGAGTCGCGCTGGACTGGAGATGCGTTGAAAAACTTCCAAATGGTAAAATATTAGAAATACTATTTTGAAATATTTACCAGTTAAACACTAAAGTACTGTTACTGGCTGACCTTTTCACAGCAGTTGTTTCTGTTGTACTTTTGTAAAAGTAGCCAAAAGTTTAAGGAAAAAAAAAAAAAGAAAAGGGAAAAAAAAAGCTTATTTTCAGTCTAGCTATCACCCCTGACCTGTGCAATAACATCATAATGGAAGAATAATCATTGTAAACAATACCCATGGGAGCTTGCTGGCTACAGCAAGGGACTAATGCAGCCAACTTCACTGCTTTTCTTTACTACATCATTGCATTTTTGTCTGCATATGGATAAAAAGAAGGTTCCGCTCAATGCCAGTTGATGGAAAGTGCTAATTGTTGACACATTAGCTAATTGTTATGATTGCTTCTTAACAGTTTGTGTCTAGGAGTCCAGATTTCATCCACCAAAGTGTGAAGATTCTTTATAGCAACAAGTGCTGTGAAAACATCCACACAATGAGGTCCTAATCTTGTGGATCTCTCAACCAAGTGACAGCCTGGCAAACGTGCTGTCAAAGTGCAGACACTCAGGGAAAAAAAAAATAGGAAGAAAAACTAACTCCCTCATCCACCCCATATTTCAGACACATGTCATCTGTTGTTATCATTAATGATCTGTTTTTACAAACAAAGTACCACTATGGAAAACTGAGAGCAAGCCAATCAAAATAAACCCAGCAAAACCCATAATTGTCTACTGACAATCTGGGCTGCTTGGGATGTAAGATAATGTGGGTGTATTTAATGCAGAAATGCATTCTGTGCCACACTTTGCAACTGCCCTGTTAACTCCAGACCTTGATACAACACAGGAAGGCTGGACTAATCACGACTGCATCCTCCTGAACCCTACCAAAGCCCAGGTGCTAAAAAGCCACATGGAGAGAAATCGTGATGCCACAGAAGTCCATGACAAAATTACTGTGGTTTAAATAGAAGCAAGACTTCACCAATTATGTGGCTTTGGGGGGGAAAAAAAATAAAAAAAAACCATAGAAACAAAGGTCTACAGTTCTCATTAAACATGGGACTCGTGTGGACACTTACTCCCATCAGTGTGGCTCCTCCAGCTCAGATGGAGTCCTCTCCCACTCATACATCAGCAAAGGCAAAAGAGGTCAGCCGAGTCCCTACTGTTTATACCAGAGTGGCACCTCATGGCTTTATTTGGGGAATAAGACCCTGTGGACTAAGAGTTGAAAATAAAAAGTGAAAAGGCAGCCTTTGCTTGCATCTGGAGGGCTCATGGCGCTTTGCAACAGCACAGATTCTGCTCTGCGTTTTGCTGGTAGTTTCTGGCATGCTGCAAGAGATCACTCATACCCCAGCGTGCTGTCTGTGCTCACTGGCCTTTCTTATCCAGGAGCTCCTACAAAACTTATTTAAGTTACACTCACCGGGAGTTTAAGTTACACTCCACCCCAGACTTCATCAGAAATAACTTTTGAAGACACAAGAGAAAATCCCGATGCAAAAGCTTTTGAAATTGACAGAGAAATAAATCAAGTGGTGGCCCCAGATACACTCAAACTGCAGATGGAACACAAGTAGAAAATGAAACCTTAAGATGACACCTCATTTACTGGATGATTCTTCAAATAGCATGTTAATATCACATCAGACTGTACAGAGCAAGTGGCCAAAATTCAGTCAACAGGTGTCCAAAAACCTTGAAATTGTACAGTTCTTGTGGGTTTTGTTCTATATGACTCATCTTTGCAGATTTTATTATATTCCAGAATTAAATAGGCAATATCTCTTGCAAAAGGGAGCAAAAAACTCTTCTGTCTGTCTGAGACTCTTGAACTTTTGGGTTTGGCAAAGAGAGAGCACGCAGGGCCACTTGTCTGCTTCCTCCATCCCTGGGGCATGGCAGCAGGAAGCAAGCTGGGAGCAGATTACGCGTTGGCCCGACTTTTCCCACTCATTGGCAAGAGCCGCTGAGTGAGAATGGGGGCAGATGCATGTTGTTGATAAAAGCCTTCAGCAAATTCCCATCCTCTCCTTGTGAGGAGGGAGGAGGAAGTCACAGGGCAATTGTAACTCCCAGCCACCCTGAGAGATAGTGCCAAGCTGCTGGAACCGACGGCATGCCCAGAGGAGAGCTTGTAAGTCCCTGGCTTACTCAAATTGGGATTTCTGCTGTTTATCAGGTTGCAAGATCCAATCCTATATTTAAAAGTCATTCTTTTTCATATCAAATTGTTGAGCTGTTCCACCCTAAAACTGGGTCAGCCCACTCACCAAAAACTATAAACATGTAATGACGGCACGTGCAACATTCTGCCAAAAGAAAAGAAAATTAAAAATACCCATTTACACTGCTAAAAGGAAAAGAAACCATATTTTAAAGAATTATATTTGGCACAGAACCAGAAATTTGGAAAATATGAAAACTAACTTGATCTAAATAATTTTACCAGTTTTAATAAGACACACAAACAAGGCTTTGCAGATACTAACAAAAAATACAGTTCAGCATAAGAAATTTTCCCTCTTTACTACCCTTAAAAATATTTCTGCTACAGGCAAGTTGAAAGGTTTTGAATTCCTATAGTATATTTCCTAAAGGTATACAGAAAGAAGAAAAAGAAATATCAAAACCGAGAAGTGATGTTGCTACAGAAAAACACAACTGGGAAATAGTGCATAGAAGCTCTTCCCCTTTGACCGCGATGCTCAGCCTTGGGTGTGTCACCATCCCATGCCTAGATATGGCAGGGCAATCCAAGGATAATCTATCAATCTGCAGTTTGGATTTCCTGACTTTTATTTGCTTGGTCATAGTTTTAACATGACTGAAATATAGACTTCAATGTTCATCCAAAAAACCCTGCAGATACCAGTCACTGTTCTGGTTCAAATGCTAAAGAAAACATCACAGCAAGACCACCACTCTGTGGGAAGACTGGCTCAAGACAGTCACAACACTATCTGGGTTGCGAACAGCAAACAAGGTGAAAGAGGTAAGGGAGATCAGTCTTCATAGCAATGTTGTCAGAACAGGAGAATCCAAAAATAAGACGTTTGTTGACTGGATGCCCTTGAGCTGGCAACCAAGCAGACTTGGTAACGGAGCCAGCATTAAATATCAGCCTGGGCTTGCTGCTGCCAAGCAATCCCAGTAACCAGTGAGAGTTAGCACGAGAGAGACTGTGTGATTTAGTAGATTAAGAAACAGGCTGGAAGCCAGTCGCTCCTGAGTTTTAATCCTGGCTCTGACATCAGTTGGACTTGTAACCTTCGAGTGTGAAATTTGTGCTTTTAAACATAGTAGATGTAAGAGTGCATTGATTGGAAAGTGAAGTGGTTGTTGCCCTACACACGCTCCCCTTCCCTGCCGTTAGCACCACCACCTACAGTACATGTGTCAGCACACACAACATAGCCCAAAACACAGCCCCCAAGCTCCTCATTCACAGTACACCTGGATGAGACCTGAATTTGAGAGTTATTCTACCATCAGCCAGTGTGTCCACGTCCTGACAATCAAAGCTGAATTTCGGGAAGTTTAAGTCACTTAAGCTCTGTTGAGTTTAAGGGAGTTATTCCAGCCTTACAGCCTGGCTTGCTACCCTTGCTTCTTTAAAATCTTACTTTTGAAAGTCTTACTCCTGACTTTTACAGCAGAGACTTTCCCCCAGCCCTGGCCTGTGAGACTGACAGTCCTAGGTGAAGGTCTTCATTTATGAAGATCTGGATGTTCCTGTAAGGCAGTGAGGTGCCAGCTAACACTTACTATCAGCAACTTGCTGGAGCTTGATAATGTCTGCAAGTTGTATTTCTGACAGAGCAAAATTTTCTGGATTCTGAAATAAAGACCTATAGAGGCTTTTGTTTTCCCTTTACTGCAAAAAAGTTTCTAAAAATGTTTTAAGAGAGGAAAAGTCCTAGCAAAAAAAAAAAAAATTCATTAGAAATGTAAAATCTGTTGATTTGCATCATGATAATCTCAGTTTTCACTTCCTGATTTGGTAGGTACAGAGTTTTTGGCAAAGATGTGATTTTTGAAGGTGACAGTGTCCATTTAACTCAAGTTCAGTACCTCCTCTCTTGCTGTACCTGTCTGGTTTCTGTGTGTTCAGCAATCAGAATAAAAGCCAATTGATTTTAGGTTATAATGATCCTGCAACCTTGGAGGTGCCTTGAAAGGAAAAAAAACTCCAGCACCCTCTGCTGTCTGCACATAACCTACGCGGGGATCTACCACGGCTAATTCTGAACTTTAACAACACGCACATCAGCTTCACATAGGCTGCAGAAAACTAAGCACTGCGAGGGACTGTTCAGGGGACTTATTTAGATGTCCGGTTTGAGGTGAGATGACATCCTAACAGCTCTCCATCGAGTACAAAGGAAATCTAAACAATTTGTTCAAAGGTAGGCATTCTTACAGTAAATAAATCTCACCTTGATAGTGTATGAACTAAAAGAAATGGCAAGGTTTGGCTTGAGCATCACAGCAGATGTTCTTGTCAAATGTTATGCCTGCAGGACATGCAGGCTAAATCTGGTAGAGCAGAGTGAGAAAACTTTGGGTTGCAGGGAACAGATTCTGCTCCCTGGCAGCCAGAGAAAGGTATGAAACTCCAAAGAGCAACAGGACCAGGAGGAGAGAGAAGTGCAAGGGGTGTTGTTCTGGAGAAGCATGCATTTGCTTTTAAATCTGGGTGACAAAAGCTTTGCTCCCACCTAGCTTGCTCCCATGTCAGCCCAAGTAGCTGTATTTTGGGAGCTGAATTTTTGTTGTCATGAACTGTTCATCTCCTGTCACTGATACACAGAAAGGAATAAGGCCTGCCAAAAAACACATTAGGGAGGGGTGACATTCAACTCCTGCAAAGTACCTCAAACTCACAGGTAACTGGCTGACTCTGAAAGTCCGTGCTAAGGAGACCGTTGTATAAAAAGAACTTGGATGAATTAATGTGTTCACCCAGGAGGCAGAAAAGGCAGATTTCTTTCCAAAATCCTACTTTACGTCAGGGAGAAGAATCAGAGAGCAGTTTCAGGTGCTGAAGAGATGTAACTCCTATCTCCTCTTGCTATTTTGGCTATTGGAGATGGGAGCGAGTGCATTTCTTTATCATCCCTGATGGGGTTTTCTCCTGAAACTTATATGGTTACTCAAAGAAAACACAAAGATACTCTTAAATATCATCTGTCAAAAAAATAAGATCATCTGTTGGCCCAGCAAGAGCACGTGTGAAATCACAGCTGAAGAAAACTTGTACTTTTAAAAGAATGAACAAATATCTTTGTTTATACCATGCAAGCCAGCAGCAATTTAACTTCAGAAAACAGTAATTTCAAGCAGCTCTAGCTGCCGTGATTCACCATTGTGAATGATTTTGCCTCTCACAGCAAACCGGGAAGTGGTGTGAATGGCTTATTTTCCTGCTCCAATAAACTCTGACTTGTTGTTTTACTGATTTGTCTTTGTTTCTTCTTTGCCTCCGATATAAAAATAATCTGAAAAATCAAAGGAAAAGACCTGAAGGGAAGGATGAACTCAAAACTTATTTAGTCGTCTACATCTGTGCAGGAGCAGCTGCCCTCACTTCCTGCCGGTCACCTGTCTGCTGCATTTTTCCATGTCCAAGTACATCCTTGCAAGACAGAGTTTTATCTTTTTGACGATTACTAAGCACAGCAGAGTTTTAATGCCAGATGAAATTGAAAAGCTCTGTTTTGGACAAACTCCCACCTCGCTTTTTGTTTCAAAACAGAAGTGTGAAGTAAAAGAGACATCATTTTTTCCAGCAAAGTGAAAATCAGTGCATCTCAACACCCAGTCAGCACATCTGGGGTTTGACCCAATTCATTTCTTATGTGACCCAAGAAGGCTGCCAGCAAGAATGTCTGTGATCGCCCAGAGCCCAGAGAAGAGCTTCATCTTCAGCTGACATTGAACGCTGCTCTGCATGGGCGGTACTTCTGCAAATCTGCCCAGGCCTTTTCTCAAAGGTTTTATTTTTCACAGCCCACATGTCCAAAAAGCTCACACATGGTGATAAATATACACCACCATGAACACGGCTCTGAATTCCCTCTGCCTTCTCCGTACATCAAGAGATTTTCAGCCCTACCTGAAAGAAACTATGATTTTGCTGAAAGTACCTATAGAGCTCTAACTGCTTTCTGAGGTGGTTTCCCTTTTGTACCCAGTTGCAAAAGGATTTCCTGGAGTAAGCTACTAACCAGGGTTTGCGTGAGACTTGGTTGGCTTTTTCCAGTAGGTACATCTGGATAGAGACTCGACTTTATTGCTGCAGTTTATTACCAAAGTCAACAGCAAGTGTCAGCAAGCCCAAAGTTTGCACTGGTTGGGAAAAGGCCTGTAACATGTCCTTGAAGCATGCTGCTGCCTGGCATAGCCAGTCCTGGGAGATGCAGTCTGTCCAATGGGATGAGGTGTTATGTTTGCTTGCTGCTGCAGCAAAGGAGACTGCATTGCCATCATGGCTGACAGGACAGGAGCTTGCAGCACCTTTTACACCCCTTGCTTTTCTGAACCTCTCTGAAGACCAGCTTTTCATTCAGCAAATGTTGATCATTCCTTTGGCACCGATTCTGTTAGCATTTACCACCCTGTCACCGTGGTGTCATACCTAGCCAAAAGTGAGACATGTGCAAACATTCCCCTGCCCACCTCACTGCCAAGGTCTGCTTGTTGGGGATGAAGAATATATTTAGGGACCTTGCAATCTCCTCAAATGGCTGCTGCAGATGACAAAGTTTTGCACCCTCATTGTGCTGTGTCCTAGGACCAAATGACTGCCTGCTTACCCTAAGCCTCGCTGCTGCGGCTTTCAAAGGGGAAAATTACTACAGCTCAGCCTTTTCCAACTGGAAATGATTATGCTTTTGTTGCTACCGAGGGTGCTCCTTGGCAGGCAGCCCAGGCACCACAGGTAATGGCCACAACAGGAGATGCCGCAGAGAGGTTGGCATTTCATCACAGGGGAGAAAAAGGGGGAAAACGCTCTATCTGTGAGCCCAACACAAACAGCTCAGGGTAAACCCATTTGTCAGAGTGGTAAGTGACCCTTTCTGTTCACCTGTGATTCAGGAACCAGATTAGTTCATTAAGGCAAATAAACCAAATTAAGATGGCTGGTTGTAGGGGATTCAAGCAGCTTTTGCCATCACACTTCTTGAACTCATCTTATTAGAGCAGCCTGAGAAGTGGAAGGAGTAACTCAGGGCAGGTCAGGGCAAAGCAGTGCTAAATCTGTGTCTCTCGACCCGTTGTTAATCATCTATTCTCTTTCTATAAATGAATTTGGAATGTGGAGCAAATCATACTAAAAGATTTCTCCTCCTTTCTGAATACTTCAGGAGCTTTAAGGAATTCAGCTCAGGAGCAATGCTTCATTCAGGGCTGTTGATTAGTTCCACTGTGGAGTGCTCTAGACAAGACAATAAGTGGACGACAGACACAGTGATTCATAGATTACTCTGCCGAGCGTTGCAGGTGTTTTCGGATCGAATAAAAGGAAAGGAGGTTGGGTCAGTTCTCAAACTGCCTTCCTGTCAAAGGATTAGCACGGGTAACTTGAAGTTATTAAAATCACTCTCATAAATGTTAAAGATGGAGTTTTTCCTCAAAATTGCCTTCTGCATCCCCAACACACACACACACACACACACACACCCCTCCTTTCAGAGCAGAAACAGAAACAGAAAATATCTCAAGTTTAAAGTTAGCAACAGCACCAAACTGAAAGCAAAGAAGGGGGCTGGATCCTCACATGGTGTAAATAGGAAAAGTTTCCGGCAAACTTTGCGTAGAAGTCAAAAAAATGGATTTAAGCAAAGCCCTGAAACTTTTCTCACTTCCCAGACGTGTCTGGATGTCATAAAACATGTGCAATTACATAAGGTACATGTATACAACTGTAAAATCTTTTTTCTTTATCAGCATGAAGGATAATAACGCAGGATATAAGGATTATAATGAAACTGGAGGAAGGGAGAGAGTATTGTGCCAATAGAAGCCATTAGAGGAGCACAGGGATATTGCCAGCCCCAGCACAGGAGCAGGGAGAGAAGGCAAAAGGGGTTTGTTCTCCAGGAGTGCAGCTGGGAGGGAGAGAATAACTGTAATTTAACCGCCAAACTAAAGCAGGGAGCTGATGCTCTTGCAAGCACTCAGCCATTCACCCCTTTGCTTGCATGGCCAGAGAAAACCAAATGCACCTTTTCCTAACATAAACCAAAACCCTCTGTTTCTCCTGCCGCCCCTCCACGTTGCTCTCCCAAGCCTCGCAGAACCTTGCATTTATATACACAGGCCCTCGAGGAACCAGTAACCAACATGCTTTTCAATTTGATGCTTCAAATGGATATGCAAATCCCACATTTCATGCATCATGGGGTGTTTTACACTTTGGCAAGAAATGAAAGTCACCTAAGAAGCATTTGCCATAATAGGGTGATGAGCACAATAGAAAGTCATTTACAGGGCTAAACATATTATTGATGTGTCTGGTTTGACACAGTTTCAGTACAGCAAGACACGTAGTTCACATGTCAAAAACATGTTTTCAGTGACTACAATGTACACATCCAGAAGTTTAGTACTGCGCTCTGCTGTTCTACAGATGCTGCCTAAAATAGGAATTAGAAAGTGTTATTCATTAAAAAGCAATTTGTATATACTGTATATTATGACTAAAGGCATTGCATTTCTCTGGGATTTCGACTTGAGAAGATTTGAAGTAAATAAAAAAAATATCTCAGTGAAATTTTGTCAACTCTCAGAAGATAAACTAAACAGTAGATTACAAGAAATTGCAGGTGGTTCAATGATGCTATCTGCTTTTTTTCACTTCTAGAAACATATATAAATCTGATTTCTTTTTATCTTTGATATTTGGGGGACTATTAATTTTTAAATCAATTTTCCAGTTTTAGGATGTGCTATGTGGCAGCATTCATGTACACTGCCGTGTTTTTTAAAGTGATTTTATCGAATAGATTTTACTTGAAAGTAGAAATGTCTTTCTTCCTCTGCTTTTTTTTGCTTTCTGACCTGCAACCATGAAAGCAGATTTGGGCTGCTAAGAGCAGCTTCCAACCAAGACACCTCTGCAGCGGATGGTGGCAGCTCCCTGCTGCTGCCCGTGCCCCCCTTCACACCTCCGGTTTCTCCAGTGCCAGGCTCTGGGTGAGCAACCCTCAACTTGCATTGCTTGCAACCCAGTTAGTAAAATCTGCCAAGTGATTGAGGGCAAGTGGGGAGATCTGGAAGGAGACCAAAAGCTGAAGAAGATGCTCTGTCTCCAGACAAGGCCAAGCCTGGCACAGAGGCCACAGCTGCTCCCCAGTCAGCCCTCAAACAGGGCTATAGGGCAGGTCTCCCACGGTGAATGGGAAGAACAAGGGCATTCATTTAGCAACTGGCCTCAGATTTTTCACTTAGCCTGAAGGGAAAATTCACACCTGCAAACAGCATTCAGGAAGAGCCCGGTGGGAAGGCCTCAGTCACACCACCCACATCAAGGATTTGCTCCTGGCTGGGAAAGGGCAGCAGTCCCTGCACTAGCAAACGTGCAAAGGCAGGGCAAGACGAGATGGCAAGGGGGTGTCCTCATGTGTTTTATCCCAAATTCTAACATTACATAGTTTCAGTTGAGAGTTAAATAAAATTGGAGAATAATCCATAAAGTGCTTTGCTGTCTTTTGGGACAGAAGATTCTGTATGGTGCATAGCAGGATAACTTAATATTGCTGTAAAGAAAAACGCTAAAAATATTAAGAGCTGTAAGATCATTCGTTGCTGAAGTTACTCCAGGCTGACCCAAGTTATAAATTATTTGCTAAACAGAGGGTTTACACACATCCCAAACATGTTGGCAAGGAGAGCATCAAGAGGCTGACAGCCCACCAGACCCCCGATTCCTCACCTGCCACATCCTAAACCACACTTTTTTGTAGTTAGTCATGTCACATTAAATTGAAATCTGTCATTGCCTGGCTGGGAAAGAATAATATAAAGCAACATTTCAAGGTGTTCTACTCTTCCAAACATAATCTTTAACTAATTAATATTTAACCAACTATTTATTCATCAACGGATGCTGCTAGAGATAGCGTTCCAGGCAATGCACCAGTGAGATCTCATACAGCCATACATCTCTTAATTAAGCACGGGTGAAAGGATATTTCTGCTAACCCTATTAATCGGGGGGAACTTTGGGGTAGGAACAGCAAGAGTGTGCTGCAGTTCTGCATCCCAACCAACTGCTCTAGGCTTTTCCTCCTCCTTTCTACTGTTCCCATCTGACAGCACAGCTATCCTTGCCAAAGCGCCACTTGTCATATCTTCATGAAATAGGCATGCACAGCCATTGCTCTAACTTCAGAGACTATTCCCCTCCAGCTGCATCCCACACCTGGGCACCTCTGCACAGGATCAGGCATCCTTTCTCCCAGGTACTCACCAGGTGCCAACCACTAAATTTCCAGTGTACCTGCAGCCCCCTTGTGGAATGAGGTTTCAAAAACTACACCAAAAAGAGGCATTGTTTTAATTTAAGAGCATGGAGGAGTTCTTTTTATCTGCTGTGGGACTGATTCAGCAGATGCCTCAGGCTCCCAGGGCAGCAGCACCTCCTGGCACCTCTTGGGATACATTAAGCCACAGGCAACCTAAGGGAAGAGTCCGTCCGTATCACATTTAAACACCAGTAAAATATTTGTCTTGTTTTTCTGTAATCCCTCAGCATGGGCTTCTGGTTGGGTTTTTTTTGTTGTTTTGGTTCAGACCAGAATTGGGAATATTGCTTCTCAGCTTTATTTCTAGCCCTTCGGTCTAATTCTCTACTCACTGCAGGACCAGTGGAACTTCCAGCCTGCACCACTGCCGTAGGCTGTTGAAGCACCTTTCTCACTTTCAGTGCTTCCCCACTTGTGTCTGATGAAATAAATTGAAAGACATATCAAGTCACTTCTGATTTCACTTTCACTGGAAACATGCCAATGCTTTTCAAGACATCACGCTCATCAAAACCCCAAGCCGGATGCAGGACCCTGCAAGTGGTCCAGGAGCACAGGCACAGGCTCTTAAGGCACTCGGAGGGAGAAAAACAATTAACATGCATCTCTTTCTCAGCACACATGTAGGAGAGCATATCAAGGAGAAAGTGGGGGGGAAAGCTCGTGCTACAGTATTTCTAATAAACTGAGAAACTTTTTTGACTTTCATGATGTACATATGGCCGTTAATTTCAATGTCATGTTATGATTTTTGGCTGAGCCAACAGTATGTATGTATGGATGAAAACAAGCAAAACAAATGCATTTTGTATTCAAATTTATACAACTCCATACATTTTTATGCTGTTTATTTGAAAATTAATTTTGGCTAAGGCCTTAGAGACAGCAAATGTTGTCAAGATTTGAGGGCTACCTGAAAAGCCTTGGGGACAGCATTACCCTTATGCATAAGAAGCAGCAAAATAAAATAAAAATAAATGAATTTCCAAATACGTCATGGCTAATCCCTTGAGCTGACCTACAAATGAATTATAGAGGGTTTGCTACAGGACTGAGTAGATCTTGTGATTTCACTGAGAGATTTATCTTATTTTCCAACTTATTTTCATATCTTATTTCCTTTTCTTTTCGAATTAGACTGTAAATAAAAGAGCTAAGACCGAATGAAGCTCCCTTTCACCGCACTCATATTGGATTGATAAATTAAAATGGTGAGATGAGTTTTGTATGACCCATCCTCGAGGATTTGGGAAATTTAGCCGATGCAAAACAAGGCATTAATTTGGAGAGGCCTAGCTACTTACAATGCTTAGTATTCTGACAATGATGAATGGCATCATTCCAAGCAAATGGTAATTTCACTTTTTGTGACAGTACTTTAGAGCAAAACCGACTTTCTTCACACAAAGAATTTGCAATCCTATTGAACAGAGGCTGTACCTGAATATCAGAAATCCTTCATTGTTTAAGTATCATCTGATATTCTTGATTGGCTCCAGACTGAAGGTTGCAGTTGAATTAGGGAGAACGGAGGTTAAGTCCTAACCTTGAAAGATTTAGCAGCCATTGAAACACTGCCTTTGGGCACTTATTGGCCTGTATTTATCAAAAAACTTTTCAATTCAATGAGGGGAGGGAGAAAACACAAAACTTGTCACATTCATCAAGTGAAGCCACTGGAAAGACATCTACAGAAGAACACCCAAAAAGCATAATCTTTCAGAAGAGCTGATAGAAATGGTAATTGGATGGGATAAAGAATAATACTTCTAAAGCAGGAGTACAGAGAATATAGCTAAAAAAATCAAGGTCAGGAGAAGAGAATGTATCCTTTTCAACTTAATAAAACTTACATTTGCCTTTTGTATTGCAGAAAATATTGCAGGTACCATCTTTAATTTATTTCTGCACAAAAACTTCTAAGTGAAAACAGGATTGCAGACAAACTGGAAGCATGTTTTCTTTTAGCATGCGTGCAGCAAACATAAAAGCATTGTTAAGACATACAATTAGGAAAAAAATCCCACAACACAAAACAAACTTCAGGACTTCCCTATTATTTAGAAATGTGGCTCGGCCTTCAGAAACACAGAGAGCATCTTTAAAAAAAGCATCTCCCTAAGGCACTTGAGAGCCACCTTCTATGATTGGCAAAGAGTACTGACATTGTCTCCCAAACAGGGAACAGAAAAGATGAATCATAAAAACTTGATTGCACTTCTTCCTGCCTCTTTACTAACAAGCTAATCAGAGGCTGCAAAGCAAGTGTCATGTGTAAACAGATGAGTTGTACAGGGATGCTATATTGTCCCATTTTTATCTTGCACAAACACCTCTGGCTTGAACTTTGAAGGCTTTTGGCACATTTCTCAGGTTTTGTATCAGGGGTCCTATCCAGCTGGTGAAGAAAGGGAAATACTGAAGTGTTGTGTCGCTCTGCTCAGTGGAGTTGCACGGATGCAGGTGTCTCCTTACTGACGAAGGCATCAACTAAGGGGAAAAAAATCTGCAAAAGGTCAATATCTGCAGACGTGAAACCTCCAGGCAGCTCCCTAAACAGTTAAAAGAAACAGCACCTACTCACCAAAACATGTCCATAAATAACTCCTGTAATGAGAGTAGAGATGAAAGCATTTGTTAATTTTCCATAGTTTAGGGAATTTGGCTATCGATGCCTATTAATACAGGAAATATAGCATTATATTTGTCAAGATCTTCTCAGGATGTAGGGCTGAAGGAACAACCTATGATTTGTGCTGACAACACTTTCTTTGCCAGACCAGGTACTGTATTTTAGGGTTACGCGGTGCATTTAGTGATAGCACTAACTAATCTGGTCAGGGCAGTATTGTTCATCAGCAAGGCTTTCATACTCCAAGGTACCTGAAAAACAGCCTTTGCCAACAACTACTACAGGTCATCCCCCTCTCAAAAGCACTGGTTGCAGCACATGGCAGGAATAATTCAGTGAAGACACACTGACATGGTGAAAATTACAACTAAGGACAAGAATATCTAGCAGCAATCTGAAAACCTGTGACTTAGGGTGAAACATAGCATCTGTTCTTGAACACCTTGATGTCAAGAAAGCAGTTATGGGGATGCCCTGTTGTGCCTAGGCATTTGTGGACATGTGGTATGTTTTACCATTAACCGAAAATTTCCTCACTTTTATTGTTTTCTGTCACAAGCAGAATGTTTTCTCTAACATGGATTTGTTGTATGAACAAATTGTATTTTTTTTTCCCCAGCCATTCCCTACTTCTCCTTGACTTTCTTTGTCTCCAGGCTGGTCCAGGCCATGTCTTAACATGGACCCATCCTGGGCACATCAACTGCCCTGCAGGACCTCAGGCATCCATTTCGGCATTAGATCTGCTGCGTTCCATGACAGGGGTCTGCCCTTCAGGCTCTGTGTTTTCCTCTATGTTTCTCAAAACCCCTTTTAAATGACCATCCAGCAGGTGCCTCATTTCTCCTCCTCTACACTACTCCTCAGCACAGAAATTTACAAAGTCTCCCCATGCTGAGCACCATGCTGGGGATGTCCAGTCTCCTCAAGTACTTCCTTAAGCATTTTATTTCCCTGTTTTCAAGCCAAAGAAGACATGTCTTTGGCCAAATTTAGCTCTGACATGGGCAGACCCTACATTGCTCCCTCTGCGTGCACCATGACAGTTCTCCTCCCTTGTCCTACCATCATAACCCTGGGAAGAAAGCCAGCAATTCAAGAGAAAATTCAAATACATGTAATTCCTACATGGTCACAGCTGAGGCAAACCCAGATACCTTGCTGTTCCCAAAAGAACCAAGGAAAAAATTTGAGGATGTGGCCCATAACTACAGAGACACAAACTCGATTGTCACAGTATGTGTAGTGATTGTGAGACTGGAAAAGTCACCCTATTGGTGATAAAAGATAAAGGCATTTACAAGATTAATGTTTTTTAGCTAAAATTAAAGTGCTATTGCAAACATCTAAAAAATTAAATATATGTCAGCCATAAAAAACATAAACTCTTACACCCACAACAGGAAAAAATATATTCAGGAAAATTTCTGCATCGCCTGCAATTATTTAAAGGCAAATCTTACATCCCATCTCAGCAATCCTCAGAACCCCCCTTTGATATCAGTGTAAGGGTTGACCGAGCAAAAGTTGAGTAAACACCTCAGAATTTGGCCCTCTGACATTCAGCATCCGAACTTAATTTAGAACACACATATCCCAAAATACAATAAAAGTATAAGTCCTTACTGCAGGAGGCTCCAGAAAAACAAAGTAAACAGGTCATTATTTGTAGCAATGTGGCATGCGTGACTTTCAAAAAAGAAAGACTGGTTTGTGGGAAATCACTGAATTACTCGTTACCCTGCATAAAAGGGCTATATTCTACAATGATTTCAGCACGCTTCTATGAATTTATTTACCCGCCTGGTGCCACCTGTTTCACTGCTGGTTCCTCCAGCCACATACCGAGGCATCGCTGGGGGGGTCAACCCAGGAAAATTCCTGGGGACCATCTGCTTATTCATAACCCCCCAAACCCATATTTCCATCTCAGCATCATATCCGCCCTTATCATGGGGCATTGTGCGTTAACGACCATTATTTAATTAACAGATGAAGAAGCCCTGAAAGCCATGCCGGCAGATTTTGAACTTGATCTTCTCTCATTTGCTGTCATGCAAGACCAGATAAATGACAAGTATTTCGAGAGTCTGCAAAGGCCCTTTAGAACAGCTGCACAGGCTTCACCCCTTCTTTGCAGCAGGTTTCTCACTTAAGAAAAAAACACGCTTCATTACATCGCCTCTTACTTGAGCTGCAAGGGTCTATTCAAGGAAGATAAGCCTCTTAGAAATGAAGTAGCGTTGAATTTAGGTTTTGAGTGACAGGAGGAAGGTTTATCCATTCAGCAGACAATACTGCTTTCTCTGCATTAATCTAGGAGGCGGACAATGATCTGTTTTTTAGGCAGCATCTCATCTCTTTTCCCACAGCAGAAGGTGATTAGAGTTCGGAAGCAGGGACTGTGAAAGAAAGGCGAGCGCTATCTCCCCAACCCTCCTGTTTCCTGAGCGGGCAGGAGGGAAGTTCTCGGCCAAGTGCATCAATCACAGGGCTGGCGCTCAGGATGTGCCGCTTGGTCAGGGGCTGACCGAGGGCTGACAGGTGATGCCAGGGGCACCCCAGCCCCATTATCTCCACAGATAAAGATGAGGCCTTGGTTTGTAACCCAACATGTCTTGCATTTGGAACAGGGGAGAATCAACCACTGGTATGAGCCCAGGGTAGGTAATAAGTGTCAGAAAACACTTTTTTTGCTAAGTGGGTCTGGTCTAGGGATTGCTTATCAGTGATGAGCGTAGACGTTTCTCGGTTCCACCCCTCATAGCAGCACTCTGTGCTTGCTGGCAGCTCCATCCAGGCCATCTCCCAACACTCATAAAGAGGTCCACACTTATTCTGCTTTGCAGAGAGGAAAACTGAGTAACTGAGAAGCAGATTTGTCTGAGCCCACAGCAGCAGAATGGAACTTGAACCCAGAAATTTTGGCTTGTCCCTTCCTCCCCAGGTCCTCATGGCTGATTAAATACAACCAAAATGGATAAGAGCCAGCCTGGGGAGCCCACTCACCCTGTCCATGCTCCCATAACTACCTTTGAAAACGCAAAACTTGTGTGTCTCTTGCCACCATTTTCCACATTCAAGGAGCAACTGGTGATTTCAGGCAGCTCTCCAGCAGGAAAAGCAAGCTATGGGAACCACGCAGCGCAGCCACAACCTGATCAGCAGTGCTGCCATTTCTTTCTGCTTTTCTGAGATCTGTGCCCCCAGTTGTCAGGCTGGAGGAGTTTTAAGCACTTCAGCTTTTCAAGCACACATTCATAGGCATGAACAGGCAAGGTAGCAAGAGAGGCAAATATACAGAACTGTGAGCAAATACACTGCAGAAATGCCATCATTTTGGTTAGTATGTGGGACAAGACATCAAGCTTCCCGTGCAGAATTATTAAACTATCCCTGTACACATCTTCCTACATGCAAAATAACCTGCAGCTTCAACCATTTTCCTTAAGTAATCACTATAGCTCCTAAGCCTTCACAAATTAATGTTGCAAATACTGAGTAACCCACATAAATCAGGTTTCTGTCACTAATTGACAGGGAATGGGGTAGAGGTTATGCCCATAACTGAATGCTGTCACAACCCATTGAAGAACATAACGACCAAAAAAGCCAAAACCAAGGCACATCAGAGTCCCTAAACCCAGCTGCCCATGGAACTGCTTGTAACACAGCAAGCAAATCCAAGTCTACATGAGCAGTTAAAATAAACAAAATAAAACACCTTCCTAAAATTATTTTTGCCATTTTATGCAATACCCCTTGGACACTATTTTTAAATAAGCAAATCTTCTGTAAGACAAACTATTCTCTAAATCAGGAGGACTTTGTTGTGTCCCAGAATGAAGCGGCTAAAAGGAATCCTTTTTCATTGCCAGAACGCCCTGAATAACTTTCAAGGGGTAACACAGCAACCCTCTCTCTTGTTAGTGACAGCCCACAGATCAAAATGCAGCATGTTGCAGAAACACGGCGAACCTTCCACAAATAAGGAAGGTATTGACACATTTTCTCTTCGCCCCTTTGTGCTAAGCCTGTGTAACTGCTCTGTGGTGAATGGCTTTTTTGTTATTCTTATCTCCGCGCCTCAAAATTCCTCAAAACACATCTGTCACGGCACAGCTTGAGAGTCAGCCCTGAACAACTCTGGTGTCACAGCTCTCCTATCTCCCCTCCAACCTCCCAGGTGGGAAGAAGTTTGCACAGACATTTGTTTTGCTCATCCGAGCATGGCTGGTGTGCCGAGTCAGCACCGCTCAGACTCACGTCCTCCCCTTTTCTCCTTCTTTGCCTCCTTTCTTTTTTTTTTTTTAAAGGGGATTTAATTCCTTCATTTCAGATGTTATGTTTAACCTCAGGAAACGGTACTATAGACATGGCAAACAACTTTCTGGTTGTTTCCAATCAGTACTGTATTATAAAGTACAGCCAGTTAAGAATCCTATTCATTTTCTTGCCCTGTCATCTTGATCTTATTTGAATGTCTGGGGAGCAGGAGGTGCTTGCTCGGCTCCACATTTCAGAAGTGGGGGCAGGAGCGTCTGTGCAATGTGTTAGAGACACTGAAAGTTTTCATTTTGACTTCTTAATGAGAGCGACCTTTGCCACAGGCTGATGAGTTCCATACCTGTCCTGGTGTGTTTTCTGAAAACATTTGACACTGCTCGCAGGTCTGACGGGGATATGACTAATGAAGTCTTGGTATAAAAATAATGGGCTGCAATTGCAAGTCATTTGTGTGAAACCAAACTCCTTAAAAACTTGTCTCTGCTCACTTTCTGTTTTCTAAATGAGTCAATAATACGAATCAGATGGCTTGAAGGAATAGACCCCCAAATATTTCCTCTCTCCCTTCTATAAATTAGCTGCCATTTTGTGCAATTTTTGTTGCCTCCAGGCATGGTTTAAATTGGACTGTAGTTACTAAATTGCTGGAGCTATTGCAAAATGTGTAGGCTAATACATAATACCTTGTTTTTGTTAAATGTATAGTAACAGCTCTTCTTGTGAGGTCAAGAGGCCCAGGTTGCTACTACTTAGAATGCATAACAATTTTATGTAAAGTAATCGGGAAGCAGGCAGGACCATGTGTTTGTGATGCAAGTTTTAAATAATCACAAAAATTATGCATTGTTTCACCTTTCTTTTTTTTTTTATCTGCTGCAAGGGCAGAGGGATGCCTGTTGCAACCCTGTGCCTTGTCTTTTAGTCCCTGCCACAGGACTCGCCTGTGAGCCAGCTAAATACACTATCAGGAACCTCCTAGCCAAGTTAAAGAAGGACATTTTGGAGACAATCATGGTGGCTCATTCTCCACCATCAAAGTTTAAATTCTCTTTTTAGTTCAATAGATACATCATGAATCTAATCACCTGGGTAGTCCACTTAGAATTTATAAAAGACTGCAACAACAACAACAACAAAAATATCCTGGAAATTCACAAACTGTACTATAACCACAGCACAACTGGATGAACCGTTGACTCTTCCAAGATTAACATCAGTCCTGATGACTTGTTTTCCTTTAAGCCTCAACTCATGGACTCACGTGAACACGAAGATTTTAACCTCCTATTAGAACATGACAGAAAAACACCTGAAATTCTCACCCACACAACATCAGGAACTAAAAACTTTGAAAAAAAGAAAAAGAGAAAACAAGAAACCCACGTACTTTAATTTTCAGACTTCTGAGGCACCTGATTCATGATTTTTGATTACCAGGAACTGGAAAACCTGTTACAATGAATATGAAAACTTCCATCATAAATTACTCTGACTGCTTTTAACGTAGCCTGATCACTGTTTGATGGCAACAGGTCCATACAGGTCCTAGCTTTTCATAACATATAGATATTCCCACAGAAATTATTTTAAATCCTCTCTCAAAAACAAACAAAGACCCACAACATTCTACTGGATATAAAAAAAAAGGAAAAATAATACATGATGGAGGTGTAATCACAGGTTTTAGTGCAATAGTGGCGTGAGTTTAGACCCCACATGAACTAGAAGAGGCCGCTGCTGCAGGGACTGCCAGCCTCCACCAGGAATTTTGTTTGATGTTGAAGCACACAATCGAGTTATTTTATGTAAGATACTATTTTAGCCACATTTGGATAGGCAATTCAAAGGCAAAGGTCAAAATTTTTCCTTCAGTTCAGGGATATATATACACCACACAAGTACAAACACACATTGTACTCATGTACGTGCATACATACGTGCGTGAGTGTTATGAATGTGTGGAAGAAATAATCTGCACAGGTTACAGACATTTCTCATTACCACCTGTGAGTGGTCTCATTATACCAAAGCTCATTTGCACTCAAAACATCCATAGTAAGGAACATGCATAAAAATTTGCAGGACCAGGGCTTAAATACGCACTCAACCGTAGGCCCCAGGTTTGGACATGCTGTTCTTCAGCTTTAGAACAGACGCAAATCTTCACACAACTAAAAATAGCCAGTATACGGGAGATTTTGTTTTGTTTTGTTTAGCAGCTCCCCTGTGACCCAACAGAAGTTACGAAACCAAATGAATGTAATAGAGCGTTCATTCCCTGCTTATTGATGTTGCCTCACCCTTGGGCATATTTGCAAAATTTCCTTCTGCATAATAAAAAATAGCATGTCACTTGGTGTGACCAGGCTGAGTGCAGACCAGCACTAGTCAAACAGAGGCTATTCGCTGTCAAATGCCTGCAGCTCCTTTATGACAAAGGCATTCCTGGACTCAGATAAAGGTGATATTCTTCTACGTCGAATCTCTGTGAGGATGGTACAATGGTTTGTTGGTAGTGTTGCCCAGAGATAGGACAGTCTCTTTGTGGGAAGTTTGCTCACAGCACAAACCTGCTGTGTTTAGCGGACTCACAGCTACCCTTCAAAGAGCTACATGTCCTGTTTCCATCATCTTTTTCTTGCATAAGCAAACACATCTACTGTCACTGACATTTCCTTGTCTACAGCCCCAAGCAGTTGCCATCGAAGGGACACAAGAGAGATCGTCCCACATCCAGCCTAGCAGCAACAGCAAGAGACCAGAAGTCACAGAGCTCCCTTTTTGCTGCCTTCATTCAAGGGTTCACTAACAAATCTCCATTAAACAGATTGCTTTGCTCCTGCCCTCCCACACCCTGCACACACAGCCCAACCCTGGAAGAAGAGCACTCCCACACTCAAGTGCTCCAGGACTCCATATCTGCTCTGAAGTGGCACCCACCTCACCTCCAGGTAGGAAGAGGATCTATCAGATGGTGAGAGCTCCTCTGGGTGCCAACGTCACACTAAACAAAAAATAATCATAAACTCTGGCATTTGTATCTCTACAACTGCCAGCTTCCGGGGTCTGAGAGCACCTCATTAGTCTTTAGGGAAGACACATATTTGCAAGTTTTCACCCAGCCTCTTACTGCAGTTCATGGACAAAGACACATGGGAGACCTCACCCAGATGGATGGGTTCACTGTAGTCTTCTCACTGTCACCCACTGAGGGGGCTTTGAGTGCCACATTGGGTTGGATACCGAACATTTAGACAGCTCAAGCTAGCCAAGATGATTCTCACCCTGTGTGGCAACCTACAAGGAAGTTCTCTCATCCTTTCCTATTTCAAAACCTCTCATATTTTCCTTTAAAATACATGGTATCAACTATGGCACAGAGAGAGTCTTCAGTCAAATCATCCAGCTCGCTGTGGGATTTTCTGCTCTTTAAATTCCATCTTTGTTTTTGCTGGCTCAGGCTCACTTATAGGTAACTCCGCACATATTTTCATACTCCCTGTGAACCGCATTGTAGTTAAACCTAATTTGCAGTTTGGGTACAAACGAGTAATTAAACATCCACCCCTTCCAACATTTGTGCCAGCAATTTGAAGTGGGTACAGAATTACTAGGTTAAAATTGCACCTTACACCTTGACACCAGCTCTGAAAAAGCTAGTCCTGGGACACTGGACATTACATAAATATATGCACAGCCAGGAAGAAAATGGTGCAAACCAGCCAGGATTCTTTTTGATGTATCTCCTTAGTTCAAGGGGCCCATTATATATAATGCTCAGGACGGGAAAAGGAAGACTCGTGCCCACTTGGGGAGCAGGTTATGGTTTAGTCACCAACTTTCCTTTTTACTCACACAAGGGCTAATTCATAGGTTAAGCGGAGGATTATAGATGATAAAAATGCAGCAGCCCTTTTCCTTTCCTCCCCGTGTTTTCACGTAGAGAGAAAGAAGGCTTCTCTCATCCCTTCTGCAAAAACATCGATACATTTCCATAGCTCTCTGAGAGGACCTACCATTTCTGTCACTCCACTACTCTTTTTCCCTTTGTCCCCATGGCATCTTATTTCAGCTTTGAGAAGAATAATTCACAGCTTCAGGAGATAAGACTAGATTTCCTAGGAAATACTTCTGTTAGAAAATCCGAGACTGTAACTGTGCCCAGTATAACATAAGCCTAGTCCTGTTTTTCACTGGTTTGTGAGAGTTTTGCCACCAACTTCAAGAAGCAAAATGAGCACTTTGGAAGGTGTCTCTTTTAAAGCAGCATCTTGCTTAGCGCAACAGTGCCTGCGAAGTCACCAGGCACCTTTGAGCACGTTTTGTCAGTGGGAACAAAACTATAGCATGGAAATTCAAGCACTGGCCAAACACCAGCCTTCCTTCTCATACCCAGCCACTCTGCCCCATCAGAAAAACTGTTTGCCTTTGCCAGACAAAACTATAACCAAGTAAATGCTTAGAGAAATCGTTAAAAAGTAAGGGCCTAAGGCTGCAAAGACTCACTCTGAAAACAAATGTGTGCATGAACAGACAGCCCCATTGGGCTGCTGGTGACTTGAAGTCACTGATTGGAGCAAAATTGCAACCATGGGTTTGCTTAAAACAAATCTCTGTGGCCTTTTGTGCCCTGAAAACACAGCAAAAGTGCAGGCAGATCCCTTATGCACTTGTGCATATGCGCTGCAGACTGCTGCATTTTTCATAGTAAGTGATCATACACTGTTGAGCACAACAGTGAATAAAGTTCTGATATAAAACTCACTACTTTTTCACTGGCATTAAAATGAAGGCTTTCCTTAGACTTCCAGTAACTTAAATGCTTTCTTTTGATTCTTTGCCTTTTGCTTCTTTCAATTTTGTTTGTTTTAAAAGAAATAGTTGGAACTTTAGCACAGGGTCCACGAGTCACCTTTTTTCCTTACTGTTAAAACTTTGACTCCTTTTTGAGTGCACAACAGAGACATTTGCTGTGTTCGCAGAGGGAAAGAGGAAATGGAGAAAAAAGTGAATTTGAAAAATGTATTTTTTGTGGGGGATAAACGCACATTCCACACTTGTTCTGGATAAGACAGATGGGAACCCTACATAAAAGAAGCTCTTTGGGTTTTGAAGAGTAAAGTAGACAAATTTAAAATAAATAGTTTAGGGTCATCTATATATGTTTTTTTCATGTATTTTCTATGGAAACATGGCCAGACCTCACAGTTTCCACCTTAGGTACATTTTCCCTAGTTAATTAAACCTTCTTCCCCACATGACAAATGGGCTCTTCTCAGGAAAGGGCATGAACGCAGGCACGGGTGAAGTCAAAGAGGGCATTCTTAGTGATTAGACATGAAATACAGACTTTGAAAACATAGCGATTTTGAATGTAAAGAGGGAATTACTTACTGCATCCTTGGGGTAAACGTAATTTATGCATCCTTTGCCTAAGTGAGTTTTCTCTATCTGTTTATTTTGGGTTTAAAAAGCCTATTTATCTGGTTGGGTGTACTTTTAAAAATGTGCTTCCCACGGCCCTCATCTTCTCTATAGCGCTTACATATTTTCCAAGCCAAATTCATTAGAAATATTGCCTTCATGATATGTAAGCTTTCAAACGTAGCATGCTTGTGAAGAAAGCGTGGGCACTGATGGGATGAGTTTGGAGCCAGTGTCTCTCACTGACCCCAAAATTACCACTGCAGACTGCCAATATGCAGGATGTAAAAATTATGAATTATGAGAGAGGGACTGAAAAATCATGAGATATTTTATATTCAATAAGATACTGGGCTTGGTGCTCTGGGCTATGTTTCCAAGCACTGCTTTTCCACAGGCAAGGCTGGAAACTCACTGCATTTAAGTGAAAATTTGTTTTGTCCCTGTTGCGTTTCCTATAAAGGTTTGGGCAGGGAGATGTCACCAGCTGAAGCTCACAGCATACAGGAAAATTTAGGAGGATTCTTCCTTTTCTCAAAAAGCATCAGGGAAACAACGAGAATTGAGCTTAGGAACTGGGGCAAAATACAGGGTAGAGACAGAGTACTAAATGTATTTGAGAGGTACCAAATTTATTCAACTCCTTCTGCATCCTAGAGAGCAAAGATCGCTTATTTTTTTAGAAGCGCTGTTCCACCTTAGTTGTCCCTTTCGTTTTATACCAGGTACTTGTACTTCAGTAAGGCAGTAATTTCTGCTTAGGTGCACATGGATGGATAGTAACAGTTTAGAAACAATTGGTCAGGTACCAGTGTGACTGAAGATTAAGAACTTAGCATTATTGAAAAAAAGGGACTACACATGGCTGTCACTCTTCCTCCAGCTCTACAGAGCTGCAAGGGCACAGTGGAAATACAGGAATTGGCTGTAACCAGAGCTGAGATGCACTATTCACCAGTGGTTTAATGAAAAAAATCCAGGTTCATTGTACAACACGAGAAAAAAACAGTAGAAATCTGCACTATGGAAATACAAAAGGTTTGAGCCCAATCGCATTTTCTGTACATATCTGAAGTGGCTTCCAGCATGTGGCCTGCAGTGTAGCCAACCCCTGCAGCACACACACTGCCCCACTACGCAACCCAGCCTTTCCGAGAGACCCTTGCACCTCTCTTCTGATGGTCAGTTAAGAGAGAAACTGTTTTCCAGAGAGAAACAATTTCTTGCTTACTCCTCACGCTAATTCATCCCCAAACAGCTTTGCTTGCACCTCCCACTGCAGTGATGATGACTCCTTGGAGCTGACCCACCACTGGCACGAGCTGCCAAGCAGGATGCTAAATGCTTCATTCTGGTGATTATTACTTACCAAGTATTAGGAATCGGGAAAAATACCCCAGAGCCAGGCCTAAAACCAAGACTAAACCCAGCGTATGCATATAGATCTTTTCTGCCATACCTCAGGGACTGTAAAACACACCGGCAAAATCAAGCCCTGTTCCAGCAGCCCTTACTCACGTGGCAGCAGGGCTACTTGCATGAGTTGGCAACGACTTACACAGCCAAAGAGCTGCAGGATTGGGCCCTTAATTGCTTAAAAATACACTACCCCCCAATAGTTACCTAATTTAGCAGAATATATTACCTCTCTGCTTCATAAATCTTAATTAAAGCTGTTAGTTTTCCTATTATATCATCAAGAAATGCCCCATTAAAGTTAAGCAGTTTCTCCAAGTAATTATATACATTATGTGGTGTGAGTGTAAAGATGCATGTAGCATTCCGCTTCCAATTATTTTACATACCTTGAAAAGCACTATCTATTAAATAAAAATCCTGCAGAATTTCATTAATGCACAATTTTTTAATATCCCAAAAGTCAAAGTTGTCCCACAGGAGCATATACACTCTATGTTGGCTCCTTATAATACAATTTAATGCTCACAAACACAACTAAAGTATTTAAGCATTTACAGAGGTTGTCATAAGTGCTTTTCTTGGTTTTGATCAAATTCAAGTCTACACTTAATACAGTTAACTGTAGTTATTTAATTTCAAAACTCAAGAATACAACCTCAAACATTTATAACAATATAAATTCAGTTACATTGATACAGGATATGTATGCTACTGGGAAACCATTTTTCAGTAAGAAGTGTAGAACTGTAAGGCCTAAAAGGAGTTATTTTTTAAAGTAAGCATTATTTCAAATAAACCTTGTCAGATTTCAAATAATGTTTTCCTATTCTTCTGCAAAATGATTTCATAATTTTTAGTGGTATATTTCACACTAGTGCTAAATGATACCAAAACCTAAATATATTTTAATTATGCTTTCTCTTTTTATGAGAATTTCATGTAAATACAGAACAAATATTAAACTGATACATCGTGAATAACTTAAATACATTTATAACAAAAGCACTTCATTTCCTAGCAACTGGCTAGAGAGAATGAAATTTGGAAAATTATTCTTAGTTCCCTTAAGACACTGAATTTATTTCTTGACCACATTAACAATTAAAGGGTATATGCAAGATGTTAGATGTTAAAATATAGTGGAAAGAGTTTAACATCTGCTCATGTAAATCAAGGAACCTACTCCTGCCCTTAGAAGTAACCCAATCAGGCTTGCAAGAATGTAATATTTCACTTTTAAGCAAAATATTATTCTCCAAAAACTGCAGAGAGTCTATCAGGCACATTAAAAAAAGGAGGAAAAAGAAAAGCATGGAAAGCATCAGCCCCAACTGATGCTGATAATCTTTGATCCAATACAGTTTCATATCATCCCTCAGAGCTGACAGAACATTATTAATTGAAACATTGGGCCTAAACTATGTCCTCTTCTGTCGTAATCATAATATAATTATATCCCATAGGCAGAAAAACTATTTCCACCTCTGCCCCTGAAAAAGTAATCTACAAACTGGCTTAAAAATGTGTGAAACCAGTAGTACAGAACCCCTCTGTTTATGGTATCAGTACTTGGGGTCCATAAATCATGGTACCTATCGTGAGAAAACAGATGAGCAAAAATATCAAACATGATTTTTATATAATACATTATGAAAGCATCTTGAATAGCTTGATTTCAAGCTGTCTGGCTAGGTTTCTTTTTACAATCTTTTTTTTCTGTTCTTAATTTTTGCACAGATGCAGCTATATAAATAACTGTATTTCCTGGAATCCCTGAAACGTCAAACCAAACATATTTTCCAATATTAAATGATTGCATTCCATTATATCATTACCACTTAGAATAGGCTATAAATTCATTGACTGAAGAGTTTAATAGCGATGTCTGATCCTTTATATACCATACTTTCATTAACAGAAAGTCGGCCTCTTCTGAAACATTAGCACATTACCCTTTCTAGTAAAGCATATCAAATCACATCGGTGAAAAAGTTGCCAAGTCAAATGGAAGTTCAGTGCCAGTTTTCTTCTTTCCTTTCTTCTTTCTTTCTTTTTCTCGAGAGGCAGAGAGAGAGAAAGAGAGAGCAAGAGAAGGGGGATTAAATTTCTTAATAAACTTGTGGCACTGAACATAAAATATAATAATACTCCTTTAACATTCCTATCATGATTTTGGTCCTAGCACTTAAAACAGCTGAGGACTGAAGGAGTTAATGCTTTAAAATCTGCAGTAATTCAGAGAGATACCTTGCATGATTTGCAATATACTTCTTTTCCTTTGAAAGATAGACCCTGGAGCAGAAAGATCAACTTTCCAAAAAAAAAAAAAGGAGGAAAAAAAGGAGGGGGGGACACTCTACAACCAATCAAACCAAATGCCAGAGCAGAGGGCAAAGGGATATGGAAACTGAGAAGATAGACTTCCAAGTCCTTTCCTGAAAGTGCTTGGATTTTGAGGAGAGTCCAACATCGGCTGACAAAAGTGTCTTTGTGCAGCGACACTGGGGAGAAGGGAGGAGAGCTCGGAAACCTAATGAAAACAGGCCAAGCCTTGTACATTAGACCCCATGGAGAACTTTGAATCACACGAGCTGCAGACAAGCAGTGAGTATGTAATGACAAATTAAAGACCACCAAATATGGATAGCATCGGAACAACACTGGGACAGATGTGCTTGCAGTGCCACAGGGCAACGCATCGTTCAGGGCTTCCTTCTATCTCTTACCTCATCCCCAGCAGAGATCTGAGCACCCCAGGGCAGCACAGCATCCCTCCCCACAGCGACCACCCACTCAGGAAAATAAAATGCATCTTTTAAAACTTCTGCAATCTCGTTAAATGTTAGTAGTGCTAACGTGTGAGCAAATAGAGTTCTGAACTGCAATTCCCACTGCAAAGTCACAACTGGGAACGAGGTGTCACCTCCTTATCTATTCCAGGTCCGGCCCATCCTGGTTTCCAGCACTATTCCTTCTTCACATTTGTGATAGATGGTGTATTTCTTCTTGCCTTCAGAGAAAAACTAGCCTCATGCTGCAACTCATGGGGTTTGTCAGCAAGGTACAACCTGTGCAGCTCTGTCCCACCCAAGCATGTGCCTCATGATCCAAGCAGCAAGGCAAGAACAAGCCAACAAACAGGAAACTCCTTGTGCCCATCCAACAAGGTGCTTCAGCATCAAGGTGTTTGCCATCAACCTCCCTCTCACTTGTCCTTTCCCACTGGCAACCTTGCAGCACAGCATCTCCATCTTTCAAATCAGGCAGGGATTGCTTTGCACAGCACCTGGTCCCAAACCTCAGCGCCTGCCCTCCCAGGCTGCCTGCAGGATCCTTTCTGTATGATCCACTTATATGAAATTCATCCTGATCCCATTATTCTTGCACTGACACCTGCTCTGTCCAGGGAAGAGCTGCACGGAGCACATGATACAAGACAATATGTCTGAGCTGCGCTAAACTCATTAAAACAGTATTTAATAACATCACAGTGAACACTGCTTTCATACAAATCAGCAGAAAAAGCTGCAGTTAATTTGGATGAGAGTGGAGAAAGGCCTTACACGTCCTCTCCCCTTTGAGAACTGCTGCTCTTCTACTCCCACAATCCACCAAGGAGACTGAACCTTGAGCAGGGAACAGGAGAGTGGGGGCAGCCACCCCCCTGCCTTATGCTGCAATATAGGGATGGGCAGCCACCCATCCCCAATTAGTTAGTCCTGTGCAAAGGTGGGTGAATTTTGGCCTAAAAATATTGGAAAATCTGCTTTTAAATTAACCAAGTACTCTGCCCAGTGCTCCTTCACCAAAGAAAATTCTGGGTGTAGAGTGTGAGATTTTGCCCCTGAGAACGCTGCTGGAAACTCTTCATTTCAAAACTTTTCTTAAAAAAATTAATCAATAAAATTTTTCTTAAATCTCTCCAGAGAGCAATACAAAACAGGGATACCACTTTGTGCAGCAGCGGGGCAGGGTGAGAGCCAGCAGAAAAGAGCCCAAAATGGAAGAACTTCCCATGCAGATGGGGGATCAAGAGGATCATCCATCCTTCCATGTCACTTCCACACATCACATGAGATTTGAAGTTGCTGGGTCAATTTTTTGACTGGTGTTGACTGGTACCCCTCTTTAGTGGTCAACAAAGCTACACTTGCTTGCAGGAGAGTACAGGGTTTGTTCCTGCTAAATCCAAAAGCTTTGTAGGAAATGTAGAAATGGCTGGTTTACAGTAGAGGAGATAAAGGAGGGACAAAAAACAAACCCAAAAAGCAACATTTTGATGTAGTTAGAAAAGAGCAGCCACTTTTTAGCTCTTTAACAAACACAAAAAGAAAATCTCCTGTATTTAAAGCAGCATTTGAAAAAATGACCACTATGTTTCCTCAGCTACAACTGAGCCAACTTCTTCTCTCAGTCACCTCCAGTATAGAACACCATCAACTGTGGTGAGGTCACACTCATGTAAGAGACCTCCATTGGCCAAACCCAAACACCTGTACCCAGCAGAAAGCCTAGGGCAACCTCCAGCTTTGCACCAGTGTTGCTAGGGAAAACATTTGGACCAATAATTCCTTAAAAAACTCAAGATAATTTGGGTTTTATCCTCCACTGTCTGTGAAACTTCAGCGAAATCAGTGGCACTGCATAGACTGTACATTGCTACAGGATTTCATGCTTTGTTTTCTGCTAGATATTTCCTGGTAAGGTGTATTTCTGGTAAAAATTGCCCTTCATTTAAACATCAGCAAGCATACTGGAAGATCCTCCAATATCTACCTCTCCTGGTTGGACCCACACAGTCACAAAACTCTGATCTTTCTAAAGTTTTATAAGAGCAGACGTTTCTATTGTTACTGTTTACATTCAGTTACTTTTCCTTTCTTTGCCTCTTTCTTCACTGCCTGTCCACTCTCCTTCCAAAGTGTGTGTTCCTCTCCACTACTAACCCAGACCTCATTTTCTCTAACTTGTCCTAGTTGTCACCCAACAACTACTCCTCCTCAGAGTCCAGAACTTCCTCCACCTCTCAAGGTATTTTTTCTTTCATTCCCCCATCACAACCCTCCCAGGACTTGATATCACGTTTTTTAACTGGTGACAGAAAGGTTGTTCACGTCTCCTTCCTCCTTTTTCCTTTCAGTTCCCCTTTTCCTCTTGTTATGGACCACCTTCCCTCCCTGCTCTCCCATATGTAATGCCACCACATTCAAATGGTTCAATATATCCACAACAGGCCTCTCCACCTTCAGTATGCTGCTGGTTAGATATGTAGATCTATATGCAGTAAGAGGGTTCATATCGATTTCAAAACAATTTAAAATGTGCTTGCAAGATACTGTATGAGGACAGTTATTGGACCATTCTTCATCCCACTATAGGACTCTTCAAGTCAACATCAGGAGCCAACTTAGCCTTTTTGGATCATAAGTTAGAGACTTACGTTCACATTAGCTTGTGTATGCCTTTTCAAGTAGCCGAATTTACAGTCCAGCCCCAACAAGCACATTTGATTATTAATAGTTACTATACCTATCAGACCACTGCAATAAACTGAGTTTATCCAACAGACATGAAATTTTATCATGGATGACCCTGGTCCAAATTTTACAGGAGGTTACTTTCATCAAAAAAGTGGTCATGGATATAGCAAAGAAACTTCTCAATGTAATTTGTGCATATCAATTGAAAAATAATGAAAATAATCTCGGTTTCCTATTTGAACATTGATAGAGACACTGGTTTGGAGCTGAAAGCAAGTTTACCATTCTGATGCTTGTGACAGTTTATACCTGTAGCATTCTATAGAGATCATTTTATCACTGGGTGAATTAACATCATATCACTAAAACTTCCCTTTCTACCATCTAGAGTTAAAGTAAATATTAGAGAACACTGTATAAGACAAAAAAAACATAATAATCCCAGACTTTGCAGAAGCCCAGATTTGTCTCAGAGACTAATTAATATTTCAGAGGTATCTGAATCCAGCATTATGACTTGGGCCCTTCACTATGATTTATAGGCAGGTTTTTTCCATCCCTAACACAAGGTCCATTCATTTCCACTGTCATTTACTAAAGAATGGGTGTATCTTGGGGCTAAACAAAGAACGAAAGCCCATGCTGCCTTCAGCTTCACAGGCAAGCAGTGGAAGAAGGACCTCTGCCTGCACACCTAGCACCTCAAGGGCTTTCCGGCATCGTTATTAAATCAATACAAAACACCATCAGAGAGTGTGCATCTCATTTTTTAAAGCCGTGTGTTTTCTGAGCTGCTTATTCAATCATTTTAACAATTCCTAAGCCGTGACTCCTTTCGGTGGGGACTATAAGTGATATGATCAAAGTTAGCCTACACCTAATCAGCACACAAGAAATAATGAAGAATCTTTTTTTTAAGATGTGTTCAATTCAGCAAAGGGCAAAGACTATTAGTCTTTTCCTTATTTACTACAGTTTGGGTGAAATTCACATTATTTCCATTAATATCATTGCCGCCGTATCAATTATTACAAGGTGCATTCAATAACGCAGCTATGTTATACCTCAAGCAAAATATCTTTCAGTGCAGTTTCTCAAGCAAACAAGATTTACATCCTAATGCAAGATGCACAGCTCTACCAAACTAATGCCATATGTCTCTTTTTTTCATCGCCCCAGTGACATAACCCACTGGGTAGGTTGGACATGGAAAAGAATGTCAGAAACTTCGCAAAGGAAAAAAAGCATTAAAACAGAAAGTTGGATGGGATTGATTAAAGCATCATTTTTAAGTGTGTTGAAACAACAAATTTTTCCCTACTGCAACAAAAGAAATCTGTCACAGCAGATTTAGTCATAAATTGTCCTATTGATACACAGAGAGGAGGAATCTTCTGTGGAAAATTTTGATTACATATTGAACATCCCTAATCCGTACTCACCAAGTGACCTAAACCAGCAGGAGCGTGTGTGTATATCTCTAGAAAATAGCATCTCCAGTTTCCCTTAATACGAAATTCCTGAACACCTGGATGTTCCCATGTCATGAAATAAATGCTTGTAGAATAAAAATTTACAGTCCTCACATGCATTAAATTTGTTTAAACACTTTTTCAAGGCAAGGTCCTTTTTTTTTTTCTATTTCTTTTTTTTCCCCCTCCTTTTTTAAACGGTGAGCTGTATTTTATAATGGAGCGCCAGCTCTCCGGCGAGCCTCCATTCTTCCAGCCCTGACAGACTGTTTGTCAGCTAAACTCCCCTTGTCATGTATCCCCACCACTGCCAACTCATGCACGGAGACCTTCACTTTTACTGCTACCACTTGCACCCTGCGCAACCTTTGTCATTGATCACTGATCCAACCCAGTGCCCACATGTTCTTCAAGTGCCTACACAAGTAATGAGGTACTTGTGGTGTAAAATTAAACTGTCAACTGTCAGCGATTGATAACCACAGTGAGAGCTGACCTAGAACACCTGCACCCGTGGCCAAGACAGGTGTGACACGTTTGATCGCTGAGCCCTACTAGTCAGCGTGACCCGACAGTGTCCCTCCATGGATTTCGCCCCTGACAGAGACTTTGTATTTCAGCCTCAGGTTTCCAGCACCAGCATGGGAGCAGCCTTGATCACTGCAGACCCTCTCCTCCATTGCGGTGGCTGCAACGCAAGCAACACCAGATTTTGGTGGTGACAGATATTTATGGCCATGGAATGTCTTTCTACCTTCTCATCTCCTTGTTCTCCCCTCTGACTTTTCCTCAACGTAGCTTAGCAGCGGTCCCCACGTTTATCAGCACTGTCATCCCTTTAATTGGGGTTTTGCAAGCACCCCATATCCGAGTCAGGGTCTCTGTTCCCCATCTGTTCTCATAGGTGCATTGATTTAGGAACAACGTTGAGTAGCATTTATGGTTATTTTTGTAGCATAAAGCCTTCAGTTCTGCCTCTGCATTACTCTGTGTGGAAGGAACACAGAGCTGAATGTTGCTTTGGCATCATTTAAGTAAACTCAGTCTGGTGCTGTTGGGAGCACTGAACAGAAAATCTCCATTCCCCCTTTTCATCCATTCCATTGCTTCTGTGGAGAAACACATCCCTCTTTACCCAGCTGTAATCAGTTATAGCTGTGGTTACTACATAACATTCAACCTTCAGATCATATTTGAATATTTTTATTATTATTTTTGGACTATTGATTTTCACTTTAAGCAAGAAGGGGCTTTTAAGGCAAATGGTGACTTTTAAAACCCCCTGCAACACATCAGAAAATAACGGCAGGAAGGTTTCTCGCCCTCCCCTCCAACAGTTGCACTATATTAAGTTCATGTGATGAGAAGATAAAAATCTATTAACTTGCTGCTGACCTTATCGACACAAGGATCTCTGCAGACATTACAGGAACCATATCTCTTCTGACTTTTACATCCAGAACCTCACGCACCAGTGTCCCAAACCAAATATAAAATCTTCATGATGAGTGAAACAATGACACATACTCTGACTCTGGTCCTGCTGGCTAGCAGGAGACGCGGGGTCCTCCGGGGCCCAGGAGCAGCCTCTACTTTCAATTTGACTTCAGGGGCATTTTTTTCACCATATGCTGCTGGGGGCTCTGAATCGAAAGAGTTTCCATAGGACCATATGCTACGAGACAAATGTGCTGGATACAAAAATGCTTTCTGCTCCCCCATATCACCATGATGTATTGCAAACATAATTAAAGGTGAGTAACGCGGGCGCTCCTGTTTGGGTTAATCATTCCTTTTTGCAACTGAATCCAGTATAAAACAAACCAATTTTCAAATTAGACCAAAAGTCCATCTAAATACACATTGCTCACACACACCTCCCGTATTTCTATTTATGTACCAGACTCCTTCCCTGTGTAGATAGTAGCCCTGGAAAGGCAAAGGATTTAGGATTTTTTTTTTTATCATTAAAGAAGAGCTCTTTTGTGCAGAGCAAGGACGCATGCCTGTCTACCACGTTCTCCCATTTCACAATTCAGTGAGACAAGGGACCATCACAAGTACCACCATGCTCCAGGTGCTGGAAGGCAGGGATCAGGCAACTACACAGGGATCCCCAAAAGGCAGCAAAGGAGTCAGTGGCAGGTGGTACTTGCTACCAGGAATACAGCAGCAGCATTTGCTGCTTGCCAGCTCTGCCTGCTGGGAGTCAATGGATTCCCACATGATTAGAAATACTCCTGCACAGCAAGCCATAGCAGCTGCACCCTGAACAGCCCATCGCTGGATTACATCAAATGAAACTGGAGTGTTGTAACACCACCAACCAGCATGCACGTGATTTGCTAGTGCTACAGACACCTAAATTCCAGGGTAATTGGCTTAATAGTGTATTTAAGGGGATTTTGTTTGAGCTGGACCAACTTTAGGGGTAATTCAGACATCATCTCAGCAGGTGAGGTGTCACATAACCCCATCGCACACTAGAGACAGGGCTCTGCATTGGAAGAAACACCATCTCCCACAGCCCATGAACATGGCCATCACTCCACCCAGCTCCTCCATGCTTGGATTAAAAGATAAACTCTGATGCCAACAAATCATGCAATAACCAAATGTTTTCAGAAGGTAGCTGGAACACAAACTAGCTGCTCTTGAAGCTAGGCAAACATACAGATGAGCCTGCAGAGTAGTTTCATAGCTGCAAGTCGGTGTGTGCAGTTATCAGCTCCTCAGAGGGAAGGTTCTGATGCCAAACATGGGAGAGTTTTCTAGGATGTCCCATGACTCATGTCTCCTACCCCCACGCCCTGCTCTGGCCACCCACTACAGGAGACAGGACACTGGGGTGGAGAGACCAGTGGTCGGACCCAGCACATCTGGTTTTACATTTGGGAACATGCTCACATAATTTTCTAGCAATACCTGGAAAATCCTCAATCGTGCTGTTAATTTGAAAGGCCAATGTCCCTCCAAAGCTCCTGCCATGCCAACACAAACCACTTGAGGACTCCAAGCTGGAGCGGTGCCCATGCCCCGTCCCTCCCTGTGGCTCGAACCCCTTGAACACGTTTCACTCCACAGAGCTCAGAGGAACTCGTGGTTAGGAGAAAGACTGGCCAAACCGCGTGCCATATCCCCATTTCAGCCCCCTCATTCCTTTGGGATAGCTAAGAAAATGGTTTCACTTCTGTGCACCCCAGTTTACTCATACTTTTCAAGAGCTAGTAGCAACACCCTTCCCACAGAGGTGTTGGGAAGCGAGTTGCGGTGGTTAGACACGCCTAAGCCACATTCACATAGTGAGTAATAAAAATATATTACAAATGCCTAACAATAAAGAAATAACACGGCTCAAGCCACTGCTGGTTGTGGTTGTGGTTTTGTGAAACAAAAAATCTTACTGATGGAGAAAATTGCTGATGATTTGCTTCACAGAAAGAAAAAATAAACAAGTACGATGTAACATGGAACAAAGTTATGGCTTGATCCATGATGCTCTCTTTATATTAGCAACCAATGCAGGCTGAAAAATTTGAATGCCAATTCAAAATGTTCACAGGGCTCAGAGATGTAATGGAGAGTTCCACGTGCTGAATGTAGCAAAGCAGATGGGAAGGTTGCAAAGAGCTACTGTTCATCATCCAGTCCAGGCGCCCCTGTCCAATACCAAAACTGCAGGCTCACTGTATTTGCAAGCAAACCCTGGTATTTTTATTGCATACACAGCCTTATTGTTGCTTTACTGCAAACAGCTTCTGCAATTTGTATGCTAGAAAGAGTAGATTCGTTGCTTTTCAACAATGCTCCCTGAGAGACACAACTGAGATTGGAGACCACAAGGCAGCCCAAGGAGAGATCAGTATGTAAAATATGTCTGGAGCACCACAAAGCCCACTCCAGCGTGCGCCATCAAGGAGAAATTAATGATACGTGGAAAGCTCATTCCAGATGATCACAGTGACCAAAACTCTTGGACCTGGTGCCTCTTTTTTTCCTTCCCGCCTTCCATCCAGAGAGAATCCCTCTTGTTTTTATTCTGATCACAGAGCTGACTGGAAAACCATAACTTCCCTAACCACCCAAGTGGAAGCAAAAGAGCCGATTTCAGAGCAATGAGGACAAAGCAAAGTCCAGATTACTTACCTCCCATCTCAGCATTTTGAACAGTGAACACCGTTTGGCATCAAAAAGAGATACATAAAAGCAAAATTAAACAGCTAAACTCTTGGGTATTCCTTAGGACAAAAAAATGTCAGCAAGAAGTGACATCAAAGATAGGTTGTTTACATATCGGGGGACCTGCCTGCCTGTCTCTTCACATTGATTTTTACGGTACAAAAATATTATTTCAGTGACAAGGATGTAAACCTTATTCAAAACAGGATTTAAACCATATCCTGCGAGTGAGGCATCTCTTCAGATAGCCTGCCTGCACTTACTGCATACCGAAGGCATGCTGATTTTCATCCTCAATGTTTTTTAAGAGGGTCACAATATCAGGAAGCAGGAGAAGGCTCATCAAAGCCTCGTTGCTCGCCTTCACCGCTCATCAGCTAGACAGTACCTTGTTTTTTAAAGCAGAACGGAAATGCATCTCCAGTGACCCATTGTTAGAAACTTCCTTTTGTCTTTAAGTTTGCTGGAAGGAGTATGGGGGCCTCTTTTAACTCTTTTCCAATAGGTAATTTCCCTTAATTAGGGCTTTCATTACAAGTGAGAATTTATCAGACGTGATTAAAGAAGCATCTTGTCTCTTTCCTTTCGCCTCAAAAGGGGCATATTTTGATCTCCCAGCGTGTCTTGCAAACACAGATAAGCACAGGCTCCTAGCTGGGAGATCACAGCAGAAATTTGGCCTGCCTAGAAAGTTCATGTTTGGATCTCGGCATCCTCAGAGCTTCCCTCTGAATTACAGGGTGTCAAAGCCACCACTACCACCGGGGAGTGGAGGGGCTCCCTGGAGCAGGCAGGAAGACAGGCAGATGCAACTACAGAGCTGAGCTCCAGGGCTCTATGCAAGCCACGATGCCTTAAAAACCCCATGCACACTGTGCAAATCACCTTCCTGCATGACCCTGGCCTTCGTTCTTTTGGAGCATCCGTTTCAGACAGACTATGCCCTCAATGTGAAAGGTAACTCCTACCAACAGCAGTGGGAGTTTCATGAAAAACCTGAATATAACCCTTTTGGAGCACCTCTAAATGCATTTCTGCACGCTGCAAGCCTGAGAGCTCACTGAACCAAAACCTGTACTCATATAATGAATGTGTTCTATAGGTGCAACCCTCTGCCAACAATACCCTAAACATTGGCTCTGCACCTGATGCCTTCTCCTCAGGGTCTGATCCAGCTTGCTTTGACAACAGGGGAAAGCCTCCCATCAACTTCAAAGGCAGCAGGATTGGACTGGTACGTTAAAAATGTACTTGTACTTTCAATGATATGGTTTACCTTTAATAAGTTTCAGTGATAACCTCACAGGTAAACATACTATTTTCTAGAGTAACTATAGAGATGCAAGTTATTGTTGTTTATTAATATAAACCAGCCAAAAGCACCAAAATCTGGACAATAGCAAAAATAATAATTTGTACCAAAAAAAATCCTTCACAACCTGCACTTACTCTCATTAATGATCTTGTATTTATACTCACACTGAGCACAGAGTAAACATTAGTCTGATAATAAAGAAGCGATGAAGAATTTTCCAAACATTAAAAACATTCACAATCTATGAATCACCTACAATCTGAGTTGTCACAAACATTCATCTCCATATGTGTCACCCACAAACATCTGTCCCCTCTTCCCCTCGCACGAACATGCATTCCATTCAACCACAGATATAATCAGCCTTTAATTTTATTTTTCTCACATAATGTTAATCAAGAGCTAAAAAGATAATTTCCTTCTACCACAAAGCAATTCCACTGTGGTGGAACAAACTGTTATCTTAAGTTTCACAGAGCAATTGTTCAATAATTCCTGTTTGTGGCTCTTTTCCAAATCCTTGAGAATAGCTCAGGCTGCCAACCCTTCTTAAAAAAAAAAAAAAAAAAAAAGGAGAGAGAAAAAAGAAAAAAAAAGAAAAAAAGAACATAAAAAAATCACAACAGAAGCCGAAAAGCACTTGCTGTCACTCAGAGGTTCAATCGTGGCAGGCTTGGCCATTTCTCAGAAGAAACTTCAGCCCTGTGACTCCGCCACGCAGAAATGCACTGTCTGTTTGAAGACAATTGCCTGGTAAGATATAAGCTCCCAGACTGTAAATTTGTCACAGCACTGGCCCTCGGAGATGGTGTTATCTTGGCTTGGTGGATTCAGTGAATTGGAAGCTCCAGGAGGAAAAAATAAGAAGGATACTTGGCATTTCTGCAGTGTTTTCTGCATGCAAACAAGCTTTGAGCGGTTAATGTTTGTTAAAGAAGAATGGGAGGGTGTTTTGTTGCGTGAAAGGAAACTGATAACATGGATTTCTTCAGTGAAAGTAATAAAATGTTCTGTTTCTGTGGAAAAAAATATTAGGAATAATAACAACAGCCCTTACTGAGAAAGCACCCTGCATTTCAAACTCATTATTAATTTTAGCGTGTGAGCTCACTGAGGAAGGGACAGTCATTTACCACAGCTTGTACAGTGAGCAGCACAACAGGGCGCTGCCCTGCCCGTCGGTGGGAGTTACCATCAGACAAATATTAGAGCAATATTAATCACCACAAGTGAAAGTGCAGCGTTAAGCTGGGTCTGAGCCGAGCAAAAAGTAGGGCAGGTAGGGAGGTCCAGGGGCTCAGCCCAGCTGGCACAGGGCACCACATACAGATCTGAGCTGCAGTCCAACCTCTTCCACAGCATCCCAGCATAAACCTACAGCATCCTGGCAGGGATTTCCCCCAAAGGTTTGGCCATGGCTCGCAAGAGGCAATGCCTGCTTGCTTGGGACAAACCCAGCTGCTCAAGTCTGGTGTTACCAATGCTAAAGGCAGGGGAAATATGTTTTTTCTCCAGAACGTAGGTATCTTCAGAGAATCTGCCAGGTGTAAGTGGATAAACCACTATTTTTGGCTTATTTTAAATATTGCTTTAAATATTGCTTTCACTTTGGTGCAAATGTACATCTTCCAACTAAGCTATTCTCACTCTACAGCAGAGTAAAATTGAAGAATCAAGCCCACACCCTCCTCTCCAGCCATAAAGAAAAAAACAGCCACCACGGGCTTTTCGGGGATGGAATACACTGTTTTACCCAGTCTCTAAAATTTTCTAAAATCAGAGCAGAGAGAACAACCCAACCTTTCTGGAAAGATACTCTCCAGGCAGAAGAGGGAAAATAAACAGATATAAATAACCACCAGCTGCAGAAGAGCTTGGTTGCCTCTATACCTGTATGCAGCACAAAGGCAGTGAGATTTGGATGACATACTGCTAAGATGAAAACACTGTTGCAGAGCTAAGAAACACAAGACACAGTTCCCTACCAGCCCAGTGAACTACGGTTATCCAAAAAAAAAAAAAAAAAAAAAAAAAGCATATTACCATGCAAAGATAAGATTCACATTAGCATTTTGACATATTTAAGCCCACTAATCAGCTAAAATGTATGGAATTACCCCTAGAGTGCACAGCAGCAGCAGCCCCTTGTCATGGGGATGAAGTCCCATGGAAGGGAAACCAGCTCAACTTCCCTGCTGGGGGTGGACCAGGCTCCAGCCCACAAAGTTCTGTCTCTGCTATGAGTCAAGGAGCTACTCCTTCTTTCCACCTGCCCAGGACAGATCTCAAGAGAAGTAAAAACCAATGAGGACAGGGAGAGGGGAGAAGCCAGATTACAGCATATTCACCAATACACAAAGTATAAATTGTATTTTGGAGGCTTCTGTGCTAAACCACAGAGGTATTGCACCAAAACAGTAGTCGGGAATAAAGGTATTTGTTAATTCCTGTTCTCTTCCATGGTTTGCCAGGCAAGCAGTGTTTAGAAGGTTCTTTCCACAAATCCTCACACAGAAAACCCACTGAAATCAGCTAGGGTTCTGCAGACTGAAGACCACATCTCCTTTCATGCCAAACCCAGGTGTCTACATTCAGTAGTTTACCTGTTACACCTCAATGAATGTCCCTGATTTAGTTGCATTGATCTTACAGGGCCCTTCCCTGTAAGTTCCTCCTGGCTCAAGGGATTCAGACAGGAGAATGGCCACCCTGGGCTAAAACACACATACACACACGGCTTAACACCCTGATCCTCCGGGATAAGCTATGAGCCTGTAAATCACCACACTTCCAGAAAACAATAGCTACCTCTTGTTTAAATAAAACTGCACCTGCTATATTAACATACCACCAAACAATCGCTTTGTTTTTCACTAGGCATCCAGGCTGAAGCCACGCTGCTTCCTGACCCATATACTGGAGGACTTATTCTTAGAAGGGCATAGGGTTTTCATGCTGCACAGCAGTGGTTCATGGTGATCACCTTCCTTCCTTCTTTTGTACTGGGGCAGTACATGGTTTTGTTTAGCTTTCAACAGGTTTATTTCCCTCGCAGCCCTCCAAGACCTGTTGCAGCCCTTATTTAGCAAATGTTCCTTCTTTCTGTTTCCTATCTTGGGTTATTGCAAGCTCTGAACTGCTTTTCAGGCCATTTAGAGTCATTTTTCAGTAGATTCTTCTCCCATTGAAAGAGTTTGGGCAAAGCAGGCACCTGCTGAAAATTTCCTTGCCAAACGTTCAATCATTGCTAAATCATTTTGCTCTCCCCACAGCAGGTTAATTATGATGGTTGTTTCAAGTTTATTTATCTCTGCTCAATGCTTGTTCATTGATTGAGCTGGAGGCCTTTTCTATTGAAGTTATTTTGCTCAAATAAGGTGCTCTGCAGTGACTGAAAAATGGAGTGCTTGAAGAGGCTTGGCCACAGAGACAGGAGCTGTCAGAGTTTTGTAGGAGAAACATGCAAAGGATATAGGAGACAACTTCTCCACTTCACTTAGAAACGTGGTATTCCCAGTAAGAGGCACAGATAGGGCATTGCTAAGCCAAAAAAATAAGTTTTATTCCCGAATCTGAGCCACAGTAAACCCAAACTCACTCTGACCAGCACATTTCTGCTTAGCCATGAAACTCCTGTCCTGCAGGTTACCATGCTTGACACAAACACCCCACCTGCCTCCTCTTGCTTCCTCCATCGCACGCAGGAGAGCTTCCTCACTACTGGCTTTCCAGGAATGCAGTGCCCACTCCTTCTCACATCCTCTTCCTGGACGTCTGCCCCACGCCATGCTTCCTGCTCATCCCACACCGCTCTCAGCCGGATCCGGCACATCCCGGTTCACGTAAGCATTTCCACTCTTGGCTGCTTGAAGCTAATGAACTTTGTGAGGAGCTGCATTCCATGGCCCCATTCAACAGCAACATCAAATCTTCAGCCATTTAAAACCACAGCTGAATTTATAAAGCAACATCTGGATGGAGATTGCCCTGACCAATTATTTCAGCAGTTTTAAGAGTATTTGTCCTGCTCCTGGAGGTGCTGTTAGTAGGTTACTGCTCTTCCTTCAGACCTAAACACAACACTGACGCCTGAGCAATGAGTGACTTTCTGTGCAGCAGCTCAGAATAAAAGATAATTTTATCAACCTGCATTTCAAGACACTATTTGGAGTATCTGATGAATCATTGAAGCCAGGTTGCAAAGACAGTCTTTAAAGAATATTTAATGAATGTTCTGAACCTGATCATCAGGACAAGTGATGTTTTCTTTTATGCAAACCAGCAAGCACAAAAGTCCACACCAACATTCGACCACACAAATCTTTCATAAGAGTAACACTCATCTACAAAGTCTCCATCCAATCCACTCTCATTATTGTTTACTTCCAATCAATATATTAAATTACTTTTAAAAAGCTTCTTCATGTACGGCATGACATTTCTCAAAATCCCATATAGAGGAAGAAATCACCCTGAAAGCCAGGTTGTCCTCTTGGTCCCTCTATTAGCAAGATAATAGAATAGAATCATAGAATCATGTAGGTTGTAAAAGACCCTTCAGATCATGGAGTCCAACTGTTAACCTACTAGTCCTTGGCTAAACCTTGTCCCCAAGCCCCACAAAGTGCAACTATATACCAAGGGAAATAGAGCCTGGCTCTTCTGAAGAACTGCCTCCAACAGTGCCTGCCCTGCCACATCCCTCACATCTGTGATGTGGCCCCTTCGACACCTCTGCTCATTGCCATAGCCAAAACTGAGGTACAAAACACCTGCTGTGCCTCTGACCAGGTCCAGCACCAAGATGGTTCCCAGTGGGAACCACCAGTGCCAGTAGAGCTGCACCTCTGCAAGTCACATCAGCACTCCAAGTTTCAATGGTGACCATAGTCACCAACATGGGACAGCCAGGTGCTGGGAAGACTTTGCATCCCAGCAGCAGCTTGGAGGCAGAACGAACCAGTACATCTTACAATGAAAGGAAGCTGAGCCAAGCTCTGGACCAGCCCCTCCCTAACAGAAGGGCATCTGAAACATGGATCAAGAACAAAGCTCCCTATTTATAACAGCTTGTTTCATGCAGTGAAAATTGTGCAATATTTGGTTTACAAGCTGTATTCCAAAATGCTTGGCCATTTTTGCCGAAAATTCCCAAATTTACTAAAGTGTGAGAGTTTGGCTCTATAGTGCTCAAGTGACTGGCACGTAATTTAGTTCTGGAGACTCATCTGAGACCCCATCACTGCTGTGTCCGAGAGCAGAATTGTCCAGCATGTGCAAATGCAAGAGCTGAGATCAACATCCACTTGTGCATCTGCAGGAGAGCTAATTTCCACAGAGCCCTCACTTACCAGCCTATCTTTATTTTGCTGCACTGAGGGCTTCCTTCCTATCTTGCTTCTTCCAAAAGTCAGTCAGTTCCATCAACAACCCTCAAACACAGTGATTGATCCTACACTCATCTCTAGAACCTGGATTTGAGCAAGTCTCTACTCTCAGCATCTCCCAAACTCTCGAAAGTCAGAGGCACGAGGGGAGGCCATTCCCTTCATCACTGGAGGGAGGAGAGATACCTTCGTCCTCATGGCAGATGGTTGTCTGCTGATTGTAGATACATGCAACATCTGTCAAGCAGAGGGATCAGCTTGTGTCCCCAAAGGGTAAAGAGAAAAACAAAGGATGGTCATTCAGTGCTGGAGCAAAACCCAGGTGAAGGAATTTGCTGCTCCCCACACAGGTCTTCGGCCCCCAAACCCTTCTGCTCTAGCCACTAGAGAGCACTTCTTCCCTTCCCTTTTATCAGTCTGGTTCGCAGATTGAATGTTATCAATTGACAGCTTTAAAGCTAAGGAATTGTATAAATTAAATACGATCTGCAGAAAATATACTGAGGAGCTAGAATTTATATACACACTAGATATGGGAGCTCTTAGTTATTACCCACTTAAGGCTATGGCACTGATGAATGGTAAGGCCACCCTATCCCAGAAGGCACTTTTCATTACCCACAGTACAGGAATATTGAGAGAGTGTGTGTATGTATCCAGCATGACTGCTCATTTCCATAGTTCTCCATCAGGTTTGCGTTCAGTTTACAAAATAAAAAATTACTCTGGGGACATATTTCACTCATTCAAGAACCCTTTCTCTCTCTCTCTCACTCTCCCCCCAACCCATATCCCAATTCCCTTTCTCCTCCTCCCAGCCCCAATACTGTAACAATGCCTTTAAATCTGATGGTGCTTATTAAATGAAACAACTTAATTACTATCAATACATAATGTTGTGCACTTGAGCCTCAACCAAGAAGTCTGATCCCATTCTGCTCCTGACCTTTAATGGCTATCAAATCAAAGTAATTTTGGTCAGCTCAGTACAGCTCTGACACATGCCCAGGTCAGCAAGATGAAGGGACACTAATCTACCATGTTACGCTGCCCATTGTTTAATACCTTGTTCAATAGAATGTAATAACTGGAGAAAAGCCAGTTTTCTGTCTAGTTTGGGTTAAAACCTCTTTTGCTGAAAATAAATAATTATGGAACATTCTGAATAGCCCAGGGTTTACATAATTGGTGCCTCTTAGACAGAGCAATATACTTGCCTTTGAAGTTTGCAAGGAGAGGAATTTAGGAATTCAAATCAGCAGCAGCGCTCCTGAGTGCGCTCCGCTCTCCACCTTGGAGGGGCCAGCGCCAAAGGAGGCTTAATTAAGGGAAGTGAAAACCACTTTCGATTCACCAAGGTAACACAACAAGTGCATTGCTTCCTCTGAATTGAGGGGAAAATAACAGGAATGCTTCCACTCAACAGCAGCTATTCTGCAGGCTGGGACTCAAGTCCTTTGGGGGAGGGAAAAAAAAAATCTATCATAAAATAACCAGTAACACAGTACCCCATGCATAAAGGCAACAGCAGTGTTTAGGTTCAAGCATTACTATTTATACATATTGTTTCCCTAGTGCTAAACAAAACAACTTTTCCCATGCTGTAGCAAGGGACACTGCCAGGAGAGCTAGACACCCTGTCTGGATCGGACAAATAGCTTGACCTATTGACAGGGCAGCTGGATGTGGCAGTATTTTATAGCAGACTCACTTTGCTAATGCACTTGCATCGGGCCACTCTCAAAGCAACCCCACACTCCAGAAAAAACTAACTGCAGCACAAAAAAAAAGCCACCTCAAGGCAGATACCAGCAGTTCTCTGGAAAACCAGCCGTGGCTGCTTGAAATACAAGGGCAGGAAACTAGGGAAACGTTCAGGGATTGCCAGGTTTCAGATCAGCCCTGCCTTTGCATTTGTGAAAGAGGGAGGCTACAAATCATATCTGCCTGGCTTTTGAAAACACCAGTCACGGAAGCTGAGCAGAAAACACAGAAGGATGTTTTTGTTAATTACCCATTTCTCCAACGCCCATTCTTTGCCTAAGTCATTAGTCATGTAACATAGCAGGCAGGTAACAAAACCCAGCAACTGAGATTTATAGGGCATCTCTTAACCCGAGGGTCCCGCGGCAGCTTACAGGGTTGGGATTACATCATGCCAGAGCTCTTCAAAGGCTGAAGGGCCAAAACCGCCCTTGGTGCAGCCTCCATCACACTGCAGGTGCTGCTCCAGGTCAGGAGGAAAGCTGCAGATCCACAGGGACAGGCTCCATACCTTCTCCCAGCTCCTCTTTGGGGCAAGCAGGAGCGGGGTGCGACAGGCACTATGTGGCTCGTTCCCCCCTGTGCTGCCCATGCAAGGGAAATGGAGAGAAATGCCATCAGCTCAGGGTGTAACTTAGAGCAGGATTTGTAATCAATCCTCACCCAGACACTTACTTGAGAAGGAATTCAGGGTTTGGCTGTATATACACCAGAATCACTTCATAACCACTGAATACGGTTATAGTGTAATTGAATCCCTTAGTGATTTTTCTTAAAGGGAAACTTTATCCATCTAGGGTTGATTCTGCATCATTAAAGTTAATGGGAGTTTTGCCACTTACTTTAGTGACAGTAGTGCTGAGGATGGATTGGGACAGAGTAGGTCATCCCATGCAATGCATCAGCAGCATCTCCAGCTGTCAATCCCTTTGGGAGCCACGAGATGTGTATTTTTCTTTTATTTTGGAGAAAAGACTACTCTTAACTTAAACAGAACAAATACTGAGGTCTGTGACCAAGCTCTGCTCTCAACCATGCTGAAGTAAATCCAGAGGGAAGCTGCTGAAATCAGTGGGGAGTCAGTCTCAACCCCTGCAGCAGTCAGCCTGGGCATGAAGGGGTTTTCACACTCCTGTTACGTGCTTTCCCCAAGCTGGCTTTGCAAGAAAATAGTATCTACTCTCCAGACGCACAAAGCTGAAGTGCAAAATATTCTTCTGATTCAAAAGTAAGCACACAAAAGCTTTTTTTTTTCCCTTCATAAACTGCCATACAAACCTTTTCCCAGCCAGCCATTCTCTGCATCTGATCCTACATCTGGTTGTCCAAAGTGGAAAACACTGGTGAGTTTAAATGGCATGAGTCAACTCCCATAACCAAGAAGGGCACAGACTAGACCACCAAATCACAGCTTATGAGTCTTTCCTAGAGCATTCTTAGATAAAAGATCTCTATTTTATTCAAACAGAGCCAAACCCTGCTGATACCTAATTTTGCTTCTATTACCTCATTAATAACCTACAGACGTTCACAGCTTACACTTCTTTTTGTCTGCATTCTGGTCGTCATACACAGGCACAAGGGCTATTTCTTGTTATATTTGTTTTGGGTTTAATTCCCAATTCTAGACTATGCCTCTGTCACCTTTGTAGGGCTGGGCTCAATTAACCCTTTTGTGCTTTCTTTGCAACAAGCAGCAGCAGTTGACAAGCGATACATAATCTTTTAACCAGTATTAATGTATTCATGTGAAAATATTCATTGACAGCTTTATGTAGCGTGGCACTAGAAGTGGGATTTAAAGCACAAAAGCAGCAGATAAGTGTAGCATGTTCATGTTGCTTCACTGTAAACATGTTTAGTGTATATTTGTAGCTAAAAACAAACCTATATTTTTAACAAATACTTTTCATATTGGTCAGACTGGCAAAACCTAAAATAAGTTAAAATAATTTGACCATGTCAGGTAAAGTCTTTATGAAAATGTTTTAAATGAGGGATAAAACTGTTTACAAGTTTTTAACTGTAAAATATTTCTTTTCTTCTTGTATCTTGCCAACATCAATAAAGAAACAACATGTATAAATATATATAAACAGACACTTGGCATAAGAACACATTTCATGAAATATGAGTAATAGAGCAGGAAAATTCAAAGTATATTTCTTTTTTACTGTATTGAATGGACAGGTTACCGTAAAGAATACATTATGTGCAGATGGATGAAAATACAAAGTGCATGCAGGATATGTAGAATATGAACAGGGTGTTCATTTCCAGGTAGAAACACAAACATTTTGGTTCATTTCAGATCTCACTTACACTGCATTATTTGGTGTCATTTCAGTGACTCTCATGTATTTGGACTTCAGTCCAGCAAAGCACTTAAACACATGCTTAGCTTTAAGCGCACAATAGTCCCCTTGAAGTCAAATTAAGCACATATTTACGTGCTTTGCTGGATAGGGGCCATACTACAGATTTACACAGATGTAAGTGAGCTCAGATGAGCTCAAGCCACAATGTTTGTGTCCAGATTCAAATCCAATTGGCAAATGCTTTCAAAAGCTGGAGGTATTTGGATTAGGGGTTTTGGTCCAAGTCAATCTGTAACTTTAGTACCTGAACCCGCATTTCTTGTGCGCCCAAGACTCCCATCGGCATTTGTGGAAGCTTTGGAGGCACAAGAAGTACAAGAGCAAGACCTATGGGACTAAAGAGCCAATTTACTTAAACCCAAATTATAACATTTTTTAACCTTTAGATTAAACCAAATTCCCACTAGAGTTCAGCCCTCGCTCCATTACACTTCTCACCCAGCATTTGGATTTTTGTTTATCGTATTACTATTGCTTTTGGCTAGCGCTCGCTTTATTATATAACATTAACCTAGGAAAAACGAATGGGCACCATCAAATAGCTGTTAACATAAAGCACTTCTAAACAAGTGCTATTAGTGAACCAGCAGAGAACACAGGAACTCATTTATGTCAGGTCTGTTAGCATTGGATAAGCACCGATTTACAATTTTAAAAGGTAAACGATGCCTCAGAAAATAATTTCCAGGTTATTCACAGACTTCATCAGTCCAGAGAATGGACACCACATGGTGCACCCCCAGCTATGGATAAGCCAGCTAAGAGGTGCTAGAGTTCACAGTGACACACGTTTTCACCCGTTACACGCACCAGCCTCTAGTATCTCCTGCTTGTTCACCTGGGGCATCAGCCATGCAAGCCCCATTCTGCAAGCAGATGGGAGGAAAGTCATCTTAAAATTACCAGGACCAGAAGTTATCACCTACCATACTGCAGCTCCAGCATGCTCTACAGGGATCAACAGGTTCCTGCTTCTGGTATTGCTCAGACCAGAGCTGGCTGTTCAGCTCTGAAAAGCCTGTGGTTCCCATACATGTGGGAAACACTAGCACCAATATGGAAAATCGCCCCCAGCACTGCTGGCAGCACAAGAAGCTGGAGAGCCCTTTCAGCAAATCCTGCCCTCTCCAGATGTTGCTCCTCGGCAGCAAGAGCCTCCAACATACATCTCACCCTCAACATGGTGAGCAAAGCTTCCGTGGGACAGCCCAACCTGCCTCTGCTGGTTTTATCAGACATGCTTACAGGATTAGCACATCTTTTCTTGCTTATTAACCAAAACCAGAGTGAGATGGTGCTATTCGATCACCTCCAGTGCTGCAAATACAGCAGGCAAAGCTCTCTCCACACACAGCACACCACGAACTTTCAAAAGGCAGCATTCTCAAAACTGTTTCCCATCTTGTGCACTACTGACCAGGGTATCATGAAACTAAAGAAACACACTGGCTTCTGCTGCTGACTAGTGATGATCTAAGCCTGCAGACAGAAATGGATGATATCTTTCTTCCTTTTTTTTATATGTGTTTCTATACATTGAGGGAAGCACACAGAATATGGCAGAGTGACGGGGCTGGAAGAGGAAACAATGGAGGTGCTGGCACTCACAGCTGCAATAGAAAGTAAAACAAGACATGGCATCCTGCACCTATTCCCATCATATTTTAGCTATGAATGGAAAGACTGTGCTGGGAAAAACAGTAGTTTGTCATTCCCCTCAGCTTATCTCCTACATCACCTGAGAAGCACACAAGGTAACAATAAAAAGATTTCCTGCTCTTGCTCTGAGATTTTGTAATCAATGCTGAAAACATCAATGCCAGAACACTAAATAAATGAAAATTGCAGAAAAAAAAAAAAAAAAGAAAATCAGGTATTTCTCAAGAAAACATTGGATCACTTCTTGGTAGCCTCTGCCTAAGTCCCAGGAGAAAAGGCATTTTGTTGATACGAGTTCCAGGGTGACACCGCAAGACTGTTGTTACAGCACATAATTACACCAAGGGGAGGAAAAGAACCCCACCTTCAACCACAGCCACCACAAGGGGAAACTAAGGCACCAAAGAGGCAGCTTCACACTCTGCCAAAGCCCAGAAGATTTATCACCCTCCTCCCTGACCCACCATCAGCTGACCAGTACCTGAGAGGACAGCTTGACAAACACACAACCCAGCCTGGAGAGGAGTGTAAAGCACCAACAACACTTTCCATGGTGTTCTACAAGATAAACAGCAAAACACTGTGCAGGGGGAAGCATGTCCTCTGCCCAACGTAGACCCAGCCTTCACAGTCACTAATTATCTTGCAGACAAGCCCAGGAGGGTCCAATTTCATCATGATGAGGCACAGCTGAGCAGGTCTCTGTGCAGCTATGTGAAGGGGAAGCTCAGCAGAATGCAACCTCTCTCAGTCTCTCTTTTTTATTTGTACTGAGTGATCTTCACTCCTGTATCTCCCATTACTCCCAGATCCCATCGTATCTCAAGCCATCTGGCACGCAAGGTGTGCAAACATTCCGGGCAAGCCTCTAAAATCCTGAGAATCCCGATGCCACCACAAGCAAAAATCAGCCAGGCAGCTTGGGTACTTGAAAGCTGCAGAGGACAACATCAGGTAATGTACAGTCCCAGCTCATTAGTGCATTATTATAAAAGCAGATGTCCACACTGCTTTTTTTTTTCTTCTTAAAAAAATACCCAACTTTGTTCACAGCCTTTCCTCACTTGAACACTCAGGAAATTAGTAATGCTATAACTCAAGTTTAATCTTTTGCTTCTCTTCAGCTGGTGTTGCACGTCTCAATGGAGTTTTCTAAAGACTCCATATAATTTTGTAAAAGCCACTAAGATCAGCATTAGCTGTAATACTGGAAAGATATCCTAAAAACAGATAATGGCACTAGGGGCTGAAAAACACAAGAGTGACTGATGGGTAGTCTCGATAATTCTGTGTATCAGGAAGTGCAATGAGAGACAGATAGATAAAATAATGTTGTTATACAGCCATGAAAACAAACATAATATAAATATATTCCCAGACACTAAACCCCAGGCTGTCTCACCGTGATCCTTTGCTCTGAAACAAATGATGCTCATGGAAGAATGCAATCCCCAGGAACATCCAAAAATCCAAAAGGCAGACAAAAATCCTTATTTTAAAGAATTGTAAATATTTTCTACTTCTAAGCATTAGAGGCTAGAGAAGACTTTGATGGAGTGAAGATTGCCCTGTGTCTGCTTTCTCCTCACCTTGGATGGATCCCAGGGCGAAGAGCCAGCAGAGCCACACTGAGTCCATCTCCTGCCAAAGCCGGCTGGGCTCTCACACCAGCTCTACACCAGTTTAGCTCCATGTGCTTTGAGGCTGTTACTTTAGCAGGCTAAGGGGAAAAACCCTCTGAGCCAGCGCTATCTGTGTGGTTCCTGCGGCTGACAGGAGATACGGCTCAGTAGGCCACATCTGATGGGCCAGGGTAAGGTCTGTCTGCTTCTGCTCCTCTGACAGTCGGGGAAAGGTATCTTGGAGAAGAAAGGAATAAGAAATTCCAAGAGCAGAGCAACAGAATTTGGCTGAAAACCCCACCAGTAAAACATACTTTCTCTTGCTAGCCTTCTGCAGAATATGTCTTCAAGCTATTGGCAGATTTGAGCACACAGAAAATACATTTTACTTGAAATATTTTCTGTATCGAGATGATCCAGAGAATTTCTGAAATTAGGTACCTTCTTCCAGCTCAATGTGTATTAGTCATGTACTTCTATTAACTCAGTCCAGTGCCAAAATACGGCAGAAGAGGTTAATATTTGGACATAGCTGTTTTTCTAGCCACTCATATCACTTTTATTTCCTTTCCTTTTTGTTCTTCCCTTAACCTCTTTTTTACTGCTGTTAAATTCCTTGCTTTCATTTTTGCAGAAGTTCAGCCTTCCAGCCCGCGCTTCGATGCTGTTAGACATCAGCTCAGGCTCAGACTTATTACTTCTGATATGTCACTCTGCAGGCAGGAAGCCTAAAGCAACATTGTTCCCTCCAGCCCTCGGAAGCTTCAACTGGATCTTCACCGACCCGCAGAGCACAGCTATTTCTGCAGAGCAGGAACCTGGAAGAAATACGTGGACCTAAAGTGTAAGCCCAGCACCTTGGTTAGACTGAGCCTCTGAAACAGGAGACTTAGCAGGAGGTCAGGATGCACAGAGGTGGTTTAGCCATGTTAGCTTGCTGAGCTCATATACACATATATAACGGATACAGCACAGCGGAGAGAAAACCATAGAGAACAGGGTATTCAGGGCCTATTTAGTATTTGAAAAACACCAATCATCTCTTAAATCAGATGTCCTGAATTACTTTTATATTCCTGTGCAGAAAGGTGTCAGCACAGCTGATTTGTTTTCTCTCCTTTTGCTCGGAAATCTGACAGCTATCCATCAGGCATAGCCCAGGTCCTGGTCGTCTTTCTGCCCCACCATCCCTGCTTACTGTCTGGTCACTTCTGTATTATTTCCAGTGCTACCTTTGCTGCTGACAGCAAGAGATGGCCCTTTCCTTTCAGTGAAATAAAGAAGGCTGACAGGACGAGCTTAACAGTTACCAGCTGTCGTATCCACAAGGTGCATAAACAAAGTGGATAAAAAGGTATCAAATATTTTTCTCATTTTCTCTGCTCTGTGGCACCAGGAGAGACAATCTATTGGAAACAAAATACAGCCATCAGATGAATACTCCTTTTTTTCTCTAGTTTCTCCTTTTTTCCCTTTTGCACAGTGGACTCTGCATTGTCTTTTCTCTTTTGAACTACATAAATAGTAGTGAGAACTGATGAGGTCTAAATTCTGGTTAAAACCCCAGAAAGAGCTTTTAAGGTTATATCTGAGTCCTCAGACCAGTTATAAGTGGAAGAAGAAATGACTGAGTGATTTAGCATCCAATAAACAAACCACCAAGGTCAAGATGGTATCTTCTCCCATACTGATAACCACTTCCCTCAACATTTTGAGTTGGTGCATGTATCAGCAGTACTACCTCTAATGTCCAGCCACATTTAATTTACCTTCTGTAAATGACTTCCCAAAGAGAAGTGGGCATAAATTATTACATTGTAAAATAGATTTTTAAAAGATGAACCACGCTGAGTATGAAATAATTATTCATGTGAGGAGCAAACACAACATAAGTTTATCTTTAAATCACATCCCTGGGCCTGACTCAAATTATTCAGTTGCCTTTAAAAGAACTATTCCTTCCAAGGGCTACCCCAACATATATCTCTTCACAGCAGAGCTAAGTGCTGCTGCCATGTCCTGCCCAGCAGTCTGATCCAAAAATCAAACATTTTGGGAATGAAGAGTGCATGGCACTGCTTCCCGCAGCAGGTCCACGTGCTGTGCACAAAGCCATAGCACCTTGGCTTGTAATATTTTTCTCTGTTTACAAAATATTATATCCAAAACCATTGCACTAATAAAAAAAATACAATCAGAAGTTAGGAAATTGCTAAATAAAGCCCATTTTACTGCCTAACGTCAAGAAAAGCCATAAAATTATCAGTCCTCTCTTTCCTCAATATATTTTCTTTACAGTTTGTGATGCTCCATGGAGTATTTCTCTGTGTGAACTCCGTGACGGTTTGGCTTCAAATTATCTGAACATAAAACTGAGCTTATGAAGCCTCACTCAGAGGTTACGTGGACCCTTTTTATTGGCACAGACTTTAAAAGAACCTTAATAAACCTTATAGACTTGAGGGACTTTTTGGTTGCTGGCACTTGCCAGCCACACTGCTCACGTCCCTCCTGCAGCGGCCGGGTGGAAAGCAGGCTGGAACAACAGCCCAGGGATTTTATAGGGCTGGATTACCTGCCGGTATTGCCCTCTTCCTTCCCAGAGAATCTCAGAGTTATTTTCTCTGAAAGCAAGTGGATGCTGCAAGGATACTCATAGCTCAATGCAGCTTGATCACCCAAGGTTACGGACACAGCCAAAAATAATAGGGTCTAAAAGGGAGCTAGAGCAGGGGGAGAGCATTTGCTGGCAGATGGAGAGGTCTGATGGGATTAAAGCTGAATTACCTCTGCCCATGTGCAAGAGGAGTCTCGCACTCCGCAGTCCAGACTTTTCCTCAAAGCATCCATTTCTCCTTGGGATTTTATTACTGCCTCCAATGATGCTGTAACTGCATACATAGGGTGGCAGGCCTGAAGTTTAATCTGAATTTCTTATGGTCCAAACTCTGTGCAGCCTGCCCATGTTTGCACAGAGTTCAGCACAACAGGCATCCAATTCTGGCTGGGTTCTGCGGTCGACACTTTAATTCAAGTCATGATGAATAATAATATCATGTTGGAAATAAATCTTCTTCCATGGCTGATCCTTCAGCATGGTGTGCAGTGAAAGCACCAGCTGGGAAGCTTCACTGTGTTCCATGCTGGGTCTTGCTCTGTGCCAGCCCTTCTGGCTCAGTCTTGGTTTGGTTTTCACTTAGGGCACCAGTTCAGTACAAATAATTTCACCTTTTCTCTCATTCTGAGCCTGGTCACCAATACTAAAGATACTGCATGGCTTTACTCCCTCAGATCTCCCTCATCTGCATCATCCACACTGGTCTAGTGCATCATTTCTTCATTTCTTATTTACCTTGGCCTAATCTGGTACTTTCCATCGCACCATGTACCACAAACCCCACAGCAGTAGTTATTCAGGCAGAGCATAAATGTTTAATGGCATTTACACAGGTAGCCAGTCGCTACCGAGAAATTGCTTACTATATGAACTGAAAAAATCAGGACAAATATCTCATACCATTTTCCTTTTACAATCAAGAAGTCTTAACTATTGCTGTGAATTATCTTTCTCATGATACAGGATCAGCAGAACAGCGAAACTATAAAGCAGTGCTGTTAACTCAGATACAGCTGATGTACCCTTTGCTTTTTGGTGTGGTGTATTCTTAGACCAATGCTCTATGCCAGTCCCTGCAGCCAAAAATACATCAAGAGCCTAAAAAAAGTAAAACAGAAACATCACTTCAAAATCCTTTCAAACAACATGTTTCTTTTTCCCCTTTGTACAGAACCACAAATAGAATGAAAAAGATTAAAACTCACAAAAAGCATTGCTTAATTCCTCACCAAGGTACAAGCATATAAAGCATGGTGAAAAGGCAGCCACAGCAAGTTCAAATTACACAGAGTTTTCGAGAGGGAAAGGTTAATTATTTCTGTCAAATGCTGGAAATGTTAAACATTTTTTAAATCAAAAACGTAAGCACCACTGGTGACTCAAGCCATGTTTTAGACATGTTTGGGGTGACTTTTTCCCAGTGGCCAGTGCTTGTATCTCACATACCTTCCATTTGTTTGAATTGAAGTCAGGAGGCTTTGAACAAAGCACTTAATGGAGGCACCAGGTATTTTCAACAGCAAAGCAATTTGTTTACAAGGTACAAATTCTGTTTATTTGGAGAACCACAGTGCTTGGCAGGCAGAGCCCGCAGTGCAGACCAGGAGTGCTGGACCCCTCTTGTGCCCCTCAAGCACCCGCCACAGCCCCAGTGGTCCTCAACCCACAGGAGAGATGGAGAGCACAGGGAACGGATGGGGCACAGCAGGAAACAAATATGCAAAGTCACAGCAGTTCCCCCATCAGCAGTGTTCGTACTTCATTGTAATGGCTAAAATGACTCTTAAATAAGGCCAGATTATAAGGCCAACCTAATTCACTTACACTGATGTAAATCCAGGTATCTGTTACAACATCGCATTGAGGCTCACCGCAGAGCAAAAGCTGCTGATAAACCCCACCCTGAGGACAAAGGGAAGCAGATTCCTGCTGGCCAGACCCAATCCAAAGCCCACTGAAGTCGGTATGAGCTCCTTCAGCTCCAGTGGGTTTGGGATAGGGCCCACAGCAAGCACTGAGCCAGGTCTCCTGCCAAAATGCAAAATCCTTTTCCATTGGCTTTGCCAGTTTGGTGTTAATACATGTGTAAAGGAGTTTGCGGGGAGGGGAGGGTTTTGAGGTTTTTTTTTTAAGCTGAGGAATGATTTCACCCTTGCCAGCATGTGGACTTTGTGCAAAAGAACAGGACAGCAGGCAGGACGTGTTTGTCTGAAGCCACCATCTCCCTGCAGCATCCCAGCGCTGGCTGGAAGTGACCATCAATGGGACCCCTCAGTCCCTGGGGCGAGGTTAGTCCCTGCTCTGCACTATAAAAAAGTGGATGTGAGTACAGAAACCCACTCACCAAACCCAGATGAAAAAAAGAGAAGGTTTGATAAAACACAGGATGTGGAAGGCAAAACATCCCTTGGACACAGGTGAGTCCCCAGTCCCAGTATAACAGGACCTGCTGAGAGCTGGTATAGTTTTAATCCCATTTTCTCTAGTAAACAACATTGCCCTGAACCATCCTCCTGTTTTCTCTACCATTCAGCTTTTCCTTCACTGCCAATATTTTTTGTGCACGTGTTCTGTACAAGATGCTGTTGCTCCTTTGGCTTTCCAGGGGAAGAGCTCTGCCTTCCTGTGGCTTTCTAAGCGTGTAGCCCAGCTGATCTCAGAATTAGACTGGGGCCTTTGCAGGCTGCCACAGTATAAAGAGTTTCAGTAGGGCACATGTTATACAGTAATATCATCCAAAACCAAACATTTTCCCACTACACACAATAAACATCCATAATAAATTGCATTATACAAAGTACATTTATGGCTAATTTTTTAATTTAAACCACCTGGGAAAATTTTGTTAGATTGATTGATATGAAGGTCTCAGTATTCTGGTAATCTAATGATATCTAATAGACAAAATAGTATGATGTTACAACAGTCTCAAAGCTTTCATTTTCTGTAGCCCTCTCAGAGATCAAACTGGCAGAACTCATATTTTTTGAAATTTTATACATAATTGGTGATGCAATTGCCAAAAATAACCTAGTCATAGAAGGCTTGCTCTTCTGGTTTCTAACTTACTATAATCACGAAACAGAGCAGGGCACTGCTTTGCAATGGAATATGGGTTTGGGTCAGGGAGCAAGGGCTACGGCTGTGTGACAGTTTCCAGTCTGTGGATTATTTTACAGGCAATTTAAACTTAGTTTAGAGTTTAAATAGGGTAAAATGTAGTGCACCCATACAGACGTATAAGCAATTCTTCAAAACAAGAATAAAGCTGTAACTTGGGTATATCTCTTTTCTGAACCAAGACTTCTCTCCACTGTAAGATTTTCTAAACAAAAATTGTTGGTGCCAAAGGGGAAAGAGTGTTTCTATTGTATAAATAAGCCCAGAACTGCAATTCTTCCACCATAACACTCACATGCTCACCACAGATCAGCCAAGATTTCAAAAAAAAGACTCAAGATCATCACGTATCTTTTTGAGCCAGCCTCTCTCTAGCCAGTACAAATCCCAGCTCAAACTGTGCTGTGTATCTGCATTGAGTGCTGGCAGCTTAGTGGTTGCAGGGCTCATTTTAAAGCTCAACCTATACCTTTAGCTAATTCCTTGCCTCCTGTTGTTCCTGGGACTAGGAGGCCATGTGGTACATTTCAGCCTTAACTTTAAATTTCCTTTATTTTGTAGATCAAACTTTGACATTCCCTTAAAGTAGTGGGGCTTTATGTCGTTGTATATATCCTAGTTTAAAAGATAATGCTTCACTGAAACAGCCCACAATATTAAACCCTGAAATAAAACAAATTGTATTTCACTTCCCAATTCCTATTGCAAGATTAGCTGACATTTCTTTCTCTTTGTTACATATTTAGCACCAAACACAATATTCATTGCAGCTTGCTCCCCTCCTCCCACACAGCTCTGTGGCTGCTCTTCCTTCCAGCAGCACTGGAGAAGGCAATGCCTTGCTATAGCTTGGAAATGCAAACAAAAGGGAGGGAATGTAAAGTCAATGAATGATCAGGTACGGTTACTTTGTACCCTAAGCATTTTAATTTTTGGATTTAAAATGGCAATGCGAAGAGACAGAGCCCTGGGGATAAAAACATCCACTTCCCCCTAGGTTTCGCTTTACACCCATTCCCTTCCGCACCTCACTGTTTCTTCATTGGGTTCATCTGCCAGCAAACACCTCCCTCCAGCAGCCCCTGCGACAAAGGGATCCTGGAGGTGCTTTCTGATGCTTGTTAGTCCATATCATGTTCTATACTCGTGCTGCCTGGTTCCTTGTCTGGTTGTGAAGAACTACAGCGACTGCACCTTAACATGGCAGGAACCCTCTCAAAAGCCATCACAGAGCACTAATCATGCCTCTGTGACCCCAGACCCCCTTCTTTATATCCTGACCCTAGCACATACACCGTATTCCTCCTTTCCATCTTTGCAAAAACCAGTCTTTGCCTTTGCCCTTAAATGCAGGTATAGGGCAGCCCCTAACCCAGCATGGATCTGTGGGCACCTGCAGTACAGGTAAGCAGCGGTACTGATGGAAAAGACTTTGAGCCAGACTTTGATTCTATCTTGTCTGAGCTGAGCCCAGTTGTTTTTAACAGTCATTTAGTTTTTTTAAGTGCATTCCTGTGATCCCAGCCTTGAGTCTGGGTCTCCATATGAAACAACACTGTTTTAAATAGGTGCATAGATTATAAAACCAGGAAGAGTGGTCTGGTCTGCCCCCTGTATAACACAGGCTACAGGAATTCCCTATATTAAGTCCTGTTTGGATTAGCTCATATCTTTTTAGAAAAACAGTCAACCTTAATTAAGACAAAGGAATTCCAGTGACGCTGAAATCCACCTAGCTCTCAGTAAATTGTTTCACTGGTTAAATACCTTCACTACTTAAAATATAAACTGTATTTTAATCTACATTTGTCCAGTTCTAGCTCTGCCTACTGGATAATGTGACACTTGTATCTGCTATTTTGAAAAGCCATCTATGATTAAACCTCTTTCTACTCTTCAGAAGCCACTCCTTGCCAAACTGAACTGAAATGACGTAAAACTAATTGTATTAACTTACTGCAAAAGAGCACTGAGTTGCTCCAAAAATGACAATAAACCTAGTTAAATATTAGATTAACAAATACTATGAATTCTTGCTCAGAAACCTAAATGTCTGAACAAGCCCTTCCAAAGTTAATGTACATTTGTTTAGAAAGTGGTTTACTGCAAAGCAAGGCAATTTCTGTGGACAAGGCTTCATTAGCTGAGATTTGTAAAAGCTCCATCGGCTTCCCCACTGCCTTTTCCTCATCCACCCTGCAGCAGGCTGGAGCAACCACTGATGCTTTCCTTTATCCTCACGTACCTGTCCTAGCAGAAAATTCATTTCACAGTCATCTTCAGCAACTTAGACAGCTTTATCAGGGAGTTGTGCTCCCCAGGACCGCCAGAAATAGCTTCTCTGTCCAGATACCTTTACTTAGATATGAAGTCAACAAATATTTTAAAATGAATACTCGCCACAGAAGTACACAAGTAGTGCATTTCAGAAGCATCCTAGAGAACAATACAAGGGGTCCTGCATATCAACTCTGTGTTCCCTAAACGTATCCACATTTCAGAGCTTATATGGATGTACAAACATAGGTGCACTGACTGCAAGCACCCCAGGAGACTATACATACCACAATCCCTCTCTAAACCAGTACATATAATAATTGCAATTGCAGATATCAAATATATTTACCCCCTTTTCTCTCTGTATGTGCACACACATATGTAGGTATTTCACATAAATTTATATATATACATCTCTGTGGCAGAAACAGAAAGGTACCTTGATAACACAGAGTTATACACACATATACAGTAAGCACAGACACATACGCACTTCCGTGCACTTAAATAACTAGGTGAATAGGTGAATATGAACACTAATAGCCATTTATGGCAACAACAATGAAAGCTGTCCCTGGAGCCCGCCTATGGTACAGCAGCCAAAATGATTGAGTATGTACAGGGCACCGCCGCAGCAATGGCACTCACATGGGCCTCCTTTTAGAAATGATTAATATTTAACTGACTTGGTGAACCTGGCTTTGGTTTTAGTCATGATTAGATAGCAGGGTGCACAGAGCCATCCCACTAAGGACGTTGTGGGATGTCCAAGCAGCTTCCACTCATGCTTCATGAGAAGACAGACAGAAAGTGAGAACAGGAGAGAAGGAGAGACACAAGGCAGTAAACCCCTTCCCCATGCTCAGCTCCGTTTGTGTTTGTTTGGAAAGAAAAGGGGGGAAAGCAGCCTGAGAGGCTGGTGTAATAAGATGCTGTAGCTTTCATGAAAGAGGTGAAATAATTTTAAACACAGACACACAATGAGTTTATTTATTTAGAAAGTTGTTAAATAGAGTCTGGGAATTCAAATATTCAATGTTGACATTGTACAGAGCTGGCAGGGAGCCAGCCCCGGCTCTCCAGAGGGACCCAATGGCCAAGGCGCCCAAGCCCTCGCCCCTCCCAGCCCACTAACTAGGTAAAAGCCATTAGTTATACCCACAAGCAATATCTGAATCCGAGTCAAATAATGTTGCCTCAGCCAGCCAACTTCAAAGGCGTCTAAGTGTGTTTGGCTTTTTAGTGCTGGAACTGCAGCAATATGTCACACTTTTGAAAGAGTTTTGTAAACAGTTCCTTCCCCTTTGTAGAAACATTTCTTAAGTTTCTTGTACCCCATGTAAACAGCATTAATTAACAAGGGTTACATTTTTCATTTACAAGCAGGGCTGTATTAATAACGAGCTTGCCTTTCGGACTGTCCTTTTCCTTTGTGTCCTTTCTCTGCCCTGCACCGCAGCTGGCCCGATGTGGCCTGGGAGCAGCCGGGAGGCATCACAGAGCTCAGTCATGGGCTCAGATCTGGGAGGCACTGCCTACCACAACACCACAAAGTTGGTCCCAAATTCAGTGGTGACTGTTGGCCCAAGTAAGAGACAGTGGGGGAGAGGGAGAGGGAGAGGGAGAGGGAGAGGGAGAGGGAGAGGGAGAGGGAGAGGGAGAGGGAGAGGGAGAGGGAGAGGGAGAGGGAGAGGGAGAGGGAGAGGGAGAGGGAGAGGGAGAGGGAGAGGGAGAGGGAGAGGGAGAGGGAGAGGAGGAGGAAGAGAAGAGAAGAGAAGAGAAGAGAAGAGAAGAGAAGAGAAGAGAAGAGAAGAGAAGAGAAGAGAAGAAGAAGAGAAGAGAAGAGAAGAGAAGAGAAGAGAAGAGAAGAGAAGAGAAGAGAAGAGAAGAGAAGAGAAGAGAAGAGAAGAGAAGAGAAGAGAAGAGAGAGAAGAGAAGAGAAGAGAAGAGAAGAGAAGAGAAGAGGAAAGAAAAAGAAAGGAAAGAAGAAAGAGAGGGAGAGAGGAAGAATGAGAGAGGGAGAGAGGAAGAATGAGAGAAAGAGAAAAGCAGAGAGAAAGAGAGAAAGAGGAAGAGAGAGAAAAGGAGAAAGGAAAGGGGGGAGAGAGATGGAGAGAGAGAAGGAGAGAGAAAGAAGAGAAAGAAAGGGAGAGAGGAGAGAGAGAAAGAAAGGAAAGAAAGGAGAGAGAGAGAGAAAGAGAGAGAAAGAAAGAAAGAGAAAGAGGGAGGGAAAAGATACACACGCTCTCCACCCTGAAAAGGGTTAATGAAGCGCCTGCTGAAAATGTGCCCGGCACGGATTGTCATTGCACGCCTGTCCCCGCAGCCTCCCGAGCTACGCCTGCAGCGCGGAGCCACGGCGGGACGAGCCGGGACCGGGCTGAGCAGGGCTGAGCAGGGTGGGGTGTGCGGGGTGCGCGCGGGGCCGGGTCCGGCGGGGCTGCCCGCGTCTCTAAAGGCGCACTCAGGCCGCGGCAACGGTAAAGCGACGGCACATAAACAGCCTCGCTGAAAAGCCGGGAGCCTGGACATAGCAAACGCTTCCCTACTCGAAAACAAATTCCCGGACCGAGTTTTAAACAGGCAAATAAACTGTCCAGCTCTGTTTTTCAATCAAGCCTTTTTAAGTACTAGACTGAGGCAAATTACAGGCACAGGAAAACCGGCTGAAACTTAGGAAAGTGTTATTTTACTATCTCACATGGTTGGAGGGATCTGGATCTACCTTGGCTGCACTAAATTGCCTGTAAAAAAGTGGTGATAAAGTGTAAAAGTAACAAGTGGCTCCTTATTCACGTGTGTTCCCCTGATCTGATCACCTTCTGTCTCTTTATGAGGCTACCGAGGGGCCGCGGCTACCCCAGGCGGGGGGTTATTCGGGGATACGGTTTCACCAGACCCACCCGGGTGGCAAAGCGTCCGCCCCAGGGGTCATGAGGGGCGCGGAGAAGAGCGGGGATACCCGCGCAGGTGCATTTGCATCCCCCCGCACGGCATCCCGCACCGCGCTCCTCTCCAGCTGCATCCCAAAGCCTTGCAGGGAGAAAAACTTCAGCGGGTCTCTTCCCTTATTTTCACAGATGGACATATAGAAAACTCGCTAGCTATTCCTCGTTATTCTTGTTTCTTCCGAATGTTTCCCCTTTTTAAATTTTGGGGGGGGTGAAGACTTTTTTTTTTTCAACAATTTCGCACTGAGGTCGAGGAAATGCGCGCTTCAGGTATTCTCTCTTAATGAAGAGGGAAAAGCTTTTCTGGGTATTGGCGACAGTCACACAATCAGGGCGATTTTTATTTCACGCACAAAGCAGTAAAAATGGAATAGTAAAATAAATTTGCTTGATCCCGATCTATACAATTTTCCAGGGTGAAGGCTACGAAATATTTTCTATTCCCAACCCAGTCAGAAAGCTGAAAGGCTAAAAACTTTCCCTGAATGCTAGGAATCGCCTCCGACCCTCTTTCCACTTGCCATGAAACTGAGACGCTTTTCGGAGGGAAGGAAAGCCTTTCGAAACACACATCAAAATTAATTCCCAACTTTAAAAATATGATTTCCTTTATGAGCGGATTGTAACCGAAGGATTATTTAATGCAACGCATCTGTCTGGGGTGGGGGGAAAGTGGTGCTGCTGCTGCAGCGAAAGCCAAGACGCACAGCCCAGAGCAGAAACTTTGCAGACGGTCGGATCTCGCCCGCGGAGCACGGTAGAAGCAAGAGCAACCCTGCATCGCTGCACAGAGAGAAAAGCAAGAGGAAGGCAAAGAAATCTGATGGATTCAGTCACGGATATGAGGGGGTTTTCCATAATTATCTCCAAAGTAGGGATGGCAACCTGAAGATTAAACAACACATTTATTTTCAAATTGTGGGCGCCGGATTATCCACTTTAAAATCACCTAATCAAACGCAGGTTGCTGCTGTTACTGTTAAGGTTCACGGAAAAGCTGATGGTGATCCAGAGATATCTTTTTCTTCCCCTTTTCCACGCTCCTTTATTTCCAACAGCCCCCCCACACACACACTTTCACAAATAAAGAGTAAATAAGCCTCTGCTTTTTACGTCACGCAACTTATGCAACATTTCATCTGACATTTTTTTTTTTCGTCTGCCCATTTTTTTCTCGCTCGGGAATGTGAGTTGCCATCGCCACGGATATCAAATGAAACTTGCCCAGATGTGTCAGAGAAAATTAAGACATCATCTGCTTTTAAAATAGGACGCGAAAGCTGGAGAAGTTTTGTTGATGGCTCCCTCTTTAAAAAAAAAAATAATAAAAAAGAAAGAGGGGAAAAAAAGCCCCAACTCTGCAGCATAAAAGCAAAGATCTCTGTCATAAAGGAGAAACAGATGGGGTAAACGTTAAGACAAATAATTAAATAAATCGGGATTTGCGTGTGGATGGCCGAGCCCTCGCCTCGCGGAACAGAGAACTTCGGGCGGCCAAAACTGTATAAAAAGTGCTGGAAAAGCGCCTGAAATTACAACATTTACATCAACATTTCGCGGGTGACTCCAGCGGGCTGGGAGCCGCTCCGCTGTCCCTCCCCACCCCCAGACTCGGGGTATCCCGGCTCCGCGTTTTACGCGCAGTTGGAAGGGGGATTTAGGAGAGGGGGGGGTTGGCACAAGCCCGGGGCCGAGCCAGGCAGGGCTGGGGCGAGGGGGCGGATAAAGCCGGTGGCTCCGCACCGGCTACCTGCGCCCGGGGCTCGCCGCTGCCCCTCCATGCATCCACGCACACACTCACACTCGCACACACATCCGCATATACTCACAGTCATAGAGACGCGCACACACACCCGCTCAAACTCACCCATACACCCCTGCAAGCACCCGCACACTCACACACACCCTCATAAACATCCGCAAACACACCCGCACGCACCACTCACGCTCACACACACACTCTCACCCGCACTCGAACCCGTACATACTCACACTCACAGACACCCGCACACACCACTCACACACACTCTCACTCGCACACTCTCACACCCCCTCTCCCCACCACCCCCAGCCCTGCGACAGCCGACAGCGCCCGCTATAGGGCCCGCAGCCTCTCGCACCCCCCCTTTCCCTGACACCCCCCCCACACTCTCCAGCCCCCGGCAGCGGCACCAACTTCCACTGAACTTTTCCTCAACTCCTTCCCACCCTCCCGCAGCCACCCCCCCATCCCTGCTCCAGCCGCAGCCCCCCCAGCCCCCACCCCCGCTCCCCACCGACCCGGGGGGGGGGGGGGGGGGGGATGCTGCAGGTTCGCTCCGCGCCGCATCACACACATCTATGCAACATGGCAGAGAGGGAGGGGGAAAATCCAAGAGAAAGGGGTATTGCACCTACTTGCGGCCAGCTTCCTCGCCCTGCCTTTGGATCGCATGCTGCCAGTCCCGCGGCCGATGCTGGCGTGGGGTTGGGGGGCGGGGGGGCCTTTCTTTTTTTTTTTTTCCTCCTTTTTCGCTCCCCCTCTCCCTCTCTCCTCTCCCTCTCCCGCACACACACTCTCCCTTTCTCTCAATCCCGGCTCGCTATCTCTCCAGCATTGTCAGTTCGGACACCTTCGCACATGCGCACGGGCGGCTCCCCCCCTGCTCTTCAACATTTCAGCGCCGCCAAAAAAAAGTTTGCAACGATCCATCACCGCCCGGTGGGGACCCTGACAGCCGCCACCAGGGCCGGGACGGGACGGGACGAGGCGGGGAGCAGCCGCCACCACCGGGGCTGCGGGACCGCGGGGCAGCGGCTCCGCTGCCTGCGCAGCCGGGAGGGGTCAGAGATGCTGCGCTCCCCCCGGGGCAGGGGAAGGGGAGGGGGTCAAACCGTTTTTTTTCCTACCTTTTTCTTTTTTTTTTTTTTTAATGGGATATTAACGGTGTTCGAGTGCCTGTGCAACGTTTAAACAGTTTATTCTATTATCGTAGATCTCTGCGTATATATAGACAGGGAGATACAATTTCATTATATGTTTTATTATGTATGCATATCGTTAAATTGTACACTTGCCCAGCGCACACACCTTTTCCCCACCTTGAACTCGGCTCAGCCACCACCACTTGGGCAGAAAAAAAGCGCTTTTAAAACAGTAACCCTGACCGCTCTAATCTGTTTTAATTACAGGGTTTGCCAATCAAAGAGGGAGCACGCAGGAATTGGGAACTCCTTTAGGGGGTGGCTGTGTCCGAGGTATGAATCAATCCAAACTACATATAGATTTTCCTCTGGTACAACCTCCTTGCATTAAACAGTTTTGTTCAATACCTTCCATGCGCTATTTATGTTCCCATTAATATCTGTTGCAAATCCTGCCAGACACCATAAAAGAAAATTACAATCTTTCAGACTCGGGGCTGCGCCAGTGCATACACGCCGCTCAACTTTTTGTTTTAATAAAATCCTCAGCATCGCCCCTTTCCCCTTCAAACCCGCTCCCCCATCCCCCCGGCTGCCACTGATGCGGATCCGAGCTCCCTCCGCCCCGCCCCACCGGCCCAGGCCCCCCCCCAGCCCAGCGCCCTCCGCACCCCGCTGTGCCCCCCGCCCCGGGCCGTGGGGTGGGAGCGTCATCGCCGCTGCCCCAGACAGGCGAAAGCACTTGAACCCGCTCTTCGGAGCCATCCTTGATGCCCGTCGTTACTTTTGATTTGCAAATTGGATTTTTTTTTCCAGGGTCCCGCAGCTGCTCTGTGCCCACCTCCGCTTCCAGACAGGGGAGCACCTCAAGCCTCCCAAACAGGAGAGACAGGAGAGCGGGGCTTCCCAAAGCCAACAACCCCCTGCACCTCTCACGGTGCCCAGCCCGTCTGTCCCGGGGGAAACCCCCTCTGACCCCGCGAACCGACCCCTCGGCTGGGGGGGGAGGTGCGAAGGATGCACGGGGCATGCACTACCGGACCCCAAACCGTGCTCTCACGCAGCACCTCTGTGCGGGGTGCTGCCCCGGGGTGTGCCCAAACCACCTCCACACCGACACGCGGCCCCGGGATGTCCCCAGATCACCCCCGTACCGTTCCGTAGGAGAACTAAAAACACCCTGGAACTTTGCAGAAGTCCCCTACGCCTCCAGACCCCCGGTTTACATGGAGACCCCGGCACAACAGCCGCCCGGGTCCCCGCTCCCCCCTCCCCGGGATGCTGAGTCCAGTGGCGGTGCCAGGGCACGCAGGTGCGGTTTTCCCGGGCGGAGAGCCCTGACCTGTCCCCGCCCGGTTGTCCTCGCCACTTGCCCGCCGTCCCCGGGGCCCGGCAGGTGCCGCACCGCCCGCCCCGGGACCTCCGCCCGCCTCCCACGCCGCCCGCCCGGTGGTCCCGGGCATCGTCCCCCGGCGCCCCGCCGAGCTCCCCTCCTCCTCGAGAGATCCTGGGCAGCTCCCTGGCAAATCCGTTTCGTTCCTGCCGGCAGCCTCCGCTCCCTGGTCGTTTTCAGCAGACCCACGGCCAGAAAAGAATATTTATATTTGGGAGGAGGCAGTTGTTTTGGGGTTTATTTATTTTTTGTTTGTTTGTTTGTTTGTTTTTTAAAATCTATTTCTAATACAATCTAGGAGACCAAACGCACCCACTCACACAGTGCATTCCCCGTAACAGGAAATTTTCCCTTCCTTAAATTATAATTGAACAAGCCCCGCAGCCTACTTGGAGAAAAGTTGGAATTCTTCATCGAGGTATTTGATGTGCTATTGTCTTTGTGCAGTGAACTTTACATCACGTTATTCAATCTCAATCTATATTCTCCTAGCTACCAGTAAGATTAATTTAATCATTGTAATGCAATTATTAATACTGTTTACCCAACGCTAGATTTCAGGTTTGCTGTTAAGAAATTAAGCTTCTTGCTGGGCGACCAAAAAAAAAATAAAGCTATGCAGGGATTTCCAGTCCACGTTGAAATGAAACAGTCCTCTTTATTTAGTCTCAGAACTCCTGCTTTCAGCCACGGGCTCAATTAGCCAAAATGGAAACAATTTTCATTCATTGCAATAACTCACTGTTCTGCTGATCACTTTCAAAATATACACTTTATTATTATATCCTGACCCCGGTGCCGCGAAGTGGCAAGCCTAGAAAGAGGCAGAGGGATCTCTCCAGCCCCCTTGGGCTGTAATTATTAGAAATTAATTGGGTTCAGGACCCTGGGTAGCATGGGTAAATTAATAGCTTGTCTGGTTGTTTAAATCCGAATTCTCAGTCCGCAGGAGAGCAGGGGAGGGAGGCTCTAGCTCCCCAAACCCGCCCTGGGGGAGCGCGGCGAGGGCTGGGGCAGCGCGGACCCGCCGGCTAGTTCCGCCCCCCCCCTCCTCGCCCCCCCGCTTTTCACAGACGCATTGTTTTCGGGGAGTTATTTAGGGGTTAAAAATCAAAAATAAAGATCCTGTATACTTGGAGCTGTCGTGCAGGAGTAAAAGTGAAAAGGGAGCCTTAGGCAAAAGGAAATTACTGCAAGCCCGCGTGACCTTTCCGAGAGGTAATCAATCAAGTGATCAACAGGGATATTTATCATTGCTAGATGGGGCTACTTTACAAATGCACAGAAGGGGGGGAGATACACACAAACAAAAGTTTGGATAAACCCGATAAGTCTGAAGACAAATACGGAGACTTTAATCACTAGGAGGATTTCACATTTTCTTTTTTTTCGGAGCTCTCAGAAGGAAAGGAAAGGAGAAAACCTCTCCAAAGTTTCCCAGTAGAAAATGCCTCCTGTGCTAGGTGGTCACATGGAAGCTGTCCACTTTGCTTTGCAGTCCTGGGAACGGCTGGGAACGACAGATGTGATTAAAAAAAAAAAAATAAAATAAAAAAAGTCACCAAATACAAGAGAAAATAATGGAGAGAGACTGAGGCTTTGATAACCGGTTCGGTGTCTGGTTTTATGTAACGTGTTTTTATTTGCTGGCTCGCAACGGGGAGGCTATGGAGCCAAGTCCTGTCTACCTCGCTAGTCCCCGAAACGGTTAACTCGGAAAAGAAAACAAAAAAACCCCACCCCGTTACCCCTACTATATGAAATCAGCGATCTGGTTCAATTAAACTTGCTCTCCGTAGCATAAAGCATCCACCACAATACAGGCAATGAAAACCAACAATAAAAGCCCATGCATTTTCTGCGCAGTTTCCTTCTCCCTTGTAAAACATGCCGTCGTGTAAGCACCAGACATTTAATTTTGCTTCCTATAACTTACCGGATTCCTTAGCAAACCTACTCTGACTCCTTTATTTTTTTTTCCTTTTCGTTTTCCCCCCCGCTCTCTTTTGCACGGCACTTCGCGCACACGCCTACACAAAGCCTCCCTGTTTGCGCCCAGTCCCTTTCAGCAAAGGCCGGCGCCCCCCAGGAACGCTGCTCAGCCCGTCTTTGAGGAGAAACCCCCGGGTAAGGACTGCGCGCCCGCGGAGCCGGCGCTGTGCTGCTCCCTGCGCGCAGGAGCCACCGAAGTGCCTGCGCGGAACCCCGCGGTCTGCGGCGCCCCCTGGCGGCAGCGACCGGCACGGCAACGGCGGGGCCGGCCCGTGTGAACAACGGGCTGGGGAATGGGGCTAAAGTGGGGTTTAACGGGACATACACCCAGGATCTGGGGCAGATGCCCGCCCGAAAGCAAGAGCTTGGCCCAAATTTAGACATTATGAATAATTAATTCAGACATTAGGAAGTAATTCTTCACAATGTCTTCACAATGAATGTGGTGAGGCACTGGCACAGGTTGTCCAGAGAAGTCATGGCTGCCCCCATCCCTGGAGGTGTTCAAGGCCAGCGTGGATGTGGCTTTCAGCAGCCTGGTCTGGTGGGAAGTGTCCCTGCCCATGGCAGGGGATTGGACCTACATGCTCTTTAGGGTCCCTTCCAACGCAAAGCATTCTATGATTCTGTGATTTCCAACAGGCTTGGAATTGTCCTGTCCCCGGTAAAAGTGACATTGAAAACAGCAGGGTTGGGAAAAAAAGAAATGCATTCATGGATTGGGAGACAAGCATGGAATAGCAGTAAGCCATGTAAAATACTCCTCTAGAAATGTTTCCCCATGAAAATTGTACAGGGTGCCAACTATGAAGTAGATCTTACTTCTGCCAGCAGGAAGGAGTTGGATTTCCACAACCAGAGAGTGAAACAAAAACAGAGGAAAATTAAGAGACCGAAGGCTGGGTTGAAAGACCAGGGTGGAGGTCAGAGCAGTAAATGAGGACACCAATGAACTGAATCTGATTTTCTACTTCATTGCAGATTTCCTGGGTTATTTTGCATTGGCACCTCAGTCTCACTGCTCCTCCATCCCTCAGCTGACATGGAGAGAAGCTTCACCAAACCCAAGAGCTGGTGGTTTCCATTTTAAGGCAAGGTTGGCTTGCCTCTACCCCCCAGTCCCGCGAGAAAGTGGCAATACAGGACCATCACCAGAAACAGAACAGGACTCACATATTAAATATTATGTGAGTTTCATTTATCAAAGATAGGTGCAACCGGTATCCTCAACCCAAGCTCTTTTCCATGATTTAAAGCACTTTCTGGCCAAAAAAAAAGACGTCATCTCCTCAAGAGGTTACATCAGCACACCTTGCTCTTAAAGGAGCATCAATTGGGATGTAATTGGAAAAAACTAAAGGAGGGAGAAAGTAATTACAGGCCACCAGAGAAAAACAAACATGTTCTGAATGCAGACAAAACATTGAACAAATGGGAATTAATAGTATCACAAATCAAAAGGGAAAAATGTCAGCAGAGATCAGCAGAAAGTGAACATCCTATTAAAAGTGAAAATGGAAATAATCAAAGCCACGGAGAAAAAGAGAAGAGTGAAAGTAACCTGAAATAAAGTAAAGGAAAGGTGTAAATTTTACAGAAGTACTCAGCAACAGTTAAAGCTGATGTCTGAAGGTTTACAAAACAGAAGCCACATCACACAGCTGAAAGAAATCCTCATTTGATCACAAGAGTGTTGTGATTTACACCAACTGGGCCAGGCTGGCTCCCATTCCACAAAGCAAACTGGGCAAGGCTAGAAAATCCTTGCAGAGGATGAACAGGGCTTTCCTGATATCTCCTATGACCACATTCTTCCTCTTAGGCTTTCCAGAGGGAAGGAGTTGGGGACTGGTGAAATCTGGGCTTTGGGTACCTGTTGTCGCCCTCAGGCAACACAATGAAGATGGCACAACAAGCATTGCTTAGCTCTGATGGGTCAGTAAAACACTCCCATGATGCACATTTTCTTGTGCTGAAGCCACGTTCTGAAATAGACCTGTCCAACACCATGAAGGCTGAGGAAGCTTTCATTATCAAGCTGTTTAAAGAACATAATATAATAGAAGAAAACGTCATGGGGTGATGGCAGAAAGGCTTCCAGCTAGTAGTGCTGAAATAAATGAAATTTTGACGTAAAAAACTAAATCATCTGTTTGTGTTACGAAAGAAGGGTCATGAGGAAGGACTGTCATCCTGAATGTGGAGTTTTCCTTTGTTGGTGCTTTATCTGCTTTTATTCACAGCCTCACTGCCAGACAAATAGTGGACTTCTTTCTGCTTGTCTTTAAAGGAACCACAAAGGCACGTTAACACATCAGCCTTTATAAAATCCACAAAACCGGTTTTCCCTTTAAAGCATAAGGAACACATACATATTTCACTCCCATTTTTCTCCAGTACAAAAGCACAGGGTTGGAATTACTGAGTAAAATATTTGTGTGACGTTTTATATTGTATTGGCATTTATATAGTGCTTTTCACGGGCTTCATGTCAAAACCCTTTACAGGGCAATAAATCATACACCTTTCCTGATGAAATTGTATGTAGGCAATTGGGCACCTATCCTGCCCTCAGCGATGTCCCACGTGCGGGACACGAGAAGTGTGATGAAACCTGCAGAAGTGGGTCTGAAAAAATGGATGTAGGTCAAACCTTCCTTGCTTAATATCCTGCAACATGTTAAAAAGTCTTTAGAGCCCACTTGAACAGCCACAGGAAAGACCTAACCTTAACATGACAAAGCTTCTATTACAGTCTGAATTATTCAACATGCAAATGGAATTGTGGGTCTTACACTTAATCCCAGGGGGTTTTGCCTCTGAATTTAAACAAGATGTCCATTTACATGGAGTACAAGGATTTTTCAATTAATTTCTAAAAATAGTGTTCATTCACAAGACTAAACCCAAGTATGGAATTTTGGATCTTAGGCTTTCCGTTAGCATTTAAAATTGTGCATCTCTGCCCTGCCAGCATTTGCTTTCTTCTTTGCAGTTTTTCAGATAACAAAGAGTAATGAAGTTCTGAGAACTCTGTGCCTGATTAGACAGACTCTTTTATATGTTATTTGCATGCCTGCCATGTTTCCAAAGCCACTTTTGGGTAAGAAAAATGGAAAGTCATTTAAAGTCTTCTTGGAATGAGATGAGTAAAATTGGTAAGCAGAGCTAGAGCTGTGCTCCATTGTCCACCAGGAGAAACACAGCACTTTGCCCAGCTAAGAGATTTTCTCGTTCCATGGGTGTTAAAGGAAGCTTTACAGAGCATTCCTCCTGGCACACCATACCTCTTACAACTTAAATGCAACCTCACCAAGATTTCATGAAGGCAGTGGCTGAGAAGTGAATGGAAAATCTTTGCAGTAGCTCAACACCATTTTAAAACCACTTTTCTGCCTCCCCTATCTGTAACACATAAAAAGTGATAACGTTCTGCACATACTGGCTGACAGTTCAAATGCATTAGAAACCAACTTAGTTATGATTTATTAGCCGGAAGAGCTGTTAGAATAATTTCTACTGTGAAGGAACAAAAAAAAAATACTGTTCCCCACCAAACAAGCGTTTAGATAACTTAATCTAAACCCGAAGTAATCAGAAATAAACTAAAGGTAAACAGGTAAAAACACACCACCCAGTTCCATTAACTGCCATGGGCTAGGTTAGAAGTGAATGGTTCTTGCACCTTTTCAGAGGTGAATAACGTCTTTGGAGATCTGAGCTTTAGCTGTGCAGATGCACTGCCATGTAAGGAACCAGCACTGCCTTTGTTTTCTTCCGAGTATTGCACTGAAAGCTCTTAGCTCACAAGAGCTCAAATTCACACCCTGTTGTTGTGCTGTGACAGCAATTGAGCTTAATTTTCTCTCTTGTTCCCTCCTCAGTATACAACTTCTTTAGTGGTTTAGAGAACGATCTGTAAATAATACACATGCATAGACTTCACTGAGATGGATGACAAGGATAATTAAAATGGTCTTCTCAGTGGGAGACACCATCAGCATCAATAGTTAAAGCAGAATTTTAAGAGTAACCAATAGATTAGAGCCTGTAAATTCTATTCTTTCTGGCAGTAATACATTCGAAGATTAAATTAGACTAAATGTTTGTTACAACAAACGGATTTATGTTAGCATTCAGGATTATGTTCCCAGTCAATGTTTATTATGCTTTTGGTCATATTTATTCTAAAGGTCTTATTTTCCTACTTCCATAATTTTTTGATCACTTTTGTTTAGACTGGAAGCTTTTTGCTTTTGACTTTAAAAATTACTCTTTCTTCTTAAAGGCTCTAGCAGGTTGTGGTATCTGGAATGAGTACTAAGAAAAAGAAAACTAAATAAGCTAAAATAAATTACTATCTAATCTAACACCTCTGACTGTTTCTAAGGTACCTATTATTGCGGTATCAAAGTACTGGATCTCTGATAGCATGTGATCTTTCATCTTAAATTGGACGTCTGATAACATTTTTAATTAAAAATCTTATTTTCATGCCGGCTGTAGCTAAGATGCTAATAGCATCACATAAAGAACAGAAGTAATGAGAGCAGGGAACAGAAAACTATGGCTAGTTTTAGCGCATTTATTGTAACAAAACAAAGAACCCCATCCTCCAGATCCTGCTGAACTAAAATGATCAGGTTCAAAGACTGGCCTAGAAATGAAAAATGCTTTCAATTGATTAAAATTAAAAGTGAACGGTTTTTCATAAGCAAATTTGATGTACTAACAAAAATAATTTTGAAAAACTCTGATTTTTTTTTTTTTGCTTCCTTTGCCTTCCAGTGCCCAGCAAATATTCCATTCTTTTGCTGTCCTTCATCTGGAATTTTGTTTAAGACTTCCACACTAGCTGAGATAAACCACATTTGTTCTCTTTGGAAGGTGTTTCAAATTACTTTTTTGCATAGGCCTCATTAGTTTTAAAGCATGAATGCACTGACAAACTTTATATATAGTTGATAGCTATTTTTAAGAGACATTGAGAGGGAAGATATTGTTAAAGCACAGCTATTTCAATTTGTAGAGGCTTATATGAAAGCACATATCGACCAACACCTTATATCAATACAGGTTATATATGGACAGCACTTACAGCTGACAGAAGTTGAGTGTGTTCAGTTCTTCCACATCAGACAGGAGTTACTCTCTTGTATGTTACATGCTGCTACTTCTGCCTAGGACATAAGAACAGATACCATTGCTCAGATCTTTCTGCTAGGTATGGAATCCCAGAAGATTTCAATCACACTTAAACCCAGCATATATTAAAGTTCCACTGTTCCAGATGAGAGCCATCAAGTACAGTCTCCATCTACTAAGCAGTCCTTTTTCAAAATGCCTTTGGAAAAATTTCTAAAATACTCCCATTCACTTTTCTATATTGTTTCTTTCATTCTGCACTCATCACTATTATATGAACACACTCTAACAGCACACTAACAGCTGTTCAAGCATTTTCTCTCCAGCATCCTCCCAGAGGCAGACGTGTATGTTGTGCAGTGATTTGTAAGATTTAAATTTTTCACTTTGATACAGCCCCATGTAAAGATATGACCACAAATTCTCTGACAGCTCTGCAGCACAGAGGAGCAGCCTCTTGGTATCTGCTGCCTGGAAGAATGCAAAGTACAAACAGTATAAACATCTTGCACTTCTCTGAGTTCAAAATTCATACCTTTCCTTTCAATCGTCCCACAGATAATGACAAAAAATATAGTCACAACTACAGCAAGCAGTAAATAACGATAGAGGTCAGGTTTCAGAAAGAACAAGAGATTAAATTTCCATGTGTTTGTTTTACAGTGTGGTTGGTGTTTCTAACTACAGTAACCAAAAAGCCCATGAAGGTGAAGAGCTAAGTCAGTTTGTGGCTTCCTTCAGACGAAGCAGCAGAGGTGGCACTCATGAAGAGAGATGCCACTCCCTAGAGATGCTGCAGCCCAGAGCCAGCTCAGAACCACAGAATACCCTCTCTGATAATACAGCAGTGCTCTACCCACATCTCATGTCTGAGAAGGAGCATCCAGTGTCTACAGTAGGAGAATACAACTAAAGAATGAATGACAAAACCCTACAGAACAGGCAGGAGAATGAAGACCTAATCTTTCTCCTTCTTTACATTTCCTAAGGTAACTGTGGTTAACCTTTTGGTTTTAATTTTTCAGGAAAGTCCTTAAGCCTAGTTCACAGCAATCTTTATGGCTGAGAACTCACTCATCAAGAGCGAAATCTCAGATGTAAAGAAAGTTTGTGATGGAGTGCTGAAGTGCAAAGTTGAAACAGAAGAAAAATAATTTTCCCCATCCCAGAAGTAATTCCAAAATTTCAGAAGTGTTCCCAAATGCAACAAGATTAGCTTATACTTATTGTTTAGGCTTTTTATTTTAACAAAAGCATAGGGAAAGGGAAAGAGAGTTCTAACAACCTCGTAACCCAGAAGCAGAGGTCTCCTGGAATGTGAAGACTCTGGGCATTAAGTCCTTTTCCTCAGACAGGCAGCTTGGGGTTAGAGTACACTCTATAGATTCTAGCCTGAAAACAAACGTTTTATTACAGAAGTTTCACTGCAACTGGCATGTTCCCACAAAATGTTTCAGTGGTGAGAAATAAAGAGTTCCTGAGCACAAAGCACTGCCAAAAAAATTCCCAATCATTTCTAGCCAGTGAGCAAGACAATGTGTAATTTTGCTGTCAGTGGAGAAGGTTCTCTCTGTCCCAGTGGTGTTGTAAGGTCATGCTTCAGCCTATCCCTAGCAAGTTGTTTGTGCATCCGTGCTGCTAGGTACCTATAATAATGTGGTCATTTTTAAATGCATTTGGGCAGTTCATATTGTAAATTCTTGTACAAAAGCAGTGAGCATGGCTAAAAAGTACGGACAGAAAGCTACTATAACCTCTTTTCCATCCTTTCACTGCAGTCTCTGTTCTCTGCATATACACACACCCACTCATGATGTGTGAAGAGATTTTGGAAATAAATCTTTCACAAATATTTACTTTTCAAACCTATATGCTTTTAAAAGAGAGGTGGGATCCAGCTTCCACCTGTGACACTTAGCACTTGCCTCTTGTTCATATGTTGGGAAAGGCCAGAGAAGAGTAGGTCTTATATTGCTACATTGCTTGAAATTGAGTGCAAGGTGGTAATTCACTGACTGGTCAAAACTCAAAATCTTTTTTGAAGGAGAAATCCTGAAAGGAGCTGGCTAACGTAGCACTACTGCAAACCTGAATCTGATGGGAAGTTTGGTGGATATCAAAGCAAAGGGCAATGTGAGCCCCCCTGACAACTGGGCTTGTTTTAAACTGGCACTGCTGAGTATTTTGAAGGGGGGATACCAAATGCAGAGTAGTGGCTGTTTTAGAAGCCACAGGTACTGAGTCAACACATCTAAAAACTGCTTTTGCTTTTATCACTGGTGAACACTGAGTGCCGTTAGCAAACCCATGCTAACTTTACACATGCTTCTCCTTACTATACTCAATCCATAATGACAGCAAAGATTTGCATTTAGAATGCATTATCCAACCTATGCTGACTCCACTTTTCCCAAATTACTTTTCTATCCCCAAAGAAGCAACATCATACCTGCTGTTATCCTTGAGGTGTTATCCTTGACAAAACATGTACTACCAAATAGGAAAAGCGTGTCTATGTTACAGATAAAAAGAATATCTCCATTGGCTGTCCTCAAAGAAAATCCAGCTAAGCAAAAGAAATGCTGCTTTCTCTCCAAAGAAGACCTTGTGTGCTCAAAGCAAACTTGAAAGAACTCAAATACTTCATATAATTTTTAATTAATTCTACCTAGACGCACAGCAGACTGAGGAGCTGTAGTGTTATATATATATATAACCTTCTCATGTTTCACTATTTACATTGTGTTATTCTCTGGCTATTTCCCAACCTTTATTCATTCACCCTAGAGATCAATTTATGCACCAAAATAAAGTATGACCTTATCTTTGCACTGTACAGAAAAGCGAAAGAAAATTTCTCACGGGAGGCAGGGGTTAAGACACTGGACTGGGTGTCAGAGAAGTGGTGTTCTATTCTTGGCTCTACCACTCACTGGCTGTGGGAGCTTGTAGAGCAAGATATAGAGCAGGAATGGAGACTCTAGCCAATACATTCCTCCTCTGTAACTTTCCCTCTTTCATTATGCATGAGAGTGAGTTTTTCCAGCGTTCAAGCATACGTCTGAAAGCTAGGGAAACACGACTCAACCAAAATACAGAACAGCAGAGAAAGAAAATTAGTGGAAAATATCAATTACAAAGTTTTCTTGGGCACCTCTGAAGTACTGAAACAGAATCTCTACTCATACAGTGAAGATAGAGGACCAAATTCAGCCCTAGGTAGGCATACTTCCAACTATTGCACTGGACCGGCACGAGGGCTGACTTTGGCCTGCTGTATAACTACTCCTTGATCCATTTGCTGCTTCAGGCAACTTTTCTGAAACAGCAAACTATAAAGACTCAGGTCGGGGCAGTGAGAGGTTTTCTTTTGTTTTTATAAAAATAGGAACCTAAGCTTTGTTTCTTAAATAAGCAATCAGAGTTTTAAAAAGTTAAAAACAGAATTTATTACGGTATCTTTCATTCAAAAGCCATAGCAAAGACTATATCCAGATCTGGAGTAGCAAACAAACTGCCTAAACTAAGAACAAGCAGTATTGCCATGCTCTTCAATACCAACAAACCAGACAATACTCCTTGCTTTAGGTAATATCTGTGATCAAATGCACAAAGTTGTAACTTTTCTTATCAGTCTGGAAGAAATGAAGAAAAACTAAGTGTGTAGGTCCTCATTTAGGCATGGCTGAGGATAGGGTCTCATTCCACTATGCCAGCTAATCATTGCAGGGCTCAATTTTTTGCAACTACAACATTTTGTATGTAAAATACATCAACATGAAAATTATCCTGGCCTTCTTTATTTTTAAACATTTTACCAGTTATTCAGAGAATCAGCACCACATTCTGCTTTGAGCCATGTTTTAGATGTTCAGCACAGACTCCACTCATTTGCCAAGAGCTTTGCAGCCAGGTCTTGGACTCTTTATGTTGATTGAAACAGAACACTAATCTAGTTGTAGAATATTGTTTAATATTAACTTTTTTTCTGTGTTTTGTAGATGATCTACGGGAATAGCATATACCTTGTCTGAAAATTTTAGGAGTCATATGAAATCAAAGACTGAACAACAACCTCACAAAAACTGCAGCCGGACCGTGTCAGTTCTCAAACACAGGTAACTCTGATTCTACTATACCATAAAATACACTATATTGGCCAAGAGAGAAAAATATTTCTTATTCTGACTATCCGTCAAAATGCCACGTTTTCAGAAACTTCTGGTCTGAAAGTCTTCTTTAAGGTCAACCAGTATAGCATATATTGAGTCATAAGTGATTTATTAGAAATGATAGCAGTGAACACTGTTCCCCTTACATACAAAATGTTTGTTCTCTCCTCCTTTTTTCATGTCATACCTCTTGTCTTTATTATTTTCAGTGCCCATAACAAACTCTCCCAGCCAGCTGCTCAAAAAGAACTAGCTTCTCAATATGTAGGAACAATCCTTACAATTTCATACTTTCTAAAATTTTCTATATTTTAATTGCTGAAATATTAGCTAACCACAGTCTTTAATCTAAGAGCAGTGCACACTTGATACAGAACAATAATTTCTTAATAAAATGTAATTATAAAAAGACAGTCTTAGAGAACGTGCAACTGAAACTCTTAATATACCTGAGGAGTTATTTCCATGGATACATATATTAGGCATTACATAAACCATAGAATTTCTTGAGACATTATAAACAAAAGGGAATTCTTTTTTGAACCTGCTTTTTACTGATTGCATTATCACATTCAATTTTATTAGCTTGAGTCTTGGGGGAAGGATATGAATTTAATAATGCATAAAAGGTTCACCCAGTGGTTGGCTGTTGGCTTTTACTTGATACTTAATGTAATCTGTAATTGCTGTAGCAGCTCCTATGCTGGCTAGTATGTTAAGGTCACTGGAAAGCTATACTGTATTGTATTTTATGTATAGGAACATCCTTCTGGTGATTGATGGCTATACCCTATGGAAATGTTTTAATTTTGTCATAGAAGCATGCCGTTAAGGAACACTGTCAATCCGTATTCTTCCTTCTCAGTCAGTAAGTGGTCCCTAGGAATCTGTAGACAGCCCAAGATCTGTCTTTCCAGCAATGAGCATTCAATAACATTTCGTTTGGACTTCAAATTGAGTTCCCAAGTGTTCAACCAATGAACTTGCATAGCTCTTACTTATTAGAAAGGGCTTGTTTAAAAGGCACAAGCACAAGCATTAAGATGGAAAACACCTGAAGCCTTCACTACACTTAGAAAAAAGTATTTCAGGACTTGGCTTCAAGAAGGTGACTTTAACCTTTTTAAGTATTGCTCCTCTCGTAACAATTTTTCTTTCAACTCTGTTCCTGAACTATCTGAAACACTTGGCCTGAACTTACAGTTGAGAAACACACTTAAAACATGCTTTCAACTGGCTTATATTACAAGACTAAAGTATAGTTTCAGAATTTTAACATTTCTGTGCTGTAGCCAAGCCCTACAACGCAGCAGGTTTGCAAGCCAACAAGTCACCTGCGGCTTCACATGTCATCTGCTTCAGTGGTACCACCAAGATAAACTTGAAAATAGAAGCAAAGTGCTGAAAATAGTCCAGAACTGCAGTATCCCCAAGCTTATTAAACTTGGACTTTATAATCACAAGATTTCCATGAAATAGATTGACAACTAAAGCAATGGTCAGTATTAATCGCAGAATCAGCAATTTAACTATTAGTCCGCATCTGTTTGTGATCCTTGCTGGATGTAAACCAACTTTTTGTTCTGGTGATACAAGATTTCTAAATTAGAAATGGCATTCACAAAGGAAAATTCAGTAGGGAAAATCTGCCTATTGAAGAATGAAAAATCAACTTGGTAGAAAAATAGATGATTTTGAAAAGCTGTTTAATGGGTAATTTGTTTCTGTACTTCATAACAATTTCTGTACTAGATAACATTACCTTTACATTCTATGAGTTTATTTCACACATTGTTCACTGAAAGGTTTATGTGCTTTCAAAAGGAAAATCAGGAGCAACACTCTGCTTGTCATTTGACAGTACTTGCCACTCATTTGTAAAATTTGTAAAACGATTCATTGGTAATATTTTGGTATTAAAAACACCAGTAAGAATTCTTATCTTCACCTACAATAACACAAACCAAAATAACACAAAAGGCTCCCTTAAAGATATATATTTTTTTTTCTGTATAGAGCTTCATGTTTTAGCTGGTCAGTTACTTATTTTCTCAGTGAAATTAATTCATTTCATGTTCACTAAATGCTCTGCTGTTCTGTGGAGATGCATATCCTCATCTCTGGGTCTAGCCAAGAGTGACTACAGCTATTCTGTATCTCCCAGCTCACTAGGAAGCTCACTTCAGTGTTAACAATGATGAGGATTCTTCTAGGGGTCAGATGCATTTCAATTGTAGACAAGATTCGATAGGGTTTTTTATAATATCAATTAATCTCAGCTCTCATTACAGGTTTAAACCTCCTGCAAGACCAGCACATATGGAAACAACATATTGTTGTTCATGTCTGATGAAAGAATAAGGAGCTTTTGAATCATAGTCTCTGTAACTGTTAAATGACTAACATGTACAGACCAATACGCCTCTGCCTTTGAACAAGTCTTGTGATTGTCTCCACTAAAAACTAATTTTGTTCTACTTGTCAGCTGGGTTGCATCATTCTTGTCCTCAGGAAAGCAAGCAAACAAACAAACAAGCAAAACCACAAATAAACATGAGAAACAGAGTAACACACCACCTAATATTTCTAGATATTACATGGCCAAGTCTGCTGGTTTACTTTTTGTTGCTATAAATATAAACACCATAAAATCAACATCAATACAGAAGAAAACTGCTATTTAATACAGCAGTGACAACCCCAGTTACCTATAAGGCTGCTACTGTAATCCCTGATAATTTCTTGGGAGCAGAATCAAAGGACTACAGCACAAAACTTAAAAAAAAATCAACTAGAAAAAAATAGAAAAAAAACATTAAACCAGTGATTTTTCTGGTGCTCTGTTTGAAAGGAAGAGTTAAATTAATACATGAAAAGATCCTATCAGCTCTGACTTGTCTGAGCTATTAATTCAACACCTTCTTGGAAACATGTAGATAAAGACGTGTACCTTAGAGAATACCAGATAAGAGTGAAAGGAAAGGGAGAGAAATTAGCAATTTTGCCAGTTCACTCCCTTAATTGTCAGGCTAAGGTTGTTCAAAGCTATCTGAAGGAGCATAATATGAAATGGTAACTAAAGTGCAGTCTGATGATGCAGAAGATAAGAACTTCAGGTTTATATTTAAATATACTTATCTTTAGACTCCGAAGAGGCTGTAAAGCCAGTTGAACAATACAAAGCTGCTCTAAAACAAGACAAATGTGTACTCCATGTGTTATAAGCAGTTCAAGCTGCTTCCTGTGATGAAAAACATGGACTGTACAGTAGACATACTACAGCTAAGTACAATAGATCCCATGATACAGTTGTTTAAATGAATATTAGAGTGATGAAAGAAGTGATGGAATTCTGCTCTTTAGGAGGCTCAGAGGCTGAACCAGAGAGAAAACGTTTAAGCATGCGGGCTTGGTAAATTTTCCTGATCCTGAAATTTTGCGACCTAGAAGACAGTTTTATGTGTGAAGAGCCTGGCCTCTCAGGAAACAATACAGCTCTATGGGTCTGTTGCCGGGGGCAAAAGGAGAAGAGGACAGTTCAGCTTAGCACTTCCCATCCACAACCTTGAAAGGAGCTCGGAATCGTTATCACCATTTTATAGATGAAGAGGCTCAGAAACTCAGAAGGGTACATCTGGAGCCAGCAGCAGATTTGGGACCAAACCCTTTTTCTCACTTCATTTCAGTCGGTTTCTATTCTTTCAGCCTCACTTTGTACCCACAGAGTGCAGTGAAGCGTCCAACTGTACAATTCAGATAATACCAATACAGTAATAAGAAACAACCTTATTAAAAAACTAATTGCAGCACTAAAATATTTTCTATGAAATTATCATAGCTGCATATATTCCATCATTAATGTACAAAAGTCTGATTATATTGTCAATAAAAACAGAGAAATACTGCCTTTAAACTCGTTATCGTTGTAAAACAGAATGCTATGATAATGCTTGAGAACTTTGGTTTGCAGCTGTAATATTCCCAAAAGTCTTGTGACTCGGTTATAACTTTGTTATAGATTATTACCTTCCTCACTCACATACCTCCCACTTTTGCTTTTGGGAAACAAAGGATATATTCCACAAAAGCAAACAGCAGAGTTATTTAAATAAATGAGAAATGTGGAAAGCAATTTATCCTACAACATATTGCTGTGTGCTGGAAAGGCTAAATTTGCACATCTAGTTTCAAATTATGCAATGCTTTTTTAAAGGCAAAAGTAAAATCGAATATTTGCAAATGCTGATCTCTGACACTGTTTTCTGTGGGTTCAAGGTGTCAAATTAATTAATCAAGGTGAATCCTCAAGTTTACAGACAGGAAAGAAAATTCTTGTTTATGTAAAGATTAATTACTTTCTCAGTCAAACACAAAACTGAAAACTGCTACTGTTTTGAGCTAGCTTGGAAAGGAATAAATACCTAATGTTAACCAGCATTTCTTAATCACTTGAGTTTATGTGTTTAAATGCACATTGTAAAATGTATTTTTAAATACTTTCTTACATAGCAACAACAATTTATTATAGCCCCTTCCTATGAAGATTAAATAACCTCTTTCAAAAAACTTTTGCTTTGAAGCGGATTCTATTAAACTATCATTTAAATTGCAAAGGTTTCTATTTAAGGGCAGTTTACCTGCACTTGAAAAAAGAAAAAGGTTTTACAGACTGTTTCAGAATTCCTACCCAGGAATGATCCTACTTGAACATTAAATTCTGTGATGTAGCGAGTGCTACTCTTATGTTTTACAAATGAATGGCTATTGCCATCTACTGTTGGAAAGCATATGAACAACAGCAAGTGCCCATCGCACTGCACAGATAAGGCGTAGAAAAAAAAGACTTCACCAGCCATAGCTTACCCTATTGAAAACTTGGAAACACAATACTCAACTGGATGGAGAGAGGAAGGGAAAAGTCTCTTTACTCTTAAACTACTATAATTTTTAGATCTGATACAACTGGAAACTATTCATGAATACAAACAATTGACAGCTGTTCTTTTTGTATGGATTCGAGAGTTTGTAAGGCTCCCCCAGTGGCTGCGGCTAGAGTTTCGTATGCACAAATCAGAAAACTAATTCATAAAGCTTAATTTTAAGATACTATTAGGCCAAAGCTGTCATCATGCCTCTGCAAACTGAAAACTATATATACAGAAGGTAAAAGCTATTCCCCAGCTTCCTGTGCAAAGGCCATGCAATACAGAGTTTTTGCTAGAACACAGACTTGATCTGACCCATCAAGCAGATCCAAGCCACCAAGCAGAGGACCAAGACCCAGCTCTGTTCTCTGAGGCACTTCTGTCAGAGTTTTAACATTGACTGGGACTATTTTTTCCAAACTTCCTTTGGACAAAACAACTTCCCAGCTTGGGCATGTTAAGCATGACTTCACTTTACCGTTTAACTACTTATTTTAAAATGATTGAGGTGTATGCTTCTTCTATTCCCTTTGCTGATAAGTGTCCTTAGATACAACATCCAACCACATTCTGAAAGTACCCCTTGTTGAGGCGATCTACAAACAGAATTAGGGTAGGGTTCTATTAATGTTTGCCAGACCTGTCGGAGGTTAAACAGCCTCTGAATTAAACCATTCTTTACTCTTTGATAATTATTATTTCTCCTTAAGACGCTTTTTGTTGTCTCATAAGAAAGGTCAACTTGAACTGCTTTGTTAGGCTCGTATCATAGTTCAACGTTAACTCTGCTTGTACTGTTCCTATAAAGCCTGCATGCACTGTCACCTCTGCAAACAACATTGGGAAATATCCAGCAGAATTTTCAGTAAGTGTAATAACTCCAGCTTTTCTATTGTTCATTTCAAGTACATAGCAAAGTGTACTTTAGGTTTACACACAAAGTCATATCAACCTGTGAATCTATGCTAATTTACTTCAGTTTGTCCATCTTTCTTTGCATATAAACTGCTCAAAATTATTTATATCTTACTTGGTTGGTTGTGCACTGGCACATCATATACAACTCAAACAAACATGACTGCTTTTAAGTTAACACAAGAAACTGAAAACATAAATTGGAAAATGCCTAATGAAAGATAAAATAGTGCTGCTTTCATATACACCAAGTTTCAAGAGAGTGGAAAAGTGTCATTGTTGATATCGGGGGCAGGGCTGAGTGTGGTTGGGTGGAATAATGATGTTGAGAGGTGACTGAAGGTAGAGCCCAAGGTAAAGCCAGCAGTGGAGCACAGCCCCAGACCTCTGCACATCACGCACTGCCACAGCCAAAATAAACCACAGCTGAGATCTCAAACTTAGAAATGTACATTTGAAAATGTGATGAACAGTGAGGTACACTCATCCCCCCAGAGTCCACAAATCTGTCATTCCTTGACATGCCCTCAGAAGAGAGCTATTTGCACAAGCAGAGTAATATTACACCTCCTGCTATCCCGTCAATCCTAAGGGATTTCATCCATATTGTGCTGAGTTTTTTCCTAGGTTCTCCACAGAAAGGAAGCGGCTTCCTGTAGAGACAGAAAACTCCAGGGTGTTTAGAAACAGCACACTAGAGAGACGACCATGCAAAAGGAAGGTGACCCCATGTGTATTGGTAGAGGGCAGTGAAGCCACTTCATACTGGTGGGGCAATCGACAGTGCTTTATCATGTTTTGCCAAAGCATTTTCCATGTTTCCAACCTGATGCCACAAATGTCACATCACTGATACCAAGAGTGAAAACTTCTGCCTTAAGCAGGTACAAGCAGGATGTCCTTCTAAGTTCACCATCTAAAAATTTGTTACAGAACCTGCTGACAAGTTTATGTTAATTTCTGAGCATCAGGCACTCAGTAACAAGTCATCCAGGACACACAATCCTAATTCCCAAATGACTGAATGGCAGCCCACAGTGTGAAACTAAATAATGCACTTTCATAGTTTCATTGAAAAAGAGTGCTCCTCTTCTCCCAAGCATCATCACCTCTCTCCATGTCACTTTGTGTCACAGCTAGCACTGATGGCAAACTTCTCAGTGCACACGAGCTTCAGACAAACCAGTATATTTTTATAATCAAATAAATCTGGTCATATTAACAAGAGCACTTACACTCTGTAGGGAAGAAAATCCATTTAATGCGAAGTGATTCCAGCACAGCACCAAGGTGGACCTTCTTCCCCAAAATGCTGACTCTTGCAGGTAACTACTGCACACGGTGTTGAGTTCTGCTTGGAGGTGAGCTGTCAAATACGATTTCTTTGACATAATGAGGCGGCTGCCACTTGCAAATGGTTTTAAACTCTGCAGGGGAGAAACGCCTGTGAGCTTCTGCTGTGATTCCCAAAAAGCTACAGTAGTACCTTTTTCGGACTGTTTCACAGCGGCTGGAGAGCAGCTGCAAGCTGTACAGAAACAGGAGCAAGCTGTAGCAACAACAGCTATATTTGTTGTAGTCTCCTGAACAATACCATGCTGCAAGTTTTCCTTGCTACCATAAATACATAGAAACAAATGTAAACCAAGTTCTCAGCTCCTAAACTTGTTTTCCTCAAGCACATGGATCTGCAGAGCATACACTTCTTCATGCGTACAGAAACTTGGTAGTTTAAGCTTATCACCTCTTCCAGAAGTGACAGAGAAAAAAAATCATTGTAAATGCCGCAAAACCATATATATATAGGAAACAAGACTTTCATCAGGGAAACAAGACACTCATAAGACAAGGAGAGCTTTGTTTGAAAAAAAATAATGTACTAAGCACATGACGTATCTGGTTTGCATGTTTAGTTATAAGTCTGAAATGAAGTATTTGATGCTAAGTGAAAGCTGTTGCTCAGGAACAAGATAAAACAAATGAAAACAGAAGTTAGAAACAAGAAAGAACATTGCCAGTCGCAGAGTCGGTTTTAGCTAGATCAGCTTTATTAAGTGATATCCAGATTCCACTGCCAGAAAGGACTTACACATCTTCAACTGTGTGATGTCAGAATCTCCCATTTCCACTTTATTCTGGCAACTGAAGGTTTCCTTCAAACAGAATTTAAAAAATTAAGCACCTAAGTTCACACCCACCCTCTTCAAGAAAAGAAGGCCACAAGATGGCACTGGTCAAACACTCGGGAGATGATTGAAGGGTTGGCAAAATGAGAGCTCTGATTCATGCCCAAGCCCAGTTTCTAGGGCCATGTCTGTTCCCCGCTGAGGCGAGACCTGCAGCAGGGCAACAGTGTGCACTGGGCTTCCATCGCACATGGCACACACGTGTGCCTGCCCTTCTGGTACATTTTCTGTAAGGGGTCAATAGTGGCTACGGAAGCACAGAAAAGGTTTGGCCTTGAGCAAGAACTACTGGCAGAGGTGACTGAAAAGCTTGTTTCCATGATGGTGAGCAGCGCAGGATGGGCACAGCTGCTTCAGAGAGACCATGCCCCGGCTTGGCATTTAACAAGCAAGTTTGCTGCATGGCTTGGCCAAGGCTTCCGCGCAGAGGGAAGGCTGTGGGCAAGCCCCGACACTTCTCCCCTCGCAATCCATTCGTCCACAGCTCAGCAAAATATTTGTCACCAGCTCCTTGCACTCAGTCTTACATCTTTGTGAGGAAACGTGACATTTTTTTAAAATCGGTGAGCAAAAAAATCGACATTTCTCGAAATTGGTAAGCAAAAGAAAATCGACATTTAAAAAAGATCAGTGAGCAAAAATCAACATTTTTTAAAAATCGGAGAGCAAAATTCGACATTTCTGAGTCTCCATCACCGCAGGGCTCTCCCGGATAAGATTACACCGGCTACGGGAGCGCAGCCCTGGGGGAGGGAGGGGACACGAAACCAGTCTCGGCGGGGCCTGGCATCTGGAGGTCCCCGACCCCCGCCCGCCTCATGGCTGGAGGGGTGGGGCGGGGGGGAGCGGGCCCAGGTCCGCGAGCGAGGGGGGTCGCTAGGAGCCCGCGTGGAGACGCCGCACGTGTCGGGGCGGCGCCGGCCGCGCGCCCCACGGCTGAGGGAGGCGCGGCGGGTGTCCCGGCGGCGCCGCTCCCGTGTTGCTCTGCTGGGGTTCCCCCGGTACGCGGAGGGTGCGGGGTTGGGGGGACTCGCCCCTTCGCTCCCGGCCGCCGCCGAGGCTGACAGAGACGAGCTCTTCGCGGCGGCAGTGGCGGGAGCCGGCCGGCCGCGGCCTCAGGATGGGGCGGCGACGGGAGCCTCCGAGCCGGGGACCCCCAGGGCGGGCCGGGTGAGGAGCCCCTTCGCTGACGTTTTTTTTTTTGACGGCGGAAGTCCCTTCCCCTATCCCCCTCCCCCCTGGCGACTCCCCTCGCCCGCTGAAAGTCAGCGAGTAAAACAGCGGCCGGGTGCGGGGAGCGCGACGGCAGCCATTAGGGTTAGGGACACCAGGGCCTCCCCACCCGCCACGCAACGTGCGGGCGCCCCGCCGCGCCGGTTAAAGCCTCCGTGGCCACGCCCCCCGCGCCCCCGTTGGCTGGAGGAGGCCCCCTCCTCCGCTCCTATTGGCTGCGGCGGGGGAGGGGGCGGGAGGGCGAGAGTGGCGGGAGTTTGGAACGCGCGCCCGCACCACGTGCCCCCGGGCGCGCGCCTGGCCGTGCCCTCCCGTCTCCGCCCCCGCCCCTTCCCTGCGGCCGGGGCCGGTGGCTGGGACTGCGGCTGGGGCTTGAGATGCAGGGCTTGGACTTAGGGTCTAGGGCATGGGTCCTGGATCTGGGCTTGAGCCGCAGTCTGAATCTGGAATCCAGGACCCAGAGCTGCGCCTGAGGCTTAGAGGCAGGATTTGGGTGCTGGTGCTTGGGGTTTAAGGCCAGGACATGGAACCTGGGGACTGGACTTAGAGCCCAGGCCCATGTTCATTCTCTGCTCATCTCAGTGGAGGAGCCCTTGGTGAGGAACCAGGCCCCAACCAGCCCCTGTCCCCCCGAAACAGGGCTGAGCCAGCCCCCTGTGCCCAACTGTAAGGGGGTATTTCTCTCTTCCATCCTCTCTTGTTGCACAGTCTATTCTCCAGTACCTGCTCCCGGGAGCACTCACCTTAGGTGTCAGTTGTCTCCCCTGTACTGCATTGTGTTCCTCAGAACGGTTTTCATCTGTTTGTTTTTTGACCCTGAGTTTTCTACAGAAAAGCAAGGTATTCCAAGGCTGCACAGTTCTGCAGGTACAATGGAGAATGAAGCATTAGCATAGAGCTCTAGGTCTTTCTATAATAACACCAGTTGTGCATAGACTGTACAGCATTGTTCTGGTAAAGAACCTCTTTAAAAGCGTAATTTACACCTGTTTAGAAAGATTTATTTGTTGACTGAGAAGGAAGTAATTGTGCCAGGCGTTACGACTTTTATTGGACTTTCAAAGGTATGCTACAGACACTGACTTCCCCTTGGACACTCACTTCCAGGGAGCTACAGTCTCAGTATTTTTTTTAAAAAGTGTTAAATAAAACCTGTTACAAAATCATGTGTATTTTAGAAACATTTTTTGTGCACTGTTAGGCTCAACCTCCCTGTTCTATACCATAGTAGACTGCATCAGCTGGAAGGCACTCAGGGAAGGAAGGAGCCTTCTGTCCAAACTCAAATCTTCCTATTGGGAGGATCATGGACTTTCACCTCAACACCACCTGGGACCATGAACACTGCCTCCTTGTTTAAGCATTCAGCTTAATTTCAGAGAAGAAGCTGAAACCACCAGAAAGGACTGGAGTGGAAGTATGTCCTTGTGCCAACATGATGATAACAATTCATTCATGACAGAATGGGAGCAGAGTTTATCAGTCCCCGGTGATTCTATGCCAACATTAGGAGGGTGAAAGAGGGTTTCAGGACAACAAAACCTTTGATTCTGAACCATGATTTTATGGCCACCAGGAAGGTGATAAGTGTTTTCCTCCTCACTAGGATTCTTACTTATCTCTTCCTTGAGGCCCAGGCACACAAAACGTAATTTTTCTTGTATGCCATGTATAAGTAGCTCCTCAGCTGCAGTGACTCGTGAAGTACCACTTTCTACCAGAATCCATGTCAGATTCTCAGTAAGATCAGAGCTCTTCAGGTCAAGCTGGAGAACTCCATGGGGCAAGCAGTAGCCTTTGTTGATTGGTACACTGTGGGTGACAGTGTAACCAGACCCCATCACCCAGCATGTGCTCAGACCTCAATCACAGATCTGGTAGCTCAGCATCCTCAGGGAAGAGCTCTGCCAGTGTTTTCTCTGTTAACCTGTAGGATAAGAGGTATCTCAGGCAGAATAGCTGTATACTCACTACTTTTCACCTTCATGCCATTGTCATAGACATTTTTCCCCACAGCATCCCTTTCTCCCTGGAATGTGACAATCCCACACTTCTCTGCTTGCCTCCAGGAATCAAACAAAATACAGTGCCACCGGACAAGTTCTCTTCCACCTATCTCCACTGCAACACCACGATCTCTCTTTGGTCCAGATAGTTTATTTGGGGTCTACCAGGCAAAGACCTTTCCCAGGTCCAGCAACTGCAGCAGCTGTGAGAGCTGAGACTGTTCAGCACCTTCTCCAGCCTTCTTCCTGGAGAAGGTCATAGCATGTTACCTCCTTCTTTAACTGAGGCTGGCAGACTGTGACTAAAAATATTATTTATCAATAATAATACATATTCATTAGTTAATTTGGATTTTATATTTTATGACCTTATTTAGAATTGTTAGCTGTACTCCTCGGGGAATGCTGCAGACCTTGCAGGAACCGAATAGTTGTTAATATTGGGGCAGTGTGGGACTTGGATGGGGATGTGGCTGTGATCTCAGCCTTTTCACGCCGTTGTGCACAACAGGTCTTGTGAGTGTGGTGTGCCACTAAGAACACAAGTGCATTCCCACAGGTGTTTTTCGATATGGACCTGAGAGACGTTGCAGTAACGAGAAAAGCCAGTAAGGATACTCATTTTTCCCCAGCGCTCTTCCTTGGCATCTCTTGTACATGCAGTCTTGCAGCTATTACAAATCTCTGCACGATGACAGCAGTAGTGTTAAGAAGTCCTGCAGCTGCCACTGCCAAACTCAACAACATTGTCACTTCTTGCTCCCGGCTTTCTTCCGCTTCTTCTTTCCCTTCCTTGTCACTGCTTTCTTCTGGAGCATTTCCCGTCTCATTTTTCTTAGCTTTTCTTACTCTTCCTCACATTGGTTGGATTTGGCTCATGTTTCCCTTTGCAGAGCTAGAGTTGCCTTCCACAGCTCCTTCCAAGATGAAGCTTTTCAGTGCCTGGTGTCCTAGAAAATCCATGAGGATTAGTCACTTCCTCATTTTACAAGCTGCAGCTGGAGCGAGAGGTCTGCAGAAGAGGCTGCCTGATGGAATGCGCTTCTTATTCAGCTCCCAGCTCGCCTGTAGGCTCTAACTCATGATTTACTGTGGTCCTGTCCTGCCAGGCTGGCAGTGCCAAGTGACTCCCTTTCTCCTTGTTGGCTGGGGTTGTCTCATTCCAATTTTAGATAAACACAGGCTGACACTGCTCTGCTTTGTTCTTGCAGGAACACCTCTGTCTGGCAGCCCTGCTGTATTTGCCCTGTTCATCCCACCCGCCACTTGCTGCCACCAGCAGGCAAAGACCCCCTCACACACAGATCTTCTTGTGGGACCAGAGGAGGGCTACAAAGATGATCAGAGGGCTGGAACTCCTCTGCTATAAGGACAGGCTGAGAGAGTTGGGGTTGATCAGTCTGGAGAAGAAAAGGCTCCAGGGAGACCTTAGAGGGAGCTTCCAGCACCTGAAGGGGGCTACAAGGAAGCTGGAGAGGGGCTTTTCACAAGGGCATGTAGTGATAAGAAGAGGGGGAATGGCTTTAAACTGGAAGGGGGAAGATCTGGATTAGACATCAGGAAGAAATTCTTCATGTTGAGGGTGTGGTGAGGCACTGGCACAGGTTTTCCAGAGAAGCCATGGCTGCCCCCATCCCTGGACGTGTTCAAAGCCAGATTGGATGTGGCTTTCAGCAGCCCGGTCTGGTGGGAGGTATCCCTGCCCGTGGCAAGGGGGTTCTTTCGGGTCCCTTCCAACCCAAATCTTTCTATGATTCTGTGACTTTGTTGGTACCTTTCTCCTGGTCTGTGCTTCCTTCCTAACAAATCACTCCTTCCAGTCCCTGTAGTTTTTGCATTGTAAGCAACAGTGTTTCCGAATGACACTTTGACGAGAAATATTAACTGAGGGCACGGCTTTTCGTTTAACAGATGTGTTGAAAAATCAGTCATAGGGGAGATCCTGGTTATTCCCGGTACTCCCAGTGCGTGTGGAGGGGGTGCCCTTGGGGAGCTACCAGCGCGGGTAGGGACCCTTCTAGGGGTGCAAGGCCTCGTACGAACCCGACGCTCGGGGAAGCGCAATCGTGGCGGGAGGACACCGGAAGCTGTGATCTACAGTGCCGGTAGAGGTGTGTTCAGCCGGGTTTCCGTAGTGTAGTGGTTATCACGTTCGCCTAACACGCGAAAGGTCCCCGGTTCGAAACCGGGCGGAAACACGCCAGAAGGGTTACTTTTGTTTTTCCCCATGAGTTATGTTCTTGACACACCTGACCCCTGCGGGGCTGCAAGCCGCGGATACCGGGGCTCTCAACTTTAAAACCGTCTTTACCATTTTTTTTTAAATTGGCAGCACAGGCACGCCGGGACTCCCCAGCGCTGCGCTAACAGCCACGGAGACATTAACCAGTTTATTTACCGATTTATGGCACAGGGCGATGATCTGCTCTGCTCCTGCCCATCCCGGTTTCACGGCCTCGGGTGAGACAGAGCGGCGAGGGCGCCCCGCGGGCTCCGGGCCCGGCCGGCAGCGCGACTACAGCTCCCGGCATGCACAGCGCCCCGCGGCCGCCCCCGGGCTCCGCCTCGGCGCAATGCATGACGGGACTTGTAGTCTTGTGCCTCCGCGACCCTCCCGGGAAGGTGTTCGCCGCCAAACCGTGCCCGTTCCCCTCTGCGGGGCGGACCGTGGCCTCGTTCCCGTTCCCGTTCTTCTGTGTGGGGCAGGTCGTAGCCCCGTCCACTTTCCCCCCGCTGCCACCACCCCGCCCGCCCCGGGTCGCTTCGGCCGCGGAGCAGCGGAAGTCGCGTCCCGGAAGCGGCGCCCCCGGCGTCATCAGGACATGGCGGCCTGAGGAGAAGGCGTCCGTTCCCTTCCTCTCCGCAGGTGTGTGGGGCGCCGCTGCCGCCCTCCTGGGGCCCAGGGACGGCCCCGAAGCCCCGGCGGCTCGGACGACGCCCAGGCAGCCGACGGGCTTCGAGGTGGCCGGGCTGGGCCGGGGCCGCGGCGGGGAGGGCGCTCTGGGCCCTGTCCCGTAGTCTGACTGGGGGTCCCGCGGTGGTGGCGGGTCCGGGCCAGGCCGGGGCCCGGGCTGGAGGGGGCCGCGGCTTGCCGAGACCCCGTTCGCTGCCTTCGCGCGGAAGCGGCCCTGCGCTCTGCCCGTCGCCGGTCGCTGCGGCGGGTAGCGGGGTCGTACCCCGGGAGCGGCCCCCCGGCTGCCTGAGCGCATCTCTGGTAGCCTCGGGTGACTCACTTCTCAGCGGGCCCCTTTGAGCCCGGGTTTGACATGACAGCGTGTGAGATAAGGTGAGCTAATCCGCTGATCCGGGTAGGGCAGGACAGGTTCCTGCTTTCTCCCCCTCATTCTGCCTCTGAAATTGGCAGCAACTCGAGTTAAGAAGGATCCACCCATCTTGCCGTACCTCGTACAAAAGTGGTGGTGCACAAACTGTCCTGTAGCAATCATGAGTGGATTTAAAACACTGAGCCTTTTGTAATCATTAACTTGCTCAGTAAGGTGGAAAACAAAGTTAAATCTGGTACATAAATAACTATTTTTTGTTTTCCCAGATCAGAACAAAGAGGCTGCAGCTGATTATCAAAATGCAGTATTCCCATCACTGTGAGCACCTTTTAGAGAGACTGAACAAGCAGCGAGAAGCCGGCTTTCTTTGTGACTGCACTGTTATTATTGGTGAATTCCAGTTCAAAGCACACAGAAATGTGCTTGCCTCTTTCAGCGAGTACTTCGGTGCATTTTACAGAGATGCGTCTGACAACAATGTTATTTTGGATCAGACTCAAGTGAAACCTGATGGATTCCAAAAACTCCTGGAATTTATTTATACGGGAAACTTAAACCTTGACAGGTAACATATCCTATTAAAGGGGAAAAGAGAATGGGGAAATAAACTTTTTGTTAAGGCAGCACTGGATTTTTTGTTCTCTGTAATAAGTTCTGAAGGAGCAAGTAATACTGAGTGTGATGCATTTTAACAAATTAGAGATCATCTGTCTGTATCTCTTAAAATAGCGCATGGTATGTGTGTGACAAAAGAAAGTTATGTTGTCTGGTATTTCTCTGATGGATAGTGTCCCCCTTGGAGTTTTTCTGCCTGGGTTAACAATGTGACATGATTACCAGGAGAGGGAAGGATAAGTGCATTCTTTCTGAAGTTTGATTGTAGAAGCCTGCTTTTGCAGAGAATGCACAGAAACTGTATGTGCTGTAGGTACTGAAGTCTGGGGAATGCATGAGGATAAGTACGATTTTAAAGAAGTACATTTGTTAGAATTTTCATCATCTGTTACTTAAAACCTTATATCACAGCATCCAAAAGGGGTCACAGAAAGAGTGCTTTTCCCCTTACCATGTTGATTTTTTGCCCATTGTGTTGCTTCATATACAGTGAGGATTCTTTGCAGTGCTTTTCTCTTGAGCAAGGAAAGAGATTATCCCTCTCCTGAGGGACTATTTAGAGCTATGTAGGCCCAGATTTTAACTGCTTTCTCGGTGTCTGGTGTCAAGTGCGTATTTAAAAAGCTTTGTTGCTATTGATGTCTGAAAGCTTATACTGGATAACTGGAATGTTTATTGTTTTAAGGTAGCTACAGGCAGTGACAACAGCTATGTGGTGAAGCTAGTGAGCTATGCTTTGTAAATCAGGTATGAGCAGAGGTGGGCAGCATTCTTGATGTCTGGGACTACAGCACTAGAGTTTCTGGGTTCTTTCTGAACAGCTCAGATCTCTGAAGGAAGAGGAAGGTGGAAGTATTGTTCTCACCTCAGGGGAACTGTTTGTCTAAAGATAACACCTGCAGGTCTCCATCTGTGCACCCGTCACCTTGTGCTGTGTCCATGTAGGTGACAGCCACAACTGGCTGCAAATTTTGTTGTCTTCTGTGTGGTGGGTGCTGGAGTGACACCAGGAGGGTGTCCTTTGAACTTGGCCCTAGTATGATACCGGATACTAAACCAGCTGTGTTCATGTACAAAGAACAGTGGTGGCTAGGTACTTACAGTTTAATTGCATTTACTGTGTAATAGATTCTTAGAATGATGTTGCTTAGTATTCATCTCTCTTTCAAGTGCCATAGATCCATAAATGCATTGATGGTACATTGCCACCTTTCTCAGATCAGTTTTTCCAAGACATCAAGGTCTGTGTTGCAGGAACTGAAAAATAGAGCATAGCAGTTTAAATGAGGGTTTCCTTGGTGTTACTGTTGTCTGTATGGAGCTGATATAGAATTTAGACTGTTTGCAAATCGCCCTATAAAACAAGATTAATACCTGCCTCACAGAAGTGCTGAGGTGACTGCATCGCTTGCAAATTGCTTAAGACTTTTGCAGAAGGGGTATGGAGTGATAATTTATACATTTTATTCTCCAAGTGTTCCATCCCTTCATGCTGTGATATCTGAGGTTTTTGGACCAACAGCCCCACGTCTAGCCTCTTCAACTTACAGCTGGACTTCTGGCTTAGAATTCAACAAAAGTCATGTAACTGAAAATGAAATTCTCCATTCTGTGGATCCACAGACCCTGCTAGGCAGAGCTATCAGTTTAGGAGCCATTGCTGTACTCATGTCTTGTCACACTACAGCAGGAAGATGCGAGATCTTGCTCTGTGTGTGTTCTCAAAGCTACATTTTCTGACAGTGTAGCTTTTCTGTAGCTGTGCTCTCTGTATATGATACGATCGGTGCAGAACAAATGTTTGCATTGTCCAGAATGTTGTCACCTGAGTCTTGTTTTCTTGCAGCTGGAACATTAAAGAGATTCACCAGGCTGCCGACTATCTCAAGGTAGAAGAAGTGGTCACTAAATGCAAAATTAAGATGGAAGACTTTGTTTTTATTGCTAATCCCTCGTCTACAGAGACATCCAGTATCACTGGGAACGTTGAAATGAATCAGCAGACTTGCCTTCTGACTCTCCGAGATTACAATAATCGGGAGAAAGCAGATGCTGCTTCCACAGGGTTGGTTCAAACACAGGCAAAGAAAGCAGCTTTAGAAAAGCAATCTCCTCAAACCAAAAAGCGAAGGAAGAATTTCAGCTCCCCCAAGAGCATACAGAATAAATCTGTGCAATATCAGAATGACGTGACAGAGCACACATCCATTGAAATGTTTTTAGATGCAAATAAGCTGGCCACCCAGCTAACAGAACAGGCTGCCCGAGGCAGCGATAACTCTGAACTACGGCTGGTGTCTGTGGTGGAAAGCGAAACGCTGGCCGCACAAGATATCCTAGTTCAGACGATTGCAGCGAAACAGAAACGGGGGAAGCCTCAGCAGAGCTGGGCACTGAAGGAGCACTGCATGTCTAACATAGCCAGCGCCAAGAGCACCTTCCCACTGGAGAATTCAGGAGAAGAGCTTGATCAGAAGTACTCCAAAGCTAAGCCGGTATGCAACACATGTGGAAAAGTCTTCTCAGAAGCCAGTAGCCTCCGTCGACACATGAGAATACACAAAGGCGTGAAACCCTATGTGTGTCAGCTTTGTGGGAAGGCATTCACCCAGTGCAATCAGCTGAAAACACATGTAAGAACTCACACAGGTAAGCTGCTGGCCTTGTCTCCTGGGCTGTGGGGGCCTGTAATCACAGCCTGTGTTCTGGCTTCTTCCTCCAGAAATTTTGTCTGCTGCTGGTATGCATGTGGGGCTAGTACTGATATCCTGGTATCATGAAATGTTTCAGCATTTTTCAGTACAAAATCATTGTTTCTTCTTTGCATAGCTAGAGAGGACTTTGTTAGGTGAAGCATCTTGATTTCTGGAAAGACTCAAAAGAGTTGGTTACACTTTAGCTCTACAGAGTGATGGAGTGCCAAAAGCTGTTGTCGGTAGAGCGTGAAAAGCTCACTAGAATTGATAGCTGAATTTATGTTGCTTTTTTTTGAACTGCAAATCCTAATATATGTTTGGTAACAGAAGTGGGAAAAATGCCATCTGTGACAAGTAGGTAGCTTCTCCCATAGGATCCCCACAGGTAGGGAAAGTGGACATATTTCTACAGCATTTGGGATTTTACTTAGTTAAATGTGCAGCTGAAATGTGCAATGGTGTTAGAATCTCTGCATTTGGTAACATTACTAGAGGTTTGTGTTGTATCAAGAGCTACTGGCCAAAGCATCAAAGATAAATCAATTATGAACACTTATTCAGACAATGTGTCTGACTTAAAAAGATTATGAAGAGCAAGTCACTGGAGCCTGGGAAGGCGTACAAGCAGAAGTACTGTGCTTATCTTTTCTTACCATCCTCCCTAGAGACGGAAGACTTGGTGCCAGGTTAGTTCGCCGTGCATAGCTGTCCTGACGTGGCCCTTGCTGCTGTGCTTAGCCCACTGAGCAGCAGATGAACCTAAATGACATTGGTGTTTTCCTGTTGTGGCTGGCATTCAGAATCCTGAAGTAAAAATGAATCAGATTAAAAAAATGTTTACTTCTACTCTTTTTCCCTTTTGGAAAAACTCTGAGCAGAGGCCAGTAGTGGAGCTCTTTCCAGGAAGCTGTGAAAGAGGTGAAGTAGGAGGTTTGGAGATACAGCAGCCAGAGAACACCTTGCTCTTCCTATAACCAAGGGAGAGGATTTCAGATATTTTCAGCCACTGACTAACCAAAGAGTCACGTGTGAGACAGAGCTTGGGCAGTGTTCAGGGACAGCTTGCTGGCAGGAACATCAGTTGTGCTTTCTACTGTTTAGGGTGTTGTACTGGGAATTTTTGCACAAGTAGGTAGGGAATTTTAGTGTTCGTTGCTAGATGGCAGGTTAGGTGTCTGATAATTTTATTTTCTAAGTTTTTATGTGCATAGTGTACTTAAGAATTGTTGAGTTCTTGTGTGATTGTGCACTGCCTTAGAAGTGCAGAGACTGGCTATTTTATACTGTCATCTAAGACTGTGGAGTTGCACGATCCGTTACATGAGACTGTGTTGACCACTAAGAACATGTGAACAGTTGGAGAAGTACCAGTAGAATTCTATAGCAGACGCTAACAAGAAATTAGCACTGGGCTGTATATTGTGGACTTGTTGCTATTTGACAGGTAAGAACAAGCAGGCAATTTACTGGTGATTCATCATGAGTATTAAGAACTATGAATAGACATAATCTACAAAAAGTCTGAAAATGCAGTAGTAGCATTCTTAAAATAATGTAGCATTAAAAATATTAATCATTACCTCTTTTCCCCAAAATGTAACGTGCTCAAAAATAGTTTGTTATCTGCTGTATTCCTGGCATGTTCCACTTCAGTGGACTGATTACGAGGTGTTCCAGGATGTTATTTGTAAGAAGTATTAGAACAGACACTTGAGCTTTGGTTGGGTAATGGGTTGGAAAGCTTTCTTACGTAAATGCAGAGAGCACAAAGGTTTTATTTTTCACTAGGAGAGAAGCCATACAAATGTGAACTGTGCGACAAAGGCTTTGCACAGAAGTGCCAGTTAGTGTTCCACAGTCGGATGCATCACGGAGAAGAGAAACCATACAAATGTGATGTCTGCAATCTGCAGTTTGCAACGTCAAGCAATCTGAAGATTCATGCCAGGTAGGCAAAAGTGAGATCCCACAAATGCTTATCCAGATGTTTGTTTAAATAGAGTAGTTTACGCCAGTGTGATCAAGAGTTACACGTTTACATAATTTGGTGATTCCTACTCCTTTTCTCCTCAGTCTTCTCTCCCACCACATAACAGAATGATGACATCTATGTACTTCCTTACTTGGAAAGCGATTTGTGATTTATGTATGTTATGGTATGCACACTGGTATCCTTATGGCACTGATGTGGGTTTTGTTTGAAACTGCTTGTAGCACCAAAGAGGAGAGAGTTCCTCGATAGGACATGAAATGGAGCAGTTCTCCTCGTTCACTGCTATCCCCATGGGGCTTTTTGCGGGTTTTTTTTGGCAGGAGCAGGAATTATGTTCCCTTGTTAGGAATCATCATTTTATCTTTCAATTTGCTATAGTGCAAAACGTGCTGAGCTCTCACAGTGCTTGTTATATGTGCAGGGCCTGTAGTTCAGTTCGGCTGCAGCTGAAATCACCGATGAGCTGATTCCCGGAGTCAGATGGTGAATTTCACTCTGTGAGAAACTGCTAACCCAAAACTGGACTTGCAGTTGTGATATTAAGTTCACAGCACATAAGCACAAGGAACTTTGGGGCTAAAGTACTAATTGAGGAAAGTTAGTTAATTGGGGATGTTGCTACCCTTCCTGCCCGGAGGTCGCTGTCTTGGTTTGCAGGAAGCACAGTGGGGAGAAGCCCTATGTCTGCGATCGCTGTGGGCAGCGGTTTGCCCAGGCCAGCACTCTCACCTACCATGTGCGTCGCCACACTGGGGAGAAGCCTTACGTCTGTGACAGCTGTGGGAAAGCCTTTGCCGTCTCGAGTTCTCTCATCACCCATTCCCGAAAACACACAGGTACGGGGAAGCAGCACCGTGGTACCAGGAAAGGCCTGGCCAGGGAGGGTGGCTGCAGCAGAGGGATGGGAGGCAGGTAATGACTGTGAAGTCTGTAGATTGGGAGTTACCTCTAGAGTTGTCATCCAGCTCCTTTCTCATGTTTTTTCCCCTTTTTTCCTATTACCTCTGTTTCATTGATTTGTTCTTTATGTGTATTCTGGCTTATATATTGGAATAACAAACTCCTTCTCTTTCCTTCAGGAGAAAAGCCATATGTCTGTGGCATTTGTGAAAAGAGTTTTATTTCCTCTGGAGAGCTCAATAAACATTTTCGGTCCCATACAGGTCAGTTTCCAGACAGGCTGCTTCCTGCACTATAAATAATATCCTGCCTTTACCTTGTTGCCTTTGACACGCACCATATTGTGCTGTACTTGAAAGTAACAGGGTTTCTTAATTTTTGTATCTCCATGTTAATGTAATTTAAGAAAATATTTGTGATTTTTTTTAAATTGTGTTTTTCAAACTAATACCAGTTTAACAGCGTGGGATGTTAATGTATGATCATGGCTTTACTTCTAACATTTAGGGTATTTTCCTTTGTTTTAATCTATTATTCTGGAAACAATTTTATTCTGTATTCAGACAAAATAGCAGAGTTACAAAGTTGTATTTTAAAATACAACAGTGAAATCCATTATTTGACATCTCTGTGTTCTCATTCAATTTCAAGATTGTTCTAACTGCCAAACAATTTTTTTTTCCAGGTGAAAGACCATTTATCTGTGAAATGTGTGGAAATTCTTACACAGATATAAAAAATCTTAAGAAGCACAAAATGAAAGTTCATACAGGTGAGTTCCTTGTGCAGAGAACAGTTAAGAAACTGTGTCAACTGTTCTGTCTTCTTCTCTACTGCATTACAGTTCTTTTGCTCCTCCAGGCCTAAAATGAGAAAATAAAAGGTCTTTGGGTAGTAACTCTCTTTAGAGCCAAAAGCATTAGCTTTCAAGGTGGTCAGACCTTTTAAAGCATAAAGTACGTGTGCTAAAGTAGATTCAAGACAAATTGTCAAGCATTTGCATTGCTATTGCAAACACATGTTGAGCAACATAGAAGTGGATTGCTGCTGAGAGAATATTTGTATGTGGATATTTACTTTCTTGGCCTGGTAACTTGCAAGAGCTTCCCAACTGAAGATATAGTCTGAATTGTAGGAGATGTTTTACCTCTTCTGAATATGTCAAAGGAGGGTAGTATGAAGATTTCCTTGAGATTTTCCACCTCAGAAAATCTTAAGAACTACAGCCGCATCCAAGCAACCTGTTTTAACTAAGATAACAATTTGTCTTTACAAGAGTGGTAACTGAGATGAACAAGGCATACTGGTCACGAGAATTACTCTACATCTTGAAGGCCCAAATATTTTTCATACAACAGTGAAAGATTTCTTTATACATGCAGTCAATGTTAAACCAAGTCTGAGCTGGATTAACAAACACACAAGATCAGACAGCTGGCAAAATGTTCCCAGCTGCAAGTACTGCTCTAAAAAGGCTTATCAAGTACATCCAATTCCTATTCTAGATACCAAATTTTGATAGGAAGAAATTTGACTCCTTTTACTTGTCTATGGTACGCAGCAGAGAGGTGTTCAGATTGACATCATCTTTCAACACGGGCTCCATACATCTCATTATCTGCCTGTGCTTAAGTGTAGTAACAATAATTCCCTGTCCTCTGTCATACAGAAAGAGGAATAATAGGTATCTGTACATCAGGATTGGGACAGATGGAGCAGGCGAGTGAGAGGATGAGAAAACAGGAGTTATATGCAGAGGCAGCTTTGAATATCAAAAGCCTGAGAAGCCCCATATAGGAAGGCCCCAGTGCAGCAGGAAGCCAGTGGAAGCAAGGATGACGGGAGAGCAGCAGGGAGTGTGAAGAGGGCCTAGCAGAACCTAAAGGTGTGAGCTGGGAGAGCTGCCAAGCCAAGGCAGGTCAGTTCTCATGGAGAGATGGATGGCAACCACAAGTGCTTCACCTCTGACATCACAGGCTTCGGAGAAAGGGTTGAATATCCTAGGTGGCTTAAGGAGAAAGCTGTCCAAGAGCAGTTGCACAGTACACTGAAACAGGAAGGCAGCAAGGAATTGTTAACAGTGATTTCAATGAAGAGTAGAAAATAATTTCTCAAGTGACTGGAGAGAAATTATGCTGGGTTGAGCTGGGATACAGTTAACAAATCTTTTCTTCCCAATAAGTTTATGGATAAATGGTATATTGTAAATTGTTACCTTACTTAAAAGAGGATGCTTGGATGCGGCTGTGGGTTTTAGATTTTCTGAGGTGGAAAATGTCAAGGAAAACTTTGTAATTACATTTTTGCCACAGCTGTTTTTTGTACTGTGATGTTAAGGATTGGTTTTGTTCCGTACCACACCAAGTAGAGATCAATTTGGAATGCATCATCTCCCTAGTCATCATGCTAGAAGCAGCAGAGGATGTGATTCTTAGTGCTTGCATTACATTTACAGCTCCTTCTGACACTGAAGCCACCAACAGCCCAGCTTCCCAGCAGGCTGTGACATCAAGCATTTGTTTTGACAGTCATTTCAAAGGGAATTTGCGCAGAAGCTTCTGAACACTTTTTTTTCTTTTTTTACCCCAGGATCTGAACCCCCCCCCGATTGCATTGCGCTTGATAACTCTTTCAATGAACAAGAATCCATTCACAATCAGAGAAGTCCTTTATCAGAACCCATAGATGTGAAACCCTCTGAGATGTCTTTAGCACTTCCTCTTCCCATTGGGACTGAAGACCATCAGATGCTGCTTCCTGTGACGGGTAGTCAGTCTCCTTCATCAGAAACATTGCTAAGATCTACTGTGACTGGATATTCAGAACCTCAGTTTATTTTCTTGCAGCAGTTATACTGACAGTGCAGTACAGAGCCACCAAGGTAATTTGGGAGTGACCTTGTCTGCCTTTGGGAAGGTGAACATAAGCAAGCACTCACACCTTCTGAATTGGACTTGTTCTTTTTTTTTTTTTTTCCTCTGTGTAAAGACACTTGTAAGGCATTTCCATTGTGCAGTGCTGTCTTTCAGGTTTTGTTGAGTTGTGTTTATCTACAATCATATTTCTATTTGCAATTAACACTGATTTCCAGGAGATGATTCCTTTCCAGCAACACTTGCCTTAAGAATTCTCTGTTAAATATTTTAATGTGTTTTGGACATCTCCCATGTTCTTGCTGATCTGATGCATCACAGTGTAACTTGAAAGCAGACGTTTTAAGCCACATTTGATAATTTAAGATTAACCCAGAGGTATGAGAGGAAAGTCATCATTTGAAGGTACTAACAAGCTTGTACTCCTGCATTCCAAGGTGATGTAATGTTACGTGATGGAAGGTAGGCCAGTGCTCTGGTGAGGTGCTTGCAAAGAAAGAGTTGCTACTGTCTGCCAGAAGTAGCTGTCTTCAGTTGAAGTCTGACCAGAGGGAAAGAAAGTTTTGTGTATATTTTCCTGACAGGAAACCACGCTGTTGTGTGGTAAGTCACAGGGTTCTAACAGCATAGATACCACTGGGTCTTCTTTTCAGATTGGGTTTTTTTTTAAAATAAATCTAGCATCCTTGTATCTTGTCCCAGATGCTAAAATGCCCTGGTTTGGCACAAACAGCAGTGTTTGCTCAAAAAGAAAGCTGGAACATGCCTGTTGTAGGTGAAATGTACATTGACTTAATTGTGAGGCATGAATCATGATTTCTCAATCCTTTTTTTGTTTATAGTAGTGCTTCACCTTGTGCTAGACAGGAGACACAAAAGAGGAACTAAATCCTATCCTTCACCATGAAAATAATAAGTGAATGCTCATGAGTGGGTATTAAGGAAGAATGCAGAGCAGGTTGATATTCTTCCAGACAAGGGTTTTGTTAAGGAATGACTGATTTGGTTTAATTGAAGTATTTGTGTATTGCTGTACTTCTCATGTCGCTTGTCTGCAGTAACTGCACACAGCTGGTGTCTAGAAAGACCCTTGTGAAAGTATGTTTAATTACTAGCAAGGTAACTTTTTGAAAAGCAACGTTTGTAGTATGAGACTAGTTGAGAGTGGGAGTGCTTTTATACTCCATTTTGCCATTAACATGATGTCAGCATTATTTAAGTAATCATCAAATAGTAAGGAAACAGTCATCATAGTGTACCAACAATGCACTTAAAGACATTATTTGTTGGTAATTTACTTGGTGCTAGCATTTTATTTCCACTGATGCCTTATGTCCAGACACTGCTAAATAGAAGAGGATAAGAGATATCTCTTACCTGATTCTATTCTACATGGAGTGATAATTAATTTGCACCTTAGTTAAACAGGCTTGCATAAAATTTCATGGAGGATTTAAGTATTCAAACTGTCCTTTGACTCCTGAGCGTGACTACGGATTTGTTTTTCTTCTTCCTACATTATTTGTACTTCCAAAGTATTAGACCTTTTGGTTCTTTGTGTTCACAGAATCATAGAATCATCTGGTTGGAAAAGACCTTTGAGATCATCAAGTGCAACCGTGCCTGTCCCCTTACTAAACCGTGTCCCTAAGAAACTCGTCTACAATGAGTGTTGATTGTCTTAGTATGTGGTGTGTTTAATAGTCTGCTTCTTGGTCATATTTCATGCTTTAATATGCAGGAAACTTGCTGATAAAGTCTACCAGTGGCAGCAAGGAGTGCAACCATGTTTGTCAGGAACATTGTTAATGCAGGCATCTCTAACTCTGTGTTAGTAACCGCTACTGCCGTACCTGTCTGACCTTTATTTTCTGTGCTTGTCAAGGGACAATGGATGAAGTTCTCTGGGTTATATTCTGTTTGTTTGGTATTTTCCCTTTTACTCCCCACTTTTCTCTTTTAGCTTCTTGATGTAGCACTTGAAGGACTCTTTAGCTTTACCATTTAAGACTGAAGAACCACACAGAGCAGGATCTTGACTGTGTACAAAAAATGAATGCTGTGTAGCTTGTCCTAAGGTTCCTCTTTACTTTCTCTCTCTGAAAATAGAGCAGAGGTCTAGGGACAGACATAGCAATTGATAAATTTCATATTTAAACAGCTTTGGAAAAGAAACTGCTCATAGGCTGCCGTTCTCTGAGGAAAAATATCTGAAGATCAACACATCCAGGATGAATGACCACAAGAGAGAACTAGCTCTGGGGGAAAAAAATCACATTCCTACACAGAAAATGCATTCCGTAACAATATTTGTTTGGACTGTTTTTATATTTCTGAAGTTATAGCTTATTTCTATATTCTTAGATTTCAGACTTTTTTAGAAAATACAGCGCTTAGATTTATACAGGATTTGTTTAGATACTTATAACAGTAACACTTGCTTTATTAGTCATTTAGTTTTCTTTATAGACAAGAAGATAATCATTATTTTTTACAAGACAACAATTTTAACCTTTCTTAGTAGAATCCACAGGCTTGTAGTTTTGTCTTGGAGCAATAATTTAGTGACCTGCACTCTCGAGTCCCCATCTGAGAGTCTTTCATGACTATCCTCATCTTTTGTGAAGATATCTCAGCTGCTGAGGTATGAGCTCTATGAACTGTATTCATTTACTAGAATATAGGTTTTAAATATATATATATATATAAAATTAAATATTCATAGAAGCGTTCAGGCTGGTTGCTGTAGGACCTGAGAAGCAGGTCTGTACTGCAGCTTTTGCCAATAGATGCATGGAAATCAGCTGCACATCTAAGTCATAGGCTTAAGGATTCTGAGTTTGTTTTGGAGGTATGAGATTTGTAACAGTATTGATAATTTCTGTGAGGGATTAATATGGGAAGGCATGAAATCTTTTTAGGCAGATGTCGACACCTGTCTATGAAAGAAAAGGGTGAATTTTAATGATTCCATTAACAGGAATTCAGAGAAAACAACATGATTCATCCCACTGTTCTTTCAGGACTGATTCTGTCAGTTTTGTGATGAAGTTGGCGCACGTTTTGCCTGAATAGGTTATTCTGCATTCAGAAATTTCTGAATTGGCTGTTCGGAAATCCTTGTGTGAGAATAGCTCCTCGTATAGCACTTGCTTCCAAACGTGTGCCTGAATTGTGGGCACAAAGCGTGATGACTCTTCTGAAATCGTGTGTTTCAAAAAAACTTTCAACTATGGTCAAGTCCCATTTTAAGGATTTCAGGGCTGTGATCTTGGAGAGGCTATTGATAAGCCTTGCGGAATGAAGTTCAGATGAGATCTAATAACTGATTGCTTTGTTAAATTATTTGAAAAGTATCTTTCCTGTATATACATTTTTTCCTCTTCTATTTGTACATAGCTTAACTCTCTGTTTTATAATCTCCTGGGAAGGGAGGGAATTGTACATATTTAGCCTGAAGTGTTTTATGTTAGACTTTAATAAACTCATTTTGTAATTTTCCCTCACTTTGTGTCTCCTGTTTGTAACTGCAAGGGGTGGCAACAAAAGGAAGCGGGAAGCAGTCTAACATAAGCACTGCCAAAGTACCTGCAGTGGCCCTGGGCACGGTGCACTAACCTGACAAGGATTATTACATTTCCTTCCTGGCAGTAACCACACCTCATTTTTCTCCTAGAAGATAGTTTGTGTCTCTTCAAACTAAATTAAACAAAAACTATATTCTTAACTACAAGTTACTACAATGACTCTTACCTTAATTTGTTTTTACATTTTTTGAGTTGTTTGGGGAGCAAACCAGATAGCTTCAACAGGAACCTTATTCTACAGCGTAAGACAGGCTTGTTGCCCAGCAGCAGTGCTGCTTGTAAGTTTGATCTGCCTGGCTGTCCTCCAGCCTGCAGAGACTCAATATCCTTACCTGTGGGCTCTCCCTGCTACATAAAAACCAGACTGCAGACACCGTAGCCCAGAAGGACAATGACAGCTCTTCTGTGCAGCAGCCCTGTGGAAGAGGATGCTGTGATCATGGTGCTAAGAATGCCTGGTGGCACTCAGTGCCCTCTGCTGTAGTGAAAATGTTTTTCCTCTTAATGTTTTATTTCACTAAATTCATCAGTCACCTGGAAAACCCTGGAGCTACATCTGATAGTGTTAAGACAAAGGAGATAATTTTTCTGCAGTTATTTCTATTTCACACTAATGCATTTTCATAGTGATAGGCTTTTAACAGCCTAAGCATTTTTAGCAACAAATTTTAACGTTGCTGGTTTGATATTTTCAAGTGCTTTTAAGTTCCTTCTAGACAAAAGACTGAAGAAACAACATGCTGCCAGTTTCATACTGATATAATCTATTTACTAGAAACCAGAAAGAAAAACCTCAGGCATACAGAGTGCATCGAGCTGCTGCCTGACTCACATGTGTTCTGAAACAGCTACAATTGCCAGACTGGCATTGGCTTCTCTGTTCATCACTTCCCCATAACTTGGTGTCCAGTAGTAATGCTTCTTAAGGCCATGGGAGAGCTCTGCAAGGTGAACGTGCCCGTCCACTTCGTACGGCTCCACGTCTGTACGACTGGGTTTCAGACGGCCCATCTGAATTAATTCTGAAAATGCCTGAAATGAATAAAAACAAGAATCTGGCATATAATATTCTACTTTAACTGCAGTGGATGCTCTAGAAGACAACGTACAATAGGTGAGTACTTGATCATTTCAGTATGCTGATGTTCAGTGAGTCTCATTACAACACCACTGTATTGTAATTATTTAAAAATAAACACCTAGTAAATCAGGTTTCTTCTTCAGGAATTGTTGCAGCCTTCCCAATGATTGTCAAAACAAATTAGAACACTTAGAACAAACAAATCCTTACCCTCTTAGAAGAGTTCAGAAGCAAACACTTACCATGCAGGTGGCTTCATCAAATTTGTTGCCCCAGATGTAAATGTAGGACAGCTCCATGTTTGTTTTCATTGCGTCTGAAAGAGCTACAAGTCCTTTGCCACATATGTAATTGCTTGTTACTGACAAACTAATAAACAGAGAAAATAATTATGCAAATGTGTGCCAAACCACAGAATTCCTATCTCTTCATTAGAACCGAGTTTAATTATGATTTGTTCTTCTATATATCATACACTATAGGCATATTGAAATTTTACATTTGTTATTAAGAGAATTACTTATTTGTATTGAGTCTAGCTCTACTATGTGCAGTTTTTCACATTGTGAAAGGCAGTTTGGACTATGGACTTTTACTATTTCTCAAGGCATTTGCAAAACTCGTGCAGCCACGTTCACTGTTCAGTTCTCCAGTGTCTGTGAATTACTGTGTGGTGGCCAGGTCTCTTCTCCAGCCGCTTTGAAGCCCAAGCCTTGGCATTTATCCAGGCTAAGCTTTGATCTTTGGGGAGTGGCAGTTATTTTTATATTAGTGAACCTGAAAGGCTTTCAGAGGCACCTAGCAGCCACCACCTCCTCAGTCTGCTGCTTAAAACCCATGGCTTCAGGTAACACCTTTGATCAGCTTTTACATCCTGCCGGCACGCGGTTTAATGCAGGCTACAAAATACACCCTGATGGAGAGATTACAGCTCTTTTGGGGTTCACCCAGATGCTAACTTAGAGGATTTTTCTTAAGTGTTGAAGATCAGAATCAACAAATATAGTGCCTTATCTCTGCATGGTATCTGATTATCTTAAAATTCTGAAGATACACAGCTGTGGTTTGTTTTCACCTGTGCTCCACAGGGACACAAGGCTTTAAAGACACCAAAAGAACTAACAACGTCTAAAAGCCTTCCCCACACACCCCTTAGAATTACTGGAAAATCTGTGAATCACACATAAGATGAACCATTACAAAACTAATCCATGCATCAATCAACCCAAAAAACACTGAAATGGAAGAAGCAGCATGTGTCAGGCCTCACAGCAGTGAATGTGAGATGAAAAAAAAGGAACGATAAGGAAAAGTGGATAAAATGAGTTATGGTCAGGTCTGTCAGTACAGAAGGTGAACATGAGGCATTAGAACATGGGAATGAATGGCATTTCTTGGCCTGAAGTTTTACTTCCTGTGAAGGCAGAGAGGACTGCATTCAGCTACCAAACACAGGCTTCCTGTGCCCCTGAACTACATTAGTATGACCTGCCAGGTCTCCAGCCACAGGGCTTGGAGAGGACCTGTGGCCCACCTGCCAGCACCCCAGGATCTCACAGGCCCTGGGGCATCCCATGGGGCAGGAGACACCCATGCCCAGGCAAAAGAATCCTACGCAATCCATCATTCACTATTTTTTTTCCCCTGAGAAAGAAAAATGGACTAAAATGTTTGGGACTTCCTGACTTTCCCAGAGTCCCGAGTTTCTTATGCTCTGAGTTGTTACACCTGCAGCCTCGGGGAAGCTGTTGCAATACTAACGCCTGAAGAGTCCTGTTGTACAAAGCCAAGGCTTCACTCAGGCAGATGGCTCCATCATCTTCTATTTGGTTTGCATGAAGATCTAGGATTTCCAGTGTTTGGTTCCGTTTCAGTAGTTCTGCCAAAAACTTTACACCATCACGGGTTATTTTATTACTGAAAGAGACACACACAAATTGTTTTTAAATGTTGCTAAGAAAATGAGTGTCAGGGCTACGTCACATAGTAGCTCTTACCAGCTCAGATCAAGGTATCTCAGGCTGGAGTTTTCATACAATGCCTCACACAGCCACTCTACACCTAAGTTCTTCATTTCGTGCTTGCACAGGTGTAGTTCCACAAGGGAAGAGTTATTTTTCAGCATCAGAGCTATGTGAACTGTGGTCTCTTCCTGAAAACAAACACTTAGTTTTATTAAGCTGTACTTTAGGATAAGATATGGTCTTGTTCAGTAAAAGGGAGAGGCACAACTAACAGCAAGGTTTTGTCGTCACAAGTGTTCTATTTTGTATGCACAGCTTTTGTATTAAAAATAACCAGGAAACAATGTATTATGATAGTGCTGAAAATAATATAAAAAAAAAATCAAAAAGACCAGAAATATGTTTTCAAGATTTGCAGTCTGTATATAATACATCCCTGCAAATATCAGGAGTACCAATGTTTAAATCGTTATGTCTAATGAGTTCTACTCACAGTCATTGCGCTTTAAAAACTGAATGTTTGAGTCAGTCTTCACTAACATTGAGTACTTTGTACGATGCTGATCTATTATTTCATTAAAAGAAACAGGAATACTATGGGAAAAAAATATGCCCTGTCACTGTAAGACAAAGTGAGTTTGTTTTGAAGTTGTCATATTCTGTTAAGAAAATAACTGAGTGAATACTGTGAGTCAAAAATAAAGCAACAACCCAGAGGCCTCAGAAAATGATTGAGTTGAAGGTTGGAACAATGACAAATAGAGTCTCCCACAAATACAGACTGGTCCCTTACTTTCAATAGCAGTAGTTTAACTTGACTTATAAATCTGGGTTTTTGCAGATCAAACCTGGTATTACTAGAACGGAAACAACTACAATTTGTTAAAATGTTAAATTCAGTTTTGGAATTTAGGAAGATCTGACCTTCCTGACAGTTTAATTTCATTATCCTGCCATCAGGAAAATACTGTGCCTATCACAGACACAACAACTGCTGCCAGTCTGGTGAAACCACCACACCAGCAGCTCCACAGCCAAGGCTCCAGCAGGACCAGGGATGCACAGAAGCTGGATGCCTGCAAGGAGAAGCCCATCATCCAGTGGCTTCTGGGGCTGCCTCAGCAAACACTGCCTTGCAGATTCTCTTTTCAGTGCTTGATTGTTTTGAAGAGTTTGTGCTTTTGCTTTGGATAACAAACGCATCAGAGGTTTTACGTTGATGAGGTTCATTCACTTGTTAATTTCATTCTTCAAATTCATATAGTGACACAACAAAGCCAGCACCCCGGTGAATATGACATACTATTGAAGTGTGCTATTCTTTAGGCTGCCAGACTCTGGCAATTGCCCACTTGTCTCAGCTACTAGCAGTCTTTTCGTGCTTCCCCTAATATCCTGCTAAACAGCATTTTCCCCTCAGTTTGGAGGGACATATACAAGTCTGCCTGCTGGAAGAGCAAAAGGAATACTGGGTTGACCAATACCAAGCTGTCACCACCAGCCCATTATTGAATAAATCAGTATGTACCAAGAAAGAATTTTTTTAAAAAAATAGCCATCTAGTTAAAGAGGGGCATCCTATGACTGCACAAAGAAAAAGAATATTTCTGCAACCATTTACTTCATAAGGAGACCCAGAGGGTCATATAATTCAGGTAGTCATAAATTCATCCATACTGACTTTAGTTATGCTTCTCACTTTGACTGTGCTGACACCACCGCCTGCTGACACACCTCTTGGCTGTAGAGCAAAGGACGATTAAGGTTTATTGCTTTGACTGATCTGTTCTGAGCCAGGGCTGTTGCTATTGCTGTTAGACACTGCGTACCCTGGAAATGAAAATAAATACACTCTTTAAAGAAACCTGTCCAGTCTGTAGATCAAGCTACCAAATTACCATGACTTCTTAGAATTGATTGTCAGAAAATCAAAAACATCAAATGGGTTCAGATTGGAAATACTATTATTTCCGCCTCCACGTGCTCTGGAGAGATGCAAGTGCAAAAGGCAAGTGCTTACACACACATAATGTGTTTTCTGATAACACCAATGCCAGCTCCCTATGGAATAAGAGAGCGGAATTACACTAAGAAGCACAAATAACCAGGAAATCTGGCAACTCAGAAAATAAAAGAGTAATGCATCTCAAACATACAGGACAATTTAATTGATTCTGTATTTGGATTTTCCTGATTTATGAAGCAAAATCAGCTTGTGTGTGTCCCCAAGGTCTTTGGTAAAATTCTTGTCTAACATTTATCCACTAGGTAAATTCATACTAAATGTGAATGATGTTTGGAGAAGCAAGAGTCTAGAATATAGGCCAATTTGGACTTTTTAATTTCCTTCTTGTTTGCTCACTAATTTATGTTTAAGTTGCTTTCCAATCAGGCTGGCCTACACCCAAAGCCATTTCATTTTAAACCAACGCTCTATCAACTCCCTGCCAAACACAAACATATTAAGATTTCAAATAAATCCTGCACTGGTTACGTTTTCCTTGTTTACGTATTCATAACACCCTGCACAATTTCTGAGAGGTATTGCTCCCTTCTAGTCTAGAAGAGAATTCTGTAATTCAAGAAAATAAATATAGGTTTTGAAGCCATCCACAACTTTCACTGGCTGCAGTGGGAAGTGCCCTGCTCAGTGCAGTGTGTCATTCATTCCTATCACCCTGACTTTCCCTGTGCACAGGGTAAAAAGCCTCAGCACTCGACTCTAGGAGGCAGCAGGTTGTCTAATATCAAATTGGGTGCCTTTCTACCCAGTTCCATACTGTTGTGCTTATGTCCTTTATGGATCCAGCTCTGACAGGAGCAACAGAGCTATGGGACTGGGTGACTTCCAGGCTTTATAATACTGCATACTTCAGCACGAAAAAACATTCACGGAATAAGAAGTCTTTTCTTCAATATGAAATACACAGCTCTTACACAGCATAACCAATATGAACAGCAGAAACAAATCTCAGAAAATGTGAGAGTCAAGCACTTGAATTCCTGAGGACGTAATGGCTCTGGTACCCCATCAGTGATGACGTTGTAAGTGTTCTATGCAACACACCTTTTCGAGGATGCAGTGCAATATTATCTATTGTGTTATCCCCAGCTATCACAAAATGTAAGATCAGTGACAAGAGATGGCATTTCCCCCTAATTAAGCACTTCGTAATACCCTTGCAAGAGAGGTCATTGCTAATAATTTTCCTAGGTTGCTCACCATATCACAATCTCCAAGATCCAGCTTCTCTAAGGTTGAGTTGATTTGTAGCATTGAAGCAAAGTACATCCCACCTTCATTTCCTATTTTGTTTCCAGTCATTCTCAAATACACAAGAGTTTCATTCCTCTAGACAAAATTAAAAAAAAAAAGAAAATAAAACAAACAAACCACCAAAACCTTTTAAATGGCCTCTAAAAAAACACTGTCTTTTTTTCCTGAGAATCCTGCTGATTATTATCACACAAGGGCAAAACATCCCTCCAGAAGAATTGTGGCGAAGTGATAACACTGACTAAGCAGTCGGCTTAGGTTCCCCTCAGTGGGATCAATTGTGTGAGAGTCTGGTAGAAAAACTCCAGTATTTGAAAAGTTTTGTGTCTCTCAAGTTCACAAATTTCACAGTCATGAAAATAATCTAGGCAGATATTTCTGCCTAAACGGGCAGCTGAAATTCAAATTACATCAAAACTTACTTAAATAGAGTGTGTTCTAAACTAAAACATAACTTGCTTTATTTTTCACAGTATTTTAAATCACATGACCAGTCAAAACTCAGTGAAGCTAGTTTCTTTCAGAAACACTACTTGGCACAGAGTCAGAACAACATCTTTGCTGGGCTGCAGAGTTCACTGGCAATGTGAAGTTCTGATGAGATGTCTAGAAAAGACAGCATCTTTTCCTTCACCCTCCACAGAATTTCAATGGATATTAAGTATCTATTCATTATTAGAGATCTAAATGCAACGCAGGGTACCTTTATATTTTTAATTCCTCAGTACCACTGTAATCACTCATCACCAGAGATTATGATTAATTAAGAAATTCCAGAACAAGTTGTTCTGTGAGCAGCCAAACTAATGAAGCTTGATTTCACATAGCTTTCCTGTCTCCCCCATGTCCCTGGTATTCCTTTTCACTGCCACAATAGCTCCCTGCAGCATATCCTTCCCTCTCCCTCCCTCAGTAACACCTCCTCATCACCCCTGATGCCCCCCTGCCTGCCCTGGCAGTGGGAGCCCACACACCCAAGGGGCTGCTCAGAAAACCCCACAAATGCTGCCACGGGGCTACACAAATGGCTTTGAGGCTGCTCTCAAGCTCAGTGTTATACAACCTACCGTAGAGCCTTAGCTGTCAAATTGAGTGGAAATCAGATCAGAGTTCAAAGACTCTGAAGAAGGAAGAAAGACCTCGTGTGAGCCTCATTTCACAAACACAACAAATCTTACACACAAGCCTCATTTCCTCAGGAAACCACATTAACAACAACAAACTTGGTTTTATGCCGCTGCTGTAAGGCAAAATTTTGAAAACATCTCTCAGACATTTTGAGTCAAGACAAATATTGACATCAAGGTGCGGGTGAATTTAATACTTTTTTTTTTTTCTAGAAAAAGTAAAAAACTGATGGCATTGTACATCCTGTAGCATAGCATAGCGTGTTTCACACAGAAAAACCCTGCTGTCAGAGTTGTGACAATTAACAGTAGCACAGTGCAATTTTCGCTTGTGTGAAATCTGATTTCTGAAATCTGCCTTGGGAAAACGAGCAATCCCTGTGCTACAGCAAAATGCTGAATGGACTTGAGACAGAGGGCCCTTTCAGCCAGCTCTGAGGTTGGCAGGACAGTTAGTACTGTTCATCAAAAGCAAAAATGCCATTGTCTAAATCTCCCAGACAAATACTCACATGGAGTGCTTTTGCTATCAGCTCTGCTCCACTTGTGCCAATATCATTAAACATCAGATTAAGGTACTGCAGAGTTGAATTTACCTTAGGACAAACAAAGCAGAAAGCAATGAGATTTTTTTCCAGATGATGCCTGCATTTTTCAAAGAGGCCATGTGCCATACTCATACATGTATTTACAGCCTCTGTCCTTTCCTGCACTTGGCAACCCTGGATTTGGAGAAGCAGTTAAACGTCAAAGTACATCAGATGATGATGGAAAGGCATAAAAAACACATAGTGTGTAGGTCCTCATGGGGCTTACAGAAACTACCTAGGAAGCCATGTGCTCAGCACTAGCAAGCCAGGCAGGTGGTAAAGCTCAAGACCTTCAGGCACTTTGAGAACTTACTGGCCCTCCCTGATCTCCAGGAACACCGGCCGAGAGGTAAATCACCATTTTCTGTCTGTATTCTGGTGCTTACAATGACAGAAAGGCAGCACTAAAGTTTTCCATGTTTAGACCTACAAAAAGACTAACAGAGATTATAAAGTACCTATAACAAAGGCCTTGGCACACCTGACATTACCATTACCTCCTTTGTTGAACTGAACTGTAAGCCTAGAATCTCCACAGTTTACTCCACTGTTCTTTCTTCAGGACACCCCAGCCAAATGTCAAACCGTTTTCTACCAGAAATAATAAATCTCCCCAGAGAATAAAATACAGGCTTCTAGTGGGATGGATTTGGATGTGAAAGTCAAAATGAATTGAATTTTGCCAAACCAATGCATTGTCTCCAATTTACCACACATAAATACTGTCATTGCCAAATAAATTACAAGTTGCTGAATGATAAACATTATCTTGGCACCTGGAGGAATGTTGCCATGTGCTTTGCTCCAGCATCAGTCAATACGTTATACCTAAGATCCAAACCTGAAAAAGATAAAGCATGAAGAATATGATAGATATGTATCTACAATTAATTGATCTCTAAAGAAAAATAAAGATGAACTAAAGCTGAAATCAAGACTGTTCATATTTTCTCATATTAGCACAGCAATGTCAAACATATAAAAAACTTACCTGTGATAAAATTGGCATTGCATAAGACAGAGGCAAGAACGTGAAGATCTTCATCTGTAACTCTCTGCACATGCACTAGATGATTATTTCCAGCTATTTTTAACGTGATCCCTTCTGTCCATTCACTGTAACATATAAATGTAAGTACACAGGGAGAAGTAAAACAATACAGGGGAATCTGCTCTCCAGATAAGAAGAGTATCCACGCTTGCCCACGCTGATGTGTCTACACTTTGGTAACACCATGACAGACAAGACAATTCAAACTGTAGCTCAGCACTGTCCTTTTTGATATTCTGAAGACACTGCACAGCTGCAATACCACACTTAGCACACACTCACAGAAAGCAGGAAGATGCAAGATGAGGGGAAGGCAGATGGAAATAGAGGAGACTATCCTTGAGGTTACCTCATTACCTCATTTTTACTTGTTACCTTTCCTTTATTTACTCTATCACATACACAACCACTTCCTTATGCTGTGTTTTCTCAGATTTTCTCCCCAGAGGACATTTAACTTTGAGCCCAGGAGCATCCATGAGAGGAAGCTCTCCCTAATCACGTAATGAGAGAAATTTTGAGAGGTTAATACCTTGGCAGGATTCAGAGATTGTTCAGGGAAACCTCACCAGCTGGAAGCTAACTGGACACAGCTGAGGCTTTTTAAACAGGAGGGAGACAAAAGGAAGGGAGTTAGGATGACTAGACACTGGGTTTGGCTTCTTTAAGGGACACAAAGGCACCATCTTGTACATTTTTCACTTTTTTTTTTAATTTCACTGCTTGTGAAGCTGCCCAGATGGGATATATAGTCACAAACATCTGCCAAGATGATGTCAAGATGAGTCAAACCAGAACTTCTGTAGTAAATGCTAAATGTGCTTTGTGTTTAAGCCTGAAACTCCACAAATTTTCTCATTGTTTAATTCCTCATCCTGCTATCTTGCTTAAGGCTTTCAGAAGCATCTGAAACACACCATTCATTTTTTCCTTACGTGTTACGATTTTTATCAGCTTCTTGAAGAAGATGAGCAATGAAGGGGTTTTCAGGTTGGCCTGAGTTTTGGCAAGCTTGCACATAGTGCTGGTGAAGATCTGGATGAACTGACATGACCTGCTGGAAAACAAAACAAAGCAAAAGCAAAGCTTTATTGCATCCACAGGCAACCTAGCAACATCACCATGGGCCCGAGGCTGTTGTGCTGGGTTCTGCATAACAATAAAAGTGGGTGTGATCTTGCAAGGATTGCAGCCCTTGGAATGCAACACAAGAATGACAGATCCAGACAGACAGGAAAAACTCGAGGGAAAAATGTGGACTTGTAGACATGACACTGAAAATGCTGGCAAATAAACTCTCTAAGACTTGTTTTGGAGTTTTAGAAAGCAGCATCCTTTCTTTCAACACTGGATGCAAGAGGGAATGATTTCCATCAATCACCTGCAATGAGACAAGAGCTGGGGACAGAATATATATCCAACTTACATGCATATAAGCTAGCAGAGAATTAACAGGTTTTTTTCCCTGTAAAGCTGCAGGGCCCCAGCCTCTGCAGGCCTACCTGGGTGACCAACGCCTGCGCCTTCTCCCCTTGCCAAGACACAAAGCTCTGCCCAGGGGCCCAGCCTGCCTGCTCCAAGCTTTGCAATGTTTGGTAACAGAGCCCGTTCCCAAGGAGGGTGTTCTGGGCCCTTCACAGGGCCCTGGCAGGAGGCCCCATGGCCACACCACACCCTGGTGCCATGGCGAGGGGGCCCTGCTGAGCCTTCCCCACGGCCGAGGCCTCTCCCATCAGCTCCCCCAAAGTATTTTCTCAGTGGTCTGCCCTGATCTCTGAGGAGCCTTTGCAAAAATGAATTAGCAGTGCAGGAGAAGGCTCGCAGCCCAGTACTGAGCTTAGAGACAAAGGAAAAGAAAATACCCTTGTGCAACTGATACTGAAAATGCGGCAAATAAACTCTCTAAGACCCGTTTTGGAGTTTTAGAAAGCAGCATCCTTTATTTCAGTGCTGAGCACAAGAGGGAGTGATTTCTATCAATCATACAAAACAAGACAAGACCTGGTCACAGAATATATATTCAACTTACATACGTATAAATGCTCCCAGCAATCTCATGTGCATTCTACTTCTTTCCAAGGACTAATCTTAATTTTACTATGAACTTCACAACAGCCAAGTCTCTGCTCATTAGAGCTTTGAAGATAGTTCTCTACCTGATCTTGCATTCTTAGATAAGGAAAGAAGCATTGTCTGGGAACAGCACTATTTAAAAAACCCACACTATCAGAACAGTCTGTGTCTGCCTATCTTTCAAAAAAATGCTGTTACTTAGCTCTTAACTGAAGTTAGTTAGAAAACTAATTCTACAGAAAACCAACTCTACTTAAATCAAAATATTCCACTCTCTGCAACAGCAACCACAGCAATCACATCTGAATTAGACTGCTAAGACCAGCACAGGTCCCTCCCATGGTGATTTCTCAGCTCTTCTTCCTCATCCTGGTGACACCTGGAAACTACCCATCTCTGGAAATATGGCATCCTCCCAGCACAGTTACAACTGCAGATAAAAGGGTGTCAGTTGTAGACAACTGAAAGCAGTCTCTTGACCTCCACGTTCTCTCTTATAGTTTCTAAATGCCAGCAGAAAGGTTTTTTCTGTCCAGACATCAGAAGTCAATTACTCACTCGCGTCTTTCCACCTCTTGCTTCATCACTATCAGCAACAGTATAGCTTCAAGGGTTATCAAATAACAGACTCACGGGCATTTCTCGGGCTCAGAAACAACAAAGTTATACAAGAAGGAGCCCCCTTTATACGAGACACTTGCGGTTTTACAATCAGCACAGTTGAAGACAGATCTCAGTCAATATTTGTAAATGTTACTTTCAAGACAAGTGGGATGCTTCACCCAGTCCCGTGACTCCTCAAGGTCACCCTACAAATTTGGCTGTTGGGGTACTTCAGGACGCACCGGGACTCAAACCTATGGTCCCGCTCTATGTGCTGCAGGTTTGAATCTCAATGAACACCAGCAGCTTTTTGCAGGTGTACAATTGCAACTAGAACTTGTCCCTAAATGCTGAGTTCTCCCAGTATTTTTTAGCATGGGATGGTCTTTGAGTACTGTTGATTTTTAGTCTTTTCTCTCAGAAATTAAAAACAAGGATCAGAGATGGTTGAGCCTCAGCAGAGCTAGGAAGCCAGCACAAGGGTACTCACTGTCCTAAAGCCAACTCTGTTGGTTTTGAGGGTGACCATGATCAGACTGCACAAGAAACAGCAGTGACTGAAGTGCCAGAGAACGAAGCTCTTCCTCCTACCCATGTCACAGACAGGATATTTTTTTATTGGTTTAGCCAATAAGTAATTGCAAACCATCTCACCAGAGGTCTTGAGTCTAGAATATCTGGAAGAGATGCACATGGAAAAGACTCTAATTATAAGCATCCCCAGGGACATCAATCACCTGAGGCACATGAAGGTCCTTTACTTGGATCAGAATCACATACAGGACATGTGTGAAGAATTAGGGGAGCTGGAATGTCTTCTGAGCTTAGATTTAAGTAACAATCCCCTCTCCTGTAGTTTGCTGCCATTTATCAGCAAGTTGCAGTCCATTCGTCAGCTCAGGATCTGTAAAACCATCTTGCATGAAAACCCAGTGCAGATCTGCAAATACTTCCATTATGATGAATTGCTTGACTTTTCTGACAATAATCCAAAATATCTGCCTAAAGAAACAGCGAACCTGACAGAACTTAAGGAAATTTACCTCCATATAGATTTGAAAATTTTCCCAAGCAGCTCTGTCATATTGCTAATTTAGAAATAATAGATCTGGAACAGAATCGAATCAGTCTCATTCCAGAAGAAGCAGAGTTTTTGACAAACTCAGTTATTTTTAGCCTCTAATAACTTATCCTCCATTCCTCCTACGCTGCAACACTGCCAGAAGCTGGCTGTGCTGGATCTGTCTCATAATCTCCTACACAAGCTTCCCCCAGGTTTGAAGAATCTCACTGAAATGAGCATACTCAGACTGTCTGCTAACAGCCTGGAGAAGTTCCCAGAGCAGATCTGCTGCTGGATGCCCCTTTCCAGTGTTTATCTGAGGAACACTGGACTTTGTGCAGTACCAAGGTCCTTCACCAGATTAAGAAGTGTCAGGATACTAGATCTGAGTGAAAATTGCTTTGATGAGATTCCTAAAGGAATATGCACTATGAAAAATTTGGAAGTGTTGTCCCTGGATGACAATTTGATACTTGTTCCTTTGGTTTTGTTTTTATTTTGTTGATACCTGCCTTTTGCAAATTCTAAGGTCTTCATTACAACTGGGAGCCACCTTTCCCTACTGCAGTGAGAAGGCCTGTTCTGCCAGGTATGCACCTGAGCATTCAGGCAGGGAGAGACGAGCAAAAATGTGGAAACAGTTATCTTTGTCTTGAATTGTAAAGATGAAATAGTGACTGGAGGGTTTTCTTCAGTCTTTTGGTCTCTTTTTCTCTGTGTATATTGGAAAATAAGAGCTGCATTTGCATAGAATCAATATGTTACAAACTGAAACAGAGCAGAGGACAATTAAAAAATGGATGTGGTATTGTTAATGTCTTTAACAGCATTAACACTTGCTGTTCATTTGATAATCAACAATTATGTACCCTAAGGCTGTGCTAGTATAAGTATTCATAGACATACATTTTAGGGCTCAAAATACACTTTCTTTTTTATACAATGCAATGCTTCTTTTCCAAGATTTTCACTCCTGCATTTTTCCTCTTGAAGATTACATTACAGAAGTAGTAATTTATGCAAAAGAATCACTTTCTGGTTTCATTTATTTAAATTACTCTCCCCTGCACTGTGCATACAAAGGAAGTGAAGAAGCAGACTAATGTTTCTGCTGAAATAAAATTAACCCCATAAGAAATCTTTCCAGCAGAGGAAGAAACGCTGATTTTTTTTTTTCCAGAATTTCTGCCATGCTGTGAGGTATAATGTTATATTAATGAGCAGAATATTCTATGTTCATCCATCAACAGTAACACAGCTCCACAGCATTTTCCTGGAGATTTTTCCCTAAACAAATATCCCAAAGATTACTGTTTAATTGACATAATGTATCTTTTTAATGACTGTGTCCAGATATTTGTGGTGCTGAAAGAACCGACAAATTTGAAATGCCTTAGCCTGTCTGAAAGCCAATTCAGTATCTTTCCAAGGAAATCTTTCTCCTGGGATCCTTAGAGAGATTAAACCTGGGACAAAATATAGGAATTAAATTCATAAGTCTGCCAGGAGACATCAACAAATTGCAGGTAGGAGCAGTAGAAAGGAGAAGACCTTTGTCTGCTGCCAGATGGACTCCAGCTGCTCCCAGATGCAGGACCAAAGGTTCTCCTAATCTTTTTAAGTACATTGTGCAGCGTCAGGCCAGGGCTGTCAGAACAGGAATACTACCAAAACTCAGTGTTTGAAACTCATGTTGTCACTGTGTGTTTATTAGTCATCCCAATGGTATCTCAGTTTATAAACCTTACTGCTGCACTTATTGAGACGTTCTCTTAGTTTTATTATATACCAAACTAAGGAGAAATCCTTTAATTATTAAAACTTAGGCACACATCTTTTCCAGAATATGAAAGGACTGCATATGGAGAATAATCATCTGGACTACCTGCCCACAGCCATCGACTCATTAACCCACTTGAAAATGCTTCATTGTCACAACAATCTCCTTAAACAGCTCCCAGAATCTGTATGCCAAATACAAGGTGAAAACCAGTCTTTGTATTGGTGGCCTTGAGGACACGAGTATTGGTAAGCATTTTGCAAGAAGGAAGGAGAGAAGGGAAGGAAAGAACGCAGTGCATCATTCAGAGCTCATCCTGTAATTGTAAGGGTTCCGTACAGGATAAAAATTAGGAACTGGGAAGGTGGGGGAAGCTCTGTGTCCCAGCCAAGTGAACAGGAGGCCTTCACCCATTATGTACCTCAACCTCAAAACACATTGTTTTGTGTGATTTTGTTTGGTTGTGTGTGTTTTTTTTTTCCAAAAGAGCATCAGCCTATATCACCATTTGCTATGGAATTGATTTGCTCAGAAAAAATACAGGGCAAGAAGGAAGAAAAGGCAAATCCTCACTTTTTGACTCTTCTGAACTTGAATCATCTCTGTAACGTCTGTAATTTCCTCATGAACTACTGTGTTTCTCCCAGACTGTTCTTCCAAACTAAAAGGTGACGTTTAAAGATGTGAAGAAATAGTCATTTACTACTCTAATCAAAAGGTCTAGAGGACGACCAGCATCCTTCCTGGTAAGGAATTCTTCTTGAGAAAAGTAACACGCTGAGAAAAAGTCAGGTGCTTGGCTTAGCTGCAAACAATGTAGTCTAATACAGAATAAAACAGGTTTGTGGAGACCACAGTGTGTCTGGGTTTTGCATCAAGAATATCCACCAGTAATACTGTTCCACATGACTGTTTAGTTTTACCATTTTCCTACAGGTAACCAGGTTGTTCTTCTCTCTTTTTCAGATTCAAAGTTTGTGGCACAGGTTGATGAACTGAAAGAACTGGACCTTTGTTAATACTTACGTATCTAATGAAAAAAAAGGAAGAAAGAAAAGAAAGGGGAAAAAAAAGGAAAAAGGGAAGCCTGTAAAAGGATCAAAAGCCAAAAATTTATATTCAGGTAGTAAACTGCAGAGAGCAATCTTCATTTACAAGATAGGCAAATGTGAGCAGAGCTAAGTGGGTAGGAGACAAACAGTATTAAAGCATTTGAATCAGTGAGTCTTACAATGAAAACATGATTTTGAGATTTGGTTTTGGGGGTTTTGCCAACACTGACTCCAGATGAATCAAGCAGATTCTGAAATGTTTTTGAGAGGTCTCATTCTGAAAGCATGTTATCTCAAAGCGTAAAGTCAGCTGATTAATTGGAATCTAATGTAAATCTCTAGGAATCTGGTGCAATGAAATAACCTTTATTCTGAGTCCCAAAGTATTTCACATGCAATACTTAGAAATCTGTTTTCTAGTCCATGATGTACAGTCATATCTAGAGTGAAACAATGTTTTTGCCTTGATCTGCAGCAGCAATTTAATTAGTTTAACACTCCAAAATGATCAATACCTTGTATGGAAATATGGAGGAGGATTCCAGGCAGTCAGAACATATGTAATCGTACCAGAACCTGCATTACCATACTCTCATATAGAGGTGTGAAAAGCTGTTTGGTAAGTATTTCTACACTTTCCCAAAACTGTTCATTGATGTTTTGACAGTCTGTAGTTTTAGTATTTTGAATGACTGCAAGCTGTCAAATCCTTAGTGTTACAGCTTATCTCCGAGATAGCTTGGTGACAGCTTGTAAAATGTCTGCATACAACAGGATTATTCGAAAGCAAAAAGTCTGCAGAATGCAATATTCTGCAATGATTCTGGGTCTTAGTGTGTCTTAACACCTTTGTTATTCAAAAGAACCATGACAAACACTCCTTACTATAATTCTAGAATGCCAGATTTATACACATGGAACTTTACTAAGAGATGCTTGTCCCAGGTATCTAATGTCCTTGTCTAGTTTTTATTCTGTATTGCACAGTTACTCCTTAAACCCCTCCAGAGTTTTGTTTGCAGCATACACAAAGCACAGGATTGGACTGGGACCAGCCACTGTGCAGGTTCAAAATTGCACGAGTGAATGGGAGCAGAACCATTTATTTAGTTTAGTCGGCTGGTCAGAACTGCAGCCCTACCCTCCCTCCCCTCGTCTGAGTTGCCTCAAAGAAGGTGGTGGCATCCTGAAGGAGATGGTGAAGGCAGAATGACTGAGACCCAGGTCTTCCTAGAGCTCCACCTCCAGAGAGTGCTCTCTGAAGACTGGCTACATCTGCATTCAGGGTATGGATCTTGTTTCTGTTTGGCTCTTAAATTGACCGATACTGAAATCTCATTTATATGTTTGTTGGTGATGCAGAAAAGTGGGATGGCTTAGTTTTGGTTTTCCATTTTGCCAGGTAATCAATGCTTTTTTATTGTTTGGAGGTGTCTTATGAATTTTTTTCTCAGCTTAAGTGAAGGAACAGAGAGAAAGATGATTCATAAACTACCAAGGAGGCAGTCACTGGGAGAGAGAGTTTTTGGGGAAGATTGGCAGGACATTTAATAAAAGTGATTTAATAAAAGCTTTTTAGTGACACAATAGGTATGACAGAATCGTGAGAGGGCACAGGACTGAGAAGAGAGTCATGAACAGCAAGTGGAGAGGTTGCTAGCAGTGAGTCCAAACTCACTGTTCTGAAGCTGAGAATGAGGAACCCAACTAAGCAAAACACAGCAAGAAACCCCAACATGGAAGTCCAGTTCAGTCAGTAAGAATACAACAGATACTGGACATTAAATGTGGACCACTGAATTACTGGCAGGGGTTCAATTAGGAAAGTGGTGATTCAGAGTGCTTCTCAGGGAACAGATCAGTTTCCCAGTTGGACCAAAGGCAGATCTGAGGAGGAAAGTCACAGGAAAACAAGTGATTAAGGGAAGAGGTTAGGGTGCCGCTGTTAGGCAGAAGTGATGGTACTTCCACATTAGAACAACTCTCCTGGCTTAAGTAACTGCTTGCAAGTCTCTCTTGTTGGTCCTGTATGAAACAGGGGTTCTTTGCTTCATTTCAGAGTTTGAGGATCTATGCAGTAAATAATTGATCCCACATGGCAGCAAATCCCTTCTGCCTCTGACCAAGACACTCCAGTTCATCTCACATTTCTCACAGCTGGGGGACCCAAGTGTATTTTTCAAGTGGAACTGAAGCTGGAACCAGGAAATCCACGGAGACCCTCACATGAAATCATGGACTAAATGATCAGGAGGTATCAGCACAGCAGGGTCAGCTGCTGGTTATAACCTTGACTATCCAGAAGTTGATGCTGGAAGGGTCACCCAGACTGAAAGCTGAATATTGATCTGCATCTGCAAGGGAGAACTTATTGAGAGGGGTCCTAGCAAGTTAGGAAAGTGCCACTGAATGATGTTGTTGTGCCTCTCCTCCACGAGATCGCTGCAGCATGTAGATATACTCAGGGCTAAGTGAGCAGTACTTTATCCCTCAAGCTGCCTCAGGATTTCTTTAAGACTCCTCACTCAGTGGGCAGATCCAATATCTTTACTTCCTAAAATACCTTACCAATGAATAATCCTACTGCAGTCTTTGAGCTCACGTGTGGGTCAACACGCTCCATGACACAAATAACTATGCCAGAATTTGCATCTATGTAAGCAAATACAATAACTCAGCAAATAAGAAATTATCAAATAAAAAAGGAGGAGCCACTTACACATCCCTAGTTGGTGCTTTTTCTAGCAAGTATTGGGCACAGAGCAGGGTGCTCTGCTGTTAGAGAAGTTGCCCTGTGGCTTTGAATAATTGACTGCTTATTTCCTTCAACTTTAGGGCAACAATAAGAATACTGTCTATGTCACAAGGTGTTGTGAAGGTTAATGATTAATCCTGAATGCAAGAAGCATGAAGGCACTGTGGGGACTCCCATTGGCTTTCTTATGCTCTAGATCAGATTCTTCAGTCTGGAAGTTTAGGTTTGCACTCCCACATCATAAAAGGGTCTGTACAGAAAGCACAGTCTGGTTAAGGCTTAAACAGCTCAGGATGAGAAGGAGCATCCCTAAAGTATCCTGAAGGCTTCACATAACCTTACCCAAAGTGCTTATGGATTGCTCTGTATCCAAAATCCTTGCTAAGACAGTAGGACATATCTCTAATTTAACATACCATAGCATTTCCTTTACCCTGAGACCTGCAAAGACACCAAGCACTTGTCTCTTACCTTGATTTTATGCTGATGCTGTACACAGGACTCATGTACAGTACAAGATGGCATCAGGGGCTGGAGCAGAGATGAAACGGCTCCTCTGTAGTCTCATTATTGGATTAATATATAATCCTGAGTTGCTGGGATGCTTTGCAAGTCTCACAATTATGTAGATTTAATGCATTCATAGAGGCAAAAGGTTTTTGGGGAAGAAACTAAAATTTAAAACATGGAGGTTTCAAATAGTTTCACATTAGAGACATTTTCCTTACCTACATGAGGCCACATTCACACTGCCCATCCACCTGCATTACTACACACCCCAGGCACTTCTCTCCATTGGCAAACCTGCAATGTCCATCTGAAGTCATCACTGCTCTTTTGACAGCAGTCATTGCACTGTTCAGAACTTGAAGATTAAGTGTATATTGCAATGTTAGCATGGCCCAGAGAATCTGAAAGAATATGTTATTAAAAGGAATGATCTACACATGCAGAAGTTAAATAACAGCTTTCTGTAATTGTGAAACTATTTCAAGAGCTCTCCTGAGACAAGATTACTATAATAAAAAATGAGCAGTCTTCTAACTCAGAGACACATAATGGTTCACGTGCTGCTTGTGAAAGGCCTTCCAGAAACCTTCAACCTCCATCAGCAGTCAAAACGAATGTTTCTTTTGTTGTCTTGATTAAAGCTTTCCAGGCATTTCCGCTGTGTTTCTGAAAGGACCCATCTTTGCATTCCCAGCTCTGCCAAGGCAGGCAGCTTTGTCAGGGCTGCTAACAACTCGCTGAACCACACCCCACAGTCACGGCAGGACGACGGGCGAAGACTGACATCCAGCTCTGAGAGTTCTTTGAACACTGCTAAGCCTTGAAAGAAAACAACCCATCCATCATCAGAGATATTGTTGTTGTAACTCAAATCCAGCTTCTGTAATCTGGCTAAATGGCCATCCTGCATCAGTAATGCTGCAAGAAATGACAGACACAAACACAGCTAATACACCCTGGCAATTACTTTAAAAGCCTATAGGTAAGGAAAGTGGTATTTTAACACCATATTTTTTAAGGCATTTCAGCAGTTAAACAGCAAGATTCAACTCCTTAACAACCTGAAATCACCCGCTGTTGACCTCAGAAAGACCGATCACAGCTGAAGGACTGTACAACATTCAAAACAGGCAATTCAAAAGGAATAAATGTCAGGTTAAAACTGTATAGCAATCTAAAAACCTTCAAGTCAGCTGGAAGGAGGTTATCAAGTGCCAATTAAAACAGGCAGACAGGCTTTATAGGGAGTTTTAGAAACAGGTAAGCAAAACTAGAGGAAGCTGCATGATTGCAACAGCCACCTTTCGCTGTGGGAAGTAATGGGCCTTGTATATCTGAAAGGGAACTGGGATCCTTAATGTATGATTGGCAAAGGAGACATCCATCAAGGGCGATGTTTGTAAAGTCAAAAATGTCAGGCTTCATCTCACCAGCCTGCAAATTACGGAGCCTCAATAGCTGTCACACACCTGTTGTCAGTCTCAGACAGTCAAAACCCATGCGTCAGGCCCACAGAATCAGAAGCATTCAGGTTTTTAAAAGGATCCTAGAGTCTATTCCTTCATTGGGTTCTCATTTTCCATTATTTCTCCGCAGTTGCTAAGAGATGAGCTAAAATATTTCAGGTTTAATTCTCCCGTCATATTTTGACTCTAGAAAGACATCTGATGGAGTGAGAGCTGGTAGCTCCTGTATTACTGGCTGTCAGCAAGTACATTTCCCATAAATTGCTGAACCCCAAACTAGCAAGTGAACAAAATAAAACTCCCCAGAGGCAGTACTAAATATCTGATATAAAAAACAGATGGGAGCTCTACATTTTTCTAAGTGCTGTATTTTTACATTAATAGGTAAAATTCTGTTTAAAGATCGCATTTTTATCCTTTTCAGCTTTTGAACTCTGCCTGTATAGGACACACAGACTTCAGCAAAATGAAAAGCCTTTCTGGGAAAAATACTGCTGTATTTTCCATTTTTTCATTTGTTTTATGAACAAGTCCCTTATGAATTGCGGTCTAAATGCCCTGGCTCCTTGACTGCTAGTAAATACCATGTTATACATACTTAGAAGTGCCAAATCTTCAGCCACCAAGTTACAGCTGCTCAGTCTTAACACTTGAATCTCCGTTGCAAGCTTTAGCGCTCCCAAAAGCAGCTTTAGGTTCCCACCAACGCATTTATTCCAAGAAAGGTCTAATGTCTCCAGTTCAGGAAGGTGAAGGGCAGCCTCGGCTGAAAAGATTAAGACCAGAAACTTCTGCTTACTAAGAGAAAACAACATGGCCTCAATAGACACCTCACCGGCAATTCACCTGTAAATAGGCTCCTAAAAGGCTTGTGCTTAGAACGACTTACTTTATCCTAATAAAAATCAAACAAAAAATATCTCCTGTGCTTGTTAAAGAATTTAAGAGCCTGCCTGTAGAATTTTAAGGACTCTCTGAAGAAGTTTCTTGTCTTTCTGTTTATTGTATCGACTTAATTTTGTCCCACTGAAGTCAATTTAATATAACAGCTTGTTTTTAAACCATTTTATATCAATTTAAAGATGGAGATTTTTGCTGTGAACTCATCATGCAAGGTGAAATGCTCTGTAACTTTTGACAACACCAGTTTCCATGATGTCACTCTTACATAATTGTAATGATATAAATATAGTACTCTTCCTGCAGGAACCTCGTATCAGTTTAGCTTGCTACTGCTTCTGCCAAAGGCAGTCAAATTTTGCTACAAGTCTCAATGTCACTAGCAAACAGTACAAAATATAAGTGCACAATACACAGTAACTAACAGATCCCTCTGTACTGAGATCTCATGTGCCATATGGAATGGCTATCAAAGGGACAGCGTAGCCACTAATCCACTGAGATTTGCAATAAGTAGGAAAAAGAGGCTGAATTTACACATTCTCTCTTAGATTGGACCTTTCTGCATGGCTCTGCAATATCTTTTCCATTACTGCAGTCATTGCCTCATTCCTCCTTTGCCCCATGCTTAACTCTATCCCAGAAAGTTTCTACTGAATTTTCCACCTGCAGCGAGGCGAAAAAACTTCAGTCAAAACTTTACCTCACTAAACTGCAAATGCAGTGCTACAACCAAACAATAATTACAGCATAACTTGAAAACGTGTTTTTCTTTCTGTTCCAAAATTAGGGAGCATCCGAAAGCCTCCTATCAGACAAAGGACTAGAAGGACTTCATCCAGTCAGGTGGTGATGGGGGAAGACATACCATGGTCTACCCTTGCAACCAGGTCCCACAAAGCACTGATTTCATCACAGGTTTCTTACCTGGGACCTGTGTTATAATGTAACCATGATAGTTCCGGTTCAGCCAAAGCAGAATGAAGTGCTTTTTCCCACAAGGATACACAGAGAATAGACATACTTGAAGAAAACATTCCTACCTAGTGATGAAAATGACTCTTCATCTAAACCACAATTGCTGATGGCCACAGATTTCAACTTTGGTAAAAATCTGAGCCTGCCCAGAAGAGGATCAGATGAGACTCCTACATTTTTATTCGAGGATAAATTCAGCTCTTGAAGACTGGAGAGTAAAGGTATCACCTGGGCTATGAAAACATGAAATATTTATTAGACAGTCACTGATTCAGAAAAAATATGTAGTTGTATATTTGCCAGACATAATTTCTTTTCTCTATAAATCAATCCAAAAATCAAGGCCAAGTTTTGACACTCAGATTTACGGTGAGTAATGTTTTCCTCCACAAATAGCCTTGTCATTTTCAGTAGGAATGTTTAAGAAATTAGGTATTACAGTCTGTGTGGAAGGTTCTCAGAATAGGGTTTCCTGTTGAAATTTTCTAGGTAAAGCAGGGAATTAAACATTAAATGGGATGGAGGTTATTTCCAAATGTCTTCACTGCTAATTGAAACTCTCTTGTGTTAATGTGATTATTCTTTATTGGTCAAGAAGGTAAAAATAAATCATGATTGCTGTTACTAATAGTTAATCTTTTCAAGTGCTTTAGCAACAACTTATCAAATTATCTTCTTTATCATGGAAACTAATATGTGGGCAATACAGGACTTGTTGCTCTAAAGAGTAAAAACTAATATAAAAAGTTATGATAATACACACAGAAAAGTAAACCATCTTGCTGATTGAATAGGAAATGTCTTTTTCTTAATAGCATTTATGAGTTGCATCAGTTCAACTTGTAGTTCTCATTTTTTCTGTAAAGAACACAGCAGCAACACAAGTTCTCTTAACATCGCTCTCTGCTTGACATAAAGTTCACTAACTGAGTTTTAGGCAGTAACATTTACATGCACGAATGCACCTTGGATCCATATCCATTTATAAGAGCGGGGGAACAGTCCCTGGACATTTCCAAAATTACTGAGTATCAGAAAAAACAGTGCTTGGTGACAGTTCCTATGTTCCCATCATGGGTCTGAATTCAGGGCCTTAGATTCACATGGGAACAGACATTAGGAGATTTCCTTTGACACAGCAAAACAGCATTCCATTGATCAAGAAAGCTATCCCACACACTGCACTTCCGGAACTGCCTAATGAAAATGTACCAAGATCTGCTAGACTAGGTCAGGCAGAATCTCTTGCGCCTTTGAGATATTTTCAGAAGTCAAAACCTATATTCTTAATGGATTTCCTCAACATGTCCTTACACAAAACGGTCATGTCCTCTTCTGTTACACAGCACTGGTGGAGATCAAGGACTTGGAGATTTTTCAAGGTGGCCAAATGAGCTGTTGAGTCTTTAAAGCCACCGCCGATCTCTTTGTTGCACGATATGTCCAATTTTCTTAGCTCTGCAAGGTGCTGTAGAGCAGTGTCTGAAATGGAAAAGGGAGCATGCTGGTCACCAGCTGCTACAATAGCACAGGTCATGGCTTTAGCATTTATTTACTTTAACATTAAAGTTTGCTCAAGGTATTTCAGGCAAAGCTCTTAGGCTAAGCTTCAGTGTATAATCACTGCAGACATACAGTAATACTGCAAAGCTTCCCATCCATGCAACTCCATTCTTCTCTCAAAGAGCAGGTGAAGGTGAGGCCAGCTCATCCGCCAGATCCATTCAATCCCCAGCCTTTTGCTGAAATTACTACTGGATGTATTAATTGGTGCCAGTTGTTTTGTCTTACGGATAAGACCTCCACTAGGGAGAGACAGAGATAACAAGCCCGTTTCATATGGCTTCACTGGACACTCATTAGGTGATAATGGTGAATTTGGATTCCCCTCTGAGAGTAGGAGCAGCTCGTTAAAGTTAGCCAGCCTGTCTGTGCCCTTGTCTATGTTCCGTCTGGGGAGAGAGGAAGCATGTCCAGAGAGACATTAATCTACCCTAAGATGTGTCTCAGATAAATGGTGTGGAGGGTGACTCTCCCCACTGACTTTCACATGCTTGAGCTCGGGGAAGATAAATACTACTCTTGCTGAAAGTCTCTGTAGCCTTTTATCAACTCTCAAACAGCAAATAACGATTGTCCATTAATACTGCCAAACCATCAGCAAAATCCCACCTCATCGCCTTTCTTAAATGGTTTTCAGATGTGCAATTTATCCAAAATGAAAGTCTTCCTGAACAAAAAGTCTAACCTAAGCCCTGGAGGCTGTCTTGCTTTAATCCACACATGTGCAAGTTTAACTCTTTCAAGCCTGGCACATTTTTCAGATCCTGAGCAATAACCTTCATGCTGCAGCCGATGTGTTTGTTGATAGAAAGATCTAATACTTCAAGGTTTGGGATCACATCTAGAATTTCAGCTGAGGGGGGAAAAAAAGAGAAGAAAAAAAAAGCTGGTGATTGTCTGGAATATATACAGATGAGCTCTAGAATAATACTGCACCATGACAAACAAGAAGATGTAGGCTGAGTTTGCCTCTATGTATGGTTTAGACTTACTAAGTTATTCTTCTACAAAATAGAGCAAAAAAAGACTGGATAAAAATCAAGAAAATCTTTGAACAATCTGTGTGAAAACAAAGCTGAAAAAAATACAAGAACAGCAGAAAAATTACAGAAGAATAAAAAGTAGTAATTCAAAGAGAATAAAACATTTCTAATGAAAAGATAATACTGTATGATGCATATGACCATCTCCTGCAGTGGAGAGGAGAGAGCAGGGGCTTCTCTTTAGGGAGAAAATATCTCGTAAAACACAGAATTAGATCAAAAGGCTATGGTGAAAGAGGGGAGGGGTGATCAGTGATTGCCAACTCAGCCTAAATTCCCATTCCTCAGGCCTTCTTTCCCACCTCATGGCTAACTGCTGCTTAGGTTTAAACAATCAGTGATGGTAATCCGAGCACAGATGAATTGCTCAGGGTCTTAAAGGATCCAGCAACCCTGGACCACTGAGGCAGCCAGTTTGTGGTTTATATCTAGCTATTCTTCTCCTCAACTCTACGACACACGATTACAGAGAACAACATTCTTCTTTGGAAGAAAGTGCATTAAATTCCAATACTGTGTGATAAATACTAATACAATGCAGAGCCTGAAATAAATTAACTTTCAACTAATATTGAGCTGCATACAGCCATAATTTAAGTCAAACAAGTTAGACTCTTGTGAAGCCAGTTTCTCAGTTCAGCTATGCAGATACACATACCAAGGGATTCTCCATCCTTTGCTGTCAGGTTACAGTCTGTAATTTTCAGAAGTTTTATCTTGCATCCTTTCTGCAGTTTTTTTGTCAGGAGTGATAACTTTCCACCTATATTACTGTTCCATGATAAATCCAGTTCTTCAAGTTGGGGAACAATTTCTAGTGCCTCTCCTGTAACAGAAGTCTAAGATGATTCATTCCAGATATCAATTTCAGTGCAAGACAAAATACAGGTTTTGAATATATTAAAGGGGAAGGTTAACCGCTTAATTCTCAAATTATCATATTTTGTATGGCTTGCCAGGAAAATTGGTGCATGCCATGAATTGTTGCTACTGCAGCAACGTTGTGTAAATTCTCAGCTTGTCTAAGGAGCAATACAGCTCACAAGTCATTGTTGCAGCACACACATGTTGCTTGGCCATCATTGCAGACCTGTGCCAGGACTCAGAAAGTCTAGTCCATAGGGAAATCAATACAAGTGACAAGTCTGGATTTACTGTTCTGTATAGTTCTGCTCTATTTCAATTGGCAGACTTCCAGTGTCCTCTATACTGCATCCACAGGTCATTTTGGAGGAGATAAAAGAGGTCCTCTCACAGCTATTTCTGAAACTTAAAAGTTTTATTTCTGACAGGAATTTCTAACTCACTTCATAAGGAATCGAGACAAGTGCTGTTTTGACCCAAACTAACTTTCCCATGATTCCCGGGCAGACAGCATTGATTTTGATTACATTCAGAAACATCAGCCTTTTCCAGGCTTGACACACCTGACAACGTGAGCTGTGTTAGTGCTTCCTTTGTAGAGGAGGGAGGAAGATAAATATTTGCTTAAACTCATTCCCAAGAAAGGTTAATTAATCAGACCATATGCAAATGCAATTGCAAAGTGTCATACACGTATTTTGGATCTAAAGCCTTGTCATCAACCTAATAATTGAGAATTGTATTTTAATAATAAAACCCTTTCATGTCCATATGTTTTCATAATTAATTTCTTACAGAAGATTTATAATATAAAAATAATTATTTCTGTTGTTGCAAGTGAATATTCAGGTTTGAGAGGAAAGGATGTCAATATTTTTTCTTGTATTTATTTTAAATTATTGTTTCAGTCTTGAATACTGAGTAATGTCTTGCAGTTAAGAAGTGCTTTTGCCTCTGTAGCATAGCCTGTTTCTGTTTGACATGGGGACTAGCATTCCAGACACATTTTCCATCCAGAAGATAAATAAAGGACTATAACTCCAGGAATTATTTCCTACCACCTCTCGCAGTCACTGGTCTGGGAAATCACATAGGAGACGTTGATATTATGGTTATATTTGAGCTACTAATTTCTAAAAAGAATGCACTGAGTCCACAAGGGGCCACACTCCCACAGATAGACGTGGACATAGTCAAGCAGGCAGTATTGCCCTAAATATGTATGCTGTTTCCAAGATTGCAGGCAAAATCAATGTAAACTGACTGCTGCTACTCCACATGCCAAGGGCATCACATTTTGACTGGAAATTCAAATCAGAAAGTTTGGTTTGTCTTAGCAGAGGCCAAGCCAGAGGGGGAAAGAACTAGAACAGAAGAACAAGGAAGAACAAATCAATTGGAAATGTAACCAGTAAAACTCAAGAGAAAAACAAGTATGAGAAAAGAAATAAATTTTAAAAAATCTGACACAAAAAGAAACACAGATTTTAGCTTCATCAGAAACAGACCAATTCCTTTCATCAGCTTTTGTAGAGATGCATTTTTCCTTTCCAGCAGATAGCACAACCCACATTTGAGCTACCACCATATATGTAATTTCATACCCCAATCTTTCCTGCAAAAATCTTGGATACGAATCATGTAAAAACTAGCTTCATAACTCAGACTGGTTTTCAGAAGTTGCAAAATAAGCAGCAGGTTTTGGAATTCCTAGTTGACTGAGTTTGCCCTTCTTTACATACATATCACAGAGCCAACTGAGAGTAAACTCCAGACCTAGAGATGTGACTCAGTGTCAGAACATGAGTGCATAATATCATCTTTAAAAACTGTAAATCTTATGTTTTGCAGAAAGCAGGTTGCAGGCACTCCAAGCAAAGAGGCACACAGAGGAATAAGTTTCTCCCAGACTTGCAAAAACAAGTTATAAAGCCCCAAGGAAGCACTGGGCTTGCGTCCTCACAAAGACCACCCATTTTTTTGTGCTGAGCACTGCATGTCCTGCAGCATGAAGACCTAAGCCAACCCTGTTGTGACTGACTCAGTTTGCCAAAAAAAAACTAATCTAAATTGAAAACATGCTTTCCTGCAAACAGGACTGAATTCAGTTCCCTTCTGAATGTGAAAACTTCATGGCCTGAGGAATGAACTTAACAGAGCTTCTCAAAAGTGTAAGATCACTCATAAGCCCAAGCTCTTTCTACTGTTTCACAGCAGGAGTTTACATTGCCTGGTGTGGAAGCAGAAGAGGTAGAATGTAGGAAGAGATGAGTTGGATTACATTAGACCCAAGCTGTCTGGAAGTAAATGTAAATTAAATCCTGTACCTAAGGAGGCAACATCCTCAGCTGTCAGTCTGCAGTTGTTAAGTCGAAGGACTTTTAACAGGTTTACATGATGAAGATGAACAGTGATAGCTTTCAAAGTCCCACCAACACAACTATTCCAGGACAGGCTGATCTCTTCCAGCTCTGGGAGAAATGGTAGTAAAGCAGCTTTAAAAAAAAAGATAAAGAAAAAAAAAGAAAAGAAAAAATGTATGTTGGTTGCATGTTATCTGTCCTTGATGTTTATACATCTTAATAGAGGGATGCTTTCTACAACCCACACAGCCAGGACAATTTGTTGTAATGCTGTCAGTTTCCTTAACTGTAGTTTGAGTGTAAGGACATTCATCCGCTTTGCAGACCTGCATGATTTTTATATATATACCACATAATATATATAATTTATTAAATTAACATTTCTCAGGGACCTGGGACCACCAGATGAAATTTTACAGAAAGCCAGGCCTATATAAAACAAAAGAAATGGAAAAGAGGAGAGTGAATAATTGAATAAGCATATAAAGATTAAAGAAATACATGAAGTGACTAGTGTAATCAAACATGTATTTACCCAGCTCTGTTACATCTGCCGCACTTAATGCACAGTTATTTAGATCCACAGTCTTGCTGTTGGGTTTCTTTCCCAGTTTCTGCATGAACTGGTTAAATCTCTGCTCACCAGATGGTGACTCTGCTTCAGAAATGAGATGTGAAAGTCCATCTGAATAACGAAGAAACAGGACCCTGGTTACCTCTGCTACGAACAAGTTGGTTAACACCTGTCTGTGGTTGTTGAATGAAGACTTTAGGAAATCAACTAAATCTCTCAGTAAACTGGGCTCTATTTTTAATCAATGTGGAGCAGTACTGTAGATCAAATCACTGCAAAGCTCCTGATGCAGCGTGTGAAAAGAATCTCCTGTTGCACACCTCCGTGCTACCTTATGCCAGGGACACTGGATGTTTGCACCGCCAGTTCAAGGTTATGAAATTTGTACAAATACAGCTATTCTGAGTGCATCAGTCTTATAAAAACCTCTGTGTGCCTGCACTGTTGCCACTCTGCTGTGACAGAATCTGTACCTGATCCATTAACACCGAGTGGCCCTGCAATCGCACGGTGAACCTGCTGCTTCCTTCGTGACAGCCTGAGTTCATTTTCATGCATCGGCTGTGTATGGCAGTTCCTGCTTTTTTTAGCTTTGCAAAGCAACCTCCACTTACTGCCACCTTCCATGCAATTTGTACAGCAAGGAATGTTGCATTTACATTCATTGCTAAACCCTTCAGCAAATCAGTAATTTCATCTAATGCCTATAGCTGGAAAAAAAGCAGCCACAAATAACACAAAATAGCGATCGCACTCTCAGTATCTGTCCCCTCATTGTTTCCCAAGCCTACTGAAAACTCTTTAGACAATGGATGGAGTTGTAAGCCTCACCTTCCAGCTCCTTTTTTTTTAAAATAGCCTCATTTTCTCTGGTGTGGATGTAAAGAATATTTATGTGTGTGCAAAATAACATTGACGATGAATTTCCACTTCCTTCCCCTCCCCCTCACCAGTGTCAAGCAGTAGGAAACATCTGCTCCTGTTGTCTTCAGATTGCTCGAGCAGCAGGGCGGACAGAGACTCATCCTAAACACAAGCCAAGCTACTGCTCAAAGCTTGGCTTTGAAATAAAATAAGCTCTGCAACTAATGAGCTGACTCCAGTACTGACCTCTCACATTGGAAATCAAGAGAGAGGCCACCCACAAGCTTTATCCCTCCTCAGCAACATGGATCCCACTCCTTGCTTGGCACCTATCAAATCAGAGGGCACATCCTTGATAATATTCAAATCAGAAGCAAATCTTGGCTAAAGAATGAAGTACAGGCAGTAAAATGCAGCATTTTGGCTAGCAAGAACAACAACTGATTTTCTATTTTGTTAAAATATATAAACATGTTCACATATGTCATTACTGTACCATCATTGCCTTCTACAGGGGGATCTTGCTTCTCACAGTGATCATCAGCTCCAGAGTTTTTTATTTCTGTTTCTTCAGTTTCCCTTCTGTCCTTGCCTTCAGTTTTCCCAAAGTCAAAGCCTCTGAAGAGTTTTTTGATGGCTGAAGGCTGCTCCTTTCTTTTTCCAGGAGATGACCTCTTCCCTTGGAACTGTTTTATAACAAAGCCAAATGGGGAACTCTTTGAGATGTCCTCTTCATGCTTATCGTGGCAGTCCTGAATGCCATCTTTCAAGAGATCAGCAGATACAGAAGGAATTAGTTTTAGTATTGTTTACATGTGCTTACCTTCTTTCATAATGGCAGATTCACTGAATTTCTTTCCATTCCCTTCATGCTTACAGCAGAGAAGCACTGTTCAGGACATCAGACTGAGCTCATTTCTCCTCCTTCAAAAGGAATTTGTAATGCTCAGGATTTGCACAGTGGTCCCAGTTCTCAATGTTACAAGTACCACCCCTACTGCCTTGCTAATGCAGACTCCCCTACGGCTACCCAACCTGGCCACTCCGCACTGAAGGGCTATTCTGCTGCTTCCCCTGTCATTCAGTCCCCAGGTTTAGTTCATGGTCTTGGGGACCCATCAGAGAAGCAAGGCTGAGATGTCCCGTTCTGAGGGGAAACAAGGGTAAGTTTGGCACAAAGTGGGTCTTCACGCCAAAGTCCAGACCAGCAGTCAAGAAGAGGAGAGAAGGAGGTGTGCAACAGGGAGTACAAGGGCATCCTTGCCTGAGCAATGTCACAGGCTCCCAGGTTTGGTGTGGAACATGCAAACAGAACCCCATTAACCTTGCAGCAAAGCTGAAATGATAGTGCAGAAAACAACCCGATAACATAGGTATGAACACTGGGATCGTGCCAACGCTGGAAGAAAACAAGCTCTCTTAGACAGTCTGTTCAGAACAGTTCAGTACCATAGATACCTCAGTTTCAGTGACTAATTCACAGGTAAATTGAAGTTTGACTTTGTACCAATTTATATATGTTCTTTTCTGTTTATACTATACAAGTTACATCATCATCATCCAGTGACTCTGAAGCTTTGTTTTTCTCTAAACTTTAAGTTAATACTATTTTTGTAGTTTTAATTCTAGCATTCACCTGCACATACATGCTTTTAACCATGCAATCAGTCATAAAAACTAAGCAGACATCCATTGACCTCTGCTTTGTGAGACTATGTGGCAGAGATACATATCAAGTCCTACTTTGTGCTGCTGACTGCAGGGGAATGACCTGTGCTCAGACCTCCATCCTGTAATACACCAGAACTTACGAATGGATTTCTGTGCTCACACAGCTTCCTCCTGTCCTAGTATAGACCCAAACACAGAACTCACTCTGTAATTCTCCGTTAGCCATAGAGCACATTAACTCAATCATTTTAATAATTATCTGTTACATATAATGTCACTGGCTTCACTTTTCCAAAAAAGAGAAACGTGAAGGAGTATCAGCAACCCTCTGACTTTCACAGATAATTTTCATATTATTGTAGCAAGAGTCCGGTTGGGGAAAATGTCATCACAAGCAAAGGTAGTTTTTATATACACATACTTGTGTGTGTATATAAATGTGGGTACATGTACTGGTGTATCGATATACATGTATGTAAATTTTCTTATTGTGTTGGAAGATACAAGTGTTCTAGGGCAGAGCACTTACAATTACAAAAAGCTGAAGTATTGTTTAAAGTCTTGCTCTTGGTAGCCTGTCACACCTGTGCTTCTTATGAGTAAAGTAGGAACACGATACAAAACAATGTACACAGCTCACATTTATTGAACTGTAAAGCAACGCTGGTTACCCTGGCTGTGATTTCATGCAGTAGAATGGTATTATTTTAAACAAAGACACGTACCTGTCTCTTCCATTGGTACACTTGAGGATCTGTTTCACCTCGTACAGCACTTTCAGGGCTTGCAGAAGTGAGCCATGACATGCTCACCTCACTTCTTCCCCTGTACTTTTCTTTCAAGAGTTTCTGCCTTCATCAGTTTGGCAGCAGTAGCTCTGCACAAAAAAATTTGTGGGCTCTTTCCTGATGCCTCCGTTCCTCTGCACTGTCTCCCCAGGTCAGCCTGCTGTCCCTGGCCTCTCTTTTCTGGCAGGGGGTGAGAAGTCCATTTAAATGCTGCGATCACGTCCCAGGTTGGATCACTCACAAGGCAGAAATCAGGAAGTGGCAGCACAGACTTCGATACTGCATAGGCTGCGCGCTAACCACGGCATGTCCAGAAACAGCTGTCGTTAGAAGAGGCTGAGTCACCTCGAAGATCAGGTTACAAGAGTACCTGAAGAAAAGCTCTTTGTTTTCCCACCCCTTTTGTCCATACTGGTCAGAAATACTACCGGGAGGCTGAGCAAAGCCGTGCTGTCAGCAGGATGTTGCAGTAAGAAAACTGAATACAGAGGACTAGCAAGGTCCTGTTCATTTTAGGGCAACAGGAGATAAGAGGGGAGATGTCTTATTGCATGACCTCTACAATCTGCTTGTGGGTAGAAGCATGATGTAACATTATGATTGAATCATTTGATACATAGGATGCATAAATCAAACTTCATTGTGACTTTTTTTTTTCCGCTGTCTGTCTGCTCTAAAAACTGTTTTCCACAGCTTCCAGCCTAAACGTACTCATGGCCATTTATAGTGAATCTTTTTAGCTTTGAGATTCTTTCTAATCTATGGAGTCTTCACTTTTGTAGTCTAAACCAATCTTGAAACTTCTGTTTCCCCTCACCTGGCAAACTCCATTTTCCTTATTCTTGCCTGCTCACCTTTGTCTGCACCTGTTGCAATATAATTCATACTCCCTCAAATACAAGGGACCATACACCAGTATGTACATACTAAAGACATATGTAAACTGGAGTGCTTTCAGTGGAGAATGATAAAGCTGGTCAACAAACTACTGACTCCTTTGAAAGCAGCTGAGCAGACACTGGCTGTGAGGACAGGCTTGACTCAAGTGTGTCAAGGTACAAATGACTCAGACAGGGTGGAATGAGGCACTGAGTGCTTCTAGGGGTGAACAAGACAAGATTAAGAGAAGAAAAACTTAAAGTGAATATCAGGAAAATCTTTCTGCCCGTGACAAATACCATGCTGAGAAACACTTACAGCAGGAAAAAATACACAAAACCACAGTGATGAACGGTCTTTCCCTGCAGGAATGGAGGGCACATTTCTATTCCCAAAGAAAAAAGAATCTCCAGGTTGGTTTTAAGGTTTTCTGACACAGTAGTGGCTGTCCTGTCTGAATTTCTGCAACCTCCCTGTGTGCTAATTCACTTCTCATGTTCAGGCGTCTCAGCTGTGCAGACAGTCAAAAACCCCAAGCATTCCTATTGGTAAGGAACTCATTGAATTTGACAGCTCTTTTCCAGTTGTTGTACATAACTTTGTAGAGGCCAGGGATGAAGTGCAGACATAGAAACTCATGCTTGTGAAAACATGCCAAGCTCTGCTGGCCCAAGACACTCGATACCTGCTGCAGTTCAATGAGAACACGGAAAGGGAATATCCAAAAATCTCCACTCCTTGGAACTAGGGAAATCCTTAAGCACCAGTTACAGTGGTTACTCTGGGCTAACTTGGATGCTCTGATATCAGTGTGTTAGGTGATGTGTTGCCCATTCATAAATTCTTTCACCACTTTAGGCTGTTGAAAGATAGTCAAAACACCTCATAGCACCATGACAACATCCCTTTAATCTGGTAAGAAGGGAAATGTAGTTTTACAGTTTTTTCTCCCAGAAAGCAAATCTTTACTCTTTCCTAACAGCAGCTGTGAGGGAAGAGGGAACCGCAGGGTCATCCCAAAACAAAGCAGGATAACTAGAGTGAGGCGGCTGCACTAGGCTGAAAACATGAACATTAGTCTGCAATACCCCTGGCTGGGCTGTGAACACCCAGTGTACCCTGATGGCCAGACCCAGCTGTGCTCCTGTTAGCTGCTGGGCTGGGCCTTGCTGTGCCAGTTGCTCTCTCAGCCATGGAACACTTCTGAGCATGTGTCCTGCTCAAGCCTTGCAAACCTGTGTGTCTGCTTCTTGCAGTATGTCATGGACAGCACAGGGCAGGCTTAGCATTTGGAGTTTAAAAATAATAAATGCCTTCCCCTTTCTATCCAGTTAAATGGTTTGTGACCATCTGCCAAGTGCTCAGCGTCACACTTGTTTATATCTACTCTTCCCTCTCTGTAGACCTGGGGTAAGGTTAGGAACAGAACCAATTTTGGAACAAAATAGTTAAAGTTGCAGCCCACACAGTATCCACTGGTGAGAGATTAATGTGGATTTTTGTACTTTGCCTCATTGTGACTCCTTAATCCGGCATATATTCCAAAGAAATAATGCCATTAGAGGATTAGTGCCACAAGTTCATTTGAAAAAAAGGATTTGCAAACACTGAAATCCTATATTCTATGCACTTAATCACTGAGTATCATTTTGGGGATTTCCTCTCCCTTTAGTAGTGTCTATTTCAATGAAACCCAAGCACAGTAGCAACTCTGTTTTGGATGGCCCTTATTCTCCATTAAAGGAAAACAAAACCCCAAGCATCTGATTAAAATAACACAGAACTTAACACACTGGACTAAACGCATCCTTGCTGTTGCACCATTGCTGCCGTTACACCAGGGAGGCACCTGGCCCAATATTTACATAGAGTGTAATGATTTTGCATATTTATCTTCTAGGGTTTTTTAATATTCTGAGCCCTGTAGCATGTAATAACACAGTGACCTTTGTCTGCTTCTAAGGCAGTTCCCTTCTCCAGCCTTGTCCACACCCAGTGAAACCACTGTTCTCTCTGTGGGAAAAGCAGACTGAATCACTGCCAGGTTACTCTTCCTTTTCCTCTCTGCTGCACTGTTTCCCCTTTCTGCAGGATTGCCACTGCCTGCAGCAGCCTCCATGGGCTTCTCTTGCTTGGCTCGCCTTGTGGCAGGCTGCCCAGGGGAAGTGGGCAGTTGCACGGACCAAGAAATTGCTGTGGGTCGAAAAAATGGGTTTTGCCCCACTGCTGACTTATTTAGTGCCAGGTGACTTGTTCTTGGACTGGGCCAGGAGCTGCTGCCAAATGAGGGCAAGGGAAGCATGGCCTGCTCCAGTGCCAGGATTGCTGCCCTCATCTTTCCCAGCCATGTACATCAAACCATGCCCTCCACTGCTCTCCCCATCCTCTCTCTCCTGCCCCATCCCTGCCCTTCATCTTCCAACTTCCACCCAGTTCTGATCACTTATAACTGAGGCAGCAAAATTCAGTCTTATCTACATAGCTGAGGAGCCTTCAGCTGGCACTGATGGTCTGTTGCTCATGCCATAAAATCTGTGTCATCCACCTTTTTGATGCTGACTCTCTTTACACCCAGGCAATTCACAGAGCAGCAGCAATCAGATTTACAGATTGATGAAAACCTTCAGAAGAGACTGCACGTACAATGGGCTGGAAGGACCATTCCTTGAGGATGAATGGATAGATGCAGCTGCACCCACTAGCAGGAAGTGCTCTGCAGAACTTAGGTTAGGAAGTGTAGCTTGGGCTTCCAGGTAGAGCTCAGCAGTGTGCTGCCACTTGGAAGAATACTTTTTCCATATAATCTTATGCTCTCAGAAATATGGTGTGACTCACTCTGGACTTCCCTGCACTGAGATCAGTGTGCATGCCCAAGGATTCACTTTGGTCCAAAGTGCCTGAGTATTCTCATAATTTCCCACAAAATAAATATTTGACCTGATTTTTATAGCCTGTCAGTAGTTCCTGAGGCAGGTGTTTAATATACATTTCACTGAGTTGTGAAAACTAAATAAAACCCATTCAGTATTTATGCCTAACCATAGACTGATCGCAGGGGGGATGTTGAAGAGAACGTACAAAACCAGCTCAGTCTTTGGTTTCGGAAACACGTACGACTGAGTAACCTGAAACAGTCCCCTAAACTCAGTGAGGCTCTTCATGGGCAGAAAGGCTGCAAAAGATGGACATTTCACTGTACTTTCACACTTTAAAACATAACAAAAAGCACAGTTAGGGAACTCTGGTGTGAGCATGAAAAGGTGTTCTCTGCCTGACCTGAAGGGGCTGCATGCTTGGCAGGACAATCTTGCAGGTGCATGTGCTGGATGAACTGGTCAAGCATAGGTGCCTGATGGTCTCTGTTGCCACCGAGTTACTGTGAGTATTTCAACCTCATCTATATAAGCACGAGCCACTAAACACAAACTGTAGAATTCCAAGACATATTCTTTTTCTCAAAACCACAAGTTACATTACCTACTATAAAATATTAGCAATGATAACTAGATTTTTTTCCAACTACTATCTCTTTTTGAGTATGCATTTTGGTTTTCATAAAAAGCATGACTAAAAGATCTAGCACAACAAACATGTCTTTATGTCCACCATGCAGTTATTTTTAACACTGATATTGAATTACTCTTTTTAAACTGGAACTACACAAACACAAACTTAATGTTTCATTCTCTGCTGCAAAATACTAGTCTGTCAGAGAAGATTTTCAGGTCTGGAAAATTCTTTTTGGTTGAACTTATGCCAGGAATAATCCCCTTTCAGTTAATCATTTACATGAATGTGTAATCTGCAGAGTTCATGCAAGGCCTGCAAACTATATTAATTACTAGAAACCTAATTAGAAATCAACAGAGTCAAAGGATCAGTGTTACTTCCATACGGTACCATCTGGTACAATGGGTTTGGATAGTTCTGCAAAACTCCCCATTGCATTCTGTGCAACTTCACCTGAATATATGTTGCCAGAGGGAGCAAGTTGATGCCAATATATGAGCTGGTAAATAAAGCATTTTTAGGATCATTCTAAGTGACAGCATCTGAGTTAGTTCAGAAAAGAGTATTTAATCAACAGTTTGCTTTTTGAATGCTGTACCAATGCAGTTGTAACTTGCCTTTCCCCATCCAAAAAATGCTTTAAATCCATACCCAGGCTAATGAAAAGATCCCCAAACAAGCAAATATGAACATATTCCATAAAATGGTTTAATTAAAGATAATAAGTGTGTGTATTGATTTTGCTTTGTTAATTATTACTCCAATGTAAAAAGGCATTTGCAGAGTGAAAAGAGTGAAATTCCGTAGCTGACATGAAGGCAGTAGTGTGGCTTCCATTCCCTCTGGTGTGTGTGCGTGGAAATGGCAATATAATTTTACCAAGTGATTTGCTCTTTCAGCATGTGGCCAGGCTGAAAGTTTTGATGAAAAACATTTCAGTCCTGTTTGAGACCATGCCAGCCAAGCAAAAAAAAGAGGTTTCTGAAAACTCAGCTTGTATGGTTTTGAGTCCAAACATTTTCATTCAGAGATACATCAAATCCAATTTTCTTTCAACACACAATGTTTGGTCAATTTAATTTTCAAAGGAACTTAATAGTTAGACATAGTTCATCACTTAGATTCAGTCATTGTCTTTTGTAATTTACATCAGCCATGCTAAGTAAGATTCAGTAGCTTCAGTTTTGTGCCTGTTTGTGTCCAGGTCTCTGGTAAATTCTCAGTTTTCCATTGGGAATGAGACAGCTCTGTAAATCCACCCAGTCTCTCCAAATTTCTCTTAAGTTAAATGTAGTGCTTTCCCATTCAGCAGCCAATTGTGTTACACTCTGTATTACCTTTCCAGTGAGGTATTTGTTGATCTTGTCTGTATGAATTCAGTACAATTGAACACCAGAGCTGGGCACCTCCTTCTTCAGAATGTCCTGCAACTCAGAAGGAGCAGGATCACCTACCCTGAAACAGAGGAAAGGGCTGAGAATTAGAAAAAAATCTGAATTTCCAAGGAGCACTACACCTTAAAGGTCATTCTGCACACCCACACGCCAGATGATTACAGTGACACTGACACAGAGCTTTGTCAATTCCCGTCTCTGGCTATTTCTCATATTCTTCTAAGTGGACACAAAAGCAAGATTCCATGTGTTTCTAAGCCAGCTGCATCACTGTAGAGAGTGGTGATTGTTTCTAATCCCAGGATTTTAGAACACTACTTGTTCAAGCTCGTTCTTGGGATTCCCAACCTACTGGTTCCAGACTTCCCAACCCACCCATCAGACCACCTTGTTCCTTACCTACACTGCCAGCTGTGAGCATGTTACTCTTCTAGTTTAAACTTCTTTGGGGAAACATGGAAGGAAGTAAGGCTTTATGTCTCAACACAGATTTCATTTTAGAAAAAGACAGAGTGATCTGTGATAAAGAAGCCATTTGCTAAGATCTATATCAGTCCGGCTCATTTCATTACAAAGAAATAACCCTCCACTGAAGTGTATCTTGCTTCAGTGAACTTCATAAACAGAAGAAATAAGGATTATCAGTCTTCCACAAATTTCTCACTTATGACAGACAGAATTTAGAAACAGTGGATTTAAACCTGCTTATACTCTAGTTTAGCAGGTTATCTACTTATTCAAATCCATTCCAGCACTGCATTTTGATAAACAACATAATTCTTCAACTGGTAATAAAATAGTCTAATATAATTTTTGCCTTCCATTTTTGAAGACCACAAATCCCATCAGCTGAACCAGTCTGTCCTTGATTTTGTCAACAGAGAACAAAGTTCTGACCCAAATACATTCTGAGAAAATGTCTGGTGATGACAGTAAGACTAGTTCTACCTGAGTGCATGGAGCTGAACTCACACTGATAACTCATTCTGCTACTTCAGGAACTGAGAAAGATGTGACAGTAGCTGACATTTATTATGAAATTAATATAGAAAGAGTCTCCTGGTTCTTAATTCAGCTTTAGAATAGTACGGAAACTGCCAAAATCTGTTGGTTTTTTTGGTATCATTCTTCCAGTTCCTTGTCATCTGTGGTGAAATGATGCTCTCTGGGGGCATCCTATACTGGATGTGTGAATTGCGGCTTTGAGACTTCGGCACTGCTCGCTGCAGAGGTAATCCCAGGCAAAAAGGCTGGGTAAGAACGTGCAGGAGGTGGTGTGATCCCAGCTCCATCTTTTCCACTAGTCTATACTTTATGTCAGTAGATGAGGCGACAAACACCAGATTCTAGGTGGGAGCTGTCAGGCTATGGCCATCCCCTGTGCACACAGGAATCTGAGTGTCAGCATTTCCCCACTCTCAGATTTCTCTTCAAAGGGAATAAAGTGGGACTACACTGTCCTAAACCATCTTAGCTAACAGTCACTGACAAACCAAGGCCCAGATCAATTTGATATATTCTATGTTACTTCTTTCTGTGCATAACTCATCTCCTGTGTCTCTCTCTCCCCTCTTTGCTGCTCTGCCATTTTTCCTGTGGCTGAAGATGACCAGCAGAAACAGGACTGCTGAGATACACACAGACTGCTGCATGATTCAGAAATACACCCCTGCCTGATGTTTGTGAAATCCAGTCAATGACTAGATCTTCTCTGGAGAGTGACCATTAACGCATCTTTATGAATTGTGGTTGTCACACTTCACTACAGCAATCCTGCTTCTGTGCCAGAAACCACAGGTTGGATGCCAGGGGTCTTGCGGAGCCGTGTTCTCTCTCTCTAAACTTCCCTCATTAGGTAAAACAGGAAAAAAATATATATATCCTTATTATATTGCTAGTTTTTTTCTCTTCAGGAAGTAATTTTTCCTAGTATTAAACTTTTTGTGGTTTTCCTGAAATGTGATTCACAGGGAGAGACATCTAATGAAAAATGTACACTGATGCAAGACTTGGCTTTTGATTTATTTGAGCAAATTCATATCTCACAAAACATTTGATTCAGAGTCTCCTAGACAATCTTGGAAAAGTCCACACAGAGGAACTTTTTTCAAGACTGTATGTCCTCCTTACATTTCAAGTCAATTCTTTGTCTGCCTGCACATGCAAAGATTTGGAGAGCCACATGAAAAATCTCAGGTTACTTTAGCTGGTCTCTAATTCCTTCTTTTAAAGGAAGTCCAAAAATTATTTATAAACCTATTACTGGAATTTTTTTAAAAAGAATTATTCTGAGTGTGATTTGCTTCATTATAAAGAACACCTAGACAGCAACAAAACAGCCGTGATAGCATTTACAGCAGAAATATTTAGTCACGTTCACTTAAAGAAATTATAAATAATCCCACATTAGATACTATATATATGTATTTTGTATTATGCTATAAAAAAATAGTTGGCTTTCTGTAAGGATGTGCTGAAGTATGGCAGAACTACATCCCTTCACTAATGATAACACTTCCCTGGGAGGAATTTTCAATAGGAATGAGTCCATTCTCTCCAGGTTTAGGCATTGTGTAGTGTTTGAGAGAGGATGAGAGGCAAGTTTTTTGTTGTAGCAGCAAGCACTTGATAAACTTCAGGCAAGTCAACAAAGGATTAACAAACATCAAGCCTGACATCCCATCAGCTGACATAAATAATAAAAGAATCTCACCACTCCCTGACATTTTATAAATCTGCCATTTATCAGGTAGTTTTTCTGAGAGGTAATTCACTGAGAGTGAGAATTAAAGAGTAAACTGCCGGCTTGAGCAGTATAACCATCTGATCCCTGTGTTAGCCTCACAATATGCTTAACAGGATTTCCACCTTCTAGTTACCCCCATCTAATGGGATACACGGTTTTGGGATAACAGAGTTTGGAGTAACTGCTTACCAATGATCAGAAGTAGTTCCTTTCTAAAAATCAGTATAAACAGGTAACACAATGCACAAGAGCTTAAGCAATTGTTAACCTCCTCTCATATTTCTTGTTGGAACAGGAAGATTTTAAGTGAATGCATCAAGCATCTTAAAAGCTAACAACAGCTTAGCAGGTTAAATGTGAAATAGGTTTATCAGATCAGTGTAGTGCTCTTCTTGTAATTATGTTTTTACAGCCTGGCTAGGGGATGGTATTGGAGAAGGGCTTGTGATGTCAGAGTGGGTAGGGCTTAAAGCAGGGATGAGAGCTAATCAAGATAAATTCGATTTGTATTTAAAGTAAAGTCAGCGTTAGTTAAGGCAGTTTTTGACATGTTAATCTTGATGTGTTTTAAAAGCTGCCAATCACATTACTGGTGTGGCTTGAAAGGAAGACTTATAGTGAAGGCACATACTCTTGGATGTTCATGGTGTCTTCATTTTTCCCAAAACTAAGGTCTTCACAATAGATGTAAGTATACATGAAATGAAAATTAAAAGTGCTAGTTTTTAACGTAAATGGGAATACAACATCTGCTAAGCAATACCAAGAGGTGTATGATTTTTAAGATTTTGATAGGAAAGCCTTATCTCACGATAGAAACAGAGCAGATCAAAACAGACATCTTCATAGTGGTTCTCTAAGAGCAGCGCTCGGGTGCAGAGAGTAAAGTTAGAAGTAGGCAGCAGTGGCACAAAAAAATTATGTGATTAACAATGTTCTGATTTCTCAGCAATCTGCAATATGTATTCGTATGGGTAAATAATCCTGCATATTCAGGTGGAAATGCTGTATATTTTATGACAGAATCTTTACCATTTTGGAAACATTTAAAGATCTGTTTCACAAATGAGGATTTTGCTTTGGGAAGGCTTGTCATTGCATACTCGCTATTTTTCTAGAAATCTTTGGATAGAGATTGAGTTGCTTGATGTATTTGCACAAAATGCTTTACTCTTTTGTCTAACCATAACAAAATATCCTTAAAAGCTGATTGTTATTACAGACAGCTTAATCTAATGTGTTAATTTATGTTTTTAAAGTACAATAGAAAAACCTCACTAATTTACAGATACTCCCTGGACCAGTAGATTTTCTGAATCAGTGAGCAATGAGAATTATTCAAGGCTATCATCACATAGATATATTGGTCTGTCTTAGTCTGATGTACCTACATTAGATTTACATAGTTAAAATTTTGCTTAAGTACATAGCCATTGTAAAAGACACGCATGTGAGCAGCTTTGTGGACTGCCAATGTGATATATTTTGTATGAATAATATCATAATGCAATGAAGGTTCCTTATATCTTGTTATCTGAATACTTGGGTAAAATTAACAGTAGACTGAGAAAGGCTTGGGCACTATTATATTGCCTTTGGAGCTAAAACTTCAAGTTCTTCCATTACAGAGTATGTGAATTTCCATATCTCCTCAGTGCCCCAGAGTTATGGAAAGAGTGTGAGAGAGGAGCAATCCTGGCTTGAGTAATTTTATTATGGTCTGATCCTGCAAACTGGAGCTGAAAGTGTTCTGTCTGTTCAAGATGCTGATTTCTGAGTCTGTTTACAGGATCAGATGTGCAATTTCATATGTTAAACTCGCAAAGGGGGGAAAAGTTGGCATTAAAACTTGCAACTTCATATATAAACTTGGAAAATAACAGTGGGTTTAGTATCTGATATATATGACTCACATATATTTTAATATCCTGAAAAAAATATTTTAAGATGAGTGTGTGCTCTCTTTTGCTTTGTAATAAAGTAAGCTAACCTGAAATGATTAATGATAAAAACCTTCACTATCTTGTCTTACCTTAGTGCTGTAAGACATGTCAAATGCAATTTTCCATTTTATCAGAGGACTTTGGAAGCCCAAAGGATAATGCTGCTGTACTTAATACCGTAACTGAAGAGGGAAGGTACTGAGGAATCAGGACAAGTTTCCTAGGTTCAAACTCTTACTTAGCCAGTGAAGACTTGTTAAATAAAAACAGTTTTGAATAGCCTTCCTAAAACTCCTAATGATGTTTGGAAATACAAGCCTTGCTCTGCAATTGTCAGAAACCTTTCCATCCCAAGAATTCCATTTCTAGTATTTAAATCAAACAAAAAAATTTTATGCTTTAAAAGTAAAAATTATTAAAAAATTATTTTAAAAGTTTAGTTTCCCTTTAACTGATCCCACTTAAGCCACATATTGCAATCTTCAGGCTTCTAAAAGAATCAAAGACAAGAGGATAATGTTTCAAATGTCACTGCTAATTATGAAATAAAAATCCGCAAGGAAAACAAATTACATCATGCTTTTTTTCTCTCTGTATATAACCAATGCAATGGAGAAGCCCATCCCTTGTAAACAGCTTCTCCATGTACCAGTTTGTCAGGATGCAGGGTGGGAGTACAATGTTACACACAGACACGTGTTCATGCACACGCTTGCTCTGCTACAACCACTGTTTTCATTAGTTCTTACTTAGGGTTGTTTATTTTTTTTAAAAGGCATAGTTAGAGCACTCAATGTGATCCCAGCTGGAGCCTTGGGGTGCTGCCTGGGGTTACAGCACTGACCTGAGAGGGAGAAATGCTAAGTGCAATTCCCACTTCACAGCTGCTTACTGTCCTGTATCTATATCCCTCCAATGCTGTATCGAATGGCAGGACTGCTGCTTTTTCCTGCACCATCTGTCTGTCTCACCTCGTGGGCTTTGAGGGCTCCTGCTGTGTGTTTGTGCTCAGCACAACGCATCTCCACCTTTGGGTTTAGCCAATACATTCTGACTCTTACCTTAGCACATAGGAGTGTTCCCAAGATGAATGAATTCCCCTTACAAACCTAACTGAGTTCCTGAAGGACTGAAATTGCCAATATTAGGCCTTAATTTCTTCCCAAGACCAGTGTCTTTAAAGAGTGACTTGCTGCTTGCAACCTTAACAATTAGCTCCCTCAAAAATGGTGAAACATCTGTGTCTTCATTTCAGTGTAAAGGCATGCAATGTAAATTCTGCTGGCTGACACACACAGTATAAATAGTTATTTTCCTTTCTTTAGGGAATGTATCGTTCTCAATCCAGTTTTAGGATTACACTCTAATCTCAGTCTCTGAACAGTCTGTGCCCACGTATCAAGGATTAGAATTTAGCCCTACAGCCTCTCCAGTGGTACCTTACCCCAATTAAGATGACATATTTCATGATCCTGTATGACATAATGTTCATAAAATTGCTTTCTTGCTTTCCACAAGTTATTCATTTTGCTGTCTGTGGGTTCTTAAATAAGTACAGTTTCTAGCTTTATGACTCGTAGCATAGGTTTAGGGCAAGAACTATTGATACTACTGTTAATACTATTAGAGTATTAATAATAGGGGAATATTGATCTATATTTTAAGACATTGCTCACGTAATCAGGACAGCTTTTTCTAAAAGAGCACCCAATGGGAATAAAAATGAGACTATGCATGCAATTCCTCATATATTTCATTCATAAGCACGTATACATGTTTATATTATATGTTTAACTGATTCCTCTGGCACATTTACCTGAGCATTGTAAACAATACTCAGCTTCTTCCAAACATTTTGTTGATCTACTCCAAAGGTATACTGAGCACTGCTTTTAAAAATTGCTAATTCCACATGTTGGATGTACATAAAAGCAGTATTAGCTGATAAAATCTGAACGCATTTAGGTAAAAAAGACAAGTCTTCCAACAATTCTAAGTTATACATAAGACAATACTGTATTTTGCCAATGCAATTAATATAGATACACAGACTGCTATAAACATTTTGAAACTGCGTATAGCATGATCAGATTTGCAAATGGTTCTGGTTCATGAAGTTCGTGTCTTGCCACTTCTCATCTAATAAATAGAGACAGAATTAGTACTGGGTGAGTGGTTCTGCCTGCTGCCAAGAAGGGTTTGCTAAGGGTAAGACTCTAAAGGTAGAGATTAACTTGTCTTCATCCCTGTAATGTGCTGTACAGCCAGGATTTGTGCAATAGGATCAGAGAAGAGCCATATATGAATGTAACCCTGGACAGCTGGTGTGTATGAATTTATATGATCCCTGATGCAAGATTTTGAGCTGCTCTCAAATCCTAGCTAATATATGTATCAGAAGTATACTTTCCCTGTTCTCTGAGATCCTTGTTTCTGAAAATGGTTTCTAATATGCTGGTTGTTATGAAAATAATATGAAACGTAAGTACCCTAAATTTGATCTGCAAGTTGGAACCCCAGCTAATTAATGAAAAAAGGTTTCTTTCCAAATGGAATAACAGATTAGTCAAGTTCAGTATCTCCTCCTGACACAGTTACACAAGTCTTTATATTAGGTTAATAAGCTAACTACTTATTGTACCTGAGCAATTCAACATTTCCTTGAACGGAAAATTCAGGGGAAATAAACAAGTAATTTAATGTGGGTAATATATACATGCAAAATGTGCCCTTTAAGTAAAATATACACTACACTGATATCCCAACATTCAGCTAGGAAAAATAGATTGTAACTTTGGTAGAAGTAACATCTGAATTTTTTACCATAAACAGTAGAGTTATTAATAATAGAGTTATTTTCACATATCTGAGAACAAATCCAAGCTAAGTTATACAGGATTAACTGGCACACAAACAAAAAAAAAAACAAAACCAGAACGACTTGAGGAATAACTCAAGTGAAAACCTCATTAAAGAATCAAACTCTCCTTTTGGCTCATGATGATTCAAAAACTAGGTCAGTGGAAACAGTAAGCTACAGCTTTAGTGGAAGAAGATACCAGTGGACTTTCAAGTCATATTATTCCATGACATTTTTCAATACTATATCTTTTCCACATCAAACCAACTGACCACCTAGTCTGTCCTTGCAAGGATAAGTTCCTTACATGATGAACATTTCCGGAAGAGATGAACGGTGCTAGAAACAGCGCTCTGTGAATCTTGGTCATCTTGGGGATAATAACCTATCAACAAATATAGATCAACTCCAGTATGGATGCTGCTGTATGTGGTACCCTACACTCATTGAAAATTCCAGTATTTGAAAGAAAATGTCTCTTTTAAAAATAAAGATTTTGAGAAAGAACTTAAATAGTTTCTACTTCAACTCTGAAAGGAGGTTATTTGAGAGACCACCTGTCAACAGACAGCATAACATACTTCACATTCATCACAAAATCCAGTTTTATTTTGGTAACCACACACAGTATACAGAGAATGGTAGTGATGCTACTGGTTTCTAACCACAACTGCCTCTTGGGTAGTGATAGATGTCTGTCAGAACATGCAGGGTATACAGGATCCTATGTGGAGGTCGTGGATTTGTGTCAGAATAGATGGATCTTTTAAAATAAAAGGGTTAAATCTCCCTGTTTTTTCCATTATGTCTGTCTGGACCACTGCTGGTTTCTTTTCATATTCCCTAGTCAGGTGCACCAGGCAAAGGCCAAAGGCCAGGCTGTAAGGAAGTTAGCATGAAGTTTAAAATTCCAGAGTTTAATACACAGTCACTCATCTGTGAAAGGAAACAATCTTAAATGGCTCACTGGACCAGTATGGTATGGCAAATCCCAGTTGCCATCAATTTTTTGAGCTGCTGTAAAGTTTAGTTCAGCACTAAATCGCTTTAGTACTGAGCTTTAAAATACTTTAGCAGCTCAGAAGCACTTTGGCAGCTCAAATGCTCTTCATGAAGCACCCAGCATCCTAAACCTCTTTAAGTCTGAAGAATCCTAAAAAAAAAAGACAAATGGAAACATGTCCAGCAGCACATATTCAGATACTTATGTCAAGAGCAAAGGACATGGTACTGTTCTTGGATTTTACAGGCCTGTCTGCTTGTAGGAAGGCTTGAATCTTGGCCAACACAGAACCTGGCTTTTACAACATTTATAAATGTAAAGACCTTTTTTATTTCAAGGGAACACCAGCAGCGTGGTCCAAATACAGTCTCTGCTCTCAATCTGGATCACCAAAATTACAAATCTGCCTACCTTTTGGAAAACTCATTTTGAAGCTGAGACTAAGTATCTTCAGCATTCCGAGGACATGATAGCTTTCCCTCAAAATCTTTTGTAACTCATCAATAGGTCAAAGATAATAAAAGGAGTTATAACAATTACCCTAATTTATAAAAGTCTTGTGTAACAAAATATTAGATTTGGCTTCCATCAGATTTTGGATAAAGATTTTAGAGTTTGGTTCCATTTTGGAGAAGGACTGGCTGTGCAAAAGGCAAGCTTGGCTGTTCATGCTTAGTGCTGCTTAGAAATTTCTGTATCCTAGCCTGCTGGTTTAAAGGTAAACAAACCACTTGGCAACTGGATCTGCCTTAGAGTCATAACAATGCTAACACCTCAAGCTGTACTTGATCTCACTGGTACTTGTACAACACCCCTGCCTTTGCTGGATTTTAGTTTATCATGCCACTGACTCAGTAAGGCAGGGGCAACACAGTATAGAAATGAAAATATGTTTTAGCCTGCAAAGTAAGCAAGTTCAGCACAAAAATGAAAATACACAAGGAAAGATCTGAGCAAAAAGTAGCTAACAGCTTTCAGAGAAGGTTGGCATTTTAATGTAATATTATTTTCATAACATGCTAAAGGCAAATTGGTCAGTAAGCCATAAAAAGTCAAACCATCCAAAGTTCTAGATTATTCCAGCCATATGTGCTTCAAAGATTGCATGTCATTGGAGTGATTATTAACATGAATTCAGCAGTTGTCAGCACTGAGCTGAAATGGAAGGTGACTGCTGCCAGGGCATTTGTCAGTAATGGTTTCTCCACCATGGGAAATCAGACCAGACCCAGAGGAAAGAACTCTGATGCCCTTAGTGGCACAGTCAGTCCTCTGTCTCTTAAATCCTGTTTTGCAATGATTTCTGTTTGCTGGCTTTCATGGAAAGGTTCAAAAAGGTATAATTCATTTGAGCTCTCTATCTCTGTGCTTCTCCTTTTGCATTTCTAAGGCATCTCTCACTGTTATCTGTACTACGTGCTGGCTGAACACATGGAACTATAACTCTCTACAGGATGAGAAATTATTAATTAAATATTATATCTTTCATCTTTAAGGAGAGAGAAAGAATCCATTTCATTAGAGCTAATGGGGAAGAAAATTAAACTCATTAATTTCAATTTACTTAAAAAAACCCCATTCATCATTTTCTGTGCCAATCCATTTTGAAACAAATGTACAGAGGCTGTCTGGAGAGGTTTCCTGTGAGGGCGTTCAGAACAGCTTTTTAACATCCAGGCTGTGGGTTGGAGGACTTATTTCCTCTATGGCCTATCTGCACAAATAATCCTGTTGTAGATGGTTCCCCCAAATCCTGTCAGGGCATATCGTGGTTACTCATTCCCCTGGTATCAGGATCATTTGTGATTTAGCCACCTGCTTCTTTGGACAGACTTAGAAGTGCTGATGGAATCCACCTCAAGGACACTGCAGCTATTCAACTATGCATTTGCAGAGTATAAGTTTTCAGTCTAGAGTTCTGTTCTTCATCTGTCTTTATTTACCTGTACATATACGGATTGTTAAGCTGGTTTTATCGGTTTTCATCACTACAAAACACGTTCTTTTACTTTTCTACTTCATTTGGCAGTCTTAAGCAGCTGATGTAATTTGGAACAGCTTATTCCTATTACACCATTTCTTTCCATCCATTTCACTTAAAGTAGACAGGGCTCCAAACTATTACAATTCTCAAAGCAAAGATATCTGCCTTCTTGACTATGAGCGTGTCACTGTATTCAGGGCTGCTGTGATACACCAAGGGCTGCAGGCAAAAGCCTTTGGCTTAATTACATCCTTCTGAGCAGCTGATATTTCCCAGCATCCTGACTTTCCTTGCATAGGAAGGACACTGAACAACTAAACAAGGGCAATATTTGGATTGTCCTGAAAACTGGAAGTTTCTATATGATAACTGATACAATCCACAACCACTGAAGAGTACAGCTCTGACTGGCAGAAGGACAACTTGCTTATCTGAGAAATAACTTGTGTAACCTGCTCTGTTTCTTACATTGTGGAATGTCTTATCCTTTTCTTTGGGCCTGCTGATTCAGTCTTTTACAACAGTGAAGTTTTTGCCATCTCCTTGCAGCATGACTCCACGAGATCATATGAGAAAAATGTCAATTCTGGGGGAACAAGGAGCACTAGAAGAAAAGCACTTATACCGATTAGCAAGTGGCATGGCAGCAGGAGGTAAGCAGGAAGAAACCTAACTGTGCATTTCTTTATAGGATTATTGATATCTGTACAACATACAAGAAACAGCCAGCAAAAGGTTTAATGTCTTTGAAGGGTATCTCAAATTTATCTTGGGAGGAACTGGAGAAATACTTCTCTTAAGGTAATTAAATGTTAACATTAGGGATTCTTGAGAATTTGATCAAGAGATACTAAGTTTCGGGAAGAAGAGTAAGGTCATACAGGAACTCAGTACCAAAAGCCATAGCTGGGTATTATGGGGTTCTGGCTCACTACTGCAGGCTCTTCCGTCTGGAGATGCTGTCTAATGATAAGGCAGGTTCCAGCTAATAAGATTTTTCTAAAAACAAAACTGTATTAGAAATTAAAACTCTCTCAAGCAGATAACTTAGCATTCATTGCTATTCTCTTCTGTTTCATAGCAATACATGAATTATTGTTAATTGCAAACTGCCCTGTTGTACACGACTGTGCATATTCTGTTTATTTTTACTGCAGTTTGATTGTATAAATCTACATTATTTAAACAAAGTGGTTAAGGTGGCAGTCAAAACATCTATTTTATTTGCTGCCGTTACAAAATGTGTGATTTGCTAACTTATACTAAAATACCTTCACTTCAAAAACAAAAAAAAACCCACATTTTCTCTGGTGAAGTGATACTGCAGACAGAACCACTTTCTAATTTTCTGCATTGATAACAGAACTGTATATGCTTTGTGTCAGAACTGCGGCAGAGGCAAGAGATGCTAATGAGAAATCAGCTGATGGCAGTAAACCCTCAGCTAATGGGCGCGGGCCAGCAGAGGATGCAGGCGATCCCCGCCCAGTTTGAGCCTCGACTGGTAGACAGGTATTTTGCACCATTTTCATATTATAACACTGCAGTTAAAAAAAAAAAAAAATTGTGCAAGGGCTGTACCTGAGTATATAAATATCTTAGATTATTCTTAACTAAATAATATCCTTTGTACATCTGAATGTATTTATTTCCTATCAGAGATCTGTTACCTTCAACTGAAATGATGGCATCAGCTGACCCACGGCAAATCCACATCACGTCCCAACTTGGACCCGCAGTCCCACAGCACGCAAACATGCCAAACTTATTGTCCAACCGTGTTTACCCAGGGCCAGGTAATGAAGCACTCTCTGCATCCTGAAATGTGACAGCATGTAAATGAGAAAGCAAACTGCTCCTCCCAGGTTTTCATGCAGTGACAATAAGAGTTTATTTTCTTTGGAATAATAGTCTCACTAAAAGGAGTAAAAGGAGGCAGTCTGCACACCAGGGATACTAAACTATGTCATTTCAAGTCTAAATACACTCAATTTAGTTTTTATTAAATACACTGTTTTCAAAATTGTTTGCATGTTTGTGTTCTCTCCTTTTCCTTTTGTATTTTCCAAGCATTTTCACACCTAAACAGAAGGCTGTAGCTAAACAAATGACTCCAAACAACACTTTTTGCCACATTTAACTCTTGCTCATGTATGAGCATTGGCTGTTTTACACGACTTCTTTACTGGTCACATTCTTTAATCATAACACCACATGCTATTTTACTCATGTAGAGCAACTACAATCCTTTCATTAAAGGCTCAAAGACACAGGGCATAGCTATAAGGGGAAGGCTGGATGTCACAGCATGACCACACGACTGTGGCACACACAGCGTGCTGTACAGAGGTTTACACATCACTTTGTATGTAGAGGTCATATCTTAAGGTTCCTTCTTTGAGATGAGCAAATTCTTGATGGCACATAGACTTATAAACACGAATTTCTGGCATCAGCTCCCCCCCCAAACAACAGATCTCAAACAACAGAATCCCTCAAGAGGAAATGTAATTTACAATTACGTGGCACATAGGCTGAAAACAGTCTTGAAGAAACAGGTTTGCATTAACTGTTGATTATTATTTTTTGAGCAGCTCTATGTACTTCAAAGACATAAGTCACCAAATACAGCCACGCTGGTGTTTCTTTCCTGTACAGATAACAGCAGGTATAGAGAGCTACAGATCTGATCCTGCGAACACCTGATGCTGGACTTCATATTTCTACTATGTTTTTTCACCAAAGTAATGAACACAAATAGGATTTAACTTGAAGTCATATCAGCTTCCTGCTGAAGCACATAGTTCAACTCTCAAAAAGGTCTTTAAAGCATCCCTGCATTGCTTTGGGGTTTGTGTATTTGCTCGGGGAAGCAAGTGAATCTTACAGATTTTTCTTTCCCCCCTTCCCTTGAAGGATATAGTTTTCTGCAACCAGAATCCATGGAAGCTGTGGCCAGAAGACAGGAACTCGTTCAAAAGCAAAATATTGCCAGGTAATCAATAAGTAAGATTTGCTATGAGTTGCATGCCAGGATGAGGGCAGCAAAGGCAGCTTCAAATTATTAAGCTACAAACTTTTTGTGGGTTTTAATTTACAGTGATTGAGGTTCTTTTTCAAGTCACCTAGAGAAGAAGAGGGCCCTTTATTATCTCTTAAGGTGTGAAGCTACTGAACTTTCTGCTTGTAGCCTTAAAATTATATAAGGAAAATAAACAAGACCATCAGCTTGATTAAAGAAACAAACAAGCTACAAACATCAGCCCCAGCCCTTGAACTCTGGATCCAAACACCCTGAATGTACAAAAAGTCAGAAACAAATACAAACTTTACAGCTGTGTGCTATCACACACAACATCTTAGGCCTTTACAGATGGGCCCTTGGGATGTTTAGCCGTGTCTCCACCCTACCAGAGTGGGCAGCTTTCCTAGTTTAATCAAATAGTCTGAGTGTCAGGGGGACTGTAAGGAGTCCAGTTATCAGTTTCAGTGTAATCAGTAGCTGGTTAAGCATCTACCAGCGTCCTCCCTCACAGCCACACCATTTCTATATGTGCTTTCTAACCTCAGCCATGCCTGCACTGGGCTTTGCACAGCACTGAGTAGCAGCACCCCTCACGTAGCAAGACTAAGAGCAAAGAAGACATAAATTCTGAGTGGGCGTCTCAAGAGAATTATGACAGCAGTGTTTTGAGCACTTCAGTCAGCAAAGCTTGACTACTAAACTCAAACACAAGATTTGCATCAACAATGCATTCCATACAGCTCCTGGACAGAGCAAAAGCCTTGAGAAAAACAAGCAAAATAGCTAGCAGCGAGCAAGGCCAGCACACATTCACAACCATATCAGAGCTAGTCCTGCCAGTTCAGGCTCTTGCCTCATCCCACCAAATCCAGAAAAACTCCAACATTAAAGAGCTCTGTCTAAATCCATGAAACAACCTTTTATCCCAGGTTTTTGTCATCCTGGCAATTTCTACAAGCTTCACACTACCTTCTGCAGCACAATGCCACCTTAGAAAGGTACTACCTCCTTTCTTCCTTTATAGAAATCAGGTGTTGGCAAATGATTTCCTGCACCTGGGCCCAAATCCTTGCTCTCTGAGTGACTCTGCCTCATACCAAAGCTCAGTGACCCCCCCAACTGCTGGTTCTCAGAGGAGCAGACCATCTTATCTGGAGGAGAATTCAGGAATGTAATGCTCTTTGCTGTTTATCTCCACCTCAAGAGCGGTGTGTGAGTGATGACAATTGGGCAAGATGTACAAGGACATGGTACACAGACAAAACACTTCCACTGGATCTCTGAAACTGATAATTTGGAGGTTGTTGCAAAGATGAAAAGAGGGCAGAGAAAAAGCCTTGAAAGTTAAGTATGATCACATAATTCCTCCATGCAACTATCATTTGAAGAGGGACCTTTTGCCCAAACTGTTCTCTTGATAATGTTACATTAATAAGAAGTTTCCTAAAAGACTCTCTCTGACCTGTTATCCTCATTGCAGTGTTAGGAAAGCTAACTTTAAAGTGCAGTGCATTTCAGAGACTTGGCTGCCCTCACAAACCGTTTTACAGAGATGAATGTGGAAGTCCCACTGAAAGCTCCTTAAAGCAAGGAAGGCAGGCTGAACCACTTCTGGCCTGTGTCTCCTAGACTGTCTCGCTTCTCCCAGTTCTCAGGTCCAGCTGAAGTTGTAGAGTTCTAGGAACCATAGCTTTCTGTTTGATCACTATCTTGGTGCCAGAGAAAGCTGATGCCAGCAAAGGTTGGTACAATGGAGACACATACTGCTCCTTGTATTCTCCGTATTTCACTGGTAAGCCCTCCTGCCCACTATGACAGGGGCAGGAGGTTGACACAGCTCCTGGAGCACCAGCTTTATTCACCAGGAGGGTGATGGGTTGAAAACTCACCATCACGATCTCACACTTTCACACTCTCAGAGCCATGTGCAGGTGAGAGGCACTATGGAAAGTTACTCAAGAGATTTACTCACATTAGGTTACTCTGAATGTATGTACAGGTTCCACAGATAATATAGTTGTAGTTCTTTATCATTTACAATATCACTGCCATTTTCCAGTTTTCAGTGTGATTTCCTGACTGGTAATGTAAAACACGTATTTGCTTTAGTCTTTGACCCTTATGACCCTGGAGACAGTTTTCCAAATCCAAAGTGGGCATAATCACTATAATAATGCCTGTGTTGCCAACATGCAAATAAGACTTATGTGTCTGATATATTATCCAGGGGCATCAAGGGGAAGATATACTTTCTTTTCCCTTTAGTTTAATATATGTGTATGGCAGCATATTAAATATAGGCAGGTTTGCCATTCCATTTGCATTTTGTGACCTCTTACACATAGCAATATAGGGGAGAGAGAAAAAAAGCAGTACTCTTGCCTATTCAATTATCTGAGTTTTAATCTGCTACTGTAAAAAAACAGGTGAGGAAGGAACTAACCAGCCCTAACTACTTGTGCTCTGTGTGTCTCTTAGAATGGAAATGGAGATGAGTGCTATTTTTCAGCAAAAAGAAATGGAGAAAGCTCATCGGAAAGGGCTGCTGGGCCTGGAAGCGCCTTTCCTTTACCATGGGATGCCAGCGAGTCCCATTGCTTTCCGTGGCAGACACAGACTACCCGAAGGGCATCTCCCTAGTGACTTATATGTTCATCGTACCACCCTTGATGAAATCCATGGCAACACTATGCTCATGGCAACCAGCCCATACCCTCCAGTCAGCACTTTGCAAAGGGAGAGGGGACGTCGACCAGGGAGAAGAGCTGGAAATCACAAAACTGCAGACTGCAGTGCCAATGGCACGAAGAACCAAGCTGACGACAAAACTATGGACCCTGCTTCAGCTGCAGTGGATGATGAGAAAGAAGACAAGAAAGAAGCAGAGGTGGAGACGCCAAACAAACATGAACAAAGCAAAAACCAGACTGAGCCATCTGCAGTTGCCAAAAACTGTAAAGAGTTTGAACAAGGCTTGAGAAAAAACTGTGTTACTCATGAAATCTCTGCTGAAACCAACAGCTGCAGGAACACAACTGAGAAGGAATCTAATAGCTCCTGTGCTGCTTTTGATGACAAATACATGTACCCTCCTGCAATCCCATTCTCAGCATTACCATATGGATTTCCAGTACCCAGCAACCCATTGCTACCTTCAGGTTTGTTGAGTCTCCAGATTACAGTCAGAGTGGCATGTTGATATTATTTATTTTTATTGATTTGCTCTCATTTCTTCCTTCTGTTTTAATCAAATTTTTGGTATGATAGAGTCATGGCAGCTCAACATAGAATTTGTATACTCCAAATGGCAATAACTTGATAAATCACAGTCAGCAAATGTAAAGAGTGGTTTTCCCAACTTGCAAATTGTGCTGCTTGCTGGCGTAACAGAGGTTTTAGCCTATTATAGGTAGCACTGCTTTTCTTGGCAAGACAATGCAATTGCACAGCAAAAAGTCACAAAGTTCTAATTCTCTGTGCCATGCACTATACCACTGCAGGATGTCATCCTGTGTTCGTATCAGTCCCTGCAGACAACACACTTGTCAACCCTAAGCTGTCGAGTTAGCAGCTCTTTGAGGATCGCCACAGTTCAGTTCAACATGTCACATTCTCTCCTCTCCTGGTGGCTGAGGGGAAATATGTAGCAGCATGCGACATACTGATCATAATCCCTTTGTTTGTCAAACAGGACAAGAAATCCCCTTAGAAGCTGCACTCATTTAACGACAAGCTTATCCCTGAAATTTGACCTCCTCAAGAACAGAGCATAAGACACAGGTCTCTCCAGCCACTGTGCAAGAATCATTGTTTCTAAAGCTTTGCAGCTCTTGTTAAGGAGATAAGCCCTGCAAAACTTCCCATTACCTGAAAGGAGAGCAAGCTGGGGTGTTTGTCCAGATCATCTACCAAAGACACACTGTATCAGTCAAAAACATAGGAATATAAAATCATAGAATCATTTAGGTGGGAAAAGACATTTAAGATCATCAAGTCCAACCGTAAACCTAACACTGCCAAGTCCACCGCCAAACCACATCCCCAAAATGCACATTAAGTGTTCAGTTCCTGTCTGCAAAAGGAGTTTCAATTGAGATTTTAAAAAATGCTGAATGAAATTGTGAGCTAGCCTCTTTCTTCTGCCCATAACTTTTCTGTTCTTCTAACTCACAGTAGGCACTATGGGGTAACAAAGGTTAGTCAAGTTAAAACAACAGTAAAGTATAAAGAATCAAAAGCACTGAATAATGTACTCATTATAGAAAATACTGCAGTATCATTTGTCTGTGTAGTGACTGGTATGCACAGTGCTAGCAGTAAAAAAAAGAAGCCAGCAAAAGAACACCCTCCAGAATCAGCTACTATGAACTGTGTGGAGAATTTGGTGTCTAGGACTCCTGTATCTGCCTGTGACTACACATTGCATTTAATGGATTCATTTTTGGAGAAGTGTAAAAACTCTGTTAACAATCCTTTCCTATTGATTTGCCAGCAAAGTCCTACAGACATAACATCTGTGTTTCTTCCTCAAAGGAGCACATGGCCTGATCCTGAATGGAGAAGACATTTCTTCAATTGAAGACATTCGCAAGTGGACAGTTGATGATGTATACAACTTCATTGTTAGCCTCCCAGGCTGTTCAGATTATGCTCAGGTGATTATAAACATTCATCACGTTTCCAGGTTTTTAGGACCATCTGGATTTAAAGGTCATCAAACAGATGTAAGTGTAAGAGGTTAACCAGTTGTCACCAAGTCACAAACCTAATAGTAGTTTTCATTGTGCCTCAACATATGAAGCCACTTGCTTCTTAACTGGAAAGCCAGCCCATGCTCTGAGAGGTTACATGCACCTGGAGTCACTGGTCATGACACGTGCCAAAAGGATCAGCAGCAAAACGGTAGTATAAGAAATGGGTCTTAATTTTTTCACTCCACATGCCCTGCACAACTTTTATGGAGATTAGAGAAATTTTGTGTTCTTGGATATTGGTATAACCCCCACACTGCCCTTGAGCTCTCATAGACATCATTCCATTTGAAAAATTCATTATCATTAGAAATGCAAGCAAAGAGGTTTAATTCTTGTATACTCCTGGTAAAGGCTTGATAAGTTCAACATTGTTCTTTCATCGGTAGCAGGCTGTTCACTTCTAAAAACAGAAAAACCCAACAAAATAACATGAAACATTACAAAGTTCTCACTTGGCAACAACAAGTAGATAAACTACAGGCAAACGTACTGATATCGACCTCAACAAGAGACCTCATGCAATGGTTGAGAGATAAATATGAAGACAAAACACCAACATTATTATTTCCTTCTTTTGTTGTCCATGCCTCAGGATTAAACGTAAAAAAATAATCAGTGAGGTCTGCTTTAGCATACTATGATATCTTTTATGCTTTCATTAGATATTTAAAGACCACGCTATCGATGGAGAAACACTCCCACTGCTAACAGAGGAACATCTCCTGGATACAATGGGATTAAAACTCGGACCAGCATTAAAAATCCGCTCTCAGGTATGATCTTTAAATGTATTCCCAAATGGCAAGTCACAGAGACATGAAAGAGTTAGAAGCTAAGAGGATGAGATTTTTCCACACTAAACCACATTTTTTTCTCACTGACAAGGTAACTACCATAATATTAGAAGAAAATAAATTACTCCAACATAGTTTGCTTTTACTTCTCTGCATGTTACAGCAGCAGGCAGGGAGACACTAAAGGGAGGTTAGGACTGACATTTTGAGAGACACTTAAAGTGCAGTCAGGATGCAACTGCTCTGGAGATTAAGCTGAGGTTGAAAATAGAAGAGATATTTGACCAATTATCTGAGTTTCCCTCCTCTTTTGCCTTCCCAGCTGGTAAGAATTGCTCTGATATATACTGGCTTTTGCCCCAAGCTGACTTTTAAAGCACACCATGTAGTGGTTTCTGTAGCCTTTCTGGGAATATAATCTTACTTCTTTCAGGGACAGGTTGTCCCTCTATGTTTAAAGTCGTCTGCTCTTAATCTCATCCAGTAATAACAACTCCCTGTGTGTTTCTATTCTTGACTGGTTTATTTCTTTGTCTTGAACCCATTGCTCTCTCTCACTCTTCTCTCATTAAAATCACCTTCCCAGCCCATGGCAGGCAGTTTGCTTCCCCTCTGTCCCGTGAGTGCTACAGCACCGAAAGAGCAAGAGGAGTCTGCTGTGAGGCTCAGCACACTGTGCTGCCTCCAAATACAAATTGCCAAGCTCCTTCCACAAGAACCTGGGCCTGGAAGAAATATGAGAGAAGAAAAATGGAAGAGATGTTTTCCCCTTTTGCTAATCACTGATAACTCTTTGAGACGGTTGTGGCATCTCCTGGATGTCCTTGTCACTTCTACATCACAGCCAGCCGTGATGTTTAACAGCTTTAACACTATCTCAAGAAGTAATTACTACAATTGTGCTCTTGTCTTTAAAGGTATCTCGACGTCTGGGCAATGTGTTCTACATGATGAACCTTCCTCTGTCAGTGCCTCTGCCACCTGCTCCAGGCAAACCCTCTGATCAGCCCTCTGACATAGCCTCCCCTCTTCACTGCAACAGCAGTGGTGACACGCTGGATAGTCCCTGCTCTCAGGACCCAGAGACTTCAAAAGCAGTGGAACAGATCGTTTCAGAAAGCAGGGAAAACCCATGTGACACAGCTGGACCTCAAGCTGACTTCCAGATGATCACTTTTCAGAAGAGTTGAGCTGAATCCAGGACATGAAGTGTTTCTAATAACACAGGAACCTCTAGTTACAAAGTGTTGGAGAAGACTAAAACAGCCTGAAACAGCCTGAAACCTCTGTCTGACTGAGGGTGAATAAAATAAGCAGCAAATACAGGGTGAGGAACTATGGTATTGGAAAAAGCATTGGAAAAATGCAACTAGCTGTCAGTGCAATTATTTTCAAGTACAATTCATTGAAAAGAACACCAGTACAGTTAACAGATAAATTTAATTTTTCCATTAAAGTCCAGCGAGATCACTGGAATCTGTCAGAGACTCTGAGTGTTCTGCCTGTCTTACAGCATGTTCCCACAGGCTGCTGAGAAACTACAAGGAGAAGTCACATTTTTCACACACAGCTGACTTTTTTATGTAGATTGTTCACATAACATGAGGGAAAATGAAAATATTTTTACATAGTAAAACTGTTTGTTGAAATAATAATAACAAAAAATCAATCAGGGGCACCAATTGTGTTTAGCATCTGAAACAATTTCTAATCTTTTTTTAAGTACAATTGACAATCATGTTGAGAATGTCACTCATCTGATTAAACACAGTTAATGAACTGGTTTTCAAGTGGCATCCTACCTCCTCATAGTACGAAATATTTGACTTTATCGACATGAGACTTTCTCCACCCTGGAAGCAGAATCTCTGTTGTTTCCAGGTCTATGAGGCCACGAGATGTCGCTGCAAAGCTTCGAGGGCTTACCTACAACCCATCCAAAGGGAAATGCGGCACACTTGGAGTACAGTTGGCCTGTGAAGAGGAAGGACATGAGGAAACTGAACTTGTTTTTCTAAAGTAACGGCAGAGAGCCTTGACTTGAAATCCTAGGGAAGAAAGATTGAAATATGGTTCTGAAGAGTGTGATGATTTGTGTAGATGGCTCAGACACAAACAATGCCAAAAGCAGAGAAAGCCAGGATACAAACTTCACAGTCTGGTACTACTTCTCCAATTAAAAATCCGGCTGATCCTTTGCACATACTGGGCTCTTCTTCCAAAATGACAAAACCAATGACTTCATGGCTTCCTGTACTGGGGGGAGCTGTGCAGAAGCAGCCAAAATGCAATAAGGCCTGGACTGCATACAGCTGCAGAGTGAAATAGGAAGGAAAGGGATTTACCTAAAGGGACATAATCGATTCTGTTTCTAATGAAGGAAATGCCACTGATAATGAATGTTTGCTCTCCTACAAACACTTCAGAGAGAATGAAAAAAAAAGTATAAACTAAAAAAATGACATAGAAACAATAGACAGACCCACATCCTCAGATTTTGATGTGTTTTCTGGAGTTATGTTTATATGTAAACATTGAGGCCTTACTGATTCTCAGCAGCCACAAGCTCTTTTTTGACTTAATGCTTGTTTGACCTGCAAAGGGGCGTAGATAGCAATCACAGGTACATAAGAAAACTGGCAGAACTGTGCAACTTTGTGACTTTTCTGGTGCCTATGCCACCACTGCATGCCTGTTTTCTGCTATGCTACTAAAGTCACAGTGGGATAGAGATGATGTATTTTAACACGTGTGGCATAATTAGAAATGTTTCACTTCAAATCCATTGCTGTATTAATTTGTAGTAGTGATGCAGATAATGAAGAAGAGAATGTTTGTTATGAGATGTTGTAGAAGTATCTGGTTTTGTCTGTATCTACATTAAATGTGTAGGTTCCTAGGTACAGGCACTTCCGTTTCTATTTTTTTAATAGGGCCAAGGTTACAGACAAGATAAATAAAAAGGTATAGGAACTGTGTAACAAAATGATTCTGTACTATAAATTTAGGAAAATCCTGAAAAGGAAGAAATAGCTTGTCATTCCCACACAACCTGTGTTCTTGACCTCATGATTGCTCCATATGATGATAATAATATGGAATCTATATTCATACAGACCTAAACAGATAGTTCTCTGCTTCATTGCCCAGGTGAAAAATCTCTTAAAAATGCTATGAACATACAACAGTCAGTTAGGCAGAATTCCCACCTGGTCTAAGTCAGGTAGTCATTCCAACCAAGCAAATGAAAACAAGAACAGGCAGCTAGGTCCACAAGGTGACAGGATTTCAAAACTATATGCCTCCAGCTACTTTACAAAACTTTATATTTTAAGACCTTAAACAACTGCAAATCCTCCATGAGATAGTTTGCAGGATGTTAATCAAGTGTGAAACAGAAAAATTAATCACCTTGAGTTTTTAAAACTAAGTAGAAATTTCTTGTATATTCGACTTTCCAGATTCCTTAATATAATGTTTATTGGTTGTGTTGTGTTTTAAATCACCTTCAACATCAGACATTTTACAGAGAAGCACCCAAAACTAGATACAGCTCTTGTTTTGGTACTTTGCTCTGATAACGACATAATGAATGTCCTGTCTAACCCCTTCACTATTCACTGGAAAATAAAAAGTCAGCTCTATGAGGCTGTGTGTTCATCACGGTTCTGCTGCCTCTGATGCTTGGTTTTGATTAAGCCCTTCATGCTTCAATAAACAGCTACAGCTATACTGCTGTGGCAATTCCAGCATACTAAGTATACGTGTTGCAGTAAGAGAAAAATTCATCTTTCCTTTTCAATTTGTCTAGGATTTGGGAGTTTTTGAAGTGGAAGGTATGTTTGCTTTTTGCCTTCGCAGTTGCGAAGCTCTTTTCTTTCTTTGGGAAGGTTTTGCTACAACTATCACCTGTATTGAGGCCACAAGAATTATTCTGTTGACTTGGCCTTGATGTAGTCCTTTCCTTTGTCCCATTGCCAAGTTTTCCATAGTCTGAATTCTTCCAGACAGACATTAGTCCTGCTACTATCAACATGTTCTTCTTGAACCAGCAGTTTCCCTGTTGGTGTGGATGCAAAGCCTTTTACCTAGTCTGTAGAAGAGAGGAACTTATTGTCCATATAGAGAATGATACAGTATTTTTTCCCACAGTACAGTGAAAACATGAATAGATTTTTTGCTTCATTAAAATTTGAAAACACCTTGTCATGGCTTAACTCCAAGCAGCAACATGGCTGCCTACTCTCTCCCCACCGCTGGGATAGGTGAGAGAATCGGAAAAGTAAAAGTGGGGAAACTTGTGGATTGAGGTAATGACAGTTTGATAGATACAGCAAAAGCCACGTGCACAAGCAAGACAAAACAAGGAATTCCTTCCCTACTTCCCATCGAGAGGCAGATGTTCAGCCATCTCCAGGAAAGCAGGGCTCCATGACACATAACACCATCACCTTGAACATCCTCCCCTTCCTCCTTCTTCTCCCAGCTTTAGATGTTTAGCATGATGCCATAAGGTGTGGAACATCCCTTTGGTCAGCTGGAGTCAGCTGCCCCAGTTGTGTCCCCTCCCAAATCCTTGTGCATCTCAGCTTCCTCACTGGTGGGGTGGGATGAGGAGCAGAAAAGGCCTTGGTTCTGTGTAAGTGCTATTCAACAATAACAAAAACAGCCCCACACCAGCTAGTGCGAAGAACACTAACTCTACACCAGCCAAAACAAGCACCAGGCCTCTGTGTGTATGAATTACTGAAATAAAAATCAATCAACCAAAACAGCAAACAGAAAAAGCACTGCTGACCAAGGGAAAAAAAAGAAAGCACCAAGCCAGTCTGGTTTTCATCTCTGCTGATTACCTTTCAGTTGCAGGGTTCAAACAGCTCTGCTAAAGAGGAGCGGTGTTCAGTCTGTGATTCACAGGCCTCTAGCATTGAAGGATGATCTGTAAAGAAATCACCAGCTTCTGGTTGCATCTGTTAATTGGAGAGATGCAAACTCAAGAATCACATTCTTATAAAACAAATATTTTTAACTCAAACACTTGTAGTCACCAAAACAAATTTATGATTTTATAAAACAATAATTAGTGTTTGCTAATGCTATATCCTTACAAATTAACACTCTCTTCACTCTCTTCTCCCCTCCTGCCACTGCCAGATACTACCAACCCTTTTTAAAATCTTTTAATTTATTTTTCCTCAAAACCTCAGTTGGTTCTTGAAAAAACATATTGATGTATTTTCCATTTAATGCATTTATGTGTCCAGGTACATTCCCACGGGACTCTAGCACAGTCTGCTGGAGCAGCAGAATTGACATCGGTCCTTAGGAAGAGCTATACTCCACATGAGGAGGGTTGTGTCCTTATTAGATTTCATCAATTACTGCTAGGACTGAAATAAATTCTTGCAATGAACAAAGCTGATATTTGAAGTAGATGTAATTGACTACAGAAAGACCAGAATCAGGTGAAATTCAGTCTTAGTCCACCTATGTTTTTTCTTTCTAAGTTATATACATCAAATAATCCTGAGTTGTATAGAAATGAAAAGGAGCTTGCAAGAGTGGAAGTATTTAAGAAGCTTCTTAGTGAAAGATAATTCTGGACATTCATCAAACAAACCTTTGTTGTTCTGCTAAATTAAAAGCTAAGTGGCTAAGTAAATCTTTATAACCTTCTGAGATGAAAATGACTCAGTATACGTCTACACCAGAGTGTGCTTCTGAGTAATGACTCATCTATCTGTAGGTGGATTTTAGCTAAACCTGTCTTGAAGTATCTGTTGCTGTGCAGTTCAAGGCCTATATTCCTTATATTTTGAACCCACATGCATTGCTTAAGCTGACTTAAGCTTAAGAAGAAATGGGAGGTCACTCCAGAGCCTGCAGCACGCTGCCATCTGTAGATGGTCTAGGAAATGGTTGCTGGCATATTGCTGGGGAATTTGGCTGTCCTCTATGGAAGCTCTTTCCGTCCTGTCTGCCTTCCTGCCCATCAACATAATAGCTGAGGTAATTGTGATTTGTGTTCTCCCCTCTCTTCTCTCAAAGCCAGAAGGTTTGACCATGAGTCCAGCAGATAAACTTCTCACAAGTGAATGGTTTGTTCAGCAGAACAGACAATCGCTCAGGTTTTTAGTGTCACTTCAATTTCTCTGTTGCAGAAGGCAGTGTGACTCTAGAGATAATTCGTTACGTGCTTGGCAGTAATTCAATTGCCCACCTGTGGACTTGTGCTTCTGGCACACCTTAACTATGACATAGTGGCAAGACCACACCATTTTATGGATCCAGGATGACTGAGACTAAGCCCAAAACCATGATATTACCAACACCATAGATGCCAATAAATTGCCAGGAATAAGTGAATATAAGGGTATAAGAAAATACAGACCAGAAAGAGTAGAACACCACCTAACTTGATGTCCCACCTCAGAGGCCAAGAGAGGAAACCTAAAGCAGATTATAAGAACAAAGCAGGGACCTATCTTGCAGACAACCAGAGATGATTTTTTTATATTTAATAGCTCATGGTGCGTTTTGTATCGTTTTGTATCATGTACATGAATGAATGCATCCAGCTGTTATTTTGAACTAAGTTTCCAGCATCCATACTGTCCTATTAGATCATGCAGCTGGGGTAAAGAAAGGAGGAGGAGGAGCGAAAAAGAGGTTAATGAAATGCCATCAGTTTGGCTTCGGTTAGAAAAGGAAACCACTCCGCTTGCATGCAATATCCTTCACAGCAGTAATTTAAGTTGTCACGACTCTGAAACCCTACTCAAATTGAAAAGGCCGTTGGCACTTAAAGGGCTCTACCTTTAAGACATGGTTCTAAAATGCTTCTTTTTGCAGCCTGCCCTACAATTTATACAGGCACTAACCTTACACAGCATCACTTTGAACTTTCACCTCCACTCCCTGGGCTTTCTTGAGATTCAGCCACTTGCTTCTCTCCTGCTCTCCCAGCTGCAAATAAGTTTGTCCCATGTAGGATTCAGTCTTGATAGGCTCTGCCCTCCGCAGTGGTGGGAATGTCACCATCCAGTGCCTCACACTGGAGGACACATTCCGTGGCCTACTTTCAATCCCTTGGTCCTTTCTTAAAGATCTGCTTGAAGTAATCAGGTTGCTGCCCTGTGCTGCACACCAATCCATCTGCTGCTGCATGTCCCGCTGTCCTCGGAAAAACTCCTGCAAGCTAGCGTAAAGTTCTGTGAAAGAAAAAAAAAATACAGAAAATAATCAGAAATCCCGGGTGCTTTTATGGCAACAAAAAGCTGCAAATAATGTACCATGGTGGAAAAAAAACAAATCAAACCAAACCAAAACAAATGAAGAGCCAAGCATTAAAGGTGCATTTATGAATCAGCAGCAGACTTCAAGACACAGAAGCCATATTGGAAGTAAGCACTTAAAAGAGCCTGAAAATAGAGGTACACAGGATGATGATCTGGAATGAGATGCATCACAAGGTGACTGCACTGTTCATGAGGAGGGCAGTGAGCAGACAGGAGCACAGTTCCAAACAGCTTCTCCCATAGAGCAAGGAGGAGTTTCCCAGGCAAAGCCCAACTTGTGCCTATAGAGGGATAGCCGAGAGGGTCTTGAGCTTCACTGTGCTAAAACTTTTACTGCAGGGATTGTGTATTATTAGCAAGCTGTAAGTTACAGATGGCCAAAACTTCTTCCACAAGAAAGCCTCCACTTCAGACGTGCTTTTATGTTACTGTAAGCTAAGCACTTAACTGCTGAAATGATTGCCAATTTAAAAATGTATTTTTTTAATAAATGCGTTTCACAAGGCATTGTTTTATTGTAACCATAAAAACTTTAATATCCTAAACCTACTATTTTATCTTTTGAATTATACTTTTATAGTTCATTTGCTCTGCAGTCAGTCAGCTTAATTTGTAACTTGCATACATTTTCTGCCCAGCAACAGCAGGAGGAAAACATTCAAAAGAAAAAGACGTACCAGAAAAAGCACAAAAACTGGCATAGTGACTCAGGGGCAAATACACTGCTGGAAACAATTTTAGGTTTTTAATTATCTAGTTTTCAATCTTAGAGGTTCTGAAATTGTACGTACAGGAAGAGGCAATAGGATTTGAATGGACTGGACAACGCTGTGCATACTTTTCCATACCAAAGTGCCAGGGTGTGGTTTGGAAACATGGAGCCAGGATAATCCATTATATGCTTTGCTAACTTGACTGACCTCATAGGGAAGGCACGCAGGACATCTGACAACAGGCCATTTCATGCTGTGCAGGTTGAATGTGAAGTCTAATTCTGCGGGTTATATGAGAAGGTCTGAGCATGTTTGAAAAGGTGTGCTTGCAGCCCAGAAAGCCAACCATATCCTGGGCTGCATCAAAAGATGTGTAACCAGCAGGTCAAGGGAAGTGATTCTGCCCTTCAGCTCTACTCTCATGAGACTCCACCTGGAGCCCGGAGTCCAGTTCTGGAATTCCCACCTTTAAGAAGGATGCGGAATTGTTGTAAAGGGTCCAGAGGAGGCCACGGAGATCATCAAAGGGCTGGAGCACCTCGGCTATGAGGACAGGCTGAGAGAGGAGGCTCTGGGCAGACCTCATAGTGACCTTTCAGTATTGAAAGGGGCTACAGGAAAGCTGGGAGGGGCTTTTTGCAAGGGCCTGGAGTGATAGGATGAGGGGAAACTGCTTTAAATTGGGAGGGGGAAGATTTAGATCAGACATTAGGAAGAACTTCTTCACGATGAGGGTGGTGAGGCCCTGGCAGAGGCTGCCCAGGGAAGCTGTGGATGCCCCCTCCCCGGAGATGTTCAGGGCCAGGTTGGATGGGGCTTTGAGCAGCCTGGTCCGGTGGGAGATGTCCCTGCCCATGGCGGGGCGGGTGGATGATCTTTTAAGGTCTCTTCCAACCCAAAGCATTCTATGATCCCCTGAAACTATCAGCGCGCTGCCCCGCAGAGCCCGCCCCGCCCGGCGAGGGGCTGAGGAGGCGCGGCTGCCGGGGAGCGCTGAGGGGGCGGGGAGCGCTGAGGGAGCGCTGAGGGGCCGGGGAGCGCTGAGGGGCCGGGGAGCGCTGAGGGGCCGGGGAGCGCTGAGGGAGCGCTGAGGGGCCGGGGAGAGCTGAGGGAGCGCTGAGGGAGCGCTGAGGGGCCGGGGCGGGCTGAGGGGCCGGGGCGGGCTGAGGGGCCGGGGAGCGCTGAGGGAGCGGAGCTGAGGGGCCGGGGCGGGCTGAGGGGCCGGGGAGCGCTGAGGGGCCGAGGCCAGAGCGGGCTGAGGCGGAGCTGAGGCAGGGCCAAGGGGCCGGGGCGGAGCTGAGGGGGCGGAGCTGAGGCAGGGCCAAGGGGCCGGGGCGGAGCTGAGGGGGCGGAGCTGAGGCAGGGCCAAGGGGCCGGGGCGGAGCTGAGGGGGCGGAGCTGAGGGGCCGGGGCGGGCTGAGGGGCCGGGGCGGGCTGAGGGGCCGGGGAGAGCTGAGGGAGCGGAGCTGAGGGGCCGAGGCCAGAGCGGGCTGAGGCGGAGCTGAGGCAGGGCCAAGGGGCCGGGGCGGAGCTGAGGGGGCGGAGCTGAGGGGGCGGAGCTGAGGCAGGGCGGGCGCTGTGAGGGACGGCGGCGGTTCGGGGCTAAGGGAGCGGAGACGGCGAGGGGCTGAGGCGGGGCGGGGCGGGGCGGGGCGGGGCGGGGGGCCGAGTCAGGGCTGAGGTGAGCTCAGGGCTGAGGGGGCGGGGCAAGGCTGAGGGGCAGGCGCGATGCGGAGCTGAGGCGCTGCCGCCCCCCCCCACCTCTCCCGCCGCCTCTCGCGAGGCCGGCGCCGCCCCCGTCCCGCACACGTAACCGGCGGAGCAGACGGGGACAACATGGCGGAGCGGCGGCGCCACAGGAAGCGCGTCCAGGTAGTCGAGCCTCCCCCTCCCGCTCGGCCCGACCCGTGCCTCCCCCTGCCCGGCCCCGGGGGCTGCCGGGCCGCTCCCCCCGCGCCGGTGCGAGGCGGCAGCAGGCGGGAGGGCAGCGGGGCCCCCGCCGGAGCCCCGGGGGACGGGGTTTCCTCAGAATTTCCTAGCAAGTCCCTCAGTGTTCCCGAATCCTCCCGAGGAGGCCGAGGCCCCCGCAGCGCCGCTCTGGGTGCCCGCAGGGGGAGGTTGGGGCTGTTGCCGCCGTTGATCGTCAGTCCCGCCCGTTACCGGTGCCCGCTGGGCTGTAACGGCGCTCGGGGTGCCCGGGCGAGCGGCCCCGAGCCCGAACGAGCCACAATCCCTCAGTCACAGGCGCGGTGAAAGCACCCCAGAGAGAGCCGGGCCGCAGCCGGGCAGGAAAGGAAATTTGGGGTTAGGAGACATAAACAAACAGACCTGATCGGCTTTGAAGTCGTGTTAGAATGCGATGATAATTCGCTTAAAGGCGAAATGAAGACTGTATTTTCACTTGCCTATGAGCCTGGACTTCTCAATATGTAACTTCAGCAGTGGGATCCCGCCTGGAGCCCTCTGTCCAGTTCTGGAATCCCCAACGTAAGAAGGGTATGGAACTGTGGGAACGGGTCCAGAGGAGGATACGAAGATGATCAGAGGGCTGGAGCACCTTTGCGGTGAGGACAGGCTGAGATAGCTGGGGTTTTGCAGCCTGGAGAAGAGAAGTCTCTGGGGAGACCTCTTAGCGGCCTTCCAGTAACTAAAGGGGCTACGGGGAAGCTGGGGAGGGACTTTTTACAAGGGCCTGGAGCGATAGGACGAGAGGGAATGGCTTTAAATTGGAAGGGGGAAGATCTAGATTAGGCATTAAGAAGAAATTCTTCACGATGAGGGTGGTGAGGCACTGGCACAGGCTGCCCAGGGAAGTGGTGGATGTCTCCTTCCTGGAGGTGTTCAAGGCCGGGTTGGATGGGGCTTTGAGCAGCCCGATCCAGTGGAAGGTGTTCCTACCCAAACCATTCTATGACTGTGTGATGCCCAACCTGTATTGCATAGCTTAGACTCTTCCTCTGGTTACAAGCGTAGAATTAGTGAAGTTGCAGAATACTTAACTTCAGAAACTTGAATAAAGACATCTTAGAGGTAAAGTTTTCAAAGTGTCATTCCTGGTGGTAATATAATTGGGCATAGTTACAGCATCAGCTACTCTAATGCCTGTTACTGTTATGTATTAATAACCCTGAGCCTGAATAGTGTTTGTTTGGGATTTATTGTTCTGCGCTAAGAGAAATTGTAGAGCCATTCAACAACGTACACTTCATCTGTCATCCTTCTGCTTGGTTGCCCTCTCTCCTTTATCTTCCTTTACCTTCCCAGCCCACTTTCCCTTCCCTTAAGAAGATGGAGATTTGTGTGTATTGTAAAGGTTCCTTTTTTTTGCTTTAATTCAAATTACTTGGGGAGGGGGGAGGGGAACAGACACAAAGAGTAATAATTAATCAGAATCTTGTTAAGCAAGCTTTATCAATCCCAGGCATTAAGTGAATTACCATAAAACATTACAGAATTACTCTCTTTTCATAAAATCACCATAGGCTGTCGCTTACCAAGGAGGACAATAGCTCAATAAAGCATCCATCAAAACTAAATTAAATGTAATTTAATGTTCTGTATAATACCCAAGGCTGTGGTCTTGCAAGCACTTAAGCACATGCTGTATTCTCAGCCTGTTAGCAGTAGAAGTATTTCCCGGATTGTCAGGAATGAAATCGATGTCTGGATATTAACCCTTAAGGTTTAAGATGTGGCCTAAATTTGTGATATAATTACCTGATAAACGTGTATTGCATCTTAGTAGTTTCCCAGTGGTTGTCAACAACAATGGGAAGACAAGGCAGGGAACAAAGATGACTGTTGAATGCCCAGAGGGTGTTCTTAATTGTCAGTGAATAAAACATATGTTTTTCTTGGTCCTTCAATTTGGGGATTTTTTTAAAGTGTTTTGATCTTTATTGGCATAGTTACAGTGTGATTATCATGTTTCAGGGTAATGCTGCAAGTTTTTTGTTTAAAATGATGTGTGGAATTTTTGTTTGTAGGTGTCTCAAGTGCTTTAGAAGTGTGTACTGTGCTTATATTAGAGTGATGTGTACCCCTTAATAAAGGGGCTGTTTACTGTATGCAAGTCTGACATTTGAATATACTACTGTCATTAAGCAGGGCTGTGCTTCTTGACAAGGATGAGGTTCTTAGCAGGAGAAGCTGTATTTAGCTGTGGAAGAGACTGATATAATAGAGTTCAATTACAAATACAGTGTTCAGAAACTGGGTTCTGAATATTTTTTGTAGGATTTTATATCTGCCATCAAGGTTGGAATAATGGTAGTTAGATCTGCTAACTACAGGTGAGATGAGGCATGAAAAAATCTTGATAAAATAGTTCAAAGTTCTGTCAACTTTCTGTGTCTTCCATTGGAAGCGATAATAGGAAGGATGTGTTTTGTAGAATGTGTTTTCATGAACAAACACATTACCCAACTTGTATTGCATAGCTTAGACTCTTCCTCTGGCTACAAGCTGAGAGTTATGGAAGTTGCAGAAATTTTAACTTCAGAAGCTTGAATAAAGACATCTTAGAGGTAAAGTGTTCAAAGGATCATTCCTGGCGGTAACGTAACTGTAATTAACTTGGACATGTAGTAGTGAAGAGACTGGTCTGTGGGAAGCAGCTTGCTCGAAGCAGTGGATCCCCACATGATTCAAATTGCTGAAATCCAGAATGCTTGCTAGATGCAAAGGACTTACTAAAGGAAAAACAACAGCTGTTGTCTAATGGCTAGTTTAATGTTTTCTCTTTAGATAGATACATCTCAAAAAATGGGAGATGTCTTTGAATACCTGTTACTCCAGCATCTTGATCAAACCTATTGCATCTTTTGGGAAAAAAAAATACACTTCCATACGTATCCTGAAGTAGTTCACTTAAACACAAAATCTTCAGAGTTGGTCACTTTGACAAGCATTCAGCGGGGTAACACGTGGCACTTTGTTGGCAGGTCTGCAGTCTGACTTTTATGTAGGCATTAAGTTTTAATTACATTGGCAGGATTCCATTGTGCATGGTTTTATTTCTGCCCATGTGAAGTTTTGTTTATCTTTTTGTTGCGATTAATGGCACTTGCAAAGCACCTTAGTGCTCTGTCCTGCAATCTAAAGTGTTAATGCGTATAGCACTGCTCTTAGGGAGAAAACAGTTTCTAGGCAAATCTCTCTCTGCAGATCCATGGCTGAGGTGGCATCAGTGCTGTGTACGTGCCATTAATGACACGTCTTCCTTGTTGTCTTTTTTTCTCTCAAGTCACTGGATTCCAGCTTTGAGATTCTCCTGATGAAGGACATTTGCTAATCAATATTAACTGTTTAGCCTGCAGTTCTGTCCTGTCTTGATTGGGGCTTTGCTGGAAGGAAAATATGCAACAACTGCATTGCTGCTTCCTCTGCTATAGTTTTTGTGAACAAGTGTTGAAAGGGTCTTTAGAAATGGCAATGCAATGGTTTCCCAGTAACACAGATTTTAATCGAGCTTGCCCATTTGTTTTCTCATAAACTCTAATAAAGCTGAGTGAGATGATAACAAAGGAGAATGTCTAAATAACTTATTTGAAAGTGAGTGGACTCAGGATAGAGGAGGAAGAAACAAATATTTAGGGAAGGAGGAAGAAAAAAAAAGAACTTAAAGTAGCAACCCAGTTGTCATTAAAACAAGAATAGCTGTCTTTTGAAAATCTGAATTACATTTTTGGAGGTGGGAAGGGAAGAAGTTGAAACAGCTGGCCTAGGTTTACAAAAGGACTGAAGCTGGCATGTTTGGGCTTCCAAGTACCGTACATTGCTCCTTTTGACACGTTTTGGAACTCATATGTTTACAGCTTTTGCTCAAGAGAATCGGCGGTGGCTGAAAAGAAAGGAGGAAGAAAGCAAATACTTGTACTTTTATAGGATATGTAAAGGACAAAAAATGTCTGTTAAATTTTCTTTACAGGAAAAGATTAATGTCTTGTGGCTAGCACACAGCCTCTACAATCCAGAAGAACTGGTTTCTCTGCAGGGCTCTGTCACAGTTTCTTTTAGGAGACCTCAGGCAATCCATGTACTGGTCATCAATGCAAGAGACAGACAAATTTATGTTCATTACTTGCTGATGAAAATATAAATAGAGTCCTAAGAGCAAATGTTAAAACATCTTGTATTTGCTTTGATGTGCTCAGGCTGTCTTCAGAGAAGATAACTCTAATGCAGTTCTAGTTGTCCTTATAACATGAAGGGATGGGAGGAATGGAACAGGGATTGACATAGTGTCCTTTTTTGACATATCTTCTCAGCTTGAAAAGCAAGCTGCGTGTGACGAATGTGCTTAAATGTCTTCTTTTCCTTATCTGAAAACTGTATAAACTATGAGGCTTCAAAAGTCTTCTGTGAGGGACAGTGTTCTGAAAATGTAAGTTCTTGGATGTAAGAGTGAAGAAATAAACTAGATATTCATTTTATTGAAAGCGAAGAATTTTGGTGACCCTCTCAAAACAGAGGAGCATAAATCCTTGTAATGTGTCTGCATGTGAAATAACTTACCTTGTTAGTAATAGACATCATTTATCCTCTTCTGACTTTGCAGTGTTGTGGAAGGAAATTGCCGTGTCTTGGGTTGTGCCTGTCTTCTTACAACTATGCTGCAAAGGGAAAAAGAATGAGGGAAATTTCAGACCACAAATGCTCTGGCTTTTTGACATGCATTGAAGGGTTCCAGGAGTAAGAGATCCTGAATAAGTCATACTTGCGTAGAGATAAGAGGGAGAAGGAGGCTCATGGGCACACTGGATGTAATAGCTCAGTTCAGATATTTTTAATGTATCGAGGCCTCCTTTCTGCTGCAGTCCAAGTCGGAGGTTGAATTAACTGGGAAGAAGTGTACTGAGGGAAGTTCAGAATGCACTGTGCTATGATTTGGCAGATAATGGCAAAAAAATAATTTGATTAGGGTTTTCCTTTTACTTCAGTGGGTCCTGAAGGTCCCTAGGTTTGAAAATCTCAGTGTCACTTTTTGAATCCTGCTGGACAGAATTTTGATAGGAATGGTTGAAAATTATTCTTAAATGTCTTAAAATTTCAGTGCATTTCTCGTAAGTAGGTGGCCTGAGTACTGCTTTTCCTGTCTTCCTGTATATGGAATTCTTCTGTCTAGATAAGTAAGAAATTGTGTTTGATTTTATTTTTAATGGCATTTTTCCAGAGTATGTAAATTATCAGAGATCATACATGGCTAAATTTTACATGCTTTCTAGTGACAACATGTGTTTTCAATATATAAAATTAAAGTCGATGCAAGGGCCTAGGACAAAAACTAGAGCAGAAATATAAGTTTGACACTCTCCGGGTTTTTATTAATTGAAACCAGTTTAATCATAGTTTTAATGGTGAAGACATCTTACAGCATTTCAGAAGTATATTGCCTGAAATGATTCTTGAATCTTTTTTGTTTTTCCTATAATAAATAACAAAAAGTTTTCATACGCTTTTTAAGGCTGTGTCACCTGTTTTAAAGCTTTATAATTTATTGAGAACTACCCTTTGCTTCATTTGTATGATCTTTTCCTAAATGTGTAAGGGTTGGATGCCTGGGTTTTGCCTGATTTTACAGCTGAACATGAAGATCAGTTTTAACTGCACCTTTAAAAAGTTGTGCTTAGGATACAGAGATTTTTCACTGCTATTGTTGATTTCCCTTATGATGAAATGTAATACTATTTAACTGTCAGTTGTCTGGTTAAATATTTTAATATTTGCAGAAGCCTGGCTCTGCAAATAAACGGATGAAAATGGGGTTAAAAATGGGGATTAAATTGCAGGGGAACATTTTTCGGAAAGAGCTCAGTTAAACCGTAGCAGTGTCTCTCACAGGGAAACTTTGTTTGGGATATTATGAAACTATCCCTCAGAAAGGACGAAGGAATAGCAAGTAAGGAGCAATCAAAAAAAAAAGTTCTGGTTCCAGCCACAGCCTGTGTAGCGCATCGCGTGAGCTAGTGGAATTGTAAATATTTTAGGAAGGAAAAAAAAAAACCTAGCAGAGGAATTAACATGGATGCAAATATCTGTGGCTTCTCTGACTGTTTTATAGTCTGTGCTATGAAGAGGAATGTTTGCCCTGTGAGTTGTTATTCCAAGTTTCATTTCCTGGTAGCAAATACTAGAAAAGCGTTATTTTGAAACACAGTTGCTGCATGTAGTCGTTGGTCTCCATGGTACTTTAGCCCATGTGCCATCTTATCGTATTGTACACCTTTGTTTGTTTTCTTTAAATGCTTTGTAACCAATTTTGATGATATTAAACCAAATCTGCTTTGGTGCTAGACTTTGTGGCATCATCAGTGGTTTATAATTACTGATACGGCTGTACTCTATAAAGGGACATGAAACCACAGTGTATAAATTATGTGCATACATGCACCATCGGTTAGTGAAGAGTTTTCCCTGAGTTATCTGGTTTGTTTTATATAGATGTTAATTTAAAAAAAAAAAAAAAAGATTGATCATGGAGGAGGAGTTGATGTAATCTATATGAGGACTGTTAGGATTATCTGGTTTTATTTGGGCACGTTTCTGAAACTATCAGTCGAATGTGAGAGCATATTCCTGCATACATGTGAAGAATTAGATTAAAAGAGTTCTCGGTAATCTCAGAACTAACAAAGTGCAGAGTGCTTTTGGATATTTTGGTACCTTATGTCTGTATTATTCCCTTTAAAATTGTCCTCAGATAGGAAAAGTAACAATCCTCTAGAAGGATAATTCATTAACCAGTTGATTTTGAAATTTAGCTGTGCAAACTGTTGAAAATTAACAACTCTCACCATCTGAAGTTTTTATTCTGGTGTAACAACATCTATTTGACCTTGCATTTCTACTTAACATGCTGCTTGTGATATTGTGATTATACATCTGAAAGGTGGTAATGGAGGTTATATATGTTTATTGACCTTTAAAAACATTGTCTTTCAATTCTGTATGTTCCTATAAATCACAATTTGTTTTGCGGCTTCTGTAATGTTTCCTTGGCCAGCATGAGAAGAATAGGTACGGAAAAGGTATTGCCAGTCTGAAGAGATGCCCTAGTGTTTATCTGTGAGTAGCAAGATTTGGAGAATTAAGCCTTACTGGTGAAAAGAACTCATAGAAAAAGGAACTTTGAGGAAGTTTGCATGTATCGGTGTAATATGCCAAATGTTTGTTTCAGAGATGTTTTTGTGAAGCAGGAACATTAGAAAGGTCTTTCTGCTTACAAATACTAGGTCTTAATTTTACGTAAGTGAAAATGCCCATATCCATGCTTCTGTCTTAGAAATCTTTGAATTCTGCTACCCCTTTGCAAGTTGGTAACTGTATAGAGTTTATGAATGCGTGCAGAGTGAGGGTCCCCTTTTTGTAAAAGGGCTGTTTTGGTGTTCATGTGCTTCATCCTCATGTTTCTGGTCTCTAGACTGGAAGAATCTCCTCAGCGGCACTCTGAAGTTTAGGTCATTCAGTAGTCAAGCAGTGGTACTGGCGTTTTGTAGCCAAAACTTTCAGCTTCTTTTCAACATGGTTTTCTCCTGTTTCACATGAATTCAAGCTGCTTTGTATTCTGTTGGTATGTCTACGTTGCTGTCATTTCATACTTACTCATTCCTCTCTTGTTTTCCTTGCTTTCAGCTTCACAACCATTTCATCCAAGCTTGTGTGCCGTAATCAGCCTTCCATATACCCTGTACTCTCCTCTTCGTTCCTGCTTTAGTTTGCTCTTTTTACAGAACTGTTAGAGTTTATAGTCTTTACCTTCAGATCATCTGACTTACGAATTCCTATGAATTCCCGCTTTTTGGCTTTATGTAGACATAAAGATGTTGTGGAAAATGACCTATTTTCACATATTCTGCATTTTATTTATTATCTATATATTGCCATAAAATAATGAGGAATCTGTGATATCTGATTTTTGAACCCAAATAAAAGTCTTTCCCACTGTGTTTAAAACTGTATTAATTTTGCACTTTTACTGTTGCAGGAGGTTGGTGAGCCATTCAAAGAGGAGAAGGCTGTTGCTAAATACTTACGTTTCAACTGTCCAACAAAATCCACCAACATGATGGGCCACCGGGTTGATTATTTTATTGGTAGGGTTACTTTTAGCCAAAGAATGATGCTTTCTTCTTCTAGCATTGTACTGGGGAGGAACAGTTTCATTTTTATTTTTAGTGCTTTATCTAATAAGTACTGATCTTACAGTTTGGTTCTAAAAACTTATCCAGTCATTCGATAGCTGTAAAGTTTGCCTTGTCAGCTTGAAGTAAACACAGCAGCCTTTTTTGCTCTGTGATTTAAAGGTGCAAAGTTGTCAAGAGTGATGTATTTCAGAATAGTAGCGGGTCTTACTATAAAGATTGAGAGGATGTGAAATGTCACCAGGACTGACTGACTGGTTGGTTTGGTTAAAGGAATGTAGACTAGATGTTAAAATAAATTGCATTAGTTTTAATGCCTTTTTAATTCCATTTTTCCCTCTAGCGTCGAAAGCTGTGGATTGCCTCCTGGATTCCAAATGGGCAAAGGCAAAAAAAGGAGAAGAGGCTTTATTTACAACCCGAGAGTCTGTAGTTGATTACTGCAACAGGTATGACCTAGCCTAATTAATCAATTTGATTAATGAGCATCGTTACCAAGATGTCTTAGTTAGTTAGGAACCAATTACACTTAGGCTTCATCCATTCTGAAACATTTGTCCCTGTACATAAAAATAGTGATTGTATTTTTATTACTGTCTTTGAGGGCACCACACCAGAAGTGGGAACAACGTAGTTTCATCATCTTTGTTTCCAAAACTCTCTCATGCTTTCATTACGCTGCTTGGGGCAGCAAGATGAACAGAAGTATTTTCCTAGATTTCATAGTTATTTTAAGTTAGCAGGATAAGAGCTCTCAAATCTGTTTTCCCCATTACCATAGTTTGCTATTGTGGCAGAAGCTGAACTTTGAGGTTCAGTTTATGCCTCTCAAACGGAATGTCTGTCTGCTGCTTAGCGTACTCAGTGCTTTGTTTAGATGAATGGCATATCTGTCTATACCTCATTGGAGGCAGACACTGAGGGTTACATGACTGCTTACTCTTGGGGAGCTCTGCAAAAGGTATGTAGAAATGAAGAACATGACTAATATTTAGTCTTTTTTTCTGGCCTGTCTTAGATATCCATCCTCCAAGGTGAGATTCTTCCCTCAGTTTCAGGGCTGAAACAAGGCTTGTTTGGTATTAGTACTTGGATGCTTGTGCTGGCTTCAAGAAAGTTTAGAAAAATAATTGTTTTAATGCAGGCATAACAATAAGTTTTACCTCCCAGAATCTTTGGACTGAGGTAGGAATCTGTGTGGTTGGTCTTCAGTTAGGAAAGCATCAGATGAGATAGCAGTTAAGTCCTTCAGCTCCTGCAGTTTAAAGAAAGCCTATGTACTGTCCAAAGAAACTCGGTTTGAACCCTCTGTTCTTTGGCACTGACTTCTGTCGCCAGGATAATTTTCTGCACTGATGATCTGGTCCACACCATGTCTGCAATTTGCTTTCTTTTGCTTTCTTCTGTAATGCTAATAGTGCTAAGGATACCTTTGGCCATTGAAGCAGTTTCCAGAGTTTTAAACATTAGCTCTGTCTACTTCCTTTGCCTTTTGGAAGGGTTGGAGGAATATCAGTACAAAACTAGTCCCTTCAGTGTAAAAGGTTGCTTAGGCTCTTCTTCATCTTAAAACTGAATACGTTACAACTCTTGGTGTGGCTATTGTTGTTTTACCTGCTCTATCGAAGAACAAATAACAGATCCTGCTCCTTCATTCCATGCCAGTTACATTGATCAGTTGCTTATTTAAAACAAGTTACAAACTGAGATCTTAATGATGCTTCAGTACATAAGGTCTCCTGGTACACCTATATACTGATCTAAGTTTATCAGTTTTCTTTTGAGGGGTTTTGTTCTCAAATAAGCTACATCAATAGTGCCTTGTTCAGCAGATCTTTAGGCTGGGGTTGGTAAGCAGTCTGGACTTCATTAGTTATGTCAAGGTCTGTCCTGTTTTAGGGCCTGGTTGCTGCCTGCACTGATACCATGGTTCCATGCTCTGAGCAGTGGGTCTTGCACTGTCTATAGGCAGCGGTAGCTCCTGCAAGAGAAAGAGCTGTCCTGCAGGCCAAACCTGTCACGTGGGCAGCTCAGGGCTTGAGACCCCAACCTTCCAGCTGTGAAGAAAAGTAGTTTTTCCCAAACAAGTGACTTGTTATTACTAGAAGGGGAATCCATGTCAACAATTGTCTGAAGGAAAGTTGTTTTTTTGATATATATACCTGAAACAACTCAGTTTGTCAGCATAGTCGTCGGTATGATAGCATACACCTAAGTTTAATTGGGTGGAATGACTTCTCTCTCATTAGTGAGTTTTCCTGGTTGAACAAGCAGCCCCAGCACAAGGATTTGATCTGCAGCAAGAAATTAAAGAAAATCAGCAATGAATAAAATTTGATTTGATGCATAGGATCAGGATTTTTCGTGTGAATGAGTGCTTGGATTTCACACCCCACTGCTTCCTCTGGGTCTCAAGAGTAGGATTCTGTACTGCTCTTCCTATTCTGAATTTGGCTGTGCTCCTTTCAAGGACATTACGTGTTGGTGACAGCAGTAAGACTACCAAATCCTACTTCCTGGTGCCCCACTGGCCATGTATATACTTGCTATAAGAGTTGTTTGTGGATGACAATAATGCAATGCTTGCATGCGTACCACAGTTTCACAGGGTGATTTTATTGACTGTGCTCCACTTACCAAGGAACTTGATAGGCCATATGTCCACATTCTTATTTTTGCTGCAACATACATTGACCTGAACTTGAAAATACATATTGATTGGATTTGCAGTAATGGGGAAGATAATTAAATTGACCTGGTGGCTTTCTCCATCCTGCCTCTTGTGTATTCATTTATATCTAGGCAAAGTATGGGGTTTATCTAGTTTTGAACAGATCAACAAAAACGATAAAGCAAGAGGTGAGAAACAGGATGATTAGGTCTGGTGTACTTAGTTGTAAATAGAGCAGATGATAGTGACCTCTGTCTTTCAGTCATGGTATTTGTGATTATGTTAGAAGTCTAGAATGGTGTCTAATAACCTAATTGAGTATAAATGTTATTATCACAGCCATGCTTAAATATCCTGTGTAACTTTTTTCATTTTAAGACTCCTGAAAAAACAGTTCTTTCATCGGGCATTAAAAGTGATGAAAATGAAACCTGACAAGGATATAAAGAAAGAAAAGGAAAAAGGAAAGGCTGAGAGTGGGAAAGAGGAGGAGAAAAAGAGCAAGAAGGAAAGTGGCAAAGATGAAAAAACTAAGAAGGAGAAAGAAAAGGAAAAAAAAAGGGATGGTGACAAAGAGGAGTATAAGAAGGTAAGTACTGTCTGTAAGAGAAGAGACAAACCTGACGGAGAATAAATTAACTGATTGTTAAGATTACATTGGCTTAAAAATATGGTTGGTTCGTCTACAATGTGACAGAACTTTTTTTTGCCTGTTTTCATCTCTTCAATAAGCTGCTGCATTTTTTAAAAAACTTTGGAGTTGTTCTGATTTTGATCTAGATCAAAAATGAGGCTTCAGTTGGACCTTTGCGTAGCTCATCTCCTGATGTAGACTGAGGTAATCAAGAACCACTTCTGTTCAGCTGCAGCAGGCAGTGAGGCTCTGAACAAGTGGCTGTTGGCATAGAAAGACACGTATGCATGGGACCTGACATCTCAAACCAGTGCAACTGCACACATGAAGCAAAAACAGTTTTGCAATGTCTGGTACTAAGAATGTTTGTAATGTGATATTTGATACTTGGTGCTTGTAAATAGCTCTGTGATTGGGAGCCAGTTTGGGTATGACAGCTCCACTACTAATCTGTGTAACGCCTCATTTTCACAGACTTTTGATTTACTTTCTTTAAAGTTCAAACCACTATTACTGTACAAGTTTTCATGTGTTTTTGCCTGTTTTCAATCCTGGTTAATTTTATTAGCAGAACAAAATGACTAAGTTAAAATGTTAGGAATCCCCAGGAGAAACTTGATGAGGGGATGTGTTTTTACTTTTTGTGTACACTGGTGTGAGTGCAGTGAGAATTAGTAGGATAGTGAGAAGAAATTATTCCCATTCAGACACTCCTAAGTGAAAAAATGGCACATTTGGTGTGAGATACAGTCTGTGTAAGGAGGTCTGGATCTCAGAAGAAAACTACGTGGTTAATAGAAGATTTATAAGCAAAACAATCTTGCTGGCAGTTTAAACGTAGAAACCAGTTTAAGATTCCTCAGTTCTGGAGCTACTCTAAAACCTTGATGCTGAAAGCTATGAACTCCTCCAATTCCCTGTTTTCTAGAGAGTTACATTATTAAGTGTAATGTTAATTTCTAAATCGGTGATGTTTTAGTGGATTATCTGGGTAGTAATCAAAAATTAGAAGGTTAAATTCAAGGGAAGAAATAAGCAAAGAGGAAGCAACAGGAGATGGGGGAAGAAGCACAAATCCAAAAAGAGACTGAGAATAAACAGGCACAAAGGAACTGTGAAAGCATGTCTGTGTGGTAAGCATGGCACCAAGGTACCCAATAACTAATAAAGTTAGTGGTTATGAAGCATAGTACTTTTGTGCAGGCTTTCTGATAATATCAGCAGAGCTTGGTTGTGCATCTGAAGATATAATGTAATCCTGAAGTCATAGTCTGGTCACACTAAGATTAAAATTTTGCTTTCATTACAATTTTCCTTTATTTTTGAGGTACCCAGTTGGTAACAAATGAGAACAGGAGGAAATAAAGCATCTTTGCTTAAGATCACGTTCACACTTTTTTTTTTCTGAGTTTGAGAAGTTATCAGACTCAATAGGATGAAATACTAGAAATTAAAACCCTCTTAATTTTTTTTCATTTTTTAAATATACATAATTTGCGTTTGTCCTCAGGATGAGACCCCAGGAACACCCAAGAAAAAGGAAACTAAGAGAAAATTTAAACTTGAGCCACACGAAGACCAAGTTTTCTTGGATGGCAATGAGGTAAGATTGAGGGGTACTTACTAATTTTTAGTGTCAGTACATTATTGTCTGATAACAGGTCACGTTAATGGACTTCTGCAAGCTCTTGACACATTGAAAGAAAAATGAATGGCAGTGTGATGGCTGATTCTGAAATGTCAGATATTTAGATACTTAGAGGGATGTTAGAGGGAGTCAAACGTAGAGGAGTGATTTTAAAAATGGAGCAAAAAACTTCATTCCAGTAGTCTGTGTGTTAGTGGCCCTGCAGCAAAAGGCTGGCCTGTGGGGTATTGGAACTGGCTGTGCAGTACTGTTCTGCAGCCTCCTGCGCAGGGACTTTCAAGAGTGGCCTGGGCGAACCCCAATTAACCTGGGCCTCATAGCTGACCCTGTTTGGACAGGAGGGTGGACTGCAAATCTCTGGACTTCCCTTCCAACCCACATTATCCCATAGCCACTGTCATGCTGAAGTATTTCTAGAGAAAACACAAGCCTTTTAGAACATCATGTTCAATCACAGGAGAGGAAATAAAAAATATCTGCCACCCTGAGGCTGCCTGAAGTTGTGATCTGGGCACTTCGGCATTCCTGAATCTTGGCTTTACCACTGAGATTTGTTTTGCTCTGCTCAGTCAGTTCTCCTTCCACCTGTCTTGCACTGTGCCATCTCACCACATGCAGAACCACACCTACCTGTGACCTTCCCTCTTGTCTTTTATAGGGAGCAACTGGGATAGCACCCAGTATTCAAAATGAGGGTGCAGCACTGTGTTTGCAGTGTAACAGTGTTTACTTTTTGTCTTAACATCGTCTACTTTTTTGTTTATTAATGAGCTGACATTTTTCATGAGCTGCAAATCCTAAGATCTTTCCTAAATAGTAGCTAATTTAGATCCAATCCTTGAATGTTCACATCAGAGCTGGTTTTTTTTCCCATTTCTTCATTATCTTGCACTTAAATGCTTATCATTACACGCTATCATACTGCCAAGTCAACAGTCATGGTCTTCAGTTGTTTGGGCTCACAGAACAGTTGACTGGCAGCAGAGCTATGCCTGCATAGAGTCAGCTTTCACACCAATGAGAAGCAGAATGTTAAATATTTCTTTTTGTGTCACACTGAAACACTGTGTGACTGCTCTGAAGTGTCTGCCTGGTAGTTCATATTAGTGCCTCTGCTATGAAGGTGGTGGGTTTCTAGTAATCCGCAGCTCCTTCTCACAGTTAACAATAGCTAAGATTCAAATGTTAAGTTTGGCAAGAAAAAAAACAGTTTTTCTAATTCAGAAGATCCTATACTTTACTAAGAAGGTTTTTTTAATAAAGCTGAGCAAATCTGATTCAAATGGATCCACAGTTCTTGCACAGACATTCACTAGTGTTGCAACTGTAGAGGCTTAGATAACAGCGCTGTGGAACAGAGAGTACAGTTATCCTTGCCTGAGGTCATCAGATGGGACTTGAGCTGAACAGAGCGTTTCAGCCGGTTGCTTTGCCATAGAATTGCCGGCAGTGCCCTGCCTGGCTCTGCGTTGTGTCCTGCCAGAGCAGCACCTTAGGCCTCCTGCCACGAGGCTCAAAGTACGATCAGTCTGTGCGGACACGCAGGCCTGCAGCTCACTGGCTCTCTGTGTCCTTTTGCACCCCTCTTACTGGCAGAAACCCTTTGCAAGTCCTGTTCAAAGCACAACCCTTCTTCCAATGCCACCTCTTGCCCTGCTCCTCCACCCTGGGATGGCACTGACTACAGGGCTGCTTATTCGTCACCAAGTCCTACAGCATGGCAGGCAGTACCGGGATAATAAAGGAGGTTTTTTATCAGAGCTTGTTTTCCAAGTGTAAACCAGATTGTTTCTGTTGTAGGTGTATGTGTGGATCTATGACCCCGTTCACTTTAAAACTTTTGCCATGGGACTTGTGCTTGGTGAGTAAGAGTAGATACTGGTGGGCGCATGATGAATGTAGGCATAGCATCAACAGGCCTGCCTGTCCTTGGGAGGTTTGTCTTTTTCCTGGGCAAAAGTTTGCTCTTAAGTTTCAGCATGATTTAACACCAATCATGGTATCTGAATTTTGATCTCAGGGTGGAGAGGCCACGCATGGTAAAAAGAAGCAGCTGAACGTGCTTTAGGAAATAGATGAACCTGTACAAGTTTGCAAGCTGTTTACTTCTGTTGCTTTAAGTTAACAAATAAAATGCCCAGTAGGCAAATGTGGGTGTTAGAAAAGTGTGAAAGATATTAAAGGAATTATTTTAAACTGTGAATGATACGTTTCTGACCCAAAAAGTTGTGTTTGTGTAGGATAAGTCCAATCGAGTATATATATATTTTTTTTAATCTATATTAGTATTAATGTTAAGTGACATCAGGGAGCTGACAGGTCATTGTACTGCTGGTCTGACACAAGCTTCCTCACCTTGAGAGAACCACCTTTCCGAAGAATTCATTTTATTCCTTGGGGCTGTATTCCTGTGTTTGGCCAGTTCTTGGGGCCACCACCATCCCCACTCAGCTCCCTGTGCCTGTGTCCTGCTGCACTGGTTCTAGGCAGCCCCCTGCTTCCCAGTTTGCCATGCCCTCTCCTCAGAGGCACTCTCGTTGCTTTGTTGACCAGTTACAGTGACTTAGGAGTTGCTGACAGTGGCGTCTCTTTACCCAGAATGAGAACAGGAGCAGTGGGAGTAGGCGTGGTTTCGATCACTAGGGTACTCACACTATGCTAAGCTAATACCTTTAAGAATTGGTAGGCCTAGAACCTCTGTGCACATACCAGGGAAAACTCATCATGCTTCTCATACGTTTCTTCTCTCTCTCTTCAGTGATTGCTGTCATAGCTGCAACGCTGTTCCCACTCTGGCCAGCAGAAATGCGCGTTGGTGTTTATTACCTCAGTGTGGGCGCGGGCTGTTTTGTCGCCAGTATTCTCCTTCTTGCCGTCGGTAAGTGCTGGCCAGTTCTGCTTTGTCAGCAGGTGAAGTCCAAAAGAGCAGAGACTCAGCTTTCTGCTTAAGCATGGTTCGAGATACCCTGTAGGTTGTGGGTAGTGCTGTGCCTGTATTTCCCTCCTGGCCACCGGGTGTCAGAGCTGGGCCAGAGAAAAAAGGCAGCGTGGGGCTGGTGTCACAGCTTGTGTTTCCTCTGGAGTGGAGATGTTTGTGCTGCCTCTGTTTAAAAACAAAAGGCAATACAAAACTGAGATCTGCCTGTAAGAACCAATCAGTGGTGAGAATGGTGTACCCAGGGTTTTAAAACCCACTTTGGCTTTCATGCCTTTAGCAGAAGGGATAAGGAGCTAAATCACAGATAAGATGTGAGGTTAATCTGGTGGGGAAGACATGAGAACAAACCATTCCACAGTGCTGTGGCAGGAGAAGAGATTTTCCCCATAAGGTTGCCTATGTCCATGCCTTGGTGGTTGTTAGCAGTGGTTATCTCCTACACCACAGTTGTACAGTGTGGATGTTCACAATAAGAAACTTTCCCTTTTTTTGTACAGCTCGCTGCATCCTTTTCCTTATCATCTGGCTCATCACTGGAGGAAGGCATCACTTCTGGTTCCTGCCAAATCTTACAGCAGATGTGGGATTCATTGACTCCTTCCGGCCCCTGTACACACACGAATACAAAGGACCAAAAGCAGACTTAAAGAAAGAGGAAAAGTCAGAATCCAAAAAGCAGCAAAAATATGACAGTGAGGAGAAATCAGATAGTGAGAAGAAGGAAGAGGACGATGGGAAAACAGAAGCAACAAGGAACTCGGGAACAGACGGCTCAGGAGGAGAGCGACATTCAGATACTGACAGTGACAGGCGTGAAGATGACAGGTCCCAGCACAGTAGTGGAAATGGAAACGACTTTGAAATGATCACAAAAGAGGAACTGGAACAGCAGACAGATGAAGGAGATTGTGAAGAGGAAGAGGAGGAGGAGGAGGAGGATACCGAAAGCAGGCCTTCACATGAAAAATCATAACTCACTGTGGTTTTGGGACTAAGTATGTGCAAATGGTTGGATTTTCTTTGTTGGCTGATCACCAAAATATAGACCATACAGTAGCATCTTTGTTTGCTGAAATATACACCTTACCAAACAGTTTTATATCTAGTTCCTTCATTTTTTAACCATTAACTTGATTACTTAGTACCATGTTAATCATTAATATCCATTGACAGAAGTTTTATCAATCTGACAAGTTTTCTATTGATTGATAGATTGCCCAGATCGTCCTCAAACACACTGAGAAACATCATTTTCTGGTACTTGCATAACTGGCTGATTAGTTTAGCTTCTCAAACTTGCTTTTGTAAACCAGGTAAAAGTTGAATGACCAAATCTCAGATTATTCCTAGTTACATTCATTTGATAGCTGGTTAGGTAAAGCCCTCCTTAGCCCACAGCTTTCCTGATATTTTCCTTGATTTTATTTTCAAAAGATTTTGAAAACTTTCCGAAGAAACCTAGTTTTAGCAGAAGCATTTTGCTGAAAATATAAAAAGCTGGTAGTGCTGAATGTGTCTGCAGCGATCTCTGTTTCTCCAGACTGTGCCAGCAACTGAGGAAATCCAAACTGGTTTTGTACATCTGGTTCAGAGAAAGGTGTCATCTCCAGCAGGTGAAGGAAGCAGCACTATTTGCAAATTAGGGCTGTTTTCTTTCTCCTGCTCCATCATAATTAAAAAAAAATGTATTCTGTACATAATTTAGAAATAAAGCAAACCATTTATTTTAACTGCTACTTATTATTTAGAGATTTGATCCAGCATTCGATTTGTATTATTAAAGCCATTGTGTGGTGTATCTATCGGAGAAATGCAAGTCAAGAGGACCTCACAAAATATTTGTGTACGATTGGTAGCTGTTCCACAAGAGCTTTAGTTTTGTGCCAACATTCCATGTATTTGAGTAAATTGATCTTTATTAAATGAAAGCAAACAACATAGCTGTATGTATGCCTTAATGTTAAAACTTTCTGTATTCTGGAACTGGAATACTTTTTAAATGGAAGAGGCAGGAGAGTATTCATCTGTTCAGAAATATAGGTAACTCCAAGCTAATACGAAGTGACCATTAATAATTTGTTTATGAATTTCTTGGAGCAGTCTGTGCAGTTTCTCTCGTGCATCCCTTTCTGCTGGGCATTTGGAGGATGTGCTGTGTGTTTTGGGTAATGAAACACTGCAGGAGTTAAGAAGGCATCGTTCCTCTGGATGGCTTTCACAGTAACTCTAGATGCGATCTTTTCCCAAGTCCACTCTGAGAAGATAAGGGTAAGCAAGGCTGGCATTTTAATAACTGACTTGGAGAACTTTTTACCTCTCCCAGATTGCTTCCCCTTCCTTCCAGCATTGGCATTTTGGATGAAGATAGTAATTTTTCAGATTGTGCAGATACATACATCGTCATAGGTGCATTGAGAAGTAATTCATGGATGTGGTGTATTTGCTTCTTGAATCCTCTTGAGTATTTACTCCATACGGAAACGGATAAATTGGATCACATTTTTATTGATATAGGCAAAAATTCAAGGGCACGTTACCTAAGCAGATTGTCAACTGGGCACTTGTGTGTAATCGTTGATGGAAATAGCTAACAAACTCTTGTTGCTGTCTGCAGTACCTTTCTAAGATGTGTTATGTGATGAAGCATCTTGACCAGCAGCTGCCTTTCACCCATTCCAGCAGCTGCTTTCAGGCACTCTGTGCTCACATGGAGGCTATAGGTGTCTGTGTCTGAGTTCCACATCTTGGTGTCCCATGGTGAGAACAGAGCTGCCTTTCTTCCTGTGCAAGAAGCTTCAGCTCCTTGGTGCTGTAAATTGTGATATACCTGACCTGAAGAGCTGCCACCACAGCTTGCCTGGTAACTCTTGCTTTTACCACTCAAATGCAGAGTTATCAAAATTTGTTGTATACTGAAGACATGCTTGCATTCACTCAGTTGGATTCCTGCTGATTCTAATGGGAGCTAAACCAAGGGTGGCTGAGCTTTTGCACAGGTCTCTTCCAGAAGCCATTTACAAAGTGGCACTTGTAGAGCGCTGCTCTGCGCCGAGCGAGCGCGGCAGAGGGCCTGTGCTGGCAGCGTGTCCAGCAGCGGTTCAGAGCAGGCACCTGAGTGACTGCTGATTTGGAAGAAACGAATGCAGTGGTTTTCAGTTGTTTCAAGTGTGTTTCCTCCTAAAAGTGAAATAATGTCTTAAGGGCTTTGAAAATTAAAGCTGAAATGGTCAAGTAATAAATTCTAAAGCAATGTTGCCATCTGCTTCCTGTTATGTGGCCGTGTACCGGCACTACCCACCTATGGCCTGGCACAAGTGCCTGGATCTCAAAAGTAACACACAAATTTGTATGGTCACCTTAAGAGAGCTCCAAGCTCAGACAGCCTCAGGAATTGAATTTGCCTTAAACCCTTCTGCCGCATCTGTCGGGAACAACCCTGAACCTTCTGAAGGAGCAGAGGGAAGAGAGATCTTGTTGGAGCTGTTTGGTGGTTAAGGAAAGGGCTTCATGACCTGTCACTGTAATGCAGCATTTATTACAACTATTCCCCAAATGCTTCCAAATTATTTGGAACAAGGTGATGAGAGAAGTGACTACAACGTGCCAGTAAAATCGTAAGTGGACTTAAGGCATCCTGACAAATGGTTCCAATCCAAAGGGAGACAATCACAAAACTACTTGGCCACATCTCAGTTATTTATCAGGACACTTCTATATCAAGTGTTCCAAGGTTCTTCTTAATGATTTTGACTGTTAACTTCAAGAGCTGAGGGTGACCTTATGGGAAATGAGTATGTACATACATACATTTAAGCAGAAAGTCTTATAAATAACCAGTCTATTAAAATGTCCTTCCTGCAGTAGTGGACTTACTGATACTCTTGCCAGCGTTTTAGCCAATATAATTTTCTGATTATTTTTCTCTGAAAAAAAATATGATTATTGTTAACTTTTTTGAAATTAAATAATTTCTGGTAAAACACACAAGTATTTAATGCAGATCAGTATTTGGTGGAGATGCTACACTCTCTGCTCTGGTATAAATACAATAACCTCGGCTCACTTGAGGTGTTCACTGTTTTTAAACAAAGACAGAACTTTCTCTAGCAATTAAATAGTTTAAAATTATTCTTTGACAAACTCACATATTTCTTTATCTGTAGAAATGTTGCAGTGCTGGTGGGGATGCTTGTATCTGTGATGATCAGTTTTTGAACAGCAAAGTGGTTTTGTACATCAGCAGCTGCTCAGGGACAGCATTTCCTTTCACCTGCTGGATCTCAGGGTTTTCCAATTTTATTTAATGCAGGTATTTCATAAGAGAGGTAGATATATCGCTCATTTAGACCTGTTTCTGTTTTGATACCAGATGGAATTTGCAGAGCAGCGCACAGCATGAAGAGGGGCAGATAAAGAAAAACAGAGACAGTCTCACTTCCTCAGCTCTTAAATTACACTTCAACCAGATCTTACCTGCCTTCTGTTAGATCTGGAGGAAGGCTGATAGAAGCACCTGCCTTGTGTAAACATTACATGCAGAAGCATGGAAAACATGCCTGCCTGGCTTAGTCCCTCGTTTTCCTTCCTGCATCCCCTGCCTTTCTCTTAGCATGTAATAGCTGTGGGGCTTTGCAACAAGAGCCTTGCTGGGTTGTTCTCCAGCTCCCCTGAGAACATAATTCTTTTCTAACAGGGTCACAATGGCAACAAAGTGATATTCAACCCTCACAGCTGGCATTGAAAGCAGTGGGCAACAGAGAAGCATCTCTGTCCAGCTGCAGTTTACTGTCAGCAGTTGGAAGTCCCCATCAGAATTCCTCTCGGATCTGCCAGCAGGTTTAGTTCAAGTGAGCTCAGTTTACAGAGTAAACCCTTTCCATCTGCCTTGCTGTTGTCCCCTCCCCTTCTCTGCTTACCCCGCACTATCCCCATGTACTCTGGCCACAAACCTAAGCAATTTACAGAACAAAATGCACCTGAGTCCCACCTGGAAAAAAGGCCCCTGTGGAAAAGTTAAGTATTGGTACCTACAGTTTTCCTCCCTGGAGATGCTGCTGTGGGGACAGATGAGCTCCTTCCCCATCACTGGGTGTTCCAGAGCCTAAGCCAGCTCTTGGTCCCCAGAGCCTCATAGGCCTGGCTGTGGCTGGCACAGCCCTGCTGTTCATAACGGGGCCGTGGCTGCCTCATGCTGGTCTCTGCTGCCTTGAACTGGGGATAAAAGACAGGATTTTCCAGTAACGCCATGTCCTGCCTTTCACAGAGCAGACACGGGCTGCAGGCTCACTGGGGTGAGACTTGGGGCACCTCAAGCACCTGCCCTTTTCTGGGCCAGCCCTGCCAAAGATGCTCACAGCCTTGGCTCCAGGAACCAGGGAGATGCAGAATCCTAATAGGTGGATTTTAAAACGATGGTGGCACTCAAGTACCCCACGAAAGGTGCTCTGACCATGAGTTGTTAAGGGAGAGCTGAGTCCTTTTAACTTTCGAATTCACTTCCATCTCTTACTCCTTCTCGGGTTAGAGCTTTAGAGAGGAGAGAAGGGCCATTTCAAGCTGGCTGGAAACACCAGCAGGAGAAACTCAAAAAGACTGCCTGCAAAATAAACAAAGTGGAGCAGATCCAGGACCCTCAGAGCCAGTGGTGTCCCTGGCTTGACTTTATCCAAGGTGGACAAACCAAGGGATGCCAAAGCCATTCACCACCACCTGCTCAAGCCACACTGCAGCTGTAATTTCACATCAACTGTTCAGATAGGAAGGTTTCATACATGTAGATTCTGTACATATTATTTGAGTTCTGTAAAGCTTGGATTTGCTTTACTTTCTTAGAGTTGAATCTAAATTCTTCACAGAGGTGTACTGGGATAAATACAGAGTAGTTCCACAAATCTGTAACATCACAAAAACAGGACAAGAGACAGACTAGTGGTCATTTTTCTGCTCACACTGGGTGGTCAGAAAGGAAAGCTCCAGCTGCAGATGCCTGGGGACTGTGTGCCCTCACCACAGGTGCAGCCATCCACCTCCTAGCTGCTGTGGGAAGGATGCATCACTTATTGCCTGGCTGACACATCATCCAACCACTTCTCATACATTTTGAAAACCAAGCCCAGAAATGTTTGAATCATGCAAGTTAGAATAAAAATATTTATTATACTATTTTTATCAGAAAGCCATTTTCCAATACCTAAAATGGCTGTGGTTATTATGGAATTTCTTAGTGGCTTTAATGTAACACCTACTGTTTGGTATTTAGAATGGAGATCATCCATAGGGTTACTTTTTCTTTTAAAGTCAGCTACTCCTGCTATGAAGCACAATCTGTTCTGTGAAAGTCTCCAGCTGCTCACATGGCATGTGTTCTGACTCTCAAATACAGAAGAGAAAGAGATCAATTCTGTTACTGGCCTTCAGAGGAAATGTAGTGATAGATAACTACATTGAACACAGCTGACCCCAAGCTCACTCCAAAGGACACCAAAGGCTACCTTGGTTTTGTCTAAATACGAAGGGTTAAATAAATTAATTCTTAACCTTTCTCATCAACCCCTCCCACTGAATCAGAATAACAGTAGGTCTGTACTTGCTTTACCACTGTGCTGTGAGGGTACACAGGCTGCTGTTTGCAAAACACTCAGGTGTAACAGCTGGGACACCAACTTCTAACAGACTCTTACAAGTCTCAGGTGCTGAGCTGGTGAGATGAATGGTTGCTGATTCTGAGCATGGAACAGTCACTGGCGCCGCTGTGCACTAACACAGCACCATAGCTTTCTCACTCAGAGCCTAAGGAAAGGGACAAAACAATCCTATCAGTGTAAACGCACTGAGACCAAGCAGCTGCTGAGTGTTTTCAATAGACTTCCTGGTAATGGCTGGTACAATTTCATTAGGGCTTCTGGTTTTATTTAATAAAACATTGGATTATTTTATTTGCCATACAGCAACAGGTGCAGGAGAACAAAAGACACATTTCCTGACTGTGTCCACAAAGAGTCCATTCCTTATTGGCTCACACAGTAGGCATTCCTGTTTTTTTAATGTGAAAATAATAATTGCTCAGAAGAATAATTGTTTTACAATAAAAGATTTTTGAGAGACGAGGTAGTCTGGAGCTAATAATAGCACTATGCAAACAGTTTCAGTGCAAGTTAAAGTAAAGAGAGAGCTAATAGTACTTGGTAAACATGCTTTAGGTATAGAACAATGTATTCTCTACAGGTGGTAACCACCATTAATCCTCATCATGTAAAACAGAAACCAAACACAAAACAGGCTACGCTTATGATCCCTGAAAGTACTCTGCAGCCTGGATCCAGTGAAGGATGTAGGTGCTCACCAGGCACTCTTGCAGTTTACCTTTACTAGTCAATAAATGAAACACAGGGAATAGTCCTGAGTGACTCTCGCTGGCCGAAGCAGTAAATTCTAATTTTCTCTTTCTGGCATAGGATTCTTCAACCAATAATGAAGAAAAGCTGTTTGTTGGGAACCAGAAGAGGCGGTTTTGAATTGTTCAGATTGAGGGTGAGATTGAAATTATACTTCCCTCTTATTTAGGTTCCTTTTAAATGAAATTGCCACCATAGACTCTGTTTAAAAGTGAAGTCTATCAGAAGGTAGTAATATACTAAAAGGTTCCAGAAGATTGCTGGCTCTGTTTTGTTGTTTATGAGCAACATAATGAGAGTAGGACCACACCTTGCACTCCACATTGGCTTCAGTCTCATTTTTAGTTTCTCATCACAGTGACCAGCAAGCCATGAACTGAGAGTTAAAATTTACTGGTTCATTTAATTTAGTTTTCAGAGCCTTGCACTTCCCATCTTTCTTCCAGTTCTGTGAAAAATTCCTTGTGCCAAAGACAAGCAAAACCCAAAAAGACAGCAAGGTGATCAAGAGCGCTGGGAAAGGCTACACCTGGTACAGTGCAAGCACGCTGTGGTTACACAAACCAAGGAAACAGCACCTCTGAAAAATGCACCGAGACTGGCAGCAACCACATAGTGAACTTTAACTAGATTTCCACTGAGTAAGTAGAGTCAGAACCCCATAACAAGGTGCATTTGAATTAAAACTACTATGGAAATACTTACAGTTTCTTCTCAAAAGGAACTTCCCAAGAACAAACCTGCTACTTTTAAGATGAGCATCTCAAATGATCCTAATGAAGGTCCAAACACTCCTTGTCTGTGCTTTTAAAAGATTCCTGAAAAGTAAATGAAAACATCTTCTAAACAGGACACTGGTCAAGTACTTTATTCTTTAAAAATAGTCAGTTAAATAGTTTATTAGTTAACTAGTTTATTAACAATTTTAAATCTCCATAATCTTCATACTGAGACATGCAGCCCTTCAGGAACAGCAACTCCACAACTGCTTGCTCACCAGCCATTGCAAAACCTGGGTTACTAATCCTGTGCTGACAAGGGATAACATCTAATAGGGCATTAAACATGCTCAGCTGGGCAACACCCAGTTAAAGGCACATCCAGGAAAAAGAAAAAGGAAAGGCTGTATCAGATCAACACTCATCTCCATATACATACACACACATTCCAGAGAAAACATTTTGCATTCACCACCATCTACTTCCAGCTCTACTCATGACTGTTACATCCAGTTCATCTCCAAACTGAGTCGCACCCAACCCCTTGCTGCTCAGTATATTGATTTTTCACAATAATTTTTCCACAAATTCCCTTCATGGTGCTTACTTTTCCCCACACGACATCAAAATGCAAAAATATGCATTAGATTTCCCTGTCTTGCTCCCACATGTCCAAGATGTCAACACAAGATTTCTCAAAATACACAAACGTGAGGTTTAAATTTATTCTTCCTGCTCAACTGAATCAAAGGCCAGATGGCAACTGCCTTCTGAAGCACATCCCAAACAGGAAGAACCGGGGCAAACCAAAGATTCAGTTCTAACTACATGGGAAGCACATTCTATGCTATTTCACATAATGGTAAATAAGTTGTATTCATTACCTACACCTACCCCTGTGGAAGGAAACCTCCTGTGCCCTCGATCCAGCAGCACTGAGTCTGAAGAAGAAGCAACACACAGAAACTCTACGATTCCCCACTGGTCTTTCGAAGTGACTTCAGAAGCTGCAGTGAACCCTGGGGCTGCTGAGCTCCACCACAGAAGGGAGGAAAGAGCAGAGAACCCCTGTTCTGTGAGGACACTAACCTTGCTCAGTCACTCTTTTTCTTTCAGAATCCAATCAAGTTAGATTTGAAATCAGACAGGGTTTTTTTCATGTTCCTTTCCCCTGAATTCCTACCCTTACAGTTAATTTCAACAACAGAACACAAAATATGAGCAAGCAGCAACAGGAAACAGTCCTGGAGAAGGAAGGAAGCATCTACGCAAGTATCTTTCAGCTACATAGAATCACAACACAATCATCTGAGGAACACACAAATGGCTTTTGCAAGAGCCTTGGAGGAGGCAGTCTCCCATCTTATTTTCACGCACACTTGCCTACATGCAAATATAAATGAATTTATTAAACCTTTCTATTGCTGCACATGAATATAAATGCATCCTTCTTAATCAAGCAGATGGGGCTCAAGCCATTATTTGCAGAGTACAGAATTTGCCAAGTACCTGCAAGTGTTCCTGTGAAGCCGCAAGCCGAGCCGATGCTCAAGGAGCGCCCGTGCTATTCAATAGTGAGCGTAAGCTCCTAACGCAGCGAGGAGGGGCGGCCAGCACCAGGCAAGGCATTTGATATCAAGGGCATCCCATCTGCCATTAGCATTGCTGTGCAAAACAAGAAGATAGGATGTGGTATTCATGAGCAGAAAACAATCACTTGAGAATAAGCAGTGAATAATAAGCAAACCTTTCAATAAGCACCACAGAGGGCCTTGGTGAAGGGGAGCTGAGTAGTCCTAACTCAGGGTGTAACTTGGGCAACACTTGGATCCTGTGGGACACACTGAGGAGCCTGCTCAGAACGCTCACTGAGTACAAAGCTGACATCTTTGCTGCACAATCTGGAGGTCACAAGCTCGTTAGGATATTTTATCAGCAGAAGACAATGTCTAAACTGACCCGATCCCCTCCTGGTTGCTAATTTCCACCACCCTAGGTATCTCCCCACACAGGCAGTAGTTCCTGCAGACATACAGACAGACATGACCAGAAACAAGCACAAACATCATCAAGACACCACCCAAACAATTCATTAGCTCCCACTGGGAAAACCACTTTTGCTGCTCTACTTTGGCTTAGAACTAAGAAGAAGAAATCTAGAAGGTATCCTATTGAGGGCATCACCATTCAGATACTTGTAAGTGGGATTCTGCTGTGGCCTGGATGCTCAGAACGTACCAAACTCACCTCAGGTGTAAAACATTCTCCTGCGACACTGCAGTCTCTGCCCCAGTGAGCGTTATCTGGATGGGCACAGCCCCTCAGAGGGGGGCAGCATCCCCACTCGGGGTAAGCGACACCGTGTGGGCCAAACAGGTGCCCACTTACAGAGGAGACTGAGTCCTGGTGTCAGCGTGGGCGAGTGAACACACATGGTGTGAACACAGGGATTTCTAAACCATGAATTATCGCTGTACTCAGCACTGGCAGGGCTGCACCTTGAATCCTGTGTTCAGCTTTGAGCTCCTCAGTACAAGAAGGACATTAAGCTGCTGGAGGACATCCAGAGAAGAGAACTGGAGTTGGTGAAGGGTCTGGAGCACAAGGGTCTTGAGGAGTGGCTGAGGGAAATGGGGTTGTTCAGCCTGGAGGAGGCTGAGGGGAGAGCTTACTGTCCTCTACAAACACCTGAACAGAAGTTGTAGGGAGGCAAGTGCTGTTTTTTTCTCCCAAGTGACAGGAGATAGGATGAGAGGAAATGGCCTCAAGTCATGTCAGGGGAGGTTTATACTGGATATTAGGAAAAATGTCATTAATGAAAGAGTGGAGAAACTGTGGCAGAAGCCGCCCGGGGAAATGGTAGAGCCACCACCCTCGGAGGGGATGAGGGCAGGCGGGGCGGGGCGGAGCCGGGGCGGGCGGGAGGCAGGAGCCCCGCGGGTGGGGCAGGCGGGGCCGGGAACCGGGAGCCCCGCGGCGGGGTGGGCGCAGCCCCGGGTCCCCGCCCTCCCGCAGAGGCAGGCGGGACGCGGTGCGCGGGGCCGGGTGGGCTTCGGCTTGAGAGGACGCGATGCACCGGCAGAGCTGAGCGGGCAGGCGGCAGGTAGGCTGTGAGCCGGACCCGGCGAGCTGGGGATCCGGGACAGCTGCCTATTAGATAGACTTGTATTTAAAATACAAGTGCATCCCTTGCCCTTAACAGGCATCCTGAGAGGCAATTCCTTTTGCCCGGTGCTTGGCTCCGCAGCCCATCTCTGCTGTCGATGAGAATGCCAACAAGAGATTCTTCACGATAAGGGTGGTGAGGCACCGGCACAGGTTGCCCAGGGAAGTTGTGGATGTCTCCTCCTTTGAAATGTTCAAGGCCAGGTTGGATGGGGCCTTGAGCAGCCTGGTCTGGTGGGAGGTGTCCCTGCTCATAGCAGGGGGTTGGAACTGGATAATCTTTAAGGTCCCTTCCAACCTAAATTATTCTATGATTTGATGATTCTTTCAGAAAGCGAGAAGCATCCTTTAGAGCTTTGTCTGATAAGCCTTGCTGACATACATGAAGCCATCCTGTGTTCATTTTCCTTAGTTTACACACTGAAAAGAGTTATTTTAAGGAAACTTATGGAAGTCCCAGGGGAAAAACAGGTGATGTGGGATGTCTGTCATTGGAGCACTTTGCTGAACGATGAACAGAAAATGCCCAGTCAGCTAATGAAGATTGTGAGCTTTGGATTGCCACAGAGTTCCAGGATTTTAGCACCTCAAAGGGATGACTTGGGTTGATGCCTTTGTTTTGCTTTCAGGAGGATATTTCTACAATTCTGTATAGATTCTATGAGCTTAAGGAATTGTGAGGCCATCCATGACATCACCAGTGCCTACTACAATTTCTGTCCTATGTGATCATTTCATTTCTTCAAAACTTGTCAGCGCTCTGGAACATCTGTCCCTTTGTCCAGCTGGACAGAAAGACCCCCACGCTTTCTAAAAGAATGGAACACAGTCAACCTAAACTTTTCCTTGGGAAAGTAACTAGAAAAGTAACTAGGAAATTAACTAGAAAGGTAACTGGGGGTCTGTGTTGGCCTGTAAGAATACAATTTGAAGAAGATAAAATTTGTGATGATTTAGTGATGTCAGTGAAGCACTTTACTTTTAATTAAGGAAAATGCAGATATAAACTTTGTAGTTGCTGTGGTGGGGAATTAACTAATTGGTACCCCAGAGATAATTTTTACAAAGGTTTTTCTTTTTTTTTTACAGATATGAAGCACTGTGTCCTGTGACTTTTCGTTTGTTGGTTCTTATCACTGGAGGATGGCCACCGTACTCTGTGAAAATTGCTCTGGTCACTACCACTCCACCCAGGTCAACCACCAGCCTCTTGAAATCAGCTGCATGTTGCTCCTGGTTATGCTTGGAAAAGTGTTCCTTGATTTCTTCATGTTGCAAGTTAAGCAAAAAAATGTGAAAGCGAGTTTTATGGGGTACTTTTGTGCTTCACTGACACTTCTTGATTTCACAGTGCTGACAAGTGTATCTTTCATTTTCTATTTTGAGGACTTTGCACTCTGGGGTGTGCGGTTTACAAAGTACCACATTTGCCTGTTCACTCAGGTAGTTTCTCTGATCTATGGCATTTTGCATTACCCAGTGTATCTTGTAGCAGGTCTGGATTATTACATGACTATAGGCCAAACCTCTCAATTTCCTAAGAGAAGTCAAAGACTGCTTTATGTACTTGCTGTGATTGTTATATGGATTTCAGGGGGTTTCTGTATTCTGAAAGTTCCTGCTATCTATGAAGAACTAGAAACTCAGAACCGTTTTCCTCCTGACTGGTGTCCTCTCTATGCCAGCGTGCAGAGCTACTCAGTCTCGTGTGCCATGGTGCTGCTCACAGCCACGGCTCTCGTGGCTTGTTGGAAGGAAGTTACAACCATGCTGCTGTCTGCCAGAGTGGTTTCGTTTGCCAGTCAGCCTGCTGTGATGTTCTCCTACGTCTCCAATAACAATGGCACTTGTTTAAAGCGGCAACTCCTGCCCAGACTCCTTATCTGTTTTCTTGGCACTTGGGCACCTTTTGTTGTATTTCAAATTATCCTTTTGTTTCTGGGTGCTCGGATTCCAGCCTACATGGAGATGAATGTCCCCTGGCTGTACTTCATCAACAGCTTTCTCATCGGAGTAGCATACTGGTGTCGATGTCACGATGTTGAATTGACAGAGGAGATGTGGTCTACGGATCCATTTGTCAGCTGGAAATTCTGCTTTATGCCCTTTAACAATGAAAACACAGAGCCAGCTGATAAGCCAGGCACGGTAATTGTGATCTGTTAATGAGCTGCTGACTGCAAAAGCTGCATTGGTGCTGTGTGACTGAAGCGTGTACGCCGATGTGCTGCCCCCATGTCCTTACAGATACTGCAAGGAAATATGTCCTGAGCTCACCCAGAGTGTGGGACACTGTGTGCTTCCACACAGGCTCCAGAAGGCAGCAAGTGCCTGACAGTTCAGAGACTTTAACTTGAAAATACGGGTTTAAGAAAAGACAATTACTCAGGTAAAATGAATTTTCAATTAAATCTTATGTCTGTTATTGATCTCAGGTTCTATGGTATAAAATGCAATAAAGCTTTCTACAAAGCGGGAGCCCTTTTATCAGTTTCGTACATGTGTTAACCAACTGTCAACGGGTCAAACACCTGTCATTTTTGAAGGGTGTTTTTTTGTCAGTTTGATTTAAGGGCTGTTGTCTGTTTAAGGAGAAATAAATTGTTTTAGTTAGTATAAAGCTAAAACTCCTACAGAAACATAAACTTTGTTTGCAGACTACAAAAATAGTGCAAGATGTGCAATTTCTACAACTACAGAAAAGGGGCTGATATTCTATTATTTCTTTGCTACTGCTCCTCTAATGTGTATTTATATACCCGCACTAGAAATTAAATAATTAGAGCAATAAGCAACAAGGTTAGTTACATTACATACCCAAGGTTAAAGAATGGCTTAAATTAAAATAAAATTTATTTTTAAGCCAAAATTACTTTAAAAATAAAATAGTTTAATTTGAAGTGTTTCAGTAGGGGAAGAATTTAGTCAGGCTTCTGGCAAAAATACTCTCTTAATTTTCAAATTCTTGTAGTTTGATGAAGGTCTTGATTTAATTTTGTAGAAGAGAAATAAATGATACACAACCAAAGCAGACAAATGGAAGTAGCATTTATTTCTGAAGCACTGAACTCACAATACAATGTTATATTGAAATAGAAACTATGTAAGTAAATGATGCTGCAGGTTGGTTAATCATTCTCTCAGACCCACAGGGAACAATGATATCGCACAGGAGTAACTCATTAAGAAAAATCTGCAAGTAACAAAAGGTGCAATTACAAGCAACTTTAAGCAGCATAGTATAAGGTGCTTTGTTTCTGCATTTGTATGATGGAGTTACCCATTAACAGACAGATTAGAGAAATTTCACTGCTACAGATTGTAACAAATGAGAGAATCTAAAATCATTCACGTACTACTTGGTAATAGGAAAGTGCTTTTTTAAAAAAATTATTCACAAAGTGAAGATCATATTTTTACATCATTCACTGTGTGCTCTTCAACTGCAAAATTTAATTTTTGAGTTATCATTTACATTATTATAATATCAATTATAGATACAGATGTAACTGCAGAATTTAGTACTACATGGGATAAAATACCTTATAAAAGAATATTTCAGTATATCGCTCCCTAAGAGTCACAGTCACAGCTCAATCATATATTAATCTTACTTTTCTGCAATATCTCGAAGTCAAATTATCATTCTGATCTATTACTGCACCTCACAGAGTGCTTCTTCCAGCCACAGTCTGGTAAAATTCATTGAGGTTTCACTGATGCAGTCAAAAGGACCCAAGTGTTTTAAAACAGTAGAGAATGGTTTAGGGAAAAATCTTATTAAAAGGGCCATCAAAATGGCAGTAAATGATCAATAACTGAATTTTAAAACTAATGCAGGAAGAGGAGGCAATACTTAGCAACACAGTTTGAAGCGTTTGGCACCACAAAGTATTTAATCCTTTATGCTGGAAAATGTACTTGGAAGAAATATTATTTCCATGTTAAAAGCAGGAAAGCACACTCAATGTTAACTCAAAAAACAACCTTAAGCAATCGCTCCCTGCTCTCTCAAATTGCAATTGCTGTTATTCAGTGCTTGAGACTCAATAGGATAAGCCACGTCCAAACATGTTTTTTTTTACAACAGCCTTTCTTCAGGTTTTATATAAACTGGACACCCACTGAAATGGGGTTGGCAAAATATTTACAAAACCTAATTCTGTCTAAAAACCAGCAAATATCTCAAATAGCACTGCACTAGGCATTTTGGCAGATCATAAAATAACCAATCCCTACCAACTCGGCAGGCAAGGGAAAATTCCTAATTTAAAATTAATTTAACACCTTATGAAGGCAAAGTTATTTTCAAGTACCTTTCAGATGCTTCTTGTTTGCATTGTTAGTCTCACGCTCACAGAATTAGAACTGCAAGAAGCTGGGTGAGGCTGCCAATGTATCCTACCTATCAGTGTGGATCAGCTTCTCAAACTGTAATTAGAGCTTACACAACCCCATCCAGCCTGACATAGCAAAATTTCCATAGTTGCTGCAGTGCTTCTAAAGCCATTTTAAGTTTTAAATTTTTATTTTTTACAGGGAAGCCACAACATGCAGCCAAGGCAAACATCGTACTGACAGCACACCACTGTATTACTGTCAAGTTTGTTCTTCCATCCTCTTGGGAGAAAAGTGTGGAAGAACATCAGCCTTTTGGCTGTCCCTGCTCCCACTGAGCAGGTAACAGAGGCATGATGGGGCTCCACACAGCACCCAGCTGTGTGCCTGAGCCTGCTGCTAACTACTTTTAAGTACATTAATAGTAACTCTCTGTGTAAGCCCACTTTTATCCATGACTTTATGGAGTGAGATACCAGTTATGAAGTGATCTTTATCCTACTGCCTTCCTGACAGGCTACATTCTTTCCTCTCTTCGTGCATTTTGGTTTTTACCTGGTGCTTCTGGTAAGTCATAACACTGAGCCTCAAGTGCCCTACAACCATGAACCGTTACTGTCTAGAACAAGACCGCAGTTTCACTGCCAGATGGGAAGAGGGGAGGAGCTATGCTAGGAAGAATTACAGACAACCACTGCTGTATCTCCTCCATATATTACTACTCTGTGCTGTGGCAGCAACTAATGGCCTTACACCAAACACTCTACAGTCTTTAGTTTTTATAGGATTATCTGATATTAATGGTAATAGTGACTAAAGTGTTAACCCTTTATGAGAAACCTCTGTCCTTTCCTTGTATAAAGAATCCCTTAAAAATCAACATGTATTTTAGTTAGATACTCTATGCATTTTCAACTCTAAATAGGACTATTTGGCACTCATTAATAAAACCCTTCATTCTTTACACACAACTATCCCAATCAATCACTACCGGTTTGCTAATACTGTAACACAAAGACTACTTAAAAAGGAAGCGGGGTGTGCAGAATATCCCGGTGTTCTTTCAGATACGGACTTTGCAAAAAGCTGCCAGAGAATGGCAACATTCCAGCTCCCGAGACACTGGCCAGGCAGTGGAGGAGAAACCAAGCCTTTGAAAAACACATAGGCCTCATGAATCAATAGTATTTGTGCTTCTAGCCTAGTCCCACAATCAGCAAGGATTTAGCAGCTATGAACAACACTATAAGCCTTTCAACAACTCTACATAACAATACAGTGCTTTTCATGCACAATTGAAAATGCTTCTTTAGTGTTATATATTGCACTTAAATGATGCTTAGGATCACTACACTATGAATGTAAAATTGTGCTCAAATTATAATTCATTCTGAGTGAAAAAAAATCTCTTTAGATTTCATTTTTTCCAGCTCCTTACTGTCCAAAGTAATTTTGGATAATTCAGTAAGAAGCTAACACATGTGGGAAGTTCAAAATGTTTTAACTTGAAATCTGTTCATAACACTGCCCCCAGAATTTTGCTTTGGAAAATTCAGATCAACATTTACAGAAGCCAGTCTGTAAGCTTACTACAGACCTTCAATTACAATTCACATATTCACATCTTTGAATTTTGTTTTTTCCTCCCACTTAGCTGTAAGAGAGCAGTGAACAAGCTATGTATAATCTTTAATGTTGAGACTACACAAACCTACACAGCAGCTTAGGATGGGGCTTGAACAGACGTGGAAGTGCTGGCCATGAGACTCAGGGACAGGCAGAACACAAAATGCTGCAGCCTGCACCGCCAACACCCAACAGGGCAAAGAGCACTTTCAGAAATCTGTTTAAAGAAGGAAATAACATACAATAGAGCTCCTCTGAGGTTAAGAAGATGGTAAATAACCAGCCTTATTCACCTGCATGAGGTTGATGTGTGCTCACTGCTTTTGTACTCAGCCACTCAGCCTGTGTCCCAGGCTCCAACTGCAGGGTGCACACTGTCCATCCCATCAGCTCTTAGATGATACTAGGGACAGCTTTCTTGAAACAGAAAGTAGACGTAGCATCTGGGGAGCAGGCACTTATCTGTATCATAATTACCATCTCTTTTCTAAAATGTCACTATTTGCAAAGCCATCCAGTGGATAAAACTGCATAGGACCGATATGGGCCAAGTAATTCTCATAACTAAAGGTAAATTCCTTTAAAATGAACTTACTTTAGGCTTAGCTTAAATGAACTAAGCATTAAATAAATTTTAAATTTCTTTCTCCTCACAATATTTCCCAACTGAAACAACAGCTCACTGTGCAAGACCAACTTAAAAATTATTTCACTGTGAGCTATTATTAATACCTCAATTTGAAATTATGCATCTATAGCTCTGTTCATATTTGTTCCACTCAGCATTCAACAAAAACAATATATTTAGAACAAAATACTTTTAAACCTTAGTTTCTCTCCATCTCTAATAAACTAATCTGGGTGAAAGTTAAAGAAGTATCCTAGATTAATTGTTTTGCAGGGTCATCATCTGCAGCCTAGAACAACTGATGAGTAAAAGTCTGGCTAGAGAGTGACAACTATGTGTCTAGATATATGCTAATAGGAAATATCCATGCAATACTGGTAAGAAAATAACACTGTAAGCTTTTACTACAGATGCTTAATTCTATACGAATAGTCTTAATACAAATCAGAACTACCCATGTTAAAAATTATGTGGATGTCAAATTATTTACAAAACTCAGACTCACAGTACAGCTGTCACTGAATTCTTTGATCACTTAGACCTATACATTTTATCAATGTTCAAGACATTTCTTAAGCTATTGGGCTATAACTTTCTGCATTGATATTGTAATAACAGAATGAGAGCAGCCATCTGAAATAGGCATTAGTTTTAACCAGCGTGCCAGGCAGTGACACTCAGCAGCACGTCACTACTCAAGCTACAGTGAAGAAATGGTATACCCAAACATCTCTTTACAGCTAAGAACAAGATAAAGAAGTGATCCAAAAGCTATTGTAAACGTGCTCAAATATTTATTTTTCCCACATGTCCTTCCTCTTGCTGCCACATCTGCAGTTACAAGGGACTCCATCTGTTCTACCCAAGAGGCTGGATTCCCACCAGTGATTTGTCCAAAAAGCAGCTCAGAGAAAAAAAACTGCTTTCACAGGAAAGAATGAGGAAATGGATGCTTGCAGGACATGAACCTTCTATTTGAGATACCTCATCTAGCAAAAGCATTACCCTCCATCAAGAACTTCATTTCTGGAAAAAAATATGATGATTTAATGAGTAAAGGAATGGATTTACAATGCAGTCTGTTTAAAAATCCTTCAAAAATTCTCTACTGATGCAAGCCAATTGACAGTTTAACTTGACAAGATTGTTATTTGTCATCATCTATATAAGCAAGGTGCTAAAGTCCTAGGAAGGTTTCAAATGTGAGGTGATACGGGTTGGCAGGAAGGAGTTAGCAATTCATTGGCAATGCTTGTTTTTGAAGAAGCAGCTGCCTGTAGCGCCCAGAGCACTGTCGTCAGTGTGTCACCTCTCAGTTGAGCTTCCTTCTTGGAGTTGTGTGGGCTGCAAAGCAATGTTGCTGAGTGATGTGAGCCAAATTAAGCAGGGCAGTCTGCACACCCATTCACCATCCAGGTGCATTTCTTTAAAACTCCAAATAAACTCTGAAGCAGAGACAAGTGTAACAGTTATAAATCTATCTATCTATGGGACTCTCAACAGTCCCATTCAGCCCAGTGCTCTGCAAGGGGGTTTGCCCTGAGCTAATGCTACAGTTTGAATCAAGGAGTAGGGTAGGATGGAGAGCAGCAGGGAAAAATGAAGGAAAAAAACCTATCCAAAATACCTCCCTTTGGAGCTAAGATCCTACAGTATCCCGCATTCCTTTCTATACGAACTGAAATATTACAGGGAGTACCATGAGATGTAGCCCACAACAGCAGCAGTCTGAATGCAGAATACAAACCCCTGGGAAATAAAGGTAACACAAAGGATTTCTTGTAGACTCATTCAGTGGGAGCAAGTGTTGAAAACCAGTCAATTAAAGCCTGCAATACCTCCTCTTTTGCAAGAGGGTCAAGCTTAATCTGTGGGAAAAGCCATGGAAAATGGTAGTATGAGCCTGAGAAAACCTCACTGATTGAAACAGAATCAAGTGATTGGTATGCAAAATTATTTTGGAGGAATATCACTCTAAGAATTATATTGCTTTTTTGGAGTAAACTCAAGACCTTCCAAAGTATGTTTTAGCTGCACTTGGAAGTTTTCCAGCCTACTTTCATGTACAAGCATGATTTTTTTTTCAAAACTGATTTTATTGACACTGGCAAACACTCCCATATGTGTGCATTTCTATCAGTATAGGTTAGTATAGCTGTGTCTGCTTTAAAGTTTCTGCTTAATGCCAAAATCAGTGAAGGAGAAAAAACACTTTCAATATGCATAAGGCCCACATTCTTAGTTGCTGTGCTCATGAATATTTAAAGCATAACTCACTATCTGTGGCTCTGCCAAAACCATGGAACATGTAGCATACCAGGAGAGCCAGAACAGATGTGGATTAACCAGGTCTGCTCTGAGCTCCTGGCATCTGTCAGTGACTATGTCCGAAAGTCATATAAAAACACTGGCTGTCTAAGTTCTCCTGAAAGCTGTCTAATAAAGCAAAATTAAAACAACTGTGAAATTCTCATGCATGTAACGACACTGTGATTAACCACAAGTCTAAATAAGACTCATAAGTCTACATTTTCATGGCCGATATCAAATCACGTTTACATGTATCTACTTTTTACATTGCCAAAGAACAGTACAATCAGAAGACAGATTAAAAATTAACCAGTGAAATTTTCATAGAAAAATAATAAAACTTTAAGACAAAAGCTAAAGGATAAATATCTGAGATATCTTTAGTCTTCAATAAGATCATCAAAGCAGAACGCATCCTTTAGAACTTACTATGTTACAGATATGCTACACAGTGTTATCTTACAGAAGTGCTACAAACGGGAACCTACCGTCTCAGTCATTTGAATATCTTTCAAATGAACATTGCCAAACGTTGAACCAAGACATTTATTTGACAACAGTGACTGAAGATAGAAAAAACAAATTAGAAAGTGCTTAGCAACTTCCCTCCAAAATAAACCCAGACATCTACTAATTCTCTAAAGCCTTTGGTGCCATTTGTATAAGGGCTCTCGCCACACATTAGCACGTAACAGCAAGGGGTTGTTCCAGCTTGGAGATTCAGTGGTTAATAAAAATATTAATAGCATCTGCTATTAGTAAGCTCAAACATTTATAATTAAAAACAATTATTCTAATGTTGATCTCTGGAAGATAATGGTAGAAAGTCTGTTAATAGAAACAAAACAATAGTCTAATTAAAAGAAAATGAAGCACAGATTTTTCTGTACTCCCAATTTACTCTTTAAGGTCATCAGTTAAATAATATACATATTAATCTACCTGTCATACACCTTCCTTTTAAGCCAGTATAATGTGCATTGACTCCTTTAGATCTAGGTCAGCAGTTCTCAAATTTTAGATCAGTTCCTTTTCTTTTCAGGAATACTTCAGGGTCTCCCTGAATATCTCCCTACACAATCATATATTATGCATTAATTTGCATAAAATACAAAATACATTATTTGCAGACACATACACATATTTAATTCCAATATACACAGTGACTCTGTCAGCACACATACCCTTCTTTCCCTCTTGTGAACTTAGGAGGCTGGGTCTGTACATAAGGGGAGTGGAGCTACAAAAGGGAGGGAACAGAAGGTACAAAACACATCCATGAATTCCCGCACACAGGTGACGGGGAAGCAAAGACTGAAAAAGTGCTGCTGCCTCAGAGCCCAAGCAACTTCTGAGAATATCAGTAACTGGTGAAACATATCTGTTTCACACTGAGCACACGCAAGGGAAGACAGAGGGAGATGCTAAAACCCCACTACCTGGGTCTGCAGCATCCAAGCCAAAATCTCCTGCCAGAAGGGAAAAGGTAGTCCCCTGGAGACTTCTCTCAGAGTTGGCTAGTGGTGGCACTCCTCATGCCCACCTGCAGTTCCAGGCTCCCCCACTGCAGCAGCAGTTGCTCCTACACAAAGCTCTGAAATGACTTCATGAAGCAGCTCACCGTACCCCTTCCTCAGACCACTGCAAGCCCAGCTCACACTAGCCAGTAGAGAAATAAAGGGTGCTCGGAAGCTTCCAGCGAGGCAATGGGAATGCACTACAGGGAAAGACAAGTTAGAAGAGGTATCAAGCGAAAGGGCATCTGAGCTATGCTATCCCTTCTTCACCTCCAGTCTTCAAAGAATATTTGTCTCAACATGAGCTAGTTCTGGCTGCAGTTTTCAGCCCCTCATGCCTAGGCATTTAGGAACCTGAACCCTGCATGTTCTCACACCTTCTCAGGATCGACTCTGAACCCCCCATTTGAGGACTGCTGGCCTAGCTATAGCTAGCAGCATGCAAAACTACAAACCTAATAACTTAATGCCCTCTCAGTGCATAGCAGCATACAAAGAGTAAAGTAACATGTGCTTCAGTTACCTCCAGCAAGAGTGACACGCTGTTGAGTTTCAGTAGCCTGATGATGAAGATTTTGATGAGACAGCTACATGGTTTATAATATTTCCAGACTTCAAGAAAACACTACAGCGGCAGAGATGAGGGTAAGCCTACACAAGGAAAACAGGCTGCCAACCTGCCCCTTACAAACAATTTGCTCCAGACTAAAAGAAACTCAGAGAGCACAACTAAATGCATAGCATTTTACTGTTATTAGTGCTTCCACAGGGTCTGTGGACACTTCTGTCGTTTCAGTCCAAAAACTGCTGTATGTGGGAAAAATCTTTCCAAATACAGCAACACAATTGAAATGGTGTTTAGATTGGAGTGGGGGCTGGGGTGTTAAACTTACAAGATAAAGTAAATGTTGGGGAATATTTAAACTATCACACCATATTTCACTGCATGTTTTTCCATCAACGTCCACTTCAACTCCAAGTCTGACTCAGGCTTTACCATAAGCCTATTGACTGCTGGAAACTACAGAGGACCACCTGGCATAATCAAAGGAAAATTTTAAGTCTTTATGTGGGGAAAACCCCATCTTTTTAACAAAACATCACAGTAATAAAACTCATGCCACAGTGAAGATGTTGGCATATTACTGTCAGTTCTGTCACTGATAAGCTGCTGTTTAAACCTTCATATTTATTCCCTAGGATTCTTTCAATGAATTGATACGTGCACAGATTTTCAATGCAGGTCCAAGCTTAATATTCATTGCACTCATAAGATGGTCTTCCTTCAACAAGAGGAGAGCTTGTCCATCAATTTCTTGTGCTCTAAATTCATCTGCAATATCTTGACAACCTACAAGGCAACATAACAAAGAATTACTGGGTTGGAAACGTGCTTTCTTAGATGTCATGACTCCCTTTGTGCTAGAGCTTTTCAGCTACATATTTTCCAATGCTTGTGCCTTTAGCTTGTGAAACCTAGGGTATATGCAAGAGTTCAATAATCCCACAGTAACTTCAATTTTTACTATAGTTTCTAATTACTCTGTAACTATTGGAGAATTACTCACTGGAAATGTCAAGTCCTAGCAAAGAGAGCTTTCTCATTTCATTAAGAGGAATAATTGCCATGATCTCCAGAATTGGAAGAGACTGGCAAATTACAACTGAAATAGCAACCAAGAGCAGAATTAAAGTGTGTTTCTTTTCATCAGTAAAAGGATATGTATATTCTACTGCCACATATAACTCAATGAGAAAATTCCCTTGTCTACAGTTTCTAAAAGGTGTCAATTCCATCCGTATGTTATCATGACTGGGTCAAGTAAGCAGAATTTTGATTTTTGGGCTTTAGCATAGCTGTCTCATGAGCACATTTATCACCAGTTACCTGAGTGAATACTCCATACACAGCAGTAAGCCACTGCACAAGTACAACTTCAATGCTGTGAATTTTTTTTTTAATGATAAACTCTTTTTCTGAACATGAAATAACCTGGTCCCAGGTTACTGAGGCCTGCAGCATAAGAAAGGGGACTCCTCATAGGCTGGACTGTCCCAAGTAATTGAGGGTCCCTTTCCACTGAAGAACACTGTGGATACACAGGGTTCCTCAAAAGGTGTTCTGGACATCTGTTAAGCAGAAAGTCAGTTATGCCTGGCTGTACGGCAGTTCTGTTACATATACAAACGTCTTCTAATAACGTAAGAGCACTCATTGTCAGTTGTTTATTTGAGGCTTCTTTCCCCAGAGTACGTTTTTCCTGCTTTTAATATATTTGTGTTCTCAATCCAGTCTTTCTATGTCTCCCAGAGCCTTTCAGACACACTTTAATTCGTGCTCCACCTTCCATTCCTGCTTTTAATTATTCCTTGGTTGGGTCTATCTTTTGGCATTTTCATATTTTCCCCTTTTCTAAAGATATGCTATTTTGGAGATGTGAAAATACTGTGAAGAACTCCATTTCCACCCCAGATGAGAGCAAGTGACTAATTTCATGTCCTGTTGTACATTCAGATTTAAATTCCGTAAAGAATAGATTTAAAAATGTGTAAAGAGACAAACGGTAAGGAATTGTGGAAGAAAGTATCAACATCAAAACCTTAATTAATCTGGATTATTATTGTGTAGTGACGCTAACATTCAAGTTTGGAAAAAGTTAGCTTTTCATGAAGAATAGAGCCCGATTAATTTTTACTTAATGATTTGTTAAACAGACCTCATGTAACAACGAGCTGCCACTCTATTAAAGAAAGGAAAAGATTAAAAGATGATTTGAAAAGAGACAGGTTGTCTTATGGCATTTTATTTTAGCCTCTGGTTTCAGGCTAAACCTCTGTAGTTTAGGTTTCAACTCTATAAATTACAGTCCCCAAATTAAAACAGTTACTCTGTAACAGCTGGCTAACTTTTAGTCAAGACTAAGGACTATCTAAAACAAAGCTCTGAAAAATAGTTTTCTAAATAGTATTTCTAAACTAGAAAATTAGGAACGAACTTAACCTGTGTTTCAGTGGTTTGACATGTCAGTTACATGGGTAAGCAATAAAAATTCTTGGATGATTGCTATCATAGAGATCTGCCTTGTTACCTGAAAGGACTGCAGCGTCTGATCAGACAGAACGGCATCCTTGGGAAAGAGCGGGGAGCAAAATGTTAAAGCTTATGGTAGTTAGGAAATGACAAATAAATGTTAAATAACCTGAAGATGATATAAAGGTAACTGTGAATATTGAGCTTAAGAAAAGGTTTGTAAATAAGGAGAAACAAGATTCTTTTTGTCTACCAGTACACAGTCTACGTGCAGAAGCTGTCTGCCTTTCAGTTACCAAGCAATGCTATGCAAAACAAAATTTAGCTTTATAAAAGAAACTTGCTTATTAAGACTTATATCAGGACAAGTCTTCCAAATCTTTCAATTGCATAAAGGGAGAGAACCCCCTTCTTGCTTCTGAATAAGCTGAATAAGCAGCAAGTAAGGAGGGAAGAGAAGAAAACGCAAAAAGGAAGGGTGTCTGGTCTTTCTACTGACCTCTGGAGAGAAGTCAGACTGAAGAGAGGAACAGCTCTGACCTCCATCGGCTAAGCTGCAACAGCAGAAGTGAGACTAGCTCTATCAACATGGGATTTGTGCTAAAGGAACAAGCAAGAGGAACAAATCACATTCCAGTTTCTATCACCAACTGACGAGTACATTAGTGCTGTAACCACACCACCTCCTCATCACATCAATGCTAAAAAACAAGGAGCTTTACTGTTAAAAAAAAAAGGAACGGGTTAAGGCACATACCAGGCAAAGAACGTATGAAGGCCCAAACTTCATCAACAGTCCATACTGATGGGTCAGCTTGCACCACTGGTAACAAGTCAATGCTCTCTGGCATCTTCCTCATTCTTAGTTCTCTAAGTTCACGTTCTCTCTCTCTTTCACTCTGTCTTCGCAGACGAGTGGTCATGGCAGCTGGAACAGCATCTTCTTGAGAAGCCACATCTTCTTCTGCAGATGGATAAGTAATTGGAAGCTGGAAAACGTAGTACAAATACACTACAGTATTATATTTTATTTGTAATTCTCAAAACAATGCTACAGTTTCAAGTAAATATTCCACAGACCTGTCTAAGAAAATGATCTCGTGATGCTCCATCAGGGCCACTCGGTCGACGCCCACGTCGCCCAAGACTCTGGCTATCTGATTTCCGATTCCAGCGGCTGGTCTTGTCTGATGTAAACAGCCCGTATTTCTTAGTGCAGCTAAGGCTGTGCCTAAAGAAGTAAGGTAAATTCAATAATGCACAAATTTTTTTTGGACTGCATTCGATCAAGTAACAGTAAAATTACATGGTTGTCTACAGAATTGCTGCTAATCACAGAATCATTAAGGTTCAAAAAGACCTCCAAGATCATCAAGTCCCACAGGTATCAGAAAAATTGAAAAGAAACGTATCTCAAAGGCCACTTACTCAAGCCTCTGGTACTGATGCAAAATCAAATACCTCCTGATCATCCCCGGAAGATGCCTGTCTTTCCCATTCTTAAAAATCTCCCACGGTAGAAATACTTTTGCATTTTATCACACAGTCCAATCCTGCTTCTCTAAGACATCCACTAGAAGTCTACAGTCTCATTGTATCTTTTGCTTCCATTTTCTCTACGTAACTGAGAGCCAGTCAAAGGAGGATGGAGGCAAAAGGGCCAAATCCCTTCTTAAGGTTATTTTGCTGGTAGTGTCCCAACAAGTATCAAACCAAACATACATATTCCCGCTACTTAAAATGGAAATATCACACCCAGGGGATTAAAAAAGCAGAAGACATCTGGGATTAAATATCAATTTAATCAATGTAATGGTGGAAGATTTTACGTTTAGTTATTGACTATGAATTCTTCCGCTCTTAACCACAACAAAATACTGCATTTTATACCACCCAGCCCAGCATTCTTTCTCCAACATTTCCAAGAACAAGAGGAAGACAATATGAATATGAGAAATATGTAACGATTTGTGGCCCATGAACCTCTGCACTCATACCCAAACACTTAGTAACCCTTAATGAGCTTTCCCGCGTCACCTTCCTATAAACCCAAGAGCATTCACAGCACCCTCAGTAAAGAGGTCCACAGTTTCACTGTAATTCCCTTTGTCTGTCTTCTTGAACTGTATTATAATCTACCATAGTTCTTGCACCCATTTACTCTGCAAATTCAGATAGAAGGCAGTCATGTTTTACTGTTCCTTTGTTTTTCAACATCAGATTCTATTTGCATGCTATTCCGCTAACCAGATAATGATAAGCAATAACTAGACAGAGTACCTTTTGGCACAGGATGTGGAGCAGAATCTTTTTGATCTTAGAAACTTATTAGGATACCCCATTTTTCCACAAAATTCACACTTCAGAAGATCGTTTTCCATTTCATCCAGTCCCTCTAAAGCAAGGAGTGAGGCATAAAGCAGTCAGTTTCAACAACACAAAATTATGTTCATATTTCCCATCTCACGTAGGCAGGCAGTAGAAAACACCGGGGGGTGGGACGGTTTAAATAACAATTTTCAGTGTTTGAAGTGGGAAGTAGTTGAAGCAAAGCTGTGGCGACACTTGCTACTGCTCAGGATGTGCTGTCCTGACTTTTTCCATCCACTTCCCCACTGCAGACCTGTGGCAGTAGCAGTTACTGTATTTGCCCCTTCTTACCCTGCTCACTACAGTTCTGATATGAAAGAGCGAAAAGAACTACTTTAAAAGAATGAAACTTAAGAGTTGCACTAAGATGAATTTAAACAGATCACCAAAACCAGCTCCTGTGCAACTGCTCAAGCTAAGGAAGACAAAATCCAGAGGTGACTGAGAAATTCTGGACTTTCAAATCTTAGATGAATTTATAATACACAAAAATGTGAGTTAAAAAATAACTTGGCTTTTCTAGGTCAGGCCATGGTTTAACTTCTATATCATACCACTTGAGAAGCTTGCATAGCAATACTGGCATTACACATCCAAAATAGTCGACTACTGAGTTCTAAAAAATTCACGGTGACAATTATGTTGGATAATGCATGGAGAACTTGATTTAGCTCATAAGATGTGCCAGAGACCACTGTATTCTAAGCAGGACAGGTGCACAGTTTCCTGACACTTAACGTGCATCTACAACAACAGCTGCTGTGATGTGTAGCTAGCAAAAAACATTTGAAAATAGTTTCTGTTAGACACAGTGTAAAGACTGGAGAAAGGTTCCAGAGTAGAGATGGGATGGGACTCTAACACATACAGAACTGAAAGGGAAAAATTGGATACTTAAACAAAAACTACAAACCTTCTGCAATCATATCCTCTATCTCGGTGTCCGAGGAATTGTCTGCGTGTTTTGTATTCTGCAAGTCTGATTCAACACACACAACACTCATGATTTGACCCTCCACTAACAATCTTTTCTCTGCAGGCTGTTCTACCAGCAAAGATGAACGACTTACCTATTGCAAGAAAATCAAAGCAACAGTGATTAACTGAAGAATATAGTAGAAAATAGTATTTGTGGCTTAGTTGTAACTGAGACTAGAATCACAGTTTCTATTCCATATCAGTGAATCATTATTACATAGTGCCAAGGCTCTAAATACCATTTCTCAAACAAGTACAAAGACTCAGTCCTACTCTGCAGAGTTTGCATTTACATTTAACAAAGGAAGAAACAGATTACATCTGTAGAAATGAAGGAATGGGAAAGCGAGATAAAAACTAATTAGTTATCAAGGCAGGCTCATAGGTTTTAAACTGTCAATTTGTGGATTTAAAATTTTCAACAGTAATTTTTACCAGACACGGTACCAATCACACCAAGCTCAGCAGGGGCTGGTCAGTGCTTTAAACCACAAAATATTAATTTAGAATTTGAACACAGGCTCAACTCAGAGGTTTAAATTAAAGTATTACTTACAGTAGACAGACAAACGCGAAACAAAGTTATTGCATACAGTAGATAAAAACCACTCTGCAGTCATCTCTGCCTATTGACTCAACTGTGCGTCTCTTTCCATTTGGTACCTTTAGTACTGGCCAGCCAAACAGTAGCAGGAACACCAATTACACGTGCAAGACAACACAAACAGTACAGAAGTATACTGCACACTGAAAGAAACAGGTTATCTGTCCATGGAAAAAAAGGTCAAAATGGTTCAAGATCCAAATAGCTACCAGCCACAAATAACATAATCCTTCAAAATAGTTTGTTTCAAAAATTAGTAATATAAAAGTCACAGCAACTTTTATACTTACAGGGAACGGCTCTAACCCCTCCTGAATCACAAAGCCTTCAATAACATGAGTCAGGATCTGTGGTTTAACAATAGCCTGTGGAGGTTTAGTTTCCAGGCTAGGAATACTATTTGGCATCGACGTGCTGTTGCTTCTTGTCGTAGCTGCTGGAAGCAAAAGAGGTGGTGGTGGAATAGAGGCATGTGAAGGATCAGACGGAGATTTAATTACTGAGGCACCAACTGATGATGTCACTGAAGGTGGTCCCCCATGTTCTGAAAAAAAAATAATACAGTATGTTATGTTTTTACCACTAATGTTTTACCATTATGTGGTAAACAAGATTAACATTTGTTTAATGTTGGGTCAGAATTTTAGAAATTAGACGTGATAAACTCTTCTCTGCACTCATCATCCTGTAGTACAGGCTTTTGCCTACAATTTATAGATTTTACCCTCAAAACAAGATGGTTCTCCTTGACTATTCCATAAACAAACAGTTCTCATATAAACATCTTCCTTTGCTCAGTACCTACTAACTATAAGCATAGTTGGCCATTAATTACCTACACAAATCACAAATCCGTAAGTCAAAAGCAGAAAACAGTGTTTTCAAACATTGGATTCTCAAGACAGAACAGCTGAGGCATTTCTAAAGAGAGAATTTATTTTCAGGAATGCCTTGAGCCTCAGTAACCTGCAGGGTCACAAGTACGTACAGCATTAAGTCACTAAGAACCACGAAGCACCACTTTTATGTGTAGCATATATACATGTACATACTATATTACATAGAGGGAGTATTTATTTGTATATTTAGTACATCGGGGAAGTTACGTGAGTTTGCAGAACAACTGATACAGGCAGATCTCTCAATTCAGTGAAGAAGGAAAACTTTCATTGCTAGCTTTCGCATAAGAACAGCTCGTTACTGTGGCATATAAAGAAAGTGGTGCCAGAAAGAATCATACAATGCAGTGAACCACTCTGACAGCTGACCCCAACTCTGCAAAACCAGTCATCACACAAGACCAACCAGCACCTTTTGCCCATATCACACATCTATCACTGAAAGAGTAACTGGAGACTGACACTCCTGTTAAGATATTAGTATAAAAGTATTTGCTGAAGAGCTCAAAACCAGGAATTTCTGTGCTATATGTTACACGTGCAAGTTACAAATGCAGGTTACATGTTTTGGACTGAATCATTAGCTCTATCACATGGACTTCTAATGTATTTCATGTATTTTCTTTTACTTAAAAAATGATACCACTAAACTACAAGAAAGTATCAAAATCATAGATGTTTATTTTACACCATCAGTAACCAGTAGAGGTTTCTAAGAAAAACAGCTACCTTAAGCTTGACACTTGTTCTCACCTGACAAAGGATCTTCTGAATTAAGCGCCTCTCCATTCCCCAAGGTTATGGCTGGAGGAGACAAAGTGGGAGGCGTAGGTGTTCTAGCCATATGGACACAATCTGATTCCTCAGGCATCTCTTCTTCACATACATTCTCCACTTGGTAAATCTGCATCCAGAGTTGAGATTATAATGACCCTCAGTATAAATTACGAATAAATAGCACATCTTTTTCCTTAACCTGTTGGTAGCCTCAAAAAAGCCTAGAGGAGCTATTGATCCTTTTGCTTTTGTTACAATTAAAGACTACCAACGCCATCTTAAATGTCAGCATTAATTGCATATTGTTTTATTTAACTGATATTTCACTGTAGATGATTTTAGTTCAGTGCCAGCGAAGCTGAAACCTTCAGTTACAAATCACAGATTTCTGAGACTAACACTGATCTAAACTAAATGATAGCAATGAAGAACACGAAAACAGTGTCAAAAAAAATCCCCTATTCTTTTATGAAGAGGGTCTTTTCAACATTAGTACAAAACTAATTATCCAAAACTGTATTGTCTTAATAATCTGCGATACTCCTTCACACATAGTAGAGACGATTCTCCTACTCAGAATTTCAATTGCCTACTTATATTTAGGTTAACATAAAGAGTTAGAAGCTTACAGTCCATATGGTATATTTACCAAAATTCATTCTGATGTGTCGGTTTTTTAACTTTAGATGTGCTACAATTTCATTAAGAGGCAAGATTTTAGGTCAAGAAGTTGCACTTCCATGATTCTTGGTTGGTATTCTTGATTGATGATCCATTAGAAAAAGCAAAAGATCAGAGGAAAATATGTACTGTTTTTCTAGAACTCATTTCTGTAATCAATACGTTTCTTCTGATCCTCTGTTTAGTATCTGGTTTAGCTCCCTCTGAAGTCAATGAGTCAGGCTTACAGCTCTTTAGAGAAGCTGAGGATAAAGAATAAAGGACTGCAATATTACCACTTACCACTGGAGTTTCAATCGGTACCGATGGCTGCACTTGAAGATTTACTGCAACAGTCTGTGGTGGTGGAAGAGTTTGAAATGGCAGCTGGACCAAAGCTTCTGCAGCAGGAAGTTCCTCCTCAGAAACCAAAGTGTTTTGAACCAAAACCTGGCCCTGGGACAGAATTTCAGGCTGCACTTGTAAAGACTGCACAGACTGCAACGGCAGCGGTTGAATCTGGGTTGAAGATGCTGACAGCTGAGGAGGAGCTGTTAGTGGGATAGGCGTGGACTGCAAGGCTGAATACTGCTGGTGTGGTGTCGAGGACACGATCTGTTGGCCTGGGGAAACTAAGCTGGGCTGATCTACTGACCCTATATGTACAGCGGGGGAAGACGGAAGGGGAAGATGCGATGGAAGATTAAGTGGCTGTGCAATGGGTCGAACTGGATTGGTAGCAGTTTGCTGAGAAGCAGCCTGCTCTGGCTGAAGAGCTGCTGGCACAAGGGAGTTTGCCTGTGACTGAATAAGTGCTTGAGGGTGAATAATTATTGTGGGTGACTGACTAGGGGAGTGGGAAGGTGGAGGAGATACCACTACTGACTGCTGAGCTGACTGGGATGGGGTAGGAGACAGCGTTAGAGGTGGAGGATGGATGTGGATAGGTGAACAGTGAGACTGGACACTGCTGGGACCCGGAGGAAGGCCATGGCTTGGGAGTGGTAGGCAGTGCTGCGACGGAGGGGGTTCCGGACCCGAAGGAGTCTGAAGTGCAATTGGTTGAACTTGCTGCTGCTGTTGCAGTATCAGCTGATGGTGGGAAATCTTCGGAGGTGGTGAATGAAGTGGGATCTGCTGATGTTTTACTAGAGAATGAGGTTGCAATGGAGAATACGAAGCTGTGAGGAGGGAAAAAAGTAACAATTAGTGTTTATTCCTTTAACTCCAGAAAACATTATGAAAATATTAAAAGAAACAAAGAGACCAGCACCACTTTTTCAAGCATTCAGACCTACGTTTAGAAATATCTTCTTTGACAGCATATAGTACACAAGAACAATTTAGTAGGGGAATGTATAAATTTTCAAAGCAAAATACAGCAATTAAAAAATGAGCATGCCCATGTTTTTAACAGATATATACACACATACATGTACTTTCTAAATAAAAATATGTAAACTTATTTTTCTGGTATTAGTTCTAAGATTATTACTAATCCAATCTTCTCTTATTTAGGAATTTCATGTAATTTTAAATGGATTTAAGCTCTGCTTTGAAACAGACTGGAATGGAAGAGATAAGCATGTCACAACTAAGAGGATTTGTTGATAACTGCTAAGTTAAAGTTTAGGTAATACAATTTTAAGAGACTAAACAGAATTCCAAGAGCTCATTATGAATTAAAACCTTTCAAAGTGTTTCCTGAACTTGAACACATGAACTGAAAGGTATGAATCTAAAAACAGTGCAGCTTCCAGAGACACCATTTCACCTTTAAGTGAACCAGTGACTCACTAGTAATTCCTTACAGCACACATACACATTTTCCTCCCCATGCAAACCTCTTCTTGCTTTGTCTCTTCCACTTGAGAAAGGAATAATTAATGTCGTCTTTTTTATTATTTATTCTGCTACTGAAGATGGAATTTTCCTTACAGAAATGAGTTCTAAGAGCACTAGGGTTCAATATCTTAAGAATGTCTGCATCACAGTCTTACTCCTCCTCTAAAAGTTGCCATTAAGCCAAGCTAAATTCCACAGAATTCAGACCAATTGCCTAGACTACTCTTACTCTTGCAAAATAAAAGGTAAAGGCCTCTCTAACCAACTGTGTGCTTATTTTGATTTATCTCATTTTGATATTGATGAGTGCAAGAGGCCTGAGGCAATTTCAGCTCATGTATTTCTTCCCAGAGATAGGGAATGACATGTCATGACAATAAGCATACAGAGAGACCAGTAATAAGAATGGTGTTTGTATTATGGTTCAGCTGTGTGCTGCAACTGCTATATTGTGCTTGTATTGCGATTTAAGAACACTCCTAAATCAAAACCCTGTGTAACATCCTATACCAACAAGTAGGTAAATTTACTATTGAACATTAAACTTTCTCCATGTAGAATATCTAAAAGAACTTGGTCAGAGAGTATCGGACTCTGATAGAAACATAACATACAAATTAACTTAAAACAAAATAACTTTCTTACAGCTCCATTTTCATCCTACCTGGTGTTATTAAGTGATGTATGCTTGATGTCCGTGTGACTGCTGTACTCCGACACTCAGGAGTTGGGCTCTCGCATTTTCTATTGCTTTCTGAGGGATCTGGCTGGCTGCCCTTGGAACTGGTTACAGGTTTATTAGGGCATAGAGACAACGACTGAGTTTGATTGCTGCTCTTTGGTGGGCCATTCTGTGAACTTGACAACACACCCAACTTCTGACTGCGCAATGTCAAGTTCTGAACCTGGGAAATCAGCAAAACCCAAACCATATAAACATCTGTGACAAACATCCAGGCAGAAACAGCAGAAGAATAACATTATGTAATGCTTCTTATTCCATGTGATCAAAATACATGAGAATTTAAAAATCTGCACATCAAAGTATCTTTTGTGCCACAAAATTTAGAGAAAAATAGTGATCTTTAATTACTTCTGTGATAAAGAAAATACTGGAAAGAACTTTTAAAATAAATGGAAATTGTTCATTACTGTAAGCTTGCATTTTTATCTTTAATTGTGCCTTCAAAGTGAAAGACACTAAGTGCCTTAAGCAAATGCGATTTTATTTTTATACAGACGCTGCAGAAGTGCAATGGTCTGTAAGAACACTTGCAGGGATTAATATAAACCAGGGTCTTGGGTACTCAATGGGACCAGACTCTGCTGTACATTATCCACGTCTTAAACCTGAGCCCTTTATTTCTACACAAATATTAAAGCACCTTTTTGTCATGACACCTCCAATGTCACATGAAACAAAAGAGTTTGCTGGCTGAAACTGAAATCAGTCAGTGATTTATTTTCACTAAGGTCTGTTTTAGCTCAGCTGGATTCTGTGCATAATGATCCCAGCTTTCCAATCCTCCATGCTGAGCTAGTATTTTATTTTCAAGGGTAAAGACTATCCTTATAGCACTAATTTACATCACATTTTACATGACAGAGGACTAATGATCATCACCATCCACCATTTTGATTACATAACCCCTTCCTCATCCAACAGTTTGTACTTGTGTAATGAACAGCTAGCTGACATTTTACTTCTAATTGTTCAGCGTGTTACCACAGGATGCATTCAAATCCTGTTCAGAATACAGCTGTAGTAGTTGTTTCAGAAGTAGTTGTTTCCTTGTTGGCATGTATGAGGCATTTACTGCTATGCCATCGCTGCGAGTACAAATCAAACTTCAGCACACCTTAACAGATGAGGTAACTGATCTGAGATGTCCAGGTCACACATGGTGAGCACACACATGAGAAGAAAAAAGTATGAAAGCAGAAGGTGAGAAGAGTAAGTAAGAGAGACGTATCAGTTCAGCTAACAGGCGATGTTAGGTGTGCCACTGAGACACTGCTGCTCACTGAGGAACTTCTGAGCTTCTCTGATATTTCTACATGGAAGGCGACACTGCGAGATCACTGTACTGTAACTTCACAAATATCTTGGATAAGTGTAATGTACACACTTATGTATACAACTAAATGCTTTTCTTTCTTATTAACTGGTACTGCTTACTTGCTCAGGTTTGCTTCTATGGTAAACAAAGACATTTCTCTAAATCCAGTTGAACAAAACCCCAGAGACATATTTTTCACATGGTAAGAAAAGTGAAGTGTACCAGTGTTAAAAGCTCTTCCATTGCATCAATGACTACGGATAAAAATGGATATGTGCAATGTCATTGCCGCTATAGAAACTACCAGACAACCAAGGTCAACAACATCTGGCAACAGGGCAGTACCAAACATGTAGAGGGGAGAGAAATGGCATAAGTTCGGCAGGGTCACCACAGCAGCTCATCCAATTGAACTCCACGGTCAGGGGTGAGATTCTATTGCCCCTCTGCAATGATACCTCAGAAAATTGCACAGCCAGGCAGACTTGTGAAAAGTGGATCTCTATCACCCTGTGGTGCAGAAGGAGACTGACATCTCTACCTTGAATACACAAGACAATGATGCAAATGCAGAAAGAGCTGCTAGCCCAGCCAGTAACATCTCTGCACTTTCAAATTTGATCTGCAGAGTCTAGAAGGGAGAGAGGGAGCTGTGATAAAGGATAATGAAAACTCCAAGACTGAAGGAGCAGTCTGTCTTTCCAATGAAGACTCGATTGATGAACTTAACATTGTGACTTCCCCAACAACATCCGTCGTAAATACACAGCTGGATTCCAGCAAGCTCTGCCCTGCTCAGGTGTCTACTGGGAAAGCAGAGGGAAAGCAAACTTCAATGATTTCCCATTATCTCAGAACAGTGACACATCTTTAAAGTTTTCACATCATCAAAAAGAAAGCAGAATTAGATGATATTTCATCACATATAAATGAACTTTCTTCTTTGGTTGTTCCGCGGTTTGCATGGAAAGAGTTCTCAGGAAAATTGGGAGGCACTGCAATTAAATACAGGCACCAAGCAAGTCAAGGTTCTACTCATTAAGCGAAAAGCAAAAGCTCTTGCAGATATGTGAACAACAAATCACAGACAAACAGCTACCAATAAAGTATTACATATGATCAGTACCACAGATCATCTCTAAAGAGGACTAGCAAGAGACGACAAACCGGGATCTAGGAAAACATCACTCTTCTCTGGCAACGTGTCCAGTTAAAGTGCCTGTAGACAAGGAGAGAAGTCTATGGATAAACAGATGCCTGGGCAAATAAAATAACTGTGATGAGATTATTCTAATGTTTCTGTGAGATGCTAACAGCTTATGCTGATCAAGACATTTTAACAGTCTCTCTTTAAGAAAAGTCCAAAAGACGATACCTGTACCTGCTTGTGTGTTTTTGACAGACCTGCTCCTCATACATATGACTTATCACACGTGACTTAACAAACTCAATCACGATAAACCTTCATGGTGCCACAAACACTCTGGTGACAGACTCTGAATTTGTTTATGCGGTTAAGAGAAATCTATTCAACACGGGATGCCAAAGGTCAATTGAAATTTTGGAAGCAGTGGCAGGCAGGCTTTACCATGCCCTTTTACTAGGACCCAGTAATAAAAGCCCCGGCCTCACAGTCCAACCTATAGTATACTGAAAGCACACTTCCCATAAGACACACACTCTCATAACATGTCATTTGCTCTGCTGAAAACTCAAATGAAAGTAAAAGAGCCAAACGTGCTGAGAAAATAACTGAAAACATACTTAAAGGAAGAGTTGCAAAGCTGCATTCAAGTCAAACTGAAAGCAAAGCTCCAAAAAACACTAAATAAGAAGTAAGGAGCACCACCAAGAAAAGAGCAGTAATTCAACAAAGTCAGTGGCAGAAGGTATCACTTTGACTGCATTAAGACTATACAAGAACATTTATTACAATGGACAAACAATGGCAAAGACTAGTACCTCCCAAGCCTCGCACACCACTCACAAGAAACTCTTGAGCTAGTGGCTCAAGCGATAGTCCTCAACAGCTTGATTCTCAAAAGGAAGACACAACTATTCCCTCAATCATCATTCAGAAGTTCTTACATGAGGCTGGCTTCACTAGGAACAACAGTTCCAGTGAAACACATGGAAGCCCTAGCAAATACAATGAGAACGAGTTCCACCTAAACATCTACATTCATCTGTTGATCAATTCCTTAGTAGGGCTCAAATAAACAATTTATTGACCAACTTTTTCTATGTGTGATGAAACTATGTCCACCCTTGGCCAAAGGGAATGCTGGAGACTGAGTAACAAGCAACTACGTATCAGCCAACAACAGCTGGCACAATACTACAAACTATAATAAAGAACCAAATTAACGAGCACATAGACACATATGCCCTACTGGGAAAGAGGCAAGAAGATGACTTTTGTAAAGGAGAGTCATTGACTCATATCTATTGGAATCTTTTGAAGGGTCCACAAACTTTAGGTCAGAGAATATTCAACTGGTATAATTTACTCAGATATCTAGAAGATTTCCAAACAAGGGCAGTAAGGTCCACTTACAAAAGGCTTTTAAAGAAACTGCTAAGACAGAAGAAAAGATCTTTCATGAGAGCATAAATTCACTAGATCAATGTTTGCTTTTCACAGCAGACAACTCTGACAAATATGTTCTGTAGGTACTTGTGCTGTGCTATGTGTTTTCCAGATATACAAATATGCTGAGCAGTGAAAAGGTAATAAAAGCTCAGCTGCTACCATGAAGATATTCAAAGTAATAAAGACGAGAGCTAATTATAAAAAAACAGAATTGTCATGTCCAGGATCCCAATTTTACCTATAACACGATCACCTCTAAACTTGTGATGATGATAAACAGAAGACACTGAAGTTCTACATAATTAGTATCCAGTAGTAGTTTTTATAAGCAAGTAAAACTTAAGCACAATGTTTCCTTACTTCTCAGTTTCAGCACGTTCTATTGGACAAAACTTTGATAAATTTATACAAGCTCACCTGAGTAGCTGCAGACTGACAGGAAGATGAGGAAGATGATGAGACAACAGGAATGTCAGACTGGACAGCAGCCACAGTGGTCGCAGGAGTAAAAATAAGCTGTCAAGCAAGAAAAAATATCTGGTAACAAAGTCAAACTTTGGAAATATGTGGAAGAAACGCAATATTTTAAAGAGAGATACGCAAGTTACATATAGTGATGTCCAGCTTCTTTTTTACTTTCAAATGAACTTACTCAATCTCTCATGCTAGTTCTTTAACAGACAATAATGTAAAATAAATATAATAATGTAAAATATTTGTTCTACATATTCAGAAAAATCTCATAATTAATGTATCATGTGGGTATCATCTTTCATACAAGCACTTTAAAGAGGACTTTCCCTTCAATATTACAAATCAGTGAAACAAAGGCAAAAAAAAGGTGAGAGCAGCCCAATACCTACAATGCTACAGAAAAATAAATTAGATCTTCTAAGCTGTCAAAATATTATTCAACAGACAGAGTTGTTAAATCTTAGTGAAACGTAAGAAAATTTTAATCAAGAGTCAGAATTCTGAATGTTACCAGTGCATTGGAAAACAATCTACAGACTCCAGCACGCGCTTCTACACAGCCAGGAAAGATTGGTCCTCTTTTGCTGTTTTCCCTATTTTTGATCAATTTAATAACTGCCGTCTGACCAGGCTAAAAACACTTGAGGAAACTTCACCAGAGAACTAAGCTACAGCAATCCTTTTACTTCTGATGTCTACAGTGTTTCAGAAGACTGATATTCACAATTAGTGACTAAACCCTCAATGCTATCTGAAACTCAAAAAAAAAAAAACTTTATAAATACGTCTATAAATAATTTATAGAAACAAAGTTAAAACCTGAAACAGTTAAGATCTGGATTTTTTTTCTGCGGAGGGAGACACATAACAGACAGACCAAAACCAAGGTTAAAAACTGCAATCAAAACTTACCATCTGAGCTCGTAGATACATCTGAGCCTGGCTTGCACTCAGGGTTGGAGAGGTGCTCCCCAGCAACATAGTCTGTTGGGTAATACTGCTGCTGGTGGTGTTGGAGGTCTGTGAACGGCTTATTATCTGTGCAGGTGTAGGAGAGGTGGAGAGGTTAATCTAAGGAAACAAAAATATTGCTTCTGTCATGGAAATTCATTCTTCCTAGGGTCTAAAGCCAGAAATCCTTTGACAGAAATGGCAGGGGCAGTTGAAATCTCTGGACTGTAAGGATATCAAAAATACATTGAGCCAATCATCACAAAACTGGATTCTGGGAAGATTGTACAGTTTCATTCTTAAACTGCAAGCAACCTTTTAACAATTAATAATAATCAAGTATAAACTACGATACTGGAAGTCTGAAAAAATATACCTTAAGAATATCCATTTACAGAATATGTAGCACAAGCTTGAAATATTTTAAGAAAAACACCTGAATTTTAACATTTAAGTATCTTTAAATGTTTATATTATCTGACTGGACTAATATCTTCTGCTATGCAACCTAATCAGGACACTGCTTTGCACCTCCATACATGGACATTGATTCCTCATTTTGCATATGCACATTTGAAAATGACTGAAGACTAAAACTTTCTACAATTTCATATTAAATGTTCCTCAACAACCACTCTTTAGCATCTTCTCAAACAAATGCTGTTGTGGTTTGGGTGGTTTTAGCTTTTCTTTTTTCTAACCAGTCTAACAGCATTAAGTGCCCAGCTCTTTTTCATCGCTTGCTCAAAGGGTTTCCTTGAAAAATCCCAGCCCAATTATCCTGTTTGTTTAACATCAGACATCTTTAGAGACTTTTCCTCCTAAATTTAATGAATGAATGATTTTACTTATAACAAATGTAAGCCAAAGCAATGCTATGAGAGCTTAAAAAAATATACAGTGAAATCACTGAAGCTATGCACTGAAGTCATGAACAGCTTAAGGGCGTGATTAATGAGCTAGATGTCTGCAGGACTAAAAAAGTCCTACTCAAGACAACTGTAGAACTGTATATATGAGACTGTGCAAATGACACATCTTAAGATGGCATTTGAAAAAATACAGCATGAGCTGAACGCAGAGCTGCTAATAACTGAAACCTCAGCACATGCCTAGGATATGGATAAGGTAATTGAAAACGCATAAAAGATGCATGATACAAAATGATGATCAGTAAAATAATGAATGCCATGAACATTTAATCAGTTTCATATATATGAGCACTGACTTGGATTCTTTAGATTTGGTGCTCTTTCGTCACTGATACACAGTTACGCTTTTAACCTACGGTAGTGTCATGAATAAAGAAACCGATGTGAAAAATCCAGTAATAAATCGTGTAAGAGATGAAAGTTCAGGGAATGACTCCTACAGTGGTCTGAACAGTCACTTGTGTTGCGGAGTGAGCAGCTGCCCCTCAGAGTACCAAGAGTGGGCTGGGACCCGAGAAGACTCCAGCACTGGCCAATCACAACAGCAGCTGGCAGCATGAGTCAGGATGACTGGCGGACACTGGACACACAGTCAGTACTGACTACAGAGTCGCCATATGTCTATTTAATGTTTCTTTAACACTAATTTTCACAATAAAATATTAAATACTATTTTTTTTTTTCCCCAAGGAGTTATATAATAACCTAGAAAGGTTGAGAATGGATGGAGGGCTTCATTCAGTTACGTACCGAGGTCTGCGACATGCTTGACTGCTGAGTGACACTCCCAGTGGGGGAAGTACATTGCCTCCCACCTGACAGGCTTGCCTAAATAGCAAGAATATGTGTCATATATTGAAATAAAAAAGTATTTAAGTGATGTTCATATTATTGCATAAACCATCAGAAACATCCCTCTCTATGATTACCTTCTCTTTCAGTTAACAGTAAAAACTTGCTCAGTGGAATTAGTTTACAGTGAAGTGCATTCTGCCCTACAGAATACTAACTGCAAGGTGCCTTGAGTTCCTACCCAATTTCAGGCACTCAGATCCTTGCAGATCAAGACCTGAACAAAAGCTACCAGAGGTAAAGCCTACTGAACTGTTAATGATGGAGCCACCTGATCAGCTCACGTTCTGTGACATTCAGAAAATGTGATATCATTAGAAAATTGTCATTATTACAACTCACATCATATTTTTTTGTTATGATTAGAACAAAAATAAAACAATCTTTATAAATGCTGTAAAGAATATCCTCACATTCTAAAATGATAATTTATGTATGCACATCTATTGTCTATAACAGTACACTGTTCCAGCCCTTCAGATGAATACAGGGACACTGATTTAGATTTCTGTATTAACAGATTGCATACCAAAACTTCTTATCCTTCCCCAATTTGTTTTCCCTTACTCTGCCTCAGTAACTATATATGCACACACAAATCCTTCACAAAAAAAAGACAAATCAATATATTACCACAATCTAATGGAAAAGGTATAGAAGAAAAAGCCAGGAGGATAGAAGAGTCAGTCCCAGTTCTGACAACAGCCAGCTATATTCCTGAAGTCTTTAACTCCATTTTAGCATTTCTGTGGGCAAAATCGTTAACCACCATCTATCTCTGCAAGACAGTATTTTCAATCCAAGGTCAACTGAAGTCAAAGGAAATCTTTCCACTGTTTGAGTTTTCAAAATAGGTCTCCTCCAGCGTCCACTAGTGTTAAAAGCTGTGCTTCCGAAATGAAATATCATTTACTTCCTACATTCCCACACTGAAGAGTTTTAATTGAATTTTGTCATTACTTATAATGCAGCCAGATCTATGGCAAAACACACTTAGATACTAGATGTTCATTATTCCTATTTGATTTCACTAAGATACATTCCTATTCATTGCTTTCCCCATCAACTTTTAGAGAAAATCATGGGATGAAGACTGAAGTAGTCTATTTTTATTTTATTACTGTTTGATGATTTACATGATGCATTATAATGTATGCAGTAAAGCATGGAATGGTCGCCTACTGGAGCATCTGTAGCACTGGAAAAAGATCCTCCAAATAGTTTGGAGGAAGATACAATTTAAAATAAAAAGTCATTAAAATATAACAGTGAATTATTGTGAGGCATTAAGCTCAGGCACTTAAGCTGTTCTGTTTGACAATGCTCTAGAATTGTAGTCCTACTCTAGGAAGTAGCACACCGTTCTTTCTTAGCAATCTTCACTCTCACCTGTGGTACAGTTGCCAGACTCTGAAATTGGGTACTGCTTAAGTGCTGCTGCTGCAAAGCAGCAGTTTGCAGCATTAGATGCTGCTGTTGGGCTGCGTACATCTGCTGGAGGTACTGAGCAGCTGAGCTAGGAGGACGATGCAAGGCCTGCTGAATAACCTGTGATGAATCAGTAGGTAATTAATTACAATTTCAAAGTACACACCATGCTGACGTGATGCTGAAGTTTACCTTTACAAGGAAATAAACCAAATAAATTCTTTTCACAACAATCATTTAATACTGAACTTGCTCCATCACTGCTCTCAACCAAGTCACAAAATACAGTCAACATAAAAATGTTCAGAAAGCCTGACAATCAGCTTATAGTACATCATCAATCATTAGACAACATTCAAGCCCCTTAGGTTCTTGTGAACAAGTCCTACAAAACATTCTGCTTTTTGAAAGATCAGGAGAGTGTGAGACAGACTCAATTATCTAATCCAACAGAATGGACTGTACTGAGTTCAAGGAGATGTAATTTAAAGAACAGCAAGAGAGGGATGGATCCAAAGCAGCAGTTACACACACAGAGATACCTCTGGATCCCTGTAATTAATGTTGGTCAAGCGAACAGCTTTATATTGTGCTATTTTGTAAAGTCTTATGTTAGTAATCCTCACAAATTAGGGAATGGCAAAACACCCCAAACTTTCTAGCACAGCATCTCCCCTTCCCTTACTTGGGAGGCGGGCCTGTACCCTGCACTGTTCTTCAGTGGTCTGACACCCTTCAGTAAACATCATCCTCTGAAAACCCGTAAGGCAGTTATCAAGAAAGATGACAGCAGGTAAGAATGGAAAGTTAATCTTGCGTAAAATATTGTGTAATTGTACTTGAGAGCACTGTAGAGGGCAGGAAAGAACACCTCACAGCCCAGTACCTGGACGGCATGCCTGTCAGAGCCACTGTAGACAGAGATCTGTGGTAGCGGCGTCCGAGAAGTGGAGGTGGTGGTGATGGTCGTTGCAGATGCGGAACATGTTGTTGTGTTCGGTTCATTCTCCATAGCTGTGCAGTGTTCGTCCAGCCTGGCAGAATTGAAATAAAAGGGGTTCACAAGCAGAAGGCCAATACACAGTGATTTAAAAGGCTTTCCTGAGGTTGAATAGGACAGTTTTCATATGGATAAGGTTGTAGGAATTGCTATTCCTTGATGCAATTCGTTGAGAGATGTAGTTATAAACTTCTAAGATCCATCAAGACTAGCGATTGGTGACCAATTCAGGAATACATGTAACATTTCCAGCAAGCTACATAGGAGTACTGCCACATCCCTCTTCCCCACAGCATAGCACTGATACTGTTGGCTTACCCTTCTGTACATGGAGCAAAACACATTCTTGGCAAAAAAATCACTGGTGGCATGCTTGATTTGGGAAGAGATGGAAAGGATGTAGAGAAAAATGCTTTTACTTTTTATAAGATCACCTCAGAAAATACAGCAACAGTCAAGGAAGAATCTCTGATGAATCACCCCCAGCCTTACAAGACTTCCCTCTGTTGCAGAGTACAAACTCTCTGTCGAAATGTCATCTTTAAAACTGAAATTAATCACATATCTCAATATATGATGGCTGTCCACTTTAGTTTCTTTTTCAGTATTAGTATGATGATTAACAGGAAATAGCACAGTTGTTGTTTATCGTTTTTAAAAGAATGTTAAAAAAATGGGTGGGGAGATGTGTTCCCTTCTTACTGTGAAGAATAGCTCAGAAAAATAATTGTTGAGAGCGCTGCAATGTACTAGAAAAAAAAGCAGCATTGTTGAGTGCTTAACAAACTGCTCACTGGATGCTGCATCAAACAGGTACATAACTAGGAGTTTCAGTTCACACAGCTGAAAGCAGAAGACAGTGCTGCCAGGCTGCTGCCTTAGCCTCTCAAAACATGACTTCTTTGCAAGTAGAGAACTGTAAATGAGGTAGCTCCTGAGTACTTGGAATAACTAAACTTTAATAGATACATAGTCACCTAAGGACCTCATGACTACCATTGTATTGTATATTTGAATATGTTTTGCCATCAGAGAAAATTCATGACAATAAAGCATGCTTTAAAAGGAGTAATCTCTGCTGTTAGAACCAAAGGAAAAATATGGCTTTGTTGTTTAAAAATTCAGATCTGTCGTGCATTATTGATGCCATTTGTCTACCTACATTAGAGCTCAAGTTAACATACAGGAGTTACCCACTTCAACTGCAATAAACCCAGCATCACTTCTAAAAACACTTTACATTAATTTCACATAACGCTAATGAAAAGTACCTGGAAAAAAAGTCCTGTCTCCTCCAGAGGACATTAAAAGCACATCAAAATATTTACACCTAAAACTTGTCCAGCTAGTTTTAGCAGAGTTAGGCAACATGTTAAATTAGCCTAAGAAAACAGCATTGGATATTTAATTTCCTTCATTCAGCTACATTTTAACTGTATTATTAGTGAGGTGTGCAATGTATCCCATGCTACTAGCTATTCCATCGGAAGCTCACCCCATGAGAGCTGTTAATCTTCTAGATGAAAGCATCTCATTTTCAAAAATAATTTTGCCATTGCCCAAGTTGTCCCTACAACAGACGTACAACGGGATCAGGAAAGAGCTCCTTAACTTTTCTTTGGTGTGGTCTGGCACTGAGATGTGTCCCCACTCCTTCTTGAACACCTCACTTGGAACTGACACGAAACGCATACTTGCTACTGCAACACAGTCAGATGCAGCACAGCACTAATGTGGGAACAGCATGCCCTCCTTGGGCTGAGGGAACAGTAAGGTGTTCCAACAAACAACACTTATTAGATACCTCTCCTCTCTTTAACTGAGAGGAGGAATCTTTAAGGGAGAAGAGGAAATACATGAAAAGTGGCTGGTTTTAGCAAGGAAACCAAGAATCCATTACAACTTTACAGATGGATATTCTATAACAGCTTAAAAACCATTACAGACTTAAAATCTGTGTGCCTTTACAGCATTGCTGTCATTTACTTTACAACACTGTATACAAAGACCACTTCTAGCTATACAACACATCTGATGCAATTGAAAATGATCTTCTGAAACTGTTCATTAAGACTCAACAAAATCAGAAAGGCAAAACTCCTAACTTACAGTAAAATTTCTGTTGTTAAATGTATGATGAAGGCCTTACAGTGATGTTGCTGTGAGCAACAACTTTTAACTCCAAAAGATCTCTGTAATGCAAAGTTTTAGAAAATGCCCTTAACTCACTTTAAACAACCAGTACAAACTTAAACTAGCCCAAAACATGAAGCACAACAGAAAACTATATTTAAAATAAGTATTTATTCAAGCAGGGGCAGTATGAGATATCACACAATTTGAAATTAACACTGTGCATAATGTAAATATTGAGAAGTTTTGTTCCCTTTACCTTTTTGGGTCAAAGGAAAGTAAAAAACACCTGCTACTTTATACCAACAATGTTAAACTCCCCTCACAGTGGATACGGGTGGGTTAGAAAGTTGGACTTTTGGGAAACACCACGGTAATAAGGAACACTGCTGACAGTCTGCAGTATGGAAAAATAGGTGGGGTTTTTTTTGCATATACGGTTTATTCTTACCAGTCCTGACCTCTCCTCACAGCCGCAAGGAGACAAAACACAAAATACGTGCAAATTTCCTCCCATCCCTATGGGCTTTGTGCCCATGACTGAGGGCTCTGGAATAAACCCCCTCTCTCTCTGCCCTTCGCCCAGCTACAGCACAGGCAGCCTTACCCGCACCTTGGGCTCGGGTATTCATTTAAAAACGTAAGAACCGGAGAAAGGAGGAGAGCTGGAGCCAGGCAGTGCGGGGAGGCGCCCCGCCGCGCTGAGCGGCCCCGCGCCGCCCCCTCAGCGCCCACCAGGGCCGCGGCCCCACAGCCCAGCGGCCCCTGACAGGGCGGTCATTGCGGGGGGGAACCGAGGGGGAGGTGCCGGCTGCCCGCGCGGGGCCGGGACGCCGTCAGCCCGCGGGTCCCGCCCCCGCGCCCCGCCCCGCCGCGGCCCGGCCCGGCCCCGCCGCTGCCGCTCCCCCTCCTCCTCCTCCGCGCGCCCCGCCGGCAGACTCGCCTCGCGCCGGCCGCTCACTCCGCTTCCGCCATCTTCTCGCCTCCCTCGGGGGGAGGCGCCGCGCACGCGCGCGGGGGGCGCCGGCGCCGCGCGCCTGACGGGCCCCGCCGCCATGTTGCGGCCGCCGTCGCCACTGAGGCGCGGGGGGAGCCGGGAGGAGGGGCCCCGGGACTCTCGGGCGCACCCTCTGCTGGGTGAAAAACCGGCTGGGTGGCCGGGCCCGAAGAGTGGTGGGGGATGGAGTCAAAGCCAGTTGGAGGCCGGTCACAAGTGGCGTCCCCGGGGCTCAGTGCTGGGTGCAGTCCTGTTCAATATCTTTATCAACGATCTGGGTGAGGGGTTTGAGCGCACCCGTAGCAAGTTTGCAGATGGCACTGAGCTGGGTGGAAGTGTCGATCTGCTTGAGGGTAGGAAGGCTCTGCAGAGGGATCTGGACAGGCTGGATCGATGGGCTGAAACCAACGGGAAATCATCCTGTCACTACGTGCCCTTGTAAACCCTCCCTGGCTTTCCTGTAGCTCGTTTCAGGTACTAGAAGGTCACTATGAGGTCCTCCCAGAACCTTCTCCAAGCTGAGGAATGAAGGAATGCTGCTTTCAGATACTGCAAAAATCAGTTTCTGAGAGTTTTATTTGACCATTTTTTACGGTAACGTGTTTGCATGGCCTGTAGTGAATAAGCTGTGCTTATTCCATATCTTAGCTACATTAGAAAAATGCAGGAGGTAATACATGCAGTTTTGAGTGGTTTGGCGAGGTTAAGGTCAGGAAAACGCCTGCCTACAGGGCTTCTCCACATTGGCTGCTCAAGGACCTCAGCAGCACAGCGGGAAACCTGAATTTCTCTGAGGAAACAGAAGAGTCTTTTAGCCCTCTTATTTTTCAGTTCCTTCTTATGAAATGTTGGCCTGAGCCTTTCCCTGCTCTCCCTCTAAATGAACAACAATTGATTAGAGTTGAATTGTGTCAATAATTCCTGTCTGAATTTAGCAGCTGCTGCATGTTACTTGGCACAGGTGAGCAAAGCCTCCACAATGACAAATAGCCACCATACAAAATAGGGCTAATTGATATTTTACATGGTACATTGTGACAAACATTGAACTTTGACCTCTCCTCTTCATGAAATGTCTTTCTGAAGAAACACCTAATGTATCTTGAAAGTATGTAACGTTCTTACACGCCCAAGTATAGAGGCTCAGAGTAAGGAAGAGAACTTCAACGTTGGACAGAGCACTGGCTCATGACGTTAAATATTTGACTGAGCCAGTTGTGTGAATACAATTAAATTGGTAAAAGCCTGGGTAACAGCAAGAACAAATGAACTCAGCAATACCTCTTTCTGCAATTAGGTTGTTGTTTCCTCACATAATGCACTTTCACCAACCGATAGTTGGAAATGAAGGGAAGGAAATGCCAGAAGTATGGCAGCCAGTTGGGATGAGTACTTTGCAAAGGTAATCTCTGCAAGCATCTTAAAAAGCACAAACACGCTCCAAAGCATCGCAGATGAGCCTAAACTGTTGAAGGGTGAAGCAGTCTTACTCACTACAGGTAGACAGCCCATGACAAGTAGGGATAATTTACCAGGGCTCATGAGGATGTCTGGTTTCTAGAAAAGATCATACAATGATTCAGTACAAGAAAATAGGAATTCTCATAGATTACTAAAGAAGGGAGAGTAATGAAGACTCATGCAGGAATACTCTTGAAGAAGTCAGGCAGAAGGTCAAGTAGCATTAAAAATATTCTGTCTTTGTACATACGCGTGTGGTAAACAGTGAATAAGGTTGTACATTATGACCAATATGAGAGAGAGCAAAGTGTGTTGCTTGGTAAGTGCTGATCTCAGGTAGCAGCCTGTACCTGAACAGGGAAAACTGCTCTGGTACAGGCATCCAGAGGTGATGCTCGTTGGAGTGTGGAGGGGGTAGTGTAAAAAAAGAATTGTAACAAAACAAAGGCTCCTGAATTCTTAGGATTGACGGAAACATCTCTGTTCAGGAAGCGCTGGGCAATATAAATATGTATTCTCAAAGAAGCTACTGATGTACTGTGGAATAGGCAAATCTGTAGGAAATGCGGTGATAAGGTGGCTTATGATTAAGTTTCAATAAAATATCTTTTGTTAACATTTACTTTGCTTTTCAGCTAAAAAGCATCCTGCATGGTTCTTTCTTAGAAGTGCCTTAGCCATTGAATGTGTGGTGATTTAAAGCTTCACCTGCCCTGGATACAGTGGTGAGCACAGCACTCTGTGGATTCTCTGGAATTCTACAGAAAAATATTTCAGCCAACAGCGGTTTAATAAACGCACTGCCGTAACTTGTCAATAACTCCGGTTGCCCGTCTGCTCCTCCTTTTGCAATAGTTTTGTGTTAAAAACTGACTTGCCCGTGGCTCCTCTCAGATCGGGTCGGAAGTGACAAACCCAGCTGCGTCGCGGTGCGAAGCAGGTGCGGAGGAGCAGAGCCAGACGTGTCCAGGGCTGTTCTTCCTGGCGCTCCGATGGGTTCGGTTCTGCGCGGGGTGCGCTCCCCGCTCGCGGGCACGGCAGCTGCTCCCCTCTGGCCGCTTCTGGCTCCTTCAGCCTCGAAGACGGACGGGCCCATTGGTACCGAGGCACCAAAGCGAGCGTTCCCCGTCCGGCTGCGGCGGAACCCCGGGACTGCTCCCGCCCCGCCGCCGCCGCCCGGCACTCCCAGGGCGCCTGGCGGCCGCGCGTACCAAGCGCCGGGGAGGCGGCGGCGCGCGCCCCCGCCACAGGCAAGAGAGAGCCGCGGCCAGCGGGCCAGCACTGCCTTCGCTGCGGGAATCCCGGCTGCCTCCGCGCCGCTGCTCCTCCCCCGCTTCCGCTCCGCCGCGGAGCGTTCCGCCCCACAGGTGCGCGCCCCAGTCCCGTGCGGAGCAGCCCACGTAGCGCGGGGAGGCGGGAGGGGAAGAGCACACGAGGGGTGGCGCCCGCCTTCCCCGGGTGGCTGAGCTGCGGGTCGGCAGCTCCCGGGCCGGCTCCTCCTTCCCCGCGGGGCAGGGTCCGCGCTCCCCGCCGGGTCCATCCGGCGCGGCTCCGCGCTCTCCCCTCTCCCTTTCCCGGCGCTCCCCCCGCGCCCCGCGTGGTGCCGCCCGCCGCGGGCTGGCGCCGTGAGGCGGAGGCGGGCGGTGCGTGAGGCGGCGGGGGTCGCGTAGCCGCCGTCTCCTCCTCCCGCCCGCCGCGGCGGGGGCGATGCCGACGCAGCGGGACGGCAGCGGGAACAGCGCCATGTCGGCTCCGGGCGGCGGGGGCGGCCTCGGCGGCGACAGCGCCCACCAGGTCCGGGTGAAAGCCTACTACAAGGGGTGAGTGCGGGCGGGGCCGGTGCTCCGGGGGCCGCGGTGAGCGGGGTCGGGCAGGCGGGGCTGCCGTGTCAGCTCTGTCAGCGGCTGCTCTTACCGGGCGTTCACGGTAACGTCCGCCTCTCACACTCTGGGGACCCTCGTACTTGTGGGAAAACTTTATGAGGGCAAGTAGTGATGGGACGAGGGGAAACGGCTTTAAATTGGAAGGGGCAAGATTTAGATTAGTCGTTAGGGAGAAATTTTTCACGCTGAGGATGGTGAGACACAGATACGGATTGCCCAGGGAAGCTGTGGCTGCCCCATCCGTGGAGGTGTTCAAGGCCAGGTTGGATGGCACCTTGATCAGCCTCGTCTGGTGGGAGGTGTCTCTACCCATGAGAAGGGGGGGATGGATCTGGGTAGGTTTTTAAGGTCTCTTCCTATCCAAACTGTTCTTTGAAAGAGGAGGGATGGGTGCTCCCCAACTAAACTTCCTCTTGTCAACGGGGGTGAAGTGTGGAGAGGAGCCTCTCCTCGGGTGTCAGGTTCTCTGGGCTGGGCGAGAGGCGGCTGGCCTCTCCCTCCTGGTCTTACTGGTAAACAGGGATGTACCTGAGGGGCCTCTGCCCTGCTCACCCCTCTTCCCACGCACCTCGAGGCCCTGGCTGTTTACCTGCTGTCAGTAATAAGTGCATTTTTTTTTCATAAGAGCTTTGCTGGGGGACACATGCCAAAATTCATACTTAAAATATATTCAGGGTCCAGCTGTGGTCCTGGTCTCTGTATGTTAAGTGGTACTCAGGTCTAAAAGAAAGAGGTGTTTGGGTGAAAACCTAGGTCATCAGGTTTTAGGCCATTTCCCAGGGACTGAGGGAGTCTGTGGATGGTGGACTAAGACGCATGTGCTGTCAAATATTTGACAGCTTCCACTGTCAGAAAAAAATGCTAGGGATCAGCACAGTGAGAACCTGAATGCTGCTGGTCTAATTCAGTGGCTTTCTGGCAATAATATATAAGGCAGACAAAGGATTCTGCTTTGGGTTCACATCCCCTGTTAAATAGTAATAGTTGCAGGACCTAACTCTAAAAGTCTTGAGTGCAGGGGTTGTTGGTGGTTCATTGGGCTATTAAGTTTCAGAGTAGGTGATGTAAGCAGAAAAAAATGTGGGCTGCATTTTTGGAATAAGATTGAACACACGGTACTCTCGACAGCTTTCTTCTAGATATCTGTATTAAGTACCAGAAAAGACTTACTACATTTCCAGTATTTGCTGTCTGGTATCTCTAGTTTTATAATTTTAAGGAGAGGTATAGAAATCATGCTGAGCATTTGGTATGGTATTTGGTACCTTGTTTGATTTTTGGCTTGTGTCTGCTTTGGGGTTTTTCTTGACAGAAGTCTATAAAAGTACTGCAGAAATTGGCACAATCTCTGGCTTTAAAGGATGAGTGAAACACTCTCAAAGTAATAGAATGTGAAATTCTAAGCTCTTTGTTTTGAGTGCCTTTGATCCAGCATTTCTTAAGGACTGTGGAGGCGCCCCTGGCTATCAGCTGGCAGAAGCATTCATTTGGTCAGGCAGTAAACTAGAGTGGGAGCTGTTCTGGGTTAAAACCATTTATTTCTCTTCTGCTGGGTCAGTTTTAATCTTGATCATTTCCACATGCAGTCACAGGAATTCTTGCTTTAGCACAAGGAGGATATGGTGCAAGAGCAGAGGGAAAGCAGCTCAGGGCTGTGGGAGTGAGGAAGAAAACTGCTGCACTGGAAAGGAATGCTGGCTCATAACACTTTAAATATTAAGTAATAGTTTAACAGACAATGGAATGGTTTTTTTGAGACTCATCTATTGAGTTTTTATCTGTTAATGCAATTATCAGTTTAGGTTTAATGGTGACACTGAGTCATATAGGGTGTTAGTTAAACATTGTAAATACCAACAAACTAACAAGCTGGATGCCTTAGTCATGGTTTGTTTTGAGAGCTAAACAAATTATTCTCTCCACCTCCTTACAACAGAAAGTCCCATGCCTGCTTCTCAGGCTGGCACTGTGAAGAAGTGGGTATTGAAGAAAAACACCTCATCTGCACTCACACTGAAAGGACTTGGAGACTGAGGATCTAAATGCTCATATCAAAGGCAGCATTTTCCCTTTTCATCAAATAAACGGTCTCAAGATTCAAGCTGGATAGAGGATTTAATGGGAAATAGTGTTTAATGGGAATTTTTGATCTCTCTTAATTTCTTTTTAATAAAAGCATTTAAGGGGGTTGTAGAAGTTATTGTGAAAGCCTTGCAGGAAATGTCATTTCAGCTTCCAGAGGGAGCTTCTGGTTGAAGAAAAAATGCAGCAACTTAGAAGCACAGATTTGTTTTTGAAACAGTTGTAAATCTGGTAATTAAGACACTATCCTGGGGCTTGAGACACTGTGCTTGGAGACTCAGAGCAAAGACCTGAGCCTGAATCCCCAAAAGAAAGCTTAGTCTGACTTATGGCCTAATGGCTTTATCAGCCAAGACGTAAACTTTTATGAAGAACTCTTTGAAGGGCCTTTGTTTTATTCAGCCATGTAGGGGTAATTCTTTAGCTTAAAGTCATGAAATATGGAAAACCAGGAAGGAGATTTTTTTCTAAAATGAACAGAGATCACGAGAGTAAGAGGATGGGAATTCCTGGAGACTTGGGAATTAGGGCATTAGGTTGAGTTTATCCAGGTATTACCTTCTCTCAGGTAAGCCATACTTATCTTTCTCATAGAGCTGGTTGTTTAAGATGCTGAAAATAGTCTTATGTATTTTAAAGAGTTACCATAATCCATGCTGTGTGTGCGATAGAGGTTTCTGAGGGAGTTCTTAGGAATTTACTCTTACAAGTGTAGCAGCTTTAAATATGTGGCACTGAACAGTGGCTGAAACTACAACCATTTCAGCTTTCTAATATAAAGTGTACCACTTGCCTCATTTGTTGCAGATGCGTTTTGTCAGTTCAGTAGCAGAAGCTATTATATCACTAATACACATGAGGAGGATTGCATTGTAGCAGTCAAGAACAGATAGGAGTCATACACTGCTTGTGCACTAGGGATCCTGTTGGTTTAGTGCTGTTGATTGAAAGAAAACTCAAATAGAAAACCACAAACCAAACAACAAACCTGAAAGACCATTTTTCTGTCGTGATTAGAACTGCTAGCTTGCTTGCTTTCAGTGCCTGGCATAGATTTTGCACTGTTTTAACTCTGTAGGATGTAATGTAGATTAGTTAAAGGCATAGGTTACCAATGCTTTGCCCACTTCAGTTTGATTTAGTCTAAATGAAGAATAGTCCTGACAGTCCTCTCATGGTACGTGTTAAACTTGCTACTTAATTTTTAATACATTGACGTAAGTGGGACCAATGGGGGGAAGAAGGTTCAATTTTAATTGTAAAATCAAAATGTACCTCATAAATATTTCCAGGAAATCAGCCTTTTAAGAATTTGAGTTCTTGCATCCTTTCTTGAGCAGTTTCGTTTCTGGTCATTTCTTCAGCTCAGTGCCTTGCATTGTCTGTTGAGTATCAAGATCTGCATAGGGAACGTGTTCAGCTTAAGAAAGCTTTGGTTGAAGCCTATGAATACGTTTTCACCTCTTATAGCAATTTCAATATTGATTTAATTTTCTGGTGATATATTTTTTCCACTGAGAAGAAAAGATTGTTCTGAATGGCAGTGTCTGCACCTGACCGTACTGAAATGATACTGACACAGCAGAATTCTCCAGGAGTCTTGTATGGGTTAATTTCAGTGAGCTATAATTAGACATTATCAGAAGCCCTAATGACTGACCCAGGTGCATGATAAATATGTGGATATGTAGATTGTATGTGATTATGTATCTGTGTATTTCCTTATACATAATATGCAATAGCTATGTTAGTCTGTAGGTGGAAGAACCTAAGCAGTGTAGTCCATTTTCTTACAGTGGATTGTTCTCTCTGAGAAGTTTAAGTTCAGAGGTGAAAAAGTGAGATACGGATATTGAATTGCATTTAAGTGTTGGCAGTGGGGTTGGTTGTTTGTTTGTTTTGGTTGGTTGTGGGTGGGTGTTTTTTTGTTAAAGGATGTTATGACCATTGGATGATCTGTGCAAGAAAGGGCATGAGAAAAGCTGTGTCATCTCAGAGGAAAGGTGAGGAAGATAGTGATGATGTTCATGGTCTTCTAGGGATATTTAAAATCCGTTCTCGAGTGTTTGTCTTTAGATTTACCATTTCATTTTCTTAGTCTGCCTATGGTTTATCATTTTATTGATTCTTATATTTGATTCAGGTAGGGCTTTTATTAGTATTAATAAAATGATTATTTATATTTATAGAGGATACAAATGACAACGGTTTAACTGAAAGTAATTCAGGAGAAGTACTGTCTTGTTTATTTGCATGTTTGCTACTCTCAGCTTCCTGATTAAGACCTGTTGTAGAGTACTAAACAGAAGTTCTGGTGCTTCCATAGTGATAGTTAGCTGACACATCCAACTACAGTGGTGCAAAGATTGTGCTTGATTCTGGTTTTCTAATTCCCTGTGTGTGTCAGGAGGTGACAAATTGGGACAAATAAACCTTAGAACAGCTTTTTAACATATATGCTTATTAAAAGCAGTGCATAAGCTTATCTTCATCAGAAGGAATGGGCTACTGTCAAGAATTTTTTTCCCACATCTTAGTGAAAGTGGTTTGTATTTTTTCATGCAAGGCAGCAGGCTATGGCCACATTATCTTTCCTTTGTTCAACTCGTCCTACTAATTTTTTTTTTGAAATGTGAAATCTCTTCTCAGTAGCGTTTAACTTTGTCTTAGCCTGAGTGAATACAACTTTTTCCTAATGACAGCATCATCTTTGCAGTGTTAGATGCAAGAAGTGTGGAAACCACCACATAGTACAAAGGTGTAACAGAACTACTCTGGAAGTGAGACCTATCTCAGTAGAAAATGTCAGTGTCATCACTGTATTTGAAATGGCAAAATAAAGCTTGTAAAAAGACCTATAACCTTTCAGTTTCTGTGATACATAAAGCTGGCTTCGCATCTAGGAGAAGCACGCTAGATGGTGCTTGTAGAACCTTATTCGTGCTTACATATGTGGTTTTATATATTGCTATTAGCAGTAAGGTTCTCTGAAAGACTGATCAGTGTTTGTTATAGCAGATGGTAAAATCGTCCAACTGTATTTGATAACTGATATGTGTCCTGTTGGAGTTATTAGAGTAGTAATTTAGAGAACTTGCTTAAATCCTAAAATAATTAGGCTCTCTTTTTATTTGAAGGGTAACAATTTTACTACTTGAAGGTAGCAACAAGTAGGAAAAAGGTTTTTTTCAATTGGTACCAGCTTTACTTTATAGGTATTGGAAGGATTCCTGGGCTGTTCAGTACATCTTAATATGAAGACTTTTTTTCTTCACTGTACAGATAAATATATTTTAAATTAACTTTATTTATCAGTTTTGAAAAACTGCTAAACAGCTTTTACTATTTTTTTAGTCTTAATTTTTTGCTGGAGTGTCAGTGATTGCTGTCTGTTGGGATTGTGGTCTGTCACCTAACTCTGCTTACTTGTATAACAACCATAGTCACGTAGTCACTGCTGCTTTTAACATACCCTCTCCAATTACTGGCTTGTTCAATCACAAAATAAACTGCAATACTTGAAGTACTTAACTCTTGACTTCTCGCTGCCCTTCAGAACTTAACTTTTCATTGAAGAAAATATTCCAAAGTGAATATATCTGCACTAAAATGTGAATAAATGAAGGGATAGTGAACTTTAGCACAAAATCACTGGAGTTGGTAAGTAAGCAGTGCCTTGTTTCCTTCCTTGAAAAACAGGAAATGCAGGTTAAGGCTTTACCTCCTAATACAGCCTGCTGGGTTTCTCTTTAGTTGATGGCCGAGTGTCTGTAACAGTAATGCACTATTAAATCTGTTTGTAGAGACAAACACTGGTATTAGATTGGCAGTTTCTACATTTTGAGAGAGGAGGCAAAGGGGCAACTTTGTACTGGAGAGAACATGGTTTGCCTTGTGGGATGGGCATAATCAAATGTTTCAAATGAAGTCACATTTGCTTCAAAGTACTGTACTGTGTCTGCATGCAGGGATCCAAATATTGTTTTGTCTTGCATTGTGCAAAGGGAGAGCGGCTCCTCAGACAAATTATGTAGCATCTTTTTGACTGCTTTATTCAGATTATTGAAGAGAAGTCGTTTCACTGTCCTAACCATTTACCGGAGTCTTTCGCCTAACTAAGCTCATAAATCCAGAAATAGGCTAGTGTGCCTAGAAATTGGTGGTTTATTTTATTAATGCTGCTGGACTTACACGTTTGCCAGAGACTCCTTTGTCATCTAAGGTTCAGTGACCACAGTGCATTACGTTGTCTATTGATAAATTCATCCCATGCACAAGACGATTTAAAGACATGTAACTTGCTGACTACGTACACCTCAGTCTGGCAGATGTGATGTGAATTTTGACCAGGTACAAATTTTGTCTGTTGCTCAGATTTCACTCCCCACCAAATATTGCTGGCAGCTGCCACAAACTGAAACAAATCCCCAGTAGCTGAGCTTTTTATGGGAAGATTTAGTCTCATAGCTCGCACATTGTGCTTATAGATGTTTGAAGAGTAGTGTTGTAAACAGCCTTTCTCTCTTTTTTTTTTTCCCTTCACCTTCCTCTGAACTCTGAAACCCTTTGTTAAAAGGACTGCGGTCCTGAGTCACCTGTGCCTCTTTAAGGCCCAGCAAATACCAAGACAATGGGTCAGCATTTTATGGTAACATATTTAAAGCACCAGGTTAGCTAACTCTTAATTAAAACAGAAATACCCATCCTAGATAACACTGAAGTAGTACCTTTTAATTCCAAGTACATGTTTCTCTGTCCACCTTCCTTGTCATTTCGCTGAAGCATCACACGTATTTTTTAAAGGCACTGTCCCTATTTGGAAGATCTCCTGTAATCTGCTGGAAAACCTGTTTAATATTGTCATCAATGTTTCAGAACATCTGCACAGTGAAAATTTAGTTGGAGAAGATGTGTATGTCCTTGCAGCATTTTGATGTCTAATAAAAAAATAGCTTAAAGAGCAAGCAAAAACAGAAGTACATTAATAACGCTCTTCAAAATTGTTGCAGCGTTTCATTCTTTGGTTTTCACTGCTGTTAAATATGTCAGTTCTGCATGTTGTCAGTATCTGCTACAACTCACTTTATAGATTTTTGGGCATTTAAATCTTAATGTTTCTTAAGCAGACACCTGGGGGACTAAAAGTCAAGTGGTTAGTAATAAAAAATCACTTGAAGCCTGACTTCGCTACAGGAGGGTAACTTAGGTGCTTGTGATTTCCTAAATATTACTTTTATATTTTTCAGGCAGCTGCTGCAGGGATGAGGTTTTGTTATTAGTAGTGTATGGAAGGCACTAAAGATCATCAAATGGTACGTATTGGATTATAATTTCTCGTATTTATTTTTCTTTTGATTAGGGACATCATGATAACATATTTTGAACCTTCCATCTCATTCGAGGGACTGTGCAGTGAAGTTCGAGACATGTGCTCCTTTGACAGCGAACAGCTTTTCACCATGAAATGGATTGATGAAGAAGGTAAATTGTTGCTTGGTCTTATGACAAACATTTGATTGAAATGTTCCTTGGCTGGCTCTCCTCTCTGCTTCATCTTTTCCTTTCCCTCTGCCTTTGTAAGATAAGCTCATAAAACCTACTTCATGATTATGTTTTTAGAAATAGTAAATCTGACTCTAAAAATCCAGTTATCCAGTGCCTTTGTAAATATATCTTAGTGGAAAGGTTGTCATTTCAAATGATTTGCTGTGGAGACCTGTATTTGTTATGCTCAAATAAATAAACTAGCACCAGTGATTGTAAAGTATTCGTTCAATGTTAGCATTTATTAAGAAGGGAGTAGAAAATATTCCCTTGTGCTGCTAAAGCGCATCGTTCCCCTCAAGTCTTACATCTGAGAGGTAAATTAACCTTAAATGACACAAATTACTGTACTTACCTACAATATCAATACAATTTGATATGGAATTTTGTGTGTAACAAAAAACATTGTATTTTGAATGTTTGTGTCAGCTGTTACTTCAGCAAGCTGAAGTCTGTTAACACATAGCTATCAGTAAAACTTTGTCTGATGATTAAAAGGGAAATTACTTGTCCAAGTAGCCTTTTATCAAAGTGTGGTAGTAACAGCCTTGGCTGGGAGCTCTTGTAATCTTTAGTGCCTACGTTATCCATGTTAAAGTTTACCTTGGATAAAAAAAGGTCAGTCTGTCCTGCCTTTACATTTACAGTCCATTTCTGAGCCATATGTATGCATCAGTAATTTTTTGCAAAGGTTTTCCTTTGTGGAATTGGTGTGTTCTACGAATTGGTTTTGAGCTACACCAAAGAGGCATCTGAATTACTAAATGGCTGTTGAGTTGGCTTAGCGTGCTAAATACTTGATGCAACACATAAAAGGCCATAATGTGCTGTGATTTGTTGGTTGTGATTAGTATTTGTATGCAGTGATTAGCCTGAATGGTGCTTATAGAGCTATTTCCTTCCCTTCTCACACCTTTCTCATTCAGAATTGGATGAGTGCCAGTTTATTCACAGCTTAAAGCTAAAGATGGACCAAAGCTGACTTTTGGAAGTGCTGTATGGGCAGGTGTGTCCACGATTTAGTGGTCTTGGCAATCTGAGCAGGTTGCAGGTTTTCTTTCTTTTTTTTTTTTTTTTTTTGTTTTCATTCTTCTCATCATTCCCAACTAACTTACACCAGGCAGATGGAGTGGAGTAAAACGAATGATGTTTATGACCAAACTTAGGCTTACTGCTTTGTTTTATCTTGTGGAGGATAATAGACCTCTCACTGGAGAGGGAGAGTCACTCATAGTAAGCAGTACGGATGTTTTTAATGAAATATTTGTAGGAAATGTGCAGATTCAGTGGCTTACACAATTCTGTCTTGGTTTCTGCTCTTCAGAGACAGATTTTTAAAAAGGGAATGCTGCTGTTAGAGTAGACTTTTTCATGTACTCACAGAGGATTCAGTTTTAACAAGTGATCCATGTCTGCTTTGATCATTGACTTCCAGTTTTAATGCCAGTAGAGGAAAAGTTAATCTGGTGATGAAGAGTGGGTTTAGAAAAAAATATCCCCTGTCTTTGTTATGAGTAATTCTCCTCCCCTCCTCTCTCCATCAATCTAGGTTTTTCAGTTAGTATTTTTTCTAGAAATTGTTTACTTTCCTGGGAAAAATCCTGTGTAGCATCCTCTTCACTAAAACTTTCATTCGCTCTTTACTAGATTTACCTAGTCACTGACATTTTTACTTTACTAAATGTCTTTTTTGCCTTTTCAAGATGTAGAGCACCTGGTATGATTACTTCTGTTTCGTAGAGGTAATGGCACACAAAGGCAGACCTAATTTAGTCGAGTGGAATTTAAAAAATGATTGGATTCAACTGGAAAGTAGAATTAACTTTAGACAAATTTCTACTTTATCTGTATGCAGTCAGTTTGTCTTACTTCTGTCTAGTGAAATGTACTATAAGATGAAACTAGCCTTTTAGTTGTGTTGTCTGTTATTTCTTGCTGTATAATGTGAAAGTAAACATTTTCCCAATGATTTCTCATCTTTCTTTAGATGGCTAAAAATTCCTACTGGTCTGGTGTTGCTGTGAGAGTGTTCGTAGCTCATCTGTTTTATATACCTAGTCAACACTGAAAAACACTTCATGTATTAAATTTTATGTTATCCTGTTTTAGAATTTACAGTGAAATTTTGAGCCTGCAAGCAGTGTTGGAGAGGATCAGTTACGTGTTGTTGCCATTGTCAGCTACATTGTGATCACCAATAAAAAACCTACTGTACAAGTCAGATAGAATTCTGAAACTTCCTCTGTTCCTAGTTTGAAGCATAGTGTGTGTTCTTGAGAGCCTCCTTCTGCCAAAAAGAAACACAAAAGTGTTTGCACAGGTGTCAGAATCAAATGAAGAAAAACTGGTTTTATGCTTCTTATAGTAAGTCTTAATAAATACTGTTATTTCTTCTCCCCACACACTCTTCACTTTGCGAGTTTGTTTTTCAGAAACGTAAAGTAGGTATCTACAAAGAGAGCTCAGTCAGTCTAAACTGTTCCTTCTGAAACACATATTTGCTGAAGCAAACCACCAGTCTTGTCTGAGACACTTTGAAATACAGCTGTTCCAGCTCAAATGGTCACCAAAGGCTGCAATTGTTTTATAAAAAAGAGAAAAACAAAACCACAGCCAACCCACACTTTTTTCCTGCTCTGATGTCCTTTCTTGAAGGTGTTTTACTTCAAATAGCCTTGTGAATGTGAAAGTAGAGTTAAACAAATGGGGTGTTTTCTCTTAGGTTATGTGATTTGTCCAATGTCTTGGTTGAGGTTTGAGGAAAGACTAGAGGTCTAAGTGCTTTTGCACCTCCTGTTTAAAGTCTTGACAATGTTGAAGCAGCGGTGAAAATAGAATTGACTCCGTTCTAATTAAAAATCCATTAAATAGAATGGACTTTAAGAAGGATTTTAGGTGCAGGAAGATAACTTGCACCCCCTCTACTGAAACGATGTGTAACCATGCTTGTGGCTGTCCGAACCAGTGATGTTTGTGATCTGCTTGCCTCTTGGCAGTAGCTCGTATTTTTATTTTCCCTGGAAACATTCCATAAGGCTTTATTTTCGGATGTACTCTCTGAACGGGGTTAAATATAAACACTACCACACTTGATAATATTGTTCCGTTTAGTTACAATCATTACCTTAGAACTGACTGTAAGGAAACTGTTGAGTGGTACAAAACTAATTGGATTCAGTTTTGAATTGTTCTCTTCTTTCTATAGGAGATCCATGCACAGTTTCTTCTCAGCTGGAGTTAGAGGAAGCCTTTCGGTTGTATGAACTAAACAAGGATTCAGAGCTCCTAATTCATGGTATGGTGACATTTTACTGTGTTACTTCTCAGTCTTGTCCCTGTGACTGAGTGGAAATTTTACTGTGTGCTCTCTTGTGTCTTTTGCACAGCTTTTCAGTTAAAGCCTGTTGTGGCATTCTGTCCAGAGGATGCTGAAGACCACACACTGTGCTTTTTAGCTGTCAGCACCTTGTCAATGTCCTTTATTAAATTAAGGGAGGAGAAAATACTTTGCTGTCAGTTTATTAATAAAAGACAGCCTGTATCTCTCTCATTCATTTATCCCAAGTGCCTTTGTACACTTGCTGGCAATGCATGGTAGAAGATATGTAGTACAGTGTCCTACATTTTGTTTTTGGAAGGTACTATAGAGCAGCATCTATATTGGGGGAAAAAAAAAAAACGTAATGAGCTCCACTTATGATGCCAGATTGGTAAAAAGTTTGACATTTCTAAATTTAAGTGTTTTTTGACCAGTTTTGAACCCAGTAATATTGTGCTATGTTTGTTGTGTAATTGTTTAGGGTTTTTTTGGGAGGGTTATATGCCTATTTTGATAGCTTCTGCAGTGTATTTTTCCTACTGTTTGTAACTTTATACAAGTTGAAGACAGGCTTCAGTTTAACAGAGTTCATAGCAGAAAAGCAGGGCATCACTGTAAAGAGCGTGAGTGGATGTGTTACGCTACGGTGTCCTACTCTAAAAGGATGCAAAAAATCTAGTTCACCATCAGCTCCTTTGGAAGGAAGAGACAGCCTTTCAGCTTCCCTCAAAGCGTGAAAAGGTGGAAGAATGTAATCTGTTTCTCTACGTGTTTCATTCTTCTGAAACAAATAACTCACATAGACAAGTTCATATGTAGTTGCTAGGACACTGTATTATATGCATAGAGTCAAGATTTCCAAATACTGACTGATGTTTGGTCACATGAGAACCACACTCATTACTTTTTTTTCAAGGTATTTTCTTTAGGAATCAACTTAGATTATTCTGCTTTTTTGTCGTATTTCTCATGTGAATTAATGTTATGTCCAGCAAAGCGTTTTATGGCAGCTTTTCAGCTCACCTGCTGTTGCACAAGGTTTTGTTAAAATGCTGTCTGTGCTGTCTTTCTAAGTGGTCAGACATGTTTCAGAGGAGTTGTATTTAACCCAAAGATTTGTTTTCTGTCCAAAATACTAACTGGAAGTTAATGTTTTTCTTGCAGTATTTCCTTGTGTACCAGAACGGCCTGGCATGCCTTGTCCAGGAGAAGATAGTAAGTAGACATTTTAGTTAAGAAGTATAGAAAATCAGGATTTTGGATTTCCTGTTTTGGAAGATTTTGATACTCTCTGTTTGATGTCCTGTCCTTATGAATATTAATAATGCAAATTATTTAAAAGGAATAGAAAGTCTTGCTAAATTTAAATGTTTTTGTCATTTCTTAGTCATCATTAATAAGCATTTCACATTCCTGTTAACTATCCATGTCACTCTGCTCTCTTTGCTTTTGCCTCTTCTATTGTGACAGTTTTTTTATCCTATTGGTGTCTTTTTGGTGGGTGCCAGGTTGCTGGCTGACTAATGTGAACAAAGGCTTGTGATCAATGATAATGACTTATCATATCACCATGTAGAGATCTGTGGTTAATTTATTTTAAATTGATGTTTAGTTACTATCAGGAGTATTCTCCAAAAACCTCTTAAGTTAGTAAAAAGGTCATATTCCCTCTGTCATAAAGTTTTATAAAAAGTGTGTGTATGTTATGCACACACACACCTGTCAGCTTGATATCAAAGTTTTGGACAAATGTAAATGTGCTTACAAGATACCTTTGGCAGTATGGGTAATGGTGCTTTTCTGAAAAAATGAGGTTACAGACTGAATCTGAAATAGATTTGCATCTCGGTGTAGTTTTGAATATTCTTGTTTTCAATTTGGGTTCCTGGCATGCCTCTAATAATAAAGAATTTTTTTTTTAACAAACAAACAGAAAACAAAACCAAACCAAAAAAACAAACAGTGGCAGCTGTGCATCTGAAACACTGGAGGATTTATGCAAACAATTTATAAATCAGGGCATGCGCTCCTGAAATGCGCCTTCTTTCCTCCTTCCCTTTTCCCACAGCTCCTCCTCAACTTTGGGTAAAGTAGGCACGTACTTTGCACACAAGTGTTTGTGTTGTTTGGGCAGTTTTCCTTCTGTTGACTCACCTTTTAACTTTGGAAAAGCAGAATTAACTCTGAGTTGATCAGGATGTTCTACTTCAGATTTTCACCAAAATTTAAAAAATGAAAAAAACATTTAGAACGTTACTCTGTGTTTCTATAAGGTGCAGCAGTGAAACCTTACTCTGCAAATCACTCTACACAGAAACGTCCATGAGAAGATGTTGTAGTTCTGTTATATTTGTATGGATATAATTGTATGTTTTTCCTCTTAGAATCCATTTATCGCCGAGGCGCCCGCCGGTGGCGAAAGCTCTATTGTGCAAATGGTCACACTTTCCAAGCCAAACGATTTAACAGGGTGAGACTCTTGCTGGGTGCTTAAAACCATGATACAGGGCTGTCTTACTTCTGTAATTACAGTGTCACTGCCTTGAAAAATCATAAGGTAGTTTTATTTTCATTTTTTGTTGTTTGTTGATAATGCATAGACTTTTGGTAACCCTGTTGTTGCAGGAAACTTAATAATTATTGAATTATCTGCAACTTATATTAGGAAAAAAATTAGTGGGTTACAATTTGCTTTAAATACGCTCTGAAACCATGATACCAATTCTATAAACGCTCCCATGTTCCCTTAAAGTCTTCCCAGAGGGCAAACATAACCACTGGCATTAGATGGCTGTGAGCTGAAAGTACATTATCAGTTCTCCAAGTTCTGGGAGTAAAAGGTGAGAACTCGCTTATGGTGCACAAACTTTTCTTCTGTGGCTTATAAATGAAAACCCAAGATGTTTAGTCAAACAACCTGCTTATGATGCCACGTAATCAATTGAAAATAACAACCCCTTTGTAATAGTTTCAAGAAGCAATGGTCAAATATAATTAGCTAGGGAGCACGAGGGCTATCTGTTCTATTTAGAAAAAACACCAACAAACAAACAAACCAAACCAAAATATTTGAATAGGTCGGGTTCCTTGACAGCTTCAATTATCTTTCCTTCTTATCAAAGCTTAGTGTACTTTCTGCTGAGTGCTTGAGATTGTCTCCACTAAACGTCATCATCAGCATTCTTCTTATGTAACTTCTGCTTTTGGGTTTGGTTGGGGTTTTTTGACCTTTTCCTGGTCAAAGGATGGCAAGTCACCAAGTTTCAATCACTTTCCACTCTTGCTTTAGTAGGCACCCTGTTTTCATGGTTCTTCTGCGTTGTTTTTTGAACGTCCTTCAGCAAGTCGTGGTTTTCCCATTTCCTGTTATCTGGTGGTTTAATGTGTTGAAGCTTTTGCTCTCCTGCCTTCCTCTGCACAAGTGAAAGGACTCATCTACACAGAGAGATGAGAAGCATAGCAAATTAACTTGGGCACAGCAGCCTCTGATTCAGGTGCAATGATTTTGACCTGGAGTTGGCTCATGTCTCTCTGGGTCTGTGTGCAGCAGAAGAGGCTGGCTGTGCCTGCACCTTTCCGTGTAGATGCACACTTCCTGTCCAGCAGTTGTTTCTTATTCGGGCCTAATTGTTTATATCCTCTGTATTGTATCTGCCTGTTCATTCTTGAAGTTTTCACATAGAGACTCTTGGTATAGTGGCAAGTTCAGCAGGGATCTCTCTGATCTCCTGTGTTCTTTTTTAATGAAATTGTGGCTGATTAGGGTTTTTTTTTAGTTTTGCTTTTTAATCAATTTTGTTGATTTGTCATTCTAGAGAGCTCATTGTGCCATCTGTACTGACCGAATATGGGGCCTGGGTCGCCAGGGATATAAATGCATCAATTGCAAACTCCTTGTTCATAAGAAGTGTCACAAACTTGTCAATATTGAATGTGGCCGTCACACACTACAACCAGTAAGTAAAACTCTGAAAAGTTGTCTTTAAAAACCAACAAGTCAAAAAAGCCCATTTTGTATGCAGGATTTTCAGATTATAATCTGCAAATGGTCAAAGCAGATGAAACATCATTCCTTATGGTTGCTGAGCCATTTTGCTCATTTGGCTCCTGCCGTTCTCCTGCTCCTGCACATGTGACCAGTGCTGGCAGGAGCGCAGGGGCAAGGAGCTCGGCGCTGTCACCGGGTAGAAACAAGGTGCCAGGTCAGATAAAACAAAGTGGAGGGCTGGATTCAACCCACGAGCTGTGAGTTTGACACCCCTGACTTAGCAGAGTGACAGTTTAGTGGCAAGATGGATGTCTGACTTTGACAACTGATATCTTTTCCTGTGTCAAATATAAACATTTAAGTCATATTTATCCTTTACTATATTATTACATAGTACAGATGCATACATGCTATTTTGCATCTTCAAAGGTGAAAAATTCTCTAAACATCTGTTAGATCCTTAGATTATTTCCAATTTCACAGAAAAGGAAGATGAATCTCAGAAGTTTTGACTTTTTGCCCTAGAAATTCAATCATTTTTATTTCATAAGCCCCCAGAAAAATGTAGATGATTACTGCTCCTGGTTTAATATTAAAAGCAGACAGCTACAGGTCTACTTATAGATCTACATTTTATTAATTAATTTGACTAATATGTGTACTGCTGAAGTAGTTGAGCTTTTCTTTCTCATTTCTCATCTGCTATACTTCTTTTCTTTGTTGTACTAAGTTGTCTCTTCACCAGCTTCTGGAAACGTGTCATAACTTCTGGAAAATAGGTAAAATAAGGACGGCAGTGGTTTCTTTTATTGTGTATGGATTAGAGCAGTAACTATGTGGACTAATCAAGTTAAAAAATAGCTAGATTATATTCCTCAAGGATAATTTATTTCCCTTATTGTCTCTGAAATGTCTCTCACACTTGGATAGCCTATTACAAAAATCCTGTGCATGTTTGCAGGAACCAATAATGCCTATGGATCCATCATCAGTGCATCCGGATAACGTAGAATCAGGTAAGATCAGTATTTTTTTTTCTTTAAATTACTGTAAGTGGCTGAAATATGAACTTTGGGGTTTAAAATCAAACAATAAAGAATTTCTTTAAAAAATGATTTACTTCTGTTCATAGAGCATGAAAACTAAGGCTGTCAGTTACATCTTTCCATCAGTGAGCTGTGTACTTTAAATGCTCTGATCAAACAAGCAAAAATCTTAACAGCATTATCAGGATTTCTACTGGGTAGGGAGCCAAACAAGTTCATCCTTGTAGCAATCAGTGTGATGGGGCTAATATTTAAATTTGAGGTATAGACAGTGATCAGGTTAAATACTAACCAGACTACTGTTCTGCACAAGATTCTCTGTGTGGAGTCCAGAGTAATCTGAAGAGATCTTCAAATACGATTACAGGGCTCTTGGCCATAATGATTATTAATGTACTGTTGTGAAAGAATCATTGTGATGGTTTTAAAAAAAACACAAACACACCAAAACTCAACAGTTCTGAAGACATTCAGTAGATGCATTTAAGTTGTGTATCTCTGAACTCTTATGTGTGGAAATTTTAAGACAAAAGAAAATATTGTTGTGTTGCGTTGGTCTAATAATTTTTGTTGCACCTTTAGTGATTCCGTACAACCCCTCAAGCCATGAGAGCTTGGACCATGTTGGTGAAGAAAAAGAGGTAAAATGCTGTAACTGTGCTAACTTGTATTAGAGATCTTGAGGTCTTTGTCACTCTCAGTTTTAAGATTTTAGTAATTTAACTTGTCATTAGCTGAAAAGTGGTACATAAAGCACGTGTGGGTTTCTCACTCAGGTGTGTGCATGTGTGGCTTGCGAGTTGTTTTGTTTTGGACCTTGATTTGAGATGTGCTTTTATTTAGAAATTATAGATATGCTTTGGCTTAAAATATTCCAAACTCTTCTAGTTTCAGTTGTTTCTTATCTGCCAAGTCTCCTCTGCCTCCTCCTTTTCTCCTTGCATTCCTTTCCAGCACAGTGCAGTTTTTAAAAAAACAAGTCTTAATTGAATGAGTTATTTGTGTTACTTTTGCTCTTCTTTGAAATGCTAACTTTGCAGTTGTTAAAGTTGGCAAGCCTGCTTACTAATTTCAAATTATCTTTATCAAAAGGCAATGAGCATTAGAGAAAGTGGCAAAGCTTCCTCCAGTCTCGGTCTTCAGGATTTTGATTTGCTGAGAGTTATAGGAAGAGGCAGTTACGCTAAAGTACTGCTTGTTCGACTGAAGAAAACTGAACGCATTTATGCAATGAAAGTAGTGAAGAAAGAGCTCGTCAATGACGATGAGGTAGGCAAGCTTTTTGTCAATAAAACAGGCTAAAGACCTTCAGTATCTGCCCCAAAGTGAGAGCCAGGCATCTGGGTCTGCAACAGTAACTGGCCATTACACATGCAGTTTCTTATATATCTTATACGTACTATACCATAGAAGGTCCACTAGACAGACAACCAATTCTGAGGTCTTCATTGACAGAGTGGTACCTCACAGCGGCCCTCCTGTGCTGGTGGTTTCTGTCATGAGCCTCATGGCCACTGTTGTCAGTGTCTCCTTTTGTGATCAGCACTGTCTGCAGCAGTGCCTCTGCAGAGTTCAAATGAATAAGTCTGGTTTGCTTTGTTTTCTTGGAGCAGTTTTTTATATCTCTCCTGTTATGTTGAATTGATGGGTTGAAAAAGAAATGGGTGGATTCATAGTTTCAAGTTTGGTTTTATGTCATGAAGGAGAACTCTTGATGTTACTTCAATTGCTCTTTAAATCAGACCTCCATGTTAACAATTTTTGTAGCCCGTACAGTGATTAGTGGAAACTTGTCAAATTGCAGTATTAAACTGCTAAACATGTCTTGTTGCTGAACATTTCCATTGTGTTTCTTTAGACTACTCTAAAAAGACTTGAGTGACTGTGGTTTGCTATCCAAGAGCTTTTGCATTTATGGATGTTACTTTACATTTGCCTGCACCAGTTAGTTTTTACAGATGAATGGTTCTACATTCCCAAGCGTAGTTACACAGTGAGGATAAAAGTATGGGATGTTGAGCTAGAGGAAAAAATGTATGCTAAATTGTCTTACTTCTCATTGGAGAGTATTTAATTTATTGCATGTAAAATGAGGATGGCAAAATACTTGAATATATTTCTGCTAATCATCATTAATATTTGATGTAATAAATGCAACAATCCTTTTCTGAGTGTCATTTTTTTAAATAAATAGGATATTGATTGGGTTCAGACAGAGAAACACGTCTTTGAACAGGCTTCAAATCATCCCTTTCTTGTGGGACTACACTCTTGCTTCCAAACAGAGAGCAGGTAAAGGTCATAAGATAATAAGGTGATGGTCTTAGTCAAAAAATATTTCATACTATTAGGCACTTCTAAGGCCTATTCAAAGCATTAAGGATTAGGTAGGTAGCGAAAATCAATGTACTGTAAATCATTGTAGCAGTTTCTGAGCAGAAGGCCATGTTCTTCATCTGTGCTTTTCAAAAGAGTGTAAAGTACTGGTAGATACAATGGGAAGGATTCTGCACAGAAAGAGAGGTGCAGCTGGCAGAAAAAAGGCTTAAGAATATGAGGTAAAAGAAGGAACCTAGAATGGAATGAAAAAATGGTTTAGGGAGAGAGAAATCAGAAGTACAAAAACTGAGGAAATTTATCTCAAACTTGCATGGACTCTAAAGAGGAGTCTGCGCAGAGCTAAGAAAATAGTACCTGAATTTTGAAAAGGAAAACAGGGTAGTAGAAGTGAAAATTATTATTTTCCTGTGTTTTTACATATAGGAGAAGAGATTGCAGTAGATAAAGAAAAATTACTACCCTATACAGTAATTATTTTCAGTATATATAAAATAGTTATTGTATATTTAAACAACAAGCTAATGGAGGGAAGTAAGAAGAGAGAATGTTTGTAATATGCTAATAGTATTAAACAATAAACAAAGGAGATTTAAGGGATTGGGAGGGAAAATAATTTTTTTTTTCCTGGTTTGTGCATAGAAACTGATAGAATCTATTTGTGTGGTCACAGATGTAATGATGACAAGCAGTAGCTGTAATGGATTAAGAATGTGGGAAGGATTACGTACTTCAGCAATAAAGGAACTACCTAGAGAAGCTTCGTATACTCAATTTTTAGCTTTGAGAATTTATTCAAAGGGAGGGAGAATAGTGAAACCAGCCATGTTACCATGTGGGAGGAGTTGATGATGTTTGGTAACAGTAACATCTCAAACTTCTTTCAGCCTTGTGTATAATCATTGGTAACAAACTCCTGTGTGTTTCAGGTTGTTCTTTGTGATAGAGTATGTAAACGGAGGAGACCTGATGTTTCATATGCAGAGGCAGAGAAAGCTGCCAGAGGAGCATGCCAGGTGTGTTTCAGCTTTCTTGCATCGAACAGTTGGGTTTCTGACGCAGTGCAGTAGTGTAGAGATTGTGACAGTGTGCTTGCGAATCCTCTGTGGATGTTAAGGGTTTAAGAAATGTGAAAAAGGTGAAACTGCATCCTCACTTTAATGCTGCAAGTAATCATATTTTTATTTCAGGGAGGAACTGTAATAGGAATTGTTTGTATTAGCATTACCCTAGATGACTTCTGTCTGATTCTTTTTTTTTTTTCTAGAAAAACGCTTTTGTGGTATGTTTTTTTAAACTGTCTAATGATATCAATGTGTTTCTCTTACAACAACCACTACCAGCTGTCCAGGCAAATGTTGAGTTCTTGGTGCATATGCTTCATCTCAGATGGTGAGATGAAAAGGGTGATTTCAATAGGCATTAATATTAATTGGAAGTATTTTTTGAAGTGACTGGAGATAGAAACATTTGTATGATTATAAACAAGTTATCCACTTCTCTGATGAAAAATAATAGAATATATGGGATTATATTTAGGAAGGTATCATACTACCAGGACTATATTTTGGTGGTTTGGATTTTGATTACTTGAGTAATCAATATCTCTTTCTACACTAGGTTTTATTCCGCTGAAATCAGTCTAGCGTTGAACTATTTACATGAACGAGGGATAATCTACAGAGATTTAAAACTGGATAATGTGCTACTGGATTCTGAAGGACATATTAAACTCACAGATTATGGCATGTGTAAGGTAAGCTGTAGTTCCTCGCTAACCAGTAAAATCAACAATTAATCAATTGTCATAAATTAAAAGATGCAGAGATTAAAAATGGTGAAATTTCAAGGTATTAACTTATACATGGCGCAGAAAAGCTGGTGCAGATAGATACAAATAGAGAAAAGAAGAAGAAATGCCAAAGTGCACAGATTACATATATGTATTGTTTGTTTTTATACAGCTGCTGTATCAGATTGACTGGGGGGACAGGCTGAAATAGTCATGATAGCTTGATTTCAAAAAGAGCAAGAGATTTAAATAAATTGCTTGCACATGCTCCCACTTAGATTATCTGACACTTCAGATTTTCTCTAGAAATACTTTGTCACTGCAAAGACACTGGAGCACGGGTTTGACTTTGCCATGGAAGTATCATGGGTGACCTATTATAACTATTTTAAATGTCATAATTTCAGCTAAGCAACTGAAAGACATTAAACAATACAGGTTGGAAGGGGCCTCAGAAGTCTGTTCCACCCTCCTGCTCAAAGCAGTTGTAAACTCAGGCCAGCTTACTAAGGGCTTTGTTCAGTTTGGTCTTGAAAACTTCTGAGGATGAAGACGGCACAGCTTCTTTGGGTAATCCTCCCATTCTGCGTCCTGTGCTCTTCTCTGAAAAGCTTGTCTGTCCATTGCAACAGCCCAGTTGTGTAAGGTGTTCCACTGTGCCTGTTATTCCCATTTGGCCATTGTTGGAGATGGGATAGAGCTTGCTATAACCTTAAAAGCTGTTGTCATCAAAAGGTATGCACCATCCTCTTTGAGACTCGAGGTGTGACCTTCTTGTGTTTCTTCTGAAACAAGTAATGCTTTGTGTTCATTAACATACAGATTTAAGGATTTACTAATATGAAAGCAGTTTATTCAGGACACAAATTCAAAATTAAGCTCTTGACAGAGGGGGAATGTGGGATCCTTGACTAACTGTACATTACTTTTTTCCCATCTCTTATGAAAGGAGGGTCTGAGGCCTGGTGACACAACCAGCACGTTCTGTGGGACTCCAAACTATATTGCACCTGAAATTCTTCGGGGAGAGGATTATGGTAAACTGAATTTTTCACTGCCACCTTCCAACTTTCACCTTGTCTTTTACTTCTTGCTCAAGTTGTTTAGTGGTAGAAAGTATAAATCTCTATTAGACACGTGATTAGTCTTAATTCAGCATCCTGTCTGGAAAAGAAAATTAAACCCTTCAGAGGAAGGGCAGAATGCGCACTTTAAATTCTTTTTATCAGTGTTGAAGAACAGCTCAAGTCTTCCAAATTTATTATTGTTTGTAATTATTTTAGATACTACTAATGATATACTGGCAGTCTTGAATTGTGTTCAGTTTTGGAGCTTTATATTTTGAAGCAATGATTGCAGTGCATTTCTGTCTAATACAAAGAGCCTCGACAGTAGACATCCCTTTCGCAAATCTCAGTGTTAAAAATTAAATTGTCCATGCAATTGCTTTCCTATTACTTACCCTTTAATATAAGTCTATAGAACATAATGTACGTCACATTTTATATATAATACATAATTTGTGTTTATATGACTATATATTAATATATTTATTAACTTTGATCTGTTTCTTCCCTTAATAAAGTTCTACAATTCCTATTTAAAAAAAAAAAGTATATATGTATGTTTTAAATCTACCATCTTACTTCACCTGAATGTCTCTTTCAGACTGGCTTCACATATTCCTTCCTTATCACAGATTTTCTTGGCCCACCAGAGTGTATCAGTCTCAGCTGAGCTACTGGAATTTTTTTATTTAGCAGTGAATAGTAGAATAGATGCTTCACCTCACAGATGACTGTCTTGCAACTATTAAGAATTACATACTTCCTCCTTGTCCCCCGCCATGGGTAACCAACCCCCTGTTGGTTAGTGACAGCTAGGCTTGAATATCACCTAAACCTTTGTTAAGGTCCTAACACCAACATTTACACTTCTTGCATTTCCTCCTCTTTGTACAGCACATAACAACCCAAGTCACGTTTTATGCAATTGTTGCTTCTCTTTTGTTCAGATAACCAGAAAGATTGGCAGTATTTAAATCTTTGAATTAATTCTTCTAAAAAAAAAAAAGCCTGTATTTAGCCCTAAAAGTGATGGTGTTTTAGCTCCAAAATATCTTAGATGATGTTTTCTTGTTTGAATTCTAGGCTTCAGTGTAGACTGGTGGGCTCTTGGTGTGCTGATGTTTGAAATGATGGCGGGCCGGTCGCCATTTGACATTGTTGGGAGTTCTGACAATCCTGATCAGAACACAGAAGATTATCTTTTCCAAGGTGAGTTAGTTCCACGAGTGTTCCTACATTTAGGTGCTTTGCTTCTACTTACATTTAATCTAACTTTAAGGATGCAAAGGCTGATACAAACCTTGTTTTCTTGCAGTAATTTTGGAAAAGCAGATACGAATTCCCCGATCCCTTTCTGTTAAAGCAGCAGGTGTTCTAAAGAGTTTCCTTAACAAGGTAAGAGCTAGAGGGGGCTATTTAAGACTTCTTAAGAGCAGCTGTTTATTTAAAACCTGTTGACTAATTGGTGAGTAGCAAACATACTTTAACTGTCATGTACAGAAACAGAGTAGAAAAGGTGTGAGCCTAAAGCGGAATTGCAGTGGGGCTGAAGGACCTAGTCTATAGATACTTATCTTAAAATCTGAAGCTCCAGATTCTTGGGCTGGGATAATGAGTAAATCTCAAACTAGAAGGCATAGAAACACTCCAAATGATTGCATTAATTTGGGAAATTGGACAAACTTATCAGATTTATTTTGGTTCTTAAAGAGAAGCAGCTTATCAAATCACTTTGACAACTCCATCGAGGGAAACGTAGAGGCAGTGTGCACTCACTGTTTGCTGGTAACTAACTAGCCTAAGGCAAAAGGTGCGGGTTTGGCAGCAGACTAGTGTGAGCACATGCAGGCCTTTATTTAGTAAGTGCTGCATGAGTGGAGAGAAAGAGGTACAGGAGAAAACTGATTCAGTTAACTTGCCTTAAAAAAGTAATACTGTGCAAAGACACTGCTTCTGTTGCAACTCCTTGGTAGGATGTACATGTGTTTGTAGGTGTACACGGAATTATCTTTTTAAAATGACCTTCTTTCCACTGTATTTATCAGTAATCTGCAGTTGCTGCCCCAGTGTGTTTGCCTGGCAGAGCCACTCAGCTCAGGGATGGACAGGGCAAGGGATAGTCAAATTGACTTGTAATCTAACCAGGTTTGTTCTAGAACATATGATATGTTTAAACAGGTCTGAATGAAAATGAGGAAAGATGGCATGGCTGCTCATATGAAATTCCGTTAATGGTTTCCGTATGTTCATGCCTATTTCAGGTACTGAATTGGAACAGCTCCTGAAGTAAATAATGCTAACTTAGTTCTTCAGTGTCCCTTGTAACTCCGGTGTTTAATTTCTCATGGATTTTGTAGCATTTGCATTTTATTCATGTGTTGGCCATGGCACCTATTTAGAAATATTTTGTTCTTTGCACAGGATCCAAAGGAACGTTTAGGCTGCCATCCTCAAACAGGATTTGCAGATATCCAAGGACATCCGTTCTTTCGCAATGTTGATTGGGATCTGGTACGTGAATGCCCACTGGCTTTGTTTATTTTCTTTGTATACAGTGATGGCTTGACAACTTGTTTTGAGCATGAGTGATGACCTTAAGCTCAAAAACCTTAAGCTCTTAACTTACAATGTACCAGATTGATAGTTCAGAGTTTGTTAGCCTTTTTCCACACAGTACTGTAGCTTAATAGAGTGATTGTAGAAAGTGTATGAAAAAAAAACTTAATAGTAACTTCAAGCCATATTTAAATATAATTCAATAGGTTGTAACTCATTCTTGGTTTCACGAAGTGTATTTATTCTTAGATGGAGCAAAAGCAAGTGGTGCCTCCATTTAAACCAAATATATCTGGAGAATTTGGCCTGGATAATTTTGATTCCCAGTTCACCAATGAACCTGTGCAGCTCACTCCAGATGATGAGTAAGTAATGTAGAATTTCAGAAGTTCTGATATGTCAGTGAAGAAATTATAAAACTTAATTCAATATCTGTAGTTGTAGTACACAGAGTATACGTAAAGCAGTAAATAAGATGTGTTAGCTTGGAGAAAATTCTGTTACCTATCGTTATGGTAGACTTAGTATGGCTGGATTAAGTATTGCACTCTGGCATGATGTAAAAATAAAGTAACAGTGGGAAAGTTGCTGTAAGGAATCTTAGTTCAGGGAAAGATGGATAAGTGCTATTTTACAAGTTTTAATGATATCATCTGCAAGAAATGAATGTGTGAAGGAACAGACCTGTTTTGTCAAAAGGTTACATTAAGCCATGGTATTTCTAGAATGTTGCGTTTAGATTGAGTTTATCTTGAGTGCTCTGAACAAGAGAAGATGCTTTGTTTGGCTTGTTCAGATATTTTAAATTGTTAGGAGTCAAGTGAGACTTACCCTGGCAGAGAAGCCTTGATAAAATGCATGATTTTGGTAGTAGATTTGAGGTTCCATATTCCTGAAGATCCGTGATGAGAGATGAGTAGGGAAGGGCCTTCCTAATTTGAGTGAGCCACTGCCATTTGCATTTTAGGACTCTTACAAGGGCTTTGTAGAATGCTCATGTAAACACAGACTACTGGATGTTACCTATGCACATCGATAAGGTCTGAGATCCAGCTCCCTCCTTCATCCCTTTCAAAATACATAAAGTACAGATACAGATTAGACAAGTTGCTGATGTAGGTGCAGTATCTCACATCGTGCTGTTTTCAGGCTTTTACAAAACTGACTGGTTTGGGAAAGTTTTAGAACTGCAAACCTTACAGATTGTTTTGTAGGAAGACAATATGACTGGGGAGCTGCACAGTCGCTGCTCCTGAGTGGGTTTGTGGTTTGTTACCATTAATAGGGACTAGGGAAACAGCAGTGTTAACTGTAAGGATAGAGAGGGACAAGAGCAAGAAGGGAAGTGTTTTCAATTGCAATCCGCTGTACAGGTCTGAATTTTAAGACAAGCTGTCAGTTAATATTATTACTTTTTTATTTTCTTGAACTAATGACTGTTTTTTAATCTTAATAGTGACATTGTAAAGAAGATTGACCAGTCTGAATTTGAAGGCTTTGAGTATATAAATCCTCTTTTGATGTCAGCTGAGGAATGTGTCTGAATTCTCCATTTCTGCACTGTGCCAATTGTTACTCTCCTTATTTCTGCATGGATAAACATCTCTTCATTTAGATGTACTTGCATAAAATGAGTAACTGAAGATCTCACCTTTGCCACCTAGTGTGAACTACTCTCTGATTTTTGTCTTTGTATTAATTGTTGTCCAGGACAGTTGTTATGCTGAACTTTTGGCTGCCACATACAAAATGTTAAACTTCCCAATGGTCTTGCCAAACTTGAATTTTAATATAGCAGTTGGTCTCTGGGGCTGCTGGCTGAACAATGGGGTTCAGCTGTATAATCTGCCAAAACAGCATTCTGATAAAGGAAAGTCTTATTGCTTTAAGAATACAAGCTGCATTAAGGGATGTAATGAAATATCATTAAAAGACTTCCATTTTTCCAGCAAGACACGTAAGACCTTATGACTTCTATAGTTCTAAATCTCTTCTTTCTAAACATCCTAGTTCCCTGTTCTTGTAGAGTTACAAGTTAGAGCTATGTTAATGCCCTTTGGATTGAGATGACAGCAAGGAGAGCAGGTTTTTACCCAGAATAGGTCAAGAATGGCTGCTTTCACAGGATATATTGATCCTATCCTAACGGAGATGATTAACTCACTATTAGAATCAGTAGACTCCAAAATAATACACTAGGAATTGTATGCTGATACACAGTGAGTGCCTTTCAGAGTGTGTCCTTTTCAGTGAAGGTCGTGCACGGTATAAAGTGTCAGTTTAAATAAATAGAATTCAGCTGATACTTTGGAAAGTTAGAATCTATAGAATGTCATTTAGCAGTAATGGGCAGCTAATACTAACAGATGTAGAACCTCATACTGTTATTTATTACTTTTACACTTGCTGTCTTAACTGCATCAGAACTGTGTACCTAACAGCTATGGCCTAGGTAAGGGCATTGTTTCCTTTATTAATATTACTGCCATACTGTTGGAAATGCATTCCACTTTGCCAGTGGAAAAACACATCTAGGAAAAAACAGGTGCTCTCCTCAGTTATTCCCTTAACTACTCCACTTATAGATGGTGATTTGCAATTACAATCAAACCTTAAATGTTGGTAGTAGCCTCAAAGTTAATAGTAAAGCAATTGAGAAAAAAATTGAATGAACGGTTCAAACTAGGACTTTTGTGAGGTGTGATTCTTACATTTCAGGCTAGTAAACAGTGTAATGTACAGCACAGAAAACTTAAACGTTTAAGGAATAATTTTGAATGTCTTAGGCTGAAGAAATGCCAAATGTACTTTTTTTTTATTTTGGGGAAAAGGGATTAAGAGACATTGAAGCAAACAACCTGTGTGTTACATCAGAGTGAGCTGTAAGGCAAGCTAAGTGTTATGGAAAGCAGATCTAAGTATCTGTAAGCACAAGTTAATGAACCTTATCTGAAACTTTTAATAAGACTTCTGCTTGGTCACTGGCTCTCCTTGAAAATTCTTGTATGATGACATGTAAATTCATAGCACAAGTTTTCTGGTATATGTTTTTTCACTTGCATGTTAGCTTCAAGGAGATTGCACAAATACATAGTAGTGTCATGGTGTGCTATGTAGTTCGTATTTTTCTTTGCAACATGAATGGGAAACTCTTAAGTATTGGGCTCAGTTTTCAAAACTGGGAAGTGACTGAAGGGGCCATGGTTTCAGGGAAGCATTGAACTTCCACACTGTTAAAAATCAGGTTCCCTTAAATTCAAGTTGTGTAAAATATCAGAGTGAACCTGTTTTTAAAGAGCAGTTAATGACTGCAGCACGTTTAGCTCATGTCAAGTGAACTGCTACATGCACTTTTACAAGCGTGGTTAATTGTTTAGCCTCTGTCTTCTACACCCGCATGACCAGTTTAGACATCAGGACTTAACTTCTAAGGTTGAAGTTATTTAAGTTATTTAATGCAAACAAGAAAAGCCTTGTCTCTACAGTGGCTTAATTTCCTATGGGCTGTTAAGTAAAATGGCTTTGTGTAAAGAGGGGCATTTCTGCTATTCATCACAAAGAGTAAGGGAGTAAAGCACTATCTTTTGTGCTTAAAGCAAAAGTTAGGTTTTTTTAATAGAAAATGTCACAGAAAAGATACTTTTTCTATTTACATATCTAACCATTAAGAATGTTACTAAGTGACAAACATCTAAAATGACTGTAAATTCATTTTTAAACTTCAATTTTCTCAAAAGTGCCATGATTTTACCAGTTTTTTTTCATTATTAAGCATATAGCAACTGTAATAACTTTTCAGAAGGGACATTGGGTGTAAATGGTCCAGTGCAGTAGGCTTTGTCTTCTGGAGAAAGTGTCTGCATCAGAAGCATGATGTATTTATGTGGAGAAACCTCCTTTTTGTATGCCAGTTGAATCTTTATGGGTGCTCTGCTAGTTCATGTTGTCACTACTATTTTCCTGTTTTGTATGGAACATGGTCTCCAAAGTTGTTGTGTAATCATTCCTTTATTTTGTGCACACTTTTTACTTTAAATAAAACATTTATATTAGGCCTTTGTGTGTTAACCTCTAAAGCAAATACCGTGAAATGCTGGGCTTTGCTTGGAATTCTTATCTGACCCTCAGCTTTCCAAACCTCACAGGAGTGTTGTGCTAATTTTGGGATTTATTCTAAAAGATGATGCTGGGATAGAGCATAGCAACCTCAGAAATCCCTCCCTCAGCCGGTGTTCCTCAAACATGTATTTAAATGGCGGTTCCTCCCTAATGTGCTTCTCAGGCCTTACATTCATCATGCACTGTTCTGTCTTTTGTTCCAACCCAAGTGATGAAACACAAGTAGCGAAGCTTTGGTCAGCTGCACAGGTACAGAAAGCTTCATGTAAAATACGAGATGCAGTTCTAGCTTGCTTGACGAAGGACCTCTTTCAGCTGGAACTTCTAAGACATCATCTCAGCTGAAACAGCTGGGAATTTGGAGTTTAGAGCAGCGCTCTTATCTGCAGCGCTTACTTCTGCATGGTTTCTTTCTTTGTTTCTTCAGCTCCTCCTCTGCATTCTCCTACATTTCTGACATAGAGGGCAAGGGCACTCCACTCATACTCTGCTACAGAGGCAATGTTTTAATATATCTGTATTTCAGTGTCGGTGTTTCTATAGTTTAAGAGAGATTTCCTCTTGTGGTTTGGCTTGTTATTAAAAGGAAGTATTGGCAGTCCTAGGCAAATGCTACAGATGGCTGCATATCTTAAATGCTTAACCTCCCCCCACGCATGCTTCTTGTTTCTCTTCAGTTTGGTGCCCAGCTGCTCTCGGCTCAGTCTGAGCAATTGTTTATGTTAAGACACACTATAAAAGAAATCAATAGCTTGTATAATCTATATATATACTTGATACCTTAACTGCTAAACTTGCATCCTCAGTTCATGATGGACGGCATGAGCAGTTTAAGAAAACAAGGTATCTGAAATTTCTTATGGATTAATGATGTTTTTCTGGAAAGAGGGAGGTGGGGATTCAGAAGTCTCCCTTCAGAAAAAGGGGATTTTATCATATTTTCCATTGTCTTGAAGTGTCCTGTTTGGGTTTAAGGTATTTTTCCCTTGCTTATAGTAAAGGGACCTGAACTGCATACTTGAAAAGTGTGGTCTGACCATCTAATTATCAGTGATTAAAAGCAGAGAAGCATCTGCTTCCTGGATCTGCTTGGCTTTTGTAAGAGGTGGGCTTTCTCAGGCATAAATAGAACCACATTTGACTTTTAAATACATCCACATTTGACTTTTAAGCTTGAACAAAGTGTCTGGGTTTATCTGGCGTCAGGTGGTGAAGCATCTAGCTGAACAGCTGACTTTTGACCATGACTTTAGATGTAGACACTAAGTCACAGCTCAGGTTCTTTATTGGCTGTTGTGGTTTGTACAGAGCTGTTTCCTGTAAGATGTGGTGTGTGCTAAAATCTCTGACCTTTCTGCACTTACTCCATTACAGATCTCATAGGATCTCTAATACAGTCTCTGATCTGTTTTCCTTAATCTGTCATAGCAGGGTTCACAAGAGTGAACAAGAGTATTTAAATAATAACTTTTATTCCTGAAAAGAAGCTTACTTAGAAAAGGAAAGGGAAAAATCCTATTCACCGCTGCCTCTGTGTTAAACCTTGGGGTGTTGAAGCCAAGCAGTGAAGATGCTATTTCTAAATTGCATTTTAAGACAAACTTAGATGTTAAAGCTTCCAAAGAGCATCACCATTTCTTGAAAATTCAGAATAGTTCATAATAAAAGCAAGATTCCTCCTATGATCTGTTAGTGTCAGTTATTACATCTTGCAAAGGTCTGTAACTCGGGTTTTAGTTGCACAGTGTCTTTGGAACTGCTTTTCACAGTTGATAGTAGAAGTAGGCAGAGTCCATGTCTTTTTTTAGACAATCCTCTACCTACAAACTTTGTCTTGCATTGCCTGGTTATTGTAGCTCTATAGCAACACTATCATTACAGCACAATAGGTAGCAAAATTTGCAATCTGAAATAGAAACTGCAGCAGAACTTTGAAAAAAAAAATTAAGCAATGACACTGAATTCCTAAGCTTCCATGACATCAATAGGTCTAATAAAAGATGTCCTATCTGCCTACATACATTGCTTTCCTCGCATCCATAGATCAGTCCAACTATGCTGTTAGAAAATCTTGTGTGTTCTTGGGTAAAATTAAAATGGAAGTATGATAGAGTTTCACAAATTGGTATTTGGAGAGAATTTTTTGATCAGATTCTGTACTGCTAAAGGGTCGAGAAGACAGAAGTGTCCGGAATGTCTGGACAATTGCATTAGGGGCTTGGGTCTTTCAAGATCACTTCCAAAAGCTAGTAGATTCAGAGATCTTTTTTTATTCTGCAATATTGTTGTGGCTTTCAACCAAACCTTGTATCTGCTTAATAACTAAGTACGGAGTGTTAGCATTATTCACAAATACTTTTTGATAAAGCTGTTTGTTGTCCTACCCTCAAACAATTTACTGTAGAAGAATAAAGAAACAGTAATTAGACAATTGAGATCAAACGCAAATGCACTTCCGCATGTTCTCCATCACAGTCCTCAGTCTCCCTGCCCTGCACAAAATCAGTTCATGTTTGTGTGCCAGGATGGCCATTGTACTCCAGCACCTGCTTTGCCTCTTGTTGTTTACCAGACTGCAAGTGTAGGAAAAATACCAATATTTATAAAATCCTTCTGCAGAATCATTACATGATGCCATCCTCTTCTCTGTCTGAGACTGGGAACACTGCTGAAGCATTTGTTGTAGCAGCCAGAGTGAGACGATGCTTGCAGAGTGCTGTGTAATTGTGTTGCTGCAGGCGAAAGAATAGCATTTATGAGAAGCACGGGGTACTACTACATGTAGCTGCACAAAGCTGCAATTCATTTAAACACGTTTATAGCACCTCCGTGCTTTGAAAAGTACAGACAACGAGCATAGATATAAATCTGCGTATTGAGGTAGAATGACTGGTGTTTATTAACCACTGGGCACTTCTAAATTAGATCAAATATCATTAAAAGATGAGCCCAGGGTAGGTTTCTGGTCCAACATCCATGAAATTTCCTTAAATACATAAATCCTATTTGTAGTAAATCTGAAACAGCTGGAAAGTATGGAGGTGTCAGTCCTGATCATCCTTCAGTTTATTAAACTCAAATAATGTGTGGGGGCTGTTGTTCTTATACTTGTTATTCTGCTGCTGTGGAGGAGCTACACGGTGAAGTCTTGCAAAAGCAGCAGGGTAAATGTAAGTAAGGAACAATGCCCTCCCCGTAAGGCTAGTAGTTAATGTGATAAATGCTCCCTGAGGAAAGGCTGAGTCAATCTTTAGTGACTTACAATTAAAATAGAGGGAAAAAAATGAGGATGGAAAGGGACAAATAGTAGAGTATTGAAGGGGTGGGTGGTTAATTGACTTTCTCCAATATTTGTGTTCTTCCCCAATATTAAATCTTGCTTCCAATTTTTGGGAGGCTTTTATTTTTGCTTTGGCCTACACGGAATGGAAGGAATTTATACCTTCTCTGTTTTCTCTAGCCTGTGGCAAAAGGAGAGGTTATGATTTTCTGTAGGCATTCTATGAAATATCTATTAAAGCAGCCACAAGAAAGAGTACTTAATTTTGAGTAATTTGACAAAATTAAGGCTTCTTTTTGGTACCCCTTTGTTTGTTGGAAAGCTTTCTGCTTGACAGTGCTACAATATGGCAACAATAAAACAACGATCCTTGTTGCGACACATTCTGCTGAATACGAAAATTGAGGTTGTGCTCTATTTCAGTTTTACGATTCTTTCATCTGTACCTGAATTCTTTAATAACAGAAAGGTCAAGTAGTTTTCTTTAGGTTTTAAAAAATAAATACAACCATTATTGTCTTTGTGATCAGAGTTACCGTTAAAAGCCCAGGCACTACTGTTTATGCAGATATTCTAAATCTCGTTCTTTACTTCAACTGTCAGCAACTTATTATTTTTGCAATATAAAGCACTGCAGGTCCCAAAGATCGCACTGCCTGCTGTGCAAATATGGAGCAGGATAGCTCCTAGCTACAGATGTGACCATCTAAGGTTAACATAAAGGGCAAAACCTGCACACAAAATAACATAAATAATCCCTGATCACCCCTTGCCCAGCCACCATCAGAAGGAAATGTAATAACGTTCATAAATACCGTTGTAGATATTGCAGCTGATGTGGTGTTTTTAAAAAGTTAGAAGGTGACTCCTAGAGCAGCTTTGCAGTGATTCCTAAGGGCCACTCCACCAGTAAGCCCTGCCAAGTCGAGGGAGATCCAGGCACATCAGAGGTGCGAGGCTGAAGAGTATCAAACCCCTCTGATCATGGGCAGCCAGGGAGGGCTGTTTTGCTCTGTGCTAACCCTGCTGGCGTTAGGACACATCAGGGAAGGGAGCTAAGGGAGCTGCTCACTGTGGGCAGTGCTGCCCGGTGCCAAGAGGTGTCTGATGGTTATTTAACTGCCCTATTTTCATGTGCAGGCTTTGATATGTTGCATCAAAATAGGTAACTGTGGGATGAAAGGCAACAGCAAATTGTATTGTGCCTTCATCTCATCTAATCTTCACATCAGCTTATCTTTCGATAAGATATTCAAAGGTGTAAACCAAAACACTTTGTCTCCTTGCAGACAGAAGAAAGTTGTCACTCATAAACTCGTTGTACAAGGACTAAGCAGTTCCTGAAGAGTGTCTTCTCCCTTCCAGCAACGGTCCCTCGCTCCGTGGGTTGTCAGAGCAGAGCCCACCTCCCATGGAGACCCTCTGTGATGGAGGGACAGTCACTGAGGGGATCTGCCTGAGGGGATGTCACTGAGGGATCCCCACTGAGGGACTGCCACTGAAGGATCCCTACTGAGGGACAGTTACTGAGGGATCCCCACTGAAGGAGTGCCATTGAAGGATCTCCACTAAGGCATTGCCACTGAGGGACCCCACTGAGGGACAGTTACTGAGGGGATCTGCCTCAGGGGCCCGCACTAAGGGACCCCCATCAAGGGATTATCGCTGAGGGTCTGCCACTGATGGAGGGTCGTTAAAGCACCATCCCTGAAGGACCCCTACTGAGTGACCCCCAAAGGAGGGCCGCGGAGGCTCCCCCACTGACAGCCACGGCGGGGATCTGCCGCGGGGTCCCCCACCGAGCGAGCCACCGAGGGCTCCTGCCTGAGGGCAGCGGTAGCCTGACAGCTCCCCGCCAGCGGCCGGGCCTCCCGCTGCCCTCCCGCCTCGGCTGCGGGCGCTCCCGCTCGGCCCCCACCGCGCCCCGCCGCGGGCCCCGAGGCGCCTGGCGGCCCCAGCAGCGGCGCCGCCCGGGCGCTGCCGCGGGCCCTGGCTCCGCCGTTAGGAGAGGGCTCTGAGGGGCGGCGGGCGAAGAGAAACAACATTTTTTATTATTATTTTCCTGTGTATTTTTGATTTTATTCTCTCCCCTTTTCCCGTCGCCGAGGGGCATTCGGAAAGGGGGGGGGGGGGGGGGATCCCGTCGCGGAGGCGGCGGCGCCGGGGGGAGGGGCGGCCGCTCGCGCCGCTGCCCCAGACGGTGGGCGGGGCCGCGGGGGGGGGGTGGCGCGCGCCGCCGGCGGGTTCGTGCTCGCGCGCCGCCGCCGTCTCCTCCGTCTCGGCCGCCGCTGCCGCCGTCGTCTCCGCAGTGAGGTCACGGGTGGGCGGCGCGAGCGCACGGAGCCCGTTCCGCTGCCGGAGCCCCCGCGGCGCCGGGTGAGGAGACGGGGGGGGGGTTGGTGGTGGGAAGGGGGAATTGGAGCGGAGCGGGGCGAGGGGCGCCGTCCCCGGGGGGGGGGGGGAGCGGCAGCGCCGGCGGGGGAGGGGAGACGGGGGAGAAGGGGGCGGGGAGCGAGCGGGGCGGGCTGTGCCCGCCGGGATCCGGGCCGGGTGGCGGCAGGGGGAGGGGGGGAGCCCAGAGCGGCGCCGAGGTGAGTCACGGGGCGGCGGGCGGCGGCGGCCACGGCCCTTCCCGACGGGGCTGCGGGGCCGACCCCGGGCGGGGTTGCGGCGACTCCGGTGCCTCCCCCCGGCCCCGGGGGAGCAGCTCCGGTGCACGCTCCCCCCCCCGCGGGAGCCGCGCATGTGTCCGCCCCGGCCCCCCCCCCCCGGGGGAGTAGCTCCGGTGCCTCCTCCCGTGCCTCCCCCTACCCCGGGGGGAGACTTTCCGGTGCCTCCCGCCCCGGAGGAGTAGCTCCGGTGCATCTCCAGCCGTCCCCCGCCGCCAGCCCCCCGAGGAAGCCGCTCCGGTGCTCCCCGCTGCTTCTCCCCGGGGGAGCCGTTCCGGTGCCCCCGTGTTGTTCGCGCTCCGGTCCACCCCCCGTGCCCCGAGGGAGCTGCACCGGTGCTCCCCTCTGCCCCTTGTCCCGGTGGAGCCACCTCGGTGTCCTTCTCCCCCCCCCCCCCCCCGTGCCCCGGGGGATCCAGGCGGGGGGTGCGGGCTCCGGGGGCGGTGGATGCTCTTCCCCGCCTGCCGGCGCTGGCGGCGGCGCTCACGACTTTAAAGGGGAGCTCCTTGCGCCGTGGTGTTGGATAGCTACTGGGGAAGCGTGTTCCTCCTTTGGCACAGCAGCCTCACCTTTTGGGATTGCCCACGAGTGACCTCTTTCTCCTTTCACAGATTGTCTGGAAGGACTGACAGAACTCGAATTTTACCCAGGACACGAATGTAGCTGATGGCCTGGATCTCGCCTCCATTTCTAATAACTCGGGGTGGGAAAATTCTGACATACAACAGTGACATCTGTGCCAAAGGTGACTCCCTAGGGACGTTTAGGTTTTGCTGTCGATCTGGATCAGCCTTTACTTTGGGGTTTTATTCGTGAACTACCATAGTAACTCTTGTGGTGGTTGTGAAATCACAAAGTTGACAGCACAGTTAAGCAAGCCGGTGAGATTTTGTTTGATCTCCAAGAACTGAACGTGCTCGTTAAAATTTTCCTACAACTTAAAATACGTTTTGGATCAGCTGCATCAAGATCAGCGTTCTCCAAACTGAGAGCATTTTTCTATTTTAATATTTAAACAGAGACTTATTTGAAAAGACGATATATTTTTTAAAGAAGAAAATTATCAAGGATGGATGCTCTTGCATCAACTCATTTTTTACTAGATCACTGTACAAGGCTACTGTGTGAAAGAGTGGGTAGGTTATGAAGAAAAACCTTTTGTATACATATTGCAGTGGGGTTTTTATACAAGGAAATTGAATAAATAACTCCACGAGAAAAATTTGTGTAACCTCTCCATTGTTAATTTTATGGTTTTACATACAAAATGAGTTACAGTTTTTGCTGTTGGAAGCCGAAGAAGTAATATTTTACCGAAAGAAGCGCAAAACTTGGTATGCCTGAGGTAGTCAAGGTCACTTGAAATTGTTTTTTGCATGAACAAGCATGAAAATGCACATTCAAGACTGACTTAATTAAAGTTCTGGTGTTTAGCAATGGAAAGCCCACAAATAAATTTCCCTCTAGGTCTAATATCAGACCAAAAAAGGAATGGGATTCAAGGGGATGGGAGTCCCCCGTTAAAAAAAGTAATGACTGAAGCCCATGTAAATAGCAAAGTACGAGTTGTAATAAATAAGTTGCCAACAATAAAGAAGGAAAACTTGGATGAATATGACGAAACTCCTGTGGAGGCTGATGGGGAAACGGCCAAGTCAAACAGCACTTCACTATCTGAGCCTTTGAATTTAAATCCAGGTTTGAAACACACATTGGCACAGTTCCACTTAAGCAGCCAGAGTTCACTGGGTGGACCAGCAGCTTTTTCAGCTCGTTATTCCCAGGAAAGTATGTCACCCACCGTCTTCTTGCCTCTTCCATCCCCGCAAATACTTTCTGGTCCACTGCTCATTCCTCCGGACAGCTCAACAGAGCTCACACAGACTGTACTGGAGGGAGAATCTATCTCTTGTTTTAAAGTTGGAGGAGAAAAAAGACTTTGCCTGCCTCAAGTGTTGAATTCAGTTCTCCGAGACTTTTCATTGCAACAGATCAATACAGTGTGTGATGAACTGTATATATACTGCTCAAGGTGCACTTCTGACCAGCTTCATATTCTGAAGGTTTTGGGAATTCTTCCATTTAATGCTCCGTCCTGTGGGCTAATTACACTGACTGATGCTCAGAGACTATGCAATGCTTTATTACGTCCTCGCACTTTTCCACAAAACGGCAGTTTTCTCCCTGGTAAGAACACCTTTGCCCAATTGAAAGAGACTGGCAGTGCCTTTGAAGTAGAGCATGAATGCCTGGGCAAGTGCCAGGGGTTGTTTGCACCTCAGTTCTACCTTGCGCCAGATGACCCATGTATCCAGTGTTTGGAGTGCTATGGGATGTTTTCACCGCAGACGTTTGTGATGCATTCACACAGATCCCCAGACAAGAGGACCTGCCACTGGGGGTTTGAATCAGCCAAGTGGCACTGCTACCTGCATATTAACCAAAAATATTTAGGAACATCAGAGGAGCAGGAACTGAAACATCTCTTGGAGGAAATGAAGGAGAAATTTAGCGAGAAAAATCAGAAAAGAACTCGGTCCAAAGTAAGTTCACCTAGTCTTGTAGAGCTCCCAAATCTCTTTCTGTTCACGTGTAAATACTTGTTTTGGAAGCGCATTGCTTGCCATTTGAAAATGAGAATGCTTGTCAAATCAAGCTGAAGTTAAATCTGTGAGAGAGCTTCACCATGGAAATACATTTCTCATTAAAAGGTGCGGTAATTTCTTTCCTCTTAAGGCTGAACTTAATCGAGCTGGTTTGGCTTTGTTGCTTCTTGTTCTTTTCTGAGGTATACAGTCTATGGAATATTCAAAGCTACTGTGGAAATGTGCTTTCTCCTGTTTGACCTTTTAGTACATTTTACGCGATGTTTGTTGCAGCAGCTGAGCAAAGCAGAAAAGTCCTTGAAAATCAAGTATTACAAATTAATTCTTCTTTTGTTATTTTGACTCCAGCACATACACATGCGGTGAATGGCGACCTGGCTTGTGGACCACCCATCTCATGACTTTGCGTGCAGGATTGTGGTGCATTGATAAGTTGCTGTTTAGAAGCCCAAAGTCTGCTTGTTCAGCAGAAGCTTTCTGTTAAACCAGTTGTATAGAGAAATATGCCAAAAAGAGGGGGCTTTAAGCAGCCCAAGTAATGAGCTGTAGGCCGATATCTTGACAATGGTTAATAATAGATGTTGTAATTTTTCCTAAAATACTGCTGCCAGTCTGCGCTGTGGTTCAAAAATACATAGCTTATTTTTCCCTTAGAGACCTTCTGCTTCAAATAATAAGACAAGCACAAGATAAATATCAAATATTGTAGAATTTTCCCTTCATAGAAGGTACAATTTTTGATGTGTAATTTAAACTTAAAAGGTTTTGAAGTAGTTCCTGCCCATGACTTCTGAGTGTATTTGGCATTTATGTATCTGTCTGATGGCTACTAGTTTGATTACATATCCATTTTGCCTGTTGCATATTTTGTGGTGGATTTCAAAATAGCAGCGAGGGCAGTCCAGATGGTTGAGCCAAAAAAGGTGTGTTGTGAGTTGACACCTTTCAGTGTAAACTTCTGGAAACTTCATATTGCAGAAAGGCTCACTGCAATAATAGGTATTTTTACAATGATGCTAGTTTACAGTGAGGGATTTTTGCAGACAGTTTCCACAGAAGTCTGCAGTGTGGCGTGCTTCCATGTGCTGAATTAGTTGAAAATGCAACTTCGTAGTTGAAGTTCATAGCAAGGACACTTCGTTTTTCATCTGATAAAGACATAGCAATCTTTATCCTTGCAATGTCAGTGTGGGTTATAAACTGTAGTATACTGGATGCATCAGTGGAAATAGTCTTCCATATTCATACCTATAATATTGCAGCCTTTTCACAGCAGCAGATGTCACACCATGAGGTCTTTCAGTTTCACGTGTGCAGATGAAAATGAACAGCTGGAATTAGCAGTAACAGTAATTTGGACAGAACTGGTGCAAAGGAAAACTAAAAATTCTTCTGTTGCAGGTCTGTTTAGTTCTTTTTTACAAAGCAGCGTGTGAAATCAGGATGAGAGAAACTGAAAACTTAAACCAGGATAAAATTGTGGGGAAGAGTCCTTGGGGTTTGTTTGTTTGGGTTTTTTTGTCTCATGGATATTCATTTGGAAAGCACAAAAGATTAGAAGAGTTTACTGGGGGAGTGGTGGAATGCAGCCTCTTGTTTCCCTGTCCTGGGGAAGCTTGGACTGCTTCAGATGTCTTTCCCTCATTTCTGTGGTGTGAGAGCGGTATCAAGTACAACATGTAGACATCCCATTTTCTGGCACTCCTAGGGAAATTTGTTTGCAGGATATTCTGTTTACTGTTTTGTTGTCTTCTTAGCACCTTTGCCCAGTTAGTTCTCAGAAGTGCCAACACATCCTTGAGATTATCTTGGAGGGCCCAGGAAGAACAGTTGCCCTTGGCTAGGTCTTTGTCCATCCAGTAGTGATAGATTATTAATTAAATCCCATAGTCTTTGGAGCATCCTAGCTCCTTTGCATTGCCATTCTCTTTAGCGTTTCACTTGTGAGTTTATTCACCTCACAGTGCAAATATGCTTTTTCTTTCAATATTTTAAGAGCAGATGATGTACTTGAAAGGTTAGTTCTGTTCTTTGTGCTGGTAAGAAAGCTGTAAGCCATATATTTGATGGTGACAGAGTTTCTTGTTTTCTGTTGAGCTCCTGACTGTGGTCTAACATCCACCTGCTCTCAGTGGGGCAGCTATCACCAAGTCTCTGCCGATCTCTCCACTGTCAAATCCTTGCTCCCTTTGACTTTGCGACAGTTTCTGATAATTGCTCAGCACTAGAGCTTTATGTTGCTTTTCAGGCACCGAGTGTGTGGAGAAGCCTGCATTGTAGAGAGTTAACATTTCCTCTTGAGTATTTTTGCAAATCCCGTCTCTGCTAAAGCTGCTGGCTTAATGATTAGTCTGAAAACACTACTTATCTATGTATTTTTTTTCCTAAAAAAAAGCTTTGTACAACAAGGTTTGGAAAAAAAGATGTTTTTCATGTAGCCCTTTCAAACAGTTTGGGTTGAAGTCATTCCATGAATTTTGAAGTTTATTTGAATATATTACATTTATATAATTGTTTAAGAGCACCTAAACTAAACAGATTGTTAAGTAAAGAAATATAAATGTATATATTGAAGTAGGTGCTTTATCTCTGTTTTATTGACTTGGATGATGAGGAAGGAATGATGTTAGGGAAGACTTCATCTATATGTACAGCTACCTTTCATTTTCTCTGCTACGTAAAAATTTGATTGCATGCTCTGTAATTCATTTGCACTGGGTAGATGGTACAGTTAGTTTCCATTTGAAATAGGTGAAGATGTAAAAATCTCACCTAATAACTTGACATTACAGATCTATAATTCCATATATAAATAGACATATTAAAATGTGAGTCCTAAAACTTGAACAAGATGTGATTCGGAAATTAAAATGTAAGTATAAGAATGTATTTGTGTTATTTAAAATATTAGAATGATCTGAACAAGCAGAAAAAACATGACAAGTGTCAGGATGAGACTATTTTTTGAGGGCTTATTTGCTGTATTTCCAACTTTTATTATTTAAAGGCTTGATGATGAATTTACTGTTGCGGAGCTTAGCTGCCTTTTGCCCTCCCTCCTTTCTGTCTGTGTTGGAACTGATTTGAGGAACTGCAGGGGTAGAGTTAAATTTCAGTTTCATTGTTAGAGCTGGTTTAGTGGGCTGGAAGTTTTGACCAGAACATTGCAGATGGGTTTGGTCTGTCTGGTGGCCAAGTGGCTTTTGACTCTGCAGACCTTGGTATGAGCCACACCTGTGTGACTGAGTACTCTCTTGACTGCCAGAGAGGAAGTTCTGTGGCAGTTTATTTCAGGGTGTGTAAATACAAACTTTAGTGATAATTTATCTTGTACGCAAGGAACTGTGAAGGTGTTAGAATACCAGATGAAACTTTCTATACAATAGGAATTTTTTCTAGCTTTATAGACTATTTTTTTCAGTTGACCATCTTTTCCAAAGGTTCTGGGTCTGACTGGAATGGTGTTAACTTTCTTCGTATTACCTTTATGGTGCTGTGCTAGATTTGTGGCTAAACCAGTGTTGGTAACCCACCAGTGTTTTGAATGCTGCTAAACAGTGTTTGGGCAGTGTCATGCAGGGCTTTTATATAGATTTGTAAATAGGTTTGCAAGTAGGTTTGCTTTTAATTTCATTGCCACTTTGCTTATAATGGGAAATAGGAGATCAAAGAGACTTCTGTGCCTTGCATCCCCTTGCATCCCTGCCAAAGATCCTCCGTTTCCCAGAACTCCAGTTTCTCTGGTGTCTGTATTAATGGAGTAAACGCCGTTCCACTAAGAAGCCTTTACGAAAATGTAAGTAACTTGTACCCATCTTCCAATTACCAGTTTCTTTTCTTTTCTTTAGGCAGATTCACAGCAGAGCCTGGAATTACCACAGTGGTATCCAGTTATAAAACAAGAAGCAGAAACTGATCCTCAGCCACCCTCCATTTTCCATCCCAGGTAACTGAATTTGCAGTGTAGAACTATAAGCTCTGTAGTATTTATATACTTCTGGCTGTTTAAAGATAATTCAAACTGCAAAAAAATAACAACCTGAACTGTTAGGAAAACTCTTATGGCGATCACACAGGAATAATTGAACCCTAACTTTTTATGCACTTCTTAGTGTAAATATTAATGAAGTGCTTATGAGTGGATTTTAGTACAGGACTCAAGCTGTGATCTCTGTGTGTCCTTTAGTAGGCAATACCATTGAAGTGTAATTACAGTTTCCCCTTTCAGAGTAGAAATGACAGAAGGTAATATTTAATCATTTTTGTTATAGTATAATGCATGGAGGTGGAAAGCTACATAGGTCTGTCTACCATGAGTACAACTTAATTTCCTTTCAAAAAAAGACTGATAAAAGGTGTTTGAAGGCTTTCTTCCACACTGGAACAATGGCTACGGCTGAAATGTCTGTTGATTAGTTTCCTAGTTTTAGAAACCAAGGGCATTTTCTTAACATAGTGCAGTTTGTGATCTGCATCAATGAGGGAAGCAGTTTGTCTTGACCCAGCTTCTTACTGTTATCCCCATGTGATTATGCATTTACCGTGTATGGGTGAGATCAGACTCTTTTGGCTAACTGCATGCATCAAAGCAACACGCGTGAAAGTAGTTCCCAAACTAACATGTGGATGTTGGAACTTCTGTGAATGTCCTTCAGTTTGCTGTTTCAATTGATGCCTTCCTTCAGAACTAGGAGAAAGTGTTGAAGGTGGTAATGTTAACTCCAGCATGATGACACTGATTGGTTATCTTGGTGCTGACCTTAACATATTTGGCACTCTTTTCCCTCTGTACTAGGCAAAATAGAGGTGGGTAGGTTAGGGTGGTATAGAAGGGTGCTTCCAGGAGTCCAGGAGCTGTGAAAATCCAGACAGTTTCTCAATATATGTGGGAAAGAAGGTCCAGCACTGTTAATACACAGCTTTGCAATTTAAAGTGTGGTATGCTCATTTTCCCTACACTGATCGCTTTCCCTATCCTCCACTGCTAAAATAAGGATTATGAAAATGCAGAAAGTCTTGATTCTGTGGCATTCGAATTTCACTCTTTGCATTTAAATGAAGACTTCGTATGATTTTCTATATGATTTTTTTAATCAGCCATGTTTGGAAAATCCTCTTGTTTGATAGCCTCAAAGCCTTATCCAGATAATCTACTCGGTAGGGATTAAGTGGATCGTTATGATTTTCCTTTGCATAGGAAAAAATTAAAAAGGACATGTTTATTTTTTATTGAAGCTTTTACATTCTGAAATCACATTAAATTATACATACTGCTCTCTACTAGTCATCATTTATTATGCCTTACCTTTCATTCTTAATTTTACTCTTCTGCTGTTTCAGTTACTACCTTTATATGTGTGATAAAGTGGTTGCTCCAAATGTATCTCTTGCATCACAATATAAGGATGTTGCGAAAACAACAATCAGAGCTTCAGAAGTAATAAAATCCTCACCTGGACAGTCAGAGAAGAAGCTCAGTAGTGGAAAGCACAAAAAAGCTCCTTCATACCCAGAGGTTTCTCTTGAAGAACAGGAAAAAATTGACTTGAAATCTGGTGTGGAGCAGCATAAACTTTTAGGTGAGTAGTGAAAATTACGTTGAAGTCTTTTCAATTTTTTAACCACAATTTTAGAAAGCTCAACACCAAGTTAGTATTTTGTGATGTCATTTCAGTTTTCTGAAAATTCTTTTGATCTTCTCCATAATCTTCAGTTTTCTTTACATTTTTTTCACTCTGGAAGTTTAATTTTCTAGGATTATTATGATACGCTTTTCTTTTCTCGATAGATCCACCTGTGTCAACTCATTCTATAAGAGGTGGAAAATCTGAGCGTGCTTCTTCCAAAATCACTAGAGACTCTGGCCGTGTTGATGTAGGTAATGACATGCGAACCTTATCCCCGACTCTTATGAAAGACATCAGTTGTGAAGATGACAAGGGAAAGATCATGGAAGAAGTGATGAAAACCTACATCAAACAGCAAGAAAAACTAAATACTATTTTGCGGAGGAAGCAACAGCTTCAAATGGTACGGTGCCAATCTGAGTGTGTTTCTTTTTAACACCAGAAAACTGGTATAAACTAGCATCACGGATTACATTCATTTAGAAACACCAAAAGACATGGATAATTCTCCCCCAGCTTGAATCTAGACACCAGATCTTTAATATCCCTTATGTTCATTATGTTTGAGTCCACTAATACTGATGTCTTTTCAGTTTGCAAGTACTCTGCTGTGGCAGCACTTTCTTTTACTTTATCCAAATGAAAACTACTTCTTTGACTTCAAAATGTTTTCCAAACAGATATTTTGGCAAATACAATTTAAATCCTCTAGAATTTCTCAGTGTTCAGCATTTTAAATGCAGACATCAGTATTCTAGGAATGGTCTTAACCACTGGCATGTGTAAAAGAAGTATACTGTCTTTCTGTTTGATAAACTTGTTTTCAGGGAGTTTTTCTTAGTCTTTTTTAATAATGAATGACATTAAAAACTGGTGTTAGCTTGTGATTGTACTTCATTTCTGTTTTCTGAATTAACTTAAATGATGTCTTTAGTTCTTAGATGTGTAGACCACACCTAATATTTTAATTAAAGTTAGTTTACTTTAGTTTATTTAATGTTAAGATCAGAATCCTATGAGGTCAGGGCCCTAGAGCTGGTGCTTTTAAGTTCTCCAGTTGGAGGTAAAGATTAAAAAAAAGAAGACTTTAAAAAATACCAAAATGCCAGTGGAAAAAGAGATTGCATTTATTCTGTTTTCCGATGGTGAACTTCTTATATCTTCAAAGTATATTTAAGTAAATGACTGATGCTACTTTCTGATGTTCACTGCTGGAAGGTATATATCTGTTTCAGTAAAGTCCATGTACTTGGATGTATAAATAATTTCTTAAAAATTAAATACATGCTATAGAATTCCAAACTGTCATTGGTAAGTAGGTAAATACCATTATCGGGCTACTGCTGTCAGTAGGTGAATGTGCTCTTTTTTGGCTTTGTCGTTTCCAGATACACATTTAAATTCATTTTTTTGCTTTTGTGGTCTTAGAACCAATGTGTATGTGATTCTGTTTTTTATTAACAGGAAGTGGAAATGTTAAACAACTCTAAAGCTATGAAGGAACTAACGGAAGAGCAGCAGAATTTACAAAAAGAACTTGAATGTCTGCAAACAGAGCATGCTCAAAGAATGGAAGAATTTTATTTTGAGCAGAGAGACTTGGAGAAGAAACTGGACCAAGTGATGAAGCAAAAGTGTAGCTGTGACTCCAATTTAGAAAAAGACAAAGAAGCTGAATATGCAGCACAGGTGAGAAGGGAAAGTTCGTTTCTAACTAAACTAAACAAATTTATTGTATAAGGAAATTGTGAAGCTGTTGCTAAGCCACCTTAAGAATTCATCTTCCCCATGTGTTCTGATACCATTGATGAATACCAAAATAGGTCACAGTGTCAGCAATGTTTATTTTCCTTTTCCCTGATTGAAACTGAGGTAGAATGCAGCTTACATATGATGTTATTGATGAGATATTAATTTCAAACATAAGGGCTGTTACATCATCCCTTAAAAAAAAGTCATGTTTTTAATGTATATAGGCTTGCCCATGTTATAGAACTAAACATTCTCATTTTATAGAAATAAGCTATTCCTCTTTTTCTTATTTTCATGTTAAAAAAACCCCTGATACTCTCAGCCACCTTTTGGTCAGATTAGTTGCATATCTTGCTGCTCTTTCTGTTCCTTGGTGGTACAGTCTTCTGCTCTACCTGTTTAGTTCCCTTCTGTGCTCTATCAAAGCATTTGGTCAAGAGTTCTCTTGGAAATGAAAGTAATATTTTTGACTCATTCCTGCCTCTGCTGTTCATATGTTAAAACCTATGGAGATATTTTTTTTCTTTCACTTTCCTTTTAACTTTTACTATTGGTTCTTTATGTTGGATGTTATTCATGCCATTCCAATAGGAAAGATATAGTTAATGCCAAAGACGGCCTTGTAATGCCCCTTTCCAAAATCAGTTGCAGTTATGGTTACACGTATAGTTATGTGTTTTGTGCTGTGTCACAGAATACTTGTCTTCACAGTTTTTTTTTTAAAGTAAACAAAACCAAAAACTTAAGCTCAGTAGAGCATTATGGTGATTTGATCATAGCTGTGTGTGTTTACTGTTCTTTACTGACTCAAACTGAGAAACAGGCAGTACTTGAGAGACAGGTTTTGGTATTTTTGGGGTGTAGTGCATAGACTGGCATCATAAATCTTTCTGATGAATTTAATTTCATGACATCCCACTCCACAGATCTCTAGCCTTTGCTGCCAGAAATAATCCTCTCTGACTAAGGCCTGATTTACTAAACATCTGGTACAAGCCCTATTACTGCAAGTAACAACATGTTCTAATTTATGAAGATAATCATGTATAGCATGTTTTATATGGCTTGTGTAGCCTACTTTCTTTAGAGGGTAAAAACCATGGATTGTTCCCCAAGGAGACTGGTTGACTGTTTCTTCTGAAGTTAGACTTCGAAAACTAAACATATTCCTTGCATGGAAGTTTACTCTATTATTATCTGTGTGGTAGAGCTGTTTGCAACATGTAATTTGAACCTTTTTCTCCGTTTATCACGTCTTAAAATACGTTTTGGACCCTAGTTTCCAAGCAGTTGTCAGAAGTACCTGAGTTAAACAGGGATCCTAGCAACAGGAAACTTCGCCAAACTGTGGATACAGCATTTTAGAAGTCCTTAATCCAGTGTGTTCTTGAAGCAGTTGCCCCAGCCACCATTTTTCTCTTAGAACTGTGGACTTGGGGGGACCCTCTTTGTGCATTAAACAAAATTAATATTTCGTGATTTGTGACTTGTTTAAAATGTCTGTTCTTCTTTCTAGGCCTGTCTGAAAATGTCTTCTCCCCCTTTTTGACATCTTGATTGAATTGTCTGGTCTAATTGTAGCTTTATCATGTCAATCACAATAGGGTGCTATAACTAGTACTGGAATCTCTCCTTAGAGCTGGAAATCAAAACTCACCCAGGGATGTGCCTGTGTAGTACGTGCTGCAACATGCAGGCAGTGGCCATTGTTGTACTGCAACAGTTTACTTAATTGAAGTACTGGAGTCAGCAGACTGGCATTAATAGCCTGTTGCTGTCTAAGAACTGCTTAAATATTTCTGTTGAAAGAACTGTGTAAAAATTTCCGATAACGCAGGTGGAGATGTAAGTCCACCGAATGTGCTGTTTCTCTAAAATCAGCGCAGCGTTTCCTTTGCCCAGGACGTTTTATAGCAATTAGCAAATGCCAGTGATCCTGTATAGTCCTGTTTTTTATTCTGACTTTCTCATTTGCAGTGAGATGTATGCTTAGTCAATGGTAGAGAAGATTACTGGTTCCCAGTCTCCTCTCTGTTTTAACTGCTGGTAGTATACCTGTAAGCAGTTTGACAGTAACTTTCCTATGCTTGAAAAATTTATCAGACATTTCCAGATCTCACTATAAATAATTTTTGATGACACTAGAAATGAAGAAGTAATATGTTGTCAGGTAAGAGAAAGTAACCTGGAAAGTGACAAAGTGCTGTTTTTTCTGGAATTTGTGAAACATCTGATGCAGACATCATCACAATCGTCCTAACAGGTTGTATGTATTATTGACATGGTCTTGTGTGACCATCCATGTAATTACAATTTATATGTTTTTTTAATACAGTGTGATGTTTATGCAGCTTTGCATATTGGTGTCATTTGCTAATGGTGTAGTAGGTAACTGCATTATTCTTGGTAACAGCAGAAGATGAGCTGATAGATACTGGTGAACTGAAAGGCTTTTATCTGGGTGGTCATCAGCAGCATCTTGGAAGTGAATAGTTGACATTCAGCAATAAGTTTGCTAAAATTTATTCTTCCTCTTGTCTTTCTATTTTACAGTTGGCAGAATTGAGACAGAGATTGGATCATGCAGAGGCAGATAGACAAGAGCTTCAAGATGAACTGAGACAAGAACGAGAGGCAAGGGAAAAGTTAGAGATGATGATAAAGGAATTGAAGCTACAGATCTTGAAATCTTCAAAAAATGGGAAAGGAAAATAGAAATTGGAAGAGGAAGTATGACAGAGTCCTTCAAACAGGGTGTTTTGGTTTTTAATGAATCGCGTGCCATTTCTATGTGATGAGAAAACATATTGTCTACGGATGTCTATTTCCCAGAGAAGTCCAGATGAAGATATACATATATATAAATAGAGATAGATAGGTATACATTTTTAGATTTTCTTAACCACTGAAAATCTGCATTTATTTATACTCGTGTTTTTCTCAAACAATGAAAAATACAAACCTCTTGATTTAGAGTGACCAGTTTCTGTCTATTTCTAATGCAGTCTTGAGGGCTCTACCTTTTAACATTGTCTGTTAAAATATATGTGGTGATCCTTAGTTTGCTATCACTTTCACATCCAATTATAAAAGTATGTTAAAAATATCCTGAATTCTTCAAGGATCAAAAATAGTTTGGGTTTCTGTGAGAATTAAGTGTTCTTGAATTTGGGAATGTAAAGGCAGCCTTTCATCCGTAAGGTAATACTCAAAATTGCCACAATGATAGATGATTGATCATCAAAAGTGCTTTACTAGCGTGAGTTTTTCCCATAATTTCATTGTGTGAAGTCAAACTGAACTTTTCAGTATTTTCTATTTAACAACTTATTATCAATCTAAAGAGTTTTAGAGCCAGCATTTGCTTGCCATGCTGGAAGAAGAAAACATTAGGGTTTTTTTGTAAATTAAAAAAATTGCAATTACAATGGAATCTTTGGAAATAAAAAAAAATGCATATTTTCTTTTGTTTTTCTTCTATATTGTAGGTATGGAAGAAACTAATAAAAGGCTTAAAGGTGGGGGGTTTCCTTTAGATATTGAGAATGCTTGAGTTAACTGGTTTTCATATACTAATGCTTTCAAGAAAAATGATATTTATTAAAGCAAATGATTAGTTTCCTTAGTACCCTGAGCCTCCACACTTCAAGCTTCTTGCCAACTTGTTGATTTTTCTTACATTATGTAGAACAAGCCTTAACTGACATTGCGATAATAGCTTAAAAAATACGATTCTGATATGGCACTTTGAAAACGATTTTGATAGTCTCTGTATTTGAATGGCATGGTAATGTTACCATGAATTAAGAAATACAGCATGTTTGTTAAGCTATAACATTTGAAAATGAGTAGTTGTACAGAATTACTGTTTTATGTATATATAATGTTTGAGTACTTCTGAAGTCTCGTTCATAGTGGATTAAACGCATGATTACAAAGTTGGATGAAGAAATACTTTTTTGCACTTGTCTTCAGACAGTTTGGTACAGGTGACAGATGTTAGCTGCTTATGTCAGTGACTAGGAATATTTTAGTGGTTCTAGTATTTCACTACAGAATTTTAACCTGTGCTTTAGCTTCTATTTTTTGAGGTACTTATGTTTATTATTCTCTTAATAATTGATTTAATTTTTGATGAAATCACTAGTAAAATCCTACCTTGACTTTTTTTTCCCCCTGAACTATTAAAACGGAAAACTTTCAAGTTCTTTCTTTCTCTTTTAGTGGTACAACAGGACTGAACATCACAGAGAAAGATAAAATTGCACATATCTTTAAATTGAATGAGAAATGAGGTGGTAAATTAAATGTCATGGAGTCATCAGATGATTCTTTCATAGCTGTGTTCAATTTTGTTTATGAACTCTGTGTCATATTTACACTGACAATTAAAGTAGGTCAGATGAAAAAATATCAGACAATTTTCTTATTTTCTTGTCAGTGTTGATCAGAAGGGAAGGCCAATATGACATTTTTCCCTCTTCAACTCCATCTCCAAAGCATTGCTTTAAAGAAAAAAAAAAGCCTGTCTTTGCAGTATTGTGATGGTTTGGAAGGAAAGGGGTTGTGTAAAAAATTATTTTGGTTGCATATGCACCACCTGATTTAAAATCATGATGAATGTTTTATTGTAATAGCCACAAGAACCATGGCTAAAGGGAGAGTAGGCAGGAATGTTGGTAGAAGTGTGATTATTAAACACTGGAGCTTGAAGTAGTCCGACTTGTTTGGCAGAAGCTGTGTTGGATTAACTTAGATGGGCAAGTAGGAAAACAACTGAAAAGTTTACTTGGGGTATTATCAAAGGATCAAAAGATAACCATTTCTAGTTGCTTTTCAGGGTCAGTGTTTTGAGCCAGATATGTTCAATTGTCAGTGTAGATAAGGCCATGCAAACTCTTTTAATACAACTGCAGTGACTAATTTACCACTGTGTTTATAGCTTAGCTGTTTAATGTATGGAATCCTCATGAGATTATTATATTAGAATACTATATATTCCATTTTCATTCTGGTCTTGTCTGTTATTTTGCTTCTGCTCTCTTTTCCCCTTTTGGCACTGGTGGATCTTTGGCAGTGGGCATTGCAGTGGGGTACCGGTATAGCCAGGGTTGCCTCAGCCAGCACCGCAGCTGTCTCCCAGCTGGCTGTTAACTGGCTTGTGCTGAAGGCTCTTAAAATGCTGGTGGCCGTAGTTTTGTACTGATATTTTGACTGTTGCAAGAACTCAAGCAGCTATATGAAATTTTAGCAATTCCAGCTGCAGATAGGGCCTCCTAATAATTTTTAAACATCTGGCTGAAAAAGCTAATGGGACGTTTGTTAAAATTACTTTAAAACTAGCTTTGTAAATATTCCATTTAGTTAATCTAAAGTTAGAATGCATTTTAAATTATTGTAATCCTCTTGAAACTCTTAAATATTAATTTCGGGCTCATTACATAACATAAATAATTTTCATATGTGTAGACTTAATTTTATACTGATTTTCAGTAATAATGTATACATAAATGTGCCATAGATTTTGTGCGTTTGCAGTCTTTGAAAGGTAGTTTTTTAGGAAATTGTAAATAATACTGTATAAGTTGTAGAACAAATATATGTTGACCTTTTTTCACTACCTTATACTAGCTATACTGAAAGGTTTCCTGTACAACCTAGTGTAGGATCTTCGAATGCACACTTAATGGTAGAAACAAATTCTGTTGTTAGGTCCTTGCTTTCAGTAACAGCGTACTCATTTTATCTATTATTATTTGTTTTGCCTTCAGTTACTTGGTTTCTGATCTTTCAGGCAGGAAGTCCTTTCCCCAGATAGTTGTGACGTGAACCCTTTAGGAAAAAATCCTAAAACTGTCCCTAACTTGGGAAGTTGTGCTATTACACACTCAGACCAGGATCAAAGTTGCCCAGTGCACATTTTGGAGCAAAGTAAGTACAATTAAAGGTGAATGTCTAGTTTGCTCCTATACTTCTTTAAAAGAGAACTTTCCTGTGGTTTGTGTACTCTGATCAACAAGAAAACGTTAAGAACTTGGAGAGTAAAACTCGTGTAATTTTGGCAGTCTGACAGCACCCTCATTTGCAGTGTAGCCACATATTCCTAGACAGAAGAGATTTTTAGCTGAATCTCTGTTTTAGTTTTTGTAAAACATATTGTTTAGCTTGAGTATTTAGGTAATTGTAGTTACGCTTCTCATTCTTAAACTAATTTTATTCTATATTTAATATATTAATAGCGTAGGTATAAAATCATTTGTATATAGTAAAGGCATAATGCAATTAGTGAATTAGGAAAAGTTGAGTGGGAGCATAAAACTACTGGTGGTCTGAAAAAAATAAGGCTTGGCCCATGTTTTAGAAGTCACAATGTTTTATTCATACATTCTTGTTTTATATTGGGGAGGGGATAGCTAGAATGTGTTATGAAATTTTTTGAAAACTTTCCTAGCATTAGTGGTGAAGTTGACCTTGAAATGGTGTCATGGTCAGCTTCCTGGAATTCACTTCTTTGTAGAGTATATATTTTGATTGTCAGTAAAGATAACAACTTTGTATTTTTTCTGCACTTAATTCATGTAATTAATCCACACAACAGAGTTTTCTATCACATGGTGAAAAACGTAATTACACCTACAATCAGTGCTTGCAGTATTTCAGTAATTTTATTGAAGCTGTCCCTAATAAGCAGCAGAAAGCTAAAAATTGCAATTTCCTTTTTGCTCTTTACATTTGTAGTGTGAATATTCATCGCTTTTCATTACAGAATGCTTGTAGACTTTTCTATTTGTTGCATATTTCTATTTCAAAAGACATCTTTTTTAGCTTTCGTGAATGCAGTTATTGCCTACAAATTATACGACAATTTTGTAGTGTCTCCATTACTTAGAAAATTGTTTTTTTCAGGGTTAGTGGTTGAGTTGAAAAAGCACTTCAGCAAGCACAGCAAACAAATGGTATAAAATTTTACTATTTGAAATTGATTAAATGTAACAATATCAATCGAATTTTTTCTCTTCAAATATAGATACCTCACTTAAAGGAAAGCACAGCTGGTACTGTTTTTAATTCTAAGAAATAATAAAAAGTTGGTCTAAAATGTTTTGTTGCCATTATGTTGCTTTCTGTGATTGACAAAATCTGTTTTTATGTTTTCATACTCACTCTCAAAAGTATTTATTGATATTGACATGCCAGTATAATTATCTTAATAAATTACAGAAAGCAGCTGCAGAACAGCAGAGTCTGTGTTAGCTGAAGGCAGCAGGTTGGATGGCTGTTCTGAAACCATAGTAAAAACCTGTGAAAAATGATCAGTGTGTTCAACAATTGTTAATACTTTGCCAATGATGTACAGTCTTAGAGTTGCTGTGGTTGCATTACATGACACACAAAACTGTCCTCTACCTCACGTGAGATTTAACAGATATTTTATATGGTTTTAGTAAACAAGATGCATCTATCTGGTCACTTAGTTTACAAATTTTGAATTATATTTATTGAAACATGACATACTGTGCTCTTAGCTTATACCTCAATTGTATTTTGTGCTGTTATCCATTTTCATGCCTTGTAAATAAATACCTGTATAGATTGTGGATTCAAAAACAAATAAAGAACTGTAATGTCAGAATACTCGCCTTTGTAGTCTTTTTGAACACTGACATTTAAACTTGACTTGGTTGGAAGGTGTTTAACAATGCTGCTTTTCTGAGGACGACAGTCTTCCTTGCTTCAATTACAGTGAATTAAAACCTGATTATACAGAACTCCTGTTAGCAGAACTCCTACTGCCTGCAGCAGGTCCCCAGTTTTATAAAGGGCATTTTTAGCAAAATGTACAATATTGATAGCCCTCCTTCAGCATATGTCTATTTTCTAAAGCTCTTCTGGCTCTGTGCAGATGATATTGATGCTAAGATTTCTATATAGTTTGGCATAAAGTTGTCCTTGATACATGTAAATGCAGCCACTTGTATTCGACAGGTTCTCTGGTGCATAGCTTTTGTTGGTAGTTGACTAGTCGAGCAGTGTTTGAGTTGTTCCCATCCCTCCTTAATAGCTGGGTAATTAAGATAAAAATCACATCGCTGTACAAAAGACTGAGATTTATGAAGAACTTAAAATCAGAAATGAGAATTCTGCTTTATTTGCTGATGAAAAATACTGTGACTCTCAGGAGTTCTTCGTTTCTGTAAATCACATTGCTTAGCATTTTGTCTATTGTCAGGGAGCTCGAATAGCAGAAAATTCAGAATAGGAGAGGAAGGAGGCAAGAAGAAAAGAGCGAGCTGTTCTTCAAGATATATAGGGGTGGGTCTTCCATCTGAGTTGGGCTTCCACTGCTTATAACTATAGGCTATATTCTATTGGTCACTGTTATAAAAAATCTAACAATATGAATAATATTTTGGACATTTTCTAGATAATTCTGTTTAACCTGAGGGTTGGGTTTTCTTGACAGATGAGCAAGCGCTGTCACATACCCACATTAGATTTTCCCTTTCCATTAAATCAAAGCAAAAATGCTTGTGTCCTTGTTTTAAAATACTGGTCTTGTATATAGGAAGTCCTGGTTGTGTTTCAGGTCAATGCAAAGGCTCAATGCTAGCATGTACTTTTCTATACCTTACAGCTGAAGAGAGAAATGAGAGGTATTAACCGGGATTAAGACGAAATTGGTAATATTTTGATGGACTCAGCCTTAAGTATAGAAGAAAATCAATAACAAGCTGTACCACTTAAAAAGTTAACCCTGCTTATTTCTGCATCCCGTGTTATATTTTTATACTATATTTCCAAGCAAAGGAGAAGCTATTGGGCTGAAAAACCCTGTGAAGAAAAAGTTCCAGGTGAGTCACCTGTATGAGGAAAAAGTCATAGGGTGTTGATAACTCTTGGAAGTGTGACTAATTGGAATGCATGCTATTTGACAGAGAAAACAATGCTGATCAGGGAAAAACTGCTTGAGTAGCAGGGTAAAAAGATTAATTTTTAAGATGTTCACACTGTGTCTGAAATAAATGCTTGGTAACACTTGCTTTAAGAATGGCAATTTTAAAGAATATTGCCCTAAGAGCATCCATTTATTTAGCACAGAGCCGGTAAGTCATTATTTCTTATTTCATTGATCTTGTGAGTCATTGTTCCCTTGTAGCATACTAACTTACATTCACTTAAATACTGGGTCATGTTATTTATAACAGTGGCAAAATAGTAAATGTTTTCTTGTCCCTGTCAATGTTAATGAAATAATTCAGACTGTGCCCTGTGGGCACTAGATCGAGCACTGCTGAATAGTGCTGGTTACAGGAGTGTAAAATTCACTTATTTTCAGTTGAGGTGCTGCATCCTGTTTGACACATGTATTTGTGCAGGAAAATGTGACAGTGTAAGAAGTTTTTGTGGTTAAGGAAACCGTAACTGTGGGAGACGAGTTACAGGAAGATGTGTCCACAGCCTGGGAATTCATATCCCATAGCATTTTAAAAAGTTGGCTGTTTGTGTGTTAGGATGTGCCTGCACTACCACCATGTACAATGCTTCTATTCCCAGCTTTGGGACGAAATGGGATGTCAAGAGGTTGCAAAATTTTCTGGTATTCTGAAGAAAATAAGCTACTCTGAAGGACATTAGAAATGGGAGTATCAGCGTGATTTAGGGAATATGCATGTTTTTTTAAACTCCAAAGGATTGTGGCAGTGCTGGTATCATTAGCTGATAATGGTTGGGATCAGTCATCCCAAAATGATTAAGTACCCTTATGCCTGGTATTGACCAAAGAACAGTATTGAGCTATGTACGGTTATACTTGATGCGAACAGATCAGATGTTTTATTTACAGGATGCTGTAAGTTTTGGTGGAGGAAATGGTAGACTGAAAAAATGCAGACTGAGTCAGCGAAGGGGAGAGGCAGGGACGTGTTCATCTGTCAGCTTGTCTCCTGTAAGATTCAGGAGGTAACGCCTGATCCGTCCGATGCAATTGCATGGGCCGAGAAGTGGAACAACACTGGTTTCACTCAGGAGATGACAAGATACCCTGAATAATAAATAAGCAGGAGTAGTGTTTGAGGAAAGATTAAATCCATCTAGAACTGAACCCTAGACAACATGAAAGTGGTGTCTGCGTGTAAGTAGCAGCTTGCTCCACTTGAAGTGGGTGCAGTAGAAGAATGAGCTGTGTAGAAAGAGCACCGTGAAAGCAGAAAAAAACCCAATACCTAAGAAGTAACAAACAATATAAACCAAATGTGAAAACAACTATTAAATTACTATTTATTATAAAAGCTCCTCTTCTAAGATCATTTTCAACTATTTATGTAGTAAATCCCATGTTCAAATGAAACTTTGTCAAAACAAAACTGTGGCCTCATGTCCTTGAATTTTGAATCTAAGGAACATGAGATGAGGTTTAGGACAGTCTTGTTCATGTTTTTCTCTTTATTTGCTAAAAAAATGGCAACGAAAATACTGTAAGATGAAGAGCAGGATATATTTCATTCCTGGCATCTTATCCTGCATTGTAGATCCCAGTATTTCTTTTCACTAACAGCTCTGGGAATGAATCACATTCCTTGTTCTGCCACTCCCGTGCCTGTTCCCCGGCAGTGTGGACACCTCTCCACTAGTGGTCTCTCCAGTCACGTTTTATCTGCGCGGATCCAACCTCCCCTTAGCAAACCCACCAGCTCTGGAGGACGCACGATGATGGAATTTCATTAGGGCTGTGTTGACACCCAGTAACATAGATCTGTGTTTGGGAAAATACAAAGTAAAGTTAGGAAAACTTCCTGCCTGCCTTCTTCTCCTGATACAGAACAGGGTGTGAAGTGTTTGGGGTTTTTTTTATGTTGACATACAAATGAAGAGGCTGTTCTTCATTCGATCAAGAACACTAAAATTTACACCTCTAATGAGTCTGAGTGAAAGCTGCTCCTTCTAAATTATAGCTTTCGAAAAACTGAATTAAGATGCTGTTAAACACCTACTTGAGACTCCGTGAGCGTTAGTTAATGCTTTTGAAAACACAGGCACAAGCAGAGAACGCAGTGATGGGTCCTTCATATTTTTGCAGTTACTGAAAGCATCAGAAAAGACCAAAGGCTGATTTTGTCCATTTACTGCAGCTGTGCTCATGGCTTTGATGAAATGATCAATTCCACCTCTTCAGTGACTCTGTCCACCACATTCCTTGCCTGGTCTTTCCATGAAGAGGTACCAGTGTGATCATCTGTCTTCAGCTCGAAAACACTGCCTTAATTTTTCTCCCTTGATGCTAGATTTTGAATAGTCAGGGCTGTTTGCATTCAAATAAAGCAGTCTGCTTGTTTTTTCAAGCACAAGTGGGTGTAATCCTGTGTCTCCTCCTCTCTGCACCCTCCTCCCCTCCAACTCTCTTGATGAACTGGCAGAAGTTGGGGCTCCCTACTCGCTCCTCCCATGCGATGTGGGGACAGAGGCAGCTCTGACCCCTCCCAGGGAGGGAGCTGGCCAGAGGCAGCCAGTGCCTGCAGCACTGCCTGAGCTGGGACCTCATCCCACCAAATCCCCGTCCCTCCTGCTTGCAGTAGGTCCCAGCAGCCAGGATCTGCAGCAGGGAACTTGCTGACTGGCTTTGTTGAACCCCTACAGGTGCTCTCCTGTCCAGCTTGCCCGACCAAGGGATCGACATGGTGGCCACCTGCCTGCACCTGGCTGGATTTGTCTGCAGTTTTATAGGGTGGATCGGGGTGGTTGTGGCCACGGCCACCAATGACTGGGTGGTGACTTGCGGCTACACCATTACCACCTGCAGGAAGATGGATGAGCTGGGATCCAAGGGGCTGTGGGCAGACTGTGTCATGGCAACAGGTCTCTATCACTGCAAGCCCCTCGTGGACATCCTCATACTGCCAGGTACGTGTGTCCCGTCCTCCCCCTTCCCACCCAGAGGTGTGAAGCCTTGCTCTAAGCAGCACAGGTCCTGCTGCTGGAGGAATTCATGGCAAAGCTCCTTCAACTCCATCAGCGCAGGAGATGGTCCATTAAATACTCTAAAGAATGTGAATGGCAGCTCAACATAGTTCTCATAAAATTGTACTTGGTTTTAATTGTTTTGTGTTATCTGTGCCTATTCAAGTCCTGTTAATGTTTAGTCATTGCTCTCAGTAAATGCTTGTTGTTCCTTTCCCATCTTGTATCCAGATTGCATTGCAGAAAATATACAATATAGTGAGGTGTAATAGAGTAGTTTGAGATATAATGGAGTATTCTGAGTTTTGCTTTGAGATCATCCATCACAAATGTTAAGGTTTTATGCCTTAGAATGACTTTGAGTATAATGAATCTTTCAGCATCTAATATTAATGCTGCTATGGCTTTTCAGCTTTTGGAAGATTGTCACTAGCCTTGATGGTCTTTTGCTTCCTACATGTTCTAAGGCAACATGGAACTTTTACATGGCAAACAGTTTTACATTTAACATGTCTTGATATTTCCTAATTATATAGTAATTTTCATCTGGTTACTGCAAAGCAAAAATTAAGCAAGCTGTTTCATCAGTATTAATACTTCTTTTGAGCTAAGTAAACCTGCCAAAGTTTTGTGTCGTCTTGTCCCTGTAAGTTTTGTTAATAATCTTTCCTGTTTCAATCACTGTTAATGTTGTAGCATTTCTTTACTCTGCTATGCTTTAGATTGCACATCCTCTTGCATTTCAGAGATGTATTTTTCAAAGCTGAGACGATAGAAATAACCATTTCTGGTTTTCTTTCATGTTTCCTTATTTATTTGTTTAAACATTTGTGAAAATAATTTCACATGAGTTCAGAAAGATTATTTCTGAATGTCTCTCTGTTACAGAGCCTTTTCTGTATCATGAAGTGTTTAGCAATATTGAATCTCCCAGACTAGCTCCAATTCTCCCTTTCTCTGTGTATGTATACTTCTATATTAATAGGTTTACCTTCCCTATTACTACTATTGCTCGATATGATCTGGCACAGAAGACAGAGAAAAGGCTTGCCCTGATGAAACATTATTGAATGAAATGCAATAAATAGGTAACAAGGTCTTTCAGTAGCAGAAAGCAATGCTTTTCTCCAGCAGAAACAAATCACAAAACAAGATGCTTCTGCTTGTAACCCATTTGATACCCACAGCTCTCCATGGGAGAGAAATCTATCCTGGAGTGCCTGGCAGCTGAAATGTATTTAGAGTCTTTCATTACCTGAGTGAAATCCTTAAACAAATGTGTTTGTATGCTTGTTTAATCGGGATCGATTGCACAGAAACCACACTGGGCACTGCCAGCTCCTTTGTTTAGGGTCTTGTTTTCTGCCCTGAACTCTTCATGTAACTCTTTTTGTTAAGTTTCCTCTTGAAAAATCAAGCAAATATTCAATATACGCAGATATTGTGTTGCCAGGCAGAGCAAGATCCTCATTCCTGGTGTGTTATCTGTATGTCAGCAGGACTTGCTTGGGGCCCCCTTTTTTGCTGATATTGTTTGAGGCATCATAAAAGTCTGTGTCTGCAAGTGGCAGCTTCATTTTGTTGATGAGAGGGGAAAGACAGCCAGCGTACTTGCTCTGCTGAGACTGTCCCAACAGCTGGTTGGTCCTCATCAGGCACTGGAGCAAACCTGACACTTGTTCTTTTCTTTTGCGTGCAAGCAATAACCTGGTTTTGTTTGTTTATATATGCATTTTTATCTTACTATATATCCATTTTATATATAAAGATATATAAAAACCAAATACATTAAGTATTTCTAAATATAAAAACTGTCTACATTACTATAGACCCTCATGGAGTGGTAGAAACAGCACACCCACACCCCTTCCCAACGTACCTACAGTCCCTGAATTCTCTTGTTTCTCACTGCATTGTGTCAGGCTGCTGATGCTGCGCAGGGGCAGGCAGGAGAGGGGTGGTAACTGCTGAAATGCCAGGGATCTCATGATGTCCAGAGGGACTCAAAGGAATAACACGGCCCTTGGTTACGGCAACTCAGGCAACTAAGAAAAAGCTGTGCCAGTGGTCAGCTTGGGCCATGGCGCTCCTCTGAAACCCTGGTGCCACTGAGATGCAACATTGGGATGTAGCTGTCATTGATGAGCATCCCTCCTGCCCCCAGTTCAACACTCCTCAACTCCTCAGGGCAAATGGTGGTAGTACCCCACAGACCTGTATGTTTCAGCTATGCAGCCCTCCTCTGGGCTCACAGCAAGCTGTTGACTTGAGGACTTTAAATTCTTATTATTTAACCAAGAAATTCTTTGTGAGGGCATAGGAAAACTGCTTTCTAGCTCTTTCTCTTACTTTCTCTTGCCTGGTTTCCTAGCTCCATGATTCCTCAGGGTCTTGCTGGGAAGAGTTTGTGTTTTCCAGGCGGTGCTATTTGTTCACTGGAAAATTTTGAGCTCGCACATCCTTTGTTGATGCACTAATCACTGTACTGCAGCCTCACTGTCTTATGACTAGTGAAGATTAGTTGTTTACACAAAGGATTGAACCTGTCTCACATACTACATGCAAGTCTTGGGAGCTAATCAAACGAGCCTTTGTCCAAAGGTCTCCTTCTCCTGTGCTGAATAATTAAAGCCCTCTTTCCTTGCCATGCCAACAGGGTATGTCCAAGCATGTCGAGCACTGATGATCGCTGCCTCCGTTCTGGGCCTTCCTGCTATCTTCTTGCTGATAACCGTCTTGCCCTGCATCCGGATGGGCCACGAGCCTGGAGCTGCCAAGTACCGGCGGTCCCAGCTGGGAGGGATCCTCATCATCCTCCTGGGTAAGGCACCTGCCAGCCCTGTGAGTATGGAGAGCTGGAGGGACTCTTCTGCTTCAGGATGGTGTGGTGTGAGCTGGTTGAGAATGTTCATCTGAAAGCATGGTTGTCCAGGATGGGCTGACCCTGAAGCTCTCCAGCGTTGCTGCAGCGTGCAGGGCAAACAACAGGCATGAGCAGGAGTGGGAGGACAAAGACAGGAGACAGGGAGTGTAGCAATGAGAAGAGGGGAAGGCTGTGAAACCCTACTGTGCATTGTCTTGTGGAGTCCTTGGGCACAGCCACTGCCTGTGCCTGCAGGAGTGCGATAGCATTTGCTCACAGGCAGCTGCCTATGGGCACTGGTTTTGCTCATTTGCTGTGGAAGCAATGCTATTTTTGTAAAAGGGTCTGAACTCCCAAGATGCTTCCAGGGAAAGAATAGCCTCTGAATTTCCCTGGGCATCGCAGATGTTACCAGCTCAAAGTAAGCTGAGGTGTGGGAGAGAGGAAGTGTGTGGCTGAGGGGGTGCTGATGCTGCAAGAACAGCTGGGGAGGGAGCAAGAGGGTGGCTTGGACCTCGGAAAAGGGGTGGCATGTCCCCTGTGCCTCCCAGCCCCCTCTGGCCAGCCTTACCCTTGGCCTCCAAGCTGCCCTGGGAATTTCTTCCCGTCCTCAGTGCCTGTGGAGGAGATTGTTTTGAGCAGCGCAGACTGTGGAGCTCATTGTCCCCAGTGCAACACCTGCATGTTCTTGAAGCCTCGTCATCTCAGCAACAGGCTGCAGTGCCTTGTTTTTACCCGTCTGTGAGGCAGAGGAGGAGGGGTGAGGAAAAGTAGCCTCTTTGTGTGGCTCTGCTAGTCGCTGGCAGCCCGTGCTGACATCATGCCCGTCGTCTTTCTTCTTCTCCTTATTTTTTTCAAGTAGGCACTAGATATAGCTGTACGCTTGGAAGGGCTGTCCCCTGGACACTCCTTCCTTGCAAGCAGTCCCTCCTCTGGTGCCTTACTGGAAAGCAGATAGTATAAGTTGGTACATCTGAAACCTAAGAGTCTGAAATTAAGGGTCCCTTTCAAAGTCTGTGGGGTTTAAGGGCACATTATCACAGCTGGAAGTCCTAGAATCAGCTTTATAGGGCCTGTTTAGGACATGCCAATCACAAACAGTCACGTTAGAGGGTTGTTGGAATGCAGCCTTCATCCCTGTCCCGAAAACTTAAGTCACTTTCTTGGGCTTGGCAAAGTGAAAGAAAAAGTGGGGTATTTTTTCTGCTTGTGAATGAAATTTCAGTGCTGGAGGAATCTGCTCTGCCGTATTTTCCCTGCCCAGGGTGGGAAAGCCTCAACAAAGCTGGCAAACAAATGTGAGTTTTCAGTTCCAGTCAAAGAGAACTGTGCTGTAGGTGAGCCCTGTTTACATGGCTGCAGATGTGGAGGCAAAAGTATTGCCCTTAAACCTGCTTTGTTTAAGGGCAGCAGGATTACAGGACCAGCACTGGTGGCAAACAAATTGCAGTGGCAGTATTGGCTAACGCTGCATCAGGACAAGGGAAATCCCTTACCTTGCAGTGTTGGACCAAGCTTTGTTGTCTAGTGCACCCCTCTCCCATCCTGGTCTTGCTGTGGTGTAACACCAGGGAAGAGAAGAAATGTAAGAGGATGAAGGAGAGGAGTTGTGGTGCTCGGTAAGCCAGGCTCCTCTCTACCTCAGAACATGGTTTTCCCACTACATAGATTCTGTGAGAAAATGAAGTATGTATTTACAGAGGCATTGGCAGTCAAATGATCTTTGGTTGAATTTGGACTTCTTATTGATTTTTACACCTGTGAGTTCTGGAGTTCCTGTAGATGAAGTGATTTGCTCATATTGCTGATGTTCTGAATGATCTGGGCTGGGAACAGCAACATGATCACAATGTTTTAATCACAATTACAATAATACTCTTTTTATAAGATCACAAATGAACAGTAAATATGCCCTTTGGCTCTTAGGGACTAATTTAAAAAAAAAACAAACCCCAAAAAACCAACAAAGCAACACACATTTGTTTTCACAAACACCAATTTTTTCCAGGCTGATCAGCAACACGCTCCCTTTGGAAGATAAATAATGCACAGAACTTGGGACTTTAAGCTGATTAGTGATTTGTTACTTGCAAAATGAGATGTTACCATTTCAGAGCATTTAATAAGCATGACTCAGGCTTCAAAAGTCATAATACTGACATAAAATTAATTGTATTCTAGAAGTAATATACTCTGCACTATTCTTATTTAACCTCTGCCTACTGAGTTCTCATCTGTGGTTTTCCCCAACCGCATCTGTTTCAGCCTTTTCCTATAAGTGGAGACCAACTCCCAGAGCTCTGGTTAAAGGAAAACAAACTCTGAAACACTAACATAACGGAAGTAGAGAGAGGAGATGTAATCAGGGAAGCTGACCCCATGGCAGTCTTCACTTGTTGCTTGGGGAATGGATGGCAGTTGGTCACTGAAATGTGTTAAAAAGGAAAACAGGGGTTGAAACCGGAGCAGGGGAAGCAAAAAAAAAAACAATGAAAACTTGCCAGGAAAACAATGGGTTTAGATATTCCATTGATTTTTCTGTTGCTGATAATAGCAGGCTGCAGAGTGCAACCTGTGTGCACACCCTCCTATCCTGCCTGCTGATGTATTTACATCTTTGCTTGATCCTATCTGCCCGAGAGAATTGATTTATTGTTGAAATCAGCCAACAGCAGAGGCTTGCTCTGAGCCACTATGAAAACATTGCATACGCTAGTGTTGATGGAAAAACTCTGGCCCATCCTGTGTTGTTGGTACTAATCTGGGGGACCCCTTGCTGGTAACCAAGCAGGCTTTTTCCTAACATAGGTGAGGCACTTGAGACACTGGAAAATACAGACAAAAAATGCATTAGTTATTTGGAACTATTACTGCAAAATGACCCTATTAGCTATTGTCTACTAAATAAAGGATATTAACAAGTTTTCTGGATACTTCATGAGATTTACTTGTAAAACCATAGATACCAAGATAAAAAAAAATTGCCTTGAACACAGAAAAAATAATTGTGTGTATCTATTATTTCAACCAAATGCTTTGAAAGATAAATCCATGTGACTTTGAGTCAGCAAATCAGAATGATTAAATTTAGCTGTCAAAGAGAAGTATTCTTTCTTCTGCAGAAAGCCTTTAACTTACTGTTAAGAAATTTGGCAGGACTCACTGTCCCTTGAGTTAGAGTAATCCTGCTCTATCTCCCCAGAGTAATCCTGCTTTACCTCCCCCACCTCTCCAAGCACCTTCTGTGCTTCTTGTCTCTGTGTACTTCCATCTGAATAAAATGAGCCTGTAATGTAGAATAGTAAGAGTTTCAGCTCAACAGAATGAGCCACTGCAATTCTGTAGTCAAAAAGGACTTAGAAATACTGGGAGCTTGGGATATGTCCCTGTGGATTTGCAGTGACCTGATTGAACAAGGACAACTGTGTCGTCTTTTACTGAGATGACTCTTTCTGGTAGAGGCTGTGGCTTTTACAGCACTGCCATCTATATCTGTAAGTAGCAGGTAAGCTTTCCAGTACTTTTTTACCCCAGACATGGCTGTTTTTCCAGACAACATAGTTGGTCTAATAGCAAATATTCCTTCTGCTTACAGTCTTTTTACCTTTCTGCTAGGCTATATTGACTCCAGCAGCTGTACTATCTGAAGAATTTCATACTTAGGGAGAGATAAAGGGTCTCTCAGCATCAGCACAAGAGAAAAGGGGTAATAACTTATTTTAAAAGATTTCATGCTTGTAGGTACTAAAATATAGTACTTGAAACTTGCTCTCTTTCCAATTTAATTTGGTTTCTTGGCTAGTCAACTTTTTTTTCAGTCTTTCTTTGTGACACAGCTAGACCAAAATTTGAGTTCACCAAGAAATATTGGAATCGCAAACCATCCTTTTCACATATTCTCAAAAGATTTACAACCCAATCATATCTCTTCAGAACGATGAAATCCAGTCCTTTTCTCAGGGTGTTTCTCTTGCTGAGCAACAGAGTCACTGGTGACTGATAGCAGCATGTAGCCCCCAAAGAAAGGGTCGAGGTCAAACTAACCCTTGCAAAGTCCTTGGCTTGTGTTTCCCAGCCTTCTACTATTGCCAGCTTTAAAATAAGGTGGGATTACATGTAGTTCAGCCACATACACAAGAGATGTTATTGTTTTAGCAGCCCTGAGAGCTCTTCTTACCCCAGTGCAAGTGTTTTCTTCAATCCTGTATTGTGGGAGAGGATCTGGATAGATAAGGCTCTTATAGTCTATGGACATAAATATATATATATATTTACTGCTGACAGAAGAAGAAAAGATGATTGTGTCTTCTCGGACAACAAAGAAGCTTTTTTTTCTGGAGCCCATTAGAATGCTTTGTGGATTCCCAACTGATACATTTTTGCTTTAAAGCGTTAGAAGCTCATGAGCCATTTGCAGGACTGATTCCATGCAGGAGAAATGCTCTTCTCCCCTCCCTGCCTTCTTCAAAAATTCTTTCCAAAGCCACAGGGTCCTTGCTTTGAGGAGGCCCAGAATTATTACTGGCTTTATTAGCATCCTTCAAATGTTCTTCTCTTTTCCATAAGAAAATATTTTCTCTCACAATAACTGCAGCTATTGGGAATGGGTTTTCTGCTGTACCGGCCAGGAGCTATGGTTTGTTCTCCTCTTTAACTAAACAATTTTCTTTTTAATCTCATCCCCCTTTTTTCCCCTCTTGCAACCTTAACTTTTTGACACTGCCTCCCAGATACCTTTTAACGCTGTCGGTGGAAATCTGTAACGCTGCCACGGTCCTGTTATTGTTTTGCTCTGATTCTCTGATAGCCACAAGGATGGAGTCCTGCACAGCCTGTCCTGCAGGCGAGTAAATATTGACAGATTAATTCTTCTCAGATGTACATGCCATAGAGGAGTATTGTTTTAGGAACTGCTTCTGTGAGGTGATTAACACCACCAACTCCTGTTCCTCTCAGTGCATGTGGGGACTTTGTGGGATAGAGGTAGGACCCTTAGTGAGGGTAGCAAGTGTGACCTTGTGTAGCACAAGGAGAATGAACGGCACAGGTTTTTGCCCTGCTTGGAGCAAGCCATGCATGTGTGCTGCACATTGAAATGCTCTGGTCCTTAGCCTGACTGCCTGTAAACTGCTTCATTTGAAGCTTTTCTGTCCTGAGGGTATCTACTTCACTTGTCACTTGCCTAGCAGTCCTTGCAGCACCACTGTGGCTGTCTTCCTGCTTTTTGTGGGAAAAAAATATGGCTTTTTGGGCAAAATTTTAACTCCTCCAGTCATTTTTTGATGCACTGTAGACTCTAGGTAAAATTCTGTTTTCTCTTTACATGAGGTCCCGTTTCTATTCAATTCATTTCTGGAGAGCCTTTCTGGGTTCTTCTCCATCATTTGATTTAGAGATATTTTCCGTAGGGAAATGGACTCTACCTTCCAGAGCTGTGAGATATTTCCTTCTCCATAAAAAAACCCCAACATTGAGTAGTGCAACTGCAGTGATGCTGATTGACATGGGCAGAGGACATGGCATGTGAGTTCATGCAGAAACAGCGATTTAAACCAGTTGACTCTGGCCCTCTGATTTTACTGTCTCACCAGTGCATATGGCTTTCATAGTCTTGCTTCATATCTAATTCATTCCCAATTCTTCAGTTCTCCAGAGAATCAATTTCAAGGATGACTTTCATTCTTCCTCCTTAAAGATATTTCTGTTTCCCTTGTAATAAATATATCAGATTGTGTCAAGCAGCAGTTTTTTTCTCTTTTGGTTTGTTGGAGCCTGAGAGAGATGGCTGTTCTCTCTTAATCTTTCCCCCGCGAGGCTCCCATCCTGCCTCCTGCTCAGAGGTCTCTTGGACCAGGCCCTGGTGCTGATGCTCCTGGGTCCCACCATGGGACTGCAAAGGAGGAAGAGTGGGCTTCCTCTCTGCCCCTATCAAGCAGGGCCTTATGTCCCCTTTGGTGTGCTTTATGTCCCCATGGGGGGGTTACACGCTGGACTTACCTTTCCTTTCCATCTCTCCCCAGCCATGTGCGGCGTCGTTGCTACGATTTGGTTTCCCGTGTGTGCCCACCGCGAGACCACCATCATGAGCTTTGGCTACTCCTTGTACACGGGCTGGATCGGCTCTGCCCTCTGCCTCTTCGGTGGCTGCGTCATTGTCTGCTGCTCGGGAGATGCCCAAACGTTTGGTGAAAACCGTTTCTACTATGCCTCAGGGTCCAGCTCCCCTACCCACGCGAAGAGCGCTCACGTGTAAGTGTCCTGGGGATGTCCCACGGCTGCTGTCAGATGCTTTGGCTGGTGGGTTTGTGTGCCCTGGGTTTGCTTCTACTGACACACACTGCTGTCTGGCTCCCAGGGGAAGACTTAGAAAAGCAGCACAAATGTCTGGTAGTTCGAAGCGTTATTCTCCCCATCTGTTCCCCCTTTCTCTAGAAAGAAAGCTCCAGCCAGCCCTACCTCTTGGACCTCCCCATTTTGTCCCAACTACCTACCCCCCAATCTTCTCACCGCCAGGATGACTCAGATGGTTTGGGGTTGTCATGTGGGCTTTAGGGTTTATATTTTATTTTCTAGCTCCTTTGATTTATAGGAGAGTTTGAAGCAATAAAAGAGAAATGAGAGACACTTTCCCGTTGTTAGAAGGACTCTGGCATCTTCTCCTACCACATCACTATTTGCTTTCCCCCGTTCAAGGTCACTGCTTTGGCATGGTTTGGGCGAGGGGGTAGGGAGGAAGGCTGTGCTTTCCAACCGGGCAAATGTTTCTCTTTCAGAACAAGAGTAGGGGAACTTTTTCTGCCTTTCTCTGTAAATACTTTTGTATGAGTTTGATCATTTTAGTAACAGTATTTCCCTCACTCCCACAGTCATCAGTATGAAGGAAACAGAACGCAAAAGTCCTAATGGTAGATAACGGTGCCTTTTTATATAGTTTAAATGACTTTGGGGGCTCTAATCCCTGCACTCTGGTTTGGTTTCTTTTTTTTTTTTTCTGTTGTACAGAGTTACTAAAAAGTATTTTTGCATTTTTTTAAGCTCCTTACTTTCTTCCTCTAAATTTGTGTTCTGTCTTGCATTATTAAAGTAGCATATTATAACACAGAATATAATGTACCTGTTACAAAACAATTCTGGTGAATACTGATGATGCCTTTGTATTTTCAATGAAATACTGTACAATAAATAACAGAGTACTTGCATCCACTGGCTTTTTTTTTTCCTTCCTTGCTGTGTGTTTCTATAGCCAGGTTTTCCATGACGGCGGTTTCCCAAAGATTTTGAAGACTGATTTTTTTTTTTTAATAACAATTTAGGATGAGAAATTCTGCTCTGCTAAGGAATTAAGTGGGTCTTGCATTTTTTTTGGGAGGAATATTTAAAATATGAGTAATCTTCAGGTACTGACTGCTGTCTTATCCATTCATTCTTTCAATATTCCTGACAGCAGCTTGCACCAGTCGTACCAACTCATGGTACTTTTCATATCAGAGAGACTTAGAAACCCACTGAGGTGGTGGAGATACACCCCCAGCACTGTCTGGCTATGGTGATATTGAGAAGTCGTGTTGCTGGAAGTGCTCTCAACTGAAATAAGAGTCTGATCTGGGGTCATCGCTCTGATTAAAACTGTGTAAGATCAAGATCTAACTCTGTCCTTACCAGGGGCTGTAGCAATTTAATTACAGTGATGCAAAATCCCATCTGTTCCCAGAAATGTTAACTCAGTTCAAATGATTCATATAAGCCAGGCTTCAGGAGCAGGAAGAGAGGAATAGCTGCTGTTCAGGCACAGACAAAGGGAAAAGCCTAGGTGTTGTGTGTAGGAGGAGCAGGGATTAAGCAAGCAAAAGAGAGGATGAACCAAATTGTTTGGGATGATGGAAAAGAAATTGAAAACAAGGTTGCTAGTCAAGCCTTGGTGGACTGGGGGACTGTCCTTTCATCTTGGTTTACTTCAGCTGGAGAATTCAAATTGGGCAACACAGTCATTGGGCAAGGATACTGCAGCTCTCAGCCCTCACCTCCTCCGTATGGGGAGCTGAAGCTGGAGCATTTAAAAGGCATGAAAAAAGGAGGATGGCCAAGCATGAAAAAGGAGGATGGCTGTGCTCCACAGCAAGCCTTTGCCTGCACTAACAAGAGCCGAGCAGCAGCCCTAGCATCTGCCTTTAATATCAGGCAGTCTTGAACACATCTCTTGTGTGGGCTGTGCATTGCTGCCATCCTATACAATGTACCCAAGGCGGGCAGCGGCGCAGGGCTGTCGGCGGGACACTTGTGCCCATTACATCAGAGGCAGGGCACAGGCAGTTGTTGTACGCGCTGGAGAGCCGCTGTAAGTGCTGCCATTGATGTGCGGGTGCCACGGGCGATGGGGTGGCGCACAGACGTGCCAGCTTGTGCAGGCTGCCTGGGGATTGTGGATTGTGTGAAATGAAGGGCGGTTTACTTGGTTAACCCCAGGACCGATGGCGGTGTGGGAGTCCTCAGAGCAGAAAGCTGCTGGAACATTGCTTCGCAAATGGTCCTGGAGCAAACCAGGAGGAAAAAGTACAAGCAAATCTGTTTGAGATGCCTGAGAGGTCTTTTTGGTAAGGTGTTGGTGGTACTGTAGGGGCACAGGCATTCATGACCCGATGAGGAATGAGCCCTGCCAGGCAGCAATCAAGGTCTTTTTGCTGCCCATTCCCTTGGACTGCATCTTGGCATCTTCAGGTGTGCAGGGCTGGAAACCCTCAGCAGGGGCTGGTGCTGGGGCTCTGCTTGCCGTGCCCATAGTCACAAGTTACCAGTGGCCTATCCCAAACCTAACCCTTAAAAGGCCCTGGGCAAGCTGCTCAAGAAAGAAGAAGCTTTATTTCAGGGAAAAGAAGAAAAAACAAAATAAAACAACCCTGGAGCAAGTTCAGGGAAAACAGATATCTGCAACCATGGGGCTTGAGGAGATGGGGCCAAGAATGGGACACAATATTAGTGCTGGCACTGCAGAGGGAAAGTGCTCAGAGGAAGCACAAAGAACTTTAAAATTATCTGTTTTTTAAAGGATCAAAGCAGAAATACCTGCTTTGTACCCTCCCAAAATTCCTCACTTGCCTTTGGGGTGCCCCTAGGCTAGGTTGGCTATGGCACTGTTGACTCTTGAAGGCTTTTGGTGCTCATTTGTTTATCTTAAACCTCAAAATAGATTCAAATCCTGAATGGAAAAACTGCTCCATGTCATGCCTTGTGTCAGCTGTGGAGTGGTGGGTTTGAGCTCTGGTGGTCATCCTGACCTGGAGGTGGTGGTCCCCAGTGCTGCAGTGGAGACCTCTCTGGCCCCACTAGGACCAGCTATAGCTCTCCATCACTGGGAGGTGTCTGGCAGCCTCTCCATTCCCCGGATAACAGGAATAAAAGCAGAGATCCCATGAGGAGACACTGGAGGCCCTGTGAACACTCCAAAGGGGAGACATGGTCATGCTCTGCGAATGGTGCCCACCTCCCCACAGCACCAGTGCCTGTGCAGGGGGGTGGTAGTGCCATGACACCCCAATTACCCCAGGGAAAGGTGAGTGCTGGCAGCACCATGAGAGGATGAGAAGTTGTTGCTGCTCCCCGGGGCTTCACACTGCAATACTCAACCTGTGGTCATTTGCTTTAGTTTTTTTCTTTTTTTTTTTTATTTTGTAAACTGATAACCTTTTTTTTTCCACAACAATGCAAGTAAATACCAAAGTCAGCCGTTGAAATGGATCTTCTACAAAGGAAATTTTGAAGCACTTAAGGCAAGATTTGTTCATCTCTAACACTGAAAAAAACTTCAGAACTTCAGGTACTGATTGACTTAACAAAATTTATATGGGATTTACTTTTTTCTTATATTTTGGTTAAGTCTTTTAAAAGATTTACATTACTATGGAAACTGATACGAAGACACATTTTTCTCTGGCTTTCTTTAAAAATCCATTATTTCCTGTTTGAATTGTCAATGTAAAGGCACACAATAAAGCTTTATGCATTTATTAAAATATACAGATTTTGGTAAATTTAGAATTACTTTCTTAGTATCTTGATAATATATATATTATATGTATAGTTGTCAACAACACAATCAATTGAAAATAAAAATCACTCCATAACATAACTGCATATTTTTTTCTTTCTCATGACACACTACAAGGTCCCATTGTACAATGCACCAATGGGCTTTTGTAAACCACAAAAAAAAATAATAGAACAAACTTTTTAACAAATACACCAATTTCATACCAGAACTGCAGAGAATTGTTACACCAGAAAGTACCATCTGCAAAAAAAAGCAAGATATACATCAGAAAGACCAAACAAAACAAAGTGAAGATCATTTACAAGCTGGATTTACAACATCCCATGTCGTTTGGGTGTGATTTCTCTGCCTCGTGGAGGATGCTGGCGTGCTGGGCCTCGTAACTGAGTGGTTGTAACCATGCAGAGTGAAATTGTGGAGGGACTGAGATCTCATAACGTCCGTCTGGAAGATTTGAGGTATTTATGCTCCGTCTGCATTACGCATTCACCCCCCCCGGGGTGTGTGTCCCACGGAAGGCTTTCACGTTTGGAGGGGCTGAGCGCCTCTCAGCGATGATGGGAGCAGGGTGGTACTTCTCTGCGTGTGTTCTCCTAATGGGTCTTGGGAGGTCTCCTCCTTAGGGACTCAAGGGAAAAGGTTGGATTTTGGGGGTTACATCAAAACAAGAACTTGCACTTTCTCCTAGCATTCATAATCACCCTCCTGGGGCCAGCGGTGCAATGGACACACCTGGACATTTTGGCCTTTGCAGTTTTTTCTTGTACCCATTGAAGAACCCAAGGCCCACTACAAGGGAAAGAGCATAAGATCTCAAACAGAGGCTGGACTTCCCCAGAGAAGGGTGGGGGGACCTCACTGCAAATCAGCCTCTCTGGGCAGCGGCTGCTCGGCCACCAGAAAAACCAAGGCAAGATCCAGCCTACAACTTGGTTACCTCCTTACCTTGCAATGTTAGGTGGGATGGTAAGGACAGGTTTGGGAGGAGCGTGCAGCTCCTACCTCTTGCCACAGCCAGGGCTGATGGCAGCCCATCCGCACCAGATGATGCTGTGGCATCAAATGGTGTTTCCCAGTGGTCCTGGGCCCATAGTGCAGCTGTCCTACCCTGGTACTTCCCCAGGAAGAGCAAGGCGGATGGGTGAAGAGGAGCAAGAGCAGCCAAAGAGCTTCACTCAATGCATGGATCCAACTGAGGGTTCCGACAGACACCAAAGAACAAGGGATCAAGCCTTCGTCAAATTACATAGCATAATTAGAGCAGACATAACAACAGACACTGGTACTGGTAACTGCTCTGTAGTAAGAGGTTAAGGCTGCAAAAAGAATAACAGGCTTCAGTTTGACAGGGTACTTGGGCAAGAGTTTGCAGTTCGGCAGGTGCCTAAATTACTTGTAGAAGCAGGATGAAGATGACTACCTTGGATATGGTGTAGTAAAAGAGCTGGTAGGAAAAATAGCAACAATCTTTCTCCCTGAAAATGTAAAGCCAGACCTGTGAGGTGCCCTCTCTCTTGGGTTCTTCTAAGGCATCGAGGACAAGAGCAGCCAAGCGTGAGTTGGAGGTGACCTTTGCGAGAGGTGTTCAACACTGCCAGAAAGGTTTCCCAAGCTGGCCCATGAGCGGTGCACACATTGCAAAGAGCTTTTTGGTGGGACGTGCTCTGGATTTCTGCTTGTAGAAATGTGGTAGAGGCAAGCAGCAGGAGGGGATGCCAGAGTGAAACTTGTGGGTCCTTTTGCCAAATCCTCACTCTCAACCTGAAGCCCTAATGGAGGCCAAACTTCCCTTGGCTTTTCTGGGGTGCTCCTGGTTTAAAAACTGCAGAATTGAATGCTCTTATTTGCTGGGAAAAGGGCTGTAGTTTGTGATTGCTGGAGACACAAGCTGCAGGTGGGAAACTTTTGCAGCCGTAGCCAGACCCTCTCTGGCTTTTGAGACCTTGAGTATCAGGAGCAATGGGCATAGGCTCAGGTCCAGACAACCTCTGCACTCAGCAGCCCACATGCTCGTGAAGGGTGCCAGGCAGGCTCTGCGCTGTGTTTTGGATGGCTGAGACTCATCCAGTTCCCAGCATCGCATGTTGGAAATTCTGCCTTGTGCCCCTGTCAATAATAAATTGTCCTCTGGGACACCAGCAGGAACCCCTGGCACTGGGAGCTGGCCTGGGCTGCTCCAGCAAAGCCTCGGGGATCAATCTGGCTGCAGCCTTCAGCAGCTTTGAGGAGGACGGGTGTTGCTGTCTGATGGATGCTTCCGTGGTTATTATCTACTCAAAAAGTTGTTCATCTGTTGCAGTGTTCTGAACTAAGCAGGTCAGTGATGGGCTCCAGAACTGAACCCACTGCTAACTGCTGATTCAGCAGTGCAGCTGCTGTCTGTGCCGGGGCCAGTGGTGGCTGCAACCAAAGCTTGTCACCATTAGTGCTGTGAGGATGCTGCCTGTGGAGAACCTGATGGTGCTGCTGGGGGTCACGGCCATGCTCTGGCCATAGACATGCTCTGGCCATAGTGGAAGGGTTAACTATGAGAAACACCCACCTGCAGACCAGCTCTGCCCTGCAAACCACCAGCTCCAAACTGAAATATGGAAATGTATAGAAAAAGCAGCATTTGGTGGTTTTTCACACAGCATCCACCAAGCCAGGGTAGAATCAGAGAAAATGGTACAAGGTTGACATGTTAGCAAGGAGGGAGATTTCAGCAGCTGAATTCTCTCCACTTGCCATGTGTGGCCCAGGCCTTTCCAAGATGTGGCTGACGCATAGACGTTGCTATTTTGCAGGGGCACAGACACGTCCCTGAAGCGCTGAGGCCAGAGTGAGAGCTGAAGTGTGCCACCACAGGGAGGGAATTGTAGCATAGTCGTTTTTGCACAAGATGCTACATGGTGAAAACAGTGCCCAGCCTCAGACCAGTGATGCTCAGAAGAATGAGGTGTGGTCATTGTCGACCATTCACACAAAGTAGGTTAAGCCAAGATCAGCTCACAGCCATTTATGTGACCAGAAATGAGACAAGACTCACAAGCACAGACTTGGGATGTTCAGTCGTGCTGGGGTTTCAAGGTCTGATTGGGACACAGACTAATTTTGAATCCCAGTATTTGAGATGCTTGGATTCAGCATGTGAGGATGGACATGGAGGGGGTCACACTGCTGTGAGCTCAGAGTGCCTTTGTGCCAAAACGGGCCATGGAAATGGCTGTGTGATGGAACCAACATCCCTGGATCCAATTCTGGGCTACTCCCTTCAAAAAGGTTTGCCCATTTGCATTTTGTATCTACCCACCCATCTGTCCTTCTGGCTCAGCTATTAGTTCTCTGGTGATTCAAAGAAAAAAACACACTTGCTAAGACAGTGCCAAAAAATGTTAAGAGAGGCATCTCACAGCTGCAGCCATTGGGTGGACATTCCCCACGGACAATTTGTCTCGTCCCCTCATGTGGCTCCTTCCGCCTCTCAGTGCCCTCCCGGTTTGGCACATCTCCCACTCCATCACCTCCGCTGGTGTGGCTGGTGCCGGGAGATCAACTGGTGCCAGGGTATCGGCCGGCATTCACTAAAGCAGGACCTGGCCACTAGAGCTGTGGCAGGTCATGAGTGTGTTTATTTTGGGGTCAACGGCAACTGCAGAGCGTGTTCCAAGGACTGGAGGTGAGCAGGGTGGTAGTGGAGGACTTGGAGAGGAGGGGACAGGATGGGGAAGCCGTGGGGACCCTTCCTCATCAACTAGCAGGCATGGTGCCCCACTGCCCACCCTGCTACTCAGGTGAGTAGTCCAACTCATCGTTGGCGATGAGGGCCTCCGACGGCGGTTTGTGCCTGCCTTTGCTTTTCGACCTGCTACTTGTCCGATGGCTTTCCTTTGCTCCGGCCATTTGCTGGTATGAGAAGCTCTTGTCCTCAGAGGGACCCCATCCTGGGTAGCCCTCACCCTCAGTGGCGTACGAGAAGCTGTCATCCATGGAGAAAGGGTCAACGTCCACATCATAGCGTTGGTAGGTGCTCTGGTGAAGAGCCTCTTCACGGGCACTGATTTCCAGCGTGCTGTTCCACATCCCATAGCCAAAGTAGATGAGTAGACCTGCAGCGGGCGAGAGGGCAAGTGTTGGACCCTACCTGTCTACACCAGCCCCACAACCCCAGCTAAATCATTGCTATAAACACACCAAGTCCCAAAATGGCATCTTCTCCCCCAGTACCTACGTCAGGGGAGCATTTGGGATCCAGCCTGGCTCACTGCCAGCATCCTACCACCCTGCACTGGGCTGGCACCAGATGGTGAGGTTAAACACGTCTCAACACACCTACGTTTTTTAAGCCAGTCTATTTTGTAGTTGATGTCTGCTCTTCAAACTCTTTTTGAATTTGTGTTTTCAGGCTGCCAGCTGTGACCTGAAGGCTACATGTTTTAAATATCAGCTGGGATCACTTATGGCCGTATGATTGTGCCATCTGCAGCTTTTGTGGGACAGCAGCTCCCAGCAGACATGTGGAGGAGGCTCACAAGTGCCGACAACCCGCACCTTCATCCTGTTACTCTCCTGGTTACCCTATTCTCTCTGGAGTTTTCTTATGTTCTCAGTCTCTCTCCTGCTGGTGCTCACAGACATGTGTGCGTTGGGATTGTCAGGATGAGTGTATGCAGTATTAAAACTGTCCTACTCCGTTCAGGAGTTTCATTCTTCTCCTTCCAGTCCTACCCGATCTCACCTTCCTACACCAATGCTTTCCTGGGAAGCAAATGTATCTAGAGGTCTAATTTCCAGTGAATCCTGGGATTAACCTATCTGAGATGTGTACATAGAGAAACCCAGACTCCTCCACGTGCCACAGACTGGTCTGGAGGACTCCTTGTGAGGTTAAATCCAGAGTCTATGCGGTAGGACCGCACATCTCTGCAAGAAAAACAAACAGGGATTTACCTCCCTCAACAGTCAAGCAGCTGTGAATGGGGCTGGTGGAGTCCATCACAAATTAATGAAGTTGTTTAATTGACCCATTGCCATTGTTGGCAGCTGAAGAGGTATTAGATGCACCCACAGGGGAATATATTTTATCATAGTGCATTAAATTGATGCTCTGGAGTCCTTTCAGGACCAAAAAAGCACTGAGCATGTATTCTCCAGTCAAAAGGATGTACATGGCAACTACTGCCCAAAAGCTTGGCTTGGAGTTATGGAATTCTCAGAGATGGAGCTTCACTATTGGACCTCGGGTGTACTGGACCAACTCAGGATAGCTGCCATCCTCACCATGAAGCAAAAGTGGTAGAAACCTTCCCCTGAAGGATGGAGGTACCTGAGAAAAGCACAAAGGCTGGTGAGCCCAGTATGGGGGCCTGTGGCTGCCCACCTCTCCTCCACAGTGGGTGATTCCTACCTTTAAGGGAGGGGGCAGATGACTGTGATATTTCCATCAACACTCATTCTTTTTCCCCATCATTTTCTCCCTCTCAAGCCAGGACCCTGAGCCCTGCTCCCACAGGAGAGGGCTTCTGGTGGGATACTTGGCCATGGATGGTCCTTTTGGGTCCTCAGGGTCTGTTGTTTGCAATTGGAGCTCTTGTGGGCTGCTGTATTATACACATTTAGCCATTGGGTTATTATTTCTCTGTAAAGACTCCTTGGCTTTGATATTGTCTGGTTGCTTCAGTTCTCTCTAGCCCAGACTTGCGAACCTTCAAGAGGAATTACGAAAGCTAGTTTTCTCTTGCATTTGTGGAGTAAATGGATTGCAATGTAAAGCAAGGGAATCTATGGACATGCCAGGCTCCTGACTATGTGCAGAAAGCCTAAATTTGGCAAAAAAGTCCGCAATAGTGACTTTGAGTCCTGAGATCCCCCTGATGCAAAGTCAAGGGCTTAGGCCAAGAACAGGAGAAGCAGTCCACAGATCCCTTGACTCTGTCTCTCCCAGGGCTGCTGGGCAGCTCTGGGCTTCGGAAATGCAGTGCTGAGATTTTGGTGGGGGTTGTTGAAGAGCTAAAGTGGGTGAAATAGCAAGAAAGCAGGCAGATTTCTGGAGAAAACCTGCCTGCGAGGCAATTTCCAGAACCCACTTACTTTGCATCAGAACACATTGAAATAGTTACCTTTGCATGAAGCAGTTTATTTCCATGAAGCTGACATTTTCTGGAGGTGTAATTTTCCATTTTGCTGTGGTTTGGGGGCTCGATTAACCAAGGTTTCTAAGAATGTCAGGATGAAAAGAGGCAAATGCAAAGAACCTGATATGTCCCAGCTGAAGAAGCATCAGCCTAAGCACTTTTATTAGGGAAGTTATTATTAAAATAATTTCAAGATATAGTCAGCTAAAAAATTATAATAAATTGATTTTGGACTCACCCACAAAACACCAGACGGCAAATCGGATCCATGTGACTGTGGAGAGCTTCAACATGAGATAGATATTCACCAGCATAGCAAAGGCAGGGACAAAGGGCAGACAAGGTGCCATGTAGGGCAGCTTCTTGGGGTTTTCTGGCTGCTGCAAGATCACAAACACCAGCACAATGATGAGCAGGATCATCAGCACAACGAGGAGGATGGCCCACCAGCTCTGCTCATAGATGTAATCTGCCCCAAAAATGATGAAGGAGCAGAAGATGAACATCAGAATGAAGAGCAGGAGCACACAGATGGTGACCGTGTGGCCAGTGGCTGCCGTGGGGCGGTCCATTTTCCCTGGCAGTCCAAGGTGAATCCGCATCGTGTAGTAGCGAGGGCCAATTAACTTCTTCAGCTTAATGAGGTAGATGTTCTCAGACTCATCTGCCTCTATTCCTGAGGTCATGTCAACCGTGCCGTAATTGGGGTGATTCACATTGTAGGTGGATTTATCAGATTTCCCAATTAGCATCTCATTATCCCCCAGTGATGGCAAATTTTTTGCCCCACACGTGTTGGTCGGTGGACCAGCGAACTCTTCTCCTTCACTCCCTGGGGAGCAAGCTTCCTTCTCACAATCGGCCAGGATGCCCTCCTTCTTCTTGGTATGCTCCTCAGAGAGGAATTTGACAAAGCCATCAATATCGCTCTCGGGCTGGTACCGGAGGAGCAGGACGCAAACTGAGACCAGTGTGTAGGCGAGTAGTGTGCCAATGGACATCATTTCTATCAGGTCCCGCAGGCTGACCAGCAAGGAGAGCAGCGCTGCGAGGAATCCGGAGACGATACAAGCCACTACGGGAGTTTCCGTATAAGAACTGATGTGGGACAAAAATCTGGAGTGCAAAACAGTTGCAGGAAGTTAGAATTGCAGATGACAGCAATTTTCTTTTGCAATAACTCTTACTCAATTGGAGGTGCCAGACTCAGAGCTATGATCCCTTCAGCTCTTGTTGCTTTTTGGAGCTTAGGCTCTGGACAGCCGGGGGCTGGAAATATTGCTGAGGCTGGATCTGGATTTGGATCTCGGTCTAACCAGCTCTGAAATGGGCCCTTGAAAACTTGTAAATAAGTGCCAAGATTTTATGCATATAAGCTGCTCTCCTTTGCAAGTAACTCTTGAATTAAACACTCCTCCTCCTCCCATAAGCTGAATCTCTAGGTACCATCATCAAATGAGAAGTTTTTGCATAGATCTCTCCTGACTTTTTTACCCATGGTTTTGCTTTGATGCATGCCCTGTTCTGCAAACACAGCGTCTGTGCATGCCCTGTGTCCCTTGTGGTGATGGGACCAGGCTGTTGGGGTGCAGGACAGTCTCCATCCCTCCCAGCACATTTCCCCTTCAGATCCCAAGGGTGCAGAAATAAATACCATCATGGGCATAACTGACCTGAAGAGCAGCCCATCACCAGCCATCGCGTAAATGACTCTTGGCATCGGGAAAAGGGAGCCCAGCAAGCTGACGGTCAGGCCAGCCACAGACCCAATGGCAACGATGAACTTGGCTGCATAGAAGCCATGGACCACAAACATTTCCATCAGTGGGGACTCGGTGTCAATGGCATCATATGGGACCATCAAGGTGAGGATGATGCTCACCTGGGAATGGCAAGAGAGGAAGGACATGGGTGTCAGCAGCAGCTCTGGAGGCTGCTGGGGATCATGAAGCACAGACTTCTAAAAGTTGGAAAACTGAAAAATTTCAAGTCTGTTTGGGGTTGTATCTTTATGTCCCCTGTGGAAGGGATATAAAATGCTGGAGGTAAGGCCTGTACACACTTTACTGTGGGGTGGTAAATTCAAGGGAATGCAGGGCCTCATTTTCTGCCATCTGAAGGCAAGAAGGTGACATGTTGAACCTCACTGCAGTGGTGATGCAAGAGGCTGGTGGGACTTGGTGGGGTTAGTAACACATCAGCCACGTTCCTGTCAGTCAGGCACTTGCCATGAGACAGACCCAAACTCCAAGATGACATCACTTGTAGGAATGCTCTGATCTTATTTGAGACAAAGAAAAACTAGTTTTGAGGGAAGCCCACCCACTGCAGGAGAAGCAGTGGGTGAGTTTTCTTGAAACGACCAGAACAATATTTATTCTGTGTTGTGATGTAGTTTCATTCTTTTACAGGGAAAATCCCTGGGTACAGACATGCACTGGAATGCAGAGCAACTGGACATTGCTGCTGCCACACCTCTTGCATGGCCATCCCTGCCCATTCTCTCCTTTCACACTGACCCTCTCCCTCAATTCCTGCAGAAGCAGTGCTGTTTTTCCCCAAAACATGGAGAAACGTTGCTGCAATGCTGCCTACACTTGTGGATGCAAAACCAGCATGAGCATCAAAGATGAGGATGAAGCATGGGGAAAAAAAAACAGCTGCCATCATCTCCCTGCAGCCAGCAGAGGGATCTCAGCAGGATGACAGGAGGCTGAGGACAAACTGGGTTGGGGTGGAAAGGAACCTCAGCATGGCAGTGCTGTCACATGGAACCACAGCTGAAATATCAGTTCCCACCAAAGCAAGGGCCCTTGTCTGAGGGCCAGACTGGTGTCCTGGATTATGGAGAGGGGAGCTACACAGATACCTAGATGGTACATGAGTATCTTACATAGATACACATATAGTGTGTGTATATGTTTGCATACATAGATATTTAGGTACATTTACATATGCATAGCTAGTACTTACAGACACATATGCTGTCAAGCACGTGACGAGTGAGGCTGTGATGGCATAGGGGATGGAGGTGTTGGGACTCTTTGCTTCTTCTCCAGTGGTAGCAATGATATCGAAGCCGATGAAGGCATAGAAACATGTTGCAGCACCTTTGAGCACCTGCATGGAGGATCAAATATCTGAGTGCCAGGAGAAAGGCTGGCACCCAGCTAGACAGAAGGAATTGAGTCAGAACTGAGGAGCCCAGTTCTGCCTTGTCTGTGCTAAAGGGTGAAAAAGGCAGATCACCAGGTTCATGCATTGAATTGGGTATTCTCATCTGAGGACTGACCCTGGGAACAACCATAACCCAATGATCTGGTCTAGGGAAAGAAAGATATTTCAACACATAATCTAGGTCACTAGAGGCATCTGCAGCTCACTCGTGGTACAACACAAACCTGTGCCCATGCAGTGCCCAAATCTGCTGGGAGATCCTAGAGATTAGCCAATTTCAGGTTTACTTCCACACTACTCCACCCTAAATCCATTTATATTAATAGTAATTTGGAGCATGTTTACACAATCCATCTTAGCAAGATATCTCTTGGGACAGCAAGATCTGCTAGCAGAGAAGCAGAAGAGAGCAGTAACAACCAGATGTGCACTGCTTTCCGAACAACCTCTGTTTTTCTTGGAAACTGTAGACAGGTTAGGAGCACACATTGGAGCACTTAGATGAGGAATTATTTGTACTGTTTGGTTATTTTTTTAATGTGATTTTTTAAAATTATTAGCAAGGACTTTTACAGGAAAGAAACACTGGAGCAGGCTAAAGGCTGTGTGGCTGTAAATGAGCTTATTTGCAGCTCTAAAACTTTTGCGTACATCTAGCCATCTTGCTGGGTACCGTGCGTCCATCACCTCCTTGCCATCTCAGTTATGATGATGAAGCAGACAGTAAAATTCACCTATTTCAGGGGACTACCTGTAATTACCTCTTTAAAGTATCCTTCATGACCCTCTGGGTCTCATGCTTGTGCTATGGTGGGTTTACTTTTACAAATGATTTGAGAGACCAGCTGAAAATAATAGGAACACCCTATTGATTTTGATGTGCCTTAGCTATGTATGTTTTAAAACTATGTATTTTGGCAAGAAGATACTTGGTGTGTTGAATTAGAGCAAAACAGCTATTTCCTATTTGCTCTTTTTCATTCCTATTGTACAGCCTAAAAAGCCAAGCACAATCTAAATATAAATATAACCTCTGCTCTCAAATGAAACTCAGTGGTCTCCTCTTCACTGTTGTTCTCTGGCAGAGGTATTGGTTTACTGAAGGGAGGTGCAGGGACTTTATGGCAACTCGGGACCCTTTCAATAATCAAGAATCTTGGTTCATTTTATTTTCTTGCTTATTTTTTCTGCACAAAACCCTGATGGAGTTGAGCAGTGTAAATCTGAGACACTATCTTGGGTTTAAGCCAGCTGAGATATTTTCAGTCGCTGTTCATCCTTGGACAAAAACCAGTGCAAGCAATCTAAAAAAGCGAAATATGTCTAAATTCTCAGTAAGTTTTCACGGAACATCCATAAAATAAGTACTGGCAGGTGGCATTATGAAGTGCTCAAAACAAATGCTTGAGAACATTGTTGTTGAAAGCCAGCCAACACAAGTATCTCCCTCTCCGCAGAGGCTGAGCCAGCTCCTTCTGAGCACCCTGTCTCAGATGGCTGCTGCATTTTGCTCCATTGCCTGGCAATTAGTGGCATTCCCTGGTGTATACTTTCACGTGGAATTTGGCTCTCCAGAAGGACATCTTCCAAAAGTTCTGAGTTTATTCTAACATCCGGCAGGAGATACAGGCAAAGCATTGCCATACCCTTTGGGTTTGGGGGAGTGAGGAAGGCTGGATCCCAGGCTGTGGTGGTGGGAGTTGAAGGTCCCTGGCCGAAGTGCAGGTGAGTTAGGCAGGATTGGTGTTTGAAGAGTACAGTGGAAACAGGGTGTGTATAACATGAGCAAAGCTGAGTGCGTGGAGGTGGGTGGCACCGCTTAGGTGTTGCATATCCCTCCGTGCACCCAGGACTTACCCCTGGCCATCCAAATGGCAGGAACTGCCCTTCAGCCCAGTTGTCACCTTTGACATAGAAGAGACCAGCGATCATGATGAAGATCCAGACTACCAGGTTAATGACGTTGAGCACGTTGTTCAGCCCCACCGAGTTCTTCACCCCCATGGCCACGATGATGGTGACAATGACAGCAATGACCAGAGCAAGAAGGTCAGGATATGACTCCTCTCCTTTCCCTGGGTAAGAAAAAACAGATCTGTAACTCTCCATCCGTAGCTGTGGACAGCACCTCCAGAAAGTCTGTGAGGGCTTTTTAAAATGCTTCTCAGACCCTGAGGTTTTGCAGAACTCCTTGATCTTATTGCAAAGGTGGTCTCCAAATGCCCCTGCCTCCGCTAAATAAAGCTGTTTAATTAAGGTGATAAATCCTGATGCCTAAAGACACTATTAGGAGTTTTGGGAGGGCAGCAAACAGGTGATCAGGTCCCAGTTCACATAACGTGTCTGCCAGGTGCTACTTAATTAGACATTAAGTTTTCAGGACACAGGTACAGGACAGCTGGCTGGTTTACTTACTGGTAGGAACCACGGACTGTTACTGCAACTGCTGTTCATACGGGACCACTGGGGCCCTGACTTTCTACACCACAGTACTGCAGACACCAGCTTGTACTCTAACAAGGCTCTGCACATTCCTTAAAGCGACAGCACTGGGTGAAGTGCTCCTTCACTGTCATTAGCCTCTGTCATTTGAGTGATTTTTCTGGGTGCTTTTTCTGCTCAATGCCAGCTCATCCTGAAGGGGAGGCAGACGGATGGTAAATAATGAATGAAGCCTAATATCAATGTCTGACTTCTGATGAGCTTCCAATTACTTTTCAGGCCCTAATTAATGCATAGCTATGCATGGCTTGACACACCTAGTCCGTTCAATGTCCCAACGCTGTTGATCATCCAGTGGCTGATGGTGTGGTTGGCTAGTGAGTCAAACATGCTGCTGAGGGCACTGGCACCTGCAGCCGTGCCGATCAGGTACTCGAGGATGAGGTTCCAGCCAATGAAGAATGCCACAAACTCCCCCACTGTCACGTAGCTATAGGTGTAGGCAGAGCCTGTGGTCTTGGGGACCCGCACACCAAACTCAGCATAGCAAACACCTGTTTAGAAAAATATGAAGCAACATAAGGGAAACGTACTTGGAAAAGGAAAAACAACCTTGGTACCACCTGCATGGAGATGCCAGGAGGTGCCCAGGGTTGTAGTCAGTATCAGTCACTTACTGTGTAAGGGTACTTTTCAATCAAAACCTGACCCTGACACATTGCTGTCTTATAACAACCATTAGCTTTTACTTAAAATGAATGGGCTTAGTCATAGAAACCTCCAATACTGGAACAAGTGCTGGAAGACCACACTGCATCCTGCAGGTTTACCACTGATTAAGCTCCTGCCCTGAAGACCCCAGTTATTGTGCAAACATATAGTAATTATTGGGTTCTTTGTCAACTACTTTCTCTGTTTAGAAGATAATAAATGCTTCAAAATTGCAATCAGATCAGTATAGAGACAGGAATTAACAATTTATAAAAATGTTACGAAGTTGCTGCTCTTAGAATTAGGTACAGGTTTTGAACAGTACAAACAGAGAATTACTGAATCCTTAAGCTGAATTCTTTTCTTGGCATAGGAGGACTTTTATATTCCGTTCACTGTTAAACTTGCATGTATGATGCCGGCAATGCTTTCCAACGAGACTCTTCAAAACTTGATTTCTGTAAAGCAGGACCAACTTCAGCAGCAGCAAAATCCCCATCAATCAGCTCTACCAACAGTCATTATTCAAAGCTGATGAAAAATGCATACACTCGGCAAAGGTAAGACATTCACAGATAACTACGGGCCTGAATGATTTATGAAACAGGTGGTGCGATGGGGACAAGTATCTAGTTTCTCTCTTTGATGGCCTTAAAAATCATATAATCTTTCTTGAAAGCAGCTCTACTTTTAATCAATGCCAAGATAAGGCTTAAAGAGGATTGTTATTGATACAGAATGATAACGGCAAAGCATAGATATTAATATGTATAAAATGTTTAAGTTTTCAATTACTGAACTAGGTTTCCAAGATAGATGAGCAATCTTTCACCATGCATTGCATACAGCAATACATTGTGCATATCTGCAGTAGGTATCAGCATATATTAAGAAATTAAACTATTTTTTTTCTGCAGCATTTGGTAACCCATCTAGGGGACATGAGATGCAAAATATGCCATCCATTTCTGATTGCCACTGGTTACATCTGTTGGCATTAATCAAATCACTTTGCTTTGTGGTGCTGCAGGTCCTCTACCAGAAATGGAGTTCACAGCACTTCCCTCTCTGTTTAAAAAGGAAGATAATATAACAGTTTATTGTGGTGCAGATTTTATCTGGGTGAAGATAATATCAAAATTTATTAGGGTGCAGATTTCATTTCACTAATCTCTGCTACATCAGTACTGTATTATTATTATTATTATTATTATTATTATTATTATTATTATTATTATTATTATTATTATTATTATTATTATTATTATTCAACTGCACATTAAAACTGTGTTACTCAGTCACTTCTCATCAGTCCCGACTATTTGGCAGCTTGTGTTCTGGTACCCAGAGAGACGCAGGCAGAGGCTGAACACACTCTCCCCCCACAACAGTGGTTGTCTGGAAGGGTAGTCTTTTACATAAGATTATTTCTTTTCCTTGAATCTCAACTACTGTGTAATTGGTGGGGCAGTCATTACACTGGTATAATTATACTGTTATTGACATTATTCAGAAGGACATAAACACAGCTGAGTTTTTTGGTCCATGACATCGTTTCTTCCAAGATATCATCTACAAAATCCCAATTTTCAGATTTAATTTACCTTTCCATTCTCTGGTTTATCTTGTTTGTGTGTAGGAGGTGAGGCCATCAGCAGCTTTCCATAGAGCACATGTGTGTGAGCTGGAGATTTTTGTGTTAGCCGTGGCTTGGGGTCACTCTGGGCAACCTGACCTGCCTGGCTGGGAATTCTGCTGGTGAGCCAGCAGGGCAGGAGGAAGGACCACAAACTCTAACACAGCAACAGCTACTGAGAGGCACAACTGGTAGTACACAGGGGGGTGCAAGTGGCGCTGCTCAGGGCACCCTCTTGGCTGCTGCCATACTTTCGGTGTGCTGGGGCAGTTGTGGCCATGGTGTGGAAATTTGCCCTCCCACTGCCACGTGGCACATTGACACATAGGGACCATGATACATCCCACAGGGCACTGGCACAATGGGAGTGGTGTTTCAGGTGAAAAAGGCCCTTGGGGAGTGGCCTTTCAGTAGTGAAGGAGATAACACCAATTAATTCATGCTACCACCCAAGAAATCCAGAGGGACCATTCTTCGTTAAGCAAAAGCAGCCAATTTATCAAGGCAGGTATATGGCACAATCCTATTTTCAGCAAGCCACTGAGCCTGTCCATTGTGTTTCATGATCACTGTGTGCAGATAGGTAAAAGTCAGCTTCATAAAGAAAGCTTCCTTAGAAAAAGAACTCATATCTCTCCAGAACTCCACAAGCAGCTCATAACTTGTTGCAGCTGGACCTGCTAATCCTGGCCTTTTCCTTGCAGTCAGACAGCACCTGAGGCACATGCTCAACTCTCTCCTGCTTGGTCCTGCACCCTGGCTGTTGTTGACTCTGCTCCCACATGGATATCACGTAAGAACATGGCAACTTGCTCTAAAACAGTGGAGCCTGGTACTTGAAATCCCTATCAAGGGGTGCTGGGGTTGTAATGCAGTTGTTGTGGAAGGGAGAGTCTCTTCTTTTCTTGCACAGTGTGGCACCAAAGCCTGGGGCAGAGGAGGGAATGTGTGGCAGAGAAAACTATTCCACATCAACCACCATCACGGGGAGGGACGTGACCCTTTCTAGAGCTCACAAAAAGGGGTTTGCAAAATGCCATCAACAAAATGGCACCACTTTGGGAAAGCAGATCACTAAAAGGAAAAGCAGCATCTGGTGGGAAAGGATAATAATTGCAAGATGCAAACTGCTGGTTTTTGCCAACAAGGGGTGTTGGTTAATGATGGGGGTGAGAGTGGGAATCTTGACAGTGGCAACTGATATAGGGAGCTTGCAGTGTCCCCTACATTAGAGGCTTTGTGGAGGAAAGTTGGACAAATATTTCTGTTGGAGAGCTGAATTAAAGAATTTCTAGTGAAAAGACAAAAGAGATTGATTTAATTTATCTGTTTAATGGATTATAGTATGTCTGTAAGTCCCTGATGGGGCACATGTTGTTTAAGCTTAGGGAAAGGCATAATGAGAATTTGATGGGTTATTTGAAATCGGAAAAATCCCAATCTGAAACTGGGCTGAACTGTGCAGAAGGATTTCCCATCAGCAGGACCCACCTAGTGGGCCTTCCCTGTGACTGTTTCCCAGGGGAGATGAACAGCTTTCTGGAAGGGGCTTCTTTTAGCCAAAGCCCTCCTGGGCTCACTCTGCAGGCAGAGGGATCTGACTTGGTGACCTATGATGCACCATATATCCCGCTGTGGGCCTTAAAACTGTGAGAAGCCCCTTAAAATTGGTCAGAGCACACGTGCCCAAGCTCAGTGCCCAGCACACCAGGACTGACTGTGATGTGAGAAGTGCAAACATATCCCTGATGAACCTGATAGTCTGTCCAGCTCCCTAACCCTTGCTTGCTTTTACTTGCCAAAAATGTGTTGCTGTTACAAACAACAGCAGTGTCAATGATGAAGTGAGGAAGCGGCCAAGGAGACTATCAAAACACTGCATCCTTTGCAAAACACTTTCCCAGAGCTACAAAAGCAAGAGGAGATGAAAGCTGAGTGGGAAGCAGCACAGGCTGCTGTGGGTGAAGGCAGGAGAAGCTCCCCACTGCGGGGCAGGGCTTGTGTCTGGGGTGAAAAAAACGCTTTCGGAGGACAGCATGTTTTTGTTAGATGAGACCCACCCAAGCTCTATTTACTCTTGGTTTGCATCATGGCCAGCAAAACTTGCCAAGAAGAGAAAACAGGCAGTTGGAAAGGATAAAACCACTGATACTATCTATTGCCTCAGTTAAAAAAATGGGCATATTGGTTCATTTGTTGTGTTGGGATCTCAAATGAGCATCTGATACTGCTGTACACTCTCAGCTCTTTTTCTGGGCTGAACCAGTGGTGAATGCATCCAAGTGGCCTTGCTACTGGGGTCCAGCTGTGGAGCAGGGAGGCAGAACAGACCGTGTGGTGATCTATAGCCAGCATCTCTGGGCCCCTTCCCTGGCACAACTTTGGAGGGAGTGACACTCCTCGTCTTGTGCCTCTGGGGCGCAGGAGGTTCAAACTTGCATGCATTTTGCTGGAATCTCCATGGAACACTATTAAGCATGATGTACTTCCACCTACCTCTACAAAAATTCAGACGCTTAAAAAGCTGAGCTGGATCGTTTTGTTGTGTTTGCTGTTCCTGTTTCCTATCAAAACCCTTTGCCATTTACTCAAGTTTCCTGATCCAGCCCACGGATAAAAGCTGGATACCAGACTGACACAGCATGCAAAGTCCTCTAAGCAGTGAGAACAGGAACATCACATCATCATGTTAGCACTGATCTGGAAAGGACAAATGCCAGTAGTACTGGCTTCATGTGGAAACCGCAGCTCAAGCCATATGCTCAGCTGGGTTCCTATGGAGCAGATGGAATTCACCTTTTTTTACTAAAATACATAACTCTCTCCCTCTGCATATTTGTTTGTTGGGGGTTTTGTTTGGAAATTTGAAGAGTGATCCTGCATGAATAGAAGCCAATAAAATCAACACCAAAACTAATTGAGGAATTTTTAAATTAATTAGCAATACGCACAGCAAAAGCAGATGGCCCTAGTGCTAACCAAGCTGCTGATGGTCTTCTTGTTAAAACAGGGGTCCTGCAAGCCATGTTGAGCTCAGGTTCCAGTGTTGTGACTTGGCCATGCTCTCTGCCTGGGACACATGTTGTAAAACTCTTGCTGATGTTTTAAAATGTATTGACCAGAGAATCCATCCTTGGGGAAGCTGTCAGGAGCTTATCAGGAGTAATCGTGCCTGCACTCCTGGCTCTCAGTACAGGTTTTGGTATGAGGTGAGCTGGGTAAGTCCAATGTGAAAGGGGAAGGCTGTGGGGAAGTCATTGATGCCTCTGTGCTGCCGAGCGTGGGTCCTGCCGGTGTCCATCCATGAATGGAACCAGAGGATGCATGAGAGGGCACATTATTCAAAAACTCACCCATGTGACTCACCTGACAAGATGGAGGCGACGGCGGCGATGATGAAGGAAACTATGACCCCGGGCCCTGCCATCTCCTTAGCCACTAGACCGGACACCACATACATGCCAGTGCCCACGCAGCTCCCAACACCAAGGGAGATGAGGTCGAGTGTGGTGAGGACCTTGGCCAGCCTGGTGCCCTGGGTGGCAGCAGTCCCCGTGCTCTCCAGCATTGACTCCACAGGCTTGGTGCGCAGGATGCGGGTGCGCAGGGCATGGCCTGCTGCCCCCCATGGCACCCGTCGTGGGTCCAGGCGTGAGAAGAAGCTGCTCATGGTTGGTCCTGGGCTCCACAGAGGTGGGTCACAGATGGTTTTGGCAGCACCTGCTCAGGCCTGTGGCTGCATCTTCCTCCTGCACTGGTGGTCTGGCTGCAAGAGAGAGGAACACAGTTTTTAATGGCAATAGCAAAGGAACAGGGATGTTCTCCACATGAAGGAATAGAAAGGGGCCCCTGAGCCAGTTTCTGGCTGGGCTCCAGTACTGGGAGAGCCCTGGGGGCCACGGGAGCTTCGCTTTTGCTAACACTAATGCTCTGGAGAAATCTCTCCATCCCAATGGTTTTGTACAACAGCGATGCTCTGCCCTGCTTTCTGTTTGTCTGCCTTATTTCAGTCCCAGTTTTTAATACAGCCTCATAAGCAGCAAGAATCTGATGCCCTCTGAGTTCCCATTATGTGGCTTAATTCCTACCAGAAGCAATGATGGCTTTGTGTAACTGTGAGGTGCTGGTGGCCACCGTGTCACTTTGGGTCCTGCTGGGAACCAAGCCCAGCAGCACTGCAGGATATCCCAGCAACTGGGATGCTCCTATTGGTACCATGTGGCTGCACCACCACCAAGCCTGGCTGCATGGGACCTTTGGCAGGACAGCACTATGCTGCAGAAAACCAGTCTGGGACTGTAGCTTTGCTCCTGTATCTAGAACGTTGAGACTGCTGCCGACCTGTGCCAAGCTGTAGCTGGTTAAGGAGTTGATCATGGGGTTAACTATGGGAAGACATGAGCATGAAGAATGGATTTGTCTCTTGATGTCATTGTACAATTTCTAGATGCTTTTATGAAAGACATGCTTGTCCCAGATAAGCCACTGGGCCACCAGAAGACATAAGATGGCAGAGAATGAAGGTGTCAAGGCTATGGGCTGGTTCTTGATCCCATCACCAGCTTTGTGTTTCAGCACGGGCAGACCTACCCTGTGTTTAAGGGGATTGGGGTTGATGTGGTTTGAGATCAGCAGTTTCTCCTCTCCAGTGTCCATGGGCAGCTGATGAAGGGTTTGGGAAGGGTGGCGTACGCTCAGGTCTCACTGGAGGGATCCACATCCACACCGGAAAATTAGTGCATCCCCCAAACCGAAGAGATTTGGGCATGACTGATGTAGACATCCCAGTTCACTCTGAAGTATCTCAGTGCACAGAAATTACTTTCTCACTTTTTGGAAGGAACATCAAAGGAAGATGTGGCAATCTTATCCAGGAATAATTTTTAACTGCTGAAACAATGAAAAACTTAAATATTTCAAATGGTTTAAAAGTAAAGCAGGAACTATCTGGTGGATCTTTGATGTACCCAGATTTAGGCTACTGAATTACTACAGGTACCTGGGGATGGGCTGAGACTGGGACAGGGTCCAGCTGCATGGCTGCCCATTGTTACGGGGTAGACCAACATAGCCCTGTAATTCGTATGGTCCTTCCTAAATTATCAAGGAAATAAAAAAGCCTCAAAAACATCTGAAACAAAATAACTCTATAATTGCGGTTATATTCAAATTCAAGTGATCATTTGAAACTATTCCAGATGTTTTAATGAGATCAGCATATTTCTGCTCCATAGCTTGGAAAACATTCTTTCACTCTACTTGAAGCCATACAAAAATATCATATGGATGGCAACCATTTACATGGGGCAGAGACAGCTCATTTCTACTCTTCTCCATTAATCTTGACTACCTAGAACAAACAGCGAGAGGGAAGGAGAATTTTTATTTGTGGTTTTTATCTGCTCTCTTCATTATAAACCCAAGAAGCTCAAGGGAGCTGTGGGTCAGAAAGGGCAAACCTGACTCAGGGAGTGGCAGCTGGGTTTCAATGCTGCACAGCTCTCCATCATCAGGCGTTCTGGGTCAGTTTTCCCTGGCTGCTGCCTTGCCGGGTGGCGCTTGCTGCTGCCACCGCGCACTTGTTAGTAACTGCTGTTTGTACTGAAACAGTCTTCTTCATTAGGGTAAATTAACTAAATCAGCAATCAAGTCAGAGGGAGAGGCCTAGGTTTTTACATGCCTGGATCTTCCTTATTGTTTGGTGCGGAATTATTGCTGATGTAAAACTGCTTTTGCCAGCTACCCTGTGCCAGTGCCATCCTGTGTGGCGCTCCCTGGCATCACTCATCCCTGTCACCCCCTGCAGCTCCAAGTACAGGAGATTCCCCAGACATTATCTGTGCTCCCTTTCCCTTTTTCCTTTTAATTTACTAGCTCTATAACGGTGAGGCAGACTTGTAAGAAGAGATACAAGATACTGAATTTCATTACAGCTCCTGCAGCAGCCAGAGAAATGATGTCAGCACTGTGATGCGGGCACGGTGGGACTCAGGCGGCAGCTCTGGCGGCCGCCAACCAGAGGGATGTCTTCTGCCAGGGCTGCTCGTCACATTAATATTTTCTTTGCAAATGCAGTTTCATTTGGAGTTTTATGTGCTTGGTTTTACAGTGTTGATCCCCAGCTGGGCAGCCACCATAAAAACTAGCTCTGTCTCTATCATCAGCCCTCCTCAAAGGGATTTAAAAGCCAGGCACAGAGCCGAGAGTGAGGGCTGGGCCCTGCTAGTCCCGGCACTGCTCACGTGGGTCCAGCTTCAGCAATCTGGCCTTGTGCCTTTGCTGGTAATTTTGGGCTCTTTTATTTTTAATCTTTCCATTTTTACTTCTGCTTGAGCAATTCATGTGGAGCTGCAGCTAACTTAAACTAAAATTTTTGCTAAATTAAACTAGTGATACATCTCAGGTTTAAGACCAACGTTCTATGCTGCATCAACTAAAAAAAAATGGGTTCAGGGATTTATTTCTTTTTTTTCTGTGTCTTCATAGCAAAATTGAAGTAGAGGAGAGTACTTCTCTGTGTTACTTCTGTTTGTTATATTAAGTGCTTGACCAATGTTAGCACTGCTGTAAGATAGCTGAATGTAAATATCTTAACAAATAAGTAAAATAAAAGAGGAAATATTTAATTTGACTATAGGCAAGGGTGCCACACACCCAGATCCAGCCCCTAAGCTGGATCAGTGTTTTCTTCCTTTCTAGAGACTGGATGTCTTTGGAGGTAGCACCCATATCTTTTACAGTGTGCAGAGGATGAGGGCACAAATGCACTGTTTGTCCTTTACAAGACGCTTGTGGGCATCCCAATAAATCCAACTCTCCAAGATACCAGGTTTTCTACTGCCCTTCTTCCTTATGTCTACAAAAAGCAGTTCTATGCCTGGTATTTTGTTTTTTCACTTGTTTTCCGCCCTTTTCTTCCAGGTATGAATGATTCCCATGGTGTAGAGTGGCATAGCAGGGTACTTATCACAGATACAACAGTCTGTGAGTGCTGAGCTGTAAATAATACAATATGCATGAAGTGCTCCATTTGTGTTTACAAAAAAAAGCTATTTAATCACCAGAAGAAAAAAAGAGAGAGAGAGAATTATGGAGAAAGAGGTATTATCAATTTGCATGTTTTCAAAAAGGCCTAGTTTGTCATTGTTGTCTTGAGATGGCAAAGTAAAAGCCTTTAAAACATGTAATGATACTGCTAGTGCAGGGAAATGACAAATCAATAGATGGGTGAGCTGAGCAGGAGATGGGGAATTAATAATTTCTTGGAACCACTCTGAAAGGTTCCCTCTATAAGAGTGATGAAACCATATGAAATCAATATATCTGTTTCTCCATAAGTAAAACAGAGAAAGTAGCTTCCCTACAGAAGTGCACAAGTGGTTAATTCAGTTGGGTTTTCTAAGGAAGTGGTAGACAAACCATGCTAGAAATTATAAATGCCTCTCTAGCTGTACCTTGTTGAAAACAATATTGCTATTGTACCTGCTCACGTTAATCTGCAGAAGGACTCTTGTGGGTCTACACACCTTGAAGCGCTCATCTGTGGGAGCTGTGCAATTTTGCATTTGAAGTACAGATATTGATACCAGTGTTTATGGCTATAGATATGGCCTCCTCCATCCTTTTATGGTCACGAGCCACAGCATGGTTGAATAAATGAAACTCCTGAAGGAAGGTGTGCTCAGTGCTTAGAGATGTGAGTGCTCAGATTGTTTCTAGGACTGATGTGCTGACCTCTGAAATCCAGGCAAGTTGGGTACCCAGGAACTGAGATTTGTCTCATGTGCTGGCACATCTGTGCTTGCTGATAGCAGCTCCAGACCCTGAGCTGTTGCAAGGGGAAAAAGGCATCTTCCTTCTAGTATGGGATGATCTTTAGGTGATAGTGAGTCGTTTGTTTGCAGTGTTAGATAGATATTGTTCTATCAGTACAATTGCTGTTGACATCAGCAGAGTGGGTCCCTTGCGTTTGTAGCTCTGAATTTTTTCCTGATTTTGGGTAATAGGCACTACTTTCAGTAATTACTGTTTTGATGAGATACACATTTTCTGTAATTAATCTCACTGCCAAAGTGGACGAGTTGCCTTTGTATCACTGAAATGTTTAGACCCAGGTTACCAGGTAGTCTCTTCTAGAATTATCCTAATTTAAAAACTGTCTGCTTTAACAACATGCAGTAAGTTATCTCTGTAATTACTGGGTTGTACTTTCTTTCCTCTCTGGATCCATACTTTTACACCACAAAATGAAAGTCATTATGGTTTGCTCCAGGCCAGCCGTGAGAGCAGTTTTTCATTTGGCATAATTCATAGAACGGGTTATTTATTAATGTGTGAGGCTCTCTAAACAAAATGGATTTTCACTGTTGCAAGAGTCAGGCTGATACATTATTGTGACAACTTATTCCATATCTGGGTAGCATTTTTAATTCCAATGACAAAAACACAAATCCTTCAGTGAAGTGCTGAATTAACACTTTGGCTCTGTCATCCAAACAAGGAAAAAAAAATGACCTGTGTATCAAATAATGACCTGAAACAACGTGAAAATTCACTATTTTTAAACCTGTATTTTTATTTTGAAGATTGCTGTTTTTATAGAGATTCCTCTGCTCCCCACTAAGAAATAGTTTTTTCCTGTCAGCACTGACTCTCAATTGCTAGCAGTCTTTCTGGCTTTCTGTAATAATTTAGTAGGAGGCTGAACAGGACTTTTATGCTGTAAACACATCAGGCTTACAAATACAGTTCAGCTCTTGCTGATTTTCAAATGCATTTCTCTTTTGTATGTGCACATGGTCACATTAATTACTAATCGTGTTCCATCAGCAGTTATACAAATGTAATTGATTATGCCTCACTGCCCCGTTTCCATTATTTTGGCTGTCAGATAATTAATGCAGGATCGGTTCTCAAAGAAATATTTTCCTCAGAAGAAGCTGGAAATATGTGGTCTTCAATCCCAAGCTTACTAAAGGCTCCAGAAGAAGCAATAGTAGTATATGCAAATCCATGGGCTTTTTGCATATGAAAAAGGGAGCCTAGAGCTGCAGGGTAATTTGGCTGCCTGTAGTCTGTGTCACTAAATTCCTCAACAGAGTGTGAGGTAGATTCAACGCACTTCCAAGGAAGTGAATAGCAGCTCCTGTTGATTTTATTGCATGTTTGGCTGCTTATTATTCACTAGGATAAAAAATTCTTGACTTACATGAGTAATCCTCCTGCACTTCACCACAACCGATTAGATGAGTAATGTGAGCACAAGTTGATCAAAGAAGACGATTTGGAATAGATTTTCTATGTTTAGTCATTTATCATCAAGTCAGGCAAATGCACTGCAACAACTAAGCTGTATGTGGTGTGAGTAATACCTGGCATTGTAGCATGAGGGCTTTTTGACATTTCCCAGTAAATAAGTTATGAATGCACAACTAAGACTAAAACAACACCTAGGATGGTACAAGTGAAGCAGAATGAAATTAAGAATAGCATGTTCTTAAAAATGCTAATAGCATAAAAATCTGGGTATTATAGTACTTCTGACTGCACACACACTGTCTGGTGATGTTCTTGTGAGGCAAGGGAATTGGCACAAGCAAACGTGATTACCTTTAGTTAAAAATTTGCTTGTCATTGATTAGATACCAGGGTTTTCTTTTAGATACCTTACTGGTGAGACCTCAGAATCCAACATTGTTCATTGAGGTAACACATTTATTTCCCAGCTACGGTAATCAGGGTCTCCTTGTGATGAACTACACTGCCTGGCAAGCATAACTCAACTGATGTGAAAGCACATAATTAAGAACAGAAAGTGGACTTGCTGTAATATTATTGCTGTAGCTCTTGTTCGTTTTGGAGCTCTTGGGCAAAGGAACCTGACACATTCCGTCTTCCTGTCTTAATTTACTCTGTGCAGAGCTGGTGACCCTAGTTATTAATTGCACATCTCCTGGTCCCTGTTGCTTTCACAGCTGGTTAATGAATAGAACACACTTGCTGTTGCCCAGGTGCCTTAGATGAGGCACTCACATACCCAGATACTTCCTGAGTGTCTTGCTGAGGGCCTGGAGTAGCATGAGACCTGTCGCCGATGCTTTCTGCCTGTTCCCAGACAAGGATGAAGAACAGGTAGGAGAAGCATACATTTCCTTCACTAACAGACTAGAGTGTCCAAATCCTACCTGGAGGCCACCCTGGCATTTTTGAGCACCTCATTCCTCATTAAGTATGACTCAACAGGTCCATCATTAAGACCTGGTTCAATAATGTTCTTAAGCACATGCTTAAAGCTATGTCTCACTCATGCTGCTGTGGGTGGAATGTGCCCAGATGCACAAGTGTACTCTAAACACAGGGGGGTGACTCCATCCTCAGGTTTAAAAAACTAAGTTGAATAAGACCCAGCTTGCGTTCAAGGAGCTGAGGACCAGCTGGACTAGTGGACCAAACCACCAACTTAGGTTGTGGTCACAAACAATGGTCGCTGGATGCTTTCAAACGGTGCTCACTTGTGGATCAAACTTATATTTAGTTTTATGGATGTTTATCTGAAGTTTCAGCACAGGTAGGCTTATAGACACTTGTAGCATGGCAGCAGTAACTGATTTCCATACAGGCAGCAAACCACTTGATCCTGTAACTCTGTCCTCTCAGAACTAGGACACAGTGTTTGAAAACCCTGCACCACAAAAGCTCTTATTCTGTTCATCTGCCAAGTATAATTTATGGTATCATGTCTTTCAGTAAATTATTGATGCTATCACTGTGCAGAGGAACAGAAACAAGAGAGTCACGTGCTGCATGGCTCCACCTCACCGGTTTTGTTTTGTAAGTGTCTGGGCTTTGCTCTGACAGTTTTATTACAAGGAAAAATGTTTTTTTCCTAGGGATGTTCCAGTCTAGTGACAGAAGGGGGTGGGCTGTGGTGGCAGCATCAATGCTAGCTGGATCTCCGAGCTCCATGCTGATGCCTGTGTAGTCTAGAGGCAGGGTGGCTATTCTATAAGCCAAAAAAACCCCAAACAGATTCAAGAGAAAAATCGCTCAACACTAGAAGGCAGTTTCCAGTTGATAGGCACGGTTTAGCTACATCTCATTGCTCGTAAAAGAAAAATGGATTAGGATTCTCTGTGGCTGATGGATCTAAGTTGGAATCTACTCACGCTTACATTGTGGGTGACTTAATCGGTTCAGCAGACTCACCCTGGACCAAAGTGAGTCTCTGGCCAGGTTTTCATATCCATAGAAAGTAGCTTAAAAATGCCTACTGTATTTCTTGACTCTGGATTCTATTCCATTCTTAGATTTACTGTCACACAAGAATGACAAGTCTGAGCCAGCCATGGTTTTATAGTTTATAGAGAGCACAAATCTTGGAGGGAATTCTGAGAAAGTTTGGGGTTTTTTAATCAGTGAAAGACACAAATGCTACTTACCTATTAGGGTTTGTTTTTCTTTTGTTGTTGGATAACATAGGGATCCCACTACCACATACAGATGAAGTATTTCCTAGTAGACAACAAGTTGACGAAGAGCCAGCAATGTGCTTTTGTGGCGAAGAAGGCTAATGGTGTTCTGGGGTGCATTAAGAAGAGTGTAGCTAGCAGGTCAAGGAAGGTTCTCCTCCCTCTCTACTCTGCCCTGGTGATGCCCCATCTGAAATCCATTGTCCCGCACAAGGCTCCTCAGCTGAAGAAAGACAGTGAACTACTAGAGACAGTCCAGTGGAGGGACATGAAGATCATTAAGGGACTGAAGCATCTCTCTTACAAGGAAAAGCTGAGAGACCTGGGTCTGCTTAGCTTGGAAAAAAGAAGACTGAGAGCAGATCTTATCAATGCTTATAAATATCTAAGGGGAAGGTAACAAGAGGAAAGGGCCAGACTCTTCTCAGTTGTGCCCAAGAACAGGACAAGGGGCAAGAGATACAAACTGGAACACAGGAAATTCCACCTCAGCATGATGAAAAACTTTTTTACTGTGAGGGTGGCAGAGTACTGGAACAGGCTGCCCAGGGAGTGGAGTCTCCTTCTCTGGAGACATTCAAACCCTGCCTAGACATGTTCCTGTGGAAGTTGTTTGAGCAGGGTGTCTGGACTGGATGATCGCAAGCAAACCCTTTCAGCCACTACCATTCTGTGATCTGATTATTTTGGGGGGGGGGGGGTGTCTACATTCTTAAATTCTTATTTTAAAAATGTCTTATTAATCCAAACTACAACATCTTGGCTAAACATATACATTATGATGATCTTAATAGCTCAGGTGCTCTGAAGACAAAGTTTTGATTAATTGGGGCTAAGAAGTCTGAGGGACTAAGAACATTCTGTTACAGACTACTTTGTTAACCTTTTTATTTTTTCATGAAGAGCCTAGGATCGTGTTTATGTTTGTGCAAGTTCTTGCCATTCTGTTTTCTTGAATGTTGCAGGGCTTCACAGGAAAATCAGTAATTCAGTCATTGAGAGGTTATCCTGTTCTCTTTGAATTTTCTAGAAAAACTCATATTGTCTTCAAGTGAAGATGGATGAAATCTTATTATATGTGTGTGATTTCAGAACTGAGAAGGAAGTAGTGTCAAGTCAGCCTATAAATATATCTTTAAAAATATTTTGGGCTGGAGTCCTTTCTGATAAAATCCCATCTGAGACCATGGAGTTCCATGAAGAAAGAATATTCATCATTTTCATATGCTCCTAAAAAAATCAAAGAAGGGCGAGATACATCTTGACTTAGGAGTCATGACTGACTCCCTAAGGAAAATTATTTATGTTTTAAATTGCTTCACTTTACTGCAAAATGCACAAAGAAAGAGATTCTTTTTAGGGAGAGATAATTAATGCAACAAGTTGAAAAACTGGGGGATTCAGAATAGAAGCTGGTCAGTCATTTCTTGTGGTTATGGTAATGTTATACTGTCTAGAGGGAAGTCTGGGACACTTGGAAGCAAAGTTGTACATCTCTATGTAACTTGGGAAATTCAGGATCGAAGGCACCATTAAGTCCACTAAGTTCATATTGTCTAAATTGCAGGCCATTATCTTCCAGGCAGTTAGTCCTGCAGGGAGCCCAACTATTTACTTTGCCTAAGTTGCACCTCTTAGGAGAAAACCAAGTCTTGACACAAACAGATGAAGAATCCAGCAGGTTTTGATAGCTCCTTCATCAGGTCATCAGCCCTCCACTGTTCAAGAATGTGATCCGTCTCTTAAAATTGAATGTTGTGGTTTTAGCATCTCAGCACTAATTCATGTCATGTCTCTCCTTAGCAGCCAGAGGAGTAACTCAGTGCCTAGTTATTTCTGTAGAGGCTCTTAGATTCAAGAATCAAGTTGCCTCCTACTCTTCTTTTTAATGAAGTGAGTTGCTCAGTTGCTGTAGTTCCTCCATTGTAAGGGCCATTCTCTGGTCCTTGACAGTCCTTTTTTTTTTTTTACTTCCAATTTTAATGCTATTTTTGTTGATGTCTACTGTATTCATGCTGAAGTAAAATTTCCTTCCTATATAATCCTTTATTGAGCTAGAATTGTACAAGACCTTTTTGTCCTTGGTCTTGTTCAACTGCTTGTCCTATTGTAGGTATTGTGTCCACCCTGTCTTCTCAGATGGGTACTGTACATTTGACTTGACTTTAAGAGGACTCGAGCTACTGTGTCTGCATCATTTACCATTCCTCAGTCTCCACTTTTTTCATCAGGTTTGACAAATAAAAATGGGAAATAACACTTGGGTCTCTGCAAGAAGTCCTTGCTTGTCTGTTCTTATGCAACAAGTATTCCCCGTGGACCTGTATATTTTAAGACCAGATAATTAGTTTAATCTAGGTAACTTTTCACTCTAGTATTTGTTTTGGCTTGTTTGAGTTTATTGTTTGCTTACAATGTGTTGTTCAACCATAGTAAGCCTTAGCAATGTGTACCAATAAAATTGAACATATGTAAATATCTTTGGCAATCAGACTTTCAGTCTCATGACAGTTTTTAGGCAATTAAACAAATGCCTTGGCATGCTAAAACATACTTTCCTACTACTTAGGGACGCTGTTAGTATTAATTAGTTAATATGCTAGATTAAAACAGACATGGCCCTTTTGAGCCAAAAGTCTTCTCTGGGGTTGGTCAGAGTAATATTGCTTCCTTTGCAGAGTCTCTTGATTTAGGAAGCCCTATATTAGGGCTGTCTAGGTACAGCCTGTGACAGAAAAGCAATAAGTTGATCTATATAAAATATCATTTAATAGGCCACAAAACCCGAGCTGGAAAGCAATTCTGAGAAAAGAGATTAGGATTTTCAGCACAGTGATGCTGAAGCACACCTACCGGGGGCTGAGGCGGGCAGACGGCTGGTATTAGGCACTTCCAAAATACCCATGCGGAATCAATAAACAGCACTGAGTCGGTGATGACGTAAAAAGGAAGCTAACTCCATTACCAGCCTCTAAGTCAGAGGGAGTTTTGCAGGCGCCGGTGGGGAGGACGGGGCCGTGCATCGGGTCCGTGTGCACGGTGCGGGGGGGTGGGAAGGTCGGGGCCGCCCGCCGGGGCTTCAGCATCGTGGACAACGCCAGCCTCCTGGGGCTGCCCCGTCGGGGCTTCAGCACCGTGGATAGCGCCGGCCGCCGCTGCCTGGCCCCACGCGTGACCCGCTCCCTCCTGCCCCTGCGTCCTTGCCCGCCTCCCTCTCGCCTTGTCGTCTTCTCGGATCCCTTTTCTGCTTATTGCCTCCCCGCCCGCCGCGTTCCGACTTTCCCCTTCACTCGTTTTGTGCCGTAACCTGTAGCGAGAGCTGTCCCTCCGCTCAGCCCACCCGGCATTTCTCCTCTCACTCTGTTTTTTCCTGTTTCCTATTAATCCCATGCCGTCAGCCCTGAACACTCCTTCCTCCCCCAACCTGTCCCCTTTTTCCCTTCTCCCCTCCGGTGAGTGCCCCGACACTTTGTAAACACGGGACCGCAGCCTGGACGAGGCAAGGGGATGCCCCAGTGGACTGCCCCCCCTCCCTTCCCGGGATCCTACCACGGCGGTCCCGAGGAGCCCGGGCGCTTCCCTTAGTGTGGGGGGAAGGGGGGAAGTACGGGGAGCCGTGGACACCCTCCCTCGCGGGAGACGGGGCAGATCTCTCCCGGGTTGATGCCCAGGCCCCTGTGCCCCTGCACCCGGAGATGCTCCGAGCCGCTCCCCGCGAGTAGGAAGGTGGCAGCGCGGGGAAGAGCATCCCTCCCCACCCCCTTTCCTCTCCCCTTTCCCCTCCCGTCCGCGGTGGCGCGGGGCACTCACCGGGCTCGGGGGGCAGCGGGCGATGTTGTGGGCGCGCACCCCGGCGGGGGCGGCTGCGCTGCTGCAGCCGGCGGGGGGGCTGCGCCGGGGACCGCGGCCCCGGCTCCCCCGCGCACGCAGGGCGGAGAGAGGGATGGAGGGAGGAGGCAGGGAGGGAGGAGGGCGCTGCAGCTCCTCAATTATTCAGCTCTTTCCCCGCCTGCCGCGTATGGCCACCCGGCAATACCCGCGGGGTGAGATCTCCCTGCAAGGGGCTGCCACCCCCACGGCCACGTCCCCACCCATCGAGTCCTTTCTGCCTGCCCAGGTGTCCTGAAGGCTGCAGGCGGCCTCCTTCTAATTGACCTGAATGCTGAAAAATTACTCTCCCAGTTGCCCCCTCCGGAGCAGGGCTTTCCTCATCCCAGGGACAGAGGGCTGGGAACCTCCGCTTCGTTTTCTCCTTGAGCTGCACTGTGAGATTTGGGTGCTAATACTGTAAAATCCCGGAACAGGCAGAATTAGGACTAAAATAATGCCTCACGTATTGCAGCATGCTGTGTTGTCCAGCCCTCTGCATGGTCTGGCTGGGAGGAGTTAGACATCAGGTGCAGGATATATTTTATATCTATAGCTGCTTTTGAGGATAGCAGGAATTCACGTTCAAAATTATTCTTTATTGCATTTTTATTTCTCGATTCTTGCTATTTGGTTCCCTCAAGAAGCACTCTCTATCTGTGTCTTTATTTGTACCATTTTGATGTCAAATCCAAAATGGTTTCATTTCTAGTGATGCCTGGTGAGGATCAGATTTCAAACTCTGTTACAGCTGCATGCTCTATCTCCTGAAAGCACCCATTCCCAATGAGGCGGTATGCCTCGAGTGGAGAAAAGCTGCTTATTCTCTAAACACTGAAATAAATGTCTGCTGCTACAAATGAAAGATGTGATCCTTCAGCTTCAGTTCAGTTTGGGAAGCCAATATTTGCCCAATGCAAGTAACCCCAACAGGAACCACATCAATGGCAATGACCTTCTGGGGACCTACAAACAGCAACACTGCATGGATAAAGCTAGCCAGGATGTCCACAATCCTGTCTTTGGGCAGGCCAGTGGACCATCAGATTACGATCTCTGATTTCCTTTCCAGCCCTGATTTCTGTGGTATTTTTTGTGGCTTTCCAGATGAGTGCCATAATTTTCCCAGTTTCCTGCCAGACTCCTTCCTGTCTTCAGCTTAGCTTTACTTCCCTCTCTTCCCTCCCTCGCAGCAGTCTCTTTGCAGCTCCTCTCTTCCCAAACAGGAACAGAAAAGACCTCTCGCAGGTTACTGCTCATCAGCAGAAGGCATCATCACAGTATGACATGATGCTCCCTTCCCTTCCTGCTGCTCTGGCCAGCGCACATCACACCATATAACACACAGCAGAAAAAACCTTATTGGAACAAAAGTGCAGCCAGCTGATTACCCTCCTCACAACTAGTGGTTTTGAAACCTTGTTTTTATTCTTTCCTGTATTCTTTGATTGCCTGAAAGCAATATTTACAGCTGCAGCTGGTCTCCTGTCCCTGCCTATAGGCCCCATGCCTCCCACTTGGTTGTTTCTCTTCTCATTCACTGGCTTCCCTCAGTTGCTTTTGCTCAGTCTGTGGACACGACACACAGCTGTGGGGTGCCGGATCTTGGGAGTTTTCCTTTGACTAAATTTGAGGAACAGAGAAAAGCTTATCCATTTGCTATTGCATCTTGTTTTGCAGCACTTGTAAGACAGTGGTCTCTAGCTGACAGCACCGCCAGCCTTTTGTGCTCACATCCTACTACTTTGTGGTTGCAGAATGAGTGAGTACAGGACATGGGGGGCTGAGAGGGGAATATTGCTGAAATTATTGTCAGTCTGGCCAAGTTTTGATGGGACTTATCTGCATGTGTGGGTCCAGAGTAATTCGAGTCATATTTACCCCTCAGGGTTGGTATGCCAGAGCACTGGACTGCATGCCCTGAGGACTAACCCATAGGCTGGTGCTATCAGCACATCTGGCCCATTGTGGTTTGGTTGGTATCAACAGAAAGGCTTTTGTGTCTCCTTAGCAAATACTTTTAGCACCCCAGTTTGTAAAAACCACCAAGGTACCACCCTTGCCTTTCACCTTCCCTCTACATCTGAGCTCTCTTACTTCAGCAGATTTTTCTGAATAACAGTTTTCCAAACCCTGTTGCAGTCCAGCCTTGTTTTGGTTTTTATATGTTTACCTCTGTTTTATCCATTAGCTACCCAAAAGAACCTGCCACCACTTTGAGTAATAAAAGGTGCGAATGTTTTTCAGAGGTTCACTCAAGCTCTTTCTCATTAATCTTTACGCTGTTCTCATGATTTTTGTAACTTTGAGTCTTGCAGGATGATTAATTTCTACAGCTACCCCTCTAATAGTACTCTTCAAGCTGATTAAATGAAGTCTGTCATCTGGATAAAGAACTGGGGGGGCCAAGTTACCCTCTAGACAAGTCCCATCAGTGAGATCATCTCCAGATTAGGGTGAAATTTCCCATAGCAGCCAAGCACCCAATGATACTTTTGCAGTCGTATTTCCTCTATCCCCAGGCACTGCTTGGTTTCTTGACCAAAATAATTTCTGCCCAATTTTCTGTAACAGCAAGTGGCCTTCTGAGTAGTCATTTAAATACCTAATCCTATTTTGAATTTGACCAAGGCTTTGGCCTCAATAACGCCTTATAGCAGGGATCTCCACCAGCTGCTATATCATTATCTCAGCTATTTTGCTTATCAGCATCAAATATGGTCTTTCCAATTTCAAGGGACATCACTGTCTTTTTTTTTCAACTATGAATACACATGGTCAAAAGCTACCTGATTGATTTTCTTTCTTTGTTTTATTAAAATGTTTGTTTACCTCTCTCATAATCCCCTCATACTTGTCTCATATGTGACTGATTAGTTGTGCCATTTAAATACCAGAGTTCCTGCAGTTTTCTGGGCTATTTCTTTGACTACAGACCTTTCTATTAGGACTGTTAACATACTCTTGACCTACTGGCCTATAACTCCCTCTATGTCTTCCAGCATCCTCTCTTCATGGATCCTCTTTCCCTTCATGAAACTTCCTCAGAAAGGAAAGGCTTCTCTTCAATTCTTTTATTTTGCTGAGTTTTACTTAGTGTTGTTTCTCAAAATGCTTTGCCAACATGAAAACTGACTGATAGGCTCTTGAGAAGAGCTTGCTTGGGTTCCCCTTGGATTTATAGGCTCCTAACTAGTGTGCTTGGTCATTCCATCACGATTCTGTGGTTTGTGCAAAGGTACACTGATTTGGGTTATGTTTCCAAAGAAAAAGCTATTTGAAACAAATGAAGTTATAGATGAAAAACTGTTTTGGAATCAAACCAAATTGTAGTCAGAAAGTGCATTTGCAATTGGCATAAGAATTGAAAATTGGTATGTATTTTCAAATAGTCACTCCTGATCTCTGCTGAGCAACAACAGGGAGAAGCCATAGCATCTTTCCCTCCCCATTTCCATGCCTGTGTGCCCTAACTGTGATCCTTCCCCCAGCTCCTGTCAGACAAGTGGGGCTGAAGGTATAGTTTCCATCACATGCTTATAATTTAGTGAAGGTCGTTGGAGGGTGTTAGTCAGCTCTTAGGAAAGATTGATATTTCACAGAAATCTGCTGCTTTTGTCTGCAAGCACCAGGCTGCTTATAGGGACATCCTATTATGCAGCCACTGGGATGCAATGATGGGACCTGGCTAGGCCTCCACCTGCTCTACTCCCCATTTCTGATAACTCATGTCCATGGCTTTGGCAAACATTCTCACTCTGATTTGGTATGGGCCATCACAAGATAACTCACAGAACAGCAATAGGTCCTGGATATAGAGTGCAAAGTTCACAATGGTGTTTCTGAGCAGAAACCTTGCTTCTGATGGAGCCCTGGTATTTTTAGAAACGTGATCAGAATGCTCAGCCACTTTTTTCTTACTTTTGTATCAGTTGGAAGCTCAGTGCACACCCTTTAGTGGACATAGTAGTGGAGGCATTAACATAGGGGGATAAGAAGAGAGATTAATCTTGCTGTTTCATCTCTTGTTGATGACTGATGGTATGATGAATAACAGTGTGTGAGGAAGGATAGTCCTGTAATTAAAGCCCCAACTCCAGACTTGGAAAACCTCATTCAAGTTACTGCCTTTGTTACAGGTTTCCTGGGTAAGCTTCATTGTTCTTTATCTGGGAAAATATTTCTTTATAGTGAAAATATTACCCTGTCTCAGTGGGTGTGTTGGCTGTATAGGCTGCAATTTCTTTGGGAGACTGCCTTTACAGAACTTTGACTTTGCTGGGACAGTTCAGCTGGGCAGATGAAAAAAAGTGTCTGGAGTGGTGAGCTGGACCTCACTCCTCCCTGACCCAATGAGGTCTTATCTTGATGCACAGGGACTGCAGCCCTGACAAACTTGAGAAGGGAATGAACCCAGTGCTCACAGGGCACTCTCATCATTATTTAAGTTATGTGAAACTGGCCATGGGCTTGATTTCTGCTTTGGGAAATGGAAAAGATTATTATCACATAATCATAGAATTATAGAATCATAGAATTGCTTGGGTTGGAAAGGACCTTAAAGATCATCTAGTTCCAATGCTCCTGCCATGGGCAAGGACACCTCCCATTAGACCAGGCTGCTCAATGCCCTGTGTAACCTGGCCTTGAACACTTCCATGGAGGGGGCATCTGTACCTTTCCTGGGCATCCCAGTGCCTCACCACCCTCATTGTGAAGAATTTCTTCCTAATGTCTAATCTAAATCTTCCCCCTTCCAATTTAAAGCCATTCCCCCTCCTCTTATGACTGATTACCCTTGTAAAATGTCTCTCCTCAGCTGTACCCTGTTAAGTGCCATCTTGGATGTGTTAAAAGAAAATAGCCATGTGGATGTTTCTCATAAATCCATATCAGGATGCTTCCCCTCTGCGTGAGAAGGGAACCTCAGTGGTGTGAAAAGTATAAACAGAAATTGGGGTAAAATCCCAGCAGGGTAAAGCCTGGATGTGCATTGCTATTTGATTTTATGCAGCTAAGTTTTCTCCCAGGCTCACTCTTTCTTTCTTTCATTACATCCTGTATACCAGGTGTAAAGGAGAAATGGGTAACACATCCACCAGACATGTTCCTCCTTTAGATAGAAATGGGGTGATGGAGCATCAAAAAAATTCCTTTCAGAGCCTTGTGGGAAATTTCAGCCCAGATCCAGTTCCAGCATGAGCTGTGGGCTCTCCGCTGACTGGAGGCTCTTACTGGTGTCTGCAAAAGAAGTGATTCCCTTTGGTTGTGCCATCACTGCCCCCAAGGCAGAGCTCCCACTGGCACCAAAAACAGTGCATTAACCTCAGCCACTGGCAGAAAAAACACCATGTGATGGGGTCATGGGCTGCACAGGGTGGGGGATACATGTGGGGACAGGAAGCCACAGACCCCCGTGGGGCTCCCCTTCCTACACTGGGACAGGGGCTGCAGCCAGGCTGCAGATGTGCCTTTGGGAGAGGCTGGGATAAAGCAGCTGCCAGCAAGAAAGGATTAAATGATTCAGTGTTTGGAGGCTGCTCTGTTATTTAAAGGACCACACACTATTTCCTGTCTTGCCCAGAAAAGACTGCTTTTAACAACAAACCTAGGCCAACACGTTTGTTGCCTTCTCATTCTCTTCATCTATAGTTTAACATGGATGCTTTGGGCCACTCTGTAGCCAATAAGTGCAACCTGTCCATCCAGGTCACAGCATATATGCCATGATGATTACATCTTAATCAAGCAAAACTTGATATGATGCTGAGTATCATCTCCCACTATTCTGCAGGTAACTTTAGCTCTTCTGAATTTCAGTTAAAGTGACAAGGGTACAGCTGGTGGCAGGATTTGGTCTTAGTTGTCTGATCCAAGAGTGAGAGATGAAGTACCATAGCACAAAAGTGATAGCTGTGCAGGGTTGTTTGATGGATTTATTGGTAGATCACATAGAGGACGTGACTCTGCACGTAGATTTACCATTGGGTAACATATCTGATTGTGTTAAGAAAGAGTTTGACTCCCAACAGGCGCTCCCCAGAAAAGCAATGCCTACATGGTGTCTTTAAGCTCTCCAAAAGCTTCCAGTCACCTTGGATTTGGTGTGACGTACATGATGTAGTCTGTATCTGTCAGCAGTGTCCTGTTCTGATGGTTCAGTGTGTACTCTGAACTAGTGTGTCACAGTGTTTTCCACCTCTCATGTGCCCTGTAAAGAGATACCTCTCAAGCTGAAGAGGATTGCTTGGCGTAGCCATCTACTGATCTCAATAAAGCTATCAGGAGCCATGCTGGGCTAGTTTTAGGCAGAAACTTGCTGTATCAGTAAAGAGCTCAGAGAGAACTTTTTTCTTTGGTGTAGGAGCAGGTCTATAAATGCATTTGTTAAAAGTGGGCCAGTGCTTTGAGGGCTAGGCTTTGGCAAGAGGACACATCTCATAGACTGATTCACCTGCAATGAGCAGATGACAGGAAAGATGTGCTGCTGCAAGGACATCTTGTTCTGGATTCTTGGGGAGCTGACTTGTTCTGCTGTGATGTTGCACACGTTAGACTGTGTTTGATCTCCATTGCTTTCCATTGTTGCATCTCATGACCTCCATCCTGGACTCATTTCAGCTCTGGATCATCTGCATCTTGCTGTACCTGGCTGTCAGAGCTGGGCTCTGGGTAGGCAGTGGTACCCACTGTGCTACACACAGGGCTGGGGAGCATCCATGAGCCGTCTGTCCCACTGCGACATGCTATGGTGACAGGTCCATTTTACTCTCTGCTAGGCTGCCCATGCAGAGGACAAGTAGTGTCTGTTGTCCTCAATAAAAGAAAAAAACATTAGGCCACAATATCTGTTTTGGATTCGTATACAAATAGCTCACACGCTACTGCTAAGCACACCAGGTTAAAATTAGTGGTCTTCAGAGTATTTTAGCACATACTTGTTAAATTTTACCCAGAGACTGAACTATTTCTGTTTGAATTAAAAAAAAAATATTGGGGGGAGGGGAGGAAGAAAAAGATGTGAATTCTTTCTTAGCATTTTAACTGGCCACTTGATATATCCATCTCGCTGCTAATAATGGATGGGGCCTTGCCCATTTTGAGGTTTGAAGAGAGATTGCTGTTTGTGCAAGTGCATTTGCTTTGCATGCAAATAAGAACGTTTATTGTCTGTTGTTTGTTTTTCACAGAAGTGTAGCTTTTTGCGTCTCCACAATAACTGCTGTCAGCCCAAGAGCAGGCCTTGCAGGAAAGGAAAGGTTTGTGAACATCCCATGGGCTGAAACTAAGTGGCATCAGCTATTCAGCAGGAGAGCAGTGCACATCTGCTCCAAAACTGGCTGTGCTGCAGAACAAAAGAGGACTGTATTGATCTGATAGTTTATTCTCATTGATGTTTCTATCGATCTGCTATTCCCTGATGATATCTTACTGCTAAAGCCAAAGGGCAGCATTGGAAAGGGTCAGCACTGAAGGCAAAATGTTACCAAGATGAAACTGTAGTGCAGTTTTCCTTGGAGTAAACACAGTTTCTCAGTCAAATCTCAGACAAGATATTTCGGCTGGGTCATTCCAGGTCTCTTCAACCTGATTTTGTATCTCAGCTGAAGGACGATCAGCCAAAGCCTACACCTCTGAAGTCACCACAGATTTAATATTGTGATGCAGCCTTGGCTGAGTGCTGCTTGAAAGAGCAGAGTGGTATGGATTGAATTACCTGCAACATATTAGTTGAAATCGCCTATTCAAGAACCGCAGGGCCTGATGCAGCTCAGCTTTCAGGGGAGGTTGATAACATCACAGCCTGTGGTAGCATAGTTCTAGGTTTTAATTTGGAATTCATTATATCATTATCAGTGCTCAGGGTTCCAGGTCACTTAGGAGCTGCTAATGGGATCTCAAGCAGTGGGGCTGCCGGCTCCGCTGGCTTTTGTACAACAACTTGCCATGGTTTGGGACTCTGGCGTAGGCAGCCATGGCATGGAGCAACCATCTTTTAGTGACCCTCCTTTGGTATGCTGGGGGTGCTGTCCATAGGAGTACCCCACAGATGCTTTAAAACTAGTATAAAACAAGGAACGTGAACCAGATGGCTTCTCTAGAAAATGAAGACTGGATTTTTGGTTAGGTGGTGTATCTTCTGGTAACTTAAAATAGCTTCCTTTCTGTTTGTTGAGGCAAATAAGACAAGACATTAATATGCGCATCCTAGCAGTAAATAGGTTTCAAACAGGCTTCTGCAGTGCTGGGGGAGGATATTAGGACAGCGTGTTTTTCTTCACTGATGTGCCAGCTAGTATGCAGAAAGATTCTGCTCTTACAACACAGGGAAATCATTGGAAAGTTGAGGAAAAAATAAGCTTTTTCACTAGTACATAGACAGAAAAAAAGGTTGATACAGAATACAAAACAAATCATAGTATTGTTTCTAATTCAGTTAGATCTAATGCTAAAACCTACACATTTGGAGGAATGGGTTTTGGAGTGGGCCAGTTATACACATAATGGAGCTCTAGAAACCAGGTGGATTATATGTAAATGAAATGCTGTTTACGTTGACCCATTCTTTTTTTTTTTTTTTTTTAAATTTATTGTTATTTTCCTGGTCCTTGACTTTGCACATTTATAAAGACAGGCTTTTAGAAATTACGTTTCATGAAAAAATCCACTGGGCTTTTCCACAGAGCAGTTAATGGCTTTTATGAAAATGTTTACCTAATCTGAGATGATGTTTTCAGTCTCATGAAACCAGCGCTGAACAGCGCTGGTGCCATCTCCTCTCTGCAGAGCACATGGGAAAATGAGGAGTTTTGCCTTGTTTCCTGCTTTTGTGTACAGTAAAGTAGACTTCAATTAAAAACAGGAGGATTGAATGAGTAATTTCTTAATGTATCCAGTCAGCAAAAGAGAAATGAATGTATCAATTAGACAAACCTGATTAATGCTAGGAGTATGTCCTCCCTGTCCACATAATGCATTGACAGCCTGTCTTCTGCTAAAATATACCCTGATAAACACAGGCAGTAACTGATCTATATTTACCTTCTTGATTTATGAGAACAGAGATCAGCAAGGACTCTGAAGCATATGGTTCAAGCATGTTTCTCATGGCTTATACAACTCATGGTTAGAAAATGCCCCATGTTGCAGGCAAGGGAGGAGGCAAGGGAAAGCCCCCTCTCCATCCCCTCTTCAGCTCCTCGAGGTGGGTGTAAGTCTTCAGTTGTCCTCAACACACAGCACTGGAGATGACATTTACCTCTGGGATCTACCAAGTGTTGTCACCCTCGTCCACAGTCCTCTAGTTTGGGTATTGTATAGATTTTATATGGCCTGTGGAAAATACAGTATTTCAACTGTGCTTTGATGACCTGCATCGAGCCTTGAGCCAGGACTTTGGGCTCTTTTCCTTGCTGCAGGAAAAGGAAATGTGCTGCGGCTCAATGGTTTCTCTTGGGGATGAAAAGGACCCCAGGTGCCCCAGTCACACTCAGGACACACGGCATGTCCTGGGGCCTTGTCAGGTTGGGCAGATAATGGCAGGTAGTTTGAGCCATATGGGAGCAAGAGAAAGCAAGGAAACAAACCCAAGCAGTGGAGGAATCATGCAATGCCACAAAGGGAAGGAGGGAAAGCGCTCTGCTAATCTTTCAGTCATCATCTCTTACATACACAGTATCACAAACAATTAAAAAATCCTAATGCCTTATTATTTTCCCACTGGCCTAATTAAAATGGTTTTAATCCCAGTTTCTTATTGTCATTTCTGTTGTGCTGGCTCACAGACGGTGGGTGCAGCACTGACTTTTCTGCAGCCCTGATGGCTGGGGTTGATCACTGAGTCTTTCCTACTGAGAAGCATCAAGCTGAGCAACCAGGAGGAAAGCTGCTCTGTGCTTTGTGACATTGGTTGCTGATGATCCAGAAGTTGCTCCTGTGTGGTGGCATCAGGGAATAGAGGGGGCCTGCCTGGCTTTCACTGATGCCCGCTGCCTGCACAGAAGCAGCCCATAGCAAGGCTGAGCACAGGCGGGAAGAACAGGAGTACCAATGGTAGCCAAATGGATTGAAACCAATACGCTTTCCAGAGAAGATCTGTTCTTAAAGGAGGAATTAAAATTCATCTTCCATTAACAACTTTATAGTGATGATAGAAGATTACTTCTAGTTCAAGATCTGAATGGAGACTTTGATGCTAATTTCAGTGCTGGGCAATTTCCTGGGGTGTTTTTATTGTACATATAGGAGTAAGGAGAGTTACACATAATGACATCTTGCTGTATGATAGCACATATTATACTGTGTAACAGTTATTTACCCCCCACCTCCCCTGCTGACTAACGTTTGTATAAACATTCTCCATATAGCTTGAATTCCCACTCTCCTTTCATGCTCACTGGGGATTATGACCTGCCTGGTGCTCTGTGCTGCACATAGGGCATGTGGTGCCCAGCAACACCAGTTCCTTAAATACCCTATAGATCTGCAGGCCTGCAGGCAATTTTTATCATCCTGTGCCCACACCAATCCACAAAGCCAGTTCATCCTGGGCTGTCTATAAAGTTTCTGGTGTTGATGCATACAGGAGGGGATGCAGGAAGATGCAGCTGGCTGGGTGTTTTATTCTTTCCAATTTTGACTCTCCACTCTGGAAATAGCTGTTTAGCAGAGTAATATCTCTTTCTTTGCTAGGCACTACTCTGTAGGTCTCATATGCTTTGATACAGGTGCTGTGGAGCAATACCAGCCACTGCTGGGTGACTCATCCCAGGCTGTTCTTGCTTCTTCCACAATCTTGTGTCCAGAGAAGTGCACCGTGAACAAGGCACTGATTCACAATGTGTGTATTTCCTTTTTTTTTAGCGAGAAACTCCAGTGTTTTGTTGACACAGACACAAAGCAAGTATCTGTTCATTTACAACTCCCAAAATGAAGCTAAATTACTCAGAATAAATAGAATATCAAAGCAACAGCTGAGAAAACCCAATCTCCTGATGAATATTCTAGTCCTACTTGGAAATGCAGACATTCAGCCTAATGATTTTCTCAAATATAACCAAGACCAGCCCTACCCACCCTCCCAAGTCCCTGTTTATAGTGCTTATCCAAGGCTATCCTCCATTTTTTCTGGGTTTTCCATGACTTGTAAGATATTGTTTCTTTCTGGGTGTGAATTGTCTGAATACATTCCCAAGTGGAATACCAGTCAGTCTCCACACAGCAGTGCAGCAGCTCTGGTTTGAATTGATGAAAACAAACGAGCGCTTAAATTGAAGAGTCATTTGACATTGTGCAGTTAAGGGAGATGTTCTTCGTTGTGATAATGATTTTGAAGGCAGGCAGCAGGGTACAGGCAGCCCACGTTGCTGTTGGCGAAAGAAGAGTAGCAGGTGAGTGATGGCCCCAGCAGTCTGTGCCCAGCCAGGAACTCATGGTCAGTTCCCCTCTGCAGGAGGAGGAGCGGGTATCTATGGGGAGTAAAGGCATGCATACCCAACACTGGAGCAGAAATCTAGAGCCAGAGCCATACCTTCTCAAGGGAAATTGTGATTTTTCTCTGGTAGGAAGGACCGCTGAATAATATACAACTGCCAGCAAGTACCAGGAGGCCAAATTCAGCAGTTGAATCATATATGCTTAAATCAGAGCTGAATTTGCCCTGCTTGTTCTGCTTTATTTGTGCCCTTTCCCAACATTTCCCCCTGTTGAGGTTGTAATTTTCTGTCAAAATGTAACTACAGAGCTGTGCATTTTAATCTTGTGTAATTACAGTTCTGGGGAACTTGGTCATCCCCTGCCTCACACATCCACCATTCCCCCCTGCCCCTGCAGAAGCAGATTGTAGTGTTCTTATGGGAGGTGGCTGAACGGGGGTCTTGTTCTCAGAAGCCTTTCTTATTCCTCCCACTATTATTTTTAGATCCCTGACTCGAGGTTCACTGCCAGAGACAACCTCCTCCCCAGCACTCCCCCCAAGGCAGGGAGGGGGTGACATGAAAGGCACTCCACACCCACCTTCAGAGCAGATGTGACTCAGCCTGCAGTTTGGGGGCTCTTTGTTTAATTCGGAGGAGGATGAGTCACAGGACACAAAGGCAGAAGCTCAGCTGGCAGGAATCAGCCGATGGCCTCACAAGTCAGCTCAGCTGGGCTGATTCACGCTGGTAAGAGTGTCTACACTACAGCTTCCTACAGCAATCCCACCCACCCACTGCATGTGCTGGGTAAACACCATAAATACAGGGCAGCTGATCTGAGAGCTATGAATTGCGATCAAGTCGATTGTGAGGGAGATAAATTAAATAAAATCTTCTTGGTCAATATAAGGGACTTGGAAAACAAAACCCTTGTCAGATTTCTACAGTGAGGGCAGTGGGATATTTCCAGCCAATATCAGGGAAAAGCAAATACACTGCATGCAAGTACATCACCTACAGCCTAACAGCTCTGACCTGTGATTTTACAAATCAAGCCAGTGAAACACAGTTTGGCTGGATGAGAGCTTAAACAGGAGACACAGGTGAAAACAATGGTCTGATTTGCTCTTTGTGGCTGGTCACTTTGATGCTAGCTGGGGTTGCACCTTACCCCATCAGGAGATTATGCTTCAACCAGCTGTAGGCACCACCCTAAAGAAGGTGTGCAGGGGACATCTAAGTCTGGTGGAAGCAGCAGAGGAAACCTCCCTGTGTGCAGCTGCATCCCAGCAGGATGTGGTGAGTCCTCCTTGTCCAGCAGCATGGTGTGGGATGTGAGGTGTTGCAGTGAGTTTCTTCTGTTTTTCAATTTTAAATACCTTTCTTTAGAGGAACAAAAATGCTTTTTACAAAACTTGGTTTTGTTATAAGCATGGAAGGATGGCAGTCATATGTGGAGAAAACCAAGTGAAAAACAATGTTTCCTGCATTTGTTTTATTGAGAACATAAGGAGGATTTCTGGTTTTACTTATTTTTTGTCCCCAGTGTTGCTCTTGGTTTCTGTACGTTCAATGTGTTTAGTCCACTCACACCTTAATTTTCCTTGCTTGTTTAGCTGAATGTTGTATTCTCCTTCATTCTCTAAATCATGTCTGATTGCTGCATCCCACAGATGATGCAACTCAGGGTCAATAATCCTCTGCTGGAGAAACTGCTTCTGGCAGGTTAGAGACCCTACCAAACAAAAGCTACCTAGGGAGTGGTGTGCATTGGGCATGGTTCATAGCACCTTCTTGAATGGGAGATGGGACGTGACTCAGAAGGCAATTCCTGCATACACTGTCCAAAAACTATCACCAATGAAAAAAAAATTTTGTGTACTAATATAGAAGTGGAATTGCTATCAGCTTTGTACCAGTTTGGTTGTAAAATAAGCTATTGGCTGCTGCTAAGAAACAGTTTCAGTCTTGTTCCCATCCTGAACTGAAAACCAAGAGAATTTTATGTGGAGGGAGTGCAAGAGCAGAGACGAACTGTTGAATAACAGCAGTTTACACGCAACAGGTCTGTTATCTTTGCATAACCTGTTATCCATTACACTAGTGGTAACTACTCTTGTCAACCATCTGCTTACAGATCCTTAACTAAGAACTGTTATTTATAGAAGAGATTGCAAAAGGGCACCTCAGAAAACAAAATAAGTCAATTTGACATCTTGACAGGCATTTCTATTGGGTCATGTGGACAGTAGGCCCACGCCAGAACTAACCTTTTTCTTGACGACAATACTGAAAGATAATGGAAGCTATGCTGGCTTGAAGCACACAAAATGGCCATGTCCTTCTTGCTCTTTCAACCTGACCTACCTTAGCAAAGTTATAACAGGAAATGGACGTGTGCTCTTGTCCAAAATTCCTGGGGGAAGCAGGGTGAGGAAGCCCAGGCTGTGTGGATGAGTGCAGAGGACCCTATTGGATTTTGACAGAGCAGGATCAAGATGAAAGCCTCCTGCTCTGGGCCAGGATGGGGTTTTGCTCAGTGGAGCCAGATGGAGTGTTTCCATTAACTGTACCAACCTTCTTAGCATCTCTACTTTTGTGGCTTACAGGTAAGTGACTCCTTCTTGCAGTCTTCATTTCCTACAGGCTTCTGAGCAGGAAAGATGTTGTGCTTGTAGAGATCTTCTTCACAACATTCCGCAACATTCTTGTGGAAAAGAATGCTTTAGAAAAGAATAATAATAAGCTGTTACTTAGGTTTTGACTGAAGACTTCGTTGCAGCCACGAAAGACCTTACAAAAGAATGTTGTAAGCATAATTGTTGGCTTTTTGAGCAAGGATAAAAGTTTAAAATACATGGCATAGAGTGAACAAAAACAAACCAGAACAGTCCTGCTGTCAAGTGCCCAGTGCACGCAGGAGAGAGGCGAGAGCTTGTGGCAAACGCAGCACATCGCTGGCAGACTTCTCCTGTTGGGTCTGTAAGTACTTGTCCAAAGCCCATAAAAATCAAGGGGCTCCTATGGAGATCCTTGACCTTGGGATTAGGCAGGATGTAAAATAGGAGGATATGTATAGTGATAACATGTTTTGAAAAAGCTATGCAAATGATGTTAAAATACACGATTTAAAATATTAGCTCTGGCAGGGAAAGATTGTTGAAGTTTCAGTCAAGGGGAACAAATATTCAATAAATTAAAAAGTCAAGAGCTGGCTTTAAAACAGTTGCTTTGTAAGCAAATGTTCCTTCTTGTGGTCGGCATGAAATGTGCTTTGGGAAGGGATAAAGCTCAGCTATTGTTTTAGGGGGTAGATATTGGCATCAAATCTGCCTGGAGAAATGGCTCAAGTCTGCACTTTTGTTGTTGCTCAGGAATCTGATGGAGGTTCAGCAACTCTTCTTATTTTTTTTTTTTTTAAATAGAGGGGATCTTCCCAGAAGGGAGCTGTAGTCTGTAACTGTAGGAGAAAAACTGTATCATTACAGCCAGGTCAGAGCCCCCTCAATACCAAACCAGCACAATTATAAGCAAGGGTTGACTCACTTTTTAAAATGAAAATCCATATCTAGTCCAAGATGTCAATTGTTGGCTTTTTTAAAGCTCATTTAAAAAAAAAAAAAGCTGTAAATATCCATGTCTCTGCTTTCAAAGCAACATCCAGAGCATGTAACACTATTTTCTGTGATGTTTTCAATTACCTGGTAAATCTGCAGTGCTTTTATCAACCATGGCTTAGTCTCTCTGGGAGGAAGGAGGTCACAGATTACAGGAGGAGCTGGCAAAAAATAGTCAGTTTTGGGAAGGACAAATAACACTTAATGGCAAGGAGCAAATTTATAAAACCAAAAAAACTGAAACAAACAAAGGAGCTCATCAGTGGAAATTTCCTCTGGGCAGAATAAGGTTGGTTCAGGTTTTTCTTCCCCTCCCAAGTTCAACATTTCCAGCATCTCGCACAATTTCTTTTCTGTTTTTAACATTTAATGAGAGCTTTCCTGAGTTCTCACCTGAGCACCCAGTGGTTGAGCTAAGGGAAGGGGAGGTCCCAACCATGCATTTGAGACCTACCCTAAATATGCTGTGCTTGCGTGAATTCTCCCAAAGCTTCTGAGTATGCAAAATCTTGACTCAGATCTTGAGGCATGTTTTTGCTTGCCTTGCTTGTCCCTGAGAGGCTAATCCATAGTCCAGAGAGAATAAACTTCAGCCAAATAGCAAGCAGAAGTTAAGGAAAGAGAAGCAGTAAGTACAGATTGGAAATAATAGATTAATAAAACCAAAACCAGAGTTAAATTACCACGTTGCTTAGTGAATTTGATTAGGTAGCATTTTAAAATTTCTTCTTGCTTTTCCCCTAGCTAAGCATATCTGCTCCCTGCCTGCAGTTAGCAGCTGGCAGGGGGTACCACACTTTCTCGAGCAACAAAATCAACCAGCACATTCATTGGATCAGTATGGGCAAGGAACAAGTGAATGGCAAACACTTTGTTCTGGGCATACGCAATGTTCCTGATGTCCACACCAGACCCTGCCCTGCCCCTGAACTTTAAGGACTTTTCCACTACCTTTATAACTACCTGCCTCTATGACTGAGCTTCTGCTTTTGGAGATGAACTCAGTAATGCTTGCAGAGTGAAACTGGTGACCTGAGGGTCCTCTGTTTTTTCAAACATTTACAAGAAAAGCAAGGCACATTAAAAGTTTAACTTCTGTTTTCAAATGATTGAAAAGATTCTGGAGTAGGAGAAATTAGTCTTACATTGCTGAAGAACCCTGAATTTGATTAGTTCCTGCTCTGCTTTTCTTTTCTCTGGCTGAAAATTAAAAAAAAAACAAACCTCGAAGTATTTCTCTTGCAGAAACTATTTATTTGCACAGTGTAATAGGAAAACACTGGGATGTGCTTTGCCCCATTTTCAGGTTCTGTGTTAGGGACTAACAACTTTGTGTTGCTCTTTCCTGCCTGGATCTTTAATGTTCAACTTCCTCTATGATTTTTGCCAGCTGGGTTTTTTCAACAGAACATTTCTATATCAGAAGGAGATCACTGGCCTCCTGTCCCACGTCCTGTCCTCCGTGTCACTCTGACTGTGACTCTGGAGTCTGGCATTGGAGGACTCCACCTTGATCACAGAGGTATGGGCAGCGACTTCAGGTGCATTGATGACCACCCTGTGGGTTGAACTGACCTGGCCATGGGGTGTCTGGGGAGGGACTGCCAGCTCTGATTGACAAACCTGTTGTGAAACCTCGTGAAAGGTCAAGGCAAACTAGGAACAATCTCGGTGAGAATCAGCTCTGTTTAATAGCAGGAAGCTGTGAATGGTGAGCTCATCTATCACAGCTCTCAAGAGCAAAAGAAAATGATACAGAATTCCTTCTGGCAATATTGCTAAGCTGCTACCCCATTGCTCATCCACAGTGTCTCCTTGCAGTTACTTATTTTTATTGAGTGCACTAAAAAGCTAAGAAAAATTTCTGTCTTTCTTATCTAATGCAGTTGCTTTACTTCCCGTCCCTGTTCACATATCTGCTCCCTGAATCCCTCAACCTGTCAGGGCTCTGCTGAGAGTTACTTCACGCAGGTAAAGGGGCCTTGTTGGGTAGCACTGGAGCTGAAATCTTGTATGTAGCCATAGGTTTGGGACAGGAGAGTCGGGTGGAATTTTTCAAGGACGACGTTGAGTGAAAAAAATGTGTGTCTGTGACCTTAGGGCTGTCCCCTAAAGCTTTCCTGCAAGTGGATACCATTGACTGCCAGCTCTCTGGAAGAACAAAACTCTGACAAGTAAAGCACTGTAAATCTATACTGGTGGGAGCAGTGTTTATCTGCTGCATCTCTCTGCTGATTGCTGTGACCACCCTGTGGGCTTTGGCAAAAGCTGTATTGGGCAGACTATGGGGATGATAAATGTGAAGTGATCAGAAGAGAGCAACACAGCAGGTTTGTTGTCCTGAGGCTAATTAGGTGATGGTTCAGAGGTGGCTGGGGAGTGTTCAAACTTGGTGATCCGTTGGAGGTAATTGCACATACCTGAATCAGGAGGGTTTACTATAAATGCAGAAAGACTGTAGGGCAGTAGAAACTAAGAAATGTTGATTGAGTGTTTGCAGACAAAGTAGTGTGCATGCAGATGGACAAGTATGAGTGACATCTAAATGCTGGAAAGCTATGCAGGACTGGCAGATGGTAGAAGGCATTTTCCAAAACGTTTTACTGCCCTAATTTCTCCCTTTGCAGTCCATTGGATTCCTGTCAGAGATTCTTTTTGAGTATGGGGTTAATATCCTGAAACAATAATATGAATTTAGTGATAATAATAGTGGGGTTTTTCCCCTCAGAAGCAGTCAGTACTTTCCTTTTGAGCCATTTGGATGGAATATTTCACTGCCTCAATCTTTTCCTCTGGAGTTACAGTAGATGTGTTTTTTCCCTTCTGTAAAAGACCTGACTAATTGCAATGCAGAATGTCTCCGATCGTGCAAACAGGGCTAGCCTTGGGCAAAGCTCTGCTAATGCCTGTGAGGAACAGCCTCCATCAATCTCTTGCCTGTTCTGTACACGCAGAGAACTGTTGTACAGTGCTTGTAACACCACACTGTGCTGTGAGAAGACTGTTTTGGAGATTAATGATATAACTGAATTGTTTAGCAAGGAATGAAGAAGTGTAAAGAACTTAAAGGAGGGGAGAATGAAGTGTTTTCTCATAACTAACAGCATCAGCATAGGGTCAGAAATTACTAGTCATGACTCTCCTAGCCCAGCTTGCTGCTCTGTAATGTGTTGGGTTTTTTTCTAGGTTTGAAAAGAGCTGGTTGTAAATCAGTTTCTTATGCTGAAGTTGCAGCACACATTGTGTAATTCCCTGGTGGTGTCTGGGGGTGAGGGATTGAACCACTGCTCTTTGTGCCTCAGCCATGGAGCAGCCTTCCTTTGCAGAGCTGAGTGCTGGAGCACAGGGGAAAACGGCACTTCAGCTTTGGAAAACTGGGATTTTGGGATATTTGTTATCACAAATGTACCATGGCCATTTCCCTCTGTATTTGCTGTACTCTGGCCAAACCACAATGGAGCCATGGTGTTGTTCCTGCAGAAATATTGTGCCTATGGACACCTCTGCTGAGGCCACTGCAGCACTGCTTGCAGGTTAAATGTCTTCAAGAACTGGGAAAGAGCTCAGCACCCAAGAAAATCCAACTGACTGTACAATAGACTGGAAAATTTTCAAGAGGTTTCACTTTCATATAATCCTGAACTTCGTAGAAATACAAACTTTGAGTTAGAGGATGGTGGGTTTTTTCCCATTGCTCCATTTAATTTTATAACCTTTCAGTGGTTAAGTGCTCCCTGCCTCTGTTTCCCTGCTTGTAAAATGCAGATGGTATTGTATCACATGGACAATAGTAGTCATTTAATGTTTTTTGAAGTACTTTGAGCAATAAAGAAGAAAAGCCACCTTCAGAGGTTTTAAAACATTCTGTAACATAGTGCTTGGCCTGGAGAAGTGAAGGACTAGGTAAGATGAACACCAGAGGAAAGGTGCTAAAGATGTTACAATGCAAAGTCCAGCTCTGGGTCTGTGTTGAACACTCCCTTGGCGTTGCTGTGAGATCTCTACAGGAAGCAGATGCTGGAACAAGTGGTGAACAGTTTGAAATAAATGACTTTAATTTAAGTTGGTCTCTTAACCAGGACTGTGGTGCCCTTCAGGGAGGATGACTTCTGAGGCACCAGCAAAAACTGATGGCTGGTGGCAAGCCCAAGCAGCTCTCTTCTTTTGGCTCCTCTTCTCACTTCTTCAGTACAGGTTCTCCTTGTTCAGTCTCAAATATTAATCTCCAATGCAATATAAAGAATGCAAAACCATATCAAGGAAATTGAATATGGCATTAGTCATTCCTTAGGCAAGAGTTGTGCCCAAGGAGGAGGAAATAAACAGAGCAAGGCACCATGCCATGGTTTCTGTATGGTGCCAAGGCAGCCAAAGCCCAAATCTCCTTCACTGCTGCTCAGGGTCAGCAATACGTTCAATAATGTTGACAGTCAGTGTCAATTTATCCCACCCTCTTAATTCTTCCTCTCACTCATTCCATGAGGGATTAAGTGAGGAAATACAATAACGTGGTAGATTCTTGTACAAGAATTATTCAGATTTTCCTATCAACTGCATCAAGAAGGTGTTACAACCGAAAAACTTCCAAGATTAACCCAAAGAGTGCAATATTCTGCTAAACTCAGAAGCCTTTAATCACTTTTTGCGTTTGGATTTAATGATACTTTCACTGATACAGGACCATTAATATTTGGCAACAAGTGGTTACCTGAATGGGACTTTGAGGTTACATTTGTGCTTGTATTCAAGGAGTTTGAAGTCATGTTCACTGGTGCATTGATACTATCCAGTTGTTAGAGTTGTCCATGGCACTCTTTCAGCTCATGCCAGGCAGCAATCCCTGGGCACAGTTGAGAAGTCAGTATGAGTCAATCCTTCCTGCAGGCAATTTGTACACAGCCTTTTTGTTTTGCTTGTTGAGAGAGTTAAGCCTTATGGATATGGGTCATCCTGTGCCAGCTGGCCAATGTCTGAGAGAATGGTCCCAAGCATATTTAGTTTATTAACAGAGAGGCAGCCTGATTGAATTAATGATTTGCTTACTGGGTATTGATGATTCTTTCAAGATTTGGTCACTTGGAGACAATGAATCTTTGCTTTAATAAAAACTTCTAGATTTGACCCAAACTAAATTAGTTCAGATAAGTCAAAAAAAAACAGGAACAAAAGGCCCAGAGGGCCTCATAGAAAATATAAGTTTTGTATGAAGGGTTATCAAGGCAGCCTTTTCATTGTCCTTATTCTTTTGGTGTTCCAGTGAATACATTGGGCAAATACCAAGGAAATATTTTTGTCAACAGAAAATCCACAGATAGTCTCAGAAGGGTAACTCTAAGAAATTTGTTGATAGTGTGTTCTGCCTTGGGTAGAAACTGCTGAGCATTACTTACAGTACTTAAACTTGCTTCCTTCATGTTGCACAACTCTAATCACTTCAGAGTGTTAATGTAAATGAATTAGGAACAAGATTAAAATTGTGCTTGGGAGTGAAATATGTTCTTTCTGATGAAGCATAAAATTATTTGTCTCTCAGCAAAGGCCCAGGTGAACTGTTGTTTATAGAGGGCTCTCAGGATTCAGGCATTGATGATTTTAGTCCAGATTTAATAAAAAAGTATAGAAAATATTTGTAATATATTCAGAACCATTGTGTGATGTTTTGCTTGTTGAGAGTTGTGTTGCTTGCTGCAAGATAACTCCAGGATATCCTGGGTGTTTCCTCTCCACTGTTGCTTAGCTTGTAATGGATGGCTCTTTCCATGTTGGGAACAGAGCACCTTCTTAAGACAGGTGAGAAACTATGTGATTTGAAAACTGATTTCAGCAAGGCAGCTGTTGTGCTGGCAGTAAAGATGAGAGCATGAAAGCACACAACCCATGGGCAGGAGAGCAGGAGTAGCTGTGCCTAAGCTTGAGGGAAATGATAAGGCAGAGTAAGAAACCAGTCTGTTTTAACCCCCTGCCTCTCATTGTTATGTTTGTATGGATAAATGAATCGGGCCTTGTTTCAGATACTTATGTTGTTTTGGAAAATGCAGTGACAAGAAAATACATAGAGAAACATCAAAGTTAGTAACTGTCCTTAGAAAGATGCCTGTTTAATTTCATTCAAAATGACCTTCGCGTTAACTTTTGCCAGACAGAATAAGACCAGTAAAATCAATAAAGAATGGAGTCAATAGTCACTTACGTTTAGGTATCTGAATCACTCCATGAGTCATGACTAATCCAAGACATTTCTTTGGGAAGAATCCCTGGAGTTCATGCCAGGGTAAGGCAGATGTGTGGGGCAGGCAAGATGCATCGTCTTCAGAAAGTGCAGTCATCTGTCACTGGCTGCAGAGAACTTGGATGTTGTCTTAGTCTAGACAGGAACATTTCAGGCAGCCACTTCTAGTTGTGTTATGACATGAAGCCACCCTGAAGGTGGTGGACTTGTTAGCATTGGGTTTAAGATTGGACTTGGTGATCTTCAAGGTTCTAGCTAAATGATTCTATGATTCTATACCTGCCTTTTGTCTGAGCAGAGATGAAGCCAGTGACAAGGCTGGGGGCTATGCTTGGGGCAAAGGGTAATGAAGTCCAAAGACCATCTAGGCAGCAGTAATGTACTGCTGGAGGACCACCAGAGTAAAGGCACCTCCTCTTCCAAATGATCTGACAATGGTCTGTTTTATGGCTGCTGTTCTCAGTAAGTTCCCAATTGAATATATTTATGATTTACAGTAGCTCTGCTAATTCATGCTTTTGTAGTTGGGCTGCAGCTCGGTGTGCAACAATTAGGTGTAGCCTGGCAGGAACACGTGCCAGAGTCATTAGTGTGTGTTTCTTGGCTGTTGTAGGGAATAGGTAGTTTTCACAATGGGGTTTGCAATTTTATACTGAAATTAAATATCTAGAAAATAAGTGGTTTGCAGTTTAAATCCAAGTATTTCCAAGCAGGTAAGGTTTATATTATAAAGATTGGTAGGATTGAGTCTATAGGTAGGTTAATGCCTTGGGAAGAACCGGAAGAGGTTTGCAGATCACAGCTCAGAGGCTGAGCACCCCTTCCCTTTGGTGGGGTTACCGTCTCCATGACCAGATCACCCCTACTCTGCAGGCATACTTGGTTTCTTCCGTGCAAAGTCAGCTGGTTAATTTATTCTCCAGAGCAGAGATCAAACACTTCTTGTGAGTCTTAGTGGGTCTGTGACCATTCTGTGCTCAAAGGCTTTAGGAAAGTGTTTTTTTATTTTTGTGATAGCTACTGGGCATTAGACTTGTGTAAGGCTGCAGTGAGAGAGTGAAAGTCATCAGATCCTGCTCAGAGGCTTTACGAATGAGCTAAAGGTCTTAGGGCAGTGAGGAATTGAACATGCAGATCCTGGTGTCCTCATCATCCTCCAAATGCAGAGTATCATACTCCTTTCTGCTCATTTAGAAATGTTTTATGAGTTCAGAATGATATTCAAGTGGTCACCTGAGCCTGTAGGCTGCCATCTTTTCATGTGAGTCTTTTGCTTTGGCATTAGGTTTGGTTGGTATCTCAGCCTGCAATAAGGTAGATTCACCATGAAGAAATCCTTGAGCAGTGCCAACCCAAGGCCTTTTCAAGCAGCTGTTAAGTAGCCCACTGCGCTAATATGCAGTGTAAGCATCATTAAAGCTCCATGGAAGCATCTAAATCTGCTCCCAAAATAACCCCAAATCAGCATTTTTCCCAGATGAGTGAGGGGTGTTGGCTGGGGTTATAGATTTTTTTTTTTTTTATGGATACTGTCCTGTCTTCCAGTTCTCTGTGGTGTTTTTTTTTTTTTTTGATCAAGCTTATTCAAAGGGTGGAGAAGCCTTGCCAGACATGACGGTGTTGGCTTAATTTCCTTCTGTGTAATCACTTCTGTACTTGTTTTTCATTAAAATTTATATCCATTTCATCTTTGCAAAAACAAATGTGTCTTTCTGAAGATATGCCAGGACAATAAAAAGAATACTGCAAGGCCACGGCGATGTCATGGACGGTCTTCATGGGCCATTTACTATGGAAATATCTGTGGAAGCATTGGATTAGCCTTGCAAGGGATAAACTGGACTTCCAGGGGCTGACGTATGCTCAGCTGTGTATCAGCCTCTCCTGTGCATAATCAGCATCGTAAGGTTTTAATTGCAATTCCATGTCTTGAAAAGTTTGACAGTGTTTAATGCCAAATAATGGAGGTTAGCTCTTCTTTCATCACTTTAGAAAAAAGTTCCTAGTTATAAAGTCTGGCAAAGAAGCTAGAAGCATGACTCCATATGGTGGATCTTCATGGATCGTGGGGACCACAAATCTCACTTTTGAGAGTGTGAGCTCTTCTGTTCATCTCAAGGAGAAACAGTTATGAAGCTCAGAGTAAAGGATGAGGATGTTCCTATCTGTATTTAAATGCCTTTTTGTTTTCACCTGCCAGTGGTCTGTGCAGTGATAGCTGCTGGGAGGAGTCAAGGTTTGCCAAGGGTGAGAGAATAGGCGCTAAATCTCTGCTGAAATGTTATATCTCAAAGTAGGGCTGAAGGAGGCTGGAAGCCCAAACTGGCTCTGCTATTAAAGTCTAAGTTGCCTCTTACAGAGTATGACTTAAATTCTCATTTGTCCAATCTCTGACTGTGGAGTGGGTAAGAAGTGGTATAGTTAGACACACAGTTCAGAACAACATTGGATTTAATATTCCAAATATTTCGAAACAAGAAAACTTTCCATATCAGCAACTCGAATGCTAATTAGAAACAAAGATCTTAAAATATACCGGGGACAGGTTTAAGTCAAGAAGAGCTTTCTGCACTTCAGTTTACTGGAAGCAGTAGAAAAAGTAGTACTGTGGCAGTGAAGCATCTTGAAATCTAACCTTCTCAATGATCCTCTCTTCACTGTTACCACCATGGAGGGGAAAGAACAGTTTAATTCAATCCTTTAACCAAAGTCCTTTTACTGGCTGGATTCTCTGTTTCCTCAAGGCAAGGAAAGAATGCATTCTTCCAACCTCCCAGCTTTTGCCTGATGGCAAGAACCAGCAGAAGGACCCAAAGGAAGGCTGCTTTTCCAGATCCCACTTGCCCTTCTAAGTTTTCTATTTTCTCCACCTCCAGTAATAACACTCCCAGAGTCAGTCCAATCCCTCTCACCTCACAGGAGAGACTGAATCCTGTGTTCTTTGCCTTCACCTGCAGCAGGCTGGGGCAGCCTTGAGCATTCCAAAGATACAGTCGGGAGAGAGTCATACACCCTCCCTCTGGAAGTGCTAAGGGAACAAAGCAAAATTCAAAATGCAATCTCTTAGGACAAAGACGGAAAAGATTAGATGCACTGGTTTGGATCTTTGAGCTCTTCTAATGGGAACTCAAATTTTGTGATTTTAGGAAGAATGAGTTTTTGAATAGCCTCTGAAAGACTTTTTGAAGTTTGATGCCTTGCAAGGCAGAGGTGACAGATACTATGTACAGCTGAAACCACATGGGAAAAGGGTGACCGCATTCAAACCCACCCCTCGGGGTTATTCTGTCCAGGACACTAGGGTTAAAGTTCTTACAATCCAGTGCATTATATCTTCTCTTAAAAACTGCCTCTCTACAAAATAAACCAGGCCATTCATCCCAAACCTCTGGCACCAGTTTTGAATGCAAGTACCAGGTTGCACAGCCTGCCCTTCTCTGCATTGCATGCTCCAGACTGGGAGGCTTTTTTGTGTGCAATGCCTCCTGCAGCTGGCAAGTCCCTATTTTGTACTAGACAAACAGTGACAGCTTTATTTCTTGTTTGTTTGGTCACAAAGATCCTCAGCATCCTGGTTTGAATTGAGTATTGTGGTTTCTCATGAGCAGAAATGTAAATAACGTAGAAATTTTGTGTATTTTAATTACCTGAAGGCGTCTGGTTTAATCTAGTGAATCCTCTTATGTGATAAAAGTAACGTTGCTATGGGAACCCTATCTAACAGGAAAGGTAGCACCGGTCTTCATGTAAACAATTAGGAAATTGGTGCAGTGGAAGGATTTTTCAGTCAGTTGGCACAGAAGTGACTTCACAGTGCAAGTTTAGACCAGTTGTTATGGTTTTGATATATATGCATATGAGTGAAAATGGCACAAAGGATCCCCTTCAGGTATCTTGGAATTGCACATAGATGTTTCTCCCATATGTTCACCAAAATACAACCCACCAGCAGCAGCAGCACATTTATATACTGTGGCACTCTCATCAGTATTTATGTAAGTGCTTTATCTCGGTAATGTGTAAAGTCTACTCAGGAGCGAGATGCTCCCTGAATTAAGCCCTTAAAGCCAAATCCTACCCAGTAATGTACTTGTGCATCTCTGCTGCAGCCAAAGAACTGCACCAGTGCCCTGAGAGCAGGGCTGGCAGTGCAGGTGACTCTTCGTGTGACATTAGCTCCTGCCAATGGTTTTGGATGGAATGGACAGGGTTTAGTATTTGGATGGGTTCCTGTTTGTCCTTGAATCATCAAATGTCCTTGCTCTACATAAAGCCTCCGAGGACAGCAGTGTTGCCTAGACAGATGTGTGCCCATGGACACAAAGCCATGACAGGCTTCCTCTGCCATGTGTGGAGCTCTGCTCTCTCATCCCAGCCTGCAGTCAGCATTTGTGCCAGAGCTGCGTCATGAAAGGGTTTATTCATTTACCAAGTGAATGTGCTGATAAGAGCCCTGTGATAACTGGCAATAAAGCAATAATGACAATATGTTTCAATATATTAGCAAATTTTCCATGCTACAGAATATTTTTCCGTTTTCTTAAATTAAAAGGGACTGACTACAAGACTATTTCTCATTTTAGTTTACTTAAGTACATAATATTCAGTGTATCTCTTACATTTTAGGGCAGACTTGGGTTGTGATGAACTTGCTTTCCTCCAAGGCAGTCCTGGTCCAGTGTGCTGGTCCAGACCACTATTGAGAAAGAGGCTCCCATTATAAGTTTGAAAGAGATATTGTGGCCCTCTAAAGCCAGGGATACAAAAGAAGGGGAAAAGATGAAATCTACTGTTCATTACATACTATTAAATTCATTATCCACTAATGAGTACCCATTGTTTGCCGTGTAACACTATAGTGATTACTGACAAACAAGTAGACTTTGCTTCATAAAACGAAAAATCTAATCCACATACTGCTCATTCACAGATTATTATGCAGTGATGGGTAACATACTGTCTCATCACATCAGTAAGTATGGTTTCCATGGACAATGTTTCCATGAAGAATTGTCACTCAAATATATTGTCTGCAAAGAAAATCCTTGAGGACATAAGACATATATGTTGCATAAATACATCTGTTTTACAACATATTATTTCAGTCAACACTGTCAATGTGTGGACATGATTTTAAGGCAATTATTTCCTTTAGTATAGGTTGAGCTGTGTTGAAAGGAATACAAATACTTGAACTTTTACTATGAGCTTGACTGACAGGGAGGGAATATTCAGAAAGAAACTCCAGCATCTGAAGTGACCTCAGATTTTTTTCAGAGGCTCCTCTGGGTAACAGCATCTTGTGGACTGGTCTCAGTATGTGACTAATTAGATGATCATATTGAAATAAATTGAGCCTCAAAAATCATAATCAGGATCATGGAAAACAGTCTCACTATCCCAACTATTTCAGTTTGAACCTGCATCATTGCAGGTAACATTAAGGATGATTAACTGTTGTTCATCACATGCAGGTTATTTCCGAATGCCCTTGTCTCAGACAGTGATCTGGGGAGAAGAGGTGGGGAGGAGAAAGGCAGCACACTGGGAGTATCCCATTCCTGGGCATAAAAATATTGCAGACCATATTTCAGTACTGCAGTATTAAGATAAAGTCCTCTTCCTGACATAGCTGTTGTCCAGCTAGATATGAATCATTAGTACAAAACCAATTTCCTAATTATCTTTCCATTGCAGGGTAATGCAATGAACTTCGTAAAGCTATAATTTTATCCTGGTTTATTTCCACGTCCTCTATTTTCTCAGGGGACACATTCTGTTCCACACTGAGGTTATTTTTTATGTGACCTTTGGCAGCAGGAAAGCTGTTGGTGTGTGGATGAATTCATCATCAGCTGCTTTCCCAAATTCCCAGGGATGTCTCACTGGGAACCTATAAACTTGTATGGGTGTTAGATGGTCTCTAGCGAAGCAAATAATCTGTCTCTATGGTTGAATTGGTCTTCATAGCAGATAATAGATTTGTAGCTGACCTGCCATATCGTGCTATAGGTATTTTGAGGTGTTTTGTATAAAACAAGTTGAAAAAAAACACAGCAGAGGACCATGTCATAAGGAAGTTCCTGAAAAGCTTTTGTGTCAACAATTTCTTTCAGTACCTGTAGATAATGGAAAGGTTAATCAATGGAATTTGTGAAAACAAACATGAATAAGGAAACTCTTAAAGCAGGAACCTCTAGTACTCTTCACCCTGCAAAATCGTGGACATTCACATGCTCACTTGCACAAGGCTACACTGGTTGGGCTCAAAATCACATCTTCTGAATGGGAAAAGGGGAAAGAACCCAGACTTATGTTGTGTAAAGCAGCTGATGTAGCAGCATCACCCTTGCCTGGCCATGGGTAAGGTGTGGGCCACCGTGGGCTTGTGTGAGCTGCAGCCCCCTTGCCAGCAGATGTCCCTGCCACTTCGGATGGGGAGGAAATAAGCGCTGTGCTGACACCATCCCGGGGAGGGAGAAGGATGGGAGAGTCCCCAGCTCCAATTAGTGGGCAAAGCATAAACAACACGTTAATAGCTCAGCAGCAACAATCAAAACCAACTGAAGAGCGGTTTTGAAAACCTTCAGCGAAGCCATGTGTGGGAAAAGGCTTGCTTTGGCCTTCAGAAGAACACTCTCAGGCCCTGGTTCCCCAGAGGAGGACCCACAGGAAGTGTCACCACATAGATTCATCTGCAGCAAGCATTTTGGAGTTACAGAGGAATGCAGTGGAGCAGTCATGTTCCTGCTCAGGTGGATATTATTTAATTAGCTATGGTCAGATTTCCTAATGTTTTTACTTTAAAGATCCCATGAAATGTACCCACAAAAAGCATCAGAAAACAAATCTCCTGAAGGCAAGGCTTCACCCTGGCAGCAAGAGTCAGTCTGCCCAGCAGTGGGGCAGTCTCCAATGAGCAAGAAGGATTTGTTGATAGACTTGGTCCTTCAGGCTGCAGAAGAGACCACATGAGGATTTCCAGGAAAAAAAAAGAAAAGAAAAATCAGAATTTTCATGCAATCATCTTTTCTGCTGGCAGATATCTCAATAACTCCATGGATGAGTTGAAGGCAGTTCATTAAATAATTTCCATTGGTTAGACACCGTGCATCTTGTCTGAATTGCTTGCTTCATTAGCTAGTGCTCTAACTTTTGGTATTTCATCAAGAAGAGCCTTTTAGGGATGTGGTTTAATTAACAGCTTCCCCCTGCTTGCCTGCAGCTCTCCTCAAACTGCTCCTCAAGCAACAGTGCTTTGTTTGCAATTAGCTACCCCGATCCCTCTCGTCTCTTGGTGACCAGGTCCAGTTAAGATGATGAATCAAAAACACTAACACAAATCATACAAATGTGGCATGTTTTGAGGAACCAGCTGCCATTGCACATTTTCCTGTACTCCATAGGGGTTTGGTGTGTGTTTCCTATACTCCCACATGGATCTTGTCATTGAACAGTCCCTTGCATCAGAAATAAAGAATCCTGGTCCCAATGTTTCAGGGCTGCTTGCACAGACAGGGTGGCTCTCACAGGATATAAAATTTCACCAAGTCAAGGTCTGCTGGCTAATTGGAGAGGAGGGGGAACTAAAAAACTTTCAGCAAAGAGGGAGAACATCTGATATTGCTTTTTCTTTATTAAGTTTTAAGAAACACATTTGTAGGGGAATCAGATGAAAATGGAACTGTGTAATGAATTTAATGAAGGTAGATGCATTTAATGAATAGTAGGTTTCATCTTTTCCTCTTCCTTTGCATCCCCCTGTGTTTGAAGACCATGCAAACACAGGATAATGCTTGGTGGGTTTGGGTTGCACTCTACTTTTGGTATCCAATTTCACATATATATTTTTTATTCCTTCTTGCAAAATTCAGGTTAGAGACACTCCAAAGCTGATACTATTTCCAAAAGTTGCTTGATTTTTAACCCACCCCCTCCATGTCTTTTCTGCTGCTCCACCCCTACTGCAATCACCCTGGGAAGCTGAAGGACACTGAGGCAGCCACACAGCAGACACTGGATCCTTTCAGCAGTCAATTAGCAGCTCTGCTACTTACATAAAAAAAATGGAATTCTTTAATTAGTCTCACAAAGGAACTCTGAAAAGCAAGCTGGCAAGTAGCCCCTCTGTCTGGGTAGGTGACACTCAAATGTAGCTGTGCGTCTGCAGATCTCGGAGAGAAATATTTTTATCAGAGAAGAAGAAGAAAAGGGAGTGTAAGAGATTACTGATTATGATCAGAAGATTACTTCTGTCAGAAGTGTGTTTTCTCTACTCAGTGCCCTACACTGATTCCAAACGTGGTTTTACCTGTTGCTATTTTGTACCCACTGTCACTAAGTGTCTGCTGCTGCCCCTGATCTTGTGTCATTTTTGCAGGGGATGTAACTCTTTGTCCTCTCTGGTGATCTTTACTCATTTCAGTGTCTCTTAAAATATTGGCAGCTTTCAGGTTTCCCTTTCAATTGCTTGTCTGAACAACACGTGGCTGCTTTGAAGATCAGAAGTAGAACAGTCTTGTGTTGTGATGGGCCCAATTAAAATGCAAAATCTGGATGGTGTTTGGTGAGGGAAAATATGGGAGACTTAACAGCAATCTGCACAGTCTTAAGTTCTGTGCTGATGTCAGTATCTCTTGTTGAAAGGTTTTGGTTTGAGATTGAAAAAGATGTATTGCCTTGGGAATCCAGACTAGGATGCAGTCTTACAGCTTACATTTAAAATGTGTTATAGATCCATTGCATGATTTAATTAGCTAATGCATTTAACATTTTTTTACAATGCTGTAACTAATATTTTCAGAGTCTTTCTTTCCTGAAAGCTTTAAGCAATCCTCTGGCCTTAAACCAGACGAGCCATTTCAAGCCTGAGAATTGTGAAACACAGATCCAGCTCTTACACAGCCCAGTTCAAAGGTCAGCAGCGTGCAGGGTCTGCATTTGGGCTCTCCAAGTGTAGGAAAGGCTGTGATGTTGAAACACCCTCTGTGGTCAGCATTTGTTTCATCCTCTTCATCATGCTGGAGTCTACTCATTTTGCAGAAATTTTAAATAAATTCATAAGCACAAAGCATTTTCTTTAGATACTGCCTGCCATCAAGTAGATGAGCCCAGACTGAAAAAAGGAGACAGCTCCTGGCTCGCTGTGTTGCAGAGGGGCAGGGGACCCTATTCTATGATTCTATGACCCATGGGTGCAGGATGGACGGCGCAGGAATCATTGATGTTCCCTGTGCAACTCCAGCCTCCCAGGCTGAGCTCTGCCAGTATCCCAGCCAGTCTGGAGGGTGCTGGTGCTAGAGGAAGGTTTGTTTTTCCTTCTGCTGTTTGGGTGTCTGGTTCAGCCTGCAAAATCCATTTAGTGCTGTGCATCTGCCAGTGCTCTGCTCAAGAGAGAAGTTATTACATTAGGCTTCAGATAGGAGAGATTGCAGTAATATTTTTATACTAAAAGATGTGTTGTCCCAAGATGCCTCTGATGGCGGGGGACCGTGGGCCACCATGCATATTTATTTCCTGCCCTAATTACCTTCGAGCTGAGCATTTGCAGCCATGCATTGCTGGCAAAGCTTGTTATTTTGGAAGGCAGAGCAAATCTGTGGGGTGGGGAAAAACCCCAGAAGTAGGATGAATGCTTTTTGCCTCTCTCCAAAATCATAACCTGCTTTCAGACCAGTCATTGAGCAGATTAGAATTTTATTAGCTGAAATAGCCACAAACTGCAGCTACTCATCAAATGGCTGCAAGTTTCTATCCATATTTTGGCCTCCTTCTCTACGGGTTGGTGTTTCTAACCTGGTACAGGCTGTGACCTATTGCTCACTGTCAGCTGAGACAATGCTGTCGTTGCTGCAAGGAACATGCACACCGTTAGTGAGCACATACAGGGGTTTAATGTCATGCTGCTCCCCATCTTCTTTACATTCCACATGCAAAAATAAAATAGAAAACCAGAAAAAGAATAATGCAATTTAAAGGAGAAAGGGATAATGGCTTCTTTTCAGTTATTTTACTTTGTTCTGCTGTCTACAGATACTCGAGTATCATCTGTGGGAAGCGGGCACCAAACTCCTTTGTGTATCCCTCAGGAGTACTTTCTCTTACCTTCATCTTCAAAACAGCTCTGTAATATAGACAAGAAGGTGGTGTTATATGTTGACAGAAGCAAGAAAACTAAGTTGTTTGCCTCATATTAGACAACTAGTATATAGCAGATCCTGCCTAGGAATCACTCCCAGCTAAATGATGGTGCAGGTCAAGGTTGGGCAGGGAAGAACCAGCAGCTGGTGGTATTCAAGTGTGGCTGTCCTTGATAAGAGTCAGTGCTGTGCTGCCCAGTACCCCCCCAGCCCTTTGTTTTAAATGCTGGTTTTAATGCCACAGTGGAGCCAGATCACATGCAGGAAGGAAATCTCTGTTTTTAATCACACAGGTCATGCGATGCTGGGCTATGTAGAAGCTTCCAGCATTGTTTTATCAGCCATGGTGCCACTAGTTTTGCATTAAACAAACAATTATTGTGTTACCCAGCACAGGCTCCCATGTGATGTTAGGGGTTAACAGCCTGGTCACACAGCCTGGAGGGGATGGTGGTGCTGGCCTTTGCTCACTTAATGCCATGATCTTCCTGTCTGGGAAAGGCAGACTTCATATACAGCATCTCTGTGGGTTTCAGACAGGATCATTAAAAAATAAATAGTATTTGTTTGTTTGTTTTTATCTGTTTGTCTCACTAAAGTAAAATATTAGCAGTAGGTTTGTGTGCAAACTACAGCGAAGTCCAGAGTCACAGGATGGAGATGTTCTGTTTCAGAGTTTCTTCAGGTTTTCAAGGACCCTTGATCCATCCTGAAATTCAATATTTGGTCAGTCTGGAGCCACGATTATGTCCTCCACACTTGCTCACCTGCAGGCCGCCTAAATGAGATGTATATCTCCGTATGGTCTTCTTAACTCCATAACTGAGGCCACCAGACTCATAACCTGCTTTTGCCCATGCAGATTACATACTTTTGACCAGCAGCATATAGACAGATTTGCCTGCAGCTTGCAAAAAGCAGAGTTTGGCAAAGGTTATCTTGATATTTATGCTGTTTACGGGGCTGCAGTTCTGTCTTCAGGCTGGGACAAAGATTTTGTGAAACTGTACAGCAAGTTGGGAAGTGGGGGGAGGTTTTGGCTGCTCTGCAGTCTGTGATATAGTCTACAGTGACTCAGAAAGGAAATTTTCTGCCTGAAGAGCCTGGCAAGATGCTACAAGCCATGAAAAGGGACTTGTCATTGTGGCAGTGATGAGGAAGGTGAAAGAGAGATTGATGCAGGAGCTAAAATATTCTTCTGACATGAGAAAACATGAGACCTTTGAAACCTCTGAATATTGGATTGCAGTCTGAGTGGCTCTTTGCAGTTAATGATCTGACCAGAAGCACACTTTGACGAACTAAATGCATGTAATTAGAGACATCTCCTACTTCTCCTTCCATTTTGGATGACAATCTCTTTTCACACAAATCTTCAGCACAATTTGCATGTACATGTTAATTAATGCCTGCTGTAACACGGAAAAATATAGGCCTATGTGGCAGTCTATACTGCAGACATTCCTTGGAGGCGGAAGACCTGCTGCATGCACTGTGGGGTTGCTTTCTCAGAGCCTAGGGTTGGGTAGGGTAATCAGACACAGCAATCTCATTTTGCAGCCCACAATTCTGCCAGCAAGGGAACAAGACATTTTGGCATTTAGTGCTCAAAGGATTTTTAAAAGTTATAAAAAGGGTTAGATATGTTGTGAGGGAGCGATGCAGAGGAATAGCCTTGCAGGCCCATGGAGCCTTTTGGGTGCTTTGGCCAGGGGATCTCTGCTGGCTACCCAGGAGTATCCTGCAGATTCACACTCACAGAAAGGAGAGCCAGGAACAGGTTGACCTGCAGAGACCATGGTCCCTGCCCAGAGTTTTTGAATTACTGCCACTCACTGTTCCTCACTGGAAACAGCAGCATGGGAAGAGCTCAGAAAAACCTGAGTTATTGATAAACAGAGATGAGTTGCCGAGCAATGTTCAGTGTAAAGTATTTGGAGAGATAGTCACAGTGTGTGATACCTAAGGAACATCCATGAGCCACTCTGAGAAGGGAATATATGTGTTAGCAGAAGGAGAGTTCAGGTACCGTACCACAGCAAGCTGGGTGCTGGGGCCATTTCAGAGACAAAATGCAGCATTTTGCTCTACAGATTGTTACTTTTATTATTTACGGCTTTATTGTTCATTCCTTGATGGGTTCTGGAATATTTAATTTTTGAGTTTGCTGAGGAGCTCATCTTGAAGATTGCATCCTCAGTCTTCTGTTTTCAGATCCACACAAATATATTTACTCCTTGGTTAAACAGATTTTCATTATCCTGACAACCTGTCAAAAACATGAGCTATGAAAAATCACTAACCAGTACAGATATCTTCAGAAGAAAGATACATTTTTGGCACTAATTTTCTCCTGTCAACATGGAATGTATGCCTTTACTTGCTCCAGTGTGTGTATTTCTAGCCCTTCAATCCCAGCCACAAGAGACACCCACTGGCATGAGGGCACTATGGACTTGGAGGGGGGTGATACCTCTGCTGTGCAGTTGATGGTTCCCTGACATTTGTAGTGGAAACAATTTAAGAACTTTTGTGTCCAGATCCAGCCCTCAGTACAGACCAAGCTGCAAAGTAGTTAATCAGCAACAGCCTCGTCAGTAAAATTGAAAATCTCCTTTTTCCTGGCATTTATCCATGACATCTATTTGCAGCCCCTTGTCTCTTTAGCTCAAGCAAAGATACGACGACTCAGGGAGCATTTAATGATATCATTGTGCTTGGCTTTTTTCCTCCCACCATCCGCTGGGTGTCTGCAGCCTGTCCTTGGTGCCTTTTCCTTAGATAAACCCTGTGTGGATGGATACAAAATGCTGACTCCCTGCAGCTGCGCTTGTCCTGTACGTGGTAAAAGTAAGCCTGGCCCTTGCCACCTCATATCAAATAATCAGCAACATTGGTTTAAATAACCACATACAGCAACTCCCCCAGGTGAGAACCTCACTTCCATCCACAGATTTCCCAGGGAATTGAGGCAGCTTTATCCATGTTATCTCTGGGGGCTGGAATCGCCTCTCCTGGGCATATTTCTTGCCTTGCACAGAAATGTTTCTTCTTCAGGCAAAATGGGACAGAAAGCTCTATGAGGAGTGTCCTTGTTGAGTTAACAAGCCTGGTGTTTCTATGGGCCAGGTCCTCCATCAATGTGGATGAAGGTGTCTCTGCAAAGCTCATGCTTAACGTGCACTTGCTGGCCCCAGACAGGGGCTGGTTCATAGCAGTTCATTAAAGGATGATCCAGGTGTGCAGGCAGGGATTTACCATCAGTGAAAATTTCACAGTCAAACAGCAGTGCTTCATCTGCCTGGTGGTATGTGGGAGAAGGAATGTGCCATGAAGTCCTTAACCTTCTGGGTTTGGGGTGGCTAAAGGAGAAAAGATTTGGCATGGCTGTAGAGAAGTCTGGTTGTGCCATGTTTTCTGGGAAGAAGCTGGTGGGCATATCTCAGGGGATCTCGTTTTAGAGGGGAGTTCATGGTGGTGGTAAGGAGTGTTTGCCAAGGGAAACTCCCAGGCCCTTAGGTACACCTGGAAGACCACTGTTACTAATTAGGACCAAACCAGGAGTTGGTTGTTAGGAATTGTTAGGACCGAACCACCTAGGAAAGAGACACAGTGAGATGCAAACTTTTCCAGATGGGTTTTTCCCATCCTGTGCCACGTCTTTGGCTTTTGCAATGATCCACCCTGGAGCAGGGCAATGGGTGGGAGCTGCAGGCAGCAATGCCAGGTCCCCATGAGCCTGGCAAAGCAAAGCCTGGTGCCTGACGTTTCCTACGGGAGAAAAACATCCAGGCCCAGCCAGGCATGGTCTTGCATTTTTTTTGCTAAAAGCAGCAACACAGCTGAGCTGGGGCAGGGCAGGGCTCCTTTAGCCAAGCCCTGACATACCCTGTGCTGATCAGTTCAACCCAGCTTTGCTTTCTCTGGGTGTAACAGCCTTATGAGGGCTTTGTGAGAATTAACGACTAAAAACTGCTTTGATGAGCACTACAATTAAAGTTGCCCTACAAGTTCAAGGAATTACAACCAACCAGCATGACAACATCATGCCTGCAGTACGACTGCAGAAAGGACCTTGCTCAAAACCATGCTCAAGCTGCCAAATATGCTTATTTTTTGCTTTCTACTGATGTGTTTTTTTTGGTTGGAAGATTGCAGGTCACCAGTATTTTCTGCTTTCAAGACAGCGAGAGCGAGATTATACTGATGAACCCTTCATTCCCAAGCACTTTCTTCCGTTTTTGGCATTTAAATTAAACTCAGACTGCACTTATTCACCTCAGTCTTTCCCATGCCCTGACCCTGGGTTTAGATGAGGGCACCAGTGCTGTCTTATTAAAGTTTCACAGAGACATTTCTTTTCATAAGGAAGTTTAAGAAAATAATATTGTATTTAACAAACCTATTTTTACTCTGTCTTTCCTGTAATTTGCATTCAGGCCATCCTACAAAATGGCTAAGCATGTTTAATGACTAGTAAAGAAATAATAAACTAAAAGGAAGTGAAAGATATTGGCCTTTTCTTCCCCAAGACTGTTTGTTAGTCCACGGTATGTGTATTTGTGTGTTGGGTCATGCTTATGTGCTTGTTACCTTGCACAAACAGGGTTCTATCCTGCTGGTGCCACCATTCACTGCCAGACTGTGCTGGGCTCTGATCCTGCCTGGGGCATTTGCTGCTGTGCTGAGGGTCTGGCCAACCCTGGAGCTCAAAGGGGGAGGCTGGGAGCTTGGACACCTTAATGATTTGGCCCTTGGTGAACAGGGCCCTGCTCAAGAAACATAAGAGGCATCCATAGAATCATAGAATCTTCTGGTTGGAAGAGACCTCTAAGATCATCAAGTCCAACCGCACCCATTATCTGCTAAACCATGTCCTTCAAAAACTCATCTAGCCTTTTTTTAAAAACCTCCAGGGATGGTGATTCAACCACCTCCCTGGACAGCTTGTTCCAGTGCCTGACCACTGGAACAAGAAATTCTTCCTAATATCTAGTCTGAACCTCCCCGGCGCAACTTATGGCCATAAGATCCCCGTCATGCTGGATGAAAGCTTCTTTTATCCTAAAGAGCTGCTTTACTGTGTTGAGGATCTTTACTTATTACAGAAAACCCTGAGTTTAAATCCTGGTTCCTATACAAAAGGTGCAATACAAACTCATTTCCACTGTCAGCTTGGCCCTTTTATGGTAAAATGCAATGTCAACTCCAGGGGTGGAAAACTTGGGATGGAAAAGTAAAATAAAAGAAATGCCAGGACATATACTGTAAAACATATTTAAAACTTTAGTTGCTTAAAATAGAGAAACCTATCTAGGTGTGTGCCTTTCTGTGTCTTTGAAAGCTTTCAGAAAGAAATTTATGGAATTTTTCACTCTCCAGCTAGTGCCTGCCCTGACGTGGCTGCCCCTTCCCAGGGAGGCTCCCTAGTGCTGCACCCAACCTTTGCTAAGGCAGGTGAGACTGAGGGGGGACTATAATGTCTCTGGAATATATCTTCCTCTGGTGCTCATCAGCTTGGAGGAAGCATTCAGGTCATGGTCTGAAAATGTAATACTCCCCTCCTTCATATTTCAGACTAATTGGAGGAGAGAATTGATGTTTTGAGAAAGATTTTCTTTAATGGTGTGAACCTTCTCATTTTCATCTTGAATTCTTTATGATCAGCTCATTCCCACTAGTCACTAGCTTAATTTTTTTTTCCTGGTATTACTCCTTATATATTCAGAAATGACAACTCTCAATCTGCTATTTTTTTTTCAGATAAATAAGCCAAATTCCTCTAGTCTCCTCATAAAGTTGTACTTTCTTATTTTAGGCAATCGCTGCTCAGCAGGTGAATTTCTGCCTCATGGAGCGGCTGAGCAAACCTCTACTGCTTTTAGCTTGACCACAATTTTCCCTTGTAAAGTCAAACAGAGAAGCTTAAGTCAATAAACTGCTTTCTAAATGTGGGGTTATATATGTATAGCCCCAGAAAGAAGGTTAGCCCATTGGATTATCTGCACAGCAGCTGCAGAGAAGAGCCAACTGCATTGCTGATATGCAAGCTTGCCTTTCAAAGTATTGAGGTCTTTCAGTTTGTGTATCTGCTTAATTGTCACCAAGAACACTGATTTGCACTAAACCGTATGAAACTGGAGTGATTTTTGCAACAGCTATTTCTACAGTGCCTTTCACAGAAGGCATTTCTATCTGAAAAGGTTAGGCTTTTCCTTAACTTCATCAGCAAACCTCTCTACCAACATTCTTAGTAGTTTCATAAGGTCTGCATGTTGCAAAATTTTGTGTTTTCAAGTGTTTTCCCGAGGCTTAGAGCAGAGTGGTTTGGTTTGGCATCAGGAGGATGGCTGTGTATGGGAATCATGTCACGATGCTTCATCCATCGCTGGATTCTCCTGTTCCATTTCCTGGATTTAGCCCTATTTCATATTTGGAGCTGTAAATGGCTTATTTCGGAAAAGAAAATGCAGCTAACAGTCAGGGATAGCACGTCTTTGGCATCCATTACTGACGTGTAAGGTCTGTGCAAAATCTGCTGCTCTTCTTCGAGACACCAAGACAACGTCCCCATTTTCTGTAGCAGCCAGTAGCACCTACTGAGCACTTCGGAAATTTGATCTGTTTTCTTCTGAAAACCTGATGGAGTGCTTGACTGGGAATGATTTTGAAAAATTGATTTAGGCAGACTTATTTGCATTCTGAAATCTTTTGAAAACACCAGTTTTAAGAAAACAAACCGCAACTCTAGCAGAGGATTAATTCATTACTTTTCTTAAGGAAAAATAATTGCTATGGATCTTTCAAGGCTCACAAAGAGTCAGCAGTAAAAACCCAGAGCTGTCATCTGTGACTGCAGATTTGCTGTGATACTGTAAAATCATCTTCGTCGGGGCCAGCAAGCGGGAGGAGGTACCTCTGCACTGGCATCTGGAGAGTCAAAGCTGCTGCTGAGACTTTCCTTTTCGCTGAATACATTTAGAGATGAAGCATCTGTTGTGGTTGGTGGCTATGAATATATATGAGGGAGATGGTTTCCATTTCAAATATGCCAGTTCTTCATTACTGGAGATGCATGATGCCTGGAGGCAGGACTCCTGAAGGAACAGTGAAGCTCAGGACTGGTGGAGGTGACCCTGGTGCCTGGCAGTAGGTGGATGGATGCATGGGTGTGGAAATGAAGCATTTTACATCTGAGTGAAACTACTGGGAAAACTAAATCAAACAGTGGTAGTGAAGGACAGTGGGGAAACCACGTGGAGAAAAGCCTTTCAGGAAAGCTGCGTGCAGAGCAGGATGTTAGTCCTGGGGCTCTGGAGAGTTTGGTGGCAACCCAGAGCACCGTAGGGTGAACGAGGATGGTCCTGATGGAGACCTGGCAGATGCTGGCAGGGAAAAGCCTCATGAGAATTGCATAGCTATCAATATGCTAGTGCAAAATATAAGTCCTCCTGGAAGGAGAGACCCAGGCAAATGCAAATAAGAAGAAGAAAAGGAAAGGGGAAAAAAAAAAAAAAAAGCCTCTCTGGAGGACAGTGAGTGTTTAGAAGGGAGGGGAAGGCGGCAGAGCTGGGCTGGGTGGTTGAGCATAGCAATGATCAGCCCACCTTTACATACTGCAAAGTCTGTGGTCCTGCTCTGGGGCAGGTGGAACAGCTTCTTGGCAGAGATTGAATTTCTTGAGTTGCTTTCCCACTGAAAAAGACATTTTTTCACTTCACATTTTCACAGGAAAATGTCAGTTAAAAAAAAAGGAAAACAGTTGTTTTTATTGTTACCTGCTGTCAGTTTTCCATTAGAATCTCCTTTCTTCACTCTAAGCTCTCCAGGCAGGGATTTATTCACCATTTTTAAAAGACTGGTATGCAGGTGCCCTGCCAACAGAAATAAATATGTGTAATGATATGAGTTGCCATCTTATTTTGGTATTTTCCTCTTGGAATGAAGTGAAAAACTTAATCACCAAAATGCAAATTGCTTTTGAATTCAATGGAAACATCCTTTTAACTGGTTAGTTTCAAAATTTTGAGGGGAAACATATTGTTTCAAGCAAAAAAAAAGAATAGAAACAAGGATTTTTCACCAGGCATTTCCTCTCGTGAATTTCATGAGCTCTCCAGTCAGCAAAGTTTTGCCAAAGAGAGAGGTCAGGTAAGCGACAACAGAGGTAGGACTGACTCTTTTGCTCAAGGAAATCTCTTCTTTCTAGCTTTGAAGATATATCTGGCTTTGAAGATGATCTCACAAGTTTCTTCTTCCTAATTCTCAGCCCATGGCTTCTTGCTTGTCAAGAGATGCTGGACCTTTGGAGCTGTTTGGCCTCTAACCCTTAAGGAAAATCAATTCACCTGCAGCCACGAGAAAGGAGATTACAGATCCTCTTTTAGGTACTCGTGAAACCATTGTGTTACTCCTCTCAGTTTTTCTTCAAAGCTCTTGAAAATAAATCATTCCACAAGCAGGTGAGCTGACAGCTTCTGCTTTGCCTGGTCCCCTGGGTCCTTGTCCTCCCTACCAACTCTCCCTCCCCAGGTCCCCATGGGTCTCCATATGTCCCACGTGCTCCCACTGTGTCCTCTGGTGCCATCAGGCCAGGCTGGGCAGGAGATGCTCTTGCTTCCTCCTGTTTTCCTTTCTGGTTTAATCATCACTTTCTTGCAGTTTGAGCAAATGCAACACTCCAGGAGCATTACTGCCATGCCAGATCTGGAACAACACTGGCAAATAGGTTCAAAACCCGTTAGGAGGAGTGTGTTGGGAGGTAGACAAGCTGGGGCAAGTGGAATATCCTGTCATGCTCATCACACACTGGGGGACGTCTGCATCTGTCTATCTGCACAGCCACCACATCCTTCCATTTGCAGAGCACAGTAAAGCCATTCCCAAGCACGGCCCTCTCACCTCTGAAACCACAGTGCGCCTCAGCACGTCTTCATCCTCACTCCACACAAGGGCTTGGGGTCACCTTTGTAGTGGGTTTGTTCAATGATTAGCAGGAAATGTGGGGGATATTCTGTTTGTGTTGGCATCTGCTGTTTGTTTTTTTTTTTTAAAGAAAAATGTTTAATTTTGTGTGTGGTGGATAAAGGTGATAAGTGCTGACTTTAAAGGCTGCTCAGGCTCTGGTGGTGTTGAGTTATTCCTGCATGGTCCACTTCATCGTACAGCTGTTTAATTACAGCTGTATCATGATGTTGGAAGCATGCCCATTGGGTCTGCTGGGCCCTCTGAATAACAACCCTGGCAGCTCATTAGCACAGTGGCTGTAAGAAGCCTGAGTCAAAGGCATTGACCTGGTTCTCTTGGGAGTTTTGAGTTGCTTGGAAGAAAAACATAGCTGAGAGCTGACCATGAAGCCAGACTGTGCTCCAGCTTTTGGCAATACTGACAGATGTATAGCCACCTGCATTCAGTGGCTTACACCAGTCTCTGAGTAGGCCTTCGAGTAGCAGGAGTGTTCATCAATTGCTTGAAAAGCAGACTTAAGCATGATGAGATTTTTTTTTTTTTTTAGCTGGAATATCAACTATTGCCAAGACTGTGGAGGCCAAACTTTTCTACAAGCAAGATAGTTTTAAAGTTCCAGATCCTCTTCATCCATCCCAGCCCTACTACTTGTGCCCATCATCAGTGAATCCTGTTGGTCCCTGTACTTCCAAAACCTTGCTCAGCTGTTGCAGTGAAGGAGCACAGCCCACCCAGGGGAGCACACACCTCCCTACCTGGGGCAAAGGCCCATGTCTCTGCATGGCTTCATGTGCCTATCCTCGCACAGTCTGACAGACCCTTGGGTGGATCTGCAAGAATCTGAGCAGGTCCCAAGGACCAATGCTGCTCATTGCATCTAAAGCTGCTGAGCATCACAGGAGCGTGACGGGATGTTGCTAAGCCACAGCCACAACTCACTTTCCCCAGTGCTTTTCCTTCTGCCTCTCCACTCCTGTGAGCAGCAGAGTGTGTGGCACCCTCTCCTCTCACTCAATGCTGCTGCAGATTAACTCTCCAAATCTCCGCTTAGAGCCTGCAAATGGAAATAAAAAAGCCTCTGAAAGAAACTGTAAGTAATTTCTAATGATTCTTTCCAGAACACTTTAAAAAATTAAAAACCCCTCTGCTCTGTCTGTAGTTAACCAAGGTCTTTTGGAGCCAGGAGGCTACATAATGTCTTAAGAACATTCATTAGCTCATAGCTAATGAATTCCTGATTCATATTTCACAATAGGTGAAGAAGAAAAATCATTACATCTGCAATGTACTTTTCAGTCACTCGTGGAACAGATTGTGCTCAGACCTGCAGCTTCAACCACTGACACGGCTGAGATGGGAATGGAGGTGATGGAGGCTGTGCTGTAAATGCTCTCCTTCCTCCGTCACGGTGTGGTGTGTCCAGACTGCTGCAAATTTTGTCTTGTGTGTTTTTATTGCTTGTTTCACTCCAAAGCATTTGAGTGCTCACTGCAGATCAGGTGTTTGGTGGTGGTTGATGTGCTAGAGGTGTCTTTAGTGGACTCCTGGCTTGCAGTCATCCAAGGAGGGTGCTCCTGCCCTGGGACCCTTCCTTCCCTGAGGTTATCATGGTGCAGAGTCACCTCACCAGTGGTGCACGTGGCTGCTGTGAATTAAGCTTAGCCTTGGGTGTGAACTGTCCAGGACACTGCAGGCACAAGGAGATGAGTGGTAGCTGGCAACAGCAGGGAAGTCAGACACAGCAGGTCAGCTCCTGGCTGCACAGCCTGTCCATGATCAATCTGTCCAAGAAGATCCCACACAGATTAAGCTGTTTTAGAACAAGCCATTTTTTTGAGAAAGGATTTTGATCAGAATGGTTGTTAAGGAACAATTAAACCTGGAGGCAAGCCTGTGTGCCTAGATGGATGTGTTTTCCTGAGATTGATGGAACAAGTATGCCTGAGCTGGGCATCAGGAGCTGGCTGGGCCCAGACTGATGTGAGTATTCCCACCACTGGAGCTGGTCAAGAAGGATAAGTCCCTGGGCATGCATGGTTCCAGGGATGAGCTGCACACAGGAGACCACGGGAGAACTCTGACTGACAGAATGCAGCCAGAGTCAGACCAGTCTCTCCAGGTCACAGTTCTTCCCTTTCCTTCTTTCATCTCCAGGAGCTGTCTTGGGAAGACTCCCGTGCCTGCTGTTTAATCAGCCAAGAAATAGTCTGTGAACAATTCCTGCCAGCTCTTGGTCCTGGAGTTTCATCATCTGCTCCTGAATTGTGCTAATGCACTCTGCCATAAATGTGATACTTTTGGGCAGCTGCTTCAGCAGGTAAGTTTGGAGCATCACATCCACTTATTCTTATGCAACGTTTTGCTCAGATCTAGACTACAAGCTTCCAAACTTAGTTGGGATCTTTACCATATCAGATCTCTTCCATGCAGTTCTGTTTTTCAATGTCTTGGCATAAAGTAATTGTATTTCTGCTTGTGTCACTCTGGGCTTTCACAGTTAAGAGACCAACATGCCCCATATGCTAAATGGCATCCCCGCTCTGCTTCTCACTTGCCTATAGTTTTCATTCAGTCGTTGGTTTTGCATCTGCAATGAAGTAAAATCAAAGTGTGATCTATTAATGGTAGGGTCTTGAAGCATTTTAACTGTAATATTTGGGCTTCAAGGTATTGTAAATAATACCTAGATGATGAAATCAATACAATTCCCTAGAAATAGGGCATAAGGAGGAATATGAAAGTACAAGTGGGTGTGCACATGAATACCAACATGTTAATTCTTGAAGTTAGTTGAGAGAAATACCCAGGTAAATGCAAAATTGGTTATGGAAAATGCATGAAGCTGAAAAAGTGTACTGTGCATGTCTGGAATATAGTGCACCAGCTGGGCGAGTATCTCTTTCATAATCCTGCATTCACCTTAGAGCTATTAATTACTAAACACAAATTTAAAATTATTTGCAAGGTAGTTTTATAGAATCTAAAACAATCCTACCTCATGCAGTGCATTGGGATGCTTGCCCTGAGAGCTGCACACACCCCCAAGCATGGGTTTGCAACATGCAGGCACTGCAAGAGGTGCAGTACCATCTAAAAGTCATAGATTTAATTGCAAAGAACCAAAAAGAGTCTTCAGTGGTTATGTAAGTCAGTGCAGGCTGGCACAGCCTTGCAAGCTTCTTTCTTTGCATGTGCCTGGGTTATAATCCGAGAGCGTTCTGCAACCGTCCAGCGGTTTTCCCAGACATTGTGCGTGGACATTTACATGGCGCTCATTGTACCACGCCTTAGTGCAAGACCTGGATCTTTTCCCTGTTTTTTCATTTTATTGTTAAAAATCTAGAGTGATCAGTCATGAGTGATGCTTAAAACCTGGGCAGGCAGCTGGCTCAGCAGTCTCCTATCCGAGGACCTTGTTCCTCTGCTCTGTCTGACATGTGATCAGATGGAGCTGAGCATAGAAGCTCATGTTGCTGTGGTGTTTTACATAGACTCTCCAATAAGGCACGAGGCTTATTATTGTAGTTTATTTGCAGTCCAGTTGTAGTTAAAATGAAAAAAAGTTTTCCAAATTATCATCAAATTCCAAATATTTGCATCAATCCAGTTTTGAACCTATTGTCCATTGTCTTGGTTGCAACTCCAGGTGAATGCCCCATGGGAAACACAGGCATCTTTCTGTGCTCACTGGCAAGACATTGTCACAGCCATGTACCTTCAGCTGACCCTTTAGGATCCAAAAAAAGGATAGAAATTTTCATTTAGGTGGATTGAGCCCTGGTTTATCCGTACTGTTCTACTCGATCCACCAGATACCTGAGAATAACCAGTCTAATTGTAATTGCTTTTGACCAGTGCAGGGAGCTTCCTGGTTCATGTGCTGCTGTTAAGAGCAGTATTTCATTGCTGGCCAAACCTCTGTTCTTTCTGGTTCTATTTTGCTGGGCTGATTTTGGATCATTCCTGTATCTTTCGAGCCTACTCTGTGCTTTTAGTAATCGATGGCAGAGCACAAGATCAACGGTGCTTGGCTGGACCAAAGTATCGTGGTCAGTGTCTCATATCCATTAGTGTCCCAGTGTCACCTGAGACAATATTTTGGTGCAGTTGAATGAGTGAGTACATTGTGTCCTGGATTTCAGATGCTGGCAGGATTGAGCCTGGGCCACCAGTTCATGGGTGCTACTGCCCATCCAGGCTGGAACTGCGTCATTTGGGTCATTTCCAGCCTGCAATGGGGTTTCTGGGCAGGAGAGGCCTGCAGCTATTTGGGGCAAAATGTTATCTTCCCCCTGTGCAGCAGGGATGCAGTTTGCTGCTCTATTTTACGTTTTGGAAGCCAGCTCTCCTGTTATCACACCCTGACATGAGCGATGGATCAGATACATTGTCAAATTCCAAGGGAACTTTTATGAAAAATGAGTGCAGAATTGCTTAACCTCTACTTCCAAGTTCAGATAAACACTCATGCAGTGAATTTCAAATTAAAAGATAAACCACGTAGCTGTCCCAAATATCCGGGTAAATAATGAATTAACAGTCCTTATTGCCTTGTTTGGATTACCCACTGTAATTTTCCAAGTGCATTGCTTTGATGTTATTCACTCAAGCATTTCAGGAACTAACTGTTGCTCTGTGGGTTGTTTGTGACCAGTTCACCATCAGCTTGCTCTGATTGCTGCCCGAACTTGGGGTTAAGTTGCTCAGTGTGGGTTGCCTGTCCTGTCACCCCATTCCTGGCTTCACCTGCAATCCAACACGTCTTCAAGCATTGTACCTTAAACCTTGGTGGCTTGGGGATCTGTTTGGTAAGAAGAGCAATGGGCATGTTGCAGGGGGACCTTACCTGCACCCCTATGTTCACTCATCGCTCTGTCAACCCAATCCTAGTCTGAGATCAGCACTTACGCTGCAAATATTGCTCTTATCTTCCCTCTTTCTCCCACGCAGAATAATGTTGCTGGCTGTACCTACCCTGGAGGACTCATTTTTGAGCTCATATTTTTAAGGTTCATTTGCAAAACTATCTTGGGTAGAGGGTGGGGGATGGCACAGGAATGCTATTTGTTTTAAATGGAAATAGACATCTCAGTTGTTGCTGGGGCTTAGCAAAGCCCAGTATAGCACATAACTATTCTTATAATCATGATCCTTTTCACTTTGCTATGTCCAACACAAGACACCCAAAGGATTTATGTAAGGGACAGCAATAACTTCTCAACGAGTAAGCAGAGCTTTCCCTACAGCTCTTGTGTACAGTAGCAAAATGCCCTTTCTGAACAGGGTCTCAGCAATCCCACCCCAGCAAAGAGCACCCAAGATGCAGACAGGGAGGCAGCCCATGCTTCACTTCCCTCCCATGGTACCCCTGCTAATGGCATTGCTTTGTAAGGAGCTTCAGGGAAGCTCCCCAAAATGTGCTGGAACAAAACCTTTTTTTTTGCCAGGCTTCTGATTTCATGGGCTTTATTGATTTTTTGATCACTGGGCTGATATTAGAAACAGGCTTCTGTTAAATGTGAGCAGAAAAGTTGCAGTTTTATATCACCATCCCTGCAGTTTTCTCTCCCAACAGATAATTCTGCACCTGCAAAAACATCAGTCACTTTGTGCCTCTTTATTGTGTTTGGGGAGGGAGGAAAAAAGCCCTCCTGGGCTTTCTAGGGTGGGTTTGAAGGTCAGAAGTCAGTGAGAAAAAGCAGATTTCCTCTGCCTGCTGACCTCCAAGTGCACATGGCTCATCCCAGAGCCCAGATGTAGTGATCAAGATTGCCACCAAATATGCAGTTATACTGCTCTGGCCACAGCATGTAATTAGAGATACCCTGACAGTGTTTGGAGCTGTGCAGTGGCCACAAACTTGAATGTGCTGCAGTACTGCTGTTGCCATCATCCCTGTCCTCCAAGAGGCACTTTCCCTGGGGATTATACATATATGCATTATATGTAAAATATTTATATATAACCTACATATCTATATATGTTATTTACACACTAGCTATAGACTTTATGTATGTGATTAATTTAAATAATATCTATTGTATATAATAATTTTATTTAAATGTATAGAGCTGTGTCATGGTCACAATCACTCCATGGGCCCAGCCCTGGGCCCTGCACATACACTTGGGCTGCAGGGGTGTGGAGGACTTGGGCAAATTGGCCCATTTTGTGCCTGAATTGGGGCACAAATTTTAATTCCCCTTTCATGGATGGATGTGCTTCTGCCCACAGAGGAGGAGCAAAGGGATGCAGTTCGAGCCAGAAGTGCTCAGGCAGATAATTCTCTTCCCTGATCATCCCTCCTCCTCCTAGGAAAGCAATGCTGATCTCAGCTTCAGAACATGCCTGCTTTATTTGGCTCCATCTTCTGCTTGGTCTGCAGATGTACTGCTTCTGTACAACAGCAAGCCTGGCAATAACTGGTGTTCAGAGAAATAACTGAAAAAATTTATAGTAGGAAAGAAGTCTAGCAATGGTTATTGAACACGCAGATACCAGTTCTGGCTTGTAAAGTCCCTAACCATGAGCCACTGCAGTCTAGAGGGTACAGCTGATGCTGGCTTCTATTCCTGACTCTCACAGAAGGGAGGGCACTGGGGTCCAGGATCTTCGGTCAGACCTGCTACAGCTTTTCCTGTGTGTTAGTTTAAAACTCCATCCCTTGACATAACATAACTTTAAAGAAAATTAATTTCTAATTCTCCTGCTGGGGGATGAATGACAAGTGATCCAGGTTCTGCATTCAGTGCTCTGCTCGCTGATATCACTGCTCTTGCTGTGATCTCTGTGCTTGCTGTTATTGCTGCACTTGCTGAAATTGCTGCCCAGGATTGGCTAATAGTTTGGTGGTGAATGGTTGTATTTTCATGTATTCTTTTATATAAAATTATTATTCTCTCTTATTGTTCTATTGACACTGTCTTTATCTCAACCCACAAGTTCTTCTTTTCTCTTCTGATTATCATTCAGATTTCTGGAGTGAGAAAGCAGCTGCGTACTCTTTAGCTGCAGGTTTTGGTGCAAAGAGCTGTAACATATCAGTCAGGTCCAGAGGGTCTGGCAGGCCTGAAAGCATCCTTCTGTGTAAATATTTTCTAAATGAGCTGGAAGGAGGAGGATTGACAAATGTAGTTTGGCTGGAAAATGTTACTGAGTTGGGCACAGGGATGGCTCAATACTTCCTTATCCGTTCTGGCAGAGGAGTTGGGGGACAGCTCAGGGTGGGCCTTCTCCAGAACTAGTGGTAGCACTGCATCCAGAAACATCTTGCCACTCTGCATCAAACCAAAGCATTTTAAGTTGTTTGCTTTCAATTCTTCTCTTTGTGCACCTTGCTGTATTTGTTATACAGTGCTGTCTTTCCTCTCCCTGCCTCACACGCCAGCGATTAAGAAGATGCTGATGCCATTGTCGGCTTTGCTACCCAGAGGTCTGGCCCATAGCATCCCATCAGCATGCAGGGAATATTGGTGCAGTGACTGAGCCACTATCTGGGCAATGTGCCACTGAAAAAATGGCCAATGTCCCAACTTCCCATTTAAAATCCCTACCAAAACCCTAACCTGACGGCAAGATCATTATAACAAAACTGAGACTTAAATTATTCTTAACATTTGCTGTTGTGGGAGTGGGGTGTTTGAACTGTCTTGCCAAGTTAAACTGCTTAATAAAAAAATGATCTGTTAATAGACTATTAAAGCATTTCTCTCTCTTAATTGCTTGTTTAAATCCAGCATGGATGGACAGCAGTGGAAAATCTTTTCCAGATGGTGGCTCTTTGATAATTTGTGAGTTTATTACTCCCCAGAGCAAAGGAATTCAGGTGCAAAAGGCCATTAACACAGTTTCCAGACTCAGAGGGGTCATGGAAACACCTCTCCACACTTCCACCCTTCCCATGAGGGCTTTATAGGATCCTGCTTGAAGCCTGTTTAGGGTATGTTTTAGCCACTTGGCCCTGTTATCCCTGGGCCACTCCTTCCACCTACGGTTTGTGCTCTGCAACAGCATTTCACTCAAGCAGCAGCTTTAGCATGAATTAGGGCTCAGATAGCAGCTGCAGTGCCAAGGCAATCCTGAAGTGCCTTTCTGCCAGCATCCTGCTGTAGTAACGTAGGTATTCCTGTGTTCATGGAACATCTGGACAGAGATCTGGAGGCCAGCAGCAGGATGTGCCTGGTGGATTTAGGTGCTGGAATAGGATGGTGCTGACATGAGTTCCTGCCAAGTCTCGCAGCCCCAGGACTGGTATGTACACTGTCCCCTGTCTGGGAGTGCACATCTGCTCCAGCTGTTTGACCTCTACTTCTTCCACCTTGGGGAGCCTTTCTACAATGTGTCCTGGGTACTTCCTTGATGCCTCTTTACTCCTTGTTTCCCGTTCCCCTGGCTTTGGGGACACTTTATTGAGTTATGGCTTCTGTGTTTATTGCTTGGAGAGTGGCCCTTGTGTCAGGCATCAGCAGGAATAAAGTCGTAACTTGCTGAAGAGACTCACAGCCTCTTGCCTCATGGGCCTGGGATCATGACAGGGCACTTGGTCTGATGGAGCTAATGAAGTCCATGGGACAGACTCTACTTTCAGCATTAAACATATTCGTATAAAATAAACAATATTGTATTATCTTAAGTGGGGAGCGTGAGCTGTGAGAATTAATAATGACCAGAGGGAAGGCAGAAAAGGCCTCCAAAGGCAATGGACACCCACCTTGCTGCCTGCCTTCCGGCCACTACGAGGTACAGGGCACATTCCCTGGGTAGTGGCAGGAAAACCACTCACCTCCAAGTGGGCCAAGCACTTTTCAAACTGCTGTTGCAAGTGCTGATGGGCAGGGGCAATGGGGCTGGCTGGGAATCAGGGCACCGGGGCGGGGCAAGGTAAGAACCCAATGGGTCATTGCGGTGTGGGCAGGGAGAGGAGGCATTTGATCCCTTCTGATCTGCCTGATAAAAAGTCTTCAGTTTGTTTTTTGTATTTAAAAAGAAAAAGCAAAATATTTTGGCCTATATTTGGTGTAATCAAATCACTCCCACCACTGAGGCTCATCTCCTGCTGTTGGGTACGCTGAAGCTATTACTGAGTATTTACTTTTCCACAGGCCTCTCTGCTTCTACCTACTTTGTGTTGATGTTGTGTGACCATTGAGTCTGTCCCTCCTTTAATATGCACCACATGCTGGGTCTATTGTATACATTAGTACCCTGACACATTTTTCAGATATTTCCTGCTCTTATTTACTCCTTTACTTCTGATCTTAGCATTTTTGGGTACACAATAAAGCTGTTTTCTGATGGCATTATAGGCTACCAAGGCAAGTGGACAGAAAGCATATGGATATGCAAGACCATTTAGAAGTAAATTTTACTAGTGGTGGTTGTGATCAGTGAAATCCTGTTGGTTTTGTTGTTCTTTTTTTTTTAATGGAAATCAGAGTTCTGCTGCAGTAGAGGCAATAGAGATCGATGGTGCAGAAATATCTCTATATGTGCACTTATAAATGGTTAATGTGGTAGCACTGCTGCTCTGGGAACAGCTGTGTAGCTGTTGTGCTTACAAATTTTTGTTCCTTTTTTTTTTTTTTAATTTGCCAGACATTGAGATTTTTCCATGTGTGGGAGATTGCTCGTAAACTGATTTTATTTGGAAGAGTGGAGCAAAACCACGTTTTGAGAAATGAAGAGGAGAAACATTTATTGAAAAATGAAAGTAGGGAGAATAAATACACGTATAGTTTTGTCTATATTAAAGCCTTGTAAGTGTTATGGTGCCATTGCATTCTTGTGCCCCGTGGCCACAGGTGCTGGCACTGGGCCATCTGCTGCCCCACCAGAGCAATTGGTGCTTTGCAATTATTATGTGTTTTTCTAAACTAAACTTCTGGCTTGATGGACCTGGGCTCTTAGCTGGGTGAATGCAAAGCAGCACTCCTGAGAACACTCAGTCCTGCTCAATTTCATGCTTATCCCTTCTGGAAACCCTAGAGCACCCTCTTGAGACCTGAGCACATTACCAAGGACCCATGGGGGCCAAACATGGGCAAACCAAGAGCAGCCCTGGTGCATTTTTTTTTTCCCAGCAGCTTCATCACCCGGCTGACCCAGGAGAGCATGTCCCTGCAGCTTTGAGGAGAGACCATCCCTCCCTCAGCCAGGGCTTTTCTGGGCTCTTATCCAGCACTAAAAATGGAAAAATTCTGACAGTCAGTCCTGTCCCTTTTCAAGCTATTCGGAATCTTTCAACTTTCAAAACAAAGATGACCAAAATGGGTTGTTTTACAACAGATTCCAGTTGGAAAAAAAAACAACCAGCATGCCAGTTCCTCTGACGAAGGTGCCTGGCAGCTCCCGGCGCAGCACAGCTCCCGTGTCAATGGGTTAGACTCTGCTCAAGATCAGAGGCTTTAAAAAAAAAAAAAAAACAAACCACCTTGCTTTGATTCTAATCTGTGTAATTTTAATTAATTACCTTTTCTGAACAATAACACAGTTTCCTGCCTGTGAACTGGCCTTCAGCTGTGAAATACATGAACTTATGAATCACCATTTTCTGAAGCTTTGCCTGAGATCCACTTCTCATCTGTTTATTCCAGCTATTTTTCACCAAGAAACTTTAACAATCTTATTGTAAACACTGCACTTACATTTCAGCTCCACTCCATGGTCTCTACATGTAACTAACATGAAGGCACCTTGACTAGTGCTGCTGACCTGACGACGCTCCTAACCGCCCGAGCAAGCCGTGACAGCCTGCACACTCCACCGAGCAGAGCTGGATGGGAGGCTCTGGGTATGGCCAGCAGAGCTTGGGCAGCAACACTAGGTGGAGAGGAAGAAATATTTTCCTAAATGTATTAAGCACTGTAGAGCTGCAGTTGTTCTCAGAAACTTGGAATTTGGCTTTTTTTTTTCAAAGCTTACCATGTTTTCAAGCAACAACGAAGGGAAATTCCTAGACTCCTTGCTCACTGCAGTGAAGCTCAGTGAGTAATGCAACTCACATGAGCACTGCAGCAGTTTTCCTCCAAACCCAATCATGTAATAAGCTGCTTTGCCTGAAATCCCAGGCCTTGTTGTCCTATCTTTTGACTAATGACCATCTGTATCTGCCAGGCTATACAATCATCCGTGTAGCTGCCAGCCTGTGTTAAAAGGAACGCTAACACCTCCTGTTAGCTCCGATTGTGTTTGTGCTTGTTCCATTTCATCAGAACAGTTTTGTTGAGTCAGTCTAGTGTAAAGGATGTACTGTCACATGAAAGCACAACTCTGAAAAACAGGTGGGGATGTATTTTGAAATACAACTGTTAGTCATGCCCTTCGCTTCCCTTAGTGTAGCAAAGAAAACAGACCAGAGGTTTTCAAATATTTGCAGCTTTACCATGAAAAAACAATTCTGCTTGCTCAACACATTATTAACTACCAATAGTGTAACTAGTTCTTAAATCATTAGCAGTCTTTCCAATTTCCAGAGAAGGAAAAACCCAGCCACCCTTAAGTGCTGCTTCAAAACTGCCTGATTTTTCTCAAGTAGGAAATTCCAAGGTAGCACTTGGGCATTATCCAGTGTTCTACATCAGGAGAAGGGCTTCAGGTGTTTTAACTATTTCTACGGAAGCACACAAGCTAGGAAATAATCCTTAGCCTTGCAGCCGTTTACACACAGTGCTCCCTTCCTTTTGCTAGTTCTGAAACAGAAAACAGAAACAAATCAACAGGGCAGAGACTACACGGGTAGCTGTTGTTTCACTGCTGCTTCCTCTCATCTCCCTGGGCCACACTTTAGGAACAGCTGCTCCAGTAAAGTGAAAAATGACAAATGAGACCCCCCAAGGCTGCGACAGCACTCATCTCTCTTCTGTACTTTTCATTTAGATTTAGGTAGCACAAGTCAGTGTCACGCGACTGTTAATGCAGTGCTTTGTGCTTTGGCAACTCTCTAAATAGCCTGTCCCAGAGGTCTGCCAGCAAAAGCAATGCTGAAATGATAAAAGAACCATCGGGAAATTAATTTTAGTAGGCACACTTCAGCGTGAACTGACTTGTTGAAGCACAAAGTTTACTATCAGAGCCTACACGCACTGCTGTTTCAAGATATTAAACAAATATGTTATTGCTAATTCCAGAGTTCACCCTTGCACTGGAACCTGATAGTAAATATTCTAGTTAATGACATCCACAGCATACTACTGGTTTAACAGAACACTACTGAAATGCACATGCAGGCCAGTTTCTGCAACTGCAGGCTCACAAATACAGCTTTTTTATAGTGAAAACTAATACAATTTCTCTTGACATTAGATGAACAGAAGAATTAGTTTATAGGATCTGGAGTGATTAGCGTCACTTGCACGAAAGAAATACTTATACTATAGAAATAATCCCATATGCCAAATACAAGAACCATAAAATACACCATCATAAAACCAGAAACATTTGTATGGACTTAATGTGATTCACTCTCCGTCAACATTAAAAGACAGGTCACTGCTTCCTTTACGTTGTTTTAACTGCATGCTGGCAATGAGATTCATCCCCACCTCCCTGTCAGTCTAACGTTATCTTGCTAACAAATCTTTATCTGTTACACTTCAGTCTGATTTGCAGTTATACACAGAAATCCTACAAGCAATTAACAATTGAGATAAATCCCCCAAGTAAAATTTTCTCTTTTAAAATATGTAAGCCTGTTTTTTAACTATGTAAACTTTTATTATGTATTATACCACTAGCTCCACATAAATTAGCAGAAGGAGCTGGTACTTTGAGTCACAAAAAGATACAACATTATTAGTAAAAATATAATTAAACACTGATGTAACAGTCCTACATCGGTACTGGGTGAAGGGCTCAGTTCTTTTCTACTCGGACTTCCACTGATGCCATGTTGAACAGGTCTGATTCTTAGCAATGGAAGGAAAACTGCAAATCAAATGGTTGCTCATGCTGGCTTTTAATTAGCATTTAAGACAAAAAGGCTAGAAAACTAACCAGGCTCTGTCAAACAGGGTACAAAATCTTTATTCACCAATAAGTTAAGTGTTCTTATAAATAGATGTTCTAGTCTTTTGTACACTGTATTGAGTATAAATCTAAGTTTCAATTAGTCCTCAGACTCTGATCCCTCTTCATCTTGACTGATCTGGAAGTAGCGCAGTTCATACGTCTCCTTGTCAGATGCAACAACACGAAGCCAGTCACGCAGATTGTTCTTCTTGAGGTACTTCTTCGTGAGGTATTTTAGGTACCTTAAAACAGTAATTATACATTAGAGGCTTCTCATTTAACAACTCTTACTGCTGTCTGCACTCTAGCCAAGACAAGGTCTTAGCAGGGCAACAACACACTAATTGTATCCAGATATATTAAAAAAATAAATTGTATGCAATATAGTCCTATTTTCATTCTCAATATGTAAGAACTTATTTTTTCATGCTTTTTGACTACACAGTACAATGCCAGTAACTCACAAGCACTAAGAAGTGGTTCTAAACCTGGGTCTAACACAACAGAGACCGATGCATCTCTATCAGCCAAGGGAAAGAACTACACCTCTAACCAGCGCACTCAACCTGCTGTACGTCCTGCAAACTAAGCAGTTTGAGGTTTCCTTTGACTTAATGGGTTCTTTTGCCACAAGTATTGCGTACACATACATTTTAATACAATGAAGTAATAAAGCAGCCACCTACAACATGAATTCAGTATGACACTTAAAGGCACCTCTTCCCTTGGTATACTTCCAACAACCCATAGAAATATCTCTGTAGTATTATGTTTATCCTAGAGAGCATTAATCTGCAGGGAAGCCTTGTGTTTTAAAAAGTGGGGTTTAAAATATCTAGTATTAAAAATTTGTTTAGACTACACCTTTCTCTAACATTTATCAGTGCTATGAATGTTACCACTAACACCTTCTCTGTACATATCAGACATGTGCCACGTTCAACACACCACTGTTCAAAATCCGCAATCGCAAGTGCAACAGAAGGAAACCTGTGCCAACCTTTTAGAGAACTGCTTCTCAGATGTGACTGTGATCTTGTTCTTCAGACGCTCAATGTGAACGGTGTTGCCCAAGTTCCCAGTTTTTCCATTGACCTTAACCTTCTCCTTTAGGAACTGCTCCTGTTTCAACATTGAAGAAATAGAACACTAGGGAATGGCACCCTAGGTATGAACTAGGGAAGGGACCCTAGCCATGCAGCAGTGTTAAACATGACTGTACTTAAGTCCTGGGTAAATACAGCAAGTATTTATAACACAGTGAGATTTTACACTATGTAACTAAAGAAAATCACCTCCATTTTATAAACAGGATTCATCTTAAAATAGTTCTATTCATGGATAGGCACAAATCATCTTGTCCATAAAAGACACAGAAATCCAAGAAACAGTTAAAAAGTGCTAAGAATTTACAAGTAGCTGTTGATTTCACTCATTCAAAATGTAAAATTTCAGTTGTAATTCAGTTCTTGTACTGTACTGAGGCTATTATGCCATGTGCCAGAAGTATAAGAAAAACCACGACTTACAAAATTCCCAGAATCGAAAATTCCATCTTCCACAGGATGGGTCAAGTCAAGGCAAAACTTCCAGGTTGACTTCTTGGATTTTCTATCCTTTGGCTAAAACACAAAAAAATCCCCCCAACATCAACAACCCGCACATGAGAAGCGTTTATGGGAGCCGAGGGGTGCAGGGCCCAAGCTGTCTGCGCGGAGGCGGCGGGCGCCGGCCCTGCCCGACACCGCCTGGAGAGCGGTGCTCACTGCAGCTGCTCCCCAGCTCCCCGGAGAAGCCGTCCCTAGGCAGGGCAGCCGGGCTCCGGCCGGGCACCCACCCGAGCCCCGCTACCCCCTGGACGGGAGCGGCCCGGCCCCCACTCGAGCCTTGCTCCTCGCGCCGCCCTCAGTGCCGTTCCTCGGCGGGGCGGCCTAGAACCCCCTCAAGCCCCGCTCCCCCAACCCGCAGCTGCTCCCCAACTGCCCGCGGCCCCCCCAGAGCCGTTCCTGGACGGGAGCGGCCCGGCCGCTCGCCTGCTCCCCACGGCTCCTTCAGTCCCCTCAGAGCCGGCCCCACAGCACGGCCCCGCTCGGCGCCTCGGAGCCACCCCTCGGCCCGGCCCCCACCCGAGTCCCGCTCCCCAGCCCGCTCGGAGCCGCCCCCCGGCGGGCGCGGCCCAGCCCGGCCCGCACGCACCGGCCCCATGGCGCCCTCCCGCCGCTCACGCAAGAAAGGACGCTGCTGGCGCACGCCACGTTTTTATAGCCAGCCGTGACGTCATCACGCATGCGCCGCGCGCGGTGTCCGCGCGGTCCGGATACAAAGAGGCGGCGCTGACTGCAGCAGGGATGAATGAGTCACCTCTTTATTATAGAGTTCCATGTTCTCCTTCCCGACAGGAACGCGAGCGCTTCCCTCATTGCTCCCGGGGCCGCGCTGCGGCTGGCGCAGTCCCCCCATCCTTGCAACCCAGCACCCGCAGAACACATTTACATCTTCCCACCCCGCATCGCCCATAGCATTTAAAACGATACAGCTTCCAAAGCAGTACATTCGAGCCACGCATCGCACCATTTACAGGTCTGGGTTCTACCATGATCACCCACCCAGCCATCCAAAGCTGTACATTAGAACCACACGTTGCACCATTTACAAATTTGGGTTCTGCCCTGATCACCAACCCAGCCATCCTATCACCCCTCTTCCCCCGCGCTCCCGGTACACAACACAGGACAGCCAAGGTTTTCCATGACACAGTGCCGTGCAGCAAACATTTGGGTTTAAACTCATGAGCTGAGTTATTCTCAGATGCCAAATACCATCAAGCTGGACCGCAGCTGCTGGAGAGACTTCGGATGCGCTCAGCGTAGCGGGCTGCACTGCTCAAGGCTCCACCACACTCCCACAACAAGGCCTCCAGGATCTACACCTGAATTAACACTCTCCGCATACAGGTGAGATATTGGAAATATCCTTAACAAGGTCTTTCTTTTTCCTGAAGTTTACTTCTATTGTAACAAACTACATTCTAAATTACTCAACCAAAAAAAGTGGGATTTATTGAATTTTGAATCCTGTGAGACTGACCTGCAGTAACAATAAGAATCTCAACTGTCAACAAGTTTGACTTCTTTACAGATCATGTAAAATTACCTGTATTGTGAAATTACAGACCGTGCACCATTTCTGGGTACATCGTGGATTAGAAAAAACCTGCAAGAGGCTTGAAAGCAGTTACATTAAAACAATGAAATTCAGCTAGCTTCTTTAAAAGAAAACCAAAAACAAACAGCCCTGAGAACATGGCTCAACTAGCAAGAGCCTAGTTGAAAAACCATCATTATAAGCAAAAATTAGAAGCATCTATTGAAATCTTAAAGTATTATTTGCCAACATTTGAGGCAGGAAATACCGCAGTCTTTCCAACTCTGTAAAGTAATAAGAGGAATTCAATTTGAGCCACAAAAAATGCATTATTTGGAGTGGAAATACGATTCTTCACCTCTTAGTTTTCACAGCCTTTCCTCTAAGCACTTGCCATCAGGTATTAGAAGTTTATAGTTTTCAGTTTTGACACAATTTTAAGTGTTAAAGACAGTCCTACAGAACAAGTACATTGGTAAGATTTGTTTTAAAGTAAAGCTATGAAAGGAGAACTTCCCTAAGCATTTAGTTAGGGATCTTAAAAATACACATCTATATGGACTATTGATCACAAAGTTTGCTGCAAACGATTCTTGACAGTAACCTGAAACATTTTACTTTGGAAAAAATGCCTCAAATACATGTTCTAATTTAGAAGCAACTTTTAATCTTACTGAAACTTGGAGATGCTTAAGACTCATGCTATGTATTACCTATGGGAAACTTCATGCATGACAAGCCAATGCTCTGCACTTTCATGGTGTTTGAAGTGCTTCACGAAAGACAACAAAGTATCTAAGAACAAACCTATAATGAAGTACTTAATTGTTTAGATCTTGCAGAACTGAAGGTTGCAATAGAAGGACTTCCAATGGTCCCAAGGAGGGCTCTTCCAGCAAGCTGGAGGACATAAGACCTCTATCTTTAAATTGCAGTACTACCTGAAAACTCCAGTCAGACCAGGACCCCACTTGTAGAAACAGGACAAAACCCACCCGCCTCCTAGAGAGCTTTACAGTCTAAGTAAATGCTTAGATTGTGAGCCAGTGGCATCAAATACCTGTCTTCCAACAACATTGTAGAAGACAGACAGGCACCTGAAAGTAGACTAAAGCACTACCAGAACAAGTACAAATCCAAGTTTGTCATTTCCAAGCACATTAAAAGTATTCATAATGCAGTGACAGCATTTGAACTTGCATTAGTTTGACATAGCAACCTATGACATCCCATCTGACATCACACAGCTCAGCCTGCTGTCGACCATCACCAATGGTTCCACAGCCACCTCCAAAGCCAACAAAGCTTGTGTTTCAGTTCAATGGAGAGGCAGAAAAAAAAAAGCATACTGCAGACTAACTTGACCTATAAAGCACACATCTCAGAACTGTTCTGAATGCACTCCAATCTCTTGTACCTGCAGATTTTTTTAAAAGCAGTTTTACTGTTTCAGTCAAGGTGCTATTTATGGAGTTCCCCTGCAATGTGTATTGTGCTAGGCAAGAGCATGTGGCAGCATCCTACATCTGCCAGGTGTCCCAGGTAACTGTGCTTTATTACCAGAGGATATTTATTGCTGTCATTCACTGTACTGCTCTCTTTGTCATGGGAAATCTATGGAAAAAGCATGTTGTGGCCATCTACATTAGACTTCCAAGATTTGCTAAGCCCTGCCAAAGTATGCATAAGGGTAGTTCAGGATGGGTGCCATGAGCCCTTTGGGATTAGAGAGTACCTACTATAAGTTGAATGCATTTCAAGCAGTTAACAGCAGTGTGAAGTCTGATTCTTGCTGCCAGTAGCATGTGAGTTGTGCATGCTGTCCAGGGCATCATGCCACAATTCATCCTCCATTAGCCAACAGACACTGAGGCTTAAGGCAGGTTCATGAAACAATTTATCAGCTGTGGAGAGATGCCTGAGTCATAGGCTAAGGAAGTTTCCCATTCATGAAGTCACCAAGTCTTAGAATTCAAGCTGAGTGCCTTAAGCAGGAATAGACTAGTTATCCTTCCATGACCAGTTCTGTGAAGCCTTGTGCCTCCCTGTTGAGCTACTAAATAGAGGCATGCATGCATGTTTCAATGACTCAGAACTCCCCTGGAGAAGAGCTAGCTTTCATAATTATGTAGCAATTTATTTACATTTATAGTTAAGCCATGGTTGTTCAGTATTGTCTGTCAAATCTATATTTTTGAAAATACAATAGTTTTATCTTTTTAAAAAGAATCCCATGCATTTAGTTTAGGCTCAATGCTACAGTTTGTCCCACCTTTTGAAAAACATGTGGTCCCTGTGCTACAAAAATATGGTCTGAACCTGAAGATTAAAACCTAAAGCTGGAAGCACTGCAACAGATTCCTATGGAGTTTGTCACCCTTTTATAGTTTAAGATAAATACAATAAAGGAAAGCAATTGAACTGCATTTTTCTATTTTATTTTTCAAGTCTGACAAAGGCCTCGAGTGAAAGTCTATAGCTTTAACATCCATTCTCACCTTTGCATCCCCTTGACCTATCTATGTCTCATCTACCTAATATTCCAACTGCCTGCCTAAACCACAGGTAGGTTTTGACACCATTTTATCATCACAATAAGCCAACAAGTTGGCAAAGAAGAATACAGAGGTAATACAGTTAAGTTGCACATGGCCACTGGGGCTTGGTCAAGCCAGCTGGCGTTTTTGATCACTTGAGTTTCTTGGTCTAAAAGTTGTGATTGGCACCTACAGTTCTGCAAGAGTCCCAATCCACAAAATACTTAAGCTTTTAAAAAAAAAAAGCTACTTTTATTGTCAGTTCTACCTAAACATGTCAAGAAAAATACTATTTGTGCTCTAGGTCACTTTTATAATCCTAGATACCTACCAGCTTATCTAAAAGCCCCTGAATACTGTATTTTGTCTGTTCATACAGACAAACACTGTTTTGCTCAAGCAAATAAAAATATATCCACTAGTAACACCTGATTGGTTTCTTCGATCCATAGCTGAAACCCACAGGAATGTTAAAATAGTTACAATTAAGGAATTAAAATCTCAGTGATTTTGAAAACTGCCAGTTAGCCTGCAACACTAATCCAGAATCCAGCACTGCTTTTTAACAATTTGAAAAAGAAATGAGGTTGCTTGTGAAGGCCAGAGCTTTGGTGACAATAAGAACCAAATTTATAGATCTGTGGTTTGTCCAGACCTGAGCAGTTGCCCGAGCCTGGAGATCCTCTTTATTTGCAAGGCTTTATGGCTACAGCACATTCTTCATTCATTGCACTTATGACAGAGATCTGGAAGAAAAGACAGACAGGTCAGCTCCAAACCATGCCAGAGGAAGTGCTCCTAGAAGTTACAGGCATTCACATTTTAATATTTATCCCATCCCTCCAGAGAAGAAAAGAGGAAGCTGAAATTGGTCAGTCATTAGAAGAATTTCCACAATATCTGCCCTTCCCATTGACTTGCCCTTCTGCTGCCTGCTCTTTGCCATATGGCCTTGGCTGGCAGATTGAGGTTCATGCAGAAGCTTGTGCTTTCCTCTGCTGTAACAGAGCCAAACTAGCAACTGGTGCAGCCCAGGACAGACTATAGCCTACAGGGCTACTTGCAGACAGGATTGCCAACACAGCAAATGAGACTCCTCAGACGACACTTGGTCCCAATTAAGAAAGGCTGGAGGCTGCAATCCATGTTGTGCAGACAGCACTGTTAGTATTTATCCAGGCGTTTGAGAGACATCCATGTCACCTAACTAACACCTGAGTTGGCTCCAGTACAAAAGTCCCTCTATATCTCAAAGGACCAATTCCGATGCTTCTAACCTGCTCTTCATGGAGAGATACAAATTATCAATTTCAGAGTCAGATTTCATTATATAATCAAGTGGAATTAACCATAAATTTTCTTGTCTATCCTCTATACTTACCTGCACATCTTCATTGGCATTGAACTTTCCTTCTATTTCTTTGCCGAGATCCCCTTCTGGCAGCTTTAGATCCTCACGAACTTCACCACTTTCTGTCAGCAGGGAGAGATACCCATCCTGAATACCTATCAGCTGTGAAGAAAAGTTCACTTTTAGAAAGTTTAAAATTGGTTAAATTTAACTTTATTCATTAGCAGGCAATAGCTGAAGATAAGCAGAAGGCATAGTGAACTCTGTTACGTTAATTCTTTAGCACACATTTGTAACTGTTAAGAACCTAATTTAAGTCAATTTTTAACTACCCTTTAGGGGGCTGAGAACTAGGGCAACTGTAGCAAAAGCTAGTCTGCTATCAAGAACTGCCAGAACCCTGCTAGTTACTTCCTAGTATGCAAGGCACTACAAAACTCATCCTTATGATTTAGATAACATATGGCTTCCAGGTCACTAGTTCAGCCTTTTACATCTGTGAACTAAAAACAGTAAACACAATCGCATTCACTGAACAGCATTACTTTTACAAAGCACAAGGTGCACAATAGTTGAACCATACACTTCTGCACCCTTATTTGTACAATGAGACACTGTCTAATGAATACATTAGGGAACATCCACCACGCTCTGGACCACTTTTATAATGCTGTTTTCAACCTACCCAACACCGTGAGCTAAGGGGAACAACTATTTTGACAGTGCAGACTAGGGAACCTTGAACACGTAACAGCAAACCCAAATGGCAGCCCCAACAAGTTTGATAAACAGTAAGAATTTCAGTGCCAACAAGGACCCAAGAACATGAGAGAAAGATTACATTTAAAATTCTCTCAGAAGTTCTGAGCCTTAGAACAGGCTAGTCATACTTTATTCCAACAGCATCAGCTGTCCTGAAAAGTTGCTAACACTCTAAACTTTGGCTCTGTCAAGAAACTGCAGCTTTCCAAATGATGTGGGTTCAGCAGTTCCTCACCAGAACTACTCCCAAGACAATGGGAAGACAGCTGACACGTTACAGCTCAGAACCTGAACTGTGTTGCTTTGAAGAGCTCACTATCCATACCACTAAAGGCATTACAGAAGTTACAGAAGCTGCCAAGTTGTCTCCGTAGAGCACCAAAATTACCTGAGATCAACTAAAGCCAGCTTCCAGGCAAGGAACAGAAAGCACTGTAGCAAGTTAGAATTGGCATCAGATGCAGTTTAAAACTGTCTTGTGGATTCACCTACCCTATGCAAGGGTGAAATTTTAAATGTCACTATATGATTAGATTCAAATTTACTTGAAATGAGATCTTGATTATCCTTTAACTAACAACATCCTGCAGTAGGGATAACCTCTCTCCGGAGTCTAAATGATACTAGAATCACAAAGAATAAAGAAGTGACCCTCCAACTTGAGCTAGAAAAAATACAGTTTTGAATGATGTCTATTACTTGCCATTTCCAAAGACTGCTACTCTAAAGCGAGGTTGTTGCTTCAGTAGTGAGCTCCAACAGTTTTAACAATCCAGTAAACGCTACCAGTTCAGCAATGTTATGTCTAAGCAGGCAGGTTCCATTAATTCTGACAACAGTACTTTATTAATTAAGAGGTAAGTTTTGGGATGAAGAGAGCTTACACGTGGTATTAGGAATAAAAAGCCTCACAGTGACTGTTAACTCACCTGGTAATCATTCCTCTTGATATTTGGAACATCCATGTTATGAGTTGATGGGCATATATCTTCATATTTTTTACCAGTGAAGATATCAATACCAACCAAGTGGACCTATAAGGGAAGAAAAATAGCATCAGTTACTGTTGGTGCAAGAGAAGCATGATGCCATTGCCATCATTATTTAGTTGTCTAGGAGATCACATGTAATACAAGATTCTGCCCAGACCTTTGCTGGTAGTATGAAAGCAGCCCAAGCACCGGAGAGAAGGCCTCTCATACCTTTCTTAGCACACCACAGAAACACAACATGACAATGAAGATCAGCCACTGTTATCTCATAGCCACAGCCTTCTGTAGTTTTACAGCAGCAAAACAGAGCTTAAGAGTATGCAGCTTTTAAGAAAACATTTACTTCAAGTTCTAGCCGTTTTGAGAAACATAACACTGTTGGCAACAGTGTGAAGGTTATGGGAAGAGAAGAGGTGGTTGTGTACAAAGATAAAAGCAGCTCCCACTTCCCTTTATGCTAGCAGCTGTCCTCTGCAGCTAGTGCTTGGATTACCAGTCCACAGCCTGTTCTGCTCAGGTCCTTTCACTATCACAACTGTTTCAATATTTAAGAAAACTGGATCTGTCTAATATAGCAAGCCACAAAAAAAAAAAAAACAAGGGACAGGAGAAAGGAAAAAAAAACCTGGCAAGGTCTGGGTATACCCTAGCTTTGACAAATCCCGAATACTTTACCCATTAACCCATATTATACAAGGTTGCAGAAACAAACAACTGTAATTAGTCTGTGCTTGTAATGGATCTGTCTCTAAACTCTAACATACACACCATAAAGCATTGCTGAATAAGTGAAGGGAGAGTCCAGCTTTGCTTCAAGCCCTGGACAGCTGCATAAGCCAACTGCTTTGGCAGCAGGACAGCAACTCCAAACAGCAGGAAGGTCCTTCTGGGATGCAGGAGGGGGAAAGCACTCCTCAATCAGTGCTGAGAAAAGGAAAGCGGTGGCATAGCAAACCAGCAGAGCAGGCCCACAGAGGTAAGAGCTGCCTACCGGACTCGTCTGGGTTATGTAAGAGAACATGGGCACTTAAGTCGAGTGCTGCAATAGTGGAAGTCTGCTAGCAGAGGCAGGCACGGGAGTGCTCTGGTGGGCAGCAGCAGCACACTCCAACCACACCCTAGTGACTTAGAACCACAGAATGGTTTGGGTTGGAAAGAATCTTAAAGATTCCAGTTCCAACCTCCCTGGCGTGGGCAGAGACACCTCCCACCAGACCAGGCTGCTCAAGGTCCCATCCAACCTGGCCCTGCACACAGGGAGGGAGCATCCACAGCATCCCTGGGCAACCTGTGCCAGGGGCTCACACCCTCAGCATAAAGAATTTTGTCTTAATGCCTTCTATAAATCTTCCTCCTTCCAGTTTAAAGCCATTCCCCCTAATCCTATCACTACTTACACTTGTAAAAAGTCCCTCCCCAGCTCTGCCCTGTTAAGTGGCATCTTCTATGTGTTAAAACAGGTGTGTAAATGTTTCTCATAAACCCATATCAGGGACATCTTCCACTAGACTTCATCAGGCCCCCTTCCAGAACTTACTCTAAGCCCACTACAGAAACAAGTTTGATCACAATTGGTGTTAAAGCTTTTTAACAAGCTGGGTAAAAACGCAACCCTCTTAACGTTAATGGAATGCCCTGAGGTGACTCCAGAGCCACGAGACACCCGAGACGCTTCTGCCAGAAGAGCAAAGACAGGAGACAGCGCACCTCGCCTTCCCTCCCGGGCTGCGGGCAGGCTGGGACTCGCAGCCCCCTCTCACCTTGGCGTGGCCGTGCTTGCCCGTCTTGGAGGTGGACATCTCTACGATCTTGCAGGGCCGCCCCTTGAGCACCACGAAGCCGTTCTTCCGCAGCGCCGAGCACTGCATGGGGTACGTGGAGGAGGCGCCGGCATCGCCCGTCGTGAAGTCCAGCTCGTCGGCCATGGCGCCGGGAAGAGGAAGGAGGAAAGGGGGGCTGCGCGAAAAAAGAGCGTTACCTCGCAGTTACCTCGCAGCCCCCGGCAGGGCCGGGGCGGAGAGCAACCACCCACCCCGGCGGGGACAGCGCGATGGCGGCGGGGCCGCCCCGCCACGTGCCGAGGGGCCTCTCCACCGGGTCTTCCCGCACCCCCCGCCCTCGGTGGAGCAGAGGCCCTTCTTACCTTGCGAGGGCGGCGGGGGAGGCCGGGGCGGGGGCCGGGGCACGGCGAGGCTCGGCGCCGCGCACACGCGCCCGACCACTGCGGCGGGAAGGGGCGGGGGCGGCAGTCGGCGCGCGCACCGCGCACCGCCCGGCCCCGCCCTGCCGCTTCCGCCACGCCCATTGGCCCGCGCCGCGCTCCCTCCCGCCCCCCACCCCCGCTTCCGCCGCGCCCATTGGTCCTCGTCGCACTCCCTCCCGCCCACCCCACGCTTCTGCCACGCTCATTGGCCCACGCCCTGCTCCCTCTCCCCCCCGCCACCGCCAGCCGCGCCCATTGGCCCGCGCTGCGCTCCCTCCCGCCCGCCCCCGCTAATCACGTGCTGGGGGCGCTTCCCGCCGTCTTCTTCCCGGCGCCTACGGGGCGCGGTTGGGCTCAGCGCCGGCGCCATTGCTACCGCGGCAACGCCTTCCCCGCCCCGCCCGACCGCGCAGGCGCTTGGGGCGCCCACGGCCGCCAGGGGGAGCCGCGCGCCTCCTCGGGCGCCACCCGCCCCGCCGCCATCTTGGGGGCAGTGTGCCCTGGGGGGGTGGCGTGCGGGGGGGGCTGCCCCGCCACGAGGCGGGGGCCGGAACGAATTGGGGTAGAAATGGCTGTTCCCAAAGGCCGGCGGGATACGATTCCTCATGAGATGGTGTTTCCTGTCAGCACAGACATCTTCTGTCCACATAGTGTGTCCCTTTCAGAAACTGACACAAGAAGTAGTCACTGTTGAATAAAAGTGGAATATTTTGATTTAAGCTAAAGCAGAGACAAGTTTTATCTAAGTAACCGTATTTTTTGAAAGTTAGAGAGAATGTCCCTCTCATAGCATGGAGGGTTTTTATGGCATGGTTTTTTTTTTCAAACTGTTTTTTGCAAAGACTGTTCTTTGAGAAATAACACCTTGTGTTAAGTGTGAAATGTGCTGAACAGATATGTCTTTGTAATCACCTGTGTTTGCAGTCTTTCCATATCTAAAATGCATGGTCAGACATAGCTGGCTCCAAAGCTCCAATTAGCAGAGACTTGGCTGTTGTGAAGTTCATGATAGCGTTAAAATTAGTCCTTGGAAACCAACAGAATATGCATAAGATTTCTGGGAAAATTTATACACATGTATGTAAATGGGAAATATATTCTGTACCCAGCTCTCGTTATGTATGATTGATGGAAATAATTCCCTCATGCGTCCAGCACTGAAATAAAGGATGCTGCTTTATAAAACTCCAAAACGAGTCTCAGAGAGTTTATTTGCCAGCGTTTTCGGTATCACTGTCAACATAGAGCTCTTCTGTTTCCCTTCTCAGAAACAACACCAGTAATCAGTCAAAAGGGCCTGAAACTGGGAAGAAGCCAAAGTGGAAGCTTGTGTTCATTGACAGGGATGAGACTTGGCTCCCCTGCCCCTTGCCCACCATGCTAACGGCGCAGCCCTTCTTAGCCCCCAGCGTGCCCCATGCTCTCTGGCAATGAACGCAGCCACCAGCCAGGCAGATGGATCCCCAGCAAAGTAAAGCCAAATGGTTATTTTTGTTAAAACTCTCCAAGCAGGATGCCATAACACCTTTAGCTGTTTGACCAAATTCACCTGAAGACCATTTTGTGGACCTGCCTGTGGATGGCACCCACCCATGTGGATCACTTGCTCTAAACACCAGACAAACAGAAAAATACAGAAATTCAGCGGTGTGCATAGCAGCTGAGTCAGAGCTGGCCTCTGCCATCAACACTGTGGGCTGCAGCGTGCTGTCCTGTGTATTCTGTCCCGAGATCCTGAGTTTGTCATGCTTGTTCTGATGGAGTGGGGACAGGAGCCAGTTTTAAAGTCACATTTTTAAATGATTTCTAAGGGATCTTTTATTTAATTCATATTGATCTGTGTGATCTGTTTGTCTGTGGTCCTGCCCTTGGTTACATAGATTTCACTCCAAATTGCACAGCATGTGCCTAAGAAGATGTTTAGCTTTCATTTACCTAGGGCCCCTTTAGAATGCTCCTGCAGGTTGAGATTGTGGCTCTCTTCTGTTACCAGGGTTTTCAGTGCATGGTGCATGCTGTCTCACACAACGTCCCTGGACATGATACACATCACCCTGGGGAACTGCCCATTTTTCTTCTTCGTCAGTTGATAAGCAGAGCCTGGGGCATTCTGTTAAGTGTTTTTATATGTACAGTGTGTGTTTGTTTATCTGTAAGTGTATGACAAGTCGCATATGCTCTAGGACTATTCTTCTTTTAATAAAATACTTTCTGAGACAACTACCAACTGTTCTGAGCCCAAGCCAGGGCAGCCTGGGACTAAGCACTAATGATAATTTCTTCTCTCAAGTATCAGATTATAAATTTCGTTGATTTTCCACAATTAACAGATTCATTTTGCATGACTTGAGAGATCTTCTGGACCAAGCAAAGTCTTTTTGCCAAGGTGCAGCTGTGGATGACACTTATTTTTCGAGACACAAACCAAATATTTCAAGGCAGCCTTTATCAGAGATTCAATTAAAAAAACCCTCGAAATCATCTTTATCAGTCATGTTCCTTGGTCTGTGTAAATGCTTATTTTCTGAAATGTGTTTCTTGATAGTACTAATGTGATTATCCCGCTTTTCTATCCAACAGGAACAATTCAGTTCCAAAGCATATTTTTAAATACCAGTCTTTCACTTCTAAATGTGTTTCCTTTTGTGCACGTGTGTAGAGTGTCACACAGCTGTATTTCACACACATCTATTCTTTCGAGTCGACTCAATATGTAACCATGCTTCGATTCTCCTATCTAAGTCTTTATAGGAATTGCACTGCAGAAATTGTCAGGGGTTAGGAAGCTTTTGGAAGGTTTAGAGTGAGTTATGTCTCCTCTCAGTTACGCTCTGGAGAAATGTCTGATGCCCTAAAGCACCTCATTAAACCCTGGCCTCAAAAGTATTCATTTCAGCCAGCGCTGGGGTACAGATCCCACCTCAATTCCAGCAAACCCACCAGAATGTAGAAGGCAGTGTTTACACTGAGGTATTTGTGCAGCTTAGCTTACACTGCCTGCTCACTCCAGCTGCTTGTCTGGTGCATTGCTAGCTTCTGGGAGAAATCTTTCTGGGGAACGTCACGAAGTGCAGCAGTGTCCTGGGACATCCTGGGTGCCCGGAGGACAGAAGTGGGTGCCGGATGCGAGCCCTGCAGGTTGGCTGAGAGAGGATCAGCTGCAGAGTGGCAGTGAGCAGTTGACCCAGCCTTGCTCCCCTCAGCTCTGAGTGAGCACTGCAGTAAAGTAGAGGGAGGCTTGTGCAACAAGCTTGGTTCAGGTCACAAGTTTGAAAATAATGGGTCATGAACAAGGCAATGTAAACAACTATTCCAACTTGAGCAAGTCTCTGTTTCAACTGGCTGAGCTGTCTCACCTGGATCCCACCAACATGTCCTGACTGCTGAGGGCGAAGGTGCATGCTGGCTTCCAGCTGCAGCCGTGTGTAGGAGGTTGTGAGAGAGACCAAGGACTGATGATCTCATCTGCAGAGGACAGTGACATGCTCAGCAGTCTCTCTGAGCTCCTACACACATTCTCTCTGTGTAGTGTGAACTGGATTAAAGAGCCTCTGCAGTAACCTTGCCATGGGCACCCGACTCTGCTTCAGGCCCTGCTTTAATCCTGCCATTCACCATCTGCTTCCTACAAAGAAGGAATGCAGTGCCAGGGACTCACCTTGCATTTCCATCATCCTTGAGAATGGGATTCTGGGATGCTGGATGATTCCTACAGTTATTAGGGGCTGCATGCCCTGGGACACAAAAGCTACTGTAGTACTGTGTCTCTTTGCTCCGTGGTCACCTTACCTCTTTGTTGGTCCATAAAACAGCCCAGCCAGACAAGTGTGATTGAGTGAGGTGTGTGTGGAGAGGCGCACAGTCTGAGTTACCCAGGGAAATCACCTTGGGCACACACTGGAGATTGGAGGCAAGTGGTGAAAGTGGTGACTGTGCAGAGGCATTGAGCTGGTAGGAACCACCTATAACTCCCACTAGAAAGAGGGAAGACCCATAGTAACTTTGTCTGTTCCCTCCTCCTGGGGCTCCAGGGGTGCTACAACAGTGATAACCCAACCTGTAGGCTCTGATGCTTTTCATAGTCACAAGAGCTGCTTGCTCTCCTGAACAGAATGTGGGGGGCAAATCCATGAGGCACTGCCCAAACCTCAGCTTTGCAGTGATAACTACAGCCTGTAAAATTTAAGGACTGCTGATCAACAGCCAGGATTTACTGCCTCCCTGCTGGGGAGGAGACTCCTTCAGCAGAGTTATTCAGGCTGTTCTTCTGGGTAAAATTTGCCAGTGTTACTTCAGGATTTAGTGAAGCACATGAGCACAGGCTCAGTTAAATTAAATCTTATGCTTACATGTGCTGCTGGATCCAGACTTGATGTCTTGCCTTGTAATTCCTTAGCTCCCATAGATTTCAGTGAAAGATGAGGACACTGAGCACCTAGGAAAACCCATAATGCCACAAAGACTTGGTTCCTGCGTAGGTAGTACTGGGATTAGGTTCATCCTCATCAGCAGATTGACTCAGGAGGTGGAGAGTAGCGCATCTCCATGCTGAAAAACAAGTTGAAGTGAGGCAGAAAAATCTGTGATAAATTAGTGTAGAAAGTGTTAATGGGGCTAAATGTCCAGAGTTTATTGGATTAGGGAAGTCAAACTAATTTTAAAATTATGGCTGAAGAGTGGGAAACTAGATATCATTAGCCATTTGTCTGACACAACAGAAAAGTCTTAATGGCTGTCACCTCAGCACATTAGGAAAACTCTGTCAAAGCTCTTGCTGACAAGATGCTTTCCCAGGGATTATTAATTATATTGCATTATTAGCCAACCACAGTACGGGAACATATTTCACATGTTAACTAAAGTGCAATGACCATTTAGCTAATAAGTATGACTCGGTCTTTTAAATTTTCTTAATGATTAGCAACTTAGTAAAACTGTAACAATGAAAGATTAAAAAATAGTGATTCCATGAGCTGCGTCTCAAGAACAGGTTTGAACTGGAAATTGCATGTAGCAAGGCAAGATAAAGTGTACAGTCCTAATTACCAGCCTGATGTGACAAGACAAAAGTAAATATATCTGCAGATTTAATCAACTCATGTGACCCCTTCCTGCATCGTCGTACATGGTAAAAGTACACTTGTGATGGTTCAGCCCAGTGTACAAGCTTCATCCTTCCCCCACAGCCCTGCTGAGGACAGGGCTTGCTGCAGCCTTCAGCAGCACTGAGCTCTGAGTCCTGTCCCAGGCTGCAGCCTGCCCACTGCCACCCTTAGCAGAACCGATTTGATACCTTCAGGGATGAGCAAAGCATCATCTCCAGGGGGAATACACAAAGAAATGAAATGGTGATAGTAGAATGCCTGCAGGCATATTGTCTGGTTGTGGGCCAAGAGGGTCAGAGAGGGTTCCTGGTGGAAGACCTCAGCCTGGAAGGAGAAGAGTGACTTCCCTTACATGCAGCACCTGCTGCGAGGAAGCACAATCCGACACTTGGGATGCATCTCATTAGCCCACAGAATTCATAGCATACTGGCAGCAGACCAGGAAAATATAATTACTGGCCTGTGAAGTCTGTTAGCTCTGAGACTACTGCTTCAAGCTACGTGATCTTTACTATAGATTAGCCAAAAGCTCCACAGAGGTGTGGGGTGAAAGGAGGAGAGAAAGCTTGATACAGTATATACAGGGCTTTCAGCTGACAACCCATTTTAGGGAGTCATTTTACTTCAGTGCCTCTGAGCCCCCAGGCAGATCTTCTGGGAAGTTCAAGAATATAGCTATGGGTAACGTTACTGTTATGGGCTTTGTTAAACTGGTGTTTGTGCTACGTTACAGTAATCATCAGGCTTTCTATTATCCAGTGCCAGCATCCTCCCTGCCACACTGCCTCTGCTGTCCCATCCTCATGTTCCTGAAGAGAGCATAGCCTGGCTCTTCCCTCAGAGCAGGGGCAAACGTGCTTTGAACCTCATCTCCTTCCAGACATTCCTCCTGTCTATTATGCCTAGAGAGGACCTAGGACCAATGCTTTAAGCTGCAGCACCTTCCATGCAGGCAGAGATGTGCTTTACAGTGGGCTTTTACAGGTGGGCAGAGGGGACAGATGAGGGTAGATGCTGACACACCTCTGGTGAGGGTTCCAGCTCCCACTGGCTTCAGGGCTGCCTCTGTACCCCACAGCCTCACCTCTGGAACATCCATTTCAAAGGGATTTATCTGAGGGCTTGCACAGCACTTACCACCCACGGAGCAAATGTGCCCTGCCAGGAAAATACCTCCCAACGGGAGTTGAACACATCTGGTGTGTACAGCGGAAAAAAAACCAAGCAACAGTGCAAGCCAACACATGCCGTAGATGATGTTCATTGTCACTTTTATGTAACAGACATAGATAACATGGCTGAAAGCAAGAACCCCCCTCTTCTTTATTTTTTCCATTTTTTTCCATTCAGACAATCCATTACAATATTTAACTAACTTCAGTAGACTCCATGGAGAGCTTCTGAGCCAACCATCTCAGCTAGTCTCACCTGGGGAGACTTGTTTGCAGCATATAGACTCTGACTTAGAGCCTGCACCCCAGTTCTGTTGCTCTCTTCTGTGCATCATGGCCTGGTTCGCACACAACCTGCTTGCCCCATGTGAGCCCCAGGACCTCTTCTACCGTAGCACATGACAGTACCGACCTAGTTCTTGTCTGGTTAATCACAACAGTCACTCCAAGGAAAGCCTTTTCTGCAATCTCATTGCTTCAGTGCACATACTGAGGCCAGAGGCTTGTCCCAGAGGACCTTGAGGCTGCACTTCCAGTCACTTGGAAGGGACCAGAATTTGCTTTAGGGACTTGCTACCAAGAGAGTAAAGTCTATAAAGGAAAGAAGTTTGGACACATGGAAAGAAGCATGAACAAAATCCACAGCAGCAGCTTGTGATCCTCCTTGGCCCATCTATTCTCTTGCTTTTCATTATGCTTGATCTGTTACATTATGGTCACTACTGGCAGTTGTGATGAGATCACAGTGACCAAGCAATGCTGGTGTTTCATCTCTAAATAAATAATGGATTTCTATCTTGAGAACGTTCCTAGAAAGTAGCCTGATATTACAACAAGGAGCACACAAATCTTAAAAGTCGAGCAAACAGAGAGCAAGTTTTTACAACAATTTCAACAAAAAAAATCCATAAAGGAGAAAAATCTGTGCGGTTTGGTTTTGTGACATAGAAGTATCTTATAAAGAAGCAAAACAAGCACAAACAAGGTTACAGAAATGACACAACCTCCTGCTTGCCTGCTGTCTTGGCTGAAGCACATCCAGCCAGCAAAACTGTAAGTGATGCAAAGTGAAGGTCAGATCAGGGGGCACCTTCCATTTGTCACTGCAGTACTCATTTACCCTTTGGGTTATCCTTCATTTTTATGATATGGGCAGCCAGTAGGTCTTGGTTGAAGCTGGACCCCATGGGTCCAAGCATTGTACAAAAAGAAGAGAAGGCAGGTACAGAGGGTAGGAAGGAGCAGTGTGAGGAGGTGACCTGGTGATGGTCACGCCACAGGAGGGATGGCAGCAAGACTTCTGACCTGGGGGCTAGGAGTACGCAGGCTTGTTATTTGGTCAATGGTGTGCTAAAGGAGGGAGGAAAGGCTTCCTAGGAGGAAAGAGAAGGTAAATAGTCTGTTTGAAACAAAAGGAAAAAAATGCATGTTAACTCAACCAGAGTTTCTATGGTTCTCCTAAAAAATGTTGTAACTTGGGAAATCCATATGATCTTGGGCAGTGTTTGCGTAATGCATGGATAGCAAAGCACGTGGGGTGCAACCTGACCAATTCAGGTGGCATCCACCTTCTTCCTCTGCCCAGGGAAGAATGAGGGGGAGTTTGCTCAGTCTGTTTTTCGTAGCACCTCGGGTGATCAGTGCTATGTGCTGGTAGCACAACTGCACTAGCAATAGTTTTCTCAAGGCATCCGATCACTCAGCAGAGGGAAGCAGCAAGCATGGGACAACAAGGTGAAAACATGAGGCTACAGCATCACCCGACCCCCCTTTCTTTCATCTCAGCTGAGTGATGACCCTGCTCAAGGTAATACCTTGCCAGCTAGCAAGACCGTCATCCCACTGGGCTCTTCCAGTAGGCCATGGAGACACACATGTAACATATTCCTCCTGTCCTTTCCCCAGCAATTCTTGCCACCCAGTTGTACCAACTATTTCAGAGCAAAATGCCAGGTTTGTATCTGCGGCTTCTGTGTGAGCCGCAGCAGCCTGAAGGCATCCAGTGGATGGGTCCTCTTGGTCTGCCAGCTGCAAGGTTTTGTGAAATGAGACTTCTGCCCAATGTTCTTCTCGCGGTGCGTGAAGGAGGTCCACGCTCCCTCCCTCCTTTTTGGGTGCATGGCAATAGTCTATGCCTTCTCGCTGCCTCGCAGGTCTTCCAGCTCAGTCACAGCTTTGGCTGGGAGCTTCTTGCGGCGGAACACAGCTGCGATCTCCTCAAAGGACTTTCCTTTTGTCTCTGGTACTTTGAAGTATGCAAACAGAAAAAAGACTAGAAGCAGAGCCGCAAAGATCACAAACACGTATGGTCCACACAGATCCTGCAGAGGAGATAGTGAAAACAGGGGACATCATCAGCACCACAGGGATGGCTTCCCCTTCCTACCCGGGGTGGGGGCGAGGTGCCCCATGGGGCTTGGGGATAGAGATCTGGGAGGCACTTCCACTTCCCACTGGGTTGTGGACCATACGTGTTTGTGCCAGGAGGGATTTCTTACCGCTATGTACTGGAAACACATTCCCACAATGAAGTTGCAGGCCCAGTTGCAGAAGCCGGCAATGGCGATGGCAGCAGGGCGTGGGCCCTGGCTGAACAGCTCGGCTACGATAAACCAGGGAATGGGCCCGGGCCCGACTTCGAAGAAGATGACGAAGAGGAAGATTGCGACCATGCTGACATAGCTCATCCAGGGAAACTGGCTCTGCAAGGGAGTTCACTCAGTGTTACTGTCCGAACAGGGCTTTCATTAATTATCACTAATTATTTTAATTACTCTTATTTTTCAGAAATTTCTTTCCACTCAGACAAGTGGGGACTGGACATGCACATTTAAAGCTCTAAACTCTTGTGCTTGATGCTGGATGGGCATGTGGTGCCAGTGTTGCTGCTTGCAGAGGGATGTTGGAACTCACGGCTATCAGCTCAGCTGTACCTTCAAACTCTCTCCTTGCCTGCAGCATGGCCAGGAAGAGGCAAAATGGTGTCTTTGATAATCAGGATGGTCAGTAAAGGAGGCCACCCCTTTTGTGGTTTTACATCTTGACAGGAGCTTGCACCAGTGGTTCGGACTGACTTTGATGGGGGCTGGCTCCATTCTCTGCCTGTTCTGCCCTGTTTCTCACAGCCTGATCCCTCTCCTGGGTGTTGAGAGGAATAATTTGTCCCTTTTTTTTATAAGATGGTAGTCTAGCATCCCTACGCTAAGCCAGGAAGATGCAGATTGAGGGTTTAGGGCACATGGTGCTTACACATGAAGATATGTCCTGGGTTTTCTTAGCAGGCATGGGATTATGCTGTGGGAATAGCGCAGTTGCTGTGTAAGGAGCTGAGGTTGTCAGCAGGCTCTGGGAGGGGACAGGTGACACAGGTCCTTCCTTGCATCACTGGGATATCTTAGGGGCAAAAGAGCACAACATCCTCAGGCACTGCTGTGACCAGAGATGGCTGCAGCCACTTTGAACTGTCAGACTGAGCAAATGTTTTCTGAACTTCGAGATGAGTATGAAGAACATTCACATTAAAGGGTGGTTTGCCTTCTCCAGTTTGCAAACCATGGAGAAAAAATGGAGAGAAATCCTTACCAGCAGCGCAAGTCCAACCGTCATGGCCACGGCGCTTATTAACATGCCCATCAAACCTGCCAGGAACAGGGACCGCCTACCTGCCTTCTCCACCAGAAAGACCTGTAGGAACATGGGCAGCAGCTCAGTCTCCAGCACTGCTGCTCTTAGAAGGTTCGATCAGGTGCATTAGCAATGAGCAGACTGTTACCACTACCACATTGCACTCCTGCCCTTTTACATCTTGTGGTGATTTATGTGCTGGTTTCCAAGCGTCAGAAACTCTGCCAGTGGCTGTCAGAGAGCCAGACTGAACCCAGAGCCGAGGGCAAGGTAGACCCATGTATATTCAGACTTCATGCATTTTCAAGTTCTCAGAACTTCTCACTGCTCCTACACATATATTGCTATGACCTTTTTTCCTCTCTCTTTTTCAGGTATAAACTTACTAGGTCTGCATTATTTTGGAAGTAGCTTTCAAATTGTAGCATGATTCAAGTCGCATCATGGGCCATTGCACCTTGCCTGTCCTAGGGCAGGAATAGTTGTGTAGCAGCTGGTGTCAGGATTTTTCCTTCAATGACTCCCAGATTCCTTTTCATTCCCTGGCAGCCTCAAGGCTTAGCTTGCTTATTCTCAGTTCTTGGGGGACTCCAGTCCTGCCCCTCAGCCTTCAGCATCTAAGTCTGTACCAATCACTTCACACGGTGGGGAACTCATGAAGCTGCAGAGGGTGAGTTTCTGCTCTCTGTTTTCCCCTTGCCAAGGTTCACCTGGCTGTCAGTGCTTCTGCCTTTTGATCAGGGTCTGTCATTTATTGACAGATGCAGGTAATTTTTAAGTGCTGATATCTGGAAGAAGCAAAGAGCAAATGCCCCAGACTGCAAGTACCACAGCTTGGGGCAGAGATTGAGCTGCAAGAGTCCTTCCAAGTTGGAGAAACACCTCTTCCATCTGCACACCTCCATGCCTCATTTCACAATTAACATACTGATATCATCTCTGTGATGGACTTCTTCTAAAGCAGGTTCACACTAAGACCTTCTATATTATGCACACTGGAGAAAAAAAATCTCTTAAAGCTGTGTATTTCTACCTTGCTATCCTGCTTCGTAGTCTCTCTAGAGATGTGAGGGAAATGGGCTTGGAATGTCCTGATCTTTGTATATGAATGGCCACATTAAAAAAAATAATGGCCTGCTGATTTGAACTGTGTTAATACTCTTAGGAGAGAGACAAACAGAAGGAAAGGATGTGAAAACAGAACCATCCTTTTATTGCTACAGAGCACTGCATAGATGTGTTGAGGATAGGTGCGAGATTACTTTTATAACTGTGGGTTAGCTTTGGATATCCCTTGCACAGGTGCTATGTACATACAGGAAACAATTTGACAGATAACAGCTAAGAAGGAGATAGGGACCTTCTGGCTTCCCCATCACAATCTCAATCTCCCACCTGCTCCGCCAGGGGAACAGGACCTGCAGAATTTCAGTCCTGAAGGATGTTTTGGGGGAAATACTCCCAGAGGTTCCCTGAACCCAGTAATGCAGTTTTCACTTGTGAGGCAGTTAGCAGTGCTGCCTTATAGCAATGGGTTGTATTTCAAGGCTTATTTTTTCGTATGAGAGTTGTCCAAGGAATGATTTTTCTTGTGACTAAGGGTCAGCCCCAGCTCTGGGATAAAATCATGTTTCAAAACCACCTTATTCTACTTGTTTTTGTAGTCTAGGGAGGGCAGAAATATTTACTTACGGAGATAACCGTGAAGACTGTGTTCACCACTCCAACGCCAATGGTTGCATAAACTGGTTGGCCAACTCCAGCTCTCTCGAAAATGTTTGTAGAGTAGTAAAAGATCTATCAAAATATATTAGGATGAAAGATTAGGCAATAGGGTTAGTGGAACTTTTTGTTCTCTTGAGGAAAGAGTTGGTTTTGCTTGGCTGAGATGTAAAGTAATTTTATTATGATTAGTTTTTCAACTTTTTAATGGCTTTTTATAATAATTAAAGCTGAAATTTTCAGAGGTGCCTGAGGAAGTTAAAAATTCCATTGAAATTCTCTTCCTGAACTGCGTTTGCACATTTAAAACTGTTTTCTTCCTTGTATTCCCTTGTTTAGCCTTGAAAGCCAGATCACAAGCACCGAGTGCTGGAGACAAATACCTTAGTACGATTGAGTTTTAAATTAATTTTAAAATATTCTTGCTATATTGGAATGACTTGTATTTCTTCCTTCTCTCAAAGAATAAGATAAATTAAGGGCAAGAGGTAAATGGATGGCTGACCCCATGGCTGGTGAATGGGGCTGGGCACAGCATTGAGCTGGGGTATCTGGGCTCCATGGGGTCGCTTATCCCTGGCTCAGCCCTGCAAGGCTGGGTGTCCCTGCGTGCTGCTCCGCCTTCTGATGTGGAAATTCTCTTAGAGTTTTATGCTGAACTCCCTTGTACCCCTTCTCCCTTCCTGCAGCCTGGCTCAGCGGTGAGTTGCACCTTCAACAGCAATGGTGGTAGCCAAGGAGCCTACTGCAGTCATGGGGAAAACCTTCTCTTCACCTCTACGTGGCTTGGACAGAGCCAGCATTGCCTTTTCATGCTCAGTATGGATGTCTTTAAAGGCAGACATTTTTGGGAGACTCACTGCATTGATTCCTGAGAACTGCTGGGATATCTGCACCATCAGAGCCACAATGACAGCCTGCATGTACTTCGAAGAGGTAAAAAGCTGCCTTATGGAGACTTTCTTTTCACTAGCAGCTTCTTGTTTTTCCTTTTCCATCTCAGCAATCTCTTTCATTGGATCACAGTTTCCTCTGAGTCTTTTCAAACCTTAAGGAAAAAAAACCAGATCAATGTTATATTTTCAGTGATAGATAAGGAGTAGAGTAAGGACAAGAATCTCAAAAAATGCAGAGTCAGCCAGTCACATGGCCAGTGCTGTCCTCTTGCCCCGGGGACTTGTAGGGCTCATCAAGCCCCAAAAGTGAGTCTGCTTGGAAAGGGGCAGCAGCACGTTAGTTCTGTGAAAACTCTGAGACACCACACTCAAGCCCCAGCCCTCAGCAATGCTTATTAGTCCCAGGCAGATGTGTCGAAATAATTTCTGGTCCAGAGATGATTTATATTTCAGCAACTGAGAGCATCTTATCACAGTTTTAGCTGTGTCCTACCATTGGCTGCTTTTACTCCTTGTAGAGACAGCTGGAACCAGCCAGTAAGGGCCACACTGGAACATGTATAAGCTATGTAGTTACAAATAGCAGCAAGGACAGAGAGATCAGCTGTCCCATGGAAGATGTCATTTCTACACCTGATTGAAATCCTTTCCAACTGAAAGGGTTTTTTGGGGGTGGCATCTGCTGCATGCGATCTCACTGATGGAAAGGAGTAACACACTGAGACTCACACCACTCACAGTGATATATAAGCATGTCTTAATCAGTGACCAAAATCCTGCCTGCGAATGTGCTGCGTGGGATGGAGTAGTTATATCCAGTTACTTGTGTGAGCCCTCAGCCAGTCTGTTCCTTCTGTGTTTAATACTATGTACAGTGTAGAAACAACTCCAGACAAGACCAGAATGTGTGTCTTACTTTTTTTAGCTTCCTCCACCTTCCCCAGTTTGATGTAAAGGTATCGGGGGCTCTCAGGGCACATTAAGAGCAGGAAGAACTGCAGGAGGGCAGCCACACCGGACAGACCAAGGAGCAGGGGCCACATCTTGTCGTTGCCCAGGAGAAAGTCTAGCCCGAGGACCTGGAAGAATTGAGACATGTTTGAATGGCTTATTTTGCACCCTAGAAAAAGAAAGCAATTGACCAGCATAGCATTTCGAAGTGACAACCTAGACAAAAACAGGAAGCAAATACCAATTCTCAATTCTAACAATTAGATTTCTTTAGTTATGATGCACATTTACAAGGAGGGAATGAACAGATAACATAAAATGTAATGAGTAAGACTTTGTATTACAGGTGCTGTGTTACAACCGTCTGCAAGCCTGTTGCCCATCCTAAGGGTGACTCAGTCCTCCTCGGGATGTGCCGCTGGCAGGAGGTATCTGTTCAGAACCACTGCGAAAACAACTCAGTAAATATAGGCATGCAAATGAAAAGTTTTCTCCTCAGACACTGCTGTCCCAGTTTTTTAGGTCATGGGGTTTTACAGGCATATGTGTCCTAAGAAACTCCACAAAGGGACAGAGTTTGGATGGAGGTCCATGCAGCATGGGAAGCCCCAGCTGCTGGGATGCTAATCAGCACAGTCTGAGTACCGAGGCTGCAGTGCAGTATGAGGCTCAGCAGATAAGCCAATTTGAGCTTAGCTTCAGTGTGTGATTATGGCATTGAAAAAGGTGCTTCAGAGAGATTGTATGTGCTTGCAACCGTTTTCGTTCCACAAATTTGCAAAGCATTTTTCGTATTCCCACAGCCAGTGAAGCTGGCAGGACCTGCTTTGGGAGCTTTTTTCCCCCATAGTCTGTCCATAGTCTTTGGCTAAGTCAGATTAGATGAACCTTGTGGTTACATTAAGTTTTTCTGGTTGTGCTGGTTCTTAGTACATTGTGCCAGCCTGCCACGTAGCTGGGACTCTTGCCATGGCAGGAAATGCTGATGGAGGTGTTGGACTCCCTGTTTCTTGATGAAGCCATTTTTGAGTACCTGAATATCAGGGATCTCATATTCAGGATCCAGCCTGACTCTGATGAGACACATACAGAAACTTCACAGTGGAGGGGAGAAATTGTTTGCAGAAGTATTTTTTATTTCATGAGAAGTCATCTTTTTTTTTAAGGACACCTCTGACTCAGGGTAGGAGTTTAATATCATTGTAACAGGTTGCTTCCCACTCTCCTTCAGTTTTGGAGTGGAATGGTGCGTAATACCCCAGCATATTACTAGGACATCCCTGATCTCTGAAATATCCTCTCTGGACTTGTGCATTTCTTTCTTACCTGGCTGATGAGGATACCCGTGACGATAGCAAGTTGGTGCAATGTCCCCAGTGCTCCTCGAAGGGCCGTGGGAGAGATCTCGCTGACATACATGGGCACGAGCCCAGAGGAGAGCCCTGCACCAAGCACACACAGACATCACCTATCCTAGACCTCAGCTCAGCAACCAGCAGAAATCGCTTCCCAAATGGGAAAAGAGGATGGAGCCCACGTGTGCATCCTATATCCCACCAAGTCCCTCATGCCTGGCTAGGAACCACCCACATCCTGCAAAGGTGCTCAGATATCCCCAAATTCAGAGCACTGGGCTGGAAAGCCTTTGCACTTGAACACCTACAAATGATGAGGGAGCAGAGAACGTCTGCTGGGAGCAGTTACCACAGAGCAAAGAGCTTTCTTAAAACTTGCCTTGAACCTTCAGAGCAGAGTACTGTATTTGCTTACAAGTGACAATAATAATGAGCTGTTATTTCTAAGCTACTTCTGTTGTGATTCCATGTTATTTGCCTACTATCTTATCCTCGCTATGTACAGTGCTCCTGTATTATCTGCGAGATAGTGCAGTTGTCTTGGGAACCTAGACTATTAGCATGGCTAATAACATACTGTTACAAGAGGCACCACCAGGATTGAGCCTTGATATAGAGAGGAGGGATTCTCTCCTTTCTAGGACATATAAAATAAACTGATTTCATGACAGAGCCCATCCAAGTACTTCTAGGAGACAACCTGAATTAAGAATGACTGACACAGGGAGAAGAGGGAAACTCCCAGCTCTGAAACTCCTTCTGAACTAAAAAAAAAAAAACCAAAACACCACACATTAAAAAATGTAGGAAACTCTTAACTGCAGCCCTGGAGCACCCAGCATCCCGCCAAGGGGCTGGATTGCAGAGCTTGACCCTGCCTGGACTTACCACAGTACAGCCCTGTGATTGCTCTCCCGGCGATGATGAGCATGTGAGACAGCCCGAACTTCGCCAGCCCCATGAGGAGGTTTCCAGCGATGGAGAGGATGTTCACCACCAGCATGGCTTTAACCCTGCAAGGCAGCAGCAGAACAGCTCATTCTGGCACCTCTCAGCCAAAGCAGCCATCGTGCCATACAGTCAGAGCGATTAAGTGACTTAATCAGCACTACAGGGAAAAAATAATGAAGAGACTGAAAAATATCTGGCAGGGGTGCAATCAGAGTAGCTAAAAGTATATTATACATCCTGTGCAAATGCTGTTAAGATACCTTCCTTTCCCTTTTGCCATGGAAAGAAAAAGGGGAATTTGGGTGGTAATCAAGGCTGCTCATCAGATTCTTGTCTGAAACGCTAAAAGTTGCAATAAAACGTCTGATTTATAATTGAGGATTTTAATAAGCCACAGCTCTGTGGTGGTTGGAGCAGTATCTTGGAAGTCTGAGGTTTTTTTACCATTAAATTGGAGAAAATAACACGAATTGTGTTTCTACAGGGAGAAAACAGATCTAGGGGAAAAATCAAAGAGAAGGGCTTTGGCTGTGGTACACGAGTTACAGCACAGAAGGACCTCTCACCTCCCCAGCCGGTCGCCGATCCAGCCCACGGTGAAGGAGGAGACCATGCCGCCCACGGCAAACACGGAGACGGAGAGGGACCAGTACATGGTGAGGATGTGCGGGGAGGTGGGGAGCTCCTCGCCTGTGCCAGCGGGGGGTGCGAGCGTGCCCTGGGTGTCAGCCCAGGGCTCCGTGCTAGGGATGGGGTCAGAGCCATCCTCCCCGGAGGTGTTGGTGGCTTGTCTGTCCAGGGGAGCAATGCCCAGCACGCGCCCATAGTGGGCTTCTATCACCTGTGACCGGCAAAGGGGACAAACTCCATCAGCTCAAATCTGTAACAATCCCCGACCGCTGTTTGGAGGTTTTTTTCCTGCCCCAGGCAAAACTTTTCATCCCAGGCTCTGCAGGGGTGAAATCTTGGGATCCCACCCAGCCCCCAGACCCCCACCAGGTAGAGACTGGTGACCAGGTAGGGCAGGCATGGAGCATCCGCCCTCGTCCAACGCTGCCTTTGGGGAACAGGGTGAGTGTGGTGTCTGCATTCAGCACCCACGGAGAGGTGTGTTCCCTTCGTCTGGGCACAGGGACCACGTTGCAGTGGGGATGGCACCAAGATGTGCAGAACCCCACTCCTTTCATTTGGGGGGAGGTGGCAGCCTGGAGTCCTCATCGTTTTCTCACCTCGCTGCCTTATCATGGGGGCTTTTGTACTGTGGGAGATAGTGCCTGGGAAGGGACAGAGACCTCCCAAGGGCTCTGCAAAGGACAGACTAGCTACCCTGAAGCCCTCACTCCCTTTGCCCTGTATGGCTTGAGGGCTTAGCTTACCTTCTGGGGGGCATTAATGACACCCAGGCTGTAGCCATACTGGAAGAAGCCCAACACTGCAGTGAAGACTGAGAGGACCAGTGTTCCTGTGAGGTGCTGGGGGGAAGAAGCAGAGAATAGGCTTACCCCAGCTCTTCTATCTCTGCCCAAACCTGGGGGTCTGCACCCATCCTTGTTCCAAGGGACAGTGGCCGGGACAGTGGCACTAAGCAGCAGCACAGGAGCTTTGGCTGGAGAAGGGAAAGCCCCTGAGGGTGGCAGGACAAGGTGCCCCAAGGCAGAGTGATGTTGCCCCATAAAGAGCAATTTGCCAGGGCTCCCTCTGTTGCACTGCCCATCCTTGTCCTGGTGCTCATGGAGAGCAGGAGCTCTGCCCGGGACACAGTGCAGGTAGCAGCAGCGCTGTGCCCTGTCCCATACCCAGCGCATGGGCAGCACCACCACTGAAGTGGAACAGCTAGGAAAAAAATGACCAAAAGGGTGTTATTTCCTTCTATCACAGTTAAAATTATCCAGTGAGTTGATGGAGGTCTTAAAAATAAAAACTAATCCCTTAACCCCTTTGCCCCATTCGCTCAGTATGTAGAAATCAAAGATCAATTAATTAGGGGAGAGGATCTTTTGTTGTTATTGGTTTTTATCTTGACAAGCAATAAATGCCATTGCTCAGTGCTGGGCTCCTACAGAAATTCTAGTGCAAAAATACCACCAAGCCATGGTTACCTTCTCTGCTTGTATTTTGCTTTTCTTGTCCATCCTGCAGCTCCTCCACTGAACTCCTGGATGTGGGCACTGTCCTGGGCTGTGGAGTGAGGGAAGAGCCTGAGCAGGGAAGGAGGGACAGCAGGGCTGGGACAGAAGCAGCAAAAGTGGCTGGTGCTCCGGAGAGATGGGACTATATCAACTCTGGAGTTAATGAGAAACCCAAGCTCTCCATGCATTATTTGGCCACCACTCTGCTCACAGCAGCCACTACCAATCCCTGTATCTGGAGGGACAAACTAAACAACCTGAGGCCCACAGAGACATAGAGTGGACCGGGGAAATTCAAATGATCCAGCTGAAAGGCTGGGTTGGGGCTGTCACTCAGTTTAACAGTCTGCGATGTGACAAGCCAGGGAACTGGGAACATGCTACAACCTATTTTGAGGTATTCAACACCTTTCCTGGCTTCTGTGCTGGTTTGATGAGCTACATTAGAAAGCTGTTGCTGAATTAGCAAGAAGAAAACTTTCCAGCATGTGTAGCAAACAGGCTTGAAAGTGACTGACTGTATTATTTACGTGGCACTTGGCACCTGTTTTAAAATATGTTTATGTGTGTATATAAAAGACACACAGCAAAACCACACATGAATATTGATGTATTCAGGTCCCTCTGTATGTACATACATATAGACCTGCATGCACACAGCCTCCCCAACACGCAGCTGTAACAGTACTAAATCTGTAGCTGTAATGCTAGTGCACACCTGTATGTGTATTTATTGAGATATAACACAGAAAATTATCCAGAATATTACAATAACATACATTTTCCATAAAAAGCCCACAACAGCTTGAATGCCGAGCCTTTCAGCACCAGCTGATTGCTGCGCTGGCAAATATTGCCAATGCTATCAAATATTGCTGATGTCATTACATACTGCTGATGCTGCCAAAAAGCACAGCACTTAGGTTTGGCTTGGCTTGCTCAGTAGTCATGAACTTTGCACATCTGCAGAAGCTGGTCTGAGCTGGTCTCGCCTGGGCTCGGGCTTTGCTGTGCTTGACATCGTCAGCAAGAAGAGCGGCAGGGCCAGGGTGGATGGTGGCATCCATAGCTGACATGCCAAAGTCTGAATCAGCCAAGAAAGTGATTAATGATGATTAATGCCATTACCTTCCAGACAAGCCCTGATGGGTCCAGCAGCCAAGTCACAGCGACTCATTGGATGATGCTCTCAGTCAGCCGGAATTCACATGGGCACAAAATGTACTTTCTACAGAGGGAGATTAAAAAAAAAAATGAGCATAAGACTACTAATCTTTGCACTGGTCTCCTCCAGTAAAGTAAAACTTTAACTGAAGGAGAAAAGTTCATTGCCTTAATGCAGGCATTGATTCCAGCCACAGTGCCTACATTGCCCTCCAGCTGACATAGCTGCACAGAGGAGGGCCCCAAGGCTGAGCTTTTTGAAGTTTTCCCCAATATTTGCCCTTCCAGCTGAGATCTTTGTCCATTCCATTTGTTTGCTCCCTATGTGTGGATACCCAGGCATTTACAAGCACTGTTTCTTTGCATTGTGGTTAAATGCCTCCACAACAGGAGGTGACAGGTTTAGACAATTACCAGTTTGAATCTGAAAGCAAATGAGAGCCCTGACCCAATATCCCAAACTGAAACCCTTGGGCATTGTGAAATTCTTGGCAAGACCCACATCCCACTCTGGGATCCCTGTCCTATGTGGGTACCCGGGTGAGGGAGAATGATGCTTTTCCCCATTACTTGTCGCAGCCTAGTGGAGGCAGTTTGAGGAGCAAAGGCCATTTATGTACCAAAAGGAGAGAGCAGGGGGCCATTCCTGGCTTGTAGCGTGCCCTGTCCTCCCTGCTGCTGCTTACAGAGCAGAACCCTCCCTTAATGCAGCTTCTCGGAGAGCAGGTGTGGAGCAGCTGTGGCAGCGGTGCGGAGGTATGGGTGAGCATCCGTCACCTCCCCAGGAGTGGCCCAGTGACTCCCATAGAGACCTTGGATGGCAAAGGCTGGAAGCCCCACAGTTACCAACCTCCCTCAGCCAGGTCTGCTGGCAAAAGGCCTGAAGTTATTCTGTTCCTGATACCAGATGGACTGTGATACACTCCTCCAGAGCCTTGGCAGTGGGCAGTTCAAACATGTATTTAGCTCTCAGTGACACAATGAGATTCAGGGCCCTCTGTTTTTCTGGACAGGGGCCTGGATGTGGATGTGCTGGTCAGCAGCATTCAGCTCGGCACTGTTCCTGAAGCTCATAGATGAGAAAAGGCGGTGTGTAAATCTGCCTCCAGCTACAGCCGCTTCCCAAAGGCCCTGCCAGAGCATCACACTTGGACTGTTAGCTTGGAAAACTGAAGCACAATGTTCCTACATGGTAGGGTGCTGGGCCCAACCCCACCAGGATGAATGATCAGCCCATCTCATCTCTCACGTTTGATGGCTGGTTGTAGGACTGCAGGGTGCAGGTATCAACACAACTCAGCTCAGAAGCAACACCAACCTGTCCCATTGCTGATGAGCCTTGCCTGGCAGAAGTTAAGCAATTTGGCCAAGGGCACAGAGATTGTAAGGGCAAAGGGGAGATGGCAGTTGGCCCGCAGGCATCTTCCCTCTGTAGCCAGCCCTGCCATCCTCATCCTCACTGCTGGGACCCAAGGCTTGTCAGCCTGGGGCTTGTTCATACTTTGTCTTATCTGTGTTCAGATTATATTTGGATGTGCTTGAGAGTGACAAAAACATTTGTGCTTCATGCAGCTGCATGGGACTCAGCATCCTGTTTACAGCAGCCCAGCTGCACCTTGTGTGCCAGCAGGACCTGCCCGAGTCCCGGCTCCAGCAGCCAGGCACAACTCACCAGGCTGCTGCCAGCTGAACTGCTCAGCTTGTCACCCAGTTCCTATCAATGCTGGAAAAAACCTGCAGGAGGCCTCAGAAGAATCAAGAAAAAAGTAAAAAAAAAAAAGGATGTTTGAAGGTGATGAGAGCATTTGGTTGGCTCAGACACTGCCTTGCGCAGAGACTGGCCCCTTGTAGGCACGGCTCTTTCCTTGCCAAGGCAAACTGAGCAGCCCAACCAGATAGATTCATCCCACAGTTATCCAGGGAACATGGTGTGATGCAGAGGTGAACTATGCATATGACAAACACAGGTTCCCACACGTGTTTGTGTGCTGCTGGGAGACCAGGCAACCCCAGCCTGAGGACATCACTGCCATTGCCAGGTAAAGTGCTGCAGGAACACCAGTTTCACTGTTTTCAGGACAGCAGCACACACCGTACCCCTGTTAGTGCTTTGAACAATGCCTTAGGGTTTTTTTGGTTTTCTTAGGGCTCCCAGGAAGAAGCTGCTCCAAACTGCTCTCGTAGATTCTCGTTGCCCGAGTGTGCAAAATAGGTAAATGCCAAAAATCCTGAAAAGCATCCATCTTCTTAACTGTGGGTGACTGCATCTTGGAGCATGAATCTTAACTTTTAGTGGTGGGCATCATTTACATTATTTGCAAACAACACTATTGCAAATGCTTTCTTTTAACAATAAAACGTAAAAATTATGTATAACATTACTGTTATGCAGAATTGCCATTCTTATTGCCCACTATATGTTGTTTCTAATATAACTGGTGTTGTTGCTAAATCTAATGCTATGTTATAAAACCAATGGGTTAAAGTTTATGGTCTGGCTTTGCTTTTGAACAACTGAACAAGCTGTCACATTAATGAAAGGAATTTAAAGACTCCACAAGGGCAGTGAGGATTTCTCTGAGGCTGGGTAATTCGCAAACCCGTTTTACTGTCTTTAAGTCATTCAGAGGCAGCTTTGATGTTAAAACAAAGGAAAAAAAAGAAAATGTCAATGGAAACAAAACCCAAAAGGAAATAAAAAAAGATCCAGACCATAAGATTGTGGTTCTCCAGGTAAGAGCAGGCTGATGAGGCACATCAGAAGCTGACACAAAAAGCACATGATATGTGTTCATTTTGTCCACAGTACAGGCAGTAGTGCTGGGGCCACCCATGGGATGGGGCTGACAAAACATATTTGAGAAGGAGAATTTGGTGCATTTACAACGCAGTTGTAAAGATACCGGTGTGTTGGCCTTGTACCCTTCCAGCAAAAATAGTGGTGTTAAACCAGGGGAGTTTAATGGGGCCCCTCCTGCTCCCCCAGCTCTGGGTGCTGCAGCATCTCCCAGACAAGAAAAATTGGGAACCAAACCCATCAAACCCCTTATGCTGTTGGTGGCAACAGCTGAGATGGGAAGCGTCAGCTCTGCAGCGGTACACAGGGCAGTAAACAGATGCTGCAGGGCGTGGTAGTTGCAACAGGCATCCTAAACCTTGGACCACATCCTTATTGCTGAAAACATCTCTGCTGGATGTCCCTGGAGCCCCCTGATCTTGTGCACAGGCATGGCACGAACAGGCAGATTCAGTCCCTGCTGCTGCTCACTCTGGCCTGTGTGATGCTCGTGTGAGCAGCAGTGGATCTGCGTGGGCTCAGGTTGAGATAAGGAACTGCAGCGCAATAACTTCCAATCATTGCCAGCAACCAGTCCAGCTCCAGGGCTAGAGTCACCTCACGCATCCCCTTACTGTCCCAAAATACACAATGTGATTATTCCACAGTAAGAAAAATGCCACTTGATTGTAATTCTGACACAGGTTTGAAAACACATTCATTTCCCATGATTAGCTGCCATGGCCTTACCTCTGAGCATCCCTTACCTTGGGAATGGTACCCAGCATCTCCTCACTGTCCGCAGCGTGCTGGGGCGTAACCAGCAGCCAAGCACGGCCTCACAGCCAGCTCTGGGGCTTTTCTTGAATTTACCACAAAGGGCACGACACATCTCTGAAGTTCATGCAGTATTTCACAGCAACTTTGTATGTAATTGAATCTGCAATGAGCTCAAGTGACTCCTGCACACAGACATCATTTCCCTTTCTCATCCTGCAGCACTGCTCTGCTGCACAAGTAGAATTTCCCTTCCGAGGTAAGAACTCCCAGAAACGGCTTTAAAAGGAGCGCCAGGTTTTAATTCTTTAAACACTAGTAGTTTCTGTTGGCATTGATCAGCCACAAGCATATTGTACTTGCAACAAAAGACAAGCAAATCAAAAGCTAGCAATATTTGGAGGGGAAAGCATGTCTGTAAAATAATCATGGGTTGATTTTGTAAAAGAGCAGAAGTTTTCAGGTGGAGATGGTCCGTCAAGGCATTCCTTGGCCACCAGTCACTGCTGGGCAGCATCACCAGGACATGCCTCATCTCCCTGCGCTTATCCAGCCCAAACCTGAGACCCTCCAGGCAAAGGGCATTGCAGCTCAGAGCTCTGAAAGGCCACTTCATCTCCATGACCTGCTAATGGTTAACACTCCAGGTTTTATTTACAAAAGTAATGGCTTAATGTTGTCCTTTTGTGTTTTACTGGCAGCAGAAATGTGTTTCCTTCATGGTATGTCCACATACACACTCTGTAGATAAGACTGCATTTATATTGGCTTCTTATGCTTTTGTTTCAAATGACTCTATAGTTTTAAAAAATACATTCACAAACTATCTTATGTTTAAACACAACAATTCCCTCCTATTTTGTCACTGTACCCAAAAACCCACAAGAAAAATAAAAGCTGTGTTATTTGTCATTTCAAGGGGTGCTTAGCCAGGTGCTGGGCAGGCTGCACTGGCCCTGTGGGAAGGTGCCCAGAAACACCTCTTACCCTGCTCCTCTGGACACCACATCCCGCCAGGAGTGCCACTGCGGGCAATCCCTGCCAGTACCGAATCACAGCCCTACCCGCGGGATGCTTCAGGCAAGGATGGCCCATCCCATCCCGTCCCCACCACCCTGCATCACCTCTTACCCTCCATAAAGATTCAAGTTTGACCAAGTCCTGTTGATTTAATAATTTTTTAATAAAGCCATCATTACTGAGTACACCAAGATTGCCAGTTAAGCTCTCTATATGTTGCTGGAGGTAACAGCGCTGTGATCAACAGCGGAACGGAAAAAAAATAAACCAAAACAAAAAACAAGCCCCAACCGAAACGAGGTAGGTTAAAACCAGCAACACAGACCTTGTTATGCGACACCCCAACACCACAGGCGGCCATGCTTGCAGCTACTGAGAAAGAAAACCCCAGATACGCACCGAAAACGGAAATCAACTGAGCAGAGTTTATAAGGACACGATTCAACCTGAACTAAACACACACACACGGTTCGGCACAGATGTTGTCTTTCACTGTATGTTGGGTAATTTCTAGGGAGCGGAAGGGGCAGAAAATGAGTAGAGATTCAGACCCTTGGCCAAAGAAACCACACATATATATTTTTTTAAGCTCTTTACAAGCCCAATCCAGCAACGTGGGGGACGGGCAGCTCGTTTCACCGTCCCTATCCTTGTGCCGGCTGCCTCCGCACACCAGCACCCTGCTCCAGGCTCTGGGGAAATGAGCACCCGCAGCTCTCATTGGCTTCAGCAATGGGGTCCAGCGCCTGTGGCATCCTGGGAGCCAGCTGTGGCCTCAAATCCTGCCTTGGGGGCAAGTGTAGGGCTCCTCCGACCGCTCCACCATCCTCTCCTCCTCTAATCTCCATCCCGGTGCCCACGGCCAAGCCCCGGGCAGGCGGGCACCTCCAAAGCAACAACAAATGGCACCTCTGTCCCTATCAAGACACACCATTATGTGAAGATCCATATAGAAATATGGATTGACAGACTTGACAAAAATGGTAGCTGATTTTTATTAGTCTAAGGCTAGTAGTTTAGCCATTTAAAATCCATTTCCCAAAAGAGGGGAAAAAAACCTATTATTTTTTCTCTTCTTTAAAAATCCATTAAGCCGTTGCTGCCAAAAGCAACATGTAAATGTTGGTGAAGGCAAAAGATTTCTAAAATTACCCAGCTATACGGTTATGGCCTTCATCACAAAGATAAAAGGTACATTTATTGTGCTGTCTCTCACCAGATTTAATTGGTAACTTTACAACATACTATATATTTGATGCTAGCAGGCAGACAGAATTAAAAACAGACGTTTTGACACTGTTTCTTTCCCCATTCTTACAAAGTAGGGGACAAAGAAAAAGGAAAATTAAAAAAAAAAAAGGAAAATTCATAACCCACTATAACACAGCGTAATCAGGAGACCTCGGGGGGTCCAAGCGCGAAAGTCCATCCCTGCCCACAGCCCCCGCCCTGGGGCTGACAGCGCTGGGAGAGTGTGGGGAGCGGTGTTCCTCGGGGCCCTCTGCATCTGCCTCTACAGTGTTAGTCCACGTGTTTAATGTCCTTTAAATTAGAAATAATGCCATGGTGGTGAGTGCCAAGTGCTCCTCTGTTACCAGTTCATCATTGAGTTTCTGTTGAGGGTCATGAAAAACACTTGGCTGCTTCCTCCAGATCTCACCGATGCAAAAAATACCTGTTTGGAAGCAGAAAAAACCTGATTAATTATTTTTATTATTGTAAGAAAAAGTCTGTTATAATTGTTTTTGGTCAGCGAGGAAAGCAGGAGCTGCCCCACGCCCTGAGCACTTTCCTCTGTCCAAACCTCCCTCCCTGCTCCATCCTTCAGGAGGATGGCAAAAATTTTAGAGACCCATTGCCTGGTTCTCAGATATCCATGGAGCTCAAGGGCTGGAGCTAACCCAGAGCAAGACTCGGATCAAATCGAACCACTTATTAGTAAACATGGTAATAAAACCTCCCTCACTATCACTACCAAGGAGAGCAAGGTTTGGAATGCCTTGAAAATGCCAAGTTTATCACATTTTACTGCCACTGCACCACTTATTATGTAACATTCATAAGACTGCTGTCAGTGGCTTGGCTCTTGCTAAAGATTAACCATTTGGCTCAATACCCTGCATGGGAGTTTGAAATGGTTTTCTTTGGAAAAGTTAGTCCCAGTACTTCATCTGTTTCTGAAAACAAAGCTCAGGAAAACTATTTTCCTTCAATACACTCAAAGCACAGAAACGAATCAGGACTCTCTAGGAAGAATATACCTTTCGGTGCTCCTGTCAGGATACACCAGCATTGACCCCAAAGGAAGTCTTACAATTTGCACATATTTAGGGGGACAATCTGAAGCCTCTGTCCTTTTGAAAACCTAAAATGAGTCAATCTTCACACAATTTCAATTGCTAACCATTCCTCCAGAAAGAGACACATCTGTATTTAGTATTTCAAAGCCACCAGTTCCAGTATTTTAGAAAGAATAAGGTAGGTTTTTTCCAGTTTTCTTAGAAAAGGAAAGAAAATCAATAGGAGCAAACCAGAACAACCCTTTAAAAATAGTTTAAACCTGTACTCAAGTACTCAAAAGTTAGAAAAAAGCAAATTAAGGGTATTTGGGGAATTTAAATTCAGCTTCTTGGGCAGCTTCAATATTGGCATACTCAATGGCAAGGTTGGGATACATTTTTTCAGAAGAGCTTCAGCCTAACTCCATGCAACAGCCAGGGCAATTCCTAACTAATAAGCAGCTATTCAATAAACTGTTTGTGGTATCAAACCTTATTTACTGCATGCTATTAAACCTGCTCTGAGGACAGAGCAATCCGTTTCTTCACGTGTTTTGTGATCGTGCTTGTTACGAAAGAAGTCCCTGCTGCTTGGTGTTGGTTTACCTCAGGGAAACCTTGTGAGATGGGGAAAGACCAATCGCAGAAACAGACCTTGGCATTCAAGCATCTTCCATGCAGATATTCCTTTTCTTCCTGCAATTTCTCCTTCCATCATTGCCTGCATCCCCTGTCCATCAGCAATACCCATGGCAGGGGTCACCTACATAGCGGACGCATTCCCCATGCAACTCTGGTGCCCCTCCAGGGCAGTATTTATCAATGCTGTCCACAGACAAAGATGGAGTGCCGTGGAGAAAATAGTTTTAAGATCAGAAAACTAAAAATGCATCAAAATGTTTATGCACCGGAGCTCAAATCAGGGTCATTTACACATCCTTCGTGCTACCATTTCCCAGTTTTTGCAGAGTTTACTTGGAAGCCTCAATAGTTAATGTCCAGCTGCAAGACTTGGGATAAAGTGAAGCCAAGTCAACATGTATCACTTGGATGAGGCTTTGAGCAACATGATCCAGTGGAAGGTGCCCCTGCCCACGGCAGGGAGGCTGGAATTAGATGATCTTTAAAGGTCCCTTCCAACCCAACCCATTCTATTATTCTATGATTCAGCTTGAGGTGGAAGAGCTCTTGCAGATCTTCCCACCACAGGTTGAGGTCTCCATCCACTAGAGCGAATTAATTGGGAGTGGGTTTATGGGCATTGCTTTTTAAAAGGACCCTGAGGTTAATTATTAACCTCAAGATAAACCAGACTTAAAAGTCTAAAACCTGGCTGTAGCTTAAAGCATGGTGCAAACTCTGAAGTGGACTCACCTTATCATTTCTTTCACATAGAAACTTTAACCTTTGAGCGCGCTTGTGCATAAATACTCCATCCAAATGTCCCGTCTCCACTGACCGGATTTCAATAGCTTTCTCTCCCCAGCCCATTATTTGATTGGAATGAATGTAGGCTGTCAAAAGGAAGCATTTGGTAGGTGTTATGATGTGTGTTGAGCTCAGTATTACGCAACAGGCAGAAAAGCTCTCATCAGCTATTATTCAAAGCTTATGTAGATGAATGGCAGAATTCTGACTGACAGAGGCACAGGCAGACAGGCATGTGCCTGCAGGGATAATAGCCTCTACATAGCACTTTTCACCCACAAATTGCTGAGTAATTTAAATAGAAGAAGCATCATTTCCTCCGATTTCTGCGGGTGAGGAGCTGCACAGTGGTTTGTCTCCATGGGTCGTGGAGCTTGGCAACACGAGAGCCAGGAGAGCAACCCAAGTGCTTCCAGCTCTGCAGCCAGCCCCTCTTCTGCTCAACACAGTACCCCACCAGTGCAACAGCTCATATTGACTTATACTTCAGATGAAACAGAGCTCAAATCTTCAAGAAGTCACTTTCGTTTATTGCACAGGACCAAACTGTAGAAATTTAGTAATTGTATCTCTTAATCTGGCTGACTGAAGTCTCCTTTGATAAACAAAAGCCCAAATGACTCCATCTCAGCATCCTCATTTCCTCATCTTACTTCTCATTTGTATTCTATGCAGGTGAAGAGGAAGGGTTGACCTACCCACGGAAGTAGGCATTTCTCCCCACTGGAGCACCACGTCTTTAGTTATCCGTCCATAGGTGTTCACATACACACCTTCATCCTCATAGCACACAAGCATCTCCATCCCGTCTGTTTTAGGCAGGATGACAATGGCGTGAGGAGTAATATTGCCCTGAATCTGCAGTTAAAATAAACCCTAAAAGTCAGAATTACATTGAATGGAAGAAGGGGCAGGGGGAAGGGAGCAGAGCCTTAGAAAAAATCCCAAATCAACCCCAGAATGAAACCCTCCCTCAACACAACAAACAGGCACTGGCTTTCAGAGATAAGCTTAAAGGGGAATAAACTGTCATGTTTACTCTGCCATCAAAGCTGCTGATACGTCAAGGATAAACAGGTTCAGCAATTATAGAGAGATAACAACATATACGCCCCCAAGACTGATGGCTGACACTTGGATGTAACAGAAATAAGTGACTGCTGACTGCTGAATCCATCTTCTATTCATATTAAGGCAAATAAATCCAGAATTTTATAGTTAACCCTAGGGAGGAAATATTCCTGTTTTTTTAGCTATCAGTCTAACTCCAAGGGCAGCTACAGAGACTTTCTACCCATGTCTGCCCTTCCATAGCTAAGACAAAAACCCAATCCCAAACTGCCGCAGTATTTCTCCCTATGCTTCTTGCCCACTCTCGCAGAGGAGGCTCTGCTGCTCAGATCAGATGCAGCAGTCCCTGGATTTGATGAGTGATCTGGGTTCTCCTACACCGGTTCCTCATGCAGCCTGGACGAACAGTACGGATGGACCTTAAGTGAGCCAACAAGAAAATCCTCATCTACCGTATTTTTTGTAGCACTGGATCTCTCCTGAAATAGCTGATGGACCTGAGAGAGGTCCTGCGGTGAGTCCCTGCTGTCAGAGGGTTTGAGAGCTTTGAGCAGCAGGGTCACTGAGATTTGGGCTACCCTAACCCTGCAGCCCTCGCCTGGGCAAACTGCACTGCCTGAGCACGAACAAGGAAGTGTTGTTGAGCACATCTGGGACACTGTGCAATGGGACAGTGCACTGGGCATCCAGCTCTTGGTGGGTCTGTGTTGTCCAACAATCAAGAACCTGGTTTCATGGTATCTTGCCCTACAGAGAGCTTCATTACCGCTCCATGAAGCATATGGACAGATTCTCCTTCCCGTGGGACATGGCAACCTTAAACCAGGCTGCTTGGACACAAGGACAGAAACAGCCTGTGCAAATAATGAACATGAAGTATGTGATACCTCTGAGTCCTGTTTAAGTAAGCATCAATGGAGATGGCACCAGAGAATGTCGTACCCATGACTCATTTCTGAGCCACCAAGGGCCCATCCAAACTCTGCTGGTGACCTGCATTTGTCACGCAGCAGCACTGCCTCATGAACTCACGTGAGATGGTATGTAGATATCATAAGAGTTCCCAGAATCTACATCAATCACATGGAAACCAGTGTGTGATCCAAAGATAACCTTGAGTCTCTGACCCTCTTCCACAGTGAGATCCACGAGCAACGGCTTGTGCTGGAGATCTGCAAAAGACTTTTATAATCCCTCCAGTGAGTATCACAGAAAACCAACAAATCCCCATAGCAGCAGCTTATATGGTTTTAAAATCGTATTTGTTTCACTGTGTTTTCTACTAAATATATAGTTATTTATATTCCTGTCTCTCTGTTCCAATGTCAGATGCCTCAGAGGGAATTACACTTGCTCCAGGCATCCCAGCAATTAAGTGCTCACCCTTGCCAAGCACAACTCTTTTCCCTCAGGAGCCCAAGACCAGACTGAGGATTAGTTCTCTCAGGGAAGGTGTAACAGCTCAATTTGACACAAGCAAGCATACAGCCAGCATGCAGGGACCCCCTGATGCTGGTGCTGCTCAAGGTCACAACACCATAGTTTGCAGAGAGCTGTGACCACCACCTTTCCTCTTGGCAGGGATCACCGCTCCAGTTTGGGCAGCTGAAATGAGTCAGATTAGCAAAGACCTACTTATTCCTGTTCAATCTGACCTGCTGGATGCAGGCTGGGATCCTGGCATGGACTGGCCAGGACAGAGCATCTCTCCAAGGTTTCAGTCCTCAGCAGAAGGGTGAAACATCCCCACAGTGAGAAAAGGGCTCTTAGCAATCTGTGGACTCCTGACAGGGAAAGTCAGTGGGTGGTATTTCCCACTGTCCTGACAGATCCTTGCCTAAAAGGCAAGGAAAGAATGCTCAGTCCTGCCAGACTGTCAAAGTAGCACCAGAAGCACTAACCAACATCCTCACCAGAGCTGGCAGAGGCTGGATCTCAGGCTATTTTAATGCTGCTGAGCTCTCCATGTCACTGAGCTCATTTATTTTGGCTTTTGTTCAGGAAAAGTAAATGTGACCTAATACTGAATAAGCCCATTTGTGCTAGAAGGATGTAGAATGGGATTACTCAGCATGAGTATCTCCATAAGGCATTGCCCCTTGGGACTTGTCTGTGCACAGAGCTTAGGATAAAAAGTACTTTAAAGTACCAAGTATAAAGTACCCATTGGCAGGTTATAAGAGAAGAAAGGTCTCACTGAAAGAAACTGAGGTAGACAAAAAGAGAGAAAAAGAGTGGGTCATCCTGCTGGACATTCTGTCTTGAAAACATTGCAGAAGGGGAGAGAACCTTACAAAAATGGAAAAGAAGTCCAACCTGTTTCACACACTTTTCGTGTGTGAAAAACACAGCTGGAAGTTAAAAAAATCCCACACACCCCTGCCCCCAAAACCCCAACTCAAGTTTACTTATGGACACTTGGTCAGCTTTCTGCAAAAATGCCCCAGTAAAGCCTGCCAGCATAAGCCAGTATTAATGCTTAATTGCTAGCCATAAACAGAATGAATCCCATCTCTTCAGACAGAATGCATTCCACCTCCCATGCCTGACAGGCATCCCAAGAAGCTCATCTATTTAAGCAAGACACTCTTCTGCTCTGCACAGTACAGAAATCTCACGTATTTACAATTACAGAGTGCATTTTCATTAAAATATAAACATACCTTAAATGCCATAAACTTGTGATATGGTTTAGGAGCCCAAGCGTAGATCTCTACAGCATTCTTTAAGGCAATCACCAAGAACTTGATTCTTTCATATTTCACTAAAATAAAAATAAAACAAATTTTAAAAACATTCACTTCCTTTCCAACAAGATGGAACAGCTCATCTCTAGGAACAGCTTCTCAAGCTATGTCTCTGTCGGTTCTCATGTAGTGAAGTGTCCATACAGATGAATATCAAACCTCTTTGTAGCTGTGGTCTACCCATGCTTTTAAGAGAGAAAGTCAAGTCAGATCTAAGACTAGAGAACAAAAGTGAATCCCTCCAGACTTTTTTCTGGGGAGGTCACTCACCAACTTTGTAATGGATGCATCCCTCCAGGTCCCCAACTGTGATCCAGCCCTGCTTCTTCTCCACTTCAGGGTCATTGTGTAAAATCCTGTTTCTCAGCCACGAGAGATAGTACACACGCAGCTTGTTCTTCTTTCCTATTGGCAAAGGAAACCTCCCTGTCAGAGCATTGCACAGGTGCACAACAAATCTTGAGATTTCAGAGCTTATTTTTGCTCACAATATGATAAAATTACAGTTCATTTCACAATGAAGTTGAAAACAGTAATTGTGGTTTGTTTTTTTCTTGGGAAAAATGTATGGAAAGCAGAGCCCAGAGCTGTCTCCCAGACTGCAGGTGGATGCTGGAAGAGCCAGGCTCTGACTCACCCTCATCACAGGCTGGAAATGTTCCTCTTTCTATAAATCATAGAGTGGGACCGTGACCCTCAACTACCTGGTTTCTTTCCCTTTCTTCTCCTTCATACAACATTAATGCCACCTTGGAGCTGAGATATGAGCTCCTTGGTCTATGACAGGCACTGCTATTTGCTGATTAGCTCAGTGCTGTGCTCTGCAATGCTGAGGGGCTGCCCAGTGTCCACATGCCTCCCTGTTCTTGAATGGCTGCAATCTGGCTCTGCAAAGCCTCTACTACAGGGACAGGATACAGCTTGCTGTGTCAACCAGCACCCCAAGGTCCTTTTCCACCAGGCAGCTTTCCAGCCATTCGTCTCCAAGCCTGTAGCGTTGCATGAGGTTGTTGTGGGCAAGTGCAGGACCTGATGCTGAGCCTTGTTGAACCCCATACACGTGGCTTTAGCCCATCAATCCAGTCCAGGGATTTCATCTCCTCATGGGTTGCCACAAGTCCCCAGGGCTGTCTCAAGGGATCCCTGGGAAGCACTACCCCCTCATTCCTCTTTTACTCCTTCTTCCTACAGCTGTTTCCCCAAAACCACAGGGAACAAGGGTAGAGATGAAGCGGTGGTTTTGAAGAGCACTGTCTCAATGGAGGGAGCAGGAATTTGCCAGGAACATGTGAGTAGCCCAAGGGGTGTGCTGAGTAATGCAAAAGTAAACAGGATGAAGTCAAGCCATTTTCCTAATGAGCATTTCTCTTGCTATTGTCCGTGAGCTTTGTCAGCAGGAGAAGGCTCTGTCCTGGCTACGCCACCAGTGTGCTTCCTGTTGCTGCTCTGCAGGGAGGGTGCTGGGTGCTCTCCTGGAAGCCTGGACTACAGAGTTTTTTGCCAGAAATCACCCCAAGAGTCTGATTTGAGAGCTCCAAAGCTCCTGGCTGTATCTAGGGACAGTGACCAGCCCATTGTCCTCATGATGCCCAGGTCACCCTGAGCACAGCCACAGTTCAAGTGGGAAACCTGCAGCCATGGTTGGGCAGAAGCAGACCCAAAAGTAGAGTTTGCTGCTCCCTCAAGCCATGACTACCCTCCTTGCTGGGCTACCTGCCTGTATCCTGCACCTTCCCTTCCCTGCTGAAGAAAGATGGAGTGCTGGATACGAAGCAGAGCTGGCAGGTGATGGGAGGCATTCTTGCAGATCTAATGCCTTTGTTTCTGGAATAAACCACCTCGAGCTGTCCTGGGAGCTTCCCTCTGACACTGGTGGGCAGGTTTGTCTGAGCTGGAACCAACCAAGAATGCAACCAAGAAGCTGAATGATGGAGTGAAAGCATGAGAAGCACACCTGATATTGTCACGAGGACATTAAGACCCTCGAGTACGTCCATCTGTTGAAATCGCCGTCTGTTGATGAGGTTGTAGACCTTCCCTTGCCCACTTCGATCCAGAAGCATCAAGCCATTTTCTGTGCCCACCAGCAGATTCACACCTGAAGAGGAGAGGGCAATCAGTAGCAGGAGCCACAGTTGCTCCCAAGAATGACACCTTGAGCTTGTCTCTCCTACCACTGCAATCCCAACCCCAATCCCAATCCCAATCCCAACTAAGACTGTGATCTTCCCATAAGGTGTCAGTCTTACAGTGCAGGGAGTTGGGGACAATAGCCATGCCAGGGATAGAGACAACCAGAGGCAGAGGACTGGTTCTGCAATGACACATCCGTGTTTCATGGCCAATCACGTGCTCCAGGGAGCTTTGCTGAGGGCCCAGCACACTTAGGTCTCACCCCATAAAGCAGCACAGAGTATCTCCGAGTTGAAGCGCTTCTTGTATTTCCGGATCTCCGGGGTGTCGCTGTGGGGACGGATGTTGGTGGGGTTGACGTTCACCACTGAGATCTTCCGGGCTTCATTCAGCTTGGCCTGCTCCTGTCTGAGCAGCTCGCTGGTGAACAGAGCTTGCAAGGAGAGACAAGAAGACAGGGAGGAGTGATGGATTAACTCTTCCATCATCTTTTTGTGGGATAGGAAGACAATATTTGGTTTATTTTCTGATGGGAGAGTCACTACTATGTTAGAAGCTACTAGTTTGGACAGGGACCATCAGTATATTCTTGTGGGTTGGAACCACCACCAAACCCATCAGCAGCTGATTTCCCCAGACACTGAGCCCTGACAGTACTATTTGCTGCCCACATGCCCACCCATTTTCAATGACTTCTGAACAACAGCCAGCATTTTGGAGTGATTAAAACCTCCCAGTCCTGCCAGGAACATTTCTCCCAGCTGCCCAAGGCAGATGGGTGGGTGGATTTCTGCTATTTCATGTTTTCTCCTGGACCTTTCTGGTGGCATGTCACTGGTGAGGAAGAAGTTGGATGGAAACTGTAGAGCACAAGGATGCAGACATGAGCAATGTTTGGACAAGAGTAAGTAAAATGTAGAAGAGGTTCAGTGGGTTTATTCAGGCTCTATGACCTGGTTTCTACGAGCCCCTTCCCTCTCATTCTGGCCACATTGCCTCCTACCAGTAGCAGATGATTCTTCATCCTCATCTTCATCCTCATCAGTAGGTGAGGTCTGATATACTCTGGTGTCTACAAAGGGGGTGAAAGAGGCTTTGGTGCTACTTCCCATGCCATACTGGAAAATAAACAGCAAAAAGAGAGCTCAGCACACTGAAATAACAACAATTTTGTGTATGTGTGTTTATGTAAGACTTTCTAATTAGCAGACCCAGTACCTGCCCTTGTGGTGCCCTTTTTGAGCCCTCTATGAACATTTGCTCCTCCTCCCCCCATAACTAACTAGAAAAAACATTAAATTGGACTTGTGTATGTCCATAAGCAACAGAAAATGAGAGGAGCAGGGCCTGGCTCTGCTCTCTCCTTGCAGGCAGAAGCACAGCACAATCATGAGACCGGTTAGCGGAGAAGCCGCAGGGTCAGAGGCAAAAGTCAATGCAGGTAAAACCCAACTTTGTCTGCATGTAACACACCTGCTGTACAAGGCTGCTCTGGACTGTCAGGCAGGTGAGGGTTTGCTTTTCCCACTCTCCCATCATTCAGCTGAGACTGGCAGCATGGCACCAGGAGCCCCCTGCAAGCCCTGACATGGGGCAGCTGACCTGAACCAGTGACCACCAGAGTAATTCAGAGAGCTGGAACAGGTGAGACTGTGGTTTTCCTTGTGCCTAGCACAGTCTGAGCAAAAATTTTATTTCAACATGTTGTGGAAATCTATTTTGGGGCCTGTAAAGCTTAGGCAGGAGAGCTCATACAGCTGTAATATCGCTCTGTTATCTAGAGGTTTGCTAGGCTAAACCCAAAGCACTGATGCCCCTGGGAAAGTGAGGGAAGTTTCCAATCCAAATAAAGTGTTTTGAATTGTCTATAGCATTTCAGGTGGGACTGCAGAAGGGGTCATTTCTAAGCTAACAAAACTTAACTTGAAGGTGTCACAGGGAATGTCACAGCCAATACTTCGTCAAGAGAATTCGTGGAGGAACAAACTCCAACATCACATTGCTTTCTTTTTAAATCCATTGCTTTGTTATGGCAGAAAACAGGGCTAAGACCTTCTCTGAAGCAAAAGGAAATCCGTGCCTTGGGAGCCAAAGCGATGTGATTTTCCCTCCTCATTGAGCAGCTTATTTTTCCTACTCAGTATCTACCAAGCATAGACTTTGTGTCTGACCTTCCTTAAGAGCTGTACAGCAGCAAACCCCAAGTCATTCTGCAGCAGCAGTGCCGTTCACACTGTTAACTCCTCAGGACATTTTTCCTTCCCTGAAATAAAGCTTCCTCACCTTTCACGTCACTGAGTTGCCAGTGCCCGGGCTGCAATCCAGGCCCAATGTTACCACCACAGCCCCTGCATGGACAACTGCCCTGGGAACAAGCCCCTGCTGTGGGAACATGTGCCATGGGGAACACCACTGCCCCGGCACATCCATACAGAAACTGGGCTGGGCTGTCCTCCAGTGGAGGACAAAAAGGTTCAGGGCAAAAAAACCAAAGGGTGTGGGAGCACGCTCATGGCTCAGGACTTTCCAAGGTGGCACTGAGAAGGTTTTGAGGCTGGCAGATACCTGGCTGGGTGAGCCCTGTGCCTGCCAAAACCATGCAGCGCATCCTGCTTCCCTCCCATCTCTATGGCCCTGATAGCCTGCCTGTTTCCATAGAAACGGGATGGATTTCCAAAAAGTAAGTGGTAACTGAGAACCATGGAAGGAGTTAACAGCCTGCGGCAGGGAAGGCTGCAGGAACAGATACTGCATTTCCATACACAGTACAGCCATATTCGTGTGTGCATGTAAGATACACTCTTGTGCTGCTTTCATATGCAAGAAATACATATTTTTTTCCTGCACAAAATGTCTTTTCCATGAAGCCCCAACTATTCAAGCAGGGGAAAAAATCAGTATTTACAGGGATGCTTTCCAGCCAAGAGTCAGGTGCTTTGACAAATACATTATGAAGAAACCCCTCATCCCAGTGCACTTAGTGTTTATTTTCTTGCTCACATTCAGCTATTCTCCTAAAAAGCTAACTTCCAAGCCTGTTATTTAAATATTAAGACATCTTCCTCTAGTTCCTTTCAGACACCTACAAACTTCCACGGTGACCTACAGAGACAGCATCAAGCTGCAGGGTGAAGCTGTGCTTGCTCCCTTTTTTTTGCTTGCAGCACCATGAGTCACCTGGAAGCCTGTGAACTAAATACCCAGGTTTCCACTTACACCCACTTCCAGTTCAGTCAGCCCTAAAAATGCAGCTTTAGAAATGCAAAAGATTTTCTTGCTTGATATTCTATAAATGAATATATTTAAACTCAATCCCTGCCTGCATTTAAGCAGTCCCAAGATGACCGTGGAAGGTGTTAATTCCAGGATCAAGTGTCTTGTCACCACTTTTAAAGGCAACGAGAAAATGGATGAAATCCTGAGATCAAGTCATGTGCCATCTGTTCTTATGTTTTATCAATGCCCAAGTAGTTTTTATTTTTATACTGCTAGTAAAAGCAAACCATAGAATGAGTTTGATTTCTACGAAAGGGAATAAGAGAACAGAACTTCTGATGTATATTCAACAAAATGAGAAGAAAAAGAAATAAAATCACTGTTTAACACCAAATGGGTTGACTTCTCCTGTGAAAACAGAGAACTATGTGCCTGGCTCCCACAGCTGGTGATGGTGAGCAGGACACATCAATTCTTTTGCCTTATGTGTCACACCTTGTACTTTCTAAGACTTCGTACACCTTCTACAATGTTAATGTTGAATCATATTGTGTGAAATAGCTGCCGGGGAGAATTACTTTGTCATGACTGGAAATACACAATTTTAAAGGTATGTAATTTTTTGCTAGTCTGAAGAACTCTACAGAATTTTTTGGCTTCTGTTTTTGTTAACCTCTTGAGTCGTGTTAAGTATCAGAGATCACACCAGTAGAAGCTGAGCCCAGCTGAAGTTGATGGCATCACTGGGTCTCATAATTTTCTCTTATTTTGAAATGCAAAAAAAATGGGGCCTTTGGCATCAGTTGGCAGCATTCACGCCATTACCACCCAAACTCCAGCGGGTGGGCTTGAGAGAAGACCTCACATGAATTTCTACCACCAGCCACAGCAACAACCCATCAGATTCTCCTGTGTTTCCCCTACACTCAGCTACGTGGACCAGAAACAAAGAGAGAGAAGAGCCAAGAAAGTCAGGGAGGAAAGCAGGAAAGCCCCTTTACGGGGTGGAGATGTTAATACTTGTTTAAAGCAATGCAAAGGAGAAAGAGGAGCCCCCCCACCACCTACTTCAGGCACCGAGTCCATGTCCTGCGCATGCGTGGAGACTCGCCCCAGGGCCTCGGTCGGTGTGCCCGCAGGCGAGTGGCTTTGCTGCACCAGGTCAGGAAGATTGATGTGACCTGCAAAGCCATTGCTGGCTGTGTGGCCAGAACGCTTTTTTTCACCAGAGGTCTGCAGAGACACAAGGCATGAGGAAGAAAGAGAAGGGGGGAAAAGAAGAGAAAAAGAAGAGAAAAAAAACCAAACAAAACCAAGTCGTTTGCATTCCCCCAGTTCCCAGAGCAAGTGCAGGAGAAAGACCCTCTCTGTTTCCATCCCCATGCAATCTGGAAAGCAGCAAATCAACCCCCCAACCCAGGAGAAATAAAGACAGGATTAATCACAAAGGCAATACAGAGTCATTAGCCACGTTACAGCAAGAGAAGCCTGACCATCGTCATTTTGAGACAAGGAACATAGGCCAGATTCTGTTCTTGCCACCATGGGTGGAAACCCCATGGCCAGCTTTCCTCCCACAGGGCCACCATGACAGCAGAATCTGACCTCTCTACCAGCATTAGCCTTAATGGCTTTGCACAGCTGTGGCAGCGAGTAGTTGTGAATGCAAATGCAAACACAGCCCCCATTGCATGTTTCTGTAACCCAAACCAGCAGTGAACAGCAGCAGCATCAACAGAACAACTGGCATCTTGCTCTGCACACAAGGTTCCCAGAGCTTCCCTGGCATTCCTCTTCATCCCCCCCTCGTGCAAGACAGCTCTGGGAAGCTTCTCCTTTCCATGCCTATTGTTTCAAGATACTTGTCATTTTGATGAAGTCCACCTACCTGAAGCACATCAATGACATCATTATGGAGACTCACCTGTATTTGTAGAAAACTGCCCTCAACAGGCTCACTAAGTTTCTGACATCATTTACCTTTTGCTCACTCATTACTGTTACCTTCGACCACCGTGCCACCCTACCAAAGGGTGACAACCCCTTTGCTCAAAGCCCACTGACCGCAGTAGGTGCATCCTCAGATGGCTACAGTGGTGGCGAGGAGCAAACAGTAAGCACTCAGCACGAGGTTGCAGTTTTGGGTTTCTTATAATGCTCCCTCTTCCCTGAGGTGTTTCCCAGCTGCTTGCCTCATCTGTGGCTTTTAAACCCTCCTGCATCATTGTCTTCTCAAACAGCCCTGCTGGTGTGGCACCTTCTCCAACCCAACCGCATCACCCTCCCTGTTACAAGGATGCCCAGGCTGCAGAGATCCATGCTCTGCTCATCTCCATGCCAGTGAGGGGTTAGGTGGGCTGTGCATTGCTGCCCAGCTCCAAAAATTACGGAGGAAGGCAGCAAATATGCTGCTACTTCTTTTGCTAACTCCTTCCTCTTCTTCAAACTTGCATTCTTTTTTCCCCTTCATATGTGAATGTTTTATAAAAATGGAATTAAGAATTAAAATGACGCTCAAGCCTAGTCTGCATTTCATCTCAACATTCCCCCTTTATGACTGCTGATTCCAATCTCCCCTGTCTTTTTCTCCTCTCCCATCCACCTCCTTTAAAGGCTGGCAGGAGAGCAACTCCCCTGTTTTACTTACTGCCAGAGTCTCTGCCCCCTCACCAGGAGACCTGCATCTGCATTTCCAGCAGCATCACCAGAATATTCCAGGAAATCAAGTAACACTGGGGGAGATATGATCTTCAACAACCTTCCTCTGCCTTGCTCTTGAAGTACCATCCATCAGGACTGCTCCCACCACAGTGTTACCTCCACAATGCTGAAGCCAAGGATCGCGTCTTGAATCGGAGTGGGATGTCCAGTGCCCGCCACAGCTGCCTCACTGGGCAAGTGCAGGAGGGCTGGCTCGTGGGGATGGGGACCAGCCCCTGGTAAAAGCCTCCACAGCTTCTGACAGTTACATGGTGGCAAAGGTTGGAAAGAAGAGGGGGAACTTTGGGCCAGGTTCCCAAGTGTATTAACTACATGCTGCAAATTGAAGATCACTTCTGTTGCCTGAAGCTATTGTGGGATTACAGTAGAGTCATTTGCAGCAGAGCATCCTCCTCACCGTGCCCTGGCATTACTATTCACTGCTGTTTGTAGTTCTGAGAAACATTTGCATTTGTCACATTTGCTCTGAATGTAAATTGTATTATGAGAGCGCTAACAAGCACAATTTACTCAGTCATTTTGTGTTCCGGACACACAGAACTGTCACTTTTTGTGCTTACATGGGCAAAACCTCCTGAAGATGCTCCATGGAAATACTTGTTTTACAACTTACCTCCCTCACCATTAAAGTCCCTTCCCTTGAAATATTGCTAAACGTATCTGCATGGGAAGTCTCTATCCCGTGGGTTGTCACCATTCCCAGGTTGTACGGCTCATTGCTTCCAGGAATTCCTGTTGGTCTGAGGACAGAACAGAAAAGTGTTAATGATGGATATTTCCTTTGCTAAACTAGATGAAAAATCCTCTAACAGAGTATTATTTCAATAAGAAGAAGGCTTTGCAAAGAAAAATTGGAAAATGTATCCATTTAAAGGTATGGGAAAGATTTTAAGATGTCAGAAATATAGGACCAGAGTCAGGTTGGTAGACTACAGATATATCACAGAGACCAAACTGAAGGGCCTTTCTTACCTCAAGGTGCCCTAAGAGGAGCACTGGTGAACAGCTGCAGTCCTGCTCTACCTTACCTCATTTTTTCCTACTTAAGAAAGTTTGAAAAAAAAAAATTCTCCCTTTATTCCCCATCTCAACCCTTGAAAAGGGAACAGTGCATCAGAGCATCTGATGACAAAAGACAACAAGGGAGAGGACGAAGTCTGGAGGAGGTGTGGGAGGGAGTACAAGTTGCGTCCTGTGGCTTTCTGTTGTTTTCCTGGTGGAAAATGTAGCCCTAACCCCTTATTTCACCTTAAGTTTATTTCTGTGCTCCTACCTCAAGAAAGAGGCTGGCTCGAGTTTCTAATGGAAAAACACAGAACATAGGAAGAATAAAGCTTTGATAGAAAAATGCCCAGCTACTTCTAGTCTCAACTCCAGCTAAGGTTCCTTTTGTGAAATAAGGGTGTAAAGTCAAGAACTGCTTCCTTTTTCCCCAGACCCCCAGCTCAGCCTTGCCTGCAGATACCTGCTAAGGCTTAGATAGAGACAGAGCTCCTGCCACCTCACTGTGACACCAAGGGCTTGCACCTCAGCATTCAAGTGTCTGGGGTACGTTGGTGGATAGGACGTTACGGAGCAAGTACTGTTCGGCTGGCAATGGGTTTGGGGCATCCACCTCACTGCCATGCCTGTCACCTGACCCATCTGGCTGCAAAGCCTTCAGTGAGATGTTTTATCCGATGAAAAGTGCTGTGTTAAACACAAGGTGTTTGGTGGAAGGATGTCAGCACAGATTAACCACTCCTGATTAAACTCCTGTGAGCAGCCTGAGGGCTCTTCTCGCACGCGTGACTGCCCATCCAAGCGCTGCATATTCACAGCCATCCCTCTGTCCCTTGACTTTCTCCAACAAATTCCAAGAGCTCTGATTTTTCTTCTTCTGCTGGAAGGAAGCTCCATCCCAGGAGCATGGCACTTCATATAACATTGGCCCCCTGGGTCTCCTCACCACTTTGAGGGCTTCCCTGCCACTCTACACTTTACCACTAGGAAGCCAGGTACACCTCTACTGACTAATAATTCATTTAGCAGGAACAATGGAAATGGATTGATTAAAACATAAATAATCCCCTAGGGCCTTTCTGCAACTCCTCTGTAAATCCAAAGGGGCAGGAGTCAGACTTCACTGCCAGCCCCCAGAAACACCCCTGCAGTGGTACAGCTGCTTTGTGTGTGTTGAAACTCTGCTTTCCTCCTCACCTAGAAATATCCAAAAGCACAAGTGTCCCATGACCTGTAATGGGGACACAACAGTATAGTCTTCTGACTTCTTTGTTTCAGCATTTTAGCCCACCACATTTTGCTGCCGACACAGTGACTGAGCTAAGAACAAAAATCAAAGACAAATTCAGGATCATTATAACCCTGGCCCTACCAGTTGGGACTAGGCAGCCCACCAAGCACTATACTTCAGCATGGCTTGATTTGCTACAAGACCAGGCCCAAGAGCAGGCAGAGCTTTAACATGTTGCCCAGGGGGGGCAGGACCCCATGTGGATGAGGTGAAGTGCATCCACTCTGGCCAAAACCCCATCTTGCTCTTCAGCAGGAACAGGTTCATCAGTTAGGATTCCAAATTCACTGAACGCGTAGTGTAAATAATTCAGTTTTCCCATTAAGTATTTCTAGTTTGGACCAGAAAGATCCATCTGAGCAAATTATCCCTTGCAACTCCGATGTTATTCCCAGTGCCAGCCACCAAACACCCATTCAGTTTGGATGTGCCCCGTATCACACCTATTGCTCCTCCAGACCAAGACACACCGTGCTTTCATGGTTAACCCCCGAAAAAGAAAGCATTTCTTACATAAGCCGTGGGATGTCACTGACAGGCACAGTCCCATCGTGTGTCTCATTTTCCCCATCCTCTTCCTCCTCCTCGCTGCTTTCTGACTCCTCACTGGAGGAAGAGTAGTCTGTCACCTTCTTCAGGGGGCGATTGGTTTCTTCGATGCGCAGCTCCCTCAACTCTTTGGCTAAGGCCGTCAGATCCTAAAGGGGATGGGGGCAAGAAAACAAGAAAGCAATAGCTATTATATTTAAGGCAAGGGAAATGTCACATACATCTCTTCAAAAGCCAATGCTAACAGCACGAGCAACAAGAAATAGCTTAACAGAGTCGTTACAAACATGAGACAAACGTAAGACAATGTTTGTAGCATGTAGCATTTATTAAACAAAACAAAACTGATTTACGCTCACTGAAAAATCAATAGCCAACCTCTTCTTTTTCTGTTTGGAACGTGTATGTGCATATATATACACACACTTATATGTATATACACGACAAAATTGTATTTGTTGGAAAAGGTGAAGTTCAGTCACCATCATAGTAAACTGGAAAACAATGTCATTTCAAAGATTGGCTTAGAGAATTTCTCCTGCAGGGTTTTCTCTTCTTTCAAACTTCTCAAAGAGACCCCATAATTGTATTTATTCTGTAATAAATGCATTTGGGAAGGAAGCAATGACAGCATCTCCCATGGACTGGTGCAATCCCCACATCAAGAGCTGCTTCTGTGGTGAGTCTCTGCCCATCAGGCAGCTGCCGAGAGGCGGTGAGGAGCACGAGGAGAAGCGCCCAGCTCAACCAGGCTTTGGAGTCACAGCTCTGAGTCAGCCACACGACCAGAAAAAAAAAAAGAAAAACAATCCCTCAGCAGGACCCGTTAAGCACTTTATGTGAAATGTGGCAGCCTACAAGCTAAGGGGAAAAAAAAAAAAAGCCTGGAAACAAGAAAAAAGATAGGAGCAGTCCCAAAGCCTAGTAATAATTTTTCAGTTTACCATGACTTTGATGAGGTCTCAGACCCGACAGTCATATAAAATAGACACTGCTATTTCAAAACAAGGAACATGGCAGGCACCGTGTAGAAAAGAGACTTTTTGTTATCTTACATGCTTTTATAGCAATGCAGGGGGAAGCAGTAGGGCAGAAAAGCATGAGAGCTCAAATTAGAATGGGTTAGAGAACTCTGTTGCACAACACATGCACATGACGAACAAAGCATCGCAATTGTCAGTCTTACCATTTCTCCCTATATTAGTGACCGAGGTAGGCATCAGTGCATTCGGTCAGAGATAAAGGATTAGGGAGAAAGAAACTCATTGAAAAAAGACTCAATTCCACAATTGTCTTACGGCCATACTCTCATTTACTGCATTTCCAGTTTACCGTTCCAGCAGGGCGACTACGGCAATACTAATTATGGTTGTAAAGGGAGCTCTTAAAAATCTATCCCGTCGACATGTGAAGAAAACGATGGAAAACTTCTATGGTTGAGATGCAAACCCAGTTTATTTTTCAATCATGAAGCAGGAATATTTTGCAAGCGATTGGTACTTTGGTTACTGATGACCCACACCTCCCGGTGGGCTCCCACCGGTGGACAGCCACACATTCTGCTCCCAGGTCTGCCCTGCCTGGCCTCTAATGTAGAGGAGCAGCTCCCACGGACATCAGAGAGCTTTGCAGCAGACTTGTAAATATTAATATACAAAAAAAAAAGCTGCTTTTTTTTTTTTAAAAAAAGATCAATCCCTGCTCCACAGCAGGTACCTGTGATGGGGGTCATATATCTCTCTCCAAATGCTCTCTGTACCTCTACAGAAAGGCTCTTTGCCATGTTTAAAGACAAAATGTGGTATTTCAAGAGTTTATTTTTTATGTCAACACATTTGGGATTGAAATATAGTCAAATCTGCAGTCTCGACAACTTAATTATTTTAATTAGTGCTGTAGAAGCTTCTATGATATTGTTTCTTTTCTTAATAAGAACCAATGACAAGATCAATAGCTTAACAATGTTTTCCACTTAGAGTATAAAATATACTCCTTATTGAGCATTTGCCTTTCAGTTGGATTAGAGCCTTCTCAACTTTCTGAAAGACCTTAGGACAGCTTAAGAGCATCTTAAAATTGCACCTGGACTTCCTGCAGTGCAGGACTGGACTGAACCCTTCTTTATCACAGTGATGGATCATGAAAAATCACTTCTTTTTTGCACCTTCCATTTCTAACATGCTTCATGGCACCCTATCAGCCTCCTTTGGTCATCACTAAGTATTTTAAAAATTAACTTAATTAGTTTTTAATAACTAATTTGGAAGTTATAACAGCAATAACACCCCCAGACAATACCATCAGATAACTTGTACTCCTAGTTAAAGCTTTGCCTCGGGATGGTTAATTCTCTGATGTTATCATTTTCCCTAAGTAATGAGCACTTTGTAGGATTAAATGGCTTCACTGAGTTGCTCTTGGACCAAAAACAATCTGACAGCTAGAAAGTGCTCTGTAGTTCCACATGTGTTTGAAATGTTATTACTGAGGGTGACATAATACATAAGTTAGCAGTATCAGTGCTCTTTAATTATTTTTAATCACAAAGACTTCTTTAGATTTAATATTTGCTGGAATCAAGTCAGATTGGTTTCCAAAAATCACATAACTCTTTGAACTTGAATTTAGCACACACACTGCCTCTATTTAGGCACTGATTTATGTGCTTTTCTCTTAGCAAAGCACCTCATTAAACAAAACCCGTTGCTCACGTTTTATCCAAAAGAAAAAGTTAACTAACGAGCACATCTTCCTTCTTTCATATCTTCTGTTTTTAGAGGAAAGAGGCTGCAGGAGAGTCTGCTGATACCAGTGCCTTCCATTACAGCCCCACAGTTACCAGTATCAGCAGTGTGTGCACAGCGATGTGTGCGTGAGGCAAGTTAAATGCTGAATCAGGAACGTTTGCTCTTTTCCTACAAACATTTAAACATTCACCATTGCCAGATGCACGCTCATTTAAAATATTAATATATGGTGAAAAAGGTGTAATTTAGGACTTGTTTTTTAAGAGGATGAATGAAGACTAGCCTTGCCCATCAACATCCAAGATGGCTCCGTTGACTCTGCTTTTACAGCTGATGATGCAGTCCACCAGAATGAACTACCCACTATATTCCACTGCTCTTTTTTCCTTTGTTGGCCAAGTGCCTTCATATGAATTAGGCTTAATGCATTTCAAACAGAACTGGATGGCCCCACTGAAATCAGTGGGCACCTGGGGGCTGTAGCTGAGAGCAGAATGTGGTGAGTGGTGCTGGCAGCCTGGACCACCTGCACCGGCACAAGAAACCTCCTCTCTTGCTCTTTTTCTTTCAAATGTGCTGAACAACGGCAGCACCGTTCGCTCCGCGTGTGAACGCTGGGGTGCTCCTTGCCATGGCCTCCATGCAAGTGGTCTGGCCAGCAGGTTTCAGGCAGCCCATGGCTGAGCAGAACACACCGGCAGCACCGCTCCCCTCCCCACAGGCAGGCGCCCTACGGCAAAACGCAATCATTCGGTCTCCCGTCTGACCCAAGACTGCATTGCCACCTTTTTCAATGTCAGCACCAAGAAAACCCAGTTTGTTATTAAGCACTAACTAGTCAACCTTGCATAGGCATGACCCACTGAGAAAAGATATCACTAACCTCATCTATAGCTTTCTTATAGCTCTGTGAGTAAAGGAAGAATAATCAGCATCAGAGGAAACAGATCGGGACAGGAAAAAGCCAGAGGAAGGGCAAGCAGGTTAGAAATAAAATTAGAATTGTTAGCTCAACGCTGTGGAGTGTAGAGAAAAAAAACATCAACAAAACATTAATACACATTAAAAAAGAGAAGCAGTGGAAATTCATTTCATTATTAGGCCAAATCTGCAGTTTTAAAACACAAATGTCAACAGCATTAAACCAGCAGGAAACACTTCAAATGAGATTTTGCTCAGAACAGTGAAACAGGAGTGTACAGAGACCACTACCAGCTCTGGTTTTTAAGCTCTGAAGGCTGCTGGGGGCCTGTTGCCCAGCCTTCTTGAGCAGAGCATCCTTCCGCCGGGCTGCTGCGGGGGGACATGCAGCACGGAACACAACAGTGTGCCATCGGCAACCACTGCGCCCAAGCTAGCAAAGCCCTTAAGCATCTGCTTCACATGAAACACAGGCTTAAGTGCTTTCCCCTAGACTTGGGCTCCTGATAAGAACTCATGCACTCCCTTAAGCGTTCAAATCTCCCACGGGCTCACCGTATCGCTGCTTTCCAGTCTCTCGCTGGAGGAACAACGGTACTAGCCTCTTTTTTGGGGTCCCCACAGTTGTGCTATTGCACCAAAGGGAAACATAGCCAAGCTGGCTGGCAACGTTCCCATGGGAAATAATTTAAGACTCACAGCAGGTCGGCTCGGTCGCGTCACATCCCTGTTGTCTTCCTGCTTTACCTTGGCAGGCTCATGGGAGAGCACAGGGGAGCCTTCGGGCTTGGTGTTCCCTGGCAAGTGAAGAGAGTGGGAATCAAAATGCTGCCAAAAGCCACCACTGCATCCTGTTGGCTGGGACAGGTGGGCATGGGGGTTTCATCGTCATTTTGCTTCTGTTGTCCTGAAAACCCCTCCTGCTCCCGTCTGCTTAACTGCCACTGCAACAAGCCTCCGTCAATATAGCAACAGAAGCCATAACCTAGCTCAGCTTCCACTGACAGCCCTCTTGCAGCTTTTCTGCTCTTTCTTCTACTAAAGAAAGAAATTCACTTTGCAAATGAACAATGCATGTGATAAATTAAAAGCTCTGCAGCATCTGACATCGGTGTGACATTATTTGTCATAAGATTCCTCATTAGTAAAACTAAAACCAAACAAAAAAGGACAATTGGTGATAAACTCCTTTTATTGACTACCTAGATGATTCAACAACAGACATGTCATCTTACGACAAAGTCATAAAAAATTCAAAGCATGGAGGCAGAGTTTGTTTTAATGCGCTTCAGCCCTTGGGATTTATATGGCAAGGCCGTGCCAGAAATGTAGATATATGGATTGTATGTGCTTTAGCAACTCCTACTGTGATTAAATGGGGGAATGGAATATCTTTAAGAGTGGCTCTAAGATGAGAGGAAACAATTTGGCTAAGAACATAAACCCAGTGTCAGCACGGCTGCCTGGCGAAAGCATTTTAGAGAAAGAGTCTTACAGGCTAATTAGCTCCTCTGCTCCCATTTCAAGCTTTGCACAAAGATGGAGTTCAAAAAATAAAAGAAAAAAAGGGATATCCATCCAGAGGGAAACACAATCCCTCAAAAAACATTACAGAAGAAGTGAGCTTGGGTCAATGAAGATAGGAAGCATGGTGGTATTCTTTTTTTATGCTGAAGCATAACCCCCATCTCCTTTTGTACAAAGTACTTGATGCTGAGATGCCCAATGGGGGAGCATCGCATGCTGCCACGGGCACCCTACATCAGCATCCAGGCAAAATGGAGTATAGTCATCTCTGTTTGCAAGGAGGCCAGCTGGTCACAGAAATACACCAGGAAAGATGAATACTTTGATTTTGTAATTTTTTAAAAAATATACGTGAGATCACAGACCTCTTCCCCTTCCTGCTTAGGTAACAAACCTCAGAAAATGCGCTCGGTGCTAAGGGATGTTTTCACAGACCTCACCTCTGACTCTGTTGCGCTCACTGGAGCCAGCCTGGGAGCCAGGCTGGGACCCACCCTGGGAGCTGGGCTGGGAGCTGGGAGTGCTGGAGCTGGAGGAGCTGCCACTGCTGGTCCTCTGCAGTGGGCTCTCCACGATGGTCTCTGTCCTCCTTAGGTCTGGGTTGCTGCAGGAACACAAAACAAGAGGGGCACCATCAGTTGGTGTCATATGCACCTCTGGGGCTTCAGATCATTCCCAGTGTGACAGGGACAGTTGCAAAGGTGAGGAGAGAGATACCTCCTCTAACGGAGAAGACAGGGCTGAGATCTCTTCTGAAGCTATTGAGCCTGCAAGCCCCTCTCTGGGACTATGCAGAATTAGGTCTGAATGCCTTTATGGAGGTGCACCACAACCACAATGAAAACTTGGGTAGAGAAGCTTCCTATTCTTATTTTGTCAAACTCAGCAAAAATTAAAAGCTTCTTTATTCAAAACTCCCTTTCAGCCCACAGATGTGCAATGCTGGAGTTAATCTAATTAACCAACAATATTCAACATAAAACCAGGAATTTACAAATCACTGTTAGACAGCAAGTGAAATATGAAAGGATCTCAAATTTGCAACAAGGCTGCAGATTACTTTTGCCATTTAATCATGCTTCCCAGTTTGCATGGCTTCACTTCCAACTTGCAGCAGATACCCACTTTTCTTCCTTGATTTCTCTCACCCTTGTGAACATACAAAAACCCCTAGAATCAAAAGTGTCCTTAATACACAAAGAGTGACTAATATCTCTCAGAGTATCAGATGCCTTTAGGAAATTAATTATTTGGAACTAAAATGACATCAGAAGACATGCTCAAAGCAGAGTTACGCAATTTGGATTTATAGAATATTCCTAAGTGATCTTATTATTAAAAGTCCCATTAAAAATGTATAGAAAGCATTCTCCATTGAGTCCAATTAGTACCTTGTATACATAAAACCAATGTGGTAATACTGCCACATGACACAATGCTGTTGAAACTGGAGGGTGGGCACATGAAGTGCCAGGTGTGCAGAGTGCATGAGTGTTCCTCAGAGAGCAACCACAAGGGTGCAAACTGGGCAAAGGCCCATTGCCATATGGGGCTGTTGCAGAATTGTTTGGACACAGCTTAGCATGGATATAATATACAATCACGGCCTAGTGTTATTTGTAGTGACATGGTTGGACATTAAAATGATGAGAGCAAGACAGTAACTTTTTGTGTGCAAGGAAATAACCCCTCATTTGATACAACAAGGTAACAAATAAAAGAAAGTATATTTTAATATCTACATTTATGCATGGGAGGAAGCAACAATCGATAGGAGAGGTGGTTAAAAGAAACTGGAGAAATGCCACATTGCTATGAGGGAAAGGAAATGTGAAACTATTTCACTGAATACTTCGTTTAATGGACATACTGTATCCTAATCATTTCCAATTTTCATCACACTGAAGGCCTCCAGCTCCTGCACTACAGCTGACAGGTTCTTAGATAAATTAATGAACGGAATGTATTTGAATAAAATAACACTAATTTATTTATCTGTACTGACTAGGACTGGGCAACTTCCAGCTTGAATCCCACAGATTCCCATTATCCTTCTTACTTCAATACTATCCCTTACTAGGACTGTGCAGTCCAGTAGCCCTCTGCATATTAAACTGTCCTTCAAGCAACAGCTAATAAAAAGAACAACATTTTCAAGAATTCAGAATGCTTCAGCCTTGAGCCATAAAGATGAGCCAAATATGATATGAATGTTTATTGTCTAATTTAAAAAAAACAACAACAGAAAAAGATTCCTCCTCCTTCTGCTATCCCTGCCAGCTACTCTAAGCCGCTGCCCGCTGTTTGCGAGTTTGCTGATGCACGACTGGGGCACTGAGCTGGAAAGGCATACGCTGAAATTGGGGACAATACATGGCTACAAACATCCTAATGTTTGCCTTCTCACCTCACCCTGAAAGGATAAGGCAGGAAGAAGAAACCAGTTTCTTCATGTAAGGCTACATGGAACCCTTACTTACCCTGACATTTACCTGTCTGAGGTCTAGAGATCTGTCCACAATGCTCTGTAAACCAGAAACAAGCTATTGCGTGACTAAGCCATGTTTTTTCCATCCAGCTGTGAGCACAGCCTGTCAACTTCCCTCATCATTTCAAACATGCCCAGGGATAGCTCTGACATGGCAGAGATGGGACTGCTGCTGAGGCGCAGCATCCTTCCTTGGGGTGCTACGAGCACGCCCTGCACCCCACCATGCCGGAGAGCTGGATCTGGTGAAGCTGAAGGCCCTAGTCCTAGGAAGCTGAAAGGAATTTAATCCTACATATTCAAGGAAGATCTCATCAAGCTGTCTCAGTGTCATCAGCTATTCCTCAGTCATTATCTGGGAAAAGTTGCTTTAATGCATAAGAAAGGTATGATATCTACCACTGATGTCCCCACTGGCTTATATGGATCACCTCGTATGCAAGACGTGACACTGGGAGAATTAGAACCTAATTCCATTAAAGGGAGTGCCCAAATTCCCATTTGGCCCCAGAGCAGCAGATGAAGCACCCACACCCAGGACTGTGTTCAGCCCAGGAAGCAAAACCTGCAAGGATCCAAGCGATCGCGGCCTTCGGTGTCGGTATAAAATACTAAAGAACGCACAAGTTCATTCCAGCTACATCAGAAGGATCGCAAATCTCCTGTTGCCAGTCAACAAAAGCAGGGCTAAACCCCAGCCCATGTCTGGGGTCCCAAGCTGGGCGATGCCAGGAGTGCAGGCAGTAGCACACAGAGATCACAACTGCCTGTGCCCCTCGGTGTCCGTACCTTGCCCGAATGGGCTGGGAGCCCAGCCGGGGCCCCAGGGCGCTGCCATTGCCCGGGGAGTTCTTCCTCGCCAGAGCAGGGGATATGGAAGTGGTTCGTTGAGGCACCTGGAAGAGAACCAAGACATTCACCCTCACCCAGTCTGCCCCACTACGTCAGGGAACCATTCTCAAGCCTGGGTGATCACCTTTCAGCTCTGCCTTAAGACCTGATTTACAATTCATTTCCCACTGAGAGATATGCAATATTTATAGCAATTATAAAACATAAAGCTCTCGGCTTTTAGAAAGAATTGATTGAGTGTGAGACATAAATGTGCTGCAAAGGTGAGGTCAGGGATGCTCCTGGCAGAGGAGCCCCATGCAGCACACAGAGCAGCCCTGCGACCATTAAACAAGACATTTACTTTTCTAAAAATGAATGTATATGCACACACACACATATATATTTAAAACTCAGAAATATGTATTCAAAACCCAGAAAAGTTATTTTTGAGGAAAAATGAGACTGATGTGTATTTCAGCAGCCACAGTTTAGCACCTCTAGTTCAGATGTAACACACGTCAGCAGAGAGAAGGTGTTGACTAATGGACAAACAAGAGGACTGACAATGGGAAGATCCAAACTGATCCACCTAACACTCGCAATCAAATCCTATGACCTTCGTTGACCTTTGGCTGCTGCTGCTGGCAGGATGCTTCACCACCAATGCTGCCAGCAGAAACACAAAGTCAAACACAGCCTACAGTGGGTAACCCCAGAGCCTTGCCTCAGCCAGAACCCTGTCCCACAGGAGCACAGGCATTGCCACGTGGCTGCAGACAAGGTGGTCTCATCCCCAGGCAGTGCAAGTTGATGTGACGATACTCACCGTGCAGTAGCTTGCAACAGATAACAGAGAGGCCAAGAGCTTGGTGGGATGGGTAAAAAAAAAAGGATTTGGCATTTTTCTTTTGAGAACGAACACGCAGTTTTGTTAGGCAAGATAAAAAGATCTAAGAGAAGGAGCGAGCTTTATATTCTGCGGCATCGCTAGCTACAGCTTGTCTCATTAAAAAGCAATCTGCCCTCCAGGTAGGGTATTCTGCATCAGGACTTGGGGAATTTTTTACCTTCCTCTGAAGCATCCAGCTCTAAGAACTGGCAGAAACAAGACCCCAGACCACAGAGACAGCTGCCCCTGCCTCACGGAGCAGTCTTTTCATTCCCGCTTACAAACACATCAAACCCACTTCAGGTAGTAAAAGGTGAAATCAGACTCCTCATGGGTATTACTGCCAACATGATGGTCTTCAATGTCATCTGGTGGGGCCCCTTCCACAGCTCATATTCCCTCAGTTGAGGGGAAAAATACTCCACAGTGATGGAAAGCAGCTTTTTTCTCCAAGGAGCAGGTGCTGTGGTTTCACTGCATAGCACACTGCTGCAGTTAAGAGATGCCCTTCTCAAAGGAGTCCAGGCAAAAGCCAACCTTAAATTGCAAGCAGTTTCTCAAAATTGGCTTAAAACCAGGTAGCTATCCTTTTGTACTACTGAGGAGCAAACCACACAAACAACTTCAGGAGCTGTTGGTTTGCTTTTCCTCTTAAATAAGTACCAATGTCTCTTATCACTTGGTGGTAGTAGAAATGGGAACATTATTAATACATGTGGCATGCCACCAGAGATCTCTTGTACACAGAGGTTTACCTCGTAGCTGGGATTTTCCTCTTAAAAAGGCAAGTCACTTGCTTTGTTAAGACATAGAAATATTGCCTCTCAATCAGGGACAAATACTGCCTCACTGTAACTAATCAATTTGTAATCATTTTTTCTCTGTAAAAATCCTCCCAGACTGAGTGCTGATTCACTTTAAGGGGAACTTTAATGGCCAAGTTATAATTCTTCCAAAATGAAGGTGTACAAACAATGCAATCGAAACACTGGTCCAGAAGACTCTTAATTAAAGAGGTGCTGCCAGACGCTGCCAAAATGTCAATGAAGGTATAAAGCTGCTGGAGCCTTTACAAGTCTTCCATCAAATATTGATTGCAACTGGAGGCACAGTACTGGACTAAAAAGGACCCATCTTATTGAGTATGACAAATTTTATGTTCCTATAATTCTATTTAAACAGAGGTTGGTTTTCATCCTAGGGAAAGGAGAAATTAATTTATTTTGGCCTCGGTCCGGGCTCAAGAACTTTCTTTGCTGCTTTTGTACCCAAGAGCAGTTCTCAGCATCTCCTGCAAAACCTGTCTCGGGAAATGCAGCCCCTGGGCAGGTCAGTACCTGCCATGGAGCCACAGGGATGGGCTCAGTCCTGCCCAGTCTGCTTGGCCAGAAGTGCTGCACGCAACATCGTGCAGTGGGGACTTAGGTCTGGGATTGCCTCTTTGATGTGCTGAAAGCGAGGAGCAGTAGTGTTACCTTTGGTGGAATGTCTTCCTCCTGCCGTAACCAAGAACTTCGGTCAAACTTTTCAATGCGAGGGGGCAGAGGAGGGTTTTCTGAGGTGGGGTCCGAGTTCTGCCTTGGCATCTCAGTGCGGTGAGAGGTCACCGTCAGAGCCTCCTGAAACCCAGCCAGTCCCTTTGCAGGCTGTTCATGCAGTGACTGAGACCCAGACAAGGAGCTTCCTTGGGATTTCACAGTGACCAGATGTGGAATCTAAGCACCAAGTCAAAACAGAACTATCAGTACAAAATGGAAAAAAAAAGAAGGAATAAAAAAATATTTAAAAATCGGATTTCAAAAAAAAAAAAATTTGATCAGCACTTCGGATGCATTAAAAAGCCCCCTCAGTTTGAGATCAGCACTGCCTTGGTTTCAGGAACTTCTGACTTGTATCGCTTCAACGCAAGATCTATTAAAAATCACACTTGCACAGCTCAGCCTTTTAAAATCAGGCGATGCCCCAGTCAAAGCCATGCTTTGGTCCTGACGGCTCCTGCCTGAGCACGGTGATAGGGTTTGTACCGACAGCCCCGCGCCATCCTGTGGGAACCACTCCCAGAGCAGGGGCAGGCTGCTCCCCTCTGCCAGCTCCCGCACACGCCGTGCCCGCCCCAGGCGCTGCCTGCCGCTTGCCACATTTCCACCTCCTACGCCTGCACCTCTAAGGTTGTGCTAATGAGGTTTGGCATGGATTTTCCTTGTTAAAAAATGAAAAAAAAAAAAAGAAGGAAACGATAATAAATAATAATTAATTAAAAAAAATTGTCAGGAATTCAGAGGCATAGATGTATTTAAAAAAATACCTTGAGGCATGAGTTTCTACAGGTCTAGGTGTCTAGGTAGTTCCTATCCCATGGACCAGCCCTATAGATCTAAGGGTTACAAGTGAAAAGAATACTGACAAGTGTTTTGGGAAATCTGAGAAATTCCCAAAGTCACAGTTTGTGAAATCAGAGCTTTTCCCCAGGACCTTGTGAAGCTGCACTTCTTTGATACAGTGGGGTTGTAACTTTTACTTGACCTTTCTACATACACGTCTATGTACACGTACCATCTATATATGTGTATGCATGCATACACTTGTTTCATGGATCTCTGGGTTTCAAGCAACTTTTTCATTAGTATTTTATTGCCAAATTAAAGTCTTTATAGCTGTTGACAATATAGGTCACCAAAAAAGGTCACTGAAAAATATTTCGTCAACCAGAGAGATTACAGTGAAGTGGGATCTTACCCACTTCTCAACGTAAACAGACCATGTACACTGGGGAAAAAGAGCTGTATGTTTAAGGGCTTTCCTGCATCTGTTTTGGTTAAAGATGGCATTGTACTGCTGACCTACGGGTGTGCAAACCACATGTGATGGCACTTAGATGGCACATTTTCCTACGGAAAGCCCACATGGACATAGAGTAAAGGCTTTGTACTTCCTTCTGAAATCCCCACTGGAGTGTGTGGATCTGCAGCAGCACTTCCAGGGGCTGGAGCAGAGCCAGCACTGACACTCAGTGAAGAGCTTTCAGTGACAGACCTCGTGGCTGGGAGGAATTTTTAGATTGTCATGGTGATCTATGCCCTCTCCAGATGTGTTTGTGACTGATGTCAACTCAATGGAAAACCAAAACAAAACCTTGAATTAAAGTGGCAAAGAAAGCAAAATCGTTTTCTGATGATCCTCAGCATCAAAGCGTCACAGGTCTTTCATACCAGGTGCTGTGGTTGTTTTAGTCCTTTACATAAACCAGATGCAAAGAGGAACAGAGCAAGTGCCTCACTGGACCAGACCAGTGGTTCCTCTCAGTCCTCCAGCTTGTTTCTGGCAGTAACCAGTACGTGATGCTTCAAAGGAAGGTATGAACCAGCATGATGTCTCTAACACATGGGGTGACAAGAGGAATTCACTCATGAATGTAGATGCTGTTCTTACTCACAAATACACTACAGGCTAAGAAATCAGGGGTCAAGACATTATTTCCCTTCAATTTGCTCTTTTTCTTGTTACCTTACCAGCACCCCCAGCATCCTGGCTCTGGCAGGTGAGCCTGCCAGCAGAAACACCATTACCTGTGGGTCCACAGGTCGGAGCAGGGGTGGGGTCCGGGCTGGCTGCACACCACTAATGCTGAAAGACTCCGATCGAGGAGGCAGGTTGGGGTCAGAAATCCTGTTGGCCACCTTATGGGGCATGGCCGGCGAGCTCTGGCGATTGAGCCGGGAGCGCTCCTCCACCTGCAGCGAGACAGGGAGAGTGGGTGAACACCTCGTAAAAAGCCATTTCCAATCAAAAACTGAAGTATGCATAGGAAGCTCTTTTCTGTTTGGGTATATCATGATACTTTATGATCACAGAATCCAAGCTACCCAGCAGATTACGCAAAAAATGCATTGTGAAGACCCGGAAAAGACTGTGTATTTATGCACACAATTCATTTCTGAATATGAAATGGAAAAAAATAAAGGCAACATGCCTCAGAGAAGTTCTTCTAGAAAATGACTCCTGAGAAGCTCTTGCTTCTTCTCAAATGTATCTTCAAGCAAGTGGATTCTTTTCCTTCACTACAATAAACACCAGAAGCAGTGTTTGTGTTTGATTTGAAAAAAAGAATAGACATGGTAGCCATGGCTGGCTTTGATGTAGATTTAGCAAGTCTGGCACCTTGACAATAAGAAAAGGGAAAAACCTCTATTACTGATACAGAAATAAATCCAGAGCCCACTGATTTGAGTTGCTCTTGATGGAAATACAGTGGTTTCACCTAACCAAGACCTACATGCAATCTGGTTGCTCCTGCAGTTAGACTGTATGCATTGGTATTCACGCAGCATATGCTATGCAGAATTTCTGATACCTCAAGATCTGACATATATTTTCACTTATGTATCATTATGGTGTTAAATACCCTCAGCATATCTTGGTTCCGCCATGTAAAACGTCATGTTAAAAGGCAATCTTTAAAAAAGGTTTGCTTGGAAAGAATCACAACTCTTATTTATGTAACTAAATACTCATGAAACAAAAGAACCATTCTGTTACTAAAAATGAGTCTTTTCCTCTTTCAAATACTGAGCAGGAGTCAAAGTACAATTTAGGCAAGAGGTTTGTGCTCTGGATTCCTTCCTTCCTAGCTCATGAGGGACTACAGCTGTGTCCCAAAAGGACTTAACTTGCCCAAGCACCGTCCACTGGCTAGCAGAGGCAGAGGTAGTGCAGGGCTCAGTTCAGCGATGCTCATGGGAGTGGATGCAGCATCAGAGAGAAGATCAGGGTGGGAAGAAGAACTCCCTCTGAACAAGGGAGCAGCAGTACAACCGCTGGGTCGCAGGCTCAGTCCAGTATTTCTGCCTACCAGCCAAGCCTTGGCACAAATAGCATCAGCCAGAAAGGCTGCTGCCGCCGAGTCCTCTGGCTGTTTGCGGGCGCTCTCCAGCATGCTGCCAAGCTATACTGCACAGCTCATTGTGGAGGACTTCAAAGCTTGTGTGGGGTGGACAGCAGGGGAGTGATAAATGGGAATGTCTATGTACTGGGAAGGAGAAAGTAGTTTGGTTTTCCCACTGCTGGCATGTCCTTGTTAGCCCTCTCTTGCACCAGCACAGCAGAGGACGCTCTTGGGACTCTGCAAGTGCCTACTTTGTGGAGCCTTACTGACTCCACCATTAAGCAGAGAGGGGGGAAAAGGAACAAAACCTTGAAAGAATTCATCATCGGTCTGGTTCCAGCCATCTCTAATTGAACTCAAGATTCCCCTCAAATGGGAAATATCCTTAGCAGCTTCTGTGCAGGCCCCTAGTGAAAGCTGCTAATGTTTTAATACATCACTTCAAAGTGAGAGAGGATAAGAGCCACAGGGACTGAAGGAGGAGCTGATGTGTGCATTGGCTGCTGCAGAGAACAGCACGGCTCATGATGCTCAGGTGAGCCCTGAGCCCCTGGAAAGCTCTGAGCTCTGAGAAAGCATCGCAGGGCCTGTCACTGTGTGGAAAACCTTTGATTAAATCTGTCTCTGCCTCTATGCATGGTCATGTATGGCAGTTACCTGCTCAAATCCGTCCTTCAGCTGACTGAGTGCAAATATTTGGGCACTGAGAAGTTAGACCTCATTATATATTATATGATACTGTGATATTTGCTTTATAGAGGGACCTGGACAGGCTGGATTGATGGCCAACTGTATGAGGCTCAACAAAGCCAAATGTTGGGTCCTGCACTTGGGCCACAACAATCCCATGCAGCACTACACGCTTGGGGATGAATGGCTGGAAAGCTCCCCAGTAGAAAAGGACCTGGGGGTGCTGGCTGAATATGCACTGGTGGCCAAGAAGGCCAACAGCATCCTGGCTTGGATCAGAAATGGTGTGGACAGCAGGACCAGGGAAGTGATCGTCCCCCTGCACTTGGGCACTGGTGAGGCCGCACCTCAAATACTGTGTTCAGTTCTGGACCCCTCAAAAGAGATTGAAGGGCTGGAGAACATCCAGAGAAGGACAGCTGAGCTGGTGCAGGCTCTGGAGCACATGTCTTTATGAGGAGTGGCTGAGGGAACCGGGATTGTCGAGTCTGGAGAAGAGGAGGCTGAGGGGAGAACTTGTCGCTCTCTACAACTACCTGAAAGCAGGCTGTAGTGAGGTGGGTGTTGGTCTCTTCTCCCACGTAACAAGCAATAGGATGAGAGGACATGGCCTCAAGCTGTACCAGGGGAGGTTTAGACTGGATATCGGGAAAAATGTCTTCACCAAAAGGGTTGTCCAGCATTGGAACAGGGAAGTGGTTGAGTCGCCATCCCAGGAGGGATTTAAAAGATGTGAAGATGCGGCGCTTAGAGACATGGTTTAGTGGTGGGCTTGGCAGTGTTCAGTTAGGGTCAATCTTGATGATCTTAAGTCTTTCCCAACCTAAATGATTCTGTGATTCTATCTGTAAGATATCAAAACTAGTTTTAGCAAAAACTGGTCTAAAGCAGAAAAGTCAGTAATGAGAATTGCTAATACAGTGCTACTGCTTAGAGTGTTAATGCCATGTCCCTGTCTGGATCTCAGCATGACAGCCAAAAAGGCCCAGCTAGTCCTTGATTATAAGAAGAGACACGTCCGGGTAAACAGGCCTGGTGTGGAACAGTGCTCAAGTTATATCCCAAGTTAGCTTCCCGTGGAAAAGTCTTCATTCACTTCATGGGGATGTGCATCCATGCACGTTAGTGAGACTACTTGATCAGACTTTTGTTTAGCATCAAAAAGAGAAATCCTTGATTGTACTCTGGAGAAGCTATGAAAGACAGAGTACAGCCCAGTTCCTAACCCAGAGCTTTGTCTTCACCAACAGACCAGTCCCTTACCATGAGGATGCAGGGACATAACTGCAAAGTGAGTGTCCACAGCCTGAACTCTATGCTTTACCCCATGTCTGCAGGGTCTTGGAGTCACCACGTGAAGATGAGTGAGGTGGGAAAATAAGTGCATAAAGGAGAAATATGAAAAGCAGACAGGGGTCTGGCATGAGGAGAACTCAGCTATAATGATCAGGCTCCTGAGAGAGAATACTTGAAACCAAGGAGCATAAAAATAAGAACAATATGGGACACCACACAAGATGCTCGGGGAGTATCCCAATGAACTCTGCAGAGCCTCCAGAAATTGTAGGCTGAGCACCAGGCTTGTCTTTTCCTTGTTCCAAAAGGAAAAAAAAGTCTAAATATTTCTGTTAAATTAGCATGCCTGGGTTGGGTACAGGTATTGTTAAACTACAGCAACAACCATGGCAGGCTGATTAAGTATCAGTGCAAGTCTGACTATGGATGGTACTTCAATATATGCAGCAAAGTAGCTAAACTGTGCTAAAAGTGGGACTATGTAGTAGATAAAACAGGGAATGGAGAAAAAGAATTAGTTTTGGGAAGTTCTCAAGGGCGTTGGGTCAAAGAAGTACATCAAACTACAGCTCTCCCGAGAAGAAAGATGCCGCAGTTGCTGCTTTGAGTGTTTCATTAGAAACTGGACAGAGTGACACAGGTAAAGAATAAACGGCTGGGAGAGCTGATTGGTGGAAGCTGGAGATGTTCCCAAACAAGAGTAAACCTTGTCTTCCCTATGATGGATATGAGGGTATGAGGCCACATTCTGCTGCCTTTATTCACATTGTGCAGTTCCCAACACCCGGCTTCCAGTGACAGCATCAAAAAAAAGGCACCTCCCCATGGAATAAAAGAAATGGGCCTTTGTGTTTGAAATGGAAAGCGAAATGCAGCACTTTTCTCCTTTATCCCAGGATAGAGAATAAGATTCCTTTTTATATACCTTTGTTATAGTTTTGAAGACAATGCCAGAGATACTTTAACAATGTATAGAGGACTTATTTAAAAGCAGGCAATGAAAGGCAGGGTTTACTTCCTTATTCCTGTCTGCTACCTACTCTCAACGCTTCTGCAGGTGGACAAGAGAGACCTGGTTCTGCAGAAAGTCGCAGAGGTACCAGCTAGATGGAAGGCTTTGCTATCAGAGTCAACTCAGCACATTGCAACATCTCATCTTCAGAGACACCTAGCAAACCTCCTCTTCCACTGAAAGGGCTGCAGAATGATGCTGCAACTCTATGAAAATACATCGTTTGGTGCATGGCCACCAAAAGATTCTGAACACTAAATCAGGAGGGAAAGAAGGAGAAAACAAAACGAGTATAAAGACATGAAAAGAATTTTTGACACCCACAACAATCTCTGAACTGTTTGTATTATTGGTCTTTGCTTAGCAATGGATAACTGATTAAATTTCTTGAGCGTGTGATGCTTGCAGATACTATGGATGCAGCTGAGGGCTGTCAAGAGGAAAGATAAGGAGACAGCTACATGTCGGATGCACAACATGTCTTGGCCAGGACTACAGGGTGCCAGACATTTGGCAGCAGAGCAGTAATCCTGCTTAGTAGGAAGAATAAATGAGTTATTAAAATATCTTTCTGCCCAGCAGTAGGGTTACAAAATTAAACCAACTCAACACAAAGAACTTTAGAAAAATTAATAGCAAGAGTGGGCATCAGTCTGACTGGAGCCATCACAAAAAGATTAAGGAGAAAGTGTTTGCATATGATCCTGAAACCACACTGCAAGACAATACATGTCTTCATCTTTTCAAGACTATTCAGCCAAGCAATAATTAATATTCAAGATCTCACAATTGTTACACTTCCCTCTTTTCTGCTGGAGAGAAACATAAAATCAGCACTGAGCTTTGCCTTTCCAAAAATCACTAAAGAAGAGCAACCCTGAGCATGGGAGGAAAGCTGTTTGGTCCTTGATTGATTATGGAGAACTGCATGTCCACAAGTACCCCAGTTATGGCTAAACCCCTCCAGGAGGGATCCATCCTCCTTCTTGCATCCTCTCATGGAAGCATTTCCTTCCTCTCTTTGCTTGCACAAAAGTATACACAGACACACTGCACTGAACTGGGAGTGTTTCCAGCACAGCTAACGGCTTCTGCTGGAGGCTGACCCAGCAGAGCACAATCTGGTGGTATTTTGGACCGAAACACATGCCCAATCCTGCGGATTCAGACAAGCACCACCACATCCCTCACTGTTGCCCACCTCCTTGGCCCACGCGGGTTTCTCGCTGGCATTTATCCCTTCTTTGTAATGGTAGAGGGGTTTCTTCTCTGCTGGCCTCTGGTCCTGTCGCTGCTGCTGCTGCTGCTGCTGCAGGGAGACCAGGTAGTCCCGTTCCTGCTGCAGCTGCCTCTGCAGCCTCTCCGCTTGCCGCTGCTCCTCCAGCTGCTTGCGCTTATACTCCTGCCCAGAAGAAAACACAGTGACACGGGTGCTTGGCCAGCCTGTAAACTCAGGGCTGCAAACTACAGATTTATCTGTTTGGGTGGAAAATGGGGCCCAAGTATCTGAAAGGCTGGTTTCTGGCAAAGCTCATTGATTTGAAAGACTTTGGGGACGAAGCTGTAAAGCATCCTGGGGGAGAGATAGCTGGGAGGACAGAGCCAACATATTCAGAGTTGCGACGCTGGCATTGACACTTTGCAGGCAGTGAACTGCCCTGTCTGCTGGATCAGGGTTGTCTTTGCTGCCTCGCCAGAAACACACTGTGAGAGCCCCCAAGGGCACAGATGCCCGCTTGGGAATTACCAGTGATTTAGTCCAGATTCTTCTGGATGGTAAGAAAAAAGGATAAATCTGATGAGGTGCCAAACAACACCAGGCCAGACAAAATCCAACTGAGGCAAAGTCCTCTGTAGGACCAATTCATTGTTCATGGGAAGGGCTGCACAGCAGCACCAACTGTATGATCTTTTTGAATTCCCGCGGCTCTGTGAGATTCAATAATTTTGAAAAGGCCTTTTTTAAAAGGCAAGGGCTTGTGTAGAGGGTTTTTCTTTTCCCTAAATAAAAATAATAGCAAGAGAGAAAAAGAATAATCCCTCTAATTAAAAGAAAATGCATTAACAGGTAGCACTGTTAAAAAAAAGTATAATTCAAAAAGAAATTAAATTTAAAAAAGAGGACATCTAGAATGCAAACAGCCTGAGAGGGAACTTACAGTGTTAGGAAAGTAAAACAAAAGCCTTCACTTGGAATATGAAAACCCACATGGCAGGGTGGGTTTGCTAGGTGCAGGCACACAACGACTCGACCACACTCCCAACATGCTGCAAACAGGCTTAAAAACTACACGGCAACGAAGGCTGCTCCTCAGGCAAAGGCACAAGCACGCCAGTGCCATGAAAGGGATGCAACGGGAGAGGCGTGCACTGCAAAGGGACCCAGCCTGAAGCAGTGGCAGGGGAACTGGGGCACGCTCAAGGCCATGAGGCAGGACAGGAGGTGCCAAGTCCAGTGGTGACAGTGGCATTCCCCACATTTCAGCATGGCAAGAGGCACTCAGGGGACATGGGTGTACGCGGGCACATGCGGACACGACACCGGCAGAAAGCAGCAAGCATGGCCAAGGCCTCCTATTTACCAGAAGTAGCGCTTGCTCCTGCAACAACTGCTGCTGCAGGATCTCTAACTGTCTCTGCTCCTCCTCTAACTGTCGCCTGATGTACTCCTGGAGGCATGGGCAGCAAGGATCAAAGGAAAAAGAGAGAGAAGGTGAAAGAGACAGTATTTCCCAAGAGGAAGGAGAATAAGGTGGGCACCCACATCCACCCCGTCTGAGAGACATTACAGCCCAACAAACCTCTCTCCCTACCCAGAGAGCCCAGGGCATCCACCACTATGCACAGGACCTCTGAGGGTAAAGAGTGAAAAGCACTGGGAAATGACTAACATTAACTGGGAACACCACAAAACCCTGCCCTGGCAACCAGAGGGTGGGAAAAAACTGCATCAAGTGTCTCCCCACCTGCGGGCCAACAAGTGGATCCACACAGAAATAAATGACAGCAATGGATAACACATGCCGCGTTAACAATTAAGAAATTTGCTCTCAAGTGGTAAAAAAAATGAATGTTTACAAGAAAAATCCTTGATGAGAGGAAGAGGAATCTGCACTGAAGGCCCCCACGCCGCTCCCACCGGGTTACCTGCTCATGCTCCGCACGCCGCCGCTCCTCCTCCCGCCTCATCTGCTCCTCATAGTGCCGCCGCTGCTCCCGCTCCTGCTGCTTCCGCAGCTCTTTTTCCCGCCTCTGTTGCTGTGGGGGCAGGAAGCATAGGTCAGCACCCCCAGTCCTCTCTCCCCAGGAGCTCAAAGCCCTCTTTCTCAGGTTTCTTGGGGAGCCACTTCACCCAGCAACTTCTAACGCTTCTGCCTGCCAGAGGAGATGCCTCGCCAGCAGGCACGCCCAGCTGGGTAGTGAAGTGGCTTGTAGATCTCATCCCATCCTCATGTGCTTGGGCTACAGAGAACACCCAGCATCGTCCAAACCATGCATGCAACCTCTTTTCTTCGCCTACCTGCACTTGAAGTCACGCGGGCAGTGCATGGTCCCCACCTACCAGTGTGCCTTAGCAGTGGGTTAACAGGCATCCAATGTGTGGGGCAGGAGAGCGTAACCACAGGAGCTGCCATGAGCCCACTGCTTACTGGGAATTCGTATCTCATCCCCAAAACCACCTGTGAGGATGAGGGTGGGTGCTGAGAGAGTTACTGCCCATCAAGAGGACAACATGTCCCTCTTCATGTTTGCTGAGACTGAAGGCTAACACAGAAGACCCAAAATCCATGGGGATTTCCCTTCTGAAAGACAAAACTGGCACAGGAGGGGAGCTTCCCTTGCTGTCCTCAGGCCACCACCTCTGCCTCCTGGGTTGCATCCTTGCTTGCTTGGCTCTGTGGCATCTTTGCTGACAGCAGTACAGGGCGTTTTCGGGCAATGATCACCTAAGGCCTGCTGTGAGCCATCCAGGATGGGTCAGTCAACCCAGGTGACACCCGCAACCCCCACACCCCTATTTTTAACTCAGCGTGACTCCTCCCGCTGCGGACACCACCCTGCTCTCTGGCCTGGGGAGCAGGGGCTCATAGCCAGCCTCTGCAATACTCTGCAACGGATGCAGAGGGGCTGCAGACTGTTCGGCACCGCAGCCGGTGCATCAGCAGAGGGCACTCAGATGCCAGTATTGGCTCCTGGGGCTCTGCAGCCTGCCATGACCATGCACTGGATGCAGCAACATGCACGCAGCACTAACAGGGAGGCTGCCTGCTGTAGCATAGACCTGGTCCTTTTTTTTTTTCCCCTTTTTTCCCTTCTTTATTCACTGTTGCTGACACACAGCAGCAGAGCACGCTGCAGTGGTGAGGCAGGCACTGGAGGGACTGGCAATGCCAAACATTTGCTAAGTCACATGAAGGGCTGGAGCTGGCAGCTGACTACAGCAGCTCTGCCCAAGGAGCTGGCAGAGCCATCCAGAGACACAGATGTATTCACTTTAAACTGCTGCTCTGCAGCAAACCTAGACTGTATATACAGATGGATTTGCTATCTGTAACTATCCTTATTATAGATATATACATGGATATCTTCCATATAGATATCTATATAGGTATCTTCCATATAGATCTCTATTCCTATTATAGACATCTATCTAAAGAAATATTATATAGACCTATCTCTGTTATCTAACGCAATAGATCCATATCTAATATATATATTTATAATAGATGAACCTAATAGATAGATCTACTCTATTAGACATCTATTATAAATATAATTCCATATCTATTCTATATCCTATTCTATCTCCCCATATATCTCTCTAGAGATGGATATCCATAAATACCCTTATAGATAGATAGCTAGAAAGATCTATCTATAGATAGACATATAATTTAACAAACATTTAAAGACACCCCCACATTTCAATATACAGAAAAGACATTGCCTCTCTTACTGCCACCTCCTCATCCACAGGTAACATCCACAGCCACCCTACACGGGGACTCTGATTTCCTCTAGTTTAACACTTGAGCTGTAGCACAGAGGGGAGGAAAATCACATCCAACCTGAAATAACCTGCCAGCTCCAGACTCCAGCGTGTCCCACGCCAGGCACAGTCGCTCGCACTGCCCACGTAAGCCGGGGATGCATGTGCTACTCTGCGCGTACGCCTGTCCTCGCTGAGCACAATGTGAATGCAGGCTGTGTGTATTTTTTTGAATTCTATACTATAAATTGCAGAGGATACACCACCAGGACGTGGTAACTCTGCAGCAGTAACAGTAATACATGGGATTTCTTGGCTTCGCCAGGGCTTCCTTAGCTCCTTAGATGAGCACTGTCGGTGATAGTCACTGCTTCTTGTGCACTCAGGAACATGGATCTTTCAACTAATGAGATGGATATACATCACCCCGAGCTTCCAGTCACAGCGTGTATCACTCTGGGTATGAGGTGAGTCTTAATGGGTCTTTTTAGTTAAAATTGCATGCTGCTGAATGAAGCACATAATGCTTGTGTAGGCTGGGCTTGGAAGGCAGGAGGCAAGGCCCTGAATGCCACAGCTATTTCTTAAATAGAGATCACCCAACTGGTCTTCCAATACAGCAGGTGAACAAAGCCAAAACCCTCCAAGGAAGGAGACAAAAGTTTTTTTCCCAGGGAGGGACCAGAATACCACCATCCTTCCAGGGTACCATGTGCCCAGCAGCCCTGCTGAGCATGTCTGACTTCTGGCCTCTCTCCTGCAAGGCAGCACCTAACCATCAGCCCCTAAAAGTCTATTAAACCCCAGGAGCTGAGAATTTTGCTCCCCAGGCACAGTTTCCTTTTAAAGCCAGGCCTGATGCTCTTCTGGATTTTTAAAGGACCTCTGTACCCTGCCGCAGCCAGGCTCTTCAGGCTGAGGCTGCGAGCAGAATGAAATATATACATTTATTGAGGCCAGGAGTACAGAGCTTCCCTCCAGCTTAACAGCATTTTTGTCAGGTCACGTTATAAGCAAGTCATTTGTCATTGTCGCATTATGAGCACCTTCAGCCAAGCATTGCACCACCATCTCCACACAGCGGGGCTGAATCGGCAGTGGCACAGCCTCCTGGCACACTCAGCTGCCTTCCCCATGAGGCCCTGCTTCAGCAGCTGGCAAACATCTGGAGAGGATCTGGCATTATGGAGAGGTGGGTGAAGCCTCCAGCAACGCACTCATCTCCCTCTGCCTCCGTTCACATTAGTGCCAAGCAGCACTGGGATGACAGGGACTCTGCTGAAAGCAGAGACTGAGCTCAGTGAGATGCAGCGGAAAACTGCATGTGAAAAGTACATGTAGAAAGGTAAAAAAAAAAGCTCCTAAAAAATAAGCCTCCAAGTTCTATATTTGCCTCCTTTTTTCCTTGTTTTCTGCACTCTTTCCCACTGTGAATGCATACTTCCCACATTTCTCCAAGTCTGAAACTACTGTGTGTATTTACACTATCCAGATTTATTAGTCATGCAAGGCAAGAGCCCAAATTAATTAGGACTGCATTTATATAACTCTGCAGGTAAAGCTATATGTAGCTGCTTGTAAGCTAGAATCTTATTTGTGCTGCACTAGAAATGACAGGTTTTAAATATTGATGAGGGAAGACACAACCAAGGCAAAACCTCCCGTGGGAAGGTCTTTGGAGGCCTGGCACGAAACAAGGACTTCAAAGGAGCAAACTCACTTTGCTAGATCAGAGGCATTCAGGACTACAAGAAATCAGCAAGTTGAAGCTGCTCCGTGACACTGGTCACCTCGGAGAGGCACGGACATTTGCTAGATGAGGCTCTGGAAAACCTTGGTTGCTGCTCCCAAACAGGAGCATGAGCCAGCAAAGAAGTGCAGAGGGAATTCCAAATGACAAATATTCTAGGTGGTTGTGTTGTTGTGACAGGCTCATTTATCTGAGCAACCAGGGAAAGACTGACTGTGGATGGAACATCATCTTTCCTGACACACCAAGCATTGGAGCACGGAGAGGTGTTTCCCACTGGTAGAGAAACTGGGTCAGAACCTCCCACTATGGCAAACGGGGATCTCATATGCTCTAAGGTACTGCAGGAACTTTTAGTCAGGATCATCATGAAGGGGATGTTCCATGCAGGAAAAATCTCATTCTTCAGAAATTATAAGCTCTGCATGTTTTATAACCAAAGAAAAACTAGGGACATGCAAGGCTTGTCACATACTTGTGCTACAGGAGCTACTGTAATGCAGCTTGCCCTGGAAATGGTACAGGACTGCTCCCAGGACCACGGCAGTGTACCATGTTACTGTGAGGAGCTTGTCACAGTAATGAAAACGTTCCTACAAGCTATAAGATACCTTCATATACAGAAGAAAATAATAACCTCCACTTTAGTTAGCCTAAGTTTATTCCTAATTAATTGCTGGATTTTTTTTGTGCATTGCTTTAAAAGATCTTCCAGTAAACAGTCTTCTGCTGGTTAACCTACAAAGGAACTGCAGCAATTTTTATCCCCAGAACATCCAACTCTCTAACTGCACTGGATGAAACCTCACACACAAACAGTGTAACGCTTAGCTTTGCCCTGTATGCTCCCTGTAAAGATCTGACCTTCTTTTCATACCTAGAAAGGCAAAAAAATCCACAACACGGCAGAAAAATGAGGCTATGTAAACCCCTCTGACTACATCTGCCCACTGCTGCCAAGGGGTCTGCACAGAAATTTGTCTCGCAGTATCCCTGATGCTCCTGACAGGGAGATATGTTATTGCTATAGCTCAGCTGGAGTTTTGGTGATTAAACTGGTGCAGCAAGGCTCATTCTGTGCCTGCAAGAAATTGAGTGTTTCTTAGGGAACTATATATATCTAATATATGTATGTACAGGGAAAAATAAAAACATATTCAAGTGATCCACCCTTCTGCATTACACAAACATTTTACTTAGTGCTATCTGATCTACTGATATTTAATTCTCTAATTTGGGTTTTCTTTGCAGCTGGTTCTCGTGAACATTTTGAAATCACAAGACCAACTTTCTGCACGAGGGAAAACTAAGCTCCAACTCTGCTCCCATGAAAGTCCTGGGTTAAAAGCTAGCTTGGGGATTTTGACTTCCATTGCAATTAAAGGCAACTGCAAAACTAAATCTCTCCAGCTGCCTGGAATAAGATTCAGCCTTAAAGAAGGAAATTGGTCAGCTGTTGAAAAAGGAGACCCAAGTGTCCAACAGATGCAAGGAGGCACGCTAAGGATGGCAGTAGGTCCTGGGGGCAGCAGGAAGTGCATCAGGAGATCACCAAAAGACTTCCTCACCTGACATTTTTTTTTTTATATGCATTGGATATTATTGGTGGAGCAACATTATAAGACAGTGGGATACCCCGAAAAGGCTAGAAAATGAGAGATGCTTTGTGAGAGGTTCAGAATTCCTGGTTAAGGAAGATGAATTTGACAGGAAAAAATGGGATCCTTTCATTATGAGCTCTGTTGGGTGAGGGAATGGAAACAGTGGGTGCTCTATCCCTGGCAACATTTAAAAACAAGATTGGAAAACCACAAGAAAATCTACTGAAGGTCTGCTCTGACAGAGGAATGGACCACTTATCCCACTAACAGTTTTTCTCCAGCTCTTTGGCTGTGCATCTCCAGTACAAATTAACTCCAGGTATTTTTTAGCTTGGCATCATCCGAAGCCAGTCCCTCTGGTGCTGCGCTGGGGCCCAGCTGATGCACTCGCTCAGCCTGACCACCTTCACGGCGTCTTATTATGAGTCAGAGCTCTTTCTATAAACACAGTAGTATGCTTGGCAGTACTAAACAGGCTGACTTAGGACCCCAAAAGCCACCAGCTCCAAGTGTTTATTTGTCCTGGATGCTCTACTGGGTTTTAAAGGTCAACTTTATTTTGAAAATTCAGTAATCTGAGTCTCCACTGGTCTCTTCTCCCAGAGATCTGCTGGTACAGTGCTGCCTACTGCAGGCACACCCCATCTTAGTCAGACCTGTTCCCATCAACCAAAATAAATTCAGAGCCCAGAGTCAACAACTTCAGTTAGTGCAAAGCTAGGTAAGAAAACAAGGAAAGGCCAAAAGGCAACACCCTGGCTGCTGCTGAAGGGCAGGAGAGCAGGAACAGCACTGCTCTCCAGAGCAAAACTGCAGTGACAAACATAGAGAGTGCTGGGTGCCTTCAGACAGCAATACCAGACTCAGCAGAGCAGGGACGGCAGCTGTTTGGTACCTCTGTCTGGCCATCAGACACTTCCTGCCTCAAAACATCTGGGAAGAGCAAAGACCAAACTATATCCACTCCTGGCTGTGTGTGCTAGAAACACTGGGAAAGCCTGGGGGTACAAACCCCTTCCCATGTCCCCAGGCAGAGGCAGCATCTCCCTCCCTATTGTGGATGCTGGAACTCCTCCAAGAGTAGGAAGCTCAAGTGGAAGATGCTGAGAGCTCTTGGAGAAGCTCCTCGAGCTCACTGTCTGCAGCAGGGACAAAACTTTGTTTGCTGATCTCTGCCTCTATTTTTTTGGGTTTCCTACAGCAGCCTATGACAGATACAGGACACCTTGCACTGCTATCGGCTGCACTTAGAGAACATCTTTCCTAACCACTGCCACAACCCACTGCTTTTGCAACAAATCTGTACCTCTTCAAGGACTTCTGCTCTAATCCTCACCATAGCAACTCAACTACATTTCTTTCTTGCCATGTAAGCAGTGTCTAATAGAGAGGAGAACTCATTTTACTCCATAGCTGGAGATGCAGGTGAGGCTAAACTGGGCTAGACAGACCCAAGATGATGGGCATCTGAGAAGATACCAGGGACACCACAGCCACCAGCACACAGCTGCCTGTTCTGCCCTAATTCTGGCTAAACCTATGGGGCTGATCATGCTGGTGGGCCTGTACTGGGGAGGGCAGAGAATGACTTTTCTTTCCCCAGTTCTCTAATATGGCAGGACAGTAAGAATCCCTTTTCACTGGCTTTGCTCCAGCAGATCTCTCCCTTCAATTCAGGACCAAAAATTGTAAGGCAGATGGAAAGAAGGCAATGGGTGAAAAGCCCAGGGAGCTATTAGAGCTACCAGAAACAGAGGCATTGATTTTAAACCCTGGCTATGGTGACATTAGCTTTTAATGACATGGGGGAAAAAGGATGGGGTGACTGGCAGAGCCTGGGGCAAGCTGCACACAGCCCAGACCTGCAAGGCAGTGCCTCCATAGCTCAGAGCAGAGCTCACCAGCTTAGCAAGGGGATTAGTTCTTCATTCAAAACCTGCCTGGGAAGCAGCACAGAGAGAGAACAATTTTCTTCTATGTGAAGAGAACATATTAATACAGCAGCAAGCATTGTATTCATTACAGGATTGCAGCTAATCTGGTGTCTGCTTTTATTCTGCTGTTGTTCTGCTCCTGTACTGCTTGTAGCTAGCAGACTGGGACAAAGGCAGAGTCAGACTTCCTTATGACAGTCCTCAGATCTGCTGGAGCACAGATTTCAGGGCACATCTACATGCAAACCCCAGCTCATCAGCTTTGGGAAGGGTGTAGGACACAAGCAAAGCCTGACCTACAATGTATTGAACGCGCAATGCTCTGTGCTCTGACAACACAACAGACCTACATATTTACCAGACTGAAAAAAATGCTACGCTCGGGACTTGCCTGTGTTGCCTTTTGGCCCGGAGGGGTTCAGAGGACCACCTCAAAGAGAGGCTGTAGCAGCACCATCATCATGACCATCGGCTGCCTGAAATTCCTTTCTGTCTGCATCCCTGGCCTGAGGGCATTACCCAGCACACCAAAAGTCACTTTAAAAGTAAAAGATACTCTGCTTTATGCAAATTAAGGAGGTGGCTGCTCTAATAGCCCATTTACTGCAAGTCCTTTTTTCAGACACATAAGCGACCTCTTCAGAAAGTTTATTTAATTACCCTTAACTATGAACCCTTCAAAGAGGCACTTGAGATCTCGAGTTCAGTGCAAGGCAATGGATTTCTCTGTGCAAAACTCCATCGAAACACCCAAATCAGGAGAAACCCTCCCTTACTCTTTGCTGGACTTCTGCAATCCAGGAAGTGAGAGCTAAACGAAAAGCAAGTGCTTCATACAGAGAACGCAGACAGGCTGTGCAACTCATGGACACCCAAAGTCACCCGGTCAAATCCTGCAGCTGGATTTTAAATGGGATGGATAATTTTATGACCGATTGCATTTGTAGCTGGTATGTTAAGACAAGGGTAATGAAATCTTATGCTTCGGGGCACATATGGATCATTTCACAAGTCAGACAGGCATCTGCCCCTCCCCTGCAAGAGAAATTGTTATTGGCAGGGACTGGAAGGGCTAATGCTGAAATTGGGCCTTAAAAGGAACACAAGTGGCACATGGATCTGGCAAAAGGGCAGACAGAGCTTTTCAGCTTCTTCTCAACTATAACAGTCCACAGCAGCAAATAATGATAATGAGCTTGACAGATGCCGGGACCAGTAACAGTTTTGCCCACCTTGAATGAATACAGCTATCGCCAATACTGGGCTAACCCTGCTCAGTAGTTTCAAGAATCCTTTTAAGTTTGGTATTTCAAGGGTTTACTTACAGTGAACCAGCTCTGTTACCTTCACAGGAGCTGGTAGCACTTACTGTGGTGAGGAGAGTGGCTGGAGGCTGGTATGCACAGAAGATGAGCAGGGGCATTTGTCCAGTGTAACCAAACCTTTGGGGTTACTGACTAGAGAGCTTAGGACACGATCTTCTTAAAGGCTGAAAACAGCCACTTGGGACCTGCTACCAGAAACACTGCTGATGTGCCTGGAAACAGCCTTTACCAGCCCATTGCTCAGCTTGGTCAGTTACCTCCTCCAGCCTTCGCCTCTGCTCCTTCTGCTCCTCGATCCGCTTCTGCCGCTCAGCCAGCAACTGCCGCTTGTGCTCCTCGTTCTCCCGCTGCTGCTGCTCCAGCTGCTGCCGGCGCAGTGCCTCCGACCGCTCCTTGTTCGCCAGCTGCAGCCTCAAGAAATCCCGTCTCAGTGTTGACTCCCCAGGCAGGTTCAGGATGGAGCTGCATAGGAGAGAAGCATCAGAGAAGATCCACTTCTGCATCCTTAAACTGCTTGCCAGGTGAAGGTCTTCATAATCTTCTGCTGTGGCCATTCTCCCTTTCATCCTAACAGCGTACAGTTCATCCTAACTGTGTACAGTTCTGGGCCCCTCAGTTTGGGAAAGATGTCAGGATGCTGGAGAGTGTCCAGAGGAGGGCAACGAAGATGGTGAAGGGGCTGGAGCACAAGCCCTACGAGGAGCAAGTGAGGGAGTTGGGGCGGTTTAGTCTGAAGAAGAGGGGGCTCAGGGGAGACCTCATTGCTCTCTACAACTACCTAAAAGGAGGTTGTAGTCGGGCAGGGGTTGGTGTCTTCTCTCGGGTGACCAGTGGCAGAACTGGAGGGCATGGACTAAGGCTTCATCAGGAAAAGTTTAGACGATGTTAGCAAAAAGTTCTTCACTGAAAGGGTGATTGTTCATTGGAATGCGCTGCCCAGGGAGGTGGTGGAGTTGCTGACCCTGGAGGTGTTTAAGGGGAGACTGGATGAGGCACTGAGTGCCATGGTTTAGATGATGGGTTGGTGTTGGGTTATAGGTTGGACTCGATGATCTCGGAGGTCCTTTCCAACCTTATGATACTGTGAAACAGCATCCCAGCACTGTTTGGACAGCAGCAGATGGAGCGATGGGGGGACCACAATTGTTGGGGCAGGGCAGCAGACAGCACTCTGTTCACAGCTCACCACTAATTTATTTGCTAAGGGTTCCCACAACATTAAGTTCCTAACCAAACACTCTTGTGCTGCAGTGGCACACATTATATTTAGCTGTTCACAAAGCACGTTTAGCATGAATCATTGCCAGCTACTAAAATACTACATTATCTCTGTGAAATAATGGAATAAACTGATACAAATTACAACGGCTCTGAAAAATGTCACCAAAGAAAGTTCCAGCCCTACTGCACTTGCAGCAGCACCAGGGAGGTTTCATGGTGAGAAGTAAGATGGCAAAAGGGAGCTATACTTGGATGTAAGGCATCACATTGTAGGAATCGTCTTTAATTTCACCTCACATTTTTGCCACTTTTAAATACCCACATTCCCATGAGAGCCCCACACTGTAGATTCCACAGATGATGGGGTACCCAGTCTTCTTCTCCAGCTTTTGGCCAAGGTGACCTCTAGCATCATCTAGCACAGGGAATACACTGTTCTGCCAGCGAACAGGACTCTGCTCAAACTGTCCTTTTTTGCTTTTCCAGTTCACATTAGTCTGCAATCCAAGCTGATTTTATAAAGAGACGTTAAATGCAGAAATGCAATGCTGATTCTTACCTGGGCTCTCCGGAGTCATTTTCTTCCTCTTCCTCCTCACTTCCACTGTACTCGTACTCTGTCTCATCTAGGAACAGAATTGCTCATCAGTGCCCTTTGCTGGACTAATTTGTTTTTCCAGTGGCTGAAAATCCTAGAGCTCCGAGGACAGAACAGACAACTCTCTTTCTCTCACATGAAAAATAAAAAGCAGAATTATTTCTCTCCATCCATTTTCTATTTTTATGGGGGGCTGCAAGGCCAGGGAAGCACAGGCAGTCCCCCTGGCTGCTGGAACCTTGCATGTCCATGCTGGCCAGGAAGAGGGCTGCAGTTGTGGCTGGAGCGCTGCAGGTAGCGCCAGCACAGCCCGTCCCTGCCTCCAGCAACCAAAGATACTCAATGCAAAGATGGAGGTGTCCACAAAACAAGAATTCATCCCCATACAGTAAAGACTACTGGAGGAACATCCTTCTTCAGGGGGTGCACCACAAGCTATTGAATCCACAGGAGGGATTTTACTATCCTTCTGAAGATACGAGCTCCCCTCTCCCTAAACATATGCTCTCCCTATGCAAACTCATGCACATTCCAGGCAATGAAGACATCTACGCAGAAGGCCAACTGCAATGTTTTGCTACATACTGTGATTTCTATTGGGATATTATCTTTATCAGATGAAGGGAATGACAGTAAAAGAAAGGCTTGCATTTATCCAATTACTCTCCATCTCTAGGGTCCAACCTTCATTTGCCAGACTAAATACATTTAATACTTCACTGGGAACCAATTTTATTGTTCTGACTGTAGTAAAAACTATTACAAGGGGCTGGAAGGTACACATGAAAAATTAATATCACTACCAATAACAAGAGAAATGGTAACACGTTAATTTGCTGGATCTACAAATGAGCTTTCAAATTAAAATTCTGTTCACAAGCAACTGAATACTTTAAGAAGTTTCTTTAGCTATCTGATCTTCCTTTCAAAGGACTTTGATAGGGCCTGGAGAGTTCAGTGAAAATGTTCAGTTTAATAGGTTATTTCTAAGTCAATGGAATTGCTTTGAGGCAAGGGTCTTATCTAGATGGTCATTTTGCACAACTGCTCATCGCTGGTGCAGTGTGAATGTGACGCAGATCAACGGACTTGCCATGAAGTACATGAGCTAGGAAAAATTCAGCTTAGCAGCTTCTCCCTCCCATAGGTCAGAACCTATATATGCAGATGTAAATTTTATACACACATTTTAATGAGTCAAAGCTTCAGTGTTCCATATGGAAATTACCACTTTGACAAAAAAAGACACTATTTTTCATCAGGGAAAAAAAAAGGTTTAAAAACACTGATTTGCTCTAATGACAGTCACCTGTAGGCTTTGTATGAACACCCGGTGTTTTGTTACGGATGTTTATTCTAGTTTCAATGTCCGAGAGGAATCAAATCAAACAAAATAATCAAATCTCAAAACCCTAAGAAACACAGTCACACAGAAGGACCACACCTCTTTAATTCAACCAGTTTGCATACAGCCACCTAAATAAGAGAAACTGGGACTGAGACCATGAGCAAGTCCATCCTCTTTGCCTTCCTTCTTCTCTACCCATATGCTTGGCCCACACAGATGACTTTGCTCTGCGCTTGGGATCTCCCAGGGCATGGCAGAGGTCAAGGATTGCCCAGAGTGCTGCTCCTCCACTAACCTTTCTCGCCTCGCTTCTTTTTAGTCCTGTCGATGTGGTCCTTGAGCTGGATGCGGACCTGCCTTTCGTTGGGCTGGTCTCGGATGAAGGGATGCTTCATCAGCTGCTCTGTGGTTGGTCTCTGGCTGTGGTTCTTCACAAGGCAGCTCTCAATAAAGGACTGAAACTTTTTAGACCTGGTCAAGGACAGAAAACAAGTAAATATATAAATTCTCGTACTGGAAAGTAAGAAATCTGTGGATGTTTGAGAAGATCATTTGGCTGCTACACAGCTCTTGCTCAGATACAGCCTTCCAAGAAGACTCACGTGACTTCTCTGTTGATGCTCAGCACGTTCTCAGAGCTGCACCATCACATATGCACTCCATCACTTTATTCTCTCCTACTCTTCCCATGCAAGCTCCTATCTATGCCTTCCTGATGCAATTAGGAGAAACCACGAGTCTGCTGAGACTGCAGAAAGTAGGGAACCATCAGTATGACCAGGGAATCGCCAAAGCTAGATGTCATCAAGGGCAGCCAAGAAAACGTGAGAAAGTGTTCCACCTCCTTTCCCTCTGACATGTGAAACTGCAGGCAGAATGAGAGATAACATATACAGACACAAATGCAATTCCCTAATGGATTGTTTCTTGTATTTTGTGGCCCTGGGTGATATTTCAGGAGATGTACCTTTCTGAAGATGAGTGGGACAAGCCAGGTTGATAGTTTTTTTTATATTTAACCACCCAACATTGCATGGCTTGTTAAAGATCAGACAGCCTCTGGGAGATGCTTGCTTCCTGCAGCCCTTCCCTGTTTTCTCAGGATGAGCCCCAGCAGTATCACTGACTCATCAAGCCCTGGGGGCCACAATGTCCTGGTCCCCCTGTCATGGACCCAGGAGAACAGGACATGTTCTTTAGGCAGCATGGCTTGGGCAGAGGTGGGAACATGGCTTTGGGTGGCAGAACCCAACCTCTCCTTACAGCCACCTTCTCCCAAATAGTTAAATTCGATCTCAGCTAAAACAATTTCAGCCAAATCTTTAATACACAAATTTGTCTTAGTCTCAAGTGTTGCATATCAAAAGTTTCCCTGGAACTAATTTCACTACATTATAAACCCAAGAGAACAGGGATTTACAAGAAAGAAAGATGCTGACAGGCCACTGTATGTTGCTTTAGCAAATAGGAAAATGAGTGTAAATTAATGTCAGAAGTCAACAGATACTACAGAATTGCACCAGAAGTAAAACAATAAGCTTTCAGGGATTTTACTTTTAAGCTGTCAGGACTAAAAGTGATTTATCTTTTAAGTGCTAATCCATACAAATTGAGATGCAAAAATAAAATACACTACTGGATCCAATTAAATCCTCCCTTTAGATTTATTAACAAGTAAATCTTCCTTCTCCACCTTGCCTCAAGAAACGCAGTGTCTCAGTGTATTCCATAAAGGACAATCCATGCAATGCTCAAAAAGAATCTGCTTCTAAAATATGATTCTCCCCTGTTGGTGTGAGGCTGGAGAGACTCCAGTCCAGGGCACCCTCAAATACAGTCGAGGTGAAGTAGCTAAAGTGATGGGTTAGCCCACCTCTTGAGGATGACAGTCCCAGTGCCCCGTGATGGCCTAAGACACTTTTGCATCCTTGAGCTGGCTGAGCAGCTATGGACATGGACCAGCTCAGGCCTCTGGTCTTCCCAAAATCTTCCTCTCCAAAAAAGTCAAGCCTGTCCAGAGGCACACTTCAGCCCTCACTGGAGCTCAAACAGAAGACAAGGGCTTTCTTCTCCCTGGCTCTGATCCAGGAGGACACTGTCAATATGTCTCATCCCCTCCTCGGGCACAGGTTGGTCCACCTTCATGAAACACACGCTCCTCCAGCTCCTGAGGTCTGTAAAGCTTAAATCAATGTTTGCAAAGTCTTTGTGCTGTTTGGATGAAAAATGGTATCACAGAGCAAATAGCACCTCATTAACAAAGAGGTTTTGTCATCTCTTACACGGCAGGGTCAGGGAGTTTTTATAGGAATGACATCACTAAAGTTCAAGTTCATTTCACCTATGAAATGTAGGAAGAAGACAATAAAGCTTCTTTGCTGGTTGGCTTTAATTGGGAAAGAAAATGATACCACACATTCCTTAACTTCATAGGAACACAGCACTATTTTAAAAGCAAGTCCAAGGATTTTGTAACCGACACAAGTTTCCTACTCTCTTGGATTTTAGACTCGGGCCAGCTCCCACACGGGTGCTCCCTCTCAGCTTTCCCTCACTTACCCTCAAAGGTGCTGGAGTCACTTCATTATTTCTTTCACATAAGAAAAAGGATGGTTCGCCCACTTGGTGTACTTCTGTGTGCTGCCGCGCACAAAAGCAAGGACAAATTCAATGTTCAAGTTAATGCCTCTTCATTTTGATTTTCTCTTGTGATCTGTGCTTGTGAAAACCAGTCCACTGACTGCCAGAGAGCTACTATGAAAGCCTGATGAAACAACTCCAGACTTCTTGGATTGGGCTCGTAGAACTCCAGAATCTGTCCTGGCCAGGCCCAAAACCTCCAGCTGAGAAGTGAGCCAAGAATAGCAAGTTTGCCTGGTATCTCACCAAAAATGCTGAAAACAATTGCTCTTAAGGAATCAGTTGAGCTTCCTTGGGATCCTTTGCAGCTTCCCATTGCAAGGAATGCTTGGAAGATGGATACAGACTTGAGCTGCCTGGGGTACCTGTATCCCAGCCCTGGTGGAGACCACAGATCCCTGCTTGCTCGTGGAGGGGTAGCAGAGCCCACGTGAGCACCAAGCTCCCCTGGAGGGGTTGAAGCTAGAGTTTCATTACATTATGACTTCCCAGGTGATCCTCCTCTCAAAGCACCCAGGATGCCACCCCTGGCTTGGGAAGAGCACAGCCCTGGACAGACCAGCTGACCCAGGCAGGCACAACCATGGTTCACCACCCTGAGATGAGCAAATCTGAGACAGCCACCAGACATGCGAGGGGAAAGTGGCGCCAAGAAACACACTGGCTTGCCCAAAGCCCATCCCTGTATCTCAAAGCAGGGAATAAAATACAACTTCCATCCCAGCTCAGCTTCTACCTTAAGGAGATGGGCAAATACTCTGCTCAAAACCTGCTTTTGTCAGCTCACCTCTGCCTGGAGGCTGAGGTAGCCTTTGCCAAATAAACAGCACTCTAAAGTCTTACAATCCATTTTGTGCTGTAGCAGTGAGAGCGTAATGAAGTAGGAAGCTGGTGATCTGGTAGAAAACAAGTGTATAAACTATTTTCTCAGCTGACTAATGGCCTCCTCAAAAGGTTGTGCAAGGAGAGCAAGCATCACTGACACCCTCTTCAGAGCCAGCTGGGAAATATCCCTCTCCTTCTGGTTTGTTATTAGAGCAGCTGATGATCAGGCTGACAAAATTAAGATGCTTCTTGCCACAGCCTGGATGAGTGCTTAGGGGGCTGGTCCTAACACACCACCACCATGAATCCAATGCAGAGGACTCCAAGACTCTCTTGCTCCTCTCCCAGCAACAAAACACCTGCTGATTTGGCATCAAGCATTTTCATTACCTAGCAATTACTCTTCTCTGTTTTTTCTTCTCTTTTTGCATCTTCAAAAAGATAATAAGCATGATTTCAAGCAATAAAGCAAAACTTCCCTCTGTGAGCTCAGGCTATCTAGGAGCAAGTGGCAGTGCTGTCTCTGTAACGTTTGGCAGATCTTTCCTGCCCAAAACACTGCTGAAACTGGGGCAGGCAAACAGCACAAACCAGAGATGAGTGTGGACTCCAGCTCCCTCAGTACAGAACATACAGTAACAAAACAACATCTGCTGGGCTTCAGGAATATTTTTCCTACGGGTTTTTATTGACATGCCCTACTTTTTTTTCAAAACACTGATGTATTTTTTCCCACAAAACTTTAAAATAAAGCCCAAACTAAGTACAAATTTCCGCATTCCTGGGCCTTCAAGATAAAGTATCCTTTTTTTTTGGCCTGGATACATGTTTCCACTGGAAAATGGAACCTGACTGGAAAGAAACAGAAGCCAAGCAAAGTGTCATCTGGCTTCAGGCTGCATGAACCGCCTTGGAAAAGCCGACTGTGTGCTGCCAAAGGGCAGCATTAGAGAGCATTCCTACCTCTGTCTACCTAGGAAGCCCTCCATCCCATGGTGAGCAACTCTGTGAGACCAAATTGCCTCTCTGTAGGATACCCAAGACCCAAACTTGCACTCCCTGGTGTGATGCCAAGAGACAGTAACAGACCCTCAAAGTTAAAAATATATGTAAACACCAAACTATCAGCACACCTGGGCTGCAGAAACAAGTTGTTCCAAGTTGTTTTTACAGTTATTGAAGACTTAGAAAAAGACTCACCACTTCTTTGATTTCAACCTCGGGGCTGGGTTGCGGGGAATGAGGAAGAGGGCTCTCATGGGATGCATGTCACAGAGAGCTGCGAAGTGCAAGAAGAGGCATTAAACACAGTACAGCATCTTGCAGACCCACAGGTTTCCTAAAGAGAGGCTACATGCCAACTGGAGAGACCCAAGTTTCCTCTGAAGCTATGAGACCTGTAGGGCAGGAGGATTTGCAGTGACAACTCCCTACAGATAGCCCCTGGCCCAGCAGCAGCCTGGAGCTTCAGTAAGAGCTGACATCCCCAGCCAAGTGCTTTGTGCATCCCTAGCACCACTGGGCTCAGCATCCAGGGCCAGCTGGGAATGCCTGTGCTCCTGCAGCTGCACATCCCCAACACCCTGTCAACTGCTGACAGCAATAGGTCTGGAGCACAGTACAGCTGCACCACGTGCCACCATGCCCTCCTTCATTTATTTGCATTTACCAGCATGCAATGATGGTGATAATGCTGACAACCCAATAGCAGTATGACCCCTGCAAATGCATCAGCTGAACCCTGCCTGCTGCTATCTGTGTCACCGCAGAGGCTGGCAAAACACCAGCTCTGAGGAGCAGCATTTTACCTGCTTCCAGTCCCCCACCTCTTCTTCATACGTATTGTATATGAGGAAACTGAGTTCCACAGTGCTTAAGTAGAGGGATGGGGCTCACTGCCTATACAGTCTTTTCAGTCATGCTGCCCTGGCACCTCTGTCCCCACGGACTCTGTGAGCTCCGTCTCAGTGAGCCCATGTTGCTTGGGAAAATCTTTGCATGCTGTTTGTTGCACAGAACCAAGCACCAGCTTGTGCTCAGCAAACCAAGCACATTACCACCCAGGGTTAATTAAAGTAGAGCAATGCATCTACTTACGGGGAGCACCTTCCGCCATCTCGATGGCTGTTATCCCCAAAGACCACAAGTCGCTCTGTAGAAGAAAGTAGAGGGACATATGTAATGCAGGGGAGCATTGTCAGAGCATTGGGCACTGGGAGAAGTGTGGCTCTCCACAACTCAGGGAGTTCAGCCCTGTGAGCTGGATCTCCATATTCTCTGCAAGCCCCCAGACCCACAACCTTTGGAGCCTGTCTCATCCTCCTGCCACACTGACGCTTTAGAAGAGGCTCCCAGTGTCGCTATTTATCCCAAGATTTATTTCAAAACTCCTAAGGTGTTTTTGGTGTGGAACACGGTCACCTAACCAGGGCACTCCCAGTAGCTGTGGTGAGGATACAGCCCAGGATGATGCTGATGACCTGAAGGTACCCTGGTGGTAGAATCTGAACGAGCCCTGTGGACTAAGAAATGAAACCCCAGTTTCTGGATTAGCTGATGACAAACTATTCCCCAGCTTCAAGGCTGGGGTAAGCAGCAAACCTGGCTGCTGGCTCCCTGTTTAAAGCTAGGTGATACATTCAGGAATTTGATAGAGCTCCACAGAAAAAAGGCTTCCTAGAACAGATCACAAACGTGAACTATCTTGAGATACCTCAGAAGGTTCCTGTTTTATGGACTGCTCATTACATGGAAGCATGAAAAACAGTGTTTTGACAATGGGAGCAGAAACAGGCACTTTTATTTATCCTGTATCCAAACCCTTCTCATGGTTGGTTGAGTCTCCTGAATGATGAGAGCACAGAGAATACACCTGTTTAGAAAACTCTTTGATTTCATACTTGTATCATACTTCCTTCCATTTTCTCCCTTGCAAACAGGGACATCTGTATCCCAAGCTCCCTGTCAGAGAGCAGTGGTGAGCTCCCCTCCAGCACCTTCCCCCCACCCACCATCACTGATGAGCAGTGGCTGCACCTCTACATCTGGTAACGAGCCCCCAAGGACAGCTCTGCTCTCCTGGACAGCAGCAGAGGCAGAGACAGTACGTGCCTGGCGAGAGAAAGCAAGCACCTTCCCTAACGGCTCTGCCACAACTTGTTTTTTTGGCAGAATGTGGCTAATTCATTATTCTGGACACAGTGTACAGGGCTGCTAATGATTCACAATCCAGCACCTGCTGCAATGGGAACAGGACCCAGACTAATTTGGGGGCCTTCAACTCAAGCATAGCCTCTGACACATCTCCAGGGGAGTGGGAGACCTGCCTGAGACAGAAGGGTGGACACGGTAAGGGCAGAAGCTGTAGGTGCATGGGGGACCAGACCAAGCCTGATGCTATGTTGCTGCAGCTGATGTTTGCTGGCAACAAACTGAACCCTCGTTAGCATATCAAAATCAGTAAATGTTGTAAACAAATATATCTCAGAGTGGCAGGGATGGACTCTGCCTTCCACTCCCGCACCTCCAGCTCTCACGTCTTTGCCCTGCTGTCTGCCACGTCCTTACAGTCTCACTTCAGCTTTCTCCTCTCTGTTTCAAGAGCTGCCCTTTCCAAACTGCCTCAAGCCTCTAAACGTGCAATTTAGTAAGCAAATCTCATAAACCTTGTTTTTCCCAGTTCAGACCCCAAAAACTCAGCCAGAGCTAGAGGCAGCCTCTGGAGACCACAGACACCTTTTCACATACACCATCCAGGAAAGACAACTTAGGTTTTTCAAGGGACCTTTCTTCATTTTTTACTCAAGTTCTCCCCTAACAAATGCCATCCTTCCTACACATCTTCGTACCTGCTTAAAAAAATTCTCTCAGATCTTATTTCCAGCCCTTTCGCAGCACAGCCTCATCAATTCTTTGTTTCTAGTCAGCTGGGATTTCTGCTGCATACTTAATTATCGCAGTCGTTCCACATGATTCAGCACGCACGACCCCTTCCCCTTGGGTTGCCGCTGAACTCCTTCCAAATTCCTATTGTGTCTTTCCATATCGAGGTGCCCAGTATTATACACAGGATGCCAAATGATCTTAAAGCTGGAGCAATATAGAAAGGGATTATCACCTCTCTAAGTCTTCCACAGAAAGCAGAAAACTCAGCGGGAAGCACACATTTTATAATGATGTGGAATTTAGGAGGGTTTTTTTTTGTGCAGGGTTGTTATTTTTGAGTCTGAAAAGCTTTTCAGTCCACCCAGCAAAAAGATGCTGTGCTAATACATTTGCATTGTCTTGACTTGGGAAGGGAAGCAAGCTTCCTTTTTTCCCCCTCCCTTTTGATTCTAAGCTTTTTGACAAGATATCTCTAAAGAAAAAAGGAAGACTGGCTGCGGGAAAAACCAACAAATAACCTCAACAATGTGGGGTTTCTATTTGTTCTTTTTTAAAGTGGTTTATTTTTCTGAGGAGGTATTTACTGCCTCCTTCCATAGATTACACAGGCATCTCTTTCTGGCTAAGAAAACAGTGAGATCAGAGGCTTTTTGTCCAACAGATTAAGCTTGTGAGGATTCCTTTTCTCAGCCTATAAATCTCATCTTTTGTATTCACTATTTTAAGCCAGTTGCCTAAATCTTAGAGCATCTGATTTGCATCCCTTTAAAAAAATATAATTGTCATTTACATTTTTTCCCTCCACTTCAAAGCAAGAGCATCAGGTGCAGGGATGTGATTCGGAGTACGGACTAACGTCCAGTGGCTCCCACATCACCACGAGCTCCAAAAGCACCCTGCAGTGAGTGTGTCGGCAGCAGTCAGCCTTCTGTTTCCCAGCCAAGGGAAAACAGTCAATGCCAACTTCAGAGATGCAAGCGCCTGGCTCGTTACGAGCGTTTGATCCTCGGGGACAATAGAGGGATTCTGGTCTGTGCGCCTGTGCATCAGCCAACGGCATATTAAGTGCCCTGGTTATTCTGGAAAGACAAATCCTCAGGGATTTCTGAGGGTAGAAAGTAGCCTATGAAGATATCAGTCGTTTTTTTAAAAAATAATAATAAAAAGCTGCAATTAATTAGAGCAGTGCACTGTCAGAGCCAGGTGGCTGTCAGCGGAGAAGCAGTGAGATCAGTTAGCGCAGGCTGCAGCCCTGCTACGAAGCACTGCCATCAGCAGAGTTGAGGAAATGCCTGTTGTAATTGGTTAATCAAAGATAATTCAGCAACTGCAGATTAAACTATTTCTACATGTCCTTATCATTAACAATTTAAGTAACCTGGAGTTTGAACTCACACTGGAGAGTCTCTCTCTGGAAACCCATCAGTTCAAAAGTCTTAATAGCTGCAATATCAGCACATCACTCAGATACTTTAAAATCCCTCATCTCTCAAAAATTTCTCTGAGTGATTGGCAATTGCACCCCGAAGGGCATCATGGTGGTGGGCTGTCACACTACTACACTGTAGTGTCCCACTGTAGAAAGCAGCTACCTAGCTCCACACCGAAGGGTCTCAAAGGCCTTTTTAAACATCACCTTGTAAAGTGACCTCTCAGCACACAGAGAGGTGCAGCAAGTTGTATACATGTCTGACTTTTCCCCTCAAAGCTCACATGTGAATGTCTTGCTCTCCTCTCCAGACAAGCTCAGTGAACCTTAAGGAGTTTGGAGCTAGAAATTAACATTCTGGATGGTTCAAAAACCAAGGACCAAAAAAACCATTTCTACAGATGTGTGTCCAGAAACTTGCAGTAAGGCAGAAAGAGGATATATTAAACTCTCCTTGCTTTAAACATCAGACCTCACCGTAGTGTGAATGGGCAGGTGGGACTCATAACCCTCCTGCTTACCTATTGCATGGCACAGAGCTCTGTGCCATGTTATAACTCAGCAGCAATGTTGTGCTGCCACCAATTCAAAACCAAACTTCAAACAGGCAATAGAGACATGTGAAAAGTAGGTCAGTCCCCCAAAGTCTGATTGTGTGGTAACCTTCAGATTTCTCTGCAAATACCAGCCTGCAGGTCAGAAGATGTGATTTTGCCCTTTCTGAACCTGACCTGACTTCTCTCCAGAGCAAACAGAACAAACACAGCACGTTTGACTGTAGTATTTAAACAGTCAGCACTGAAAACCAGGCTAGCAGGTAAGGAGCCTCAGAAGCTTCAGTTTGACACCTTTCTCTGCATGGGAAAAGACTTTTATCACAGTAAATTTGGATATGTGAACAGCACAACAAAAATTCACATTGGACCTGGATTGGTATGTCAAAATCCAACAGCCAGAAAGCACAGGGTTACGCTACCTGTCAACGTATTCTGCAAAGCTGCAAGAATACACTAAATTCCCGAGTACTCAAGTTCATGGTACTGGGGCAGAAAATGTGACACCATCCAAAGCACCTTCGTCAGATGTTTACGATCAGCATTTATCAGCACTGATAAGAGCTGCTTTAATTCCCTGCCTGTCTTAATTCATGGACATGCTATACTTTGCAAAGATCACTTCTTTAATGACATATAAAAGAGCAGGAAGATGCTTGCTTGGGTACCTTAAAGTCATAAGTGGCATCAGGATTTTCATCACAGGCAATGACCTCGGGGGCCATCCAGTAAGGCGTTCCAATGAAGGTGTTTCTCCTGCCCACCGTTCTGTCCAGCTGAGCACTGACACCAAAATCCACTGTGGATAAAAGAGACAACAGGGCATTGTAAGGTCAGAGCACAACGTGAGCAGCACTCTTCTGCTGAACGTAAAACATTGAGCTAATTCAGACCAACTCCTCTACACAGTTACAAATGAAAGATGGGGACACAGACATTCCTGTGTGATCTCTGCTAGGATCAACAGAGGTCAATCAAGGACGAATCTGATCATCTGATGTCCAGGTTTTGTAAGAAACTCTGTACTTTTTCCTCCTTGCCAGAAGGCAATGAAAAGAAACCACAGTTCCTCATACTAATGAGAAACAGGGTTAGCAACACGAATAAGCAGCAGCCTTTGTTCTATGCTTTCTCATTTGAATTAAACCCTGCCAAATATTGGTAGAAGCCTCATTTTTCTACCTGAATTCTTGTTGGAAATAGAAGAAATGCAAAAGTCTTAATAAACTAATGGCCAAGGACAAAGGCCCATAGGGAAACATCAAGCAAGGAGCTGCAAAATGAAGCAAAAACCAATGAAATCAAATCAGTGAGAATTCTCCATGGTCCACTAAGTTCACTTTGTGCAACACAACGGTTGCAGATACGCCCTGGAGAATTTCCCTTGAAGAGAAATCTTCACAAGTGTAAAGCCAAATGAGCTGCTGGTGTCATCTGTTAAGCTGGGGGTTTATTCTGCTGTAAAGAGAGGTGAGACATGGGAAAAGAAGGTTTGCACCTCACTTTACCAGTGTAAGAGTTTACTCATTAGCATAAATTAAACCACACAAAACCAGCCTCAATAACATTGGTGCTGGACAACTGAGGATATCAGCACATCATCTGTGCTGACCTGCTGTCTTCCAGATGATCTGCACATGAACGCCCAGTCTTCTCCAGAGTGACTAACACCACAGAAAATTCTTGTAACTTAAACTTTCTCCAACAATTTGGCTTGGAAAAGAAATCTGGATTAAGTAACACTAAATTCACTGGACTATGATCCTCTAGGACACTATATGAAGGTGTTAGGGAACAGCCATCTATAATGGCTGGTGATGCACACAAGCCAATTTTGAACCTAGGCCATGAAAATATGGTCTTGCTTGCTTCATCTGATGTATCTGAAGGCAGAGCTGCCCAATCTACCCATCTCGACAGAAACAACACTGCAAGTACATCTTCACATGTAGAACTTGGACACCAACCACTGACAGTTTATTGCACAGCACTTGGTCAACACCCAAGGTCTTGTTATTGAGGTTTGCACACGGAGAAAACACAGAGCAGCTCTCAGTATTCAACCCCTTTCTCCAAGTCATGTACAGTCAGTTTTGCTGCTTCTCTCCAGCCAGCCCACTTGCAGTTTCCAAGCACTCTAACCCACTCTTACCTAGTTTAACTTCTGCATTTTCCGTCAGCAAGACATTCTGTCCCTTGATGTCTCGATGAATTACTTTGTGCTGGTGTAGATGACTCAAGCCCTAGAGAATTCAGAGAAAGGTTAGAGGAATCCAAGTTCAAAGCATGTTATTTTCTGACATTCCTCCTCAACCAATTACGCTCCAGTAATGAACGATTCACAGTTGGAATTAAGCACTTGAGAGCTCTTTTGTTTATCTTGTGTTCCACATACTGTCCTGTGTCACACATGGCTGGCAAGTGAGACACCCACTGACAGACTACGTGTGCCGCAGTGGGTGCTCTCCACTGCAGGAAACCAGAACCCTCAATTCTACAGGAATTAAACCCAACCTTTCAGGTTCTGCAGGAATCCATATTAACCCAAATTCCTCCATGACTCCAGATGTATTTTCCCCCACGTGCTCCCTTGCCTTAGGGAGTAATTTCTGTGGCAGAAGTAATAGAATGGTTTTGTCTGCTTTCTGTACTTCCATCGTACAGAAACTGAAAAAAATTCCAATTTTCTTGTTATATCGGTCCAATAAATGGGACTTCAATACACTGAAAAGCTTTGTATTGAAAAACCTACCATGCAAACACAAATATTATAACTTGCACATATGCCTAATGGAGATATAGCTCAAATTAAAAGCCTGTCTCAAAGGCTAAAGGTAACTGTTGTGCTTTTTATTAGCTCATTAATTTCTTTTTGCAACCTACATTATTATTTCAGTTTCAAGGTAACATCCACCTATATTGCCAGCTTTGTAAAATATGGATTGTTTCTAAAAGTAATTCTGCATTATGTTTACCCTTCCCATTAAACACTCATATTTGAGGAAGAAAATAATTTCTGCTGGTAGTTATTAGTCATTTTATGCTTGTTACCTTGGGACAACACTGTGGAACAGATCATATCTCTGCTGGAGCCCTTTTTTTAGCCATGTTATACCCAGTTAGAGGCACCTTTGTGCACTGGAGGCAAAGTAAAAATTTCATTGAATTTCAAGGAATCTTTTAACAGCACAGGACTGAGCCTTCTGTTAGAACTACACATGGTCCTCAGCGTCTGAACCAAGATTAAGCCACCTTCTGCAGCATCAAAGGTGGAAGCCTTTCATCACCCGAAATTCCATGGAGGTCACCAACCAAGCATCCCAACACACGGTCGAAATGTGAGCGATGACATGCAATGGTGGCCCTGGGACATGAGTCAGTGGCTGGGTTCTGACTCACTGCCAGGCACTATTTTAAGAAGTAGGCTCACAGAGCCCATGTAACTGTGGCTTCCTGGCACACTGTCTGTACAACAACTTATTAGTTACAGTGCCAATGTCTCCTGCACATCATATTTGTGCGGAAAAGACCTTTAAGATCATTGAGTCCAACCACTAACCTAACACTGTCAAGTCCATCACTAAACCACAGATGGTGACTCAGCCACTTCCCTGGGTAGCCTGTTCCAATGCTTGACAACCCTTTCAGTGAAGGATCTTTCCTAGCATCCAATCTAAACCTTCCTTGGTGCAACTTGAGGCCATTTCCTCTTGTCCTTTTCCATCAATGGCTCTTCTACAGGTTTGCTTCACATGCCTGTTACTTCTTTTCTCTCCTGAACAAAACCTCAGTTCACAGAGCAAAAGATTTTAACGTTGGGCAACCATTACAATCGCGTCATCTGACCTGAGCTGCACAAAACGCAAGCGAGCCTTTGTTGAAGCTGCCACCTCCCAGTACACGAAACTCTGGCGTGGCCCATTTTAAGACGTTTCAATCAAACATTTATCTTGTGGGTATAAAGGCTGCAGCATCTTCATTAAAGCCACAGACACGGATTTAATAAAACGTGGAATGCTTTTTAATCATGAAGATTCTTTCCACCGACTTCATTAGTCCTCACCTTTCTGTTAACTGAAAACGTAATTCTAATGTAAATAAAATCTCTGCCTTATTAATAATAAAGGAAATTATATTTTTGTTGAAGGAGACAGAGGGTTAAAAGTCAGGAAGTTAAGAGAGCTAAAGGGCATTAAATAGAGCTTATTTATTATGCACATGAATCATTCATGCCTATCGTCACTAAAGAGCCTCCAGCCCATGGCAGCACGGCAGCCATCAAGCCTGCAGAGCCAAAAGCTTCCATGTCTCCCAAGCACCAAGTGCTATGCTTCAACAACCCCCAATATTTAGCTCCCTCCAGACACGTACCCGTAAAATCTCTCTGCAGATGTAGGCGATCCACTCCTCCTTCAAGGTGTTCCCCTTTGTGTTCTTGATGAGGTCGGTAACAGAGCCTGCACCACAGAACTCCATCACCAGCTGCCAATGGAACAAAAATGTCATTACTGCAATGACACTGACAGCATCCCCCAGGCTGCCCATCCTCAGGGCAGGACCCCAACGCTGGCAACACAGCTGAGGGGCCACCACAGCGCTATGCAGAGACACCCAGACATAATAATGAATGTATCAGCTTTTAAGCCACGTGGATTCTGTTATAAAAATGAAACAATAAAAGGCTGGAAGGCTTGAAAGGCTCGTTTCTCTCCAGAAGGATGGGAACAAGAAACAGGAATCAGTCCAGTGCTAAAAATCAGCAGAGGAAACTGGAAGCCTTGAAATCTCAGACGGCACTGCCATATACCCTACTTCATACTTATGACCCATGTTCAGCATCAAGAAGGCAACAAGACAGATGTTTGAAAGCTTCCTACAACCTTAAAAACCAGGTACACTTTTCATATTTTTTTTTTAACCGGAGTTCTTTGCTTTTAACAACCTTTTTGAGCAGAAAACCCTCCAGGAGGGGAATTTTGCTGTGCAGGTGCAGTTGGAGCCCTGCTGCTTGGGTTGGTTCGAATGAGATTGGGCACCACCGCTTGTACCACTTACAAATACCATAATATCAAATATAGAAGTACAATGATCTAACCCAGGCCCAAACCTAATCTTGTCATTTAGCAATGGTGAAATAAACCTTATAGAAATAGCATGGGATGTGAGTCTGCTCCCAGGGACACCATGGATCCCCAGGGCGTGCAGGAGCTGTCAGTGTGCTCCAGAAAGTGAATACAGCACACATATGCAACAAGCTTCCTCCAAGACCTGTAGAAGTGTTTCACTCAGACATGACACCATGTTTTCCAATTAGATCAGCTTGCTACCAAAAGATAGTCCCTTACAAGTTGTGCTTTGCCAGATTCCTTAATGTGCATGTTTAAAGTTTATCACGTGAAGCTTACATGGCATTTAATGTTCTCCAAGCAAGTGACACCACTTGATTAAAAGCATGGGCCAAAAGGAGAAGAGAAAGAAACAGAAGAAAGGCTACCTCTAACCAAATTGCTCAAATGCAGTGATTTAAAAGACTCACATAAATAAATGATCATAAAATCCAGACGAGTACTGCTATAAAACTTTGGGTTAAATAAAATACTTGAGCAGACTATACCTTAGCTGGCTTTGACCATGCTCCTATCTTTAGTGTTAATATCAACTTTTTCTTCTCTTCCTAAACTGACAGCTGAAAAAATTCTTTGTATACCCCTCTTACATCAGGAAACTGGCTTCAAGAAATAGATGAGTGATCAGCCAAAGCCTGCCTTGTGCAAAGGGAAGGAACTGCTGCAGCGCTTGCAGCTCTTCCTCTTCAGCAGGAGACCAGCAATCCAGCTGGGTCACTGAGACACAGTGAAAGTCATCGCTTACTCATTACTCCTCAAATGAGGAACAGTGGAACAAATGGTTTCAAAGTTTCTTCTCATCTCTTTCTTCCCTTTGGCCAACTGACACATGGTGAATATCAGCATTTGCACGTGTTTCTGATTAAATGAACATTTGGTATATCATGGCAGCAAGCTTGGAAAGGAAAACCTTGGACAGCGGAGCCAGCCACAAACACTTGCCAACCCCAAAGGCTGCCCTCTCCAGTACGCTTCCATGGAAATTCATCCGCAGGCTCTCACCAGGGTATTGAGCAGGAGGAGGAGGAAGGGCAAGAGGAAGACAAAGGGCAAGAGGAAGACAAAGGGCAAGACGAAGACGAAGGGCAAGCTACACTATGTACAGCAATCACAGTGCCTAAAAGAAAATGGAAGCAATCCCATTAAAAGTACACAGTGGTCAGATTATCTTTACGCAGGTGCAAGTTTACTCATTCCTCTATCCTGTCCCTGATTTCCACAGAGCAAAGATTAATTTTGCACCAGGACGTGAGTAATACCTGCTGATGTATCCCAAATCTGCAATTCTGAAATGTCCTGTAGACTAGAAGAAAACAGAGAGAGGGAACAAGAAACTCCCATGGGAGTGTTTCTCACTTGGCCCATTAAGTACCATAGTCCAGTAACGACTACAGGAAAATATCCAGCACCAGCAGATCTCTGGCTGTACCAAAAGGCTCCAGCTCCAGCTGGCAGGGGCCAAGGCAGCTCAGTAGCGCGCATGTGCTGCTAACAGCACTTCCCAAAAGCTCTGCCATGAGCTCTCCGAGAGAACTAGCAGCAGAAAGAAGATGAGGCAGCCCAAGTATCTCTGTCCACAATGAAGAGCTAACGGATGCCCAACATGAAAAGGCACAATTTCCAGAAGGTTTGAATGGAAATGAGTAAAGTTGGCTGCTGCAGTGCACAACAGCGCTGTGAACCCCTTATGCTTTTAGAGTTTCCTTTGCTGAACAGATCTCAGAGGACCTGATAACTTGCTCAGCCAGGCAGGGGGTAGATGGCCATAGGATATGAGTGTTTACTGTCAACAGTATGGATGGACTGGTAAGCCCCAGAGAGGGAGAAGAACAAGGCAAACATTTCTATAATATCAACATATCAAAACCCTACGGGAATATTTAGGTTGGAAAGCAACAAACAGCCTTCCAGGAGAAAAGAAAAGGGAACAGAAGTTCCAGTTAATTTTAGGACAGAACTTAGTATACTTAGGAAAGGCTTCAAATGGCACTTACACTAAGATACTTTCTTAACCAGTCCCAAGTCTCCTGGTGAGTGCTTCACCCTGCACACACTTGCATCATTACCAATCTTATTAAAAGATGAAGTCATGATGGAGTAAGACAATAAACATGAAATGCAGATTGAATTTTTATTAACCATAATTAAAATTATCATCAAAATGAGCTAAAGGTAAGATCATCTTCTGAAATTTAATTTGCAAGGCCATTTATTGAGGAAGTGTTTTTAAATACAGTTCATTTAGCATTTACTTAGTTCTTCATATCAGAGTGACAGCAAATTTCATAAGCAAGGCAAATTCAGAAGCAGTAGCTGTAAATTTCTGTGCCCTGCTCTCTCATGAGTTTTTTGTTTAAAGAACCTTCACAGCTTTCAAATCAACCACCACTTTCCCCATAGTCTGAAAATGGCCAGTGAGACCTCTGCTTCCACTGCCACTGTACATTACCTGGAAGAGTTCAAACCTAAGCATTCACAGTACAGAAACAGCTGATGGTGAGCTGCTCCAACTTGTCCAGAAGAATCCCCAAAATCACCCAACCCCTTTACTCCACAAGTTAATCCTTCTGTGTTTCTATTCCTCACCCCACAAACAATTTGATTTCTTTTTTTTAAGTTACGGAAATAAAGCACACAACACCCCCAGGCTAAATGCTGCTGGAAATCCTTCTTCCTGCTGTGTGTGAAAACAGAACCTGGGTGAAATGCCACCCATATGCCCAGGCCACCCAAGCTTCCCACCCCACCTCACAGCCTGGCTCCCTTGTAAAAGGGTTGCTCATCACATACACTGTGGCACCTGGAGCCAGGGATGAAGCACTACAAAATGCAGAGACCTTAACTTGGTGGATCAGCAGAAAAGCTGATGTCCATTTCAGAAACAGAAATACTGACTGAATTGGTATTTAGCAATGATGAAAATATTCTATAGGAATATCAGCACAGGTTTTAATTGCCTGCGTCCGTGCTAGAGCGGAAACAGGCTGGGATGCTGCAGCAGCAACACGCCTGGGTGGGAGCAGGGGGACTAGCACTGCTCTGCTCTCCCCTCTCTGATGGCAGCATCAAACTGTTCTTGCACATGCTCATAAATAAATGACTTGTCAGGCTGTGCCTTGCCCACACCTCCCTGCATTTTGAGGGCAGACAAGCAATTCGTGCCCCTCAGGGAGCCAGTGGGCAGCTGCGCCACAGGTCCTGAGTGGGGTGAAAGCTTTGGGCTTAGGAATAGCAATGAAAGGAGCTGGGCTTGCAGCCTTGCAGTGTTTACAGCACTTTGAGGAGCAGTGAAAATGAAACAGCATTGGTTTTCTCAGCCAGACAGCAGCAGAAAGCCTCTGCTAATCCCAGTCTCTCAGCTGGGGGCCAGATGAGCAGCCCCGTTCTCCCCAGGACTGCAGGGCTTGGAAGGACTTGAGAGAAATGCAGCTCAACCAAAACCCATCCCTTATCAAATGTTTAAAGATTTCATTCGTGTGATGTGAAGTATCAGCAACTGCCCAAAAATATTCTTCAGTGCCTATAAACAGATTAAGAGCAATCCTGCTTCGAGCTGCACAGGTGCAACCCAGTGCTTCGATGGCTTGAAATCCATTTCCAACAGCCTCACTGCTCTCCAGATCCCTGGTGTGACTCTGTTCGTCCCACCCTGCAGCAATTCAGTGGGCTCCTTTGGCTCAAAAGGGTGAAAAAGCACATTGCAACTATGTGGTGACAGCTCTGAGCATTGCATGACTGCAGCATCCTGACTTCACCTCTGGTCCTAAATCACCCTAATTCCTCTTTCCCCAAAACTGTCCCAGATTACTGGCTGCAGAGGACACACTGAGGTCCATCCTGCCACGCTTGCCTTAAGCAGGTATTTGGCAACCTGCCTATTAGCAATTTTCTCCCCCCTTAGTGACAGATGCAGCTGTGGGCACAGGCAGGGTTGCCATGGCAGCCATCCATCAGCAGCCAGAACCGCTGGTCCCCAGGGACTGTGCTGGGCAGGCTCTGCCCTGGGTGGGCTCTGCCCTGGGTGGGCTCTGCCCGGAGCTGCTGCCAGCTGCTGCTCAGCCCCTGCGCTCTGCAAAGCCCCCACTGACCCAAACCCGGTGCTGCCGCCCACGCATGGCAGGCCTTCTGCATTAATGGCTTTGCTCCACTGTGGACAGCAGGGGAAGATGACAAACATCCAGCACAGTGGCATCCCTACTGCTCTGTGGAAGTATACAGTGTGGTAACGTATGGGAATGAAGCAGAGAACCTGCAGCTTCCAGCAGCTGTCAGGGCAGGTGATGTGCCAGGGAGGGGGCTCTCCTCCCCTTTCAAGGGCACACTTCCTAATAGATGACCCATCTCTCACTGCCAATTCCCCCCCCTAGACACACAAAATATCTCAAAACACCCCTCCTCCAGGTTACATGCATGCTGGTAGCACATACCTTAGGATCTGATATGCGCAAAAGTGAAGTTAATGAGGTTAATTCTGAGAAGCAACTGATAACCTGGGTCTCACCATCCTCTGGGTCATCTCCCCATTTTCTGCAGCCTACCCTCTCTTTGCCTGCTTGCCCCACAGGCTCCCCCAAGTCAGGACCCATTTTCTTACTTACAGACAGGAACAATAGCTCTCATAGCAGCCCCAGAAAGCAACACTTTATCCAACATGGGAATAAGCCTACCTCCTATTTTCAAATGTTCCATAAAGGTTGGCCCTATGACTTTTACTTCCTTTTTTTTCCTAATTTATCAGATTTGTGATGCACATCTCCATTGTTGTCCGCTAAAATATCTGCCAAGCAGCTCTTTAACTTCAGGAAAACTTCCTTGTTTAGTAAGTTCGCCTTTCAGGGCGAGTGGTCGCTATTGAACGGAGCAGCAATACTGAAAGACCTGCTCATCCCCACAGCAGAAGCAATGACAATACTTCATGTCAGAAGCCTGCCGCGTTTCTGAGAGATCTTAATCTCCACTGAAAGAGCTCCCTCTTTTTTATTTCCGTATCAGCCTCCTGAATGTCGATAAAAAGAATTACTTGGGCATTATCAGAAATCGTTTTATTTCAACAAAGGGCCAATGAAAAATAAACAAGCCTTTATCAGCATGGAAAGACTGATAGAGTTCTCACAAGTCCTAATTCAATCAGATCCTGAAACAACAGCTATTTAACACAGCGACACCAGCACATCTCTCCTCCACAGCCATGGAGCTTTCCCGTGAACACCTTCACCAGCCCTAGCACTGGGCATAGACTCAAAAAAACCTCACACTCTAGGACTCTTCAATGCAAGGAAAGCAGCTTTTGCAACAATTTTTTTTCACTAGCCCACGAAAAAGCCCCCAAAATTCAGAGGAGAGGTAGGTGTTCTGAAAGGAAATTCAGATTACCTATCTGCCTTTCCCAGGGGGCAAGAGACAAGCAGCAGAGCTGGATGATGAACATCACCTCCCCTTGTATGGCTGGATAAACAGTCAGGGAAAACCCAGGTTCTCCTCCTGACTTTGGGGATCTGAAGATCATACAGCACATACAAGAACCTCTGCTGTTTCATGAAGAGGAGGATTTCATGAAAGAACCTATCAGTCCAAGGAGTTTTCTACTGAGCTGCTCTTTTTGGATGTCTGGGGCTGGATGGGCAAACCATTTAAAAATCATTATTTTAAACACTTTTATATGCCAAGGGTGCTTTCACTGCAGATGGAGAAAAGTTAAAAAAGCAAACCCTCTTCCGTGGTCAGACCGTGCTGACTCCAGACCCAAGCAATATGAAGGCCCCGAGCAGAGCCTGGCTCCAGAGGTCTTCCCTCTCTCTTGAGGGCTTTGGAAAAGGTTTGGTGGGGCTTTTTTTCCCTTCAGGCACTCCAGCAGCACAAGGGGAAATGTTGTGGGTTGTTTTTCTATTTTACTCTTTTTTTTCTGACAGATTATAAACCAGCTAGAGCCAAATGGAATTTCACAGGCTAAAAAGCATTTCTCAGCTTGACAGCTTTCTCCTCACTGAATTGCAGGCCAGCTGCAAAGAACACATTTCTTAAGAGTTCCCACCAAAAATAACCCCAACACCCAAGCACGAAAAGGCCCTGGCGTCCAAGGCCCCAAGCCTTCCTAATAATTCAGTGTACCGGAAAGTCTCAAGTAACAAAGCAGCACATGAGCCCATCAGCTCCATTTCTGTCCTAGATGACACGGAGCAATGTCCTCCAAACCCCCCTGGTTCTCACAGCCATGCTTTGGCATGTGGTCACAGATGTAAACACCTGAAGGCAATGAACCTTTTGCTAAAATGAAACATAGATTATATGGAAACTAAACAAAGGACCATTGTGCTGCTCTTCAGCATCTCCACAGCCTCCCAGAGGAACCATAGATACTTGTTCCCCCTGAAAAATTTGGCTCTAGGAGTCTTACTCAGACACAGGAAAACTTTGGAAACCACCCACGGATAACACAGAACTGACTGGATTTATGAAGACTATTAGGAAATAAATGCTATTCAGGCTACAAGACAACATCCAGGTCATTACATTTAAGGTGACTCAAAGGCACTCCTCCCTTCAAGGCTTCCCAAAAGGAAGCAGGGACTCAGTTGCTGGTCAGACGCCCATGGGTGCTGCAGGCTGCTGCTCCACAGACTCAGATCAGCACAGCTGAGCTCAGAAAACAGCATGGCAACTTTAATTATTATTTCATCCCCCTTATGGCAACACCCGGAGCCTCGACCTGCAGTGCCTGGCCTGCCCGGCCCCCGCGAGCACCAGCTGCCAGGGAGGAGGTGGGCTCCGATGCTCCGGCTGTCTCCGGAGATAGATGCTGGATTTAAACTCTATCCTCCGCAGTTTGGGAATGCCGAATTAATAACCAAAAAGTCACTGACAAGGGAAGCAGCAGGAAGAGGCAGGCAAGGATTTACAGGGAGGCAAAGCAGCTTGCAGCCCTTCAGCAACATGAGGCATCTCCACTGAAATGCCTGAACAGCCACAGACCTTGCAATCCCCCTGTGCCGGCCCCCTCCTCTTTATTCACCAGCAATGGCTCCATGAAACATGAAGCATGAGCAGCAGCACTGAGAGCTGGCAGGAATCACACATGCCCAGCATCCCTCCTGCCCCCCAGCCTCCATCTTCCCAGCAATGCTCCTGGCTGCCTCCAACTGTTTTTTTATGCATTTATTTTATAGGATAGAATAATTTTCAATTGAATATTGTAACAAAGATGTTAATGACGATTCAGAATAAACATAGCTTTATCATCAGTCTGCAAAGATTTTATGGCAAAATGTAGAAGGATTTTGTAGTGCAGGAAAGAGCCTTCTCAAAGCCATGACATGAAAAAGATGGATGCAAAATAAGGCTTTTCACAACACAGTTTGTGGCAAAAGGACAACACGGACTAAATAATTTGTGTCATAACTCAGTTATTTTAAAGAAAAGAAAGCAACTTACCCAGAGCTGATCATCCATTCCTGGTGGGTTCTTTTTAATAAAAGCACCATAATATGTAGCGATATTTCGGTGGTGAGAATACTTCTTCAGCATGTTAATTTCTTGTTTGATCTCTTCCTCTTCATCCTGGGATGAGGCAAACAGAAAAACAAAACCAGAGGCACTAAGAGACTGCACTTCACAGGTTCCCATTTCTCTTTGTACATGAGTGAACTTCCACGCTCCCCATTTCTGATTGACCTCGCCTAAGTTTCCTCGCACCGCTTTTTACAGCCGCTTTTTGCCACAGAGCCCTGGGAGCCAGAGGTCTGGACTGGAGACTAACTGGTTAAAAGTGGGCCCTTGAGCAAAATAGCTAAGCAGAAAATATATGCTGTGCCAAATTCCCTGTTCATTTCTGAACTGTATTGTGGAAATTAGGTTGTTTCCAAGTGGTTCCGATCATGGCATCTCCTCCAGAAAAAGATCCCAAAAGTGCTGGCAGAGTTTAGGGTGGGCAGCAGTCCTCTCACATTAATGACCTACCATTCCCATGTGCTGCTTCAAACTTTGCAGCACACATGGGAGCAGAGAGCCCTGGAAAGCTTCCCAGCAGCTGAGTATCTGCAGGTGTAAGTACCTGCCAGGAGGGGCTGGCCAAGCAAAGCAAGGTCTGGCCAGGAACTGAGCCCTTGCATGAAGACGTGCTCTCCATCCAGAGGAGCAACAGTGTCAGTCTTTGGCACCAGAGCCAAATAACATGTCTTCAGCAGTTTAGACATTTCTCCACATCTTAAAACTAATTCCTCTATAAATCATGTCATAATTTACATCAGTTTCATGTTACTCGAAAGCTAAACCACACGTCTGTTACCCCAGTAAAGCATCAGCATACCCTCCGAGACCCATTAAAGGTCTAAGAAGATGGTCTTCTAGAAACCATTGCAGGGTAGAAGTGCTCCTGCGCTGCACATCCCAGTGCCTGTCTACCCTGGAAGCAGCACGAGACATTTGAGGACACCAGGGGTTAGTGGTGGTGTGGTGGCACCATGCAGGGAGCAGGCAGACACAAACTCTGACAGATTTAACTCAGTCCTAGTGACAAGCACCATTCCCGTGGGCTGTCACGGTTCATTCTCTGTCCTGACTGCAAAGCAGCAATGGCTGAAGCAGTGGTGGCAGGGGAACTGCACCAATACCCATTTTGATGTCCTGCCTCTTTGCTTTCACGACCATCAAACATGCCCTGGTTTTATTTTAAGCTGACCAAATCCCAGGCTACCGTAATTCCACAGGCTGTGGAGCAGCAGTTAGTGCTTTGATGTCAATGAGCTTTACTAGAAAAAGAACAGAAAGGCTGTTACTTGTTTATTCTTCTTTATTACCCTTGTGACCCTCACCTGCTTCATCCTGACTTCAGTTTTACAAATGGGCAAAGGACGAGACACCCCAGTGAATAGTGACACTGCAAGAGCAGCTCTGCTTGAAGAGTGATGCTCCCTGACCCTGTCACACAACACGGACAGAAACAAGGCTTTCTTCTCAAATTACCATGGAAAGTGATTTAATGACCACAGTCTTCCAGAAAGAATTCAGCAAAGAAGATCGAAGATGAGGTTAGGAGGATCAAATAAAACCAGTAGCTAGGTGAAGCTCATATAAACAACCTCTAATATTATCTTTGGTAAGAACATGGAGAGTACAAGCAATGAGAAAGATGAGGAACAGGCCCAAACATTACAAAGAAAACCCAGGGACTGTTCTGGAAGACCTTTATCAGCTCTTTCCTTCAAGCAGTTTACACAACTTCGCTTGTTTTTCATTTGCCCAGGAAACCAGGGAATATAGCACTTAGTTTATTAGGCCCAAGAGTTTTTTTTAATTGAAGCTCTTTGCAACAAAAAAAACAGCTGGATGCTCAGTGGTGCTGGGAGCAAGGAGGAGCAGTCAGTGCAAAACTCCACCAGCTCCCTGAATACCACAAGCTAGCTTGTGAATTGGACCCCACCTTTCACTGTTTCTAGGAAAAATGGAGACAATGGGACACTTGGTCTAAGGATTTCTCTTGAGCTATTCAAAATGGGCAGAGAAAAACACCCTTAATATCAGAGCTCTGAATGGCATCCCAGGACATGTCTGCATGGCCAGGCTCAGGGGTCTCCAACCCAACCTCCTGCTCCAAGTAGGACTACTGCCAGCAATCACCACCAGCAAATCCAGCAAGGGAGGGAAGAAAAAAGAATTATCATCGCAAGCTGCTCTAACTACTCCAATCCCTACACCAACAAAACCCACAGACTAGGTTTTGCTGCCGTGCTTTGCTTCCATCTATCAATTCCGTTACATCAATCACTGGAAGTAGGTCACACAGCATACAGCAGGACTAGCCCCTGGAAAATGAATCCCAATTATTAATTTAGAGATAGTGGCTGCCCAAATTGATGAAATGCTGTAATTTGAGGGCCTCTAAGCTGCAATCTTCCCTAAAGATAATTAGCAAGAGTGTAGATGAGTTGAACAAAGCACTGTTGTCAGGAGCCTTTAGAAGTTTAGTGCAAGGCAAGTGGTTGGGATGAGATGCTGGCTCAGAGCTCACTGAAAACACCTGGGCTTTACACTCTGAAAAGTGCAGTTGGGTATGACTGGGATGGCTGCACTAGTTCTGTTCTCTATAGGCTTCTGAAAGACGCATTGTCATCAGGGATATCCTGGAAAAACAGGTGGGATGGAAGATCTGTATAAAATGAAGCTGCAGCAGCATTGAAATCAGTGCGTGCCAGGAGGTGATGAAGGACTGGAAGGACATGTCTGGGTTTTCACCAGCAGCTTTTGCACTGCACCTGGACCAGGTGCCAAATGTAAATGTAGGCATGATTCAGGGGCCAGCTTCAGGAATTACTCCAGAAGTGATTTTTGGGACCATTACTGTGGTGGCTGGATGACACGGATCTAGATCTGACTTGACCATCAACAGTCACGAAGCACAGTCAGTCCCCTACCATGTCACAGGTTTATTCTGTCTTCACAGTGGTCATCATCTGTCCTGCCCAAGTCCAGTCCTGCCTTCTGAGCAATTTTCTGTTGGTTACTATGGGCCAGTGGCATCTTTTCAGAGGACACGGAGGTGTCACTTCTGCACCTTAGCTGATCCTGCTTGCCACCTGTTAAATAGCCACTCTGTACTTGCGCAATGTTGGGGCCACTCAAGGCTGAGAAGCCACCCCACGGTGTATTCAATGGGGCAGAAGTAGAAGAACAGAGCAGAAATACAGTGAGGGTTTTTTTAGAGGACTAACTTTAAAAGTTTACACACTGTATATAAAAAATAAAAATAGCTGACATTTTAATATGGCTAAAGGCAGCTTAAGGTGAAAATAATTACATATCCAAACAATACATTCCATGCCAAATATCTGATTTACTTCCTTGGATGTTCAGAGAGGTGAGATCTTGCTTTGGAAGGTAAAGCTTTAGCTCAGGAATATCTACTTAAATACGTGGCTAAAAATACTAGTTACTGGACAGAATCACAATTGGGGTACTTTTCTCCTACATCTTTGCTTGGAAGCAATGATACTTTAAAAGCACTGAACTAAGCGTGGACTGAAATTTAAGCCCCTGTTTGGCCTCAAAGTCATTCTGCTTTCTTAGCTTAAATTTGTTATAACCTCAGACTTCATCCCATGGGAATCTCACTGCTATTTATGCCATGGGACTATATCTGGTGTGTCTGCCCGTTCCCTTTGAGCCTGCTTCCCACCAGAACTAGATAAATGGCACTTAAGAGGTATTGCAAGTAAACAGAAACAAATCTTATTCACAGTTATGGACTTATTTCCATGCACCATTTTACCTGTTAGCACAAAAAACAACCTGGATAAAGGCCCTGTAGATATTAATACTGCACCACAACATCTAGGCTATTTCAAAACAAACTCCTGAGGCCAAGTGACTGTTTTCACAGTGAGTCAATTCTGTATTGCTGAACTAACGTAAGCTAATGAAAAACGTTAACTGAAAAATTAGATGGGTAGATTGGGACCAGGTCCTAAATTTTGAGATTTCTTATTCCAGTAAAAAGTAAGCAGGAACTTTGGGAGGTATAATACTGCACTAAATAAAATTATTTAAAAAAAAAAAAACTATTTCATGTGACCCTCCTCAATCCATCTGTTTAGGTTTTTAGGCACCACAGCAATTCCTCTCACTTTTTCTTCTGGAAATGAAAAAATAATTCTTTCTCCCAAATTCCATTACCAATTGAATTACCTGCAAATTTTTAGTTCTCTTAGTCTGATACAGGTTTCAAAAAAGCCACGTTTCTGACATCAGGGTGGTGCATTTTTCCCTCTTTATCAGCAGGATGCACAGGAGTAATTTAACTTGTCTAGCGAAGTTATTCCTAACAATACCTGTACACAGTTTCAATGAACAAAAGCTGTTCAGTGAAAAACAGGGATGTGGAGAAACTGAAATGTGTTATTAATACCTGATCTTGTTGCTATGATCTCCTTCAAATTTTATTAACGCGTTCAAAAGAGCCCCTGCTGGCACTGGATGCTGCTTTGTTTCAGCATAAAATTACTCCAAAACTCTTTGAGATTTATTTTTCTTTTGCATATTTCTTATAACCAAAACCTCTTAATGGCATATTTCACATTAGGGGAAAGGGGATTTGCTTCCCAAGAACACAAACCTTGCCCCAACCGCCACATATTATCACATCCCATCCCCTTTCCCCTCTTAGCTGTCATTTAAGGATGCAGGAGGAGGAGGATACATTACCCCGGTGACGTCCATAACCTTAATAGCAGCAAGCTGGCCTGTTTTAACATGACGACCCTGCAAAAGAAAAGGGAGAAGTTTGTTTGTTTTGCTTAGTGACAATGTTTTCCTCACAGTGAACAAACACCATCCTTAAACAATCTCCTCACCCTGGCAGCAGCCTCATGGTTTGGGTTTTTTTTTGCTTTTTCAAGAGCATCTTCACAGCAGCCATGATGGGAAAACAATTCCCTTTCCTTCCTCCTGCCATTACAATTAATTAGCAAAAGGCCTTCAATGTCGTATTTTCCTGGCAAACAAGTGCTGGAAATATCCTTTAATGCTCAGCCATGCAAAAAGCCAGCTCAAGGCCTCTCCTGAGCACAGAGCATGACTCGGCTGTAAATGGTCTGCTGGAGCTGTGATGATGGAAACGTGCTTGCTGTGGTACTCACACAGCATTGACTTTGGTCCCCTTGTGCTCCAGCCCCAGCTCTCAAGGACCCGGGGATACCCAAGGGACGTCAATCCTGTATGGTACCATTATATGCTCTGTCCACTACTTTGTTTATTGTGCAAAAGCCTCAGTTAGAGGCTAGAGAGGTTTTTAAAATCCAGTTTTCTTCTTGGCTATGGAAGCGACCCCATCTTCAGTGTTGGTGCAAGCAGGGAGCATGGTACTAGGGGAGATGCTCAAAGAGCCAGGGTGGAAACAGAGGCTCCTTGACATATATGGCCTCCTCAGTTTTCAGCAACTGAAAAATTGGCAAATCACTGCCATGACCTGCTTGTTGTGTAGAGCTCAACTACATCAACCCTAATGGGAAGGTGCCTGGAAGCAATAGTGAAAACTATAAAAGAATCCAAACTATTGACAGGATCTTAAAACCAACACAACCACTACCAAGCAAGCCAATTCCCAGCCTTTTCTTCTCTCCTGAGAAATGGATCACCCAACATCATTTCAAAATTACTTGGATCACATCATTCCCCCATTTGAGGGCACGTGCTCTGCTTATAAACTGCGCGGAGTCAGAAGAAAACATGTTTGCTCTCCAGGAAAACCAGCAGAGGCCAATCTCAGCAGGCAAGCCAGGAGGCAAAGGGAAGCATTCCTATTGCTCAGTCACTTCTTAGTATAGGAGCAGCCCAATGCCCCATCACGAGATACGATGTGGAGGACCAGAACAGAAGTTCCTGCCCTGCAGCACTGATAATTAATGCACCAACGACAGAACAAGGAGCAGGGGCTGAGAAGAGTCAATCTTCAGCATGGCAAAAATAGGGAAAAATATACGCTCTTCCTAAACTGCAGGCTCCTCTGGCTTCCCCACCTGCATGCTTTTTGACTAACTGGGATTCGTGCTCAAGTTTCTCAGCCCTCCTGCAGACCAGAGATCATTTTTCACACCACCTCACCTCCAGCAAGAACCTCAAATTACTGGACATGAGGACCTCTCCCCAGCCCTTCCGGTTTCCAGTCACAGCATTCGGGAGCAAACCCACGCGCCGGCTGTGGAGCAAGACAGCATCATCCTCTCCAAATTTATGACTTCACCAGGAAGCCAATTCACCCACCAGGGCTCCTCGCTCATTTATTAACACAATTTATACGTCCTGAGCAACCGCATGTTCTAACAACAGAAAAAGAGCTTTATTTTAAATATGCAGCATAAAAAAACTACAGAGTAAATCACAGCTCAGCAGCACCAGGCTGAGGCTGAAGCATTCCCTGGATGTAGTCATTGGGAAGGAATAGCACATCACTACACAGCATCTATTTATATAGCATGATTTGCAAAAATAAATCATCTGCTTCCTAAATTCATTCTTCTTTGCTTGGTCAGGGAGCCCCCACATATACTGACTCTTCAATTAAAGCCAACAGGGCACTAGCAGGAGACATGCTCCATCACAACCATGGCACACTGAATCTTGCATGAAATGGAGAAGGGCAATGAGGCATTTCAAGCCATGTATTTGCTAGTTATACCTGCCTTCTCACAGGTATAACTGGTATCTGACTGGTAACAGGAACATGACATATCACCATCTCTCCTTGCATTGTAAGCAAATACCCAAGTCTTGCTGTGGTGGAGTGCTGCGGTCAACCTCCAATACCAGCCAAGGGAAAAAGGAGCCCTGTGTGCCCACACCACCCTCCTCCCAGGGATCTGCCACCACCCCGTCCACCTCCCAAGTATTTACAGATGAAGGCAAGAAGTTAATATTGTGTGAACATTTACCAAAACAAAATAAACTGCTTTGAAATGTATGTTAACGTAAGTTACGAGAGACATTTATTCATGCAAAAACCAGGTGAAGCAGAACCAGTAAGTATTTAGCCTTGGATCTTCAGAACAAATTATCTGCTTTTCATACAGTGTGTTTGGAGTGATGCATTGCCAAATTTCATCCCAGCAGATTTCCACCTCCATCCAGGGAACCCAGACGTTTCCTCACCAGTTAACTGTCCCTTTCAATTCAACACACCCAGTGCTCAACATTGCTACTTGCAGTGAAACCATTCTATATAGTTTGGAAAAAATAGTTGATTTTCACCCTAGTGCAGGCATTCTTGGGTTTACAATATAGATACAGACAGGTTGGAGAGAAACACTGAGAAGTGAAAGTGATGGATACAACACAGGAATAAAATTAGCATCTGACCTGTACACATTAAAAGATGTCACAGCAGCAACAAGCCCTTTCAGTGACATTAGCCACCAACCTCCGCATGCACATCGGCCACGCAGAATAAAGTGCCTGTCCCCAAAGGATGGAATTGGGACCAGGGGCTCAAGTGTCCTTGTAGCTTTTCCAAAGTATCCAGCTGGACTGGACAGTGGAGCCATTTCTGCCCAAGTCAAGGGAATCTGAAATTATTAACCTACGCATGGCAAGGGCTATTGTTCTCCAGCCTTGCACTGCTGTCAATAAGCTACAAATGGGACTGGGGTAGCAAGACCAAGAAAAGTGCCAGAGAGCCCCTGTCACAATATGCTTTTACTTTCTGTGTGTCCTCCGCACATCAAAACTTGCTAGGTTGGGTTTTTTTTTTCCTTTAAACCAATGCCAGAGCAGACGCTTCTACTACAAAACCACACAGTGACTACTCCTGCTCTTTGGGTCATCTCTGTTTCCCCCAACAGCAAAGATTTAGGACAAAATAAGTAAGACTGCAGGTACCTATATAGAATTCCAACAGAAATAAAATAGTCCTCCTCGTTGGTGCCCCTGTGCTTGGGAGCTCACTGTGGGGATGCTGGAGAGGGTGCAACTGCCAGGAGACAAAGCCTTCAGGAGAACGAGACACTTCCAGGGTAATGAAGTCACTTCTGATCCTTCAGACTATGCCACCACCACCATTTTTGGCAATGGGAGTAAATGAAGCCAGAGAGGAGCAATAATCATTGCAGCCACCCTTGCTCCCTGTGCCCTTCTCGCCTCCTGCCTGCTCAATAATCTACACCAACAGCCCTCGGTCATCTGTCTGCCTGCGGAAAAGGAACTGATCTGCTCTTTAGCAATCCCTAACATTTTGTCTTCTCGCCTTCTTTGTCTTCTGGCATTGTTAGGGATTTTTCCACAAGTTGGTGCTGGGTGAGTTGCTTTCAGCAGCTCATACACAAGAGTGAGAGATGCAAGAGGACCAGCAGCATTCCAAAGCCCAAGCTGCCATGACATTGAAGCATCCAAAACACAGTATCATCATTCCCATCCTGCCATGGGACTCAAGCTCCTGCACGCCATTGCCTTTGCTTTGGACATAATCATATCCTTACTCCTCTTCCTCCTTGTTCACGTAAGGCACTGATTGAAGCTCCCAGAAGTTCATGCAGAAGGAGAAGAAGGGATTTCCAGGAGGCACTTTTACTGGACCATGTTGGCTGTTCACAGGAAGCACTGCAAGTTTTGAAGAACCACTGCCAGCATCACCTGGGCTACAGCTCCTGCTGTCTGCTCCTATTCGTTCAACAAAATACATGATCCACCACCTGCTGCAACCAATGAGACACAAGACACAACCAGAATGGTCACTTTTTGAGAAAGGCAGCACTCCCATTTCCTTCAGCCAAGGCAGAGAATCACCTCTTAAACCTTCCAATCAGGGCACAGAGCCTCCAAATCTCCATGCATACACAATCCCCATAGCAGGCATTTAACAGAGTAAGCCTGTTGCAGGTGTGATACTTGAAAGCAAAACACTTGGGATGCAGCTGTTTTGCAACGCCCTCAGTCGTGTAAAATGAAAATACATTAAAAAATGGGATTAAAATGGGATTAGAGTGTTCTTGCAAGGCACAGCAGATACTAAAACACAAGACAGCTTTGCTGGGACCAGACCACAATGCCACCTCTCACTGTTAAGAAAGCATAACCTGAGGAACACTCTGTTTCATACAGAAATCTCAGTAAACTCAGAAAACAACAAAGTCTCATAAAAGTTTGAATACTATCACTTTGGCACAGCAGATGACTCCCAACTGATTTTTTCCATTAAATTTTCTGTTGCAGTTAAAATACCAAGCTGATGCCGGCAACCCAACAATTCCCCTTTCTACTGACCAGCTCCTGCCTTCGACCCATGCCATTAGACAGCACTTCCTCCACATCACCAAATCCAACACACACATATTCATCCTACAAAAGGAACAACATGGGATACTAGAGATTTTGTGAGGTGAGAAACCATCAGTTCAGTTTTCTACATTAACATATCATTTTGATATGTGCTAGCTATGACAAACTCTGTCAAGCCCTACTTCTGCAGACACACCGTGAGTGTTCACTGGTGAATCTCATCTCCTCCAGACTTTCTGTCTGCATCCAAGACCTGTTGCAGGGGAGCTCTCCTGGGATGGGTCAGAACTTCATGCAGGTTCCTCCTTTTTCCTGCAGTTCAAAGCAATTTCAGGGCTCAGCCCAAGATTTTTAGTATGAAGGCATTTTAGCACTAACACACCAAAAATTGCATCCATTTTTTCCTGGGAGAATGAACCTTTGTCTTCTAACTGCCATCCTGCAGTAAATTGGACCATTTTATAGCACCCGGTGTGATTTGTTCTCGGCTTTTACAGAGTACAGGCACATTTATGTGCTTTGGTTCCCACTGAAAACAATCTTGAGGGTGCAACTATCCCCCCCAATTATTTTAAGGGGCTAAAATACCTACTGATGGAAAAACAGGCTTATCTTAGTGTAAAAATTCAGCAGTATACAAAAGAAGCTGGATGATGCACTCAAGCTTTGCACTTGGTTTACACATCTCTTCAAACATATCTGAAATAAATCCGTGTCTCTGAGAAGATAATTAAAACATCAGATATTCTAAATACCAGGTCTGCATAAGAAAAAGTGAGTCATATAACAGTATGGGGAAAATGTTTAACAAAGAGTAAAATATCTGTTTGATTAAAACAGAGCAATGATGGGCCAAACTTTACTGTTCCTGCCTCCACTTAACCCCAGCTACTGGCAGGGAGATTTCAAGCCAGTGGGGACTCAGGACAACTCTGCAGACTGGGGACCAGGTCTTCACCCTGACCAGAGACTCAGACCCATCTCACTGCCTCTTAGCCAAACACTGCAGCAAGACCTGTGCCCTTTGCAGTGGGAGTTTGTGCTGCTCTTTTTTCAGAGAAACAGTATAACCACAAGAGCAGTGCACTTATCACCAACAATGCACATGCCCACCCCACCATCATTTCCCAGTTTCACAAACAGCTTTGTGAGAGCTTCAGAGTGACCCCACTGTCCCAAGGCACTAAATGACATGATTGCAGCTCTTTTCTATGTGGGGCAAATTCCACCTGCTTATGGGCTACCTCTGTTCCCCCAAGTCTCAAAACACATTCTGCAAACAGCATCCTCCCATACACACGACATACCTGAAACTCCAACAATTTGACACCAGAAATGGAAAACATATGAAAAATACAAAAAGGTGGATCCAATCACTTGAGACCTCATTTGCTGGCCAGGTGACATTTCCAGAGTTGCTCCTCTATCCTCCCGTGCTCTTCTGAAGAAAGCTGTTTGCTCACTCAAGCATGGCTCTTCCCTCTGGCCAACCTGCTGTGACCCCTCAGGCTGCTTTTGGAGAGCTGAAGACCTTCACTTGAGCAGGACAAGCACAAGTTTTACTCATAGCTGATTCTCCCTTACATCTGTCATCTTTTTCAACATTTTAAGAAGTCAAACCATAGAATCACAGAATCATAGAATAGTTTCGGTTGGAAGAGACCCCTGAAGGTCATCTAGTCCAACACCCTGCAATAAGTAAGGGTATCTTCCACTGGATCAGGTTGTTCAGAACCCTGGTCCAATCTGACCTTGAATGCTTCCAGGGATGAGGCATCCACCACCTCTCTGGGGCAATCTGTTCCAGTGATTCACTACCCTCATTGTAAAAAATTGCTTCCTTGTATCTAAAACCACCACCCCGGTCCTGTTGCAACAGGCCCTGCTAAAAAGTTTGTCCCCAATTTTCTTGTACACCCCCTTTAAGTTCTGAACAGAACAAGGTCTCCCCAAAGCCTTCTCTTCTCCAGGCTGAACAACCCAAACTCTCTCAGCTTGTCCTCACAGGAGAGGTGTTCCAGCCCTCCAGCCCTCTGATTACTTTTGCAGCTTCCTCTGGACCTGCTCTCAATCACATCATCCCCCAGCCTGTACGGATACCTGAGGCTTCCCCAACTCAGGTGAAGGAAGTTGCACTTGCCCTTGTTGAACCTCATGATATTCAGACAAGCCCACCTCTCAGGCTGGTCCAGGTCCCTCTGGATAGCAAAGAGAAACATTCAAAACACTCAAGAGAAACAAAAATAAAGTGGTTTTTTTTTTTTGGTTCTCCTCAGCCAGACATTTCTATTAATCCTTCAGTTTGGATTGAACAACCAGAGCTTCCCTTTGGAAAGACATAATTCCTCTCCCAGCACAAACGTCTCTAATTGCACAGGGCCAAGCTAATGCTCTGTGTTGACCGAACAAAGCCGACCTTTGGACTGAAATATTTCTAATTCCCTGTATCAATCCAAGCTCTGACCAGGGCCATGCAGCTGGGAGAGCTACAATTCCATTACTGCAGCTCCACAATAGGTCTGACATTAAGTAAAGGCGGCAGGATTATTAGATTAACAAGCTAAATTGTTAAATTAGCATATTATTCATCTCCAGAAATAACAAGCACTATAGCCATAGGTGAGCAAGACTATAATCTTCTATATTCCCTTATATACAAGGGAAACACATCCCTTATACCAATGCTTGCATTTACACTGTCTCACATCTCTCTTGTAGTTCAAGTAAGAGTGGAGACAGCAGCTCTCCTTCAGCTCAGGAAGAGCTGAGAGGTTTCCCTCTTCCATGGATAAAGTTGTCAGCTTAAGATGTACTAAAGCAGCATCAGAGATGCCAAATCTTTCCAGAAGTTTCTGTAGACAGCTCCTCTGGATGTGGCTGGTATCCCTTCTAATTCCCACCTGGAGAAACCCACTGGTTAGAAAGTACTCCTCCCTCTCCATGGCACTGCTATCATTTAACACCTGCAAACTGGCAATGGGGCGTTGTGTACCTACTTCACATTCACACAAAGGACCGTGCAAGGATTTTGTCCACAAGTGTTTGAAGCTGCAGGTTTTGAAAAGCCGGGCTCCACAATCACAGGAAACTTTGCAGCAGACCAGATTTCAAGATGTTTCTGCATCTAGCAGAGCTTTGCAAGGACACAGGAACCAACACCGCTCTGCTAAAGAGAGGTCAAAGCCTCAATAAGAGCAGGTCTAGGGTGGAAGATGACTGGACCCAGCATAACAGAATGGAGCGGAGATTCAGATCAGCAACAGAGAGCAAATACACCAAAAGTGGGTTTAAAGAGCAGCCTAGAGAAACCTGAGGCACCAAACGACTAAGGAAAGAAGTTCCTGACAAAGAGCAATGTATAAAAAAAAAGTGCCTTAGGAAAATATTCCCAAAACTGGTCCCAGACTGAAGGCAGCAGGATTCAAAGGATTGCCAGTGGGATGGAGGAGGAAAGGGATACTGCTGGTTACCACTGACCCTTTGCAGCTTTCCCAGGCCCTCTGCGAGCTTTGCTCTGACACCCCCAGCACACACAGGTCCATTACAGCAGCTCCCAGCGCAGGGGCAAGCCCCATGGCACTCTGCCAAGGGGAGCAGCCCATCACCTGCAGCCTCCTGGGGCAGAGAAGGCAACACTTGGCCCCTGAGGGTGCTTGGTGTGCTCTTTCCCCCCTCGTATAGCCCATTCTCCCTTTGCCCCTTGCTCCTCTGCAAGCGCACACTTTTGCAGCCAAAAGGCAGCAGTACAGCCTGTTCCCAGTAACATTAGTTCATGACAGCCATGTTATTACCACCCTTTAACACCCCCACTGTGCTTCTGTTTCACATCACTGCCTATTCAACACTGCAGTATTCATAACTAAAATTAAATCTCCATTCTGGAGACCCACAAGGCAGCTTTTCACAGAGGCTACATCTCCAGTAGCAGCAGAAGGTTGCTTCTTCCAGCAGGAAGCAGTGAGCTGTGGAGGGAACAACACTGCCCATGTGTGCTGGGACCACCCAGTCCTCTGAAGGGAGACACTTGGCTGTCCAAAGTCAGCCAAAAAAGACACAGCCTCCTCCTATGGCCCTACTCCCACTGGCTGAGATCTTGCTCCAGACCCCTGTTGCTTGATATTTAGCAAGCGAGCACCACAAACCTGGACAGGTCTGGACTGCAGCAGGCAGCTTGCACATCTGCAAACACCAGGCAGACCTCGATTTCTATGTTTTTTTGCCATATGCAACCCAGTTTGTTCCACAACCAACCATTTCTGCATGGTCCCAGGAAACCCTGACTTTATTGTAGCCACAACCACACTGGTTTTGATGTTCAAACCCAAACTCCAGGATGAGCCCACCAGCTCCAGGCACCAGTTCCTCTCGCAGGTGAAGACAGCCCTGTGTAGGATACAGGAACGGACATCCCAGGGCATGAGGGAACTCTCTAAGCCATTCTTTCTAACTACCAGGGCTACTCATGACATCAGACCATCTGTTTTGGGATGAGAGCAATCTGCTGCATCCACAGCTTCACAGCAGCACAGGAGCACCGGCAAGCTCTGCATCACAAAACACACTTTGGCAGTGTTGCTGCTGTTTCTTCTGTATTTATAAAAAAAATGGTCCCTTCGGAACAGATTGCTCCTATCATGCTCCCTGCTGCAGGAAGACAGGGCTTGATACCTGCAAATGCGAGCTACTGCCTCCCATAGCAATTCAACCCAGACCATCAGACAGATTTAAGTATCCTTCGGTCTCCTCAGGCTTTTGGTACCCTGTTTTTCTGCACCACACATTAAACAGCTGCACTTCAACACATGAAGTTTCACCTGCTCTTTAATCCATGCCTCAAATCAAAAACTGTCTTGCAAGACTCAATTGAGCTAAAAAACGGCCCTGGAGGAAAAAAAAACTACACGTGCTGATGAAAATGTGGTTTCTTGAAACATCTCTTCAGAGCCATCTGCTTGACATCAGTTCTAGTTTCACAGTAGCAAGATCCAATTTTGGAGGTGGCATGTAAAGTGCAAGGTGGCTGTTCAACCAACAAACAGTGGGGAGAACGACCTCCCGTGAACCCAAGTGCTCAGAATCCCCTCCAGCAGCAGGGATGGACGGCACTGGGGGCACAAGACAGCCACAGGAGAGCCAGGTAACACTGAGGTATCTGTTCTCAGTGATCTTCCAACCATTTGATCCTGAAAACTTCATGTCATGGCTGTGGATGGTTTTCCATAAAGGGCTTCCATTGCATTTCACTGAATTGCCAATGGCATAATGACCATGTCCACATGAATTACCTAAGCTGACTGAGCAGCCCAGCCTGCTCTCCCAGCCCAAGCTTTTACCATTCCCTCTGTTTCTCTGTACAACTGAAGGGCAGCATTTCTTTTATCTCAGCTCACACAGCACAGTACGGCTGCCTATGGTGCTCCATATCCCCCATGGCCCTGTGTTCACACCTCATGACAGAGGGTGTGCTCCTGGGGTCCCACCTTGGATCTCTCTGGATTTGGCAATCAGACACTTCACCAGTAATCAAGGCAGTTAGATGAGGCTCTTGCCTCTTTCACCCCCCACCTTCTCCTCCACCGTTCAGTCTGCAGAAAGGAGCCTGAACACAAATCCATAGAGTTCTTCTGTTTACCAGCCCTAATTCCCCAAATCGAGGAGAAATTTGGGCTGAATGTCTAATGTCTAGTCCCATTGCTGGCAATGGCTGAACCTGGACATCAGGAGCCAGGACATTTGTCCAGTAACTTGAACCAATTCCTAAGCAAGCCATCCTTGCAACCACTCCACTGCCTCGCTCCTGGAGTCTCTCCAGTCCTGCTAACACTTGGATCGTTCAGGTATAACCACCTTGATTCCTGACCATGTGGCAAGGCTGACTGGCATCTGTGCCAATTCGTACATTCAGGCTCCATACATTCATCACTCGCAAGCAAGTCTCCAAGTTCCTTTCTCAAAGTAGTAGAAATAACAGAAGCAAGCTGATAAAGGTACTTACATTTCATGAGGCTTAGGATAAAATGACACAGCTGCCAGAAGGTTTCATGTGTATCTCTTGGGGTGACTTAGATCTTCACATTAGGGAAAGAAGTGTAAGAACGACATAAGCATCCCCACATGTAGTGCTAGGGAGGGCTGAGGTGCTTCCCTAAGCCCACAGGCTTTGTAACCCATGACACCACAGTCCCTATGTTACACATTTCTATCTATGTCAGCTCAAATATCAATTTTAGACCTTACATACTTGAAGGCAGAGGGACACCACACTCTCTTTTATCCCAAGTTGCCTCCAGGGTTTTTGTCTGCCCTAAGCAGACTTGACAACTCACTGTCCATCCTGCCCTACTCCAGGTCACTTACCGTCAGTAGTCAATAAACATTTTGCAGTGCCTATGTTCTACTGATTTAAAAGACCCAGTCATGCCTAGAGCAACAGTATGTGATATACCTACTAATCTGGCTGTAGAGGGCTACATCAAGACTTTGATGTTGTCTGCTGCTGCTTCAAGAAAGTCAGTTATTGGGTACCAAATTTTTAGAACCACTCATTGGAAAAGAGTGTCTGAGAAACGACATGTAGAACTTTTATCCTTGTATCTGCTGCTTTGTCCGGGATAAACATGGAATTTCTGACTCTGCTGCTGAACAGCCCAACTGTCGCTCACCTTCCAAGCCAGCCTTGCAGGTTACGATGAACAGACTTTATCAGCAGAATAAACTGCATTTCTTTCATATCTTCTCAGTTTCCAAGCCTCCCCTCTCAAGCAGGAATTTCCTATGTTTACACTGGCCAGGTAAACCTTTTCTGTTGGGAAATAAGGCAGACAGATCACTGCCTTTCCCTGCCTTCCCTGCCAGATCTGCAAAATGGACCTCACCGCACCAGAGGGCAATGCCATGCAGCCCTTGCTGGGTAGAGGACCCTCCTCTCAGGACACCCAGTGTCCAGTGGTCCTGCTTTCTCTGCAAAACAGAGAAACTGGGATGCGAGGGCTCCTCTATGAAAGGAGGAAGCCCTAAAAGTCCACACAAAGTCCTTCCCTAGCCCTGCACACAATCCCCATCCAGACTTGCAGCAGGCAGCACAGCCGAAAGGGGTGTTTAGCCAGAGGTTTGAAAGCAGGGAGAAGAGGAGGATTTGGGATTAGCAGGGGAAGGTTAAGCTGGTACCAGGGATTTCACAGGAACAATACAGCTCAGGAATGAGTGGCAGGAGGCCAGAAAAGAACAAATGTCCTTGTTACTTTTGGCAGTCAGGGACACAGAGGACCAGCCCAGCACATCACTCTTTGGTAACTGAGGGACTCCAGCCACTGCCTGATGTGGTTATCATCGCAGGAGGGCTATCTAGCCATTAAGGGTCCTATTCTCCGAGAAATAACACATAGAGACACAAATCGATGCTGTACAGTTTAAAGGAACCATCTGAAGGCTATGGATTTTACTTACTGTTATTTGCAAAGTGAAACAAAGCTCTCAAAGCAGCCCAAAAAGCTGCCTGCAGGCAGGGCGCCTGCCGGAACGTGGGCAGCTCAGAGGCTGCCTGCAGCTTTGCAGGGAGAACACATATGGGCAGGGGGTGATGGCCTTTTATTCGACTGGATAAAGATCTTACTGAAAATCTGAAAGGCTTGGCGTGAGACCTCAGCCACAGCTAATCCAAGGCTCACACGGAATATGCTATGCTGTAGGCACGCCAGGAAGGACCCAAGGCCAAGCACTGCATCGAATCCCACCCTGAACCTGCAAGTTCAGCTGTACTAAAAGAAAGAAAATGATAAAATATTGCTTTATAAGTAATCCTCTGGAACAGCTGCTTCCTGCTCCTACCTCAAGGCAGCTAAAACCATCCATGTGCCCATTCCCTACAGCCAGAGCAACATGTCACCCCTGCAGGGCCACCGCACGCTTTTAACCCTTTCCCAGCAGGATCAATGTTGGCTCAGCACTAAAAGCTGCAGATATGTTACAGGCAGATTCATATTAAAAATTCAAGATCTTTCCCAGCAGTGAGAGCTGGCTGCAAGACAAAACCACAGTTTGGTTTTGCTGTTTGGTATCCAGGTTCTGGGCATCTGTAACAGAGCAGGCAAAAGCAATATGTAAAAGTCCATCATTGTGCAGGAGAGGGGAAAGACTTCCCTGCATTTTTGCACAGGAAAAAAAAATAACCCCACAACTGCCAGTTTCTCAGTCCTTTGAACACCCACTGCCAGGCAGGGGTAAGTTTTGATACACTTAGCAGGATGTATAAATTCCCATTATATTAAAGCCTAGATTAAGTTAATGTTGATTTTTAAGTACACTGAGGAATTGTAAACTCCAAGGAAGGAGAGAAAGCACAGCCGACGATGCGCAGCATGGGCCGATTTCCCAGGAAGTGGGGCCAAGGCCATGCTGAGCAGCTGGGTGCTATTCCTGGATTCCCACCAACTGCACTCGACCTTAGCCAAGAAATTGGGCTCTCTGCCGCCCAACTTTGCCCCCCAATAAAAGAGGTGTAATAATACTGCAGCTACCCCAGAAAGATGATGCAATGTTTGATGCTATATTGCAAAAAAGCTTCCAAAGCCTTCACTTGACGTAGAAGCATGTTTGAGAATAAAAGTTGCTCCTCATGCAGCCAGCCATATGCTGCATTAGGGCCCTGATTTGCACCTTCAAACAAAAGCACACTATAAATTCTTAATTATTTTTTTCTATAGCAGAGGGCTTTCATTTTCCCAGCAGACTTACAAAAAAAAAAGAGCACAATTTCTTTATATTTGTAATTCAAATGCTCCTACACAGCATTTCCACAAGGCTGCTTAAAAAGTGCATTAGAAATTGTGCCTAAAAGCTGATCTTCTTTACAAGATGATTCAGGCTTCTGCAGGCTTCAGCCCTGGCCTCAGACAGCCCGGCCAGCAGAGCACTGTTTCCTTATGGCATATGGTGAGCTGGCTGCGTTTACTGAAGATCAGGGGAAGGTTTGCTTAAAAATGAAGGGTAAAACATAAAATGAAGTTATTATCACCTAATTTCTGGGCAGCATTGGAGGGGAAAGGAGCAGCCCATGAGAGCAAAGGACCAAAACCTTCCCTAGTTCTGGAGGAGATGGCTCTACAAACAGGAAAATTATGTTCTTGCTAACGATTTCAATCAGAGAATTCCTATCACAAAGTGAAAGGATTTCCCCATAGGACCTGGCAAGGTTCAGATTAAAACCCTCAATGCAAACCAGCTGGTGATCCCAGGGAGGGTGCCTGTGCTGTGCTGAATGCAAGACACTTGGCTCCCTCTTGTTCAGACACAACGATTGGCTGGTCTACAGCACCTCCAGAGAAACCACTGAGCAAGGACCTGTGCCTGCAAAAGGGATCAGAAAGGCTGAGCTAAGGCAGAAAAGGAATTAGGGAGGGGTAATCCAGAGCACTTTTGTTTACAGGGTCCTCCCCCAAACCCAAAGGGATCACAAGATCAACTCAAGGTAATTGTAAAAGATGAGATGGCAACAACCTTGCAACCCACCAGAGAACCAGTGCTGAGAATCCGGCTCTCCTCTCCAGTCTCTTCATCCTTTACAGCAGCCCAAACGCTGCCTTGTATGAATCTCACTTGCTTTCCTCAACAGCCTCACCCTCCCCCTGGTCATCTGACTTGAGCCAAGGGAGCTGTGGCTGACACGAGCTGAGGAAGATGAGGGCTCCACTGCTTGTCCCACGCTCCCTGGCATGGTGTTTAGTGCCAAGTCCCAACAGAGATGCAGTGAGGGCTCAGGAGATTACAGGAGCTCATCAACGAGATCAAAGGCAGCACTGCCATATAGAGACCAAGAAAAGCTCCTCTCCTCCGAGCCATAACCAAGGCATTCATTTCCTATTGGTCTGCCCCATAAGAAGCCATGAGGCAAGAGGTGAGCCACACTGAAATGGGGGCTGAAGCCCCCTGAGCCACCAAAGGAAGGAGGGAGACCATGGGATGGCAGCACCTGAGGCAGCAAGGGGCAGGGCAGAGCCACCCCTACTGTCCTGGGGCCAGTATCAGCAATCCAACCCAGTCCTTCACAGACAGAGGGTTTTGCTGGTGTTTTCTGCATGTTACCTGGCATAAGGCAATAGATATTTTCCACATGCTTTCCCTGGTCTTCAGGCACTAAACTACTGTGTCAGCTGTAAACTGGCACACCCTTAAAAACAACCAGAACCTGAACTGTGCTGTTAGCCTTTAAAACTGTAATTAAAATGCCCACAACAATAACATAAACCCCATCAACAACCATTTTTCTCTATAAATACTATCATAAATGTAACCTGCTCCTTTGCCTTCAGAGTAGAAAACCAGCTTGTCAAACTGCCTGGTATTTCTTAACCCTCCCACTGCTGCAGCTCAGCAGGACATAATGGCCACAGGAATACCTAATATTTACACAGACATCAGATGTCCCTGAGGGAGCTACAAGATGGCCCATTTGATGGTGTTGTGTCAGTAATGATGCAGGTAAGGAGCTGACAAGGTACGTCCTGGTGCTCCTCACAGAGACAGCTTCTGCAAGAGATGAAACTTCGACTGGGACACCCAGGCAGGCAAAGGTAGCTGGGAGACTCCAAGAAGGTAATGAAATGCCAGGGCTGCATTTGTTCAGCCAGCAGCAGTGCTGTGAGAAGCAGAGAATGTTTACAGCAAAGGCACCAGGCGGTTGCAAACTTAAACCCTCTGGATGTCTCTCTACATTGGATCACTCTTCTCCCATTCTCCAGGGTGCACTTGTACAACCTGGGTCCTCACCAAAGCTTTAAGATATTCCTTCCCTCACATCACAAAAGAGCATGCAGATCACTTTGAGCAGAACAGCTCCTCCGAAAGGGGAGCATCTTGTATCACAAAGATGAGTCTATGCTGAACAGGAACACATGTTTTTAATGTACGAAGTGCAGCTCAGGCAATTGGGCAGGGAGGCAAACTTCTGTTGTGGTACAGGTACAGCAGAGATGTGCCTGAAGAAAGTCAGGCTCGTGTGCTATTCGAAGTATCAGACTTACAAGATAGAACCTGTGTTCAGGGTATAGTAGCGAAGAACAACATAACCCCCAAGTCCTTTGGCCACTCAATGAATTATACAGAAACAGAAGATTAGACAGTGGAGGACAAATGACAGACCATTTTGTCACCTCCCAGCATGCAACTTGTCTGCATTCAGGTCACCACTCTCAAGAGACAAGACACCACAAGGAAGACTTCTCAACTGAGTGGTCCTGATGGAAATCAAGACCACAGCAAAGGGGAAGCATGGACAAGCACTGGGTCTTCCTCAGACTGACAGCTCTCAGGTTAGTACAGATTAGTTTAACACTACTGCAAAGTTTCAGGCCTCATTCTGTGTGGATGATGTGGCAGTTTCTTCACCTGCAGAAGTTAATTGCACCACCATCACTGCCACCATCGCTGTCCCTAAACAAAGCAGTTTTCAAAGTCCCGCCCCCAGGAGAGATGTAAATGCTTTGCAATACTTGGCTTGGGACCCAGCAGTCTGGCCTTTGAACCTCCTCCCTCATCTTCCCACTATCTGAGGATTCCAAAGCTGTACAAGCTAAATTTCACAAATTAAACATGGAAATGTGGAGAGAAATCTTTTACCTGGGGAAAAGCAGACCTAGGACAGACATTTCCCTTAATTCAGGCCCTCCTTTCTGGTTCACCGCTCCTGCCTTTCAATTGGGTAACCTTGCTGATCCTAACGTAACTTCTCTAGATGTTGTTTCCAATACAACTCACTCCAGAGAGCCCAAAACACCGTTACAAATCCATCCTGGCTATTTAATTACAAGTGAATAATTGTGGTTAATGCTTACAGTGGTGACACAACCGAGGACTCAAGATAGTGGCAATACCAGGAGCACCAGCGACTGCACAGGAGATGACTGCAGAAGCCACAACTCATCAGCACTGCCTATAAGCCATGAGCCTCCAGTGCTTTCAACAAAGAAGGAAGATGAGTAATTTCAGACAGAAGAATGAGCACTCATCAAAACTCCTGAAAGACAAATCTCTGGACTGGATTAAGTATCTGTGCTACAATTCCCTTTCTTCTCTTCTTCTTTAAGCTGTTCACACTTTGTTTCCCTCCTCCAGATTTCCAAATTTCTATCTCTGAAAGAGATAAGATGAAGTATTTCCCAAAGGCTTCTTTTCTCAGTACCTCTCAGATCAAGAGCTACCAGAGATTTCAATAAATCTAGTCCCTATCCACCACATGCGCATCCCCTAAAATTTCTGTTGCAATGTATTTCTTTGTCTCTGTGGGATCTCAAAGCATTAATGTGATAGATCAGAAAGAAATGGGTCTCAGCAAATAAAACCTTACCCTGAAAATAAATGGCAATACACAGGGGATAAACTGCCTCCATGTAGATGCGGATCCACCTGAAGAGATCCGTCACCACTAAGTTGACCTGAATGATGACCAAGCCAGGCTCTTCCCTGCAGGAAGGGTTGACAAGGAGTTGAGTTTTGTGGTCACGGAGGATAGTTGTTAAAGAGATTTCAGCAGCACTTGCAGACTGGAAAAAGCTCTTTACACCTGCTCACAACAAGCCCTCTGTAGCAGCCTCTTGACATGCTCTGAAACAACAGTCCCATCCCTCCTGAAAAGGCTTATGGTAATAAATGAAATTCAGCCTCATAGTCCTGTCTTAAGTGCTGAGGGGGAATTGTCTTTTAAAAGCACTCTTAAAACTTGCTTCAAAAAACTATCAGTAATGCACAATGTAAATGTGTCCCAGTTCTGTTAAAAAAAAAAGTCAGAAAGAAGAAGTGAAAAACACTCAATCTGGCAACAGAAAAGAAGATCTTGGTCTCCCCTGAAACTCCTGGACAGCTTGAAATCACTTCGAGGAAATATGAAACCTTTTCACCTTCTTCAGCTTAGGAACAGGTCAAAAATACAGCTGTCCTTCCAAACACCACAAGTACCCTGTTTTCCTGAACTGGATTAACCACCCACTGCTTTTCTACTCTGAGCTGAGAGCGACTTGGAATGCAAACACTGTCTTAGGAACATAAAGGAAAGCTGTTCTGACATAAGAGCAAACCTGGTCCTGGGTCAAAAGGCTGTCGAATTGGTACTATTAAACAATTGAGTGAATGAATTAGTTTTCCAGGTGACAGGCTACCCACCCCACACAGTATGTGGTGGCTCCCTGGCTCACGTGCCACCTGCAAATACTCCATTGTGCTGGGGATAAGTGCCAGGAACGATGGGGCGGGAGGATGCTCACAACAGTTCCTTGGCAAACATTGAGGCTGGGAGCAAGGAAAACAGAAGTGAAACAAAGCCTAGCGGAGCAGGTGGCAGGAAGAGCAGTCATTTCTCTCCTCCTCCCCCAAACCCATTATTTACAGTAAAGTATAAAGCCAAGTGTCCCTAAAAATACAAGTTCAGGCTTCCTGCGATGTTGTCTGACAGCCACTTGTCTCCAGCTTTCAAGGCTCCATAAGCCCCCGCTGCCTCCTCACTGCCTTCCTCCTCTCATCTCTTTACTTTCATTCTTTGCATTTTCCTCCCCTTCTCACACCCTACTTTTCCTCCCATTTCCTCTCCCACTGCAGTCCTGATAAGGACGGTGAGGTATCCTTCTGACACCAGGTATCCACCTAGTAAGTTATCCATTCAATAAGGATGCCAGAGGACTCGGTCAAAGCCACTCACCCTGCTGTTCTGTCTTGAGGGAGTGCAAGGATGGGGCTTACAGGAGGATTCCTCCTTTCTCCCACCCACACTTCTCCAATTACTGCACCTGGACAGAACATAAACTAAAACTAAAAGCACCTAAAAGCATGCACAATAAAAGAGAATAATTTAGAAAAGCAACAGAACACCTAATTCAGTTAATGAGAAAAGAAAAAATTCCCATTGGAAGGTTGCAAAATTATCTCATCCCATAAGGAATATATACACTTTTAATAAAAGGCAAAAAGGTGGGCTGAAAACATTTTCCATTTATGCAATTACTTTTGTAGGACTGGGCTGTGCTGCGATACCAGTATTAAGCCGTCTTGCCATAAAGGCAAATACAAAGATTCATATTTCTCAGTCACTCGCTTTTTACTGTGGTCTTGAGGTTGTCTCTGCACCCTTTCGTTTTGTTGGTTTTGGTTTTTTTTTTAAAAAAAAAAGGTTAATTGAGCATTGCTGCCATCTCTTAAGCCAGATCATTATATGCATGTGGGTATCTGCCATGCACGGTCTCTATTCTCCCATCTTTTCTAAATCACAAAGCCTGACCCAGCATTTCAGACTGAAGATTGATATCCAGCAAAAATCACAATCATTCCAGGATTTTTGTAGCACATAGAGGAATATCTCACACCATCCTTCAATCTACTAACTCATCTTCTCAGTCCTATTACAGGGCAGAGTCCTCACAGTCTTGAATTAGGTACGCTTCTACTGAAAGGGTAAGGGCTCCCAAAACACACATCAGGACCCCAAATGGTCCAACATGGAGAGACCCAGGAGGCTCAGCTTGAAGGGCCTCCAGGTCAGATGACGTCACCCCTTCTCCAGTGGGGATGAGAGCAGCCAGGTTTACAAAGCGCTTTCCAGGCAGCTAAGACACGATTTATTCCTATTGATGTCTATGCTGTGGCGCTCCCAGAGAAGCAGCTTTGTTTTCACACAGGCCCAACCACCTCCTGCCTGCCCCAAATCAGTAAGTTTTACCCCTGGCATTCAGGCACTTCATTTTCAAGGCATAGCCTGATTTTCTGGGTACAGAACCACATTTGGGAAGCTGGTGCTTACGCAAATAAACCCCAGCATTCCCTTCTAAGCTGAAATCCCTTACATACAGCACTACCAAACACAAGTGCACAAAGCACTGTGCCACTTCACAACTGCCAAACTACGCTTTAACCTGCTGACCATACACATTTTTGCCTTCTGAAGCAAAGCACATAACTCAAAATCCTCGGTGCTTGGCTTGGACTGAAAAGACACCATCCCTCCAACATTTTATCCCAGCTTCCTTGGCAACAAGCTGACCTGGAGATCTGACTCACATGGGTGCATGCATGCATGTGCATTTGTGGGTTTCAAGGCTATTAGGTACCTTCAAAGACAATTATTTTCTACCAGCTTCATGGAAAGAGGTAGCTGGGTAGCGAAGGATGCTGGATGCAGCCATTCACAAGGTTTATTTCCAACAGCTTTTAATTCCGTTGGCCCCTTTCTCCAGTCAATTATAGCAGCCTCTATTTTGCCAGAAAAGTAATGGGAGGGAGATTCTAAAGGTATAAGCAGACATAATGGAATTCTAATTTAATTAGGGAAGTACTCAATCAACCAAGAGACATAAATACAAAGGAAACCAGGTTTATTAGTTCTGGTGCTTGCAGAAACGCCCATTTGGTTCCTGACTACTGCGGGAGGAAAAAAAAAAAAACACACTAATCTTATTAGTACAGTCCTAGTTTGCCCTTTCAGAAAAAGTTGGTAACAAAACAACCGAAACTCAGGAGTTTCTAGAAATACGGCATTCAACACGGGCAAGTAAATGAGCTCATTATGGGGCAGCCTGGTTCTGGCTTAACTGTGATTACAAAATACAAATTAGAGCTGGGCCAGCCCCAGGGGAAGAAGTTTTCGATGCTGGCTCTAAGGTCAGTTTTACATCAGTGCTTCTCAGTAGCCAACGTCTTGTTTTCCCTCATGTACAAGGAAAGTCAGGGTCACTGGATGTAACAGCACACACCAGCAGACTTGGAAAAGGAAAAGGTGAAGCCAACTCTCCATGGCAGCACTGAGCCTAGTGGGGATCACTTCATCTGCCGAAAGCTCCATCACTTCCCTCAAAGGCACACATTTCCTCCTTCCACATTGAACATGAAAGTGGCAGCCCTTCCTCAAGAGCTCATAAAAATGCTACCCCAACCTTCTTGGGGTACTACAGGTTCAGAGCCGGCTTAGCAAAACAGCAGGTGTATTTAACATTCATGCTTCAATGACTGGATAAAGGTTTTGCCGAGAGTGTTAACAGTGCAAAGTGATTAACGAGGGGATGGGGAACTATTTGGAGATTAACTAAGTGATTTCATGTTATGAAAGGGCAGGTTGTAATTTTGGGATTAGAAATCCATATTTTGGATGACAATACTTTGTGTGAGAAAAGTGCCAGGAGCAATGGCACAACAACGCTCTAATCCATGAGGAACCAACACGGCAAGTAGAGAATGAGCCATCCATGCCAAGAAACTCTAAAAAAATGCAATAAATCTGCTGCAAAAACCTTTTCCTGTGTTCTCCAGTAACACTCGGTGTGCTAACACGCACCACCATGCAGACTCCCACCACCTTGTGGGTAATTCAGCAACAGCCACAAGATTTGAATGCCTGCCCAGCGATGTGAGAGGGTCCACCCTACCATCAGATGGGTCCAAAGGGAGTCCTCCACCAGCCAATCAACGCTACCTCTCCCTGCAGCCTTCAGGTACTGCTGACAGCACTGATAGGTGCTAAAAAATATAATAAATATCAGGTAGAGAAAAAACTTATATATGTGAAACCATGTGGTGAGAACATCTTGAGCATCCCATTCTGGCACTAATATAGCGAGAACAAGACCATGCAACCACACGGCTATTCTTCCACCTCTGCCTCATTTTAAAGGAGATACATAACCAGTCCCAAAAGGACTGTGACTTCTTCCTACATCCCAAAAAGACTCAGCTTCTGTGTGCCCTTCCAATTTATCCATCCAGGATAAGAAGGAACCCTTCACTACGTCATGGCAAAGCCCTCGGCACACTGCACAGATGCTTCTCCAGCAGCTTAGCCTTCTCCAGTCTCCAATAAGAAACAGCAATTCCTTGTTTCCCCAGTAAAGCTGTAGGGCAGCAGTGGGTCGCTCTCCACACTTCCTATATATATAGTGACATATATACTCATCTAGGTACAAACACACACACGTATGTGCATATATATAAAATATACAAAGTGCTAAATGAGCACTGCACACCCTACCTGGTTTCCATCAGTGCTCTTACGGCTGCTGGCTCATTGGGATAACCCCAGAGGGGTCAGGGAAGAAGTTTGCTAAAACCATGACTATTTAAGCAGAAAAACTGTCCTCTTGCTGCGTGCAGTATCCAGGGCATTGTCTGAAGCTATGTTAAACACAATATTTATCTTATCAGGCACTCAGTGCTTCATACTTTGAGATTTTTTTAGCTTCCAGTTAGAGGGAATTTTGCAGGCTCATAAAAACAAAGAAAAACACTCACAGTAAAGTGGACATAATTTCTCAACATACTTTTCATTTAATTTCATTCTTTTTTCCTCTTCCTTCCTATTTTCATCCAGTTTTCCCTCCTTCTGTTTAGGTTACTTAAAATTTACTAAGTTGGAAACAAATAAAACCAGACTGAAAATACACAGGAAGCCTTCAACGTTGCAGAGGTTAAAAATAGGTTTTAAACCAACTAATGTCAGCATCAGCATAAAAGAAAGGACACCCTGACAGCTCTAATTACTACATTCTCTTGTTTTGCACTTGTGAAGAGCAGCAATTAAACCTCTGCTTGAGCTTATAAGGAAAAAGTAAAGTGCTCTGCACCTGCAAAACGGATTCTGTTCCATCGGAGGATTTCAGCTTCCCAAAGCACATTATCCAGGGCAGCTTGCAGAACAAAACTCATCCTCCCCTTTCCAGCAACCGAGGATTTTGCAGCCACTTCACGGGGAAGAATACTAATAATGGCAACCCCTCCTCTCTGCCTTTGCTAGATAAATTTATTTAAGAGAGAGCTCACCATTTCTGGACAGAACAGCCACAGACTATGTATGTATGCAATGCCTGAAACTGCCATATGGTGATAAAAGTATTTTTATTCATAATCATTTTTATTGCAGTAGCCTCTGGGGACTTGAACTAGGTCACTTTCCCATCAAGGCTCACTACAAGCTGTTAAATAAGTGGTGCACACAGGGTCCTTTAAGCTTCTTTTATAAATAAGTGATTCTGTCCATTAAAAAGGTAAAAAGAAACAAACATCACAGTTTATGAAACCCATTTTCTGCTACTCATAAATATAAATGCTTTGATGTTCAATAATCTATTTGAGTATAGTATTTGCAGCTGTTCCCTCAGCGGTGCTGAGGGTATCTCGTTTATTCTGATTACCTGTCCTTGAGAAATCAGCTAGAACTGCCTGCCTCAGAGACCTCTACTCTTTTGTCAAATCTGGCTGGGATCAGCAGGGAAGGTGGAAATCTCCATGACTTGGAGACAGAGGAGGAGTCTCGCTGACAGCCAAACAAGCTGCAGCAGCTTCATTTCTTTAGGAAATTCAGCTAAAAGCATATCATCTCTTCAATTCCAGGCTGGCACTAAGTAAAGAAGGCTCAAAAAAATCCCAAACATAAATACAAAGGAAAAAAAAACAAACAAAACCTTTCCTACAGATTCATTTAAAATTTAAATCCTGGAACATTTCGCTAAAAAGATTTTGAATATTTCACCATGGGGGCACAGGTAGGGTGCTGCGGGGGGGCCAGGGGCCCATCCTCCCTGGTGAGCTGAGGGACACGTCCCAGTGGGGTGCCATCTATGGGTTCTGGGTTTCGGCTGGACACACTCCCCATCCTCCCTTTCAAGAAACTATGTGAAAACAAAGTCAAGGCTGTTCATGGAAAACAAACCTTTAAGTTGTACTAAAGCATATTAATTATTTTTTCCCTAATGCAACCAGTTTTAACTAAGAGCATCTGAGCAGCTCCCATCAGTGATGAAGGGAGGACTTGGTATTTGCATGAAGGGCAGGCACCAGCTGGGATGCCAGGAGAAGAAAAGCACAGTGTTTCCATAAAGCCAGTGGGAAAAAAAGTATAGCTGGGAACATTTTTCTGGCAGAAAACATTCACTCATGGAAGTGAAGCACTGATGGCCAAGGAGAAAACTAAGCTTGCTGAGCCAGCTCTCCCCCTCCCAGGGACACCTGCAAGTTGTCTTCTGCAGGAACAGCCAGACCGGGACATAAATAAGGCTTCCCACGCTCCATACCTAAACCCAAGCAATCACTAACGCCTTCCAATTGATCTCAGTGGGTTTCACATCAGCCACTGACCCAAGGATCTCAGATCTCCTTGTGGAGGTAGACAAATCCCACCCATCCTGCATGGAGAAGGACCGGCTTTTCCCACTCTAATTGAATCACTGCCCTGGGACACTAATTTAGATCCTGCCTAACATGGTCAGCAGTCTGCTTAAAATATTTCCATCGTCTTTCTTCCAGACTGAGGAAAAGTCTGAGCATGTCCTAAAGCTCACGCAGCTTCTCCAGCTCTGCCGGCTGTTCTAACAAAAGACATTACCTCTAGCTACAAACCTGGCTTTTCTTCTGTCCCTGGCTCATCATAGCTACAAAGAACGCTACTTTTAAATGCTTTGCTTATTAAATATACAAAAAGTTTTACATAGAAAAGCTACTTCGGACATTTCAAATTTACTTTTAATTTTACAGGTCTTGAAACCTTTTAATGCAACTTCTCAGTCTGGGGAAAAGAAGTTATCCCTATTAAGCTTCCTGTGCTATTAAAAAATGTTGTATCCCTACTTAGCCCTCTATCGCTGTCCTTAGAATGGAGCAGAACACTGTGATAACGTCCTTGTAAGATACTTCATCACAGTAATAATGTCATACAAGATATTCAAGGGTGTGCTTCTGGTGTTTGTCTTTACCCTATAAGTCATGAGTTTATCTTCTGGTTGCAAGGGCCAAGAATAAAAAAGCATATTTGAAGGTGCACGTCATGCCCAGCCCTGCTCACTGGAGAAGCCTCACATTCCTTGTGTCACAGACTGCTCTGCAGTTGCTGCTGGGCTGAGGCACAGCTGTGCACGGAGAGGCAGGCAGGAAACACCCACTGCCTGCGTGTCCCCTGAGTGGTCCCACTGCTTGGTGGTACCTGAGACTGCCCCAAAGCATCTCTAGGTCTTGAAAAGCTGAAGAGCATCACTGAACAACTCATGAAACAACTTACGGGTTTAACTCGTGGAACTGAGGGACACGCAGATAAAATAAACCCCAAAACCAGTCACCCCATGAACATAAGAGCCAGGAGCTGTGCCTGTCCTTGCACCACCAGGACTCTAGCTTTTTCAACTGCTCTTCTCATCCAGAGGGTTGTGTGCCTTCCAGCCATCCACTAAGCACTAATAACAAATCCAGTTGCCATCATCTTTCCCTAAATGATGTGAAGTACCTTTGACTTGATTAGTACCAGTACTAAAAATTTAGTACTGGTACTAATTTTTTCCTTTATTTTTAAGCCCAATGTTTGCCTTGACAGATCTCTTCTAATAATGATGAAGTATTTTTCATATCTTACAGATGTGTTACAAAAGCCTTGTTGACTCTACACAATATTATTTATTAGTTCCAGGTAGACCCCTCTGGCACCGAGACAGGGTTAGAAGTTAAAATAAGTCCTGAAAGATGTCCTTTTTTTTTTTTTTGGCAGGTCTTAGGAGCCAGCTCAGCACATTCCCATCTCCTGCTTCATCTAAAAATAATCAACGCTACAAAGCGAGCGGTTCGGATGATCTGTGCCGAGTGCAAGCATACAGCATACCCTGTCAGCTCTGCTGCTCCCACCTCCAGTCCTGCCCAGAAAACACCAGTGGCTTGAATCAGGGCCAGTGGCTGGCCAGTGCTGCTAGCAAAAGGTCTTGGTGCTCAGTGTCACATGGAGATCTCTTCGGTTCCCGGTGGTTGGCCATTGTTCACAGGTGAACAGGTGGTGAGGGGAACGTGCATCACTTCCCGTGGTACTGATGGTGCAGAAATGGGATGTTCACTTGGCAGTCTGAGTCACGCACTCCCTGGGCCTGCTTTGTGGGTAGGGTATGTCACCTGGTAACCCACCTCAGAGGTGGGTACAGTCAGAAAGCAGGTAGAGTTAAAACAAGACTTTCTCTGCTCACCCTGGAGTTACTGATCCCTGCTGAGTTCACTGAAAAAAAACAGTGCCCTTACTTTTTTCTTTTTTTAAACATACAAGGGCATAGGTCAGAAGGGTCTGGTCCAAACCCCACGCAAGGCATGGCCACCACAGACCATGACCACCCAGGTGCCAGAGCAAATCCATAGGAGAGACCAGGGTTCTGTTTCAACTCCAGCTGTCAGAAGCAAGCTCAGTTGCTGCTGGAGACACAATGTCCTCCTCACATATTCCCTCAAGGTCATTACAGATTTAACTTTTCCTGACAAAGGTCTTTTGGAATGGGGATGATGTCTTTAAATGGGGGCTGCAAAAAGCCAAATGCAACAGGATTATTGATCCACACCCCAAAGGATCCTACATGCCACACTATCACAAAGAGATCCTTGTACCATCACAGCAGAGACTTACTTGAAAAGCAACATGCATTGTTTTATTTTGGTCTACACAAGAAAAGCACTGAGCACCAAGACTACTTCCAAAGGTACGACGGTCGGCAAAGTCCCCTCATTTAGGGCCAAGACTCTCCTCAAGTGTGATTCTGGCCCTCACGTTTGGATGCTGCACCTCAGAAAGCATTTTTGGGTCAAAAGCTGTGTTCAACAGCCCCATCACACAAGTGATGCAGACACCAAGCAAAGCTGACAGGTTCAGCCACATGAGAAGAGGGAAGAGTCCTGCATGCTGTACATGATGCATTAGAGGGGGCAAAACTCAAAAGTGGCTGGGATTTTACCATCAGTAGCTCAGTTAAGAAGCCATCACTCCTCGCTGAGGGATGGAGATCTCCAGCTAAAAGGCATTTACACTCTGAGCTGCTCTGCCCATAACAGCACACAGAAATGCACGGCACTGCTCTGCAGCACAACAAGCCACTGCAACACAGAGATGCTGATGGACACCACCAGCCTCCACCAGGTCACCGGCATGCTCTGGTAACTACCTGTAAATTCAGACCTTCAATAAAACCAAGTGCTATCAAATTTTAATGCTCTATTATTGGCATGACTGTATCTGAACTCCAGGAGGCATTCTCCAGGCTAGTAAACCTCATCTACCCACAGCTTTTCAATTTGCTGCTGTAATAAAGGTGCATCCCATTTCTCTGAACAGCAAATGTGAGATTGCTCTCTCCTTTGGTGTGATATAAGAACATCCGTCCCACTTACACTCCTTTCTGCCCATCTGTTTCTCGCAAATACACAACTAAACACACTCTGGTATTCTTCTATAACAGTGTTTGAGAACATGGTGGTTCATTAGAGGGTTTTTTTTTTTTTCATTACAGTAGCCTGCTCCCTGACTCCTGTAGAAGTCAGTGTACATGCACAGTGGTCAGAAGAGAAAACAGTCCCTATCTTTTAGGAGATTCTTGTCTGAACCTCAATCTTGTGACTGATGCCACTCATTCCCAAGTCATTAAGAAGAAAACAGGTATTAAGAGATTAAAAAGGACAAGCAAACACCACAGACAGGGCTTAGTCACTTGCATAGGGTATGTGTACCAGCAACACACAGTATCCACCAGGTCCTTTTGTGATGGTCACTTAGAGAAATCTGTGACGGTCTGTTAGAGAAATCACTCTTACATCTCTTCACATCACTGCTGTCTTTTTGTTCACGGTGACAACGTCCCTAGCTGTTCTCAAAGTGGGCAGGAAAAGCAAAGCTGACTGGGTAAAACACTGTTTATTTAGGTGGCACAAATGAACCCTCACGCTACGCTGAGCTCAGCTGACCTGACACATCAAAGCCTTTGATTGCTTTCCAAGTGCTGACAGCAAGGACCCCACCACAGCAACAACACTACTAACCCTACAGTTACAGATGAGAAGGAAAAAACCCACAAAGAGCGATGCTTACCAAAGAGAGGGATGCTTCTGGCACAACAGCAGCACTACAACACTACGATGGTCTTCCCTCAGGTCACCATCAGTTCTTCCCGGCCCAAGAGGGACCAGTTTGGCAGCAAATTCAGGAAAGAAGGATATGTAACAGCCAAAGCTTTCTGGGTGATGCTTTACACCTGAATCTACTCGTGGGTCAGGGTTGGGGCATGACAGCCACTGGGTTTTTCTGCTTGCTGGGGAAAAGAGACTAGAAGTCCTACATCTTCTACACCAAACCTGTATTACAGCATATGCTCTCTCTAGAAAATAACACACCCCTGGACATTACGGACATTAAAGAGTAGCAGAATTCAGTCATTCCTCCCAACAGAGGGAATGTACTTTAAGCAAACAGCCAAGGAAACAAAGAGGGGATGAGGGGAGCAATGCAAAGCAGATTCCTTGTAGATTTTAATCCTTGATTAAAAGGGCTGAGCAGAATGTTTTGACCATCAAGTGGGTATATTTTAAAGGGCAGTTTGTAAGATGAGTTTTCATCTTCAGCACGGGTTTTTGTGTATTAACAATAAATAGGATTTTAGTATTAATTCCATGAACTCCAGCCTTCATAGCATCACAGCTTTTTTCATAACAGCGCACCAAAAGCTAACATCAAACCATGCATACAAAAGTCACTCTTGTGAAGATCACAGGTAAGTCCTGGGTATTCAGTCAGAAAAACAGCATCTTTCAAAGACATGCTGAAAAAGGAGTGGTTTTCTTAACAGTAAGCCTGTGGTGTAGACAGATACGAATAGAGCAGGATCCAGCCTGGTGACATACGCATTCCACAAACTGTGGAAGACATGGTGACAGCTCTGACCCCAGTTTCTCCACTTCATTTAAAACCAGCACAAAGGTTTTCCATCTACACTGGTATTTCTGTAAAGGATGCTTCATAGATCACCTCCAGCTAAATCCACCATGCTCCTACTGCAGTCATCTATTACCTGCTTATCCTCTCCTCCACTCTCCCTGCAGGGCCATGGCAAGGCTGAGCAATATGGTCCCTAACAGAATATTACCTATTTAATTAGTGCAACACCAGTACCCCAGATCAAGGTGTTTTAACACAGAGACCTAGCCTTTCCTTTACAGGATGGGTCACAGAAGAGCACAAGGCTGCTCCAGTAACCAAGTGTATTCCCCAACAACAAAAACTGACGTGCTTCCCAGGTTTTAAAACCTGATCCCATGGTCAGTATGTACCACAAATTCATGGGAGCAAAAGCAGCCTCTGCTCCTTTCCAGGAACAAGTACACTCACGCACCAGGCCTGACTCTTCTGCCTGCATAGACAAAAAAGGGTAAATCACAGAATCACAGAATGATCAGGGTTGGAAGGGACCTCCAGGAATCATCTTGTCCGATCCCTCTACTAAAGCAGGGTCACATGGAGCAGGCTGTGTTCCCCATGGAGATGTGATCTCCCCCAAATGCTACTGAAATGCAGAGCCAGAGTCAGCGCTCAGAGCTGTCAACAGCCCGTGAAAGCTATGGAGTTCCTACTCAGCTCTGCACTGACACACATTTCGGGAACCAACATCTGTGCAGACTGATGCCTGTGGAGCCCTCCGGCAGCTGAGGGCCCAGGTCCCCCATGACCCCTTTCTTAACCAGACAGCATTTACTACACCAAGGACCCATCCAGAGCTTCACAAGGCCTGTTCAGCAGCTCCCTCAGGAGACAGGAAGGGCAGACTAGAAACTGAAGTTCTGGCATCAGTTACCCAAGAAATGTAATAAAGTGAGCAATATCCCCCTTGGGCTGACAGTACCGATGAGCCAATGGAAGCACAGAAAGGTCAACAGCCCAGACCACACCAAAAACACGTGGCACCACATAAACCTTCAGCTCTTCAATCTTAGTCCCGGTGCTTTAACCACATACATCTGCCCCTTTTCAAGCTGTAGCCCACTGGGCATTCACTGACTAATCCTGCAGCAAGGAAAACTCAAAAGCTCCCTTTTCCACAAACAAAAGTTTCTCATCACTGCAGTTCAATGATTTAAACAGCAAAAAGAAGTCACGAGGAGTCACTATTGAAAGCCCTTTCAGAAAGATGCCCAGTTAATTACCAAATCACCACAGAGCCCAAAGTCATCCGAAATGCATCAACATAGCAAGAGACGAGTCATCTCAGGAAATGCCAGGAGATCCTCCGTCACCAACCACAAAGGCAAGGCCAGATTTTGCTCCAGACAGGAAGAAAAACACTGTATAATATGTAATGGACCCACATCAATCACTGGACACGAGGCAGCAGAACATTAAGATGGCCTGCAAAATTTATTTGTATCACTGAAAAAGAAGTGGGGATGTTTTTCAACATGCTGCTGGGTAGGAGAAGCATCATGCTTCCTTCCTCAGTGTCATTTCAGAGTGCTCAAAGAATGTTCCTCCAAGAGTAAATTATTTAGGCAGTCATCTCAGCAAGTTATTTCCACTCATTTCTGAGGAACAACATGGCTCAACCTGGGATTTAAACTGGCAGCAATGAAATGGTGCCCAGTTGACTCAAACTCCAGAAAACAAGCAGAGAATGAACACAGACCATGAAACCACCACTAATACCAGAGGATGCAGCACTTGCTTGACAAGGCTTAAACAGACAAACAACTAGAGGAGCTCTGACTCTTTAGCAAACCATGCTCCATCCTCATATTCTATGCAGCTTTCCTCCTAGAAGACAGCTGGGTTTTCTACTTTCATGTGAATTAATCTTACTGTGACAGTCTAGAGTAACCAGTGGATGCTGCAAGTGAAACATCATCACCTGTCTGCAAGTTCTAAGAGGGAACAGGGCTGCCAAATCAGACCACTGCAAAGCTAGAATCTGACAGCTATAACTAGGGCAATTTCAGTCAGGGAAGAATAAAAATAAATTAATTAATAAATTAAAAGAAAAAAGAAGAAAATAAAAAAAACCAGAAACTACACATTACAAAAGGAAAGGGAAGCACGAAATGCAGGTACTAGTTAAGATAAAAGTTTGCTATTTGCCTCTTCGGATGCTCTCCTCTGATCAATATTGTGTTCCTCATGTGCTGCAGCAGTTGTTTAAGAGCAGCATGGAAGAGAGGCAATGGAAGAGAGAAAATCCCAGGGTCAAAGCACAGCATCTGCTTGCCTGACTGTACTACTTATAAAAGTTAAGAGAACCACAGATAAGACTTGGCCAAAGCACCCAGCAGCACTGATGCAGGCACACACATCTCCCATTGTGTATCAAGATTGTTTCGACTCTCAAGCACGTGAGCCCTGCATGGAAGAAGCCTGTGTTGAGACATGACAGCCAAAGCAGGCAACAACCCAATACCCTGACTCTGATTCACTCTGAATTCTAGATGATTCAAAGAGGCTCTGTCATTAATGAGACTACAAGAAAATCAGATATATCTCAGCCTTCTCCAAAACAGAGGCGAAGACCCTCTGCTGCCACAAAACTCCCATGGGATTATAAAACATTAAGCCAGGGGAAAAAGAAATAACATAAAAAATTCAGAATTGTCAGTGAATTCAGACCTGCAGCCATCTAAATAAGGTTGCAATCTTCTTCAAGAACTGTTCTTGCAAGAACCAGTCTAAGATTTACAAACAAATGCAGACTCCATTTAGCTGCACATCTTTATGCTTTTATCTTTCTCAGTATTAAATCCAGAGTCCAGCTCAGGTAAGCAGTCACCAAGGCTGCCTCCTATCCACCCAGCCAAAATAACCCCATCACAGAAGCCTTGGTTCTTCAGGGCACCCAGCTGAGTATCCAAGAGGGACTCACTGCTGCACAGCTATTCCTAGGAGAGGATTTGAGAGATGACATGGTCTATAAATCCTTTCCAGTTTTATGTTTGTTTCGAAGGCATGTACATTAAGGGGTTAAAGATTAGAAACATTCCGTGTCCAGATATATTATTTTCTTTTTTTAACTTCCAAAATAAGGAATCCAGTTTTAAAATCAGGGTACATGTAAGTGGTTTGGAAACAGGGCTGAAGCATAGTGGCCAACAAGCCAGTCATGAGAAATGTTATTTCTGAAATTTGCGCTTTGCAAGGTTTTGGAAATACTTCCTTTCTCATCTGGACTGCGTCATGATTATTCTTCCATTTCTGCTCAAGACCAGCTCATCGCATCAGTCTCTATCAGGAGCTAACCTAAAGACAACTTTGGGAAGTGTCCAGCAGTGTTACGGAAGGACTGCTAAGGAGCGAGGGAGCACCCAGCACAGCTCACTGCTTGACACCACCTGCCTTAATAAGAGCGACTAAAACGAAACCACCCAACGTTGTGTGTTAGAATTACAGAAAACAGTAGCACAAGTCCTTCTTACGGTGCAGAAGTTCAGCTCTTGGCTGTTACCATGGAGAGACAGTCACACTGGGTTGATTCCCTGGCACTTGGCTGCTTCCAGGTATGCTCAGTTGTCCTGCTACATCCATGATATCTAGAGCTAAGATCCAGCAACCAAATACATGCCAACATGCAGCAGAGTCACCATCCCAGGGATGGCTTTGGCAGCAGAATTAAAGCCTCCAGCTGTAGGTCCTATGCCAGCAAATTTACGTTTGCCTTCCAGCACTGTCCACTTCAGCCCTAATGAAGACGTATATTGAAGACAATTCCTTTTTGATCTTCTCATCTGCTGCATGTACCAATCCCCACTGCAGCACAGCCGGTGCCATCAGGGTTGAAAGGGAACGGCAGTCGAACATGACCTCGGGCTGGCTCCGGGCGCTGCAGCCGAACCCAGAGGCAGGCTCCCCGTAGCAGGCAGCAGCGCAGCCTCCCAGCTGCCTGCCCATGCTTCCCCATGACCCAGTTCCATGCTGAAAAACTGGATTACAGCTCCCATCGATCCACTCGGTTTTCTGCTTCGATTTTGCTGGCGAAGCAGTGAAAGAGGTCATCCCTGTCTGCTGCAAGTGCTGAGGCAGCTTCCTACCTACCAAAGAGTGGAGCTTATCTCCTTGGAGCTCCTTGCTAGTAACCAAGAGCCAAGCAGCAGAAATATCTTGGAAATGCTAAAAAAAGAAAGTGTGAGAAACAAGATATGTTCCTGGATACACAGAGCACCGTCCCAATCTGTACTTGCTGGGTTTCAAAAAAAAGGGGGGGGGGGGCACTGCCAGTACATACCACATACAGTATTTTTTATTATCTCCACAGTGTAGTCCACACCAGCATCCATCACCAAGATACTGACAATGTGCTGAAGGACAGACATTTATTGTCAGCAGGAGATACCCATCGCAGCTGAAGATTCTGTAATTACTGTTTCTTAGAGAAACTGAAAGATTTATTATTCACATAATAGTCAATAAAGGTCTTTTTGAGAGTAGAACAGTGGTTTACTTACAGGCCTTCGTCTGTACATCACATTGTATTAAGCACCATTAAATAGTTTAATTTTTTCAAGCGGGGATTTTAGGCAATATGCAGATTCTCCAGTAGTAACTAAAAGGACAGAGGCTACTTGTACTTTCTGCTGTGCCCTCCTCAGACAGGCTGGTACAAGGGTACCAGTGGGGACTCTCCTCCTACCCAGACTTTATTTTTTTAAGCTACAAAAACCAAAGATAGAGAATTGGATAAACGTCTTCGGCTGAAATCAATCCAGTTAGCTATAATTGCAGAGAAGGTTTCAAAACAAATCCTACTTTATCAGTAGGGATTTTTCACCCCCTTAAATTATGTACCACCTACAGCAGGCAGAAGAGATGAGATGGCAGGAAAAAAATAATCATCAATTATTAGAGAAGCTGTGCTCATTCAGTTTTGCCATTAGCTAGAATAGAAGTCCTAAATACAAAATAAAATCTCATTGCTGTGTGTTACATGTCTCCTTTAAAAAAGGTCTTTTAAACGAAGAGCACTACATCCATGGGATTCCACCGCTGCAGTTTCTGCCTTCTCTCCATCCTCTTCCTCCCAGCTTCAGGCTAAAGCTGAGACCAGATTGTTCAACTTCACTAGAAACTTCAGGAGATATCAGAATACCACACAGAAGCAGAACATGGCACTCAAAGACTGTAAGATCCAGTGATTACAAACTGAAGGTAGACAAAGTCTAATGGGAAATAAAGCGTATCATTTTTAAGTGAGAGTAATTAATCATCCGCAGGGATTAATGGAGGAAGAGCAGAACTGCTGATGCTTGAAGGCTTTACACCAAAATTAAAAGTTTGATCTGAATGAGGTGCTCAACTTGCCGTTGTGCCCATGTCACAGAAATTAATTGGTAGAGTCCATCATCTGCCAGATGACAAGGTCAATCTGATCGTCCCAAAATCCAGGGTTTCACAACACCAGAGAACTATTTCACAAGGAGGCAGCTCCACTAGGGGAGAGGCTGGGAGCAGAGAACCATCTCCTCACTGTCCTAACCCACAAGATGCTGTGCTGGAGCGACAAGTGCACAGGTGAGTTCTCGCACCTTCATGTTTTAAGTGGCAAGCTCCCCAGCTATAGGGTGGCAGACAGGCACTACCCACCAAACTGCCCTTGCTTACGACAGGTGAGCATCTTGCCTATAGTTCCCTTTCATTTGCCTCCCACCATAAAAACATCCTCTCTGCATGCAGTAAGTACTGTCGAAAGAAGCTGCCGCAAGCTGTAACCCAACAGTCAAACAAATTTATGGAGCTGCACCCCCTTGTTTACAGATCTGAATCCCAATTAAAGCATTAACTCTCAGTTAAGAAGCCCAGGAGGCACCCTGCCACCACAGTAGCACTGGAGACCTACCTCACTTCATCTCCGCTGCAGTATCTCAGGGCTACAACATCCACCCCATCACTGAAGCCCTCTGTCATACTCCTTGAGGTATGGAAATTAATTCCAACCTTCTGAATAGGGATAGAAATGATCAGCATAACCAGCCCCAATCTCTGCCAGCAACAGGTATCAAGTGCAGAGTTGTTGTCCTTGCTGCCGCTTATTTAGCGCCTGCCTTAGTTGTTCAAACCTATCCCTCTTGCTCTCCAAGACCTATTGTATGTCATCTCAAATGCTTGCAAAGCCTCTTGAAGAATTACTTACTGTTCTGTGGTTTTCCCTCCCGCTCTCAGGGCATCCCAAATATACCCCAATTTAAGTACCTTCCACTGAAGAGCTTCACCAGACCTCCTGCTTTAATGCATGAGTGTTCCCACTCAGTCACATCTGGGTGATAATGACAGGGACTGGACCAGCTGGGCTATTTTGGGTGGAATTTGTCCAGTTCATTCCAAGTACAATACCTGACCTGCAGTATGCTAACAAAGCTCAATAGCCACGGCTTTGGTGCTCAGACACTGGAAATAGTCTCCACAGCATCCCTTCTTTATCAGCCCAAATCCGATCCAGAAATCCAAGGGTTAGCACTAGATCACTTAGAAATATCACATATAGACATTTCCAGGATTTACTTGCCACTTTATTTGCTATTTTATGTACATATCCTGCCAGTTAGCCTTGTAGAATGCCCCTCTGAACTCATCTAAATGGGGTCTGAGCCACAGTGACTCACTTGTAGGTCCCACAGTCACATTTGTATGTGGTTATTCCACCCACGCTGCCCACTGGCCTGGCTCTGTAAGCCAACCACACTGACCTACATTTAACATTACAAATAAAAAATTATTCATCTGATCACTGGCTATGAGACAGAGGGCACACAGGTTATCTGAAACCCACCAGGCACATAACTTCCACACAGCCTGCATCAGCCAGATTTGTCCTGCCAAGAGCATGAGGACACTGACAGCATTCATTCAATCCCAAACTCAGCCAGACTGGTCTTAAAAGTCCCACGTTTTAGCAAAATCAACACTGCGTTGCTCCTAACATTCCCAAATACTCAGCTGCTCAGTGCCTGAAACCACCAACTCCCCCCACCTCCCGTCCAAAGAGGTATCTTGAAAGCGGCACATTGCTGGTCCAGTCCCACACTGCCAAACCAAACAATCAGTGACAGCATAATAAATGCAACCAAATATGAATTGAAAACTCCCAGGATTGTAACAGATTGCTGTGCTGGTGATAAAACTTTCAAAAATGTGGCTGCACAGTTGCATCCCTCTTCCTCCCTTGCATGCAACAGAGTCCAACCCACAGCTCTATAAAAGAAACATCTACGATGATTTTCATTTGTACTTCTTCCCTGATAACTGCCATGAATCATATAACTGAGGGGCAACAAGAAAATCTTCCTTTTGAAAAACTTGGCACTCTCTGGACCTGGGAATATCCCCTGCACCCCACCTTGGCGCAGTCACCCATTATTTTCTCAACATTACAATAAGACAAATAGGGTTGGAGACCCCGAACGTCCTTGGTCTAAGTGTGTTTTCCTGGTTCAGCAGAGCATTAAGGAGGAGATGCAGCATAAACCATCTGCCTGCAGGCACCACACCATCACCTCAACCCTTCACAGAAGTTTTAAGATTAATTTAGGTGTTGCAAAAACTTTTGGGAATTCCCACTTGTGAATGGATCATGGGAGCTTGGAGCTTGATCATCACTTAAACAGTTCTTCAGTGCTGAAGAACACAAAAATAAATTAACAGGGGAAAAGACAAATTCTGTCCACCACATACTTGATTACCTCAGAGGTGCAAGGGAAAGGGGAGAGTATAAAGAACAGGATTTTCCCCTTTCACCTCTACCTAGCATTAAAAAGAAAAGATACATTTTTAACTATAAGCTTCTATGAATGAAGAGCCAGCAGAGTCAATAAAATGTGAAGTAAACCTAATTCATTTTTACTATATGACCTACTTTCAGCAGGTTTTGATTCACATGAGCAGCTAGAGCTTCAAGGTGGTGATTCGGCAAGGTCTGTTCATTAAAGTCATTCTGTTCTTTATGGCTTTTGGCTTCAAGGGATAAGAAAACAGATTTCTGTCTCAGGCATTCTCAAAAAAAGTCTCCTCACAAATCTCGCAGCAGCCAGGGAAAAAATGGATACGACTGTAAATTCTGCCTCAGAACTAACAGAAGACCAGAATGAAAGAATTCTTAATTGCTGGAGGTAATGTCCCCTCCAGCACCCTTAAACACTCCCTAGGTCCTGTGTGAAGCCCTGTGGGGCAGACAGGGATGTGGGTGATGGTTCCCATGCCCTGCGCATCCCCTCGCTGTGGCCACGACTCAGCTGACTGCCTGGCAAATGCCCAGCTGCCACAGATCCCAGCCTACCCTATGAAGGAACAACATCGGTGCTTGCTTCCTCCGACAGGCCAGGATGTGAACCTGCGGCGTGGAGCTGGGACCCCTGTAACCCTACCCTGGCATTAGCAAACCCCTTGGGGTTTCCACGCAGTGCTGCCTCACACCATCTCACTCTTAGATAATTGATAAAGCCCTGACAGCTTAAAAATGACCTTTTTTTCCTATTTCTGGAAAAAAAACCAGTAATTTGAAATAAACTGCTGGTTCTTCATCATACTCAACTAGTCCAGGAGCAGCAAGCGGATCTTAGATGCAAATGCCGTGGAAAGTCATTTCCCATTTTTGACTCAAGCATCCTCTCCCCCCTCCAACGCAGCAAGGGCATTTGCAGAGTCTCCTCAGCCACCACCTGTGCCAAAGGAGGATGACTTCTTCTTTGTTCTGCATCTATACCTGTTTGCCCCTGGTTTTTATACCCATGCACTCTCATGGGAGAAATATATAACATAATTTTACTTCCTGACTATGAGGGACAGCAAAGCAAAAGGGAGCACGGTTAACTTGGATCAGGCTTAAAGGTACAAAATACTTCAACAAGCCCTCAGATACCCAAGCAAACTCATTTTATTTCAAAAGGACTGTTCAAACTTTTGGCCTGAGAATGGAAAGAACTGTATCAGAAACTAATGTGGATGAGATTGAGCCAGTCATCATTAATAACAACAGAGGTGATCTGCTCACTTACTGCTACTATACCAAGCAAGCTGGCTGTCTCGCCTCTACACAGCCCAAAATTTGTGAACCATGTGGGGAGCTCAAGCTAATAAACAGAAGTTCTGTGCTTTGCAAGCAGATACCTCATTCACTTCAAAATACTGTGGTTTACCATTTTTCACAAGCCAACCCTGACATCAGGGCAGCTATTCCAGCGTAGTATCCCTATTCCCTGCCAGGGACAGCTGGGGATCCTGCAGGGCAAGGGAAGACAGATGAACACATAGATCCCTCCACTGCAGTTTTCACAGGCTGCTCGGTCCCTGCTTCAAGTTCCCCTGGCAGCATTACACAAAATCAGTAAGAAACAGTATTTTGACAAAGGCTGAAAATGTCATACCGAGACAACTCGGCTCTGCAGATGAGGCTGGGGAGAGTCACCGCTCAACAAAGTCACTGCAGCAGAGATCAGTTACAGGCCCTTCAGAAGAAAGTGCCAAAATAACAGTAATTAGGAAATAAACGGTTCATTTCTGTGCTTTCACACCACTGGTGAACAGCTTCGCTCCGGTGGCAGGCGAAGGGCACTGTCACCTCGACAGCCACTGCCAATTAGTGCTCCCGCAAAGGGCGCTCCCGCGTTCCTCGCAGAGCAGTGAGGCTTAACCTCGGGCCAGGGCGCAGAGGCAGGGAAAGGCACGTGGTTGAGAAAGGGGAGCCTTGGAAGACCTCTCGTTAACTGTCCTCATATGCCAAGTGAGGAGAGCTAGCTGAAAAAGCAGCAGCTCCCACTGCACATTTTACTATACCAAAGTAAAATCCCAGAATGAGAACCAAAGCTCAAAAATAGTGCAGGTTTCCCTGACATATATTGCATTTTGGGATAAGAAAAAAAAAAAGCATTTAAAAAAATAAATTAATTTTTTTCTACCAGGAAAATATCTTGAATATTTTGGGTCAGCAGTTTCCTTCCTCCATCACCAAAGCAAAATACCTGGGAGAAAATATCCTTCCTGCAAAAAGGGGGAAAATAATTTCTGGTTGAGCCTAGAGAATGAAGCAATAAGTGCTCTAAAGCTCAGCTAAACAAAATGCCATGCAAGCTTTCAGGCAGAGCTGAGACTGACCTTCAAGCCTGGCCTGGCTAACCTGAGCCTTCTTGCAAGGCAGATTAAATAAAAATAAAAAATCATGCCCTGTACCTTGGTGTTCTGATGGACACAAACCCCCTTATCATCAGCCCTGGCTTCCCAACAGTCAGGACATTTATGACCTAACTTCCTTCTGTCACCTTGAGGCAAAATATGCAGCTATACAAATGAGTACTTTTCATAATTTGAATGCAATTGGAGGATTATTCAAAATCAGTTGCTATCAGCCTCCTAGGAGACATGAAAAGGTCACGGAGCCAGCTGCAGAATATTTTCCCAGCCTTCCTCAAAAATATTTAAACCTACATGACTTCTCTATTTTAAGGCCTTCTTTGGGACTGTTTCCAAAATTTCCAAAAAAATAACCAAAAAGGAGGACGTGTAAGGACAGCAACTGTCGGCAGGAACATAGGTTGTGGTACTTCTATGAACTCTGGCAGCAAAGACACGGGCAGATGGAAGAAGCAGCGAGGGATCTCAGCCCAGCTTATCATGTGCATGAACCCAGCAGGAGGGTATCCGTGCCACTCAGCGTCGGGCATCTTGCTCCTGCGCCGCAGTTCCCATTCCTAGATTTCACTGCTTTCCACAGCTGGAGTAAAGAGCAACCTCTGTGCTGTGGAAGGCGTTGATCCAGGCATTGCCCATTGGCAGACACACATTGTAGGCAGGAGGCTCCAGGCTGGAAAGAAGACTCGAGAAGGGATAAAGGGGTTGGGGAAAGCAGCATAGCTTCGCTGCCTCCCTGGCTGCCAGGAAGCTGCCAAGCCCATCAGCAGAGATGCTGCAGCACTGTGTTCACTTGGCTCGGCATGCGTCGGGAGCAGAGCTGCTTGTGAGTCACAGCTCTGCACCACGCGCTGCCTGCTCCCCTCCCCTTCTAACAGGCTTGAGTATTATTTTTATTATTACTCCTCTTTCCCTTGTTTTTTTTTCCACCTCCTTTTTTGATTCACTGGCTGTTTTACTGCTAGCCAAAATATCTTCTGCTCAAGGAGGGAAGCTGCCGAGAGCCAGAGCTGATGGGGGAGCCTGCCAGATCCCCACCCCAGCTGCAATCCCAACAAGCCCCCCACAGACACAGTGGAAAAGCAGGTGAGACATGGAGTCTTATTTTCTACTCATTCCATCACAGAACCTGCTTGAAGCAGATTTGCTACCTCTCTTAAAGCTGCAATAACAAAGCAGGTTTTCAGCAGTTGATTCACGACATTGACTCAGGCTCTAAAAACCTCTAATTTTTCCATTAGCTCCCAACTAACAGGATGTCTCCAATCTTATCAGTGGGTTCCTTTGTGCAGGACTCAAGTAACCTTTGGCACAGGCTGAAGACATTCCTTTTCTCCTCCTTTCACCTTAATAACCACAGATTATTTATTTTTAAATATTAAAATGAATTTCACAGAGCCAGGAAGACTAAGTGTCACCACTGTGGCACTCCTGCTGATATCTATGGAAAGGTGCCTACCCAGAAACTGATGAGAACAGGTTTACAATGTTGTTCTCCAGATACTATAACTCACTGCAAATCTTTGTGCTATGAGACCATTTCTCAGGACAACATTTGATGAAGATGCAGTCTAGGGACGTGCTCCAGCTGGGACATGGTGGACCAAGTGAGAGCTAATAGGGTCGCTGGTGTTGCAACAGGATGCACAAACGTGCCAGTTTGAAAAGGCAAAGGTGTGTACAGCATCAGTGTTCAATCTTTGCGTAGGACTCACCGTGTCCCAACTTACGGAAAGAGCTCATGGGTAGTACCAAAGATAAGAGTCCATTTTGAACACACCATAAGAAAAGGTATTTGAAGCTGTTTGAAAAGAGCAGATGCTATCTATCTTAAAACATCTGATAGACACAGCCTAGGCAAACACAAATGCTTGAGCTCTTGCCACCAACTGACAGGCTGCATCTAAAGTCAATTGGGTAATTCAGTCATCTCTCAATCTCAGCTACTGACAAAAGGGTTGATGAGTTACCTTCATAAAAAGAGCTTTGTCCCATTCCAACTGCTACACAGACCACAGACACAGAGACACAAAGATACGATCAGCAGAGCAGAGTCAGGCCAGGCTCTGCAGAAAGACATTTGCTGCTCTGATTGGCAGCTACGGTTCCCAGCTTTTATCCAGAAGTCAAACCTACCCGTACACAAAGTGAACAAAATCAATTTCAAATAGTGAACCCTGTAGCACTACACAGTCATCTCCCTCTTTAGAAAAATGCTGCTCTTCACAAATGCCTTCTGCTCATTGAGATTTACGATACATTTGCATCCTCCATAAGAGCCCATAGCCAGTGGAGGCCATGTGAATGCACAGATTGTGTGCGAAACCACCAGAAAGAACCCTGGGCCAAGGTAATTTGTGTCCACAGCTGCCCTCTCACTCAGCTCCCTTCTACCAGTTCTTCAAAGCATCCCCCAAATTCTGTTAAACGCGGTCTCATTCCTATGCTGAGCATTTTCCAGTCAAAATACAATACAATTTGTTAGCATCAATTCTAAACTCAAGTAGGCTTTCTTCTCCACTGCTAAAGACAGACAATGCCTCTGTGGACCTCAAGTCCTGCAGGAACCACAGCAAAAGTTGCATCTACCAAAAGGGTATCCTTCCTCTGCCCTACGCTGCATGTCTCATTGGAGAATGGAGCAACTGAAAGGTTCATTCCCTCCAGCTAACAGCCTACTCTATACAGAACGCTCAACTGAAGATGTGCTGAGACTCACCTTTTTATTCAGCAGCATTTTCCCTTCAATGCTTACCCCAAAATCACTTTTTCCTTCCTTGAGGACTCGGGGTCATTTGGACCTTGGGAGAGGTGGAGGGTTATCTGCTATAGGAGGATTTGTGCACATACAGGGGCACAAATCTCAGGAATAATCTGGATAGTTTAGTAAACGAGTTTGTGCTTAGCCAAACATGCCCTGCAACCCCCACGCCTCTTAACCTATTTGTTAAATACAGTGTTTTCTGCTTCAGTTGTACCTCTGCTTTTTCCTCCAGATTAATCTCTCTTCTTTCACAGTATTTTCCCACTTCCATTCCTTCTGCTAAAATCAGCAGTATATCTTGTGGTAGCCCCTAATGCTAGGCATCAATAAAACATGACTGGCCTTCCAAGTCTTTCTGTTTTCCAGTCAAACACCTATTTGCTTTCTCCCCTTCAGTACTATTTTTCTCTAAGCACTGGCTCAGCTGGGGGACTTCTTCATCACTGCTGCCGGGCTGGCATCATTTAGATGGATGTTGTGGGACCAGTCACCCCCGAGAGCTGCCTTACTCCTCCATCATCTGAAGGTGCTCATCTATTACAAATATTTCCCTTCACATTTTCCTTCACTGCTTTAACAAAATATTAACAAGCCTATCAGATGCACTATATTTGCTACACATTTTTAGGTACTTCTGTTCCACACTTTTATTAGAAGCACTTGTATCCACTAAGGCCAGAAAGAATGACTGCCAATGGCCTTTTGTAGGTTAATCCACAAGAGATCAAGACAGTGCAAGACATTCTGTCTATTGAAATTACTCATTTCACAGTATAATAGTATGAATATTAACATTGTCCATTGAAAAAGCATGTTAATTAGGATGCTGGCAGTTTTCTGGACTGCTGCCACCGAAAGTAAGCACTCAGGGGTATGTGACTATTCAAGCTGATGTCCCAAATCACTTAATGACAGTGGCATGCTTAGTTCCACCACAAGAGCCAAATAATTAATGAGGGAAGAACCAACAGAGGGTTAATGTTTCTTATTTTTCCTCTACTAATTTCCGTTATTCCCCTTCCCAGAAAAACAGTATTTAACCAGACCACAAATAATTTGCATAGTGCACATGTGCTAGCTGCTGGGAGGTTTTTAAGCAAACAGAACAAACGCCTTATTAATAACTAAGAGCCAAGACATGCAGAAAGAATTTTGCACCACACTACCAAAAAACATAGTAGCTTATTCTTCTGATGGTTGCTTTAGATTGAATGCTATGCTCCTTTGATAACACTAGTTTGGGCAGCTGAGAAAATGGAGAAGGCAAGGTCCATGTATGTACAAAAAAGACATATACCCGAGAGGTTCTTATGGTTCACACACAATTTTCTTATGCAGGTAAAGCTTCCACAAGGTCAGGATCAGGCCTAGTCACTGCTACCTTACTAGCACACCTGTAATCTTTAAGATATGATATCCCCTCTTTCCAGTTTCTGTGTCTATTTTCATCCTATAGCATAAGTATGCAATCCTCAGTGAAGTCTGCTGATCTCAAGGTTAATCTTCATTTTCTGCTAGCAAAATGAAAGGTCACCTACGGGCCAGACATGAGTAAGGTTTCCCAGACACCCAGGTATTTACAGAGCTGATGAATCAGATGTCAGCAAGTGTCTTGCCACAGAGGAAGCAAGCAGGCATGTGGTTCTGGGTACTGCTGACCCCAAGACACCACCACCAGTTCCCTGAAATGCTTTGAGATTTGCAAACACATTTTTGTCCCACTATGGAATAAACCTCAGACCTTCTGGAAGTTTTTTCCAGAATGAGATTTGCATGAAAGGGCCTGATCTGAATGGAAAACCCATAGGCTTTGCCTGGCTGTGGTGTCTTCCCAAGGTTTGTAAAGGGTTGAGTCCTCCTCCTCTGAGCGATGGTAGTCAAAATGTATTCTCACAAACTGGTGTTTCTCAGCACAGCGGGACTGACAAAACTTGCACTATCACTCTCTTAAACATACTAAAAAATGCTAATTTTGGCTCTACATCCATCAGTCAATAGATTCAGTTTCTCTTGCAGGACCTTCAGCAAAGCTTTCTGGCCATGTTTACCAAAGCAGATACTTGAAAACATCTGCCAAGACACAAAGACTTCATTTTCAGCAGCTCTCAGCACCCTGACTCACAGTGTATGTCAGTAAAAGAAAGAGGTGTACCAGCACAGCTGAAGGTCAGGTCCTTTTCTGCTTCAATGTAAACTAAGGCATCTAGAATTAAAGCAGACTTTTGCTAGCATGGATGACCTAGGCCTCTGGTTTTGAGATCCCCAGCCTGACATACAGGGCTGCAGACAAGATTTTGAACGTGCATGTACACACACAGGCATGAAAGAGAGGTTCAAATATCAAGAATTTTGGGCTGTTGAAGACCATCAGCTGAAAACAGCTGCAGAAGCCTCTGATAATTCCCCAGGTTACTGAGCACTTTGCTGCTTAAATCTCTTCCTGGCCAGAGCTATTGCTTGTCACCCACCTAAAGCTAATCCTCTTTTTTTTCTGATTTTACCTCTATCTCCTCTTTACCTCCCCCTCACTCTAGTGCAAAGCACCTTTAATCTTAATTTCAGATGTACTTTTCATGAAGTTGCAGATGTGTTATCTGCAGCTGACAGTATCTGCCACCTATTTCTCCTTAAAGGACACTGCTTGACCTTGTAACGGCTTCCATGCCTGCAGCTTTAGAGGCTGAGCTTTTCTATTTGAATGGATCACAAGTAATCACTTCTCTGTATCCATTATTAGCAGTGAGCCAGCTACCCAGAGCTCCTGCTTCAGTTTTTTTTTCTCTCCAAATGCAGCCTTTTTCCCAGGCAGAGACATATTACAGCAATTCAGACACTGACAACTGTGTAAATCACACCCAGGCAAAAGTTATCGATGACCTCATTCCAGTAAAGTATGAGATGATTGGGCTGCCCCATGGTATTTTGATCATATGAGAACTCTGAAATTGAAAGTTGCAGGCTCCATTTTGCTTGGAAATCTAACAAAAGGCATTAACTGTGACAAAAGGCACTCTGAGTATTTCTCTTAAATTATCTCATTTCACACCAGCAGTAACAAATACTCATTTTCCTTTATTAATACACGCTCCTTGCCCATAACTGTTCTCATTTTTCTAATTTGAATTAAAATGCTTTCAAGTTATTGATCTCTTCTGCTAGAAACATTTTCTTCTGCTTTTTCTAGTTCTTGTACGCCACCTAATTTTAACGATATAAACACTGCATCCAACACAACCACCTTTCTTGCAGAGCTGTCTCCCAGGAGTCAACGTAATTAATCTCTCCTGTGCAATGCAAGTCACGTTCTGCAGCCCCAGCTCCTCCAATACTGCCAGCACGCTTAGGTCACTATTCTCACATCTTTTATTATATTATGTAATTAGGGTTTTTTTCCCCTCAAGTGCCTTCCCAAATAGGTTATGAATGGTCACCAATAAGGGAACCAAAAAACCCTAATGCTCAGAGTGTATATTGGATCTTTCAAGAGAATTTGCTCTTCCCCACCATTGGATTTCTCCCCACATCATCCCATCCACAGGCTCACAGAACGCAAGTCATAGTCCCTAGAATGAGAACAGGACTGAAGGCAGTAATTGGCAGAGGCCAAGGTGCACATTGACGTAGCTATGCCAGGAGTCACATCCCCTCAGCAGGCACATCCAGCTGTTGGGGGGTTCAGCCCACCCAAGCCTCTTCTCCCACTGTATTTAAATCTAACTGGTGAAACGTTGAGTCCTCACTAAACACAACCCCAGGCACTGTATCACATGTTTAGGGTTTCTTCTAGAAGAAAGGAGATAGATTTGGAGGAAGAAGGCTTGCCTTCATCAGATGGGCTAGCTCAAAATTGTGGTCCTACCACCAGCCCTTCAGCTAATCGACATCCTTTGCTCCTTTGCTACCTGACCTTGTTGGTACCACTCTGCATGCAAACCTGTATCTGCTGCAGAACAACACGGGAAAGGCAACAACTTTCCTTGGCTGTGCCAAGTCTGAGCTAATAGATAGAAAGAAACCCCAAACCAAAAAAAAAACAAAAACAAAACAAAACACAACCCCAAATCCCCAAGTCTGCCATAAAGGAGTAAAAGCCTGCAAGAGGGAGATGCAGGATGCAGCCCTGGCGCAGTGGTGTACTGCTTAACCTGGGCGAACAAACACACTGTACATGCTCTGCAGCAAAGCTAAATACAAATGATTCACAGAGCTCAAGTCAACCCAGGCCAAAGACACACACAGAGCTGGAGAGCACACACACAGAGCTGGAGAGCAAACCTCTCCCTGCCCCCAGTGCCCTTCCTCAAGCAGAAAGCTGTAACCTGAATCTCCCGGGCCCTGCACAATCTGGCGCGCCAGCAGCAACACATGTGTAAATCCATTACAGACCGAGGAGCTACATGGCAGCCAGCATCAAGGAACAACCCACTCAGTCTATGCAGGCTTTGAAAGGTTAGACAGCAACAGACCTCGAATCCAACTGTTCCTGTTGGGGTTGAGCCTCATGGGCAGCGCTGGGGGGCCATGCCCCAGACCACCACTGGCCAAGTGGCTCCCCTGTAGTACCCATTGCCCTCCTAAACCCCTGACCTTGTGCAGATGCTAAAGGCAGAGTACCCCAAACCACACCACAACTTCCATGACTCTTCTATCCCAACAGACGCTGTTCTTGATCAATTAAAAAGAAAAAAAGGAACACTGGAGGAGCTCTTTCGGTAGATGTTCAAGGGACCAGCTCGCTGCTCAGCTGCTACAGGATTTTAAGATGTTGAACATTTTCTATGTGACTGGGAGGATTCATCCACTGGATGCTTCCCCTCAGCACTAAGGATCAAGACTTCAATTTTCTGCACTTTGAGTGTTTTCATGACTACAGCAAACATTATTTTTGCAAAGTCCAAAAGTGCAATTTTACGTTGCATTTCAGAAGCCTTCTCCTCTAACATGAGATTTCCACTTTCTTTTGCAAACTAGCCCCCATGTTAGCCCTAGTGGCATTCAGATGCACAACTCACAATTCATCTGGAACAGGCTATTTACAGAAATTCTGCTGAATTGGCTGTCTTTCTACTAGTTATGTAGAGAAGAAAAGCTTTGGCTTCAATCCTGGACCTGCTGAATTAAAGTGCAAAAGAGAAAATCTCTGAAGCGCAGGAACGCGAAAGCATTTCCACTGCGTACCAGCAGTACTGCCCACTTTGGTTATAACTATAATTGCTCTAACAAAACAAGACACTAATGGCAAGTCCAGTGGTATTTGCAATTTTTCATAACCCCTGATCATGGTTTACATGTGAATTTCTACTTCTGTAAAACATGAAGATGTGTTTCCAGCCTTTCATGTTGTCCATAAGAGCTTTAAACTCTACAGAGGTTCTTTATGTAGCAGGAGCAGGGCGGTTGGTTGGAGACTTCCAAATTCTCAAGTTAAGTACTTAATTATGCATCATATTCCAAACAAATGGTTTTGCTCAGGGACAAACAGAACACCACAGAAAGTATTGGCATAAAGACTTAGCAACTGCAAGATGTGCCAGAGCAGAAACATCTCACCTTTTCAGAAGGGGATACAAAGCCAGAAAAAAAGAATGCAGTGGAAGATTAAAATTACTCCTTGTCTGCGTCTCAATGCTGCCAACAAGGGGCTGACCTCAGAGACCATGGCAGAAGAGGTGACAGTCTCTCCCAGCACATGCACTCCTCTCAGCACCAGCAGCATGTCGGAGCCCAGGGATGGTGGTGCCAGAGCCCAAGGTCAGCAGGTTTTGCTGTTGACTGCCACAAATGCCACCAGCTGCTTAGCACCTGGAAGACCACACCACAAATTGAAGGTTCAACGACTCATTACTCTTTGTAATGATTTTTGTTATACAGAAACAGTGAAGCATTAGGATTAAACCTATTAGGTCTGAACATGGATATACAGGTGTTGCAAAATGCAGGCAGAGACCTGAGCAATTAATGGAAAATAGGATTACTGCCCCATTTCAGTGTCTTGCTTTTCTTTCTGCTCCTTGGTGTGAAACAAACCACCCTAATTTACATCAGAGACAAGTGCAGTACCGCTCTCCACGGCCATGCCTCAGTCCTGGCTCTGTGGGGACAGATCTGTCATGTAGACTTTAAACAAAAATAGTTAAAAAAAAAATCGGCTTGAATTTGTTTCTTTGTCACTGAGGTTAATGTTCAATCCTTCCTCAGCAGCAGCCACCTATAAGTTTATTTTTTTTTTAAATGCAAATCAGCATTTCCACATGAGACGCTGACCCACCTGCAGGCACACAGCCCCGCCAGCACAGTGACCTGGATGTTAAACCCCCACCAGGAAAATCATGGATAAATGGACAAGGAGAAGGACAGGCCATCAAACAAGCTCCAAGCTTTTCTTTTCAATCCTCTGTCTGGCACACCAATCACTACTTACTATTACAACAGTGTTTCTGGAGGAAGAGTTCAGATGAGAACAGCAGCAGAGGCTCCCAAGCCATTCCACCCCATCATCTTGGGGCTTCCACCAGAAATCTTTGCAGACACCCCAGGGCTGCTTGCCCAGATGGAGGAACCACCTTGAAGTTCATATGCCAACAGTTATTTCAAGGAAAACACAATGACAACCTGGGAGAAACCAATCACAGATTTTACCTTATCAAGAGGCATCCAAAAGCTTTTTTTTTTTTTTTTAATGTAGCTGCTTTACAGTACCAGCCTGATCTCATTTGATCTAAATACTATGTAGACAAACCTGAAATACGTTTCTTCACATTCACCCTGTTAACAACTATTTCTTGAGGAAGCAGAAGAACAGTAACGAGCTAACACTATTGGTTTATTTGGAATTCAGTACTTACTGAAAAATACCTGCACTAGCTGGAAAAAAAGAAAAAAAATTAAAAATCACATCAGGCTAAGTCAAAATCCACTGAAATGTGATCAGAAGGGAGCATGGTGCATTGCCCATTCCCTGCAGCCAAGGTAAAGAGCCCTGTTGTGCTGATGGGTCTTGCCCAGATGAAGTACTTCTGCCTCTTGATCTTCAATGCCCATGGAGAGCTAACAAAGCCAGCACAGCTTCCAGACCATGCTTGTGGGCAGCTTTATAAAATCAACTACAGACAGCTAAAATCCAGTTCTGTCCTTTATGCAACTCCCTCCCCTACACAACTCTCTTTTTTAAAACACACTGGGCCAGATTATCTCTCTGTCCCTCTTTGCCTGTTCATGTCCAGGTCACTTAAATATCATTTGCTGTTAGGTTTGGTTCTACAGTGGATTAAAAAAATAATGACCTGCAGAAGGCTACTCATTTTGGAAATCTGCTGCCACAGATTGCAAACAACCCTATAAAACAGTAGATACCAGAGCAAAGCAGTATCCTTCCCATTCCTGGGTGCTCCTGCTGCCGACACTGAGATGACCCTTGGTGAAACCCCTCAACCACACAATCGATGTAACCCAACAACCCAGCAGGTTCCTACAGCCCCCGAGTTCAGCTGTCATACTGAGCAGAGACTCACACCAAGAGAAAGCCAACCAGCTCCAACCCAGCACCTGGATTTCTCATCATCTTGCAGACCTGCAGGCCACAGTTGAGTCTCCTGGATGCATCCGATTATTCACATCCTCTCTACGGGGAAAACTAAGGCAATGCTTGAAAAAGGAGTGTGTACCAACACTTCTTCAAGAGCACCACCCTGCTGCAGTGAAGAGCAAAATATCTTGGTGGGGAGAGGAGAGGGGAAGTTTGAGAATACAAGTATTCCCTGGGACATCAATGCATAGGTGTGTAGCTCAGCTCAGCCCAGAGTATATGGCTGCTGGCAGGGACCAGTGAACCCCAGGATGTAAGCACAGAGCACACAGACAGGGATGCTCCACGCCCACAGGCAATCACTGAGCCCCACATCCCCACCGGGACACAGAGAGAGGGATGGCTGTGGCACCTTGCCATGCTCCTGCTACCACATAGGACTCCCTGGGCTAGTCCACCACAGCTCATGCGGACGAAGGCTCAGGTTGCCCACATCCCTCACCAGCTGACTGCAGTGCTGTCTGAAGCCCTAATCAACCACCACCTCAGCCATCCATGCAGGGAGCTGTGAGACAGGGGCTGGGGGACGTGGGCAGCGTGACAGGGATGTGGGGACAGAGCTGGGTTCCTAGCCACACACTTCCCCAAGTACATTCAAACACAAGAATTTAGATACTGAAACATTAAAAAAAAAATTTAAAGACCTAAAAAAAAAAATACTCCAATCTGCCATTCTTATGTGTGGGGAGGAAAAAAACCCACAACATTTGGAAGCAGGCTGTGTTTGCTTGGCACTTTCCATCTTTAGGTAATTAGTGTAAAGGGCTTCCCAGGTAAACCTAAGAATAAACTGCAGATTTCAAGAGACAGACTTCTCGCTGCAGCGAATTTTCAAAGCGTAACCAGGAGAAGATGCAGAGCTCCAGCCAGCTCCCCACAGGCATTGCTTGCCTTCATGTCTTCAGAGTCAGCCGCAAGTCAAGCTGCACTAAAATTTGAAAAGATATAAAAAATGACAAGCAAGAAACGTCTCTGAAGACAAACACTCCAGCAACTCTGAATGCCTCGAATACAAAGCCTGCACCGATGTTCACAGGCTACTGCTCCCTCCATCCTCTTCTCTAAATCTTCCATAAAGTCTTCTCCACTTCTTAGCTGAGTGGCACCTTCAGAGCTGGGAGGAACAAAATACTTTCCAGCTCTGAAACCTACTTTTCAGTGCTGCTTTAGATTGTTTTGCTCAGCTGACCTACTAACAGCTCACTGCTGCTGTACTTCTCTCCTCTGGGAACCAGCCTCACCCTCAACCTCTTATTTTCAAAATGTTGGAGCAGTGGCGCTTAGCACACCACCTCCTTATAGATGGCTTTCCAATGCTGGTACCACCAAGCAGCTCCCAGGTCTGCCTCCAGACCATCCCAGCGTTATCCTGTTTCTGATTTTATGGGGAGTGGGTAGGACAGGGATGAGAAAGGAAAATAAAGAAGTTATTTAGCAAAGGTCACTGGAGAAATCCATAACCGCGGGGACTCAGCCCTATGTTTCTTGTACACTGCACCAGGCTCCAATTCACTAGACTAACCTGATACTCCCTAAACACTATAAAAAAAGTCAACAACAACAAAAATCAGTAGGTACCAGCCTCTACTTAGATCAAGATGCTCCTCAACTGCTTTTTATAATCCACCTGGAGCCTTACACCACCCACACCTCACCCACTAGCAGCAACCACACCCTTTATAACATACTACATGCTATTATAAGACATTACAGGTAGCAGAGCAATGAAAGCGTCAGCAGAACAGGAAGCTTCATCTCCTGAAAGGAAGAGTGATGCTTTCATGTGGAATAACCTTTGCCTGCATCCCCATCTCCCAGGCTGCTGAACAATGCAGACGGCAGCTGGAAGCTCAGGTACATCAGGCTCAAAGAGCCTGGCCAAAGTCAAGCGACACTGAGCAACCTCAAGAGCAATCACACAACCACAGATCAGCCTGACAATGCACGTGGACCAATTCCTCCTGGAGAGCTTGTAGACCACTAGGCAGCAAGTATTCTCATGTAAATGTGGTGCCTAGAGACATGGTTTAGTGGTGGAGTTGGCAGTGCTAGGTTAAGGGCTGGACCCAGTGATCTTACAGGTCCTTTCCAAGCTCAATAATTCTATGATTCTCAGAACTCTATTAAATACAGCCACGTGTGTCCACATCACCATCTTCCCTGACTGCTTTGCTACATCTCTGCTCCATAAAACAGGCCGCACACCCAGCAGCACTGGTCTAAAACTGTCTAACGTATGGATATCAAGGCTGTACCGCCAACCAGTGAATCAGTCCACTTGAAGTGTCCTTACAGAAGACCTGGAAAAGACAGATCTGAGTCCCCAGTCCAATGAGTCCTATGGGACAAAAGAAGATGGCACTGGAAATGCTGCTTGCTCATGACCTCTGCAAAGAAGATGTTTGCATGGAGTATTTTCTGATCTCCACAACTCAAGGAAAGGACTCTCTCTCCACCCCTATCCATGCCTAGCACCCACATGAACAGCACTGCAAGGCCCATCACCATGTCCCACATGCTCTGCTGCACACTGTTGACTTCAAAAGTAGGTTTTTTCCCCCTATGTCATTGCAGATATTTTTTTTTGCCTTGCAAAATTGTGCAGTATTTACAGAAGCAGAGCACCCAGCAACGCAAGGCAGAGTGGACAAACATTACTTCACAGGCACATCAGTCCGTTCCTGACCTTCACTTTGCCCCTTCCCACTGCAAACTCCAGGGGGGGGAGGGATGGGAATAGAGATTAAATGGGAGACAATACAGGAATATTTTTAATCACCTTTTATAACCTGTGTTCTATAGGATTGAAATGTAAAAAGCACCTTTCCCTTATATTATTCAGTAAGCAGCAAAGTTAATGTGACATATTGGTACGTAGGTGTGTGTGGGCTGGTTTCTTGGGGGGAGGGAGGGCTGAGGGTTCTCTCTCTGTGTTTCAGAGAAATGAAGCAGCACAAGATGTACCAGTTGCTCTGGTAACAAAGCTTTTTCTTTTTTTTTTTCCTCCTTTTTACTTTTTTTAAAGAATGAAACATCATTTTAAGCATTTTTCAGTTAAGACTTCTTTGCGTGCATGGCAAAAACAAGCCCCTGTTTCAGAAACACACACACACACAATACCCTCCATTTGAGTCAGCAAGGGAAGAACGTTCTCTTCTAGAAATATTTTAACATTGCAGGGAAGCTGATAAATTGAGGTTGCCCATTTCCCTTCTGATAAAGCCAGCGCGTGTTATCACATACCAATATGCCAGCCCAGCCCCTTCCCACCACCCAATTAGAGCTGATAAAAAGCCCAGCACCACCTGTGAGCCAGTGCCTATGGAGCAGTGGAGACCCCTGCCCCATTGAGCATCCTCACACAGCAGCACTGCCATCCTCTCTGCCAGCACAGGGAACCATCCCAGCGGAAACAATGGCTTAATATTTAATACTGTGCTTGTAATAAGGAAGGATTATAAAGCAGCTGGTAAGTCTCGTAAATCCATTCATGCTCGCACGGCCCTTACGTGACCTTGAAGATGCCAGGTGGCCGGTGCCTGTCCATGTGGGTCCGTATCTGGACAAGGATCTGAGCCATCCCAGCAGAAAGAAGAGCCCTGAGCGGGGTATATCAGCTCAGTGCTGGTTAACTGCTCTGTCCCTGTGGGGCAGATGCAAGGTGCTTCCCTGTCTCAGTCCTATGGAGCTGGCTCTTAGCCCAGACCAAGTCATGGGGAAAGCCAGAGAGCTACCCAAATCATAGGGTACCAAGCCCTCATGTGTTTGCCTCAGTATGCAGTGACCATCAGATTGTGACGAGGGATGTACACACACGAGCACATGGTTACACTCAGCCTGCCCTGCCACGCAGCAAAAGCAATCTCTGAAGAGGCTGAAAATGAAAGGAAGGACCCAAAGCCAAGGATACAATGCTAGAAGAACTGACCTAGCGCAAGTCACACCCAATCTCACATCACCACAGTTCATTTTATAAACAAGAAGACAGGAAACCAGAAATGCTTACAATGCACCTTCAAACGCAATAGCTGGCTGTCTAGGGTAGAGCTGTCTGTTCAGACTGCAAGACAATGGAGCTCTGGATTCCTTCGGAGGCCCATGAAAGAGCCCCAGGTGCCCTCAACACACTCAAGACCACCATACAACAGCCACCACTGCAGGATGTGTGTTTGGACGAGGGGTCATCAGCAGCATGACCTGGTATGCAAGCAGTGTGCATGGTTTACATGCATTCAGTCCAGGCTCTCAAGCAAGGCAGAGCAGTCAGTCAGTCACCAGCTATAAAAGCTGTGTATGTAAACTAAGATTAATTCTCTACAGCAACAATCCCCAGGAAATTAATTGTGTAGCATGGTAACTTCTTCCACACAGCTAAAAGCAACAGTGATTAATTATCCAACTATTGACCACCAGCCTTTTAGAAAAAGAGACAATAAACCAACTGATTATTAAAAACAATTAATGTCATTCTTGACTCTGGCTAATTATCTGAACTGCTAATAATGACCCAGGAACCTGCAGGGTCTCTGTTCTCATCAGGGCTGATGCAAAGGCCTTGATCAGTGGCAGCTGGACTAAGGCAGACCTCGGGCAGGCTAAACATGGCACAGACTACACATCAGTTGTTTTCTCATACCTCACCTCCAAAAAATGTAAAAGGAAGGAATAATAATTAAAAAAAACCACTTCCAAAAGCCTTTCTTCAGTGTATTCACCTGGTACCCCACGAGCCTGCAGCAGTGGGACACCCTGGGGCGCCACGACAAAGAATACCACTGTGCAGGGGAGCACACAAAGAGCACCCGGAAGGGCAGGACACGTGTTAGCCCTCCTCATTTGGCCCGCGCAAACTGCAGGACAGGTTTGTGCCTGGGATATTCTCAGGGGTTTGACTCTGGGACCAAAGGAACAGGTGAACTTGGATTTCAAATGCTTTATTCACTTTCTCTTATGCACACACCTTGACATCTTCATCTACAGGGTCAAACCCAGGGTTTGTCTCCAGGATTGGTCCTGAATTCTGGCAAATGCCATCTGGGTAATAAATAAACCCTGACAGAAGACCCTGGAATCAACTGCTTCATCCTTTTTCCCCCATGTACTGTATCCCAGACAGACAAAACACGGTGCAACAGAGTAATCATAAAAACCATGTCCTCTTCAAATTGCTGCCTAACTTGGGCTGGCAGGGGCAGGGACAGCCCGTGGCCAGGTAGCTGGTGGTACCCTGAGGTGGCTCCTGGGGTCAAGCCCTGCTCTGTTCCATCCAGTGACAATGGTGCAGGAGCTCCCTGGGGAGCCACAGCTCCGAGACCTGCAGCTCACAGACCCCACACACTCTAATTTAGAGCACTGAATAATGCTGCGTAATGGCTTAGCGATTATATGGCATTTACAAGCTAATTAAACAATCAATAGTTATTGTGCAGTTATGGAGTTAGCCCACAGTACTGTATCTTGTACCCTGTAAAATAAAGCCTTGCTAAAGCTGTAAATGGAGAGCTGCATCCCCAGGGCACTAAGCAAAGCAGCACTTGGCATTAATGACTGCTGTCCTCCTGGTATAGCTGGGAAGAAGCACGTGACTATGTAATCTCAACATCATTTATTTCCCTTTTCAGTGCTGTAAAACTGCACAAGATGAGAGAGGTTACCATTTGACATATTTACTAATTTTTTTCATTACTGCAAAGGCTTGCATCAAAACCCTGCTTTGGTGACTCTGGGCATGGGCCAGCGGTGTGAACACCTTTGGTGAAGAAAGTCTAAATTCACCAGGGAATAGCTTTGGTTTTTAACATATTCAGTGTACAGTAACAGACACTGCATGTCTTCCCCAGCTTTGTAACGATCTGTTGGAAACGTATTTCTGAATAACTCTGTGTCCCCTTTACTTTCAACCCACCTATTTATTGGTGCTAGACACACCAGCAGGTGTGACCCTCGTTTATCCAGGCAATCTAAGCATACACAGTATTTTAAGGACTTTTTGCTTGCGCTGTAATGCAAAGCAGAGATAAGCAGTAATAACAATGTTCTGGAACATAAAACTAGCATTTCCTCACATTTTAGATAATGCTCTAAAGGATCTTAGTGATTTTTGTATTTACAGTTTTGCTTTAAGCTGTCAGCTACCTGCTAAAAAGCAGTGAAGCCATGGTACAATTCCCCAAGCCTGACTCACTGCATTTCTGTTGGCTATTTCTTTGAACACCTTAAATAAAAAAAATAAAAAAAAAGAGAAAACCCAAGGACACAGAAATGCATTGCTGCAATAATGCCTGGCAGGAGCTAGCAAGCTCTGAGTCTTTCATCAAAAACAGTTTACAATCTGTAACATTAGATACAGGATTATTTGAAAATAAAGAAAAGCTTCCGATTCAATTAGAGAAACCACCACCAGTGTGGTCCCTCATTAAAAGAAAATTCAAGCTATTCACAAGAGATTGTTAAGCAGCGAACAAGGAATGTTATTTCTCTCTGCAATTACCCAAAGCAAAGAGCTTGTAGTTGAGGTTAGAGGAGAGCAAGCAGAGCAGGTCGCTGCTGAGGGCTCCTGCAGTGTTCAGGTGTCACTGGGATACAGCCAGAGCTGGGAAGCAGCACAATGATGTTGCAACCCGCAGCCCAAAGCAAAGAAAGGTCTTTACTTGAAATACAGAGATCAACGCAAACGAGTTACCTTTGCCTCTGGAGGACGACCCTCAGAGAACAAGGTTCTGATTTACACAAATGTGTACCACCTGAAAGGGACCTTCAAATCATGACCCAAAAAGTAGGATCAAATCAACTTGTGCAGCAAGCTCCATCCCAGTGCCCTTTGGAAGCTCTAAATGTGCACAGGACTTGGCGAATACACCTTTTGTTTTACAAGCAAGAAGAAGACATGCTTTGGCAGGGCCTCCCCAACTTCTCCAACGCAGCAGATCCACTCCTGGCAGAGACCACAAGAGTTTGACCTGCAAAGTCCAGGCTAGGAAGCCAGCACCAGAGCAGGCACCACAATGAATTACTCCTTCCTCATCTAAAAACACAAATAGACACACACAGCCTCAAAGAGATGACTGATGATGCCCCTTGGGTAGCACCAGCCCAGAGGACTGGAAAAACCCCAGCCCCACCTGAGCTGGGTTTGAAATGGCAGTGCAATAACCATCTAATTACAGAGGACACTGCTCCGAGGTATGGGCCACTTTGAAAGGCTGTTTTAGAAAGGAGCCAGAAGGTCTGTGTGTCTTGAAAGTTGATCCATTTGTTTTGCTGCAAGAGATAAATACAGCGGTGGTATCTGGAGGAACAGAATCACAGAGATCTTATTTCCACATTAGATTTTAGGGTGGGACACCATAAACAGTTATGTATGCTTTATATCAAAGTCTCCTTTCGTTTATAGAGCGGGTGCTACTCCAAGACTTCAGCTTAAGAGAGCTTTGAAGTCAGTCCTGACCTGAACTCATACCTCAGTACTTACTAATTTGGTTTGGACAGTAATGTTCTCCCCCCCCGTCACCATCCTGTCTGGCACCCGTACCAAATGAATCACATCAAGCACACTCTGATTACTCCAGCAAGTTAAAAACAGTGAAGAGGAGGAATTTTCTTCTTGTACAGCAGGAGAAAAAAGAGAACAGAGAAGTGCTCATCTCCCAGAAAGCCTACACTTGGATGTTTTTGGGTAGTTTTTCCCCACTTTGAGGTAACACACAGACACATCGAAAGAATCAAATATGGCAAGAGGAAACCCGATCAGCAGAGTCGTACAACCAGCAGTGCCAGCACCAGCCAGCTTATTTCCCTTTCTGCTCTCCACAAAAACATGACACTGTCAAAGACCGTTGAAGGCGCATAGTTTCCACTGATTGTTAGAAATACACACCAGTTAAAATTAGGTCACCCTCTACCATTATTTTAGCAGCTGAGAAGAAAAACAGTACAGAAGGGAGCTCCTGTGGCAAGAATGCACAGTGGAAAAACAACAAATACCAGAGAGGAAGGCTCTCTGGAATATAACCTTGATAAGAATAGTTTTGGTGTGGGTTTTTTTTCCTCTTTGTTTTTGGTTGTGTTTTTGTTTGGTTTTTTTTATACTTATCCCAGTTCAAAAATTCACACATTTAAAACCCCAGAAGTTCCACTCAGTTCACTTCAATCTCTCTATCCTCATACTGATGGGATTAGCCTACAGCAGATGAAGGACGGGGAAATAAGAATTCAGAACAAATATTTCCTGACATGTAGTTTTTTAACAACCCTTCTCCTCTTCCCTTCAGCAGGGGTAGCTCGCTGTCTTCTACCCATGACAGGCAAGAGCTGTGCCTTCCAAGCAACCGAGTAGCAGTACATGAATACATTCCTTTCTGGAGCCAAAAGCGAATATAGGCATGATAGGTAATGAGGATCTCTGTGTGCACACACACACGAGTACATGTATATACAGAATTTATGCTCACGAACACAGAAGTTTTTGCAGAATGGGGCCAAGCAGAGCTACTGTCTCCCAGCAAATCCAAAATACCTGGAAAATTCCTCATGCAAGCGTGCCAAGAAACATCTCTACACCATGTATTAAGAGCAGATAAACCTAGACTTCGGAATAATTCAATACCTCCCCAATCCCACAACAATCACCCACAAAAAAACCCCACCTCAAGCTAAAGAGGTGTTCGGGACAGGAATGTAATTTAGCAGAGGGTGATGTTAAATATCCTTGTCAAGAAGTTTATGGGTTTAAAATTCTGTTCTCATCTGGAGAGTTGCTTCCAGATGTTTACAGAAAATTAAAGCAAGTCTATTGACTGTCGTGTTTTCAATCCTGAAGCAGGTTCCTGCTGGTGGAAAGGGCAGCAGCCAGCCCACGTGCAGAGCACTAGACTGTAGCAAACTCATTTGGCAGCCTATTGCAGCCGTAAACTCAGCTCTTAGAAGAGATCAAGATTTATCTATTAAAGCGCAGACTTTTCACTCCCTCCTCATCATATAATCAATAAAAAGCAACTGGGGAAGATAGAAAAAAAAGGCATTTATTTTTTAGTGACAGTTTCAGAACTAATATAAATCACTTATTATAAGAGCTCTGTGTGCTACATGGTACTTGCACACAAGACCAAAAAGCCAGAGTTCTGCAAGGCTTCTTGTCAGGCCTGAAACAGGTCGAATCTAACCAAGCTGATGCACTGGGATGCTCCACGTCCAACGGCTGAGGCAAGCAGGATCACTTCAGGCAGAGCCCTTACCTTATAGACCTGCCCGTAGGTACCATTGCCAACAAGCTCCACTAGTTCAAAGATTCCTGCAGGATCCTAGGAGAAAAGGAAGAAAAAAATATATATTTAATAAGCCACACTTCCAAATTTCTGCAAAAATAATCATTTGAACAAGACAGGCTAATATCTCACTGCCAGGTGTTTTGAGTGTTTAAAGCTTTTCAGGCAGCCCTGGGATCAGCATTACAGTGACTATCAGCAGAACCACTGCACTGCTTGGTTGCAGCCCTGCCAAGCCCTCCCAGGGCAGACAGCTGCAGCACTGCTGGTGGCACAGTTCTGTCCAGCACTGCCCACCTCCAGCATCTGGGCTGGGAGGTACCATGCCAGTGTCCATGAGCAAGCACTGATCCGTTTGACTGTCATCTGCTTGAAATGTGAACACTCAATGTATGTTTTAAATGCAATAGCAATTATTTGCTATTAAAACTTCAGTTTTCTTATACATCAGCTTTGGAATAACACAAGCTAACTGGCACGACATCACTTCTGGACTCAAATTTTCCAGGTCTGTTCCTGAAGTCAGCAGCATTAGTGTTATATGCTTTAATATTATTTTTGGTTTGGTGCATCCTGGCCATTAACATTCCTGTTTGTCAACCGAGATTCAGCAGATTCAGGGCAGCACTACGTGAAGACACAATGATTTGGAAGGTTGCACCAAAGCAGCAAAACCTTCCTCCAAACCCCTCCATGCCCAGCTTGTGCCCAGCTAGAGGTAGGGCAGTTACACACCATTATACACGCGTGCAGAAGCCAGAGTGCACCCACCGGCACAGTTTAAAGACGACACAAGCAGAGAGCTATGAGGGAGGATAGGGAAATAATAAACCAATACAGCTATTTTCTCCTCTTGCGGGGTTCTCCCCTTCCAGAAACTTCATTTATACTCTTCTTGTCTTCTCCTCCTCCTCCCAAACTCATCACTCCTAGAAGCCAGCAGATGCAGAGGTAGCTCAGCACCCCAGGGATCTGGGTATCCCTGTGACCACCCATTCGCCTGTGAAATGGTCACCCCAGCACCCACAGTACCACTCATCCTCCTTGCTGGATTTTGTGTCACTTTGGGTATCAAACAACCCAGTGAGCAGAGGGCTGCCAGCTGCAATCCAAGAGGATGCAGACAGGTCGATTAACAGCTCTAAGAGGCAAAGCAGGATCAGCCAGGAGCACTCTTCAAGAGATGAGAGATGGACACCCACAACAGCGTTACAGGTACAGAGATTTCAGCCCACATCAGTTCAAGATCACTTCTGGATCCAAAAGTCAAACACTCGGTCTTTATGAGCAGCTGAGAAGTGAGGTTCAATATATTCCAAAAGTCAATTAATCCAAGTCTTGACATGACTGAGCTAGCTTTCCACCCAGCCCAGAACATGCGTTGCTGTGTACCTGCCAGGGATCGGCACAGCTCCACAGCAGGGTCACAGCAACCTATACATTCAGAAATGCCACATCCCTCTTCTGCCCATTTCTCTGCCATATGTACAGCTTCCTCAGGCTGCCATGTGGGAAACCCTGGGCAGCTCCAAGGGTGGAAGCCCCAGCTCAGTGTTTGGTGCATCCTGGCCATTGACATTCCAGTTTGTCAACTGAGATTCAGCAGATTCAGGGCAGCGCTATGTGAGGATCAGCAGCAAAGGGCAGGGAAGCTGCACTGGAGAGGGCTCAGAGAGCACAGAGGACATGTCTGCCCTGATGCAAATATACACCCAACTATCCTTCATCTGGACACTCGGATATTGCAGGTGAAGCTGCGGTGCAACAGGTTTCCTGCATGCAACACCTTGGCTTGGTGTGGACATCCCATGGCTTTACTGCCTTGGAACCAGGCAGAGAAATGCCACAAATGGATGGGAAAGGGAACTGGCGGTGCACCAGGTTTCCACAAACCAAGTGAGAAAGGAGGAGGGGAAACATGGCAGCAGCTGCTGTTTATTTTTTGAGTTTCTTTCCTAAGGGTTGTTCTTTGCAGTGCTGAAACAACTCCGAAAGAGGCTTTTCCAGCGCTACAAGTATATCTATTTTTGCATATTCACTAGGAGATTAAGAGAGAAGAAAGCTGCGCCTAGGGCAGACGATCAGGAGGTTTGGAGAAACATCCAGGGATGCAGCTGGCCATCTCTGATAAAAAGAATTGCTCTTCATAATGTGTTTTTCAAACTCTCTGCACCAACCCTCAAACCAAAGAGTATCTCCTCCTGCCACTCCAGGTCACTTTTAACTCCTGCAAATATCAGGTGTGGCTCCACCAGGTTTATCCAAGTCCATTCATCAATTGGTTGCAGACCCACCACCTGCCTCCGCTGCTGCCACCACCACACTTTGGCCAGGGGCAGCTTGTGCTCCAGGAGGGCTTTCCCCAGCTCCCACTCTGGCTGCCACCCGTTTCCTCTCTGCATTTTTCCAGAAGCATCGCTAAGGTAACTGGGCATCTCACAGTGCAGTGCAGGGTGACACTTCTCCCCTGACTGTTGGCACAAGCAATCATCAGCCATGGTGACACATCGGGAACGCCAGCAATGCACCAGCAGTGAGCAGAGGGGGCTGTTCGCTCCTCCTAGCCATGCTGCCCTCCCTGGCCCATGCAGCAGGCAGTCAGAAGGACAATGCTTCTGCCCAAGAACCACTATTGGTCCCAGGAGTAATGTGTTGTTAATGGCCCTTCCAGAAAACAGCAGAAGATGGGGTGGGCAAGGAGGGAAAGAAAATCCCTCCTTCCATTTCTGGACTGGCTCTTACATGGAGATGAGTTTTGCATCTTACCAGCTGCTGGGGAACAGGTTGTCCCTGGGACTGGGGAGGGGGCACATACTGCATCTTGCACCCTGCAAAACCCTGGCTAAGATATGTCAGGAGGGTACCAGAAAGCAGTGACAGCAGCTAAAGCAGGCTGGAGTGGGTGGTGAGGGAAGAAAGTATGGAGGCACGTTGCAAGAGGGGTTTTATATTAGCCAGGGGAAAAGAAATTCACCCTGCAGAGCCCCAACGAGGACCAATCCAGGCCAAGCAGGGAGTAATCTCAGACCAAATATAGCCTGTGCTGCAGATCAGGGCGCTCGCACCACGGCTCACAGCAGCGTGCTGGGTCGAACTTGGGTGGGGGTGGCCTCAAAGCTCATTACACACAACTGCTTCCAGCCTGGCGCCTACCACCTTCTGCTGATGCCACCTCCCCCCTTGAAGGGGAACACACAGTCAGTAAGGCATTAACTCTCCTGCTACAGCAGCCTCCTCTTCCCACATCCCAGACTGCCTTCACAAACACTACCATCTTTTTTTTTTTTAATTGAAAACATCTGGACTACATAACAAGCCCACAAATAAAAGGAAAAAAATTGATGTGATCTGTTAGTTTAGGAAAAGAAGGTGCACTGTTTAAAATGGGGACAAAAGAATGAGCATTTAAGACAAAACCACAAATAATTTTCAGCTCTACCTTAGCTTTGGGCAGAAAAGATTTTGTATGACTGTAGTAGCACCAGGGCTCCGTTGAGAGCTGTCGTACCAAAGTAACATCCCTCCTTCCTCCCCTACCAGCCTGTCTGAACTATGGAGGAGGGCAGAAAGGCAGGAGGGGGAAAGGGCAGAGCCAAAACCCAGTGCCCGACACCCATGCAAGGCAGGGCTGGTTTCAGCCCACATTAACCTTGCCCTGGGTCTGTAGGGACTGACAGCACCCACCACCTCACATGACAGCTCCACGAGGAGCGGGAAGGGCAGAGGCAGCCGCACAAGCCCAGGCAGGGGCTGCAGAGCTGCAGAGACACTGGCGGACATCTGCACATCACCCACTACCAGCTATTCCCATTTTAGACCTGCAGTGATGCAGAGCTCAACCACTTCCTGCTAAGGAAAGAAAGAGCTTATTTTTAGTTTTAAAAAGTAAGCTTTCTGGGGTGGCGCAGGCTCAGCACCCCGCTCCCAGAAGAGCCCAGCTGTAGCTTTCTCTATACAAAGATGCCACCGGTCTCGGTATGGCTGCTTGCCCACCAGGGCTCTCAAAGCCTGGTTGACAAAGACAAGTTACTCAGAATTTGTGCCAGAAGATACAGGAGCAAACTCAGGCATGGGGTTCTTCATAAAGCAATTAAACACTCAACAGGAGGATCTTTCAGATGCTCATGGGATGGGAAATGTTTTACATAGTGGCATCCATGGCAAGAGCTGCACAGACCTGGTAGTCCTCAGGGATGGGCTGGCACCCAAGCTTTCCCATGCTGGGATCTGACCCTCCTACCCCAGCTTCAGCCAGGACAGGCTTAAATTCAAGTGGGAAACTGTTACGCTCCTAACCCAACTCCCAGAAAAATCAGTGGTACTAAAGTCTTAGTGGCTAAAACCAGTCTGAGACACAGAACAAGGCAAGAGCATCATCTTTTCCAGTAATATTATGGAAATAAAAAAAGCCTAGTTTATTTCAATAAACAGTATATTTATAACTGCTGTATTATCAGAAAAAGGGCTTCTGTATGTGGATGATAAAGCAGGATGTATCCAAAGTTCAGCAACAAAACAGGCATTCCTTTTGAAGGACTTATCGGTGTGGAGCACATAGCAGTGGGGCTCACAGCAGGAGCACGCTCCTGGTTAAAACTGCTCAGCTCCACCTAACCCAGCCCTTGCAGAACCAAAGCTGAAAAATATTCTTGCTCACACCACGACATCTCAACGAGACCAAGGCACAAAAGAGCCAATATTTTGCTTGAGGAGACTGTTTAGAGAGTAATATACCCAGGGTTAAGTCAGCTAAGAGTTGAGAGCTGCCGGCGTGTGCTGGTGTTGGCTATGGTGGCCACTGAGTCTGCGGATTACTAGTTAGCTGTCCTTAAATATGGCCAGGCAGATGCTCACAAACAAAAGAAGCATTTGCATACAATCACTATATCAAATCTGCTTGTTTTCCTCAAAGAAGCTTCATTTTTCTTCCTTCTAGCCCACACAAAAGGTATGTAACAGAAAGTCACATGAGAAGACAGCAGAGAGATGCTTGAGAGGAACCAAAGGAAACACCAATTAAGCCACCATGGCTGTGGATGCACAGGAGGGGAAATGAGAGATCAGAGCCTCTATAATCATTGTGCACTTAGTCCCCCAATTCTGAGCAGCTAATGACAACTTCCAGCCAAAAATCACGGAGATAACCAGTCATTAAGCAAATGTTATAACCCTACAGAAGGAAAACACACTGCGTAACTGGAGGCTGCACACAGTTATGGGTCAGTAACAGAGAAGCATCCCCAGGCACTAGTTAGCTGAAGCAACTCCATGGCACTAAGAGAGGTTTTTTTCAGTCTCCACTGAAGCTTGTGTAACTAACATTTCCAAACATCAGGATTTTATGAGCCTCTGCCTTACAGCTCCGTAATAAAGCGGTCTCAACAGGAGATCCCATTAAACTGATCAGGTAACCACCCTCAAGAACCAAAGTAGGCTTACAAGGCTGTTTAGTCACAGCCCTCAATACCAGGCCAGTGAGCTTTGCCTGTGAGCAGGTGCCCCTGCTTAGAACAGTCCTGGCAGTCACAAGGAGAGATTTTGGCACTGGGAAGCACCAAAGGGTCATTCCCCCCTAGCAGCTGGCTCTTGTAAATTAACGACAATGCTACTGCATGCAGAAGGCTTGTGTGTACAGGACAGCTGTAACCCCAACTCAGCATCATGCAGCTCAGCACGACAGCAGTGGGCAGCACTCTATACAAATAGTTGTCTTGACACTTAGTTTATGTTCACAACTGCCTGGAGAAAGTGGAGTCTTCTAACCTCACCAGGCTTCAACCAGTGTGTTCAAACACCATTAATTCAGCATATAAGAAAGGCTTCATGATGAATGAAAGAGAGCAGAAAAGCACACCAGCAATTCTATTAGATATGTAAAATTGTCCCTGGGGTATTGCATTTCTGATTAAGTAAAACACCTCTGTGAAGAACAAATATAAAGATCAAGCCTTAAGTTCACATACTACATACTAGCCCAGATTTTCTTTCCCACGGCCAAACGACTAAGCTGGACTATGCTCTGTGAAGTCATCCTTCATGTTAGCAAAGTCAGAAGCTCTGTAGACAGCCAAGCACACCTCCCAAACACCAGGACAGAAGCAAACTCAAGCTCTAAGAAACTGACTGCTGTTCCTTCTGAATACACATTAACTCACGGATTTTGCCACAATTTTTACACCAGTTTCTACAGCAGGAATTGAAGCACTTGTATGATTTGACAAAACAAGGTACAGATTTGGGGAAGCTACCCCAAATGGCCTGGAATTTGGAGAAAAATGCAGGGATTTTAAGAGTACTTGAAGTCACAGTTGCTTTTTAGTAATCAACAAGTTAACTAGAAGTGCCTTGGAGATGAAGACAAGAGCCTTGTGAGTAACTCCTGGCACAAGACAGCAAAGGATTGCTAATATAGCTGTAGACAACAGCAAGGAAAGCAGGAAGGCAAAGGCCAAGGCAACAAAATATTGATCAAGTTACTGGGAACTTCCAGAAAAAGACGTTAGGGACACTCCCTTTTTGGGAGGACATTACCTTCAAACACTGCCTTCCCATCACACAGCCCAAGATACAGCCCTAAGCCTCTCCATCAATTAAAGCAGTGCAAAAAAACCTCACAGGCTACATAGGTGTGGGGTTCTTTTTGAGATTTTTTTACCTTGGTCATAAGCCAAATAATGAAGCAGAACCATGCTGGACTACTGGATGCTATTCAGCCCTCACAGAGATTGCTGAATCTCATATCTTCTCCTCCTAGCTTTGGTACCTTTCCCCTCATTCGCCCACCCATCCAGAGACTCACAAGACAAGCTATCATCAATGCCATCTACCACTGCACCTCCTGCCTACTCAAGCAATACAAGCTGCTCTACTTGGAAGAGTAATAAGGAACTCACCAAAGGTTTTGTTTTCATTTTGAAAATGCAGTTTGTCCTCCCTTACCCCCAAACACTCAGTTCTGTGTCTTAAATGAAGATGTTAGTCAAGATACAACACTCCTATATAGCGTAAGAAAAACTGTTGTCAAGGCTAAGTTATTAACAGGAGAAAAATTTCTCCACTTGACAGCTGAGAGAAGCCTGTTTACAAATCTATTTGAACCATTCCTCTTCAGCATCTCACAAGGAGCCGTTCCTCCAGCCCCTCCTGAGAGCCACTTCTGTGCTCAGCCCATTTCTTCTTCCTAAACCATATATCAGCCCTCCCAGGTCTCCAACACTCCTCTCCCTAGCTCCTTGCTGCAGCAAAACTCCAGCTAGCACACATGCATCTTCTTTCTTCCCAAACATTAAGACCTGCCAATAGTTGGCAACAGCAAAATTAAATAAGAACTAATCACCACATTGGGCTTTTCAGTCAATAAAGCTGGATTACTTCTTCAACTATCATCTGTTCGATTTAAGATGTAAGTGTGAACTTGTAGTCACCAGCCAGCAAAGGGATAGTCAAGACCACTACTGAAGGAAGAAAATGAAAAACTGCCCCATACACATATGCAGTCCAGTCTGGTCCTGCTGAGGCCAAGCCAATGAAGCTACAACATACAGAGTAGCACTTGCATGTGCAAAATTAGAGTTGTGCTGACCTGGTTTCTCCTTCCTACCATGTCAAGAGATAAGCACCATTCTGTACACTCTCCACAAATACGAAACATGGGCGCTCCAAGCCAGCAAAGAATGTGTACGGCCCTGGAAACAGATTTCCCAAAGTAAGATAATGCATTTATATTAGTGCAGACAGTGGGTCCCACAGCCCCAGAGGTAACAGTGATCCCAGCAGGGGACAACAGTAACTACACTGACCTTTCTCCCAACAGGGCACACAGGAGCAGCTCAGTCTAACGAAATGCATCCACAAGCTACACACGTTTACCAAAACAAGAAGAGTCCAAGCCTTCTCTCCATTCCTTCAAAAGCCTGATCTAAGCCTCACCAGCAACAGGGTGACTCCATCTCATACTGATGTTACTCAAACAAGAGACAATGATTTTTAACTTGAAGCTAACAAAGATCAACATCTGGCCTCCATGAGTCTCACCAGAGTAAGAAGATGCTATCTGAGATATTCAATATTCCTTAAGACAACTTATTCTACTTATTCTTCATTTGAAGTTGGACTCCCTCCAAATCAAACAATATTATCTCATTTTTAAAGCTCTACAGCACATCCCATAGATCCCCAGGAAGGTCTCTACAAATTGTTTGCAGTTGTATGATAATCACTACTTCCAGTTCACAGAAGATTGTTCATCTGGAAGAGTTAAAATTCAATCAGTCCAGAAGCACCAGCAAAAGCACTACTGCTAAGTGAACCCTGAGGTTTTCAACTCCGTGTTAGATGAATGCAGCCCCAATACAATCAGCCACTTCAACATATGCTTAATTCAAGCACACAGCTTCAGCGGGACAATATATAAAAGGCTTGGCTAAGCTCAGTGTCTCCAAAAAGCTACAGTGCCAATTATAAATCATATCTATAGTCCCCAGAAGATCTAAAGTCACTACTAGTATTGTGCCACACTCCTTCGGATGCAGACATCAATTAGGGCACAGCAGCTGGACAATCCCCTCACTGAAAGTCACTTATCTGCAGTTTCAAACCAGTAAGATATTATTCCTAAATGTTTAATCTCAACCCTCTGAGAAACAGAGTTTCACCTTGGCCAGCAAATGTTTGCACCGAGCTGAAATTGTTTCCTACTAGTAAATGCTGTCAAAGGTTTACAGGCTGTCAGAGGAGCTGGTTTAATTACTTACCAAAGCAGCTGTTTCGGGAACTAGAGACTCTTAACATACCACTCCCAGAGGCACACTCTGAAAGGCAACGTTGCTGCCAAGCTCACACCAAAAGCAGAGAGCCCTCTCTTGAACGCAGGCAAAAATTCAGCCTCCAACAACAGGTCATATTTGTGGCTTGGTCTGTGGATGTGTGTACGGGTGACACCTCAGAAGCCATTTCGCACCTTTGCAAGTCACTGCAGACTGGACACCCCAGCTTCTGCTGCCCTCACAGGAGACTGCTAAGGCCAGCCATCTGGGATTGCCTTTGTTAAGAAAAGACAGCCTTGCTCCTTCCTTGTAGTGAGAGTTATGACCAGAGGAATGCCTTAAAATGGGAGAATGGCTTACTTCCAGGTGCGTTTAGGAGGAAAAAAAAAAGCAAAGCAATCTTAAAATCCTTTACTTTTTAATGCTAGGATGGTTTTGCACTTCATATGTCTGTTTTTAAGTCATGGTTGAGGACATGGGCTGAGCTGATGAGGGGGAAACTGACAGGGATGAAACACTTGTGTCATTGTGGCACCAACAGCCTACCGACCATACTCCCTCGTAGCAGGCATCTGCGCCACAACCAACATACACTCTGGGAATGTATGCATGCGTAGCAAGGAGCCTCAGAGAGACTTAAAGCCAAGGGAGAGCTGAGAAGGCAACTGCACCAGAGCTGTGACCCTTCATGTCCACCCGACAGCCAGCAGACGAGCATTACAGCCAAAGAAACCCCACCTGGGAGGGTTTGGTCTTGTGGAGCTGCTGGGAACCCTTCATGCCATCTGGACATAATAGGACCAGGAGTTACACATTGGTCTTAAAAGAAATAATGTGAATGGAGAGCCTTGCCCATCAGAAATCATTACATCACAGTTTAAAGTGGTTGTCATTACTTTTTAGTAACTTGTTGAAAACAAAAGTCCCTCTATACGTGTCTGGAGAAACACCACCTCCCTACTAGATTCACTCAAGTTTCTCATATAAGTTCAGTTTTCACAGATCATCTGGAGATGGGATTTATCTGCTGGCTTTTCAAAGAGTTTACTCACGGCCTGTAGTTTTCCATCAGCTCCCTACTGTTGGTTCTGCAAGGCCTGGTTACCAGGAGAGGGTCAGATAACCCTCCATTAGTAACAGTTTCAAAAAAAAGGAGGAGCAAATCACATTGAAGTATTAAGCAGAACTTGCCAACAGACTGTAAAAACCACAACTATACTCAACAAGCTCCCAAAACTGCATATAAACACACTTTTCATAGGATGATCTTGGCAAAGTAGCAAAATAAGTTTAAAGAATATCACCAATGCAGAATATAGGCTGGGGACAGAATGGCTGGAGAGTAGTCAAGTGGAAAGAGACTTGGGAATGATGGTGGACAGGAAACTCAACATGAGCCAGCAGTGTGGCCAAGAGGGCCAATGGTATCCTGGCCTGCATCAGGAATGGTGTGGTCTTGACAAACACTCACTTAAACAGAGAGGAAACAAGGCCCCACAGCAAAAGGCAAGCTCCTGCCCGACACATGCCAAAAACATGGCCTGAAAGTCAGGGACAATCCACAGTTGTTGAAATTATTTGCAATATTTTTTTGCCAGGTCGTAAAGTATTTTCCATAGCAAAACTTCTGTATTTCTTAGTGGCTTCTTAAATTGTGAAACACTCTTGTAAATTCAGGGAGACGCTTTTTATTTCAAATCTCAGTGCCCAAATTTGCTAAACCTGGGGCAAGGGCAAGGATTATTTAGTTTAGTTCACTTGATATATGCATTATAATAGCACTTCAGCCAAGACAAAGTAGAGAGACCTTTGTCACAAAAGCATCCTACAATGATGCACTGGTTTTGCTTTGCAGGTCACCATGGTGCCCCATAAATTCAACCACCACCTTTTGCTTTATGGGATCAGTTGAGCTCCCTGACAAATCACAGCCCCATGACACCTCTCTGCCAGCTCTGGTCCCTGGAGCCATCCGTGACACTATCTGGCCACTGCCTAGCAAAGCACTCTTTGCTCAAACACCTATTTTATTTATTAGCTCCCACAAACAGGCTGAAAACATTAACAATACACAGCAGCAAAGTAAGCTCTTTAAGACCCACAGGTACCAGCCTGCTGAAGACCAGTACAAAATGGGAAAACAATGCAGGCAGAGAAGTACATAACATCCAGGACTTTCAACAGAGAAAACCCACTCAGCAGCAGACAAAGCCCTCCTGCAGGCACAAGGTGCCCCAGGGGCCCAGCATCCAACAGCTGCCAATCTCACCCCTACCCATGGTCCTTTCCCATGCTCAGGTGTGGAGGAAGCTCTTCAGGTCCACATTCTCCAACCCAAAAAAAGACAACCAACCAACCCCAGGCAGGATTTGGCCCACAGTCATAAGTGGTGAGATTAATCATGTGAGTGTAGGGATGGGAAAAGGGGATGGGAAACATTCGTAACTGCTGCTAAATTAATTGCTGTTATTGTTATTTGATTTGCTAAGCCCTCCAGGGCTAGATTTTATTTTAGTAAACTACAAACATATCAACTTAAAATAAATGGGCTCGATTTATTTATTTCTGATATATCTGCTCCTCTTTAAGCTTGGCAAGTCACTGCATTCTTTCCATTCTGAGAAAGAAAACGAAGAGGGCTTTTGTTTCATTATTATTTTAAAGGAATCTTTACAAAGCTTTGCAAGTTTAAATCACAGCAAATGTATGCTGTGAAGAAGGACAAGTGCAAGGCTAAAGCTGGTTTCCACACGCCACAGACGCTGATTGTGTTGGGAGCCCACCAAGAGAGTTTCCACACACAGTACAAGCAAATCAGATCTATTCACCAATATTTTACACATCCACAGAGTGGAAAGATACCTTATCACACAGCGAAGCTCAATGAGCAAACACAACAAGGGCCATCCCAGTGCAAGATAGCATGTCCCAGCCGCGCTTCTTGCAGAAAAGTCCCGTCAATGAAGGATTAGTTTGATCTTCTCTAGCCAGACTTCACTATTCCTGAATCCTCTGGAAGCTGGGTCAGCATCCTTCCCACCTCCTAATCCCCCCACTTCAGCTTTAGCAATGCAGCAATGCCTCTGCCAGCACACTAAAAAGAAAAGCCCTCACATATATTATCCTCAAGAAAATTAATCTTGTGTTGTAAAGAATATTAAGTGGATTACATCTACAGCCTCCAAGAGAAAAAATGCTGCTTTCCATGTATCTTGTGCTATTATTCACCTCTATTAGTTTTTCTACCAGCATAACATTACTCAAGACAATTTCCCGTTATTCAGTGAAGAGATCAACCAGCTCGACAGACCAAACAAAAAGAGCAAGAGTGGGACCTCTCAGTGGCGACAAGGAAGGTCAAACCACTGTGGCACTGCTGCTGCACAAGACAACATTCAAGATGAAGGACAAAACCAGCTTCACTTTTTGGGGGGGTGATCTCATGGTGAGATCACCCTTGAACATCAGTGTCTCCTTGTACAGGTAACAGAATAGCATAGATCCTTTAAAAGAAAATTGATTAACATCACTTCAAATGTGCCATTAAAGTAGATACAGCAAGCATGGTGAGAGGGACATTTCTGACCCTTGGGGAATCACAAGGGAGGAACACCAATAAAAACTTCAAGTGCCATATCTCACGCCCAGAAGAAAGCCCTAACCTCCAGCTGAAGGAAAACAATACCTCCCGAGGGTGCTCCCCACCACACAGGGGAGCAGTGGCTCCCCATCCATGGGCACAGCATCCTTCCTAAACACCCTCACCAGCACTGGAAGCCCAGCTTTCTGTTCCCTGCATTTCAGGTAACCTTTCAAACCAACACAAAGTGCCACCAGCTGATTTACTAGAGTTTTACACTTTCTTTGCAGAGGTGTTAATGATTCTAAAAAAGCACAAGACTTAGATAAGCAGCTTTAATACCATTTAAATTCTTACCATCAGGAGAAGCTGAGAGAGCCTGCAAGGGCCAGACTCTCAGAAGGCGGCAGATCCATTGAAGCTGCTGCTCCTGTGAGAGGAGTGTAAATTACTCAGCAACGAATAAGCAAGATCAAAGGCACTCCAAAAGGATGCAACCCACTGACAGTCATGCAAACTCAGCTCAAGCTTTTCTGAATATTTTAAACTCATCTTCCCGCTTGCGAAAAGCCAAAAGGAGCATTTTGATAATGCTGCACAATGTAAGAAAGGAAAGGAAAAGAAATCTTAGGACATGTGCTTCTTTCTAGGCATGATATATGACAAAGAACTGAGCCCAGTCTTGACACATGGAGAGATTCATACTTTCAATTTACATCTTGCTGGTCTGCATAGGGAAGAGGAACACAACTGCTCAGTTGTAACTCCCAGGGCTCCATCCTCTCTTTTATAGTTCTTGGAATAATTTGAATTCTACACAATAAATGTCAGAGTTGATAAGAAAAGCCTTATCAGATGAAGTAACTTACAGCTTCCCACATGGGCAAGACAAAGAGCTCACATCTACAGAAGCAGATAAGCATGCTCGTAACCAGAAATCAAGTCCACAAAACAGTTTCAGCAACGCCACACTGTCTCAGAAAGTAACATAGAACAAACACTGCCAGGCCACCCTAAATCCTCAGAGAGGCATCTGCAGCACTCAGCAGACAGCATCACCTCATCCCACCTAGCAGACACGGCTGGCCCATCACAGCCTCTCCCAGCCAGACAGGAGGGCAGCTGCAGCAGCTTTATTGCAAGCAACTGCAATGCATGCTCAGCTGAGCTCTGGTCCACCTTACAGCTCCAGGCTACAGCAGGGCAGACAAATTACTACAAGACCAAGATGCCCTTGTCATCCTTTCCTTCTCTGAAAACCTGACATATTGGAAAGGAGTATTTCATTATGTTGAGAAACCACTTTAGCTACCAGTGTTTCCCCAGACAGCAAGTGCTCTGACACCAGGACAGAGTTTTCGGTCCAGGTGACACCAGGTACCGTGCTATATTTCACATCATAAGAAAATTCAGAATTCTGCAAATGCACCCATCAAGAACCCAAACATTCAAGCGTAAGGTTAGCTCTATTATCTCCAGCATCTATACAGGTGCCCAAACTAACTCCAGCAGCACATCTCGCTATTGTCCAGAGATCCAGATTGTTCATTAATACTGGAACTCCTGTCTGGCCGCTGGCAGCATGGTCGTACCTTTCACTTCCCACATCACTGACTCTGAAACAGTGATGCAGGATGTGATCCCCACCACTGAGTCCTTCCAAGAATTCTAACCTGTTGGGTATTATTCCCAATCTGATTTCCTTTCTGAAAATCAAAACCTGCAAGTTATTTCCCTTCCCTTGTGCCTCAAAGCTCACTCTCTGTCGTCAAGTATAGAAGAAAAGCATTTATTCAAAAGAATTTGCTCATCAAGTCTTGCAGGCACCAAAAACATTATCTAATCTTAGGAGAGTACAGCTTCATGACTACAGCACACTATGAGAGGCCAGAGGTTCTGACTTCTACTCCCAAATCTGCCAGGGCTACATTGACTATAAGTGAATCTAGAGAAGATGCTTGACCCCTCCTCACCTTGATTTCCCCTGCTATGAGACTATCCTAGTATTCCTTTCCCCACAGGGAATTTTATCTATAAACTCCTCATTAGCATCTGAAAAGAGTTATGCATCTCTGGATGTGTATGTAAAGTGATGTATGAAAGAGTGGAGAAGCAGCAATGGCCCTGGAGCCTGGAGACATACACTCTCCAGCATACTCAGGCAAACTGAACTGCATTGCACTCTACATCTGTGCTTAGAAAGAAATTTTAATTCTTTTTATCTACAAGGAAGAAAGAAAACAATTTATTTCTTCTTGAGAAAGCTCTGAGAAGACATGGAATTCTGGGTAAATATAAGTTAAGGAAATCTTCTACTAGAGTAGCCAGAGACCCCACCACCTCTAGTTAGTCACCTGCAGAAGCACCAGAGGCACCATGCCACAAAAAAGAATAATCTCCCCTTTCCCACCCTTGCTCTGGATGCCATTGAGTGGCACAACTGGACTGATCAGGAGAAAAGGTAGAAGTCTACTCTCGCTGTACTACAAAAGCTGGGTGTGGAGGTGGGGAAATACAGACCCAGCATAGATGCTCCCAGAGATAAGACCAGAGCCCAGCTCATGGGGCCTCGCTTACAGCACAGCTCCTGCTCTGCTTTGCCCTAACAATGCAGCTTTTGGCAGGGAGCACTCCAAGAACTTCTGGTAGGGTGCAGAAAGAGCTTTTTCAGGCGTTGAACGGAAACTTCCAGTGGGAAAACAACAGAGTATCAACAAGCAAGGCAATATTTCAGCTCTCCTGGTGAGGATGGAAAGTTACCCCATCTGCATCTGTTCTGATCTTCCCCAGTTGCCTCAGCTGATCTTGTAGGTAGATCATATCAACCACACCAGGGCCAGCAACAGCCACTGCACCAGTACAGCAAGACCTTTGCTCCTAAAATGGGTTCACAAACCTCCTGCTTCTTCATGAGCGGCAAAATACAGTAAAAGACAGAAGGTATGTCCACTCTGGTCTAGCTACATGGTACAGAAAAATCTCAGAGAAGCAGCTGGGCCAAGAATTAGAAGAAAAAAGGAAAAAAAAAAGGAGCTGAAAATGTCCTATTGTTTCATAATTAATGGAGAAGAGAGGAGGTTTTAAGGACTCATTGAGAAACAGAGGGGGAGCATTAGAAAGCACACTTCAGTATTCCATGATCACAAGGTGAGCTGCTTGCATAACACTGACAAAGAACAGAAACACTGATATCACAAGGCAGTTATGAAACTTGTGGATTAAATGCTGAATAACAATAACATAGTAATTAAGTCTAATAAATGGTTTTTTTTTCTTTAACTGCAAAGTAGATGCTGCAACCTGTAAATGGGGCATGACTGTCTGATGAGGTCCACACATGACAGGTGCCCTCTGCTCCCACCATTCACAGCACCAGCAATCCATTCCATCTCAAAGCCTCACTGCCAGTCACATCATTTCTTCAGACCTGCGCCAGGGGAGGCTTCAAGACCACACCAAAGGAGAGGCGGGAACCTGTGAGGAGCATGAGAATGAGGGAATAAACCTGAACAACTGCACTTTGCACGTTAACTGCTAAACCCTGAACAAGCTTCTCAGCCATCCTCCCTGACGGCTTCTGACACAAGCACGTGCTCTTGTGAATTGCTCCAGTGTGACCAGGACACATGGTCTCCCCTACAAGACACATAATATAGAGCAGCAAAATGTCATGAAAATCAAGGGCAAACGAACAGAGAAGACGTTCCCTCCCCCTACCACCACTTCTATTTTTAGGCAGCCAGATTAGCTTGGAGCAGTTTTACTAGTTTCTGATAATGAGCAGGGTTCTCACATCTTCTCTCGAGGACGCTTCCTCTGTGCAGGCACTTTGCTTTACACCAGCAGCACAGAAGAGGTCACGTCAACTGGCGAAAGCAAAACCACAACTTATTGTGAAAGGGACTTGAGAAAGCAACTCCAGCATTGAACTCAGGCCCCCACCTCCTTGTCAACCACACTGCTCTGTTTTTTGGGGGTACAGTCTGTGCACTTACAAGGCATCCTTCCCTTTGAACCAAAGATAAAGCCTTTCCCTATTCAGAAGTGCAACGCTTTTATCCCATCTGCTTCTCAACAGGATGTGAGCTGGTACACTCTGGAAGTACATGGCTCCTTGTAAAAGACATCAGGCGTTCCCAGGCCTGAACACAAGTAAGGTGTGATGGAGTGGCAGCCCAGCCATGATTCAGCCTGTGGTGCTCTACCCCAACTCCACTCATGGCAAAGAAACTATGGTTCTCTTGCAGCACCCTGAGGTCTAAGGGCCAGTCTGAAGATCACCCCAGGAGGAGGTGGCACCCGGGATCCAGCTGTTCATGAAAACCAATAGCATTTGTCTGCTCTACCAAAGAGCAAAAGCCCTCCTCACTGTGGGTCCCCTCTTTTGTTGAAGCAAGAAAGGCATGATGGGAGCTCCCAAAAGCTGTCACAGCAGCAGAACTGTTACAGTAACAGTAGGAACTTGATAAAGAAGAGGATGATAATTACCAAAGCAGCAAGACAAAACAAAGATGTGTAGAAGATTTGGGTCCCAATGCACTGCTGGTTTCTTTTCAGGAAGAGAGGTTACTCCGTTCCTCACAGAGATCTATTCCTAAAGTACTATACATCAATTCTCTGCATTGCCACCACTTGTACACTCCATGTCCTCTGGTTGCTTCAGAATTTACTTGACAGCACCATTTGGGTGCAAAGCTTTCCATCTTCAGATGTACCCTTTGTTATCTCTTCAAGCCTCAACCTTCCTCCACAGCTCTTCACCCTCACCCTACCATCTCCTTGAGGACTACACTGGTGCTGCCTAAGGCAGCAGCATCTGGTAGTCCAGTCTAGACTGCAAACAGGCAAAGTCCAGAGTGCAAAATACACCTTGAAGCAGGTTGCAGAAGTGAGGGGCAGTGGAGGTAGACAGCTTCTCACATGGAAGAGGGAAGTGTGGCAGAAGCAGCATGGGGATCTATGGCTGCTGTGGTGTATCACACAGGGAAAGTGGCAAGGCCTCACGTATTTATTGTCTTTTTTTCTTCTGAATTTTCAATAAGCTACTCGGAGTCTTCTATTTGTCATTTAGATTATGACCTTTTAGGGAGGTCTTTTTTTCCATGCTTCTCTACAATTACGAGATCTAGGAAAAAAATACTCCCCTCAAGATAACTTCTGGTGACAGGACTTCACAGGATTTCATGACCACAGACAAAATCATCGGGCTTTTGACATGCTAGAATGCCTTTCTCGTGAGCAAGGTGCCCTTCTGCCTTACCCTCCTCTTGCCCTTCTGAAAGGGGCAGAGAAAAGCGTGTCTGGGACATCACTCCCCAGGCTGAGCCCAGGAGCGAGTCCACCTATCGCTTCTTGGCAAGTTCCTGCCTCTGGTCACAAGCACCTCCGCATCAGGCTCTCACTTTCTTCTGTGGATTGCAAAACCTTATTTACTAAGGAAAAGCACTAGTTTCATTCAAGGAAGCATTTAAGACAGCTGGTAGATGATTAACAAGCAAGTGCTCAAGCCAATCACTTCAAGAGCACCACAGGTTCCTTATAACCATAGAAAAGTTCTCATCCTGCACCCATTCGGCAGACATCAGAAGCAAGAAGTCCATGAAGAGATTGTGCCTGGCAAAGTCCCCAGTGCAAGGAGATGACATGGTCACAGACTGTTAGCTCTTCGCCTCCTTCTCCCCCACTCTCCAGGCCTCAAATTGCAGGTTTCCAGCCTAGGGCTGCCCATCAGTGCCACCCCAGGGACCTTCCCATGCAGAATCTAGCTCCTGTCTTCCTGCCCTCCCATCAGCCAAGCTGCTCCCAAGATCTCCCTCCCTGTCCTAAGCTCATGCCAGGCAGTCTTTGCAAAGGTGGTCAAGGTTTTCCATGCCTGCCTGCAGCACAACTCAGCAGCTACCCACATGGGTACTTGCCCTCCATCCAGCTGAGTCATCTGGCAGAAAGGAAAGCTATCATGGTCCCCACCCTCAGGCAACATCACATCAACACAGAAGGCTGGGAAGGAGAGGTACGAAGTGTGTTGTGTCATTCTTTCAAACCAAGGCTAAAGAAGTACCATTTCTGCTCAGGGCCTTTACCTTTTCACGCTAGAGTCTCCCAGAGCCAAGTAAAGGTGCTTCAGTGCTCTTAAGTATCAGCTATTTTTAGGCAACAATATCCTGAACACCCTTCTTCATCCTGACTTTTATAACACACAATGAAGAAGTTACCAGGATTTGGCACTTTCTCCTTAACAAGACATCATTAACAAGTGACTCATATTATATTGCAGCATGAGTCATCTTGGCAGAGGTCACCATCATAAGCGACAACTAGTCTTCAATTATTTCCTTCAGGTTGAATTAAAGGTATATTTTTATGCTAATTTTACATCTGCTCCATCCTATCTTCCCACCCTCTGTCTATGGAGCAACCTGGGATTTCACCTCACAGCCCAAACAACCTCTGGGAGACCTTTTCCACAACAGTATAGTTACAGGTTGTCAGAAAACGTGGGCATTTCAGTGGGAAGTCTTCTGGATGGTTTTCAGCTATGGCATCTACTACCTGAAGCAGCTCTCCAACCCTCCTTCCAGTGCTGCTCCAGAGGGACAACCAGCTGCTGACCCTGCCACCTTCCTGCCTCTGTTCATACTTTATCATGACCATTTTCCAAGAATCCGGAGCCTGCCCACTGCTCTAATACAACCACCCTCAGGCTGCCACAACACACCATTGCCTCCAAGAGCAGGGGCAAAGCCTAACAAGCAAAATCACTTTGAACTACACCCTGTGGCACACAAATATTGAAGAAACTATCACATGAGCAGGGCAGGTAGAAAAGGAGTCATTTTCGCTATTTTCCATTTCCTAGCCAAGCAGCCCCACATTTCAACAGGACTTCGGCCTCTCATTTCACTCACTTCATACACAGTGTACCCAACACAGCTCCCCAACCAGCGAACCAGGAGAAGACAGCATCCCTGGCAGAGCAGGGCACAGTCACTGCAGAGTATCTGGCTCGGGGAACACAGTTTTGCCCCTTAAAAAACACGATCATTACCAGTCCGGTCACTAGAGGAGCACTCTGTGTTTATATTTATAGCAGCCAAACACAATCACACCGGCTGCAAGGTTCACTTTGGAAAGCATTTGTAAACTGCTCTCACTACTGGAATCCCATTTAGCCATTACAGCCTCTTTAGCCATAGTAACACACTGATCTCCACAGAATAGCAATAGGAAGGGCAGAGTCATCACGCTGTTTACTGAAGCTAATCAATACATAAAGGCTCAACATTTATTGCACTAAAGATAGTCTGCATAACCAGAAAATGCATTTAAAGACCTTTTCATTTTGTTGCCTTTGCCTCTGGTTTTGCTAAAAGAACAGTCTCCTTGCACACCCATCTTTCCTCCCAATACAGTGGCACTGGCAGACACACAACAGAAGACCCTCCACTAACATGTACGGTGAGTATTCATTGGGAGGATACAACACAAAACCCACAAGTTCAAGGGCAGTGCCCTCTTCTTTCCAGCCAGGCTTCACATGCAATAACAGGTCTACGGCTAATTTAGCATCTCCCATGTAAGTGAGTAGCTTGGAAAATCCTGACCTGTGTTTTGAACAAGGTCTATGTGCCAGGTACAAGGACATATATAGTACCATTTATAGAAACACTAACCCAGCATGTTGTCCTACCCCACTCAAGAGGGAACAGTTAGATCTACACTTACGTTTATCCATACAGTATATATATTATTTTTACCTATAGACATATAAAAGAAATTTGTAAATGCCCTTACAAAGCATATAGCATATCTGACTTGCTGTGTTTTGGGGGTGATCACCTGCAAAACCAAGATACCACCTGGGCATTAAGACTAGGGAGCCACAACTGGGGAGATCCTACAAACTGCACCATCAAACCTTGTTCTCTGGTTTCATCTCAGTTCATGCTTTGGGGAGAAGCACAGTAGGCAATAACCAGCAGGCTTAGCGCTCCTGGAGCACAAATATTAGAAGGACCACCAGCTACCAGGTACATGCAGTTGTTTTGGTGACTGTACCAGACATATGGCCCACAGAGTAATACAGCTAAGAAAAATGGCAGTGAGGTAGGGAGGAGATCTGCACCTTTGCTTTTGCCAGTTTATCTCAAAATCATACTAAGCTTTCATGCTTGTGTATGAAAAAGAAAGGAAGTGGCAAATACATTCCGATTTACCACGAGATTTCTATTGTTGCCTGGACATCAAACAGCACCCAATTAGCCCTGCAAGGATCTGACCCACAAATTATGAAAATAAATGCCTCTGAAGCTTTGATCTCTTGTACTTCTGTAGCATGCTACAGCGGTTATTAGACACATTTTATTAGATTCAAGCTGTGCGATCTCTTCCTTGGCAAAGGCTCTACCAACTCCAACGTATCCTAAAGTCTCCATCCAGCAGATTAAGGGCATGGTCCCAAACAGTCAGTTCTGTCACACACTGAACACATGACTCAGCTGGCAGTAGGCTTTTTCCTGCTGCATTTCAAAATTAGGAGAAAAGAGAATTTTTAAAATGAAGGGCGGCGAAGTGTCAGCCACCTAAATTAAATTTTTGATTCTTGCTAGTTTATAAAGGAACATACATCCTAGGCAACATCCCCGGCTACAAAAACTGTTGCTTTCAGAACAATGTATTTCCTTTTGCACCCTGAAATGCCATTGCTGGAAGAAGCAAGCAAAAACTGTAACAAAAGGTTTCATGCACTCTGAAGCTGAAAACCACACATGCACTCACATTAACAGAAACACATCCCCCCATCCTCACTGTAGCAACAGCCCTTAAAACCAAGAGGATGTTAAACTTGCAATGCTAAGGCTTTACTCAGAAGAGCAACTCACTCTTCACAGCCTGCTGCACAAACTCAGCAACTACTGCACTTGCCAGAGGCCACAGTTGTTTTCAGCCTGAATGTGTATGTAGGAAGGACAGGACTGTGTCAACTGCTCAGGTCTCACTTACTGGCAAGAGGGTGGTGGTGCTTGCATGAAGCCATTAACATCTAACAGGGTTTCTGTAGCAGAGAAGAGCTGCTTATCTACAGCAGCGCAAAGTGCATGCCTTCTGCTGCACTCGGGGTAACTCGGCAGCTGAGCATGGTCCTGACACACGGTTTGCTCACCTACCACGGAAAGAGAAAACATTGACTCTGAGCTACACAGGATGCATCTGGATACTCCAGGGCTGCCCCATCTGATTGCAATCCTCCATCACTTACTACCAACACACAACTTTGAACTTCTGGCAAGCACTGCAGAAAATTCACATGGAAAAGCAACATTCTTGATCAAAGGGGAGGAAGGTTTCCTGATTTGCCATTACAAAATAAAATCAGGCATGTAAAGAGATGGAACTGAGTTCTGACTAAACTTCTTATCAGTGTTTTCCAACCTTGGTAGCTTTTCTTCTCCTCCTTTCAGTAATGAGCCACTGCAGGAGCACCCAGGGCTGTACGTGCTGAGCATCCTCATCCCTCTGCAGGAAGGGAATGCTCTCCCCTCACAAGGCTCATCTTGAAACCACCATGGAGGGAGAATGCAGAGATGGGGAGTCTGTTTTCCAAGGACTTCGGTTCCTTAGACAATCCTTCCTTAGAAATCATAAGCAATTTACATGGAGGACATCAAATCTCACTTACATAAACTGTTTTCCTGAGCCCAAAGCAGACAGCTCATTGGTTTCAATGTGCAGCCATGGTGCAAAGTGACAAAAGTGGATAGAAGGACAGGAAAGGGGGAAGGGAATCAAAGCTATCGGTTTTAGAAGTGAGAAATACAACCCCTCATTTACTGGAACTATCCATGACTTAAGCTAGTGGTTTTTGACCTGCAGCCTGCCTTAAGGGCTGTGTGAAATGTAACAAAGAGGATGCCTAAGCACCAGCAATCGGAAACCTCAGGTGATGGAGCCTCTACACTTTCCACAGGCAAGCAGGGCACCTGAGAAGCAACATCCAGGGATGAAACCACCACCAGTGAGAAGGAAGAGCCAGCCGAAGCCCCTGGGAGCCGACTCCCCGCACAGCTCTGCTGCGGGTCTGTGTTTCACTCCGCAGTGCTCCTGGTCTGTTCTGCAGCTGGCAGCAAGGGGAAAACGGCATGTATGCTCCCTGGGTACCCCTGGGCAAGAAGCTGCCTTCAGGAGGTAGGTACTGAACCCTCAACACCATCCTCCCCACCCAAGACAACAGCTTTTACCGATGCTGCTCCTCCACACCATGCACTCTTTTGCCTGTTGGTAGCTTTTTACTAGAGGAAGCATGTAAAATCTAACAGGATTCTCCCCATTTATATTTGAGGCATGAAGAAATGAGACAGGGATCAATACTCTGTCCTTGGTCTGCAGGTCAGAGGCAGAGAACTCCTGCTAATGTCTATAATCACCCTTGTAAAGTGAGGGGGGAGCATTAGGAGTCAGGCAAGGGTTTGCAGAGAGCAGCTCAGAGCCTGAGCCCAGGAGGCGATAGCAGTTTTCATGACCTGGCCTCATATGAATGATGACTTTCAAGGACACCTCTTCCTTAGCTGGGTGATTCATTTGTGGAGGTTCACATACAGATCAAATGGAATCGTCTGCCCCCTCAGCCCATACAACTGTACCACTACATCTACTAGAACATGGAAGGCAAAAAAACACCTTCATGTAGCAAGGACAAAAGCCTCCTCAACCCACTCCTTCTTGCACGGACTGAAAAATCAGACACTTTATTTTAAATATGCACACCAATCAAATATTCTTTGTTACTTCAAATTTCTGTTCAATAAAATGCTGGTGCTCAAACTTCAACCTGCTCAAGCCCATGTTTTGATATAAATTCACTCCAAATTATCCATTTGTATGACTGACCAGCACAGAAACAGTAGCAAGAACAGGGAGATTCTCCGTGCCTTTAAAAACACCATACACTTTCGTGTCGTGGAAGATGTCCAAAGGTGATGAACAGTAACCACAGCACTAGTGCTGAAGAACACATGGAGAACTGCAGAACAGCAGCACAACTCCAAACAGTGGGAAAAAAAATGTCAACAATGGCAAAAGATTAGACAGAAGGCAGTCCTATTTCTGTTGCAACTTTTCATGAGCATACACACAACAATATGCATGCATTGAAGATAAATGTTTGCACTGCTATCAGCGTTCCTGGTTCAAGGAATGGAAACGAGATGCAGAAAAAAAGGCATAGAGTTGGACACTGTCATCCCTTTGCAATGATTCAGAGACCAGTATTGTGCTGCCAGGGTTTTATGGTTAAAAAAAGGCTCAAAAATATACAAAGTAAATGGACACATCCATGCTCCATAACTTACCCACGCACTGCACCACTCTGGAAGAAGACAGATGAAAATCTCTCATGGAAGACTCCAGAGAGTGTCTATCCTGAGTAACTGCAGCTATATAAATTTATTTGTTGAAGATATGTTCCAAATTTTGCATGGCAGCATATCATGTAAAACACAGCACAATTAAATTAGCTTTTCATGTCTTTTTTTAATCTCCAGAAGTCATCTCTAGTCAAATGTGTTCCTCTTTCTATTTAGGAAGAAGGTGACCTTTGCAAAAGCTGCCCAAATTCTGTTGAGATGCAGAGTTTTTTAAAAGGTGCTGGAAGAAGAAACCTAACATAATGTTGCCAGAATAATGCTCCTGAGTGCTGGCTTGCAGCATTTATCCCCCATTAGAACTTCACCTAAATCTTTAATGATGCTGAAATATGCCATAAACTGACTAAGTTCTGGAAATAAGATAACGCCAGCATGTTTGTTTGGGGTTTTGTGTTCTTTTAATACCAGAGCTTTTATCTTCATTGACAATGATCAACTAATACAAACAAATGGCCACTGAAACTTCACTTCTATACAAAGCAAAGCTAGAGGAAGAGTAGTGACATTTTTGGGTTTCATCCAATTCCTCCCAGCAACAGCTTATACCCACCAGCTCCTTAATTTTGTGCTGTCTTCTCTCCAAGCCTGAGCATTAAAGGCCAGGCGTTTCCAACACAATTAATGATTTTAAGATCCTGTTTCCAGAGAGTGCACACTCAGCACTTTGCTAAAGTAAATAACAAAAGCTTGGGGTTTGTTAATGAGTTCAAAACAAAAGCAACATCCAGGTACATGAAGAAAACAACTACTCCTCCCCCAAAAAGGCTCTTTTTCAATTCCCAGGCTTGCGCCAAGCGGCACAACCCAGGTGAGCCTTGCAAGTCCCCAAGCTCCAGCTGGGACCCCAGCCCAGGGCGAGCCCCTCGCCAAGCAGACACAGAGCAGCTGGGAGCCGAGAGGTTTGCTTGCCCCAAGCCAGCCCCACCCCGGGGGGTTATCAGCTTCCTGAGAAAGGTTTTCCTCCCAGAGAGCTTTTATCACCTCCCACACACCTTGCAAAGCACCCCAAGTGCACCCAGCTGTGGCAGCTACTGCAGAAGAGCCCACTGCCAGTACACCAGCCAGAGGCACATCCCTGCAGATGGATGCAGCAGAGGAAGAGCTATTGACCTGAATATTTTAGAAGGATCAAGGCCACTGCCTTCAGCAAAAGATGACAGGCTTTTGCATTTGCTGAGACAAAAAAAAATAAAAAATGGTGGGGGGTGGGAACCAAAACCCAGGCTGATCTTTCTGCTTGATCTCCTATTGGGATCAGCTGTGCCTCTACCACCAGAGAGCATGGCCCACTGCATCCCTCCTCATGCCCATTCTCCTTTTATCGAAAATATCTGCCTCTCAAATGTGCCTGTCAACAGCCTGTGTGAATCCCCATGTTAATCATTATTCTGCTAATGGCACTGCCAGGTCATTCGGCTATTAAACATGCTGAGTGGACTAGCAAAAATATCTCCCAGCCCGTACAAAAGAACATCATAATATAGTTTATCTTATCCCCTTGTCAGTATAATATGCAGCACTACCTGTTCAATGGCCTCATCATTTTAAATTACACTTTTCTGCAACATTAACAATACTCATTACCAGCAGCACCACCAGAATATCTCTATTTTAAGAATCCCTCTTATGTCGAAGGCTTCACCCTGCCCTTCCATACACACTCAGCCCTCTGCACCAACAGAGGGACACTTGGGTACCATGGCAATGAGCACGGTGCACAATGATGGACAGAAACATGCCGCAAAGAAGGCAGGAGCGAGCCCGAAGTGTGCTTACTCGATGCACCAGGCTGTGCATTTTAATCAGAATTCAGTGCTTTGTTCCTGGCCCAGCCACCAGCACGTCAAGCAGATGCACTGCTGCGGTGGAGCTCGACTGCGTGGCCAAGATAAACTCTACTGTGGCAAAAAGAGAAGCATCTGCTACCTCCTCTGTCACCTTTCAGCCCAGCTCTACAAATCCTACCCTGCAAGCTAGCGGGCAGAGGCAAGCTGAAATTAATGACAGTGTGCACGGTTCTGCTTGTGCTGCAAATCCACCTCCCACCCTTGCTGGTACAAGTAGGGCAGCCAAAGCAAAAGACGGGGCGAAGCAGCAGGCAAAGGTCCACCTTTTTATATGCATTTGTTTGTTCATAAAACCCAGCCTCCTGGAACATTTCAGTGACTCAAACTTGGAGATAAGCGGCCCAAGCGTTTCCTTTCCCCACTGCTGAGAACAAATCATCTCCTTTGCCAGGTTTTGAGTCACTACCTGCTCCCAGCATTTCACACAGCCATCCCTCACCCCTTCAAATGTGTAGGCACAAGAGCAATGTCTCCTCCATCCAGACTCATCTACAAACCCGAGGCAATGTGACACTTCTTTTCTAATAAATGTAATTTTGCAAGGCTTGGGGAATTACTCCTCCCTGCCATGTTTTGTGCTCAGGCAGCAAATTTACTATTGATTTCTGATTCAGATCCTGTGGAATGATTCACACTTCTTGCCCTATCTGCTGGATTTATGACCTTTAACAATTATTCTAAGTGCTAAAAGAGCTTAGTTTTTAGAAGATCTATTCCTTGGCAAATTAAGCTCCTATTCTTGTCTCACTCACAAACCAACACATCTTTCATCGTTTACAGGAAGGCGCCACAGCAAGTTTCACCCTGAGAAGGGGCAGAGGCCCAAGCAGCAGGAGCAGTTCCAGGGGCGATGTGGCTTTGCACCCTCACATCACCATCGGTCGGGGCTTCAGATCCCCTCGTCTCCGGTTACCCTGAAACCCCAGCCCCACTCTGCTCGCAGACCAGGAGCTGCTGACAGGTCTCAGGGGGAGGGAATATACATTTCCTCCTAAAGCAAAAACAAACCCCTGACTGTATCTGGTGTGTACTGCTGTTAAAAGGCACAAACACAGAAACCCAAGCACACGTGGATATGGTGTTAAAAAGAAATAGCGCCTCAGTTCAAATAAACTTTCCAACACAGATGTAAAAAATATATATAATGATAACAATAATAATAATATCTGATTTTCAGAGGTTGAGTATGAAGGAGAGCTCTTGCCCCTTTTCCCCAAGATAATGCTGCTTTCCTGGATTAACTCCACCAGCTTCAGCAACCTCTCTCCCAAGGCACCTTCCACCTATGAGTGGAACAAGAGCTGCGGGTTTGTTTTTAAGCTTGAAGTCCCCCCTTCAAAACTCTTCTATGCTGTGTATTGCTGAGCCATCATTTACACTATTAATCAACCAGAAACTCACCAGGAAGAAAGTAGGGCAAATGAATAAAGATAGACTTTTTTTTTATGCGCTGAAGCAAATAATATTTATAAAAATACACTCGTGAAGGCCTTAGCAGATTCTCCTTAATTTTATTCATTTATCTATGCCAGCAGGTTGAGAGATGCAGCCTTGTGGCTGCCTCTCAAATAAACACTGCTTCTCTAAATGCCTCCCCATGCCGGATAACAGCTGGCTTTTCTTACAACCAAAAGGATGAAGAAAGGGGGAAAAACTTACAGGAAAAATAGATCTTGGGGGGGGACATGAGGCCACAGCCCACGCAAAGGCTGACACGTTTGACGGGCGCAGCATTTCAAGGGTACACGATGAGCTGTATTTTCGGGTGGAGGGAGGAGACAGAGGCAAGGGGCACAGCGGGAGACGGATAGAAAGGATGCGGGGTGCGCGCTGGTGTGGGCAGCAGCATCCCCGAGATGCCTGGCTCCAGGACCCCGTCTCTGCGTCCGCGAACCCGAGCTGCTCTGCGTGTGTGCACACACCTGTGCGTGCGCCCGGGCACGGCTGCGCATACGGCTCCGTGCGGGCACACGTGTGCATGCGGACACACACACGGGCGTACACACGGCTACGGGCACGCACAGGCACACACACACGCGTTTGCAGCTCCGTATTTATAGGTGTGCAGCAGTACACACAGCCTCGCACACGCACACACATACAGCCCCGCACGGAAGCACACGCATACATACAGGTACAGCCCCGGGCATGCACACACAGAGCCCCGCATGCACACATACGTACAGCCCCCATACACACGTAGCCCTGCACACACACACACCGCCCCGCACACGCACAGGTACACACACCACCCCGCAAACAAACACACACACATAGCCCCGCATGCACACACGCACACGACACATACAGCCCCAGACACGCACACACGACACATACAGCCCTAGACACGCACACACGACACATACAGCCCTAGACACGCACACGCAGCCCCGCACACACACACAAACACACACACACAGAGCCCCCCAGTTCCCCGCAGGGGGGGGATGGAGGGATGGATGGAGAGACGGGGGGATGGATGGGGGGATGGGGAGGACACTCCCGCCCCAGCCCCCCTCCGCGCCTCACCCGCAGCGCCGAAAGGTCGATCTCGTCCAGGCTCCGCGCCGGGGAGTCGCTCGCCATGTTTCCGCCGCCACCGAGCGGGCAGCGGCGGCCGCTGCGGAGCCGGCGTTACCGAACGCGTCTCCTCATGCGGGGCGCCAGGAAGCAGAAGCCGCCGCCAGCGCTGTCCGTCCGGCCGCAGCGCGCCTAGGGCTGGCGGCGGGCCGCCGGCACGCAGGGGTGGCCGCGGGCTGCGCCGGGATGGCGGCGGCGGCGCCGCATCGCATCGCCGCCTCCCCGGCCGCGCGCGCCGCGGCGCTGTCTGTCACGGCGCGGGAGGGGGCGGTGCCGGGCCCCGCCGACAGGGGGCGGGAGCACCGCGGGCAGAGCGCAGCGCAGCGCCCCGCCCGCAGCCCCCGCCGCGGGGACCGGCCCTTTGCTCGCACGCACCGCGTCCCGGGGTGCGGGTTGGTCCCTCCCGCCACCTCCTTGGGCGCAGGGTGGGGTCTCTATCCCCGGTACGTCCCAGGGTGCGGGTTTGGTTCCCTGTCCTCTACATCGCGGGATGCGGGGTTGGTCCCCTGTCCGCCACATCCCGGCGTGTGGAGTTGGTGCCCTGTCCACACGCACCGCATCGCTGTGTGCAGGATCAGGTCTCTATCCCTGCACACCGCATCCCGGGTTGTAGGATTGGTCCCCTGCCCCCTCCCGGCACCTCCTGGGGAGCAGGATCGGTCTCCTGACCTCGTACTTCACCTCCCGAGGTGCAGGATCTGTCCCCTGCCTGCCACCTCCTGGACTGCAGGATCGGTTCCTTGCCCCTGTCCACCACCTCCCGGGGTGCAGGTTTGTTCCCCTATCCCCATATACTGTCGCCCCACGTGCAGGATCGGCCCCCTGCCCCCATACACTGCCGTGCAGGTGGGCTCCACCAGCCGCTGCTGCTTCCTAGCGGCATCAGGACCCTCCAGTCAGGTGCTCTGATTACGACAAAGGTGTTGCATCCCGAGAATGACACCTGTGAAAGCCACCATGCATGTCCTGCAGGCTTCCAGCCCTGCCACAATTCATCACAAAGCCCCCCAAATGGGTTTATTTAGCATGTAGACCCCATGATAAATAGTGGACAGATAAATCTAGCTGGATGACCTTCATTCCTACCCCAATGCCAGCGCACTTGTGCTTGTCATAACTGGTGGCAAAAATTGCCAGATTTCAGGTGCTGAATCCAAATCTGCCAGGCTGGAGTGCTGGGAAGCGCTAGGGCCTGGTCTTGCTTGCAGCAAAAGGAGCAGCCATCAGGATACTCAGGTTGAGAAATGGCCCTTCTCCAGCTGAATCCAGATGTCAGGCCTGGGTTTGTAACCTCCTCCCTCTGCACTCAGGAGCCATCCTAGTGTTAGTGACTCCCGTGATGTTCCTGAGTAAGAATAGAGAGACTTACGCTATCTTTGGAATTGGCCGAACCCCCTCCAAAGCCAGCAATAGCTAGGTAGATTCAGCTTTTTACTGTTTTCCCTATTTTCCTTTTCCGGATGTGATTTCTGCCAAACCAGGTGCCATATATAAATATATATGTATAAAAAAATCTGTTGCCTCTGAGAGAACCGTATGGAGGCTGTACTTGCAACATCAACTTGTGTCATGAGCTTACAATATGCAGATCTGGGAAGCGGAAACCCTACACGAGTCAATTGGCAGCCAGATGGGATTTTCTTATACTTTCTGGTTGGAGATGCAATTAAAAAAAAATAATAAATCGTATTACAAACAGTCATGCAGGCGTGGGGAGGCTTTGTGCTGCAGCTGGTGCCAGAGGTACAAAATCTCTGTACTAGGCTGGGAGGGACAGATGGACAAAAGGACAGAAGGAGCTGCCAAAACCTCTCCAGGAGCAACAGGATCCACCAAGGTGGCTTCAGAAGTCAAGGCCACCAATGCTTCTGCCCTCTGCTCACTGGATATTCCACAGCACAGGCACTGCATCAGTGGTTTATTAGCATTATTAGTCCAGACCGTAGCAGGGCTGGTAGGGTCTAGGGATGAGAGAACCAGCACTGGTGTTTCGGCTTGGAGGGTTGAGAGGATACAGCAAAATGTGATTTTTGTTTTTGTAATGAACTGCTGAAGTGGCAGGTAGTGGCAATCGCCTGCTGTGGGTGAGGCGTGCAGCGCTGCTCAGCGCCCACAGCGACAGCAGCCTGCCTGGATTTATCCTCCTTTTCCAAGCCACAAATCGTCACTCCTCGATAGCTTGTGTAGTCATTAATCTTCAAAATTTGATCAAAATGCTGAACTCAATAAAATAAACACCAGGGACTGTCTCATTGCCTCTGAGAAGCCTCCTGAATCATTAGTGGTGCTGGGGGTTTGTTTTTTAAACCAGATGTTGTCTGTGTCTGTTCAAACCTAGGTATTGCAGTGTTTTGCTCATAGTTGCAAAGCTGGAAGCAAAACTGCCTGGAAACTAGTAACAAACCAATGCGAGACTTCCTCCTGCTGTCATTGTTCTCAGGGAGAGAAGGGAAGAACAAACAGGATGAGAGAGGATGCTGGCTTGCTCTAATGCATTTTCCATCTAAGAATACAGGGGATTATTTGTGAAACACATAAGGATTTTTAAAAAAATTAATATAAGCCAAATCCTGCAAATAAATGGATCGCCCTGATCCTCAGCATGAATGTGAAATACCAAGCTAAACTGTGATTTAATTACAGTCTATCTGTTATCTATAAGGATGGTAAAAACGTAAAGGATCATTCTATATCACTGACATAAGAAATGCATAAAGTCATAGTGGGAGATGAATGGAAAATCCCGGTGAGGGCTGCTGTTTCCAGGCTGCCAGGAGAGGGGGAAAGCAGCAGTCTCAGCAGGGAGACACGTGTACAGTGACTGCCCGAGATGCTAGGGCTGCTGGGCAGGCCATGCTGGTGTCTGGCCAGGCTGCAGGAGGACAACCACAGCTAGAGCTGAGCAGTCATTTTCTGCAGGAAGCTATTTCTATAAAATGAAGTTTCTGAGAGGTTACTTGTTTCATTTTTTTCTGTAACAGGGAGGTGTATTTCCATGTTTGTACACTGTTTTTCTCCCAGGAGCATCTAAACAAAATCTGGCAGTTGAAGTCACCATGACTCAAAACAGAGTACTCAGTTGAATTGGCCCAAAATATTTTGCTGTGAGTCAATTCAGCATGAAGTTGTGTTTCTACCTGGTAGGTTACCTCCTGGGAATGGTAGTTGGACCTCACCGTGTCTCATCGTGGTCCCTCTCGTTACATAGTGCCCTTTGTCCCAGCCAGACTTGCTCCATCGCAGGGCTGGTGTGGTGATACCTAAGCAGCAGCACAGGCAGGGCACTGCTGAGCCAAACAAAGGCATTAAGCTGCCACATCCCATCTTTTCATGAAGCAAGAGCCATGGAAGAAGAGCACAGCCACTCCTAGCTCAGCTCCCTGTGTCTCTCTCATCAGCTCCGAATCTGTCACTTCTACTGCTGCAGAAGCCAGGACCATTTTGTGGCAAATTGTTGTTTTTGCCATTTCATCCTCACTTGGAAAGTAGAGAATTGTGAAAATGACATTTTTCCTACAGAGCAGCAGTTGCCAGCCTTGGTCAGCCCAAGGGAGCAATGAGCACCACAATAAATGGAAGCTCTGCTGTTGGCAGTGGGGGGCTAATATAAGGGTCAATATTTTTGATTTATTCATTGAAGGGTACCAGCTCACATATAAACTGTCCAGATCATTTGACCTCTGCATAAAACTAAATTTAATTATCTAACAGTGCCCACACTGTTAATTATACCATGGGGGGGGGGGGGGGGGGGGTATATTATACAGTATGAGTAAATCTAAATGACACATAAGACCTTGTCCAATTAGCAAGAGCCTCATGTGCCTTGGGCTTTGGATCATTCTCCAAAAGATCAGCAAGAAAAGGAATGAAGCAAACAAGAAAGCACATTTGGGCCCTATTTTGTGCCCTAACGCATGATTTATTCCACCAGCATATGTGGGTCAGTTGTTCCCAATAATTCTGGGACCGTTCAGCCCCATAGCTGGTCTCAGCATAGTTTTTCTTGTTGCCTAAGTCCAGGCTGGTTTACCCCAGTGTTTGCCCTTGTAATGCAGTAGTTAAAGAACTCTGTCCAAACTGAACAGAAGATGCTGAAAAATTAATACTCTGTTAAATACATAATAATTGGGTTCCAGGTTAACATGATAACATAGAGCTGTGTTAAAAGACATTCAGAAATGAATGGCTACAGGTGTCTTAACCTGCATCTATTGATTTTCTCAAATGTACTTTAACTGATTCATTATCACTTACTGATTGCTCATCTTTCTGCTGATAACTGTTCCATGGAGAGAAGTGTTCTCCATTGCATGCTTGGAGCTGAGCAGGACAATGTATGTGAACTGTCCTGCCAGGATTTTTCCTATAGCTATATACATCCCCCCCCCATATAGTTAATTGCTCCCTCGCTTGAGCACTGTTCAACTACAAAACCCTGTAATCACTGCAATGGGGGGGGGGGGGGGGTAAATGGAAAACCAGCAAGGGCTTTTTGAAAAAAAACTACCTCAACAGATTCATACCCAGGGAACAGTGCATTTAAACAGCAAAGTCCTGGGGCGCTAAGAGAAGGTAGATGGTATGCTTCAAGAGCATAATTTGCCCACAGCACCCCTCCAAGCTGCTGTTTTTCCCCAAAATATTTGGCACTAAGGACCAGCACAGGTTTTCTTCCTGCCCATTCTATAGCAGTTGCATTTGCCTTCTTTTGAGGGCTGCCACCCTAGGCCAAAGTCACCAAGAGAACAACAGCCTAGAAGACTTTCCCCAGCAAGGAAAGCAATGTGCTAAAAGGAGCAGGACTGCTTGCTGGGCCCTTCTCTGTTTTATGTAGATCAGCCTCGCTATCTGACTTGCATGAGTTAAAGGAGGCTTTTCCAGGATAGCAAGCGCCAACAGCCTTTGAAGCAGTGCTGTATTATTTATCAGAATACTAAAATTTAAATATAAAATCACAATTTTTAGGTAAAGCAGAACTGTATATAATATTACGTGTGTGCCTCCCTAGCAGATGCAAGCTGGCATTGATGCCTTTGTTGATCTCTCGAGTCTGGCTATAGCATTGGAGGCCTAACACGTTGTTGATTTGAGCAATACATTTCTATTTCTGCTATTTGGGAACATGCCACACTACTGATGGAGGACTTTGTTTTGTCAATTAACATCTTCCCTTTGTGCCTCTTGTGAAAAGGCAAGAAAAAAACCAAACCACATCAAAGGGCAGCTCTGCACTTCAGGAGGGTGTCAGGCCTATTATAGTCATTTAAAATGTGCCATTTGTGACTGTTTAGAAACCGATCAAAAATCCCATTTTTGTGCTGCTTGCAGAAAACCTAATGCAGCCTTGCCCCCAGCAAAGCATGTTCCCACAGTCCCGAGAGGAATACTAATTCATCCTTTATCTCCTATATATGATGTTATCTCAAGGATAAGTATTCATAAGGCCCAGCATTCGGGATCAGACATGTTCTCCAGAACCCACCGGCCACAGCAGGAAAGTCCTCTGGGGCCCTCTGCCCATGAATACCAGTTTCACAACCCTGTCCACAGGGCTGAACAGCTGCTCCATTTTTCAAGTGACTTTTATCAAAATTATTTAGCATACCAATATGTTTTTTATGCCAATCAGTCTGGAGTTGAGCTACCCTAAGACAATGAGTATTTTTAATCTCTCTTTCCCTCTTCTTTCTTGGCTTGTCATGCAGACTAAAGGCAGCCCCAGGCCTGGGAAACACCTGACCTGAAGCCACCCTAAATCTGGCAGTAGGCATAGATCAGTAGAACAGGAGAAACTGGCTCTGTCTTTTGTCAAATGCAAATTGCTGAGAATTAATTAAGACACATTTCAGGAACAGTGAGGATGGGTTTTTTTTAAATTATAATCTGTCCTGAGGTGTGGGCAGGGTTTGACATCTCTCCTCGGGAAAAGGGTTACAAAACTGGAACTGCACACTGCAGTTAGCAAAGGTACTGACAACAAAGGTCCTATAGGGCTTTGGTGGTCACCAAATGTACGAAGTGTTTAGTGACCTGTGAGAATGGGGGCACTCCAGGTCTGAAACCTCCTTGGCATATATATTCTTTTCCAAGTTTTCATTTATTTTCAACAATTTGTGTCTTCACCATAGATTGTGATACATGTTGTTCTGCAAAGAAAGTGGAGCCACAAATTTACTACACTTCTGCCTTTTGGAAGGATGTTGAATAATTATCATTTTTCCCTGCAAAAGGCAGAAGTCTTTTGTATGCAAAATCAAAATTTAAACCACGGAACAGACTTTCCAAGCCTGATATTTCAGGCTTCCCACTATCAATGAATAAAGCAGAAGGGAGTCAAAAAACAACTGGAGGTACTTAAAGTAACTTAAAATAATCATCTGAGTAGTGCTTAAAGTGTTATTGTCTGAGGAGGAAGACAGGGTCTGAGCCAACTGCTGTTGCCTTTCCGTGGAGGCTTCACTCAGAGGTGTTTACTTCCTCATGCTTTCACGGAGATGTGGCAGACTATGAAAGAACTCCTCCTGGGATTAGATGAATTTTTTTTTCTTTTAAAAAAAGGATTCTAGGTCCTGTCGTAACAGAGAAAACCTTAAAAAAAGCTAACCCAAATGTTCACTGAAGGCAAGACTTGGGGCAGTTACGAAATGTATCAAGAATTTCAGGGGCATGGGACTTTCTGATTTGCTGAAAGGCAAAATCATCATCAGAGCACCCAAAAAAATCACTTTACCATCTCAAAAGGAGCTGCTTGGGTCTGAATTTTCATATGTGGATGCAGCATGCTTCTATGTGACAGGGAAGTGGATGCAGGCTGACTTCAGACCCAGGAGATCCTGTAGAGTTTAGAAACCCTGATGTAAAATCACACCAAAAAACTCTGTAGAAACAGCAAACTTCCTTCAACATTAGTTTTGTGACCCTCAGGAGGCATTTTTTAAACCTGTAATATGGAACAGCCTTCACTCCCACAAATCCCAGCTAAAGTCATTACCTACAGATGAAAAAGTCCCCTAAATGGTGAAGAACCAGACAAGAGCCCTGACTGATACGGCCACGTCCTCACCACTGCCATTCAGCCTAATGGCTAGTGATATTAATGCAACTGAAAACATAGCAAGAAAAAGCGGTTAACTTCTCAAGGGCCATGAAAATTGTCATGATTGTAACAACAAGATTACACCACAACATCAAGAAACACTTCCAGAAAGCCACAAAGACAGACAAGCAGGACTCTGCGTAATTATAGCATGGAAAAAGTCCTTGAAACATGTGTAAGGTAGTAATAGGAGGCAAACACATGAGGAAAAGAGAAGGGTTCACCTAGCTGTGCAGCATCCCACTGGTCAGCAGAGACCTGGAAATGAAGTGGCAACCAGGATGGGAAAATCACAGTTCACATTCGGTTCTGTTTAGGGATATATAGAACGAAAGAATGTGGATATATTTAAACAAGCTGATGATTTTAGTGTTGACACGTGATTTCTGAGAAACACCAACACAGCAGGCAGGAAACTGGGTGGTTTTGAAAATGTCTATGAAAGGCATGGTACATGTTCAGTGGAATGACTCCATCTTCAGTTAAGAGAGCAGAAAAGAGTAGGTTGGTCCTTGGAGCGAAGGGAAACCCTGCCCACACCTAAGCCCACAGTCTGGGCTCTCTCTCTTACAACAAGGGAGACATCAGCTGAGAACTAAATAGGACAGCCAGAAAAACCTTGGCAAGAAAGGTAGATCAGCCCCAAATGACAAAGATGTGACAGAGACTGAATTCCCCTGTGCACCAGTGCTGGAGTGAGAAGGATGAATTGGAAAATTTCCTTTGAAATTCTGGCCCCTACAGGTGCAAAGCAGTTGGTGGATTAGAGAGGCTTTTAAAAGTGGTGATATATATATTTAATTAATCTTAGTTTTCGGAAGTTTGTGATTCTCAGTTTGTGGCTCCCAGCATCAGCAGTACTGCAGCCTGCACTGAGGTTACTGAGAGCTTTGACCCCTCGACAGTTAGAAGATCAGGCCCTTGAAATCAAGCAGTCATGAATGAAAAGAGATAGACCACAGATGACAGCAACTGGAGAGTGACTTCTTTGTCCCTCACTATGGTCTGACACCGTCAAAGCAGCGCTCCAGCCATGTCCAGTGCAAGGCTCTGGAGAGCTGAGACACCAACTCTCCTGGGAGCTTCTTTCATTGATCTGCTCACAGAAAACATTTCAAAAGGTTGCATCAGATTTAACATGCATCATTGAAAAATCTGTTCTACAGTTTATTTTGGAGGTAGGATAATTTCTTTGATATTGTTGTATTAACACCATGTTTGTCTGTGCACTGCACTGTTACTGTTTCTTTCCTAAACCAGCCTCTGCCAAGGAGCCAGCTGAAAGGCTTGGGGCAGCGGCAAAGGCAGGAGATATTTTTGTGCCACGTCTGCTAGATGAGTTCAAACCTATTTTGACAGTAAGTGTCCTCCTCCCTGGTCCCCATCAAGGGGGCTGTAAAAATAAACCAGTGTCTCAGTTTGCTTCCAAGTCCTACTTGAACAAAATGAACTGCACTGAGTTGTGTCCTATTGCCTCCCTCTGCTGTGGGCATATGTGTGAACAGAGGGTGAGCACAGCTGGGCTGTGAGATGGGTTCTGTGATGCCACCAGAGCAGGAATTCTCTCCTACTGCTCTGTGGGATGAGCTAGAACTCGCAGTGGAATTGGACCATGTGCATCACCTATTGGCCCTGTCTCACATCCTCTTGTCACAGCAACAGGAGATAAACAATGGGACACAGACATGGCTGAGGCAATGAAATAAGCTAGATGGGGATGATAAGACAAAACAACGTGCAATGGAGATGTCTGGAAGATACTGAGGCAGATTCACTGGTGAGCAGCATCATCCGGAGGTTGCTTGGCACAGGGTTGGTAGATGCAGTGAGCCCATCACTTCTGCCCACCCCAGTCCCATCTCCAGCCTCTCCTGCCCTGCTGCCTCTGTCCCCTGCCTCTTGCCTCACTCCCTGTCCCACGCGTCCTGCTCCCCCTCCACTGCCTCCAGATCCCAGATGGGGCTGAATAAATAGATATCCCTATGGAGCTTTCCACCTGGAGAGCCCTTGGCAGAAGCTGGGTGTTGGTCAGAAGGAAATACTCACAGGATTCAATACTAAGCTCATCTCTTACAAGCAGTGCTTGCACTGGTTTTAACCAGTCATCAGTAGCAGAGCCTAACCAAAGGCACTCATTGCTGAAACTTTTAGTGAAATCCTCAAACCTTAAGACAACAGCAAGCCGCAGACATCTCCAGTAGGATAAATCCACTCTGTACCACAGAACCTTGCCAAAATGCATAAAGGGTAGGTGCCAACAGCTCTGCAAGAGGCCTCTCTGTGAAATTTCTCTGGGTTATTTAGTTATTAAAGAAGATTTCAGTGCTTTACACAATATCTTAAGAGGCAAGTTAGACATATCCTAACAGGACATCCACAATCCTCTATATAGGCAGGTGGTGGATTTAGCACTTCATGAGCAATCACACTCTCAGGAGCACCAAATGACATGTACAGCAAAGTACGAGTTTTGCAAGTATTGTAGCTGACATAGCCTTTTTGCCAAAAGGGAATTAGGCTTTTCCTCCACAAAACTCAGCATTAAAAGCCTTTCTGACTGCTAGTCAATGGCTATTAAGCTGCTAAAATGTTGCTTTTGCAAAAAAAAACCCAAACGCTTGGACTCCTGAAACAGGTGGGCCCTCTTTCAGCCTTGTTTTGCCCTTTTTTTCTGCCTCTAACTTGCACTAGTGGAGGAGCTGAGATGCAGCTGACCTGAAATTACCCATTAAAAATAGTGACAAAACCTGTAAGACAACTGTAAGGCAACAGTTTCTTCCAGGCATGCAAAACAGCTGTATTTGCCCTTACCAGTATTGCCTGTGTTTTGTTTCAAGTCCTGACATTGCAGATTAAGCCATTTAGGAACATAATGAGTGCATCAGCCTAATACTGAATTCAGATTAAATGCAGAAAAACCACCAACAGGAGTAACTATTTAATCAGAAAGAAAGAAATACATAGGGTCAACATGACATTATCTCAAGTAGCACTGGAATATGTCCACTTCAGTTTTATCAACAAGATGCTGGGCACCTGCTAAACGCATCCAGACAGTGAAATCAGAAAACCAGCAATAAGCCTGTGTACCAGTAAATCCCCTATTAACTTCTTTTTATAGAAGTTCGTATGAACACAATGTAACAGAAGATATAAGGAACAAAAGGACAGTGCAGGAGCCTGTTCAAGAAGGGCAGTTCTTCCAAGCAGTATGTTGGGGTGTTACTATGGGGAGTAGTCAGCTTGCTGGATTTTTGTCCATCTCTCACTATATGCAGCTTTTGCAACTCTTAGAATCACTTGTCTATATGTCACTTTTAGTTCATATTTAAAAACAAATAAACAACTGAAAATCGTAGCCTTAGGAAACCAATAAGATAAGATCCTTGAGAGAGTTAAAGAAGCAAAAGATAAGTTCAAATGACCTGAGGCTGGAGGTGATGTGATCTGTGAGGTCCAAAGTTGAAGAGACCATCCAATCCTGAGGAGGAGCCTCCAGCACTCTGTCTCCATTTCAGTCTTGATATAGCCTTACCAGAAGTAAAATATTGGAAATGTGGGTGACAGCTTAGATTACACATCATCAGATACAGCCAGGATAATCTGCTGACAGCTCCTTAAAAGGAAATCTTTAGCTAACAAATATGCTCCAGCCTTTTGAGCTGGCAGATAATGATGAAACAGTGAATAAAATATAGCTGGATTTCAGGGAAGCGATTGACATGGTGCCATGCAGGAGGCTGCTTCACCAGGCCAGAGCAACCGATGCAGAGCAGGAGAGCTGCTTCTGGCATATGACTCAGCCAGGAAGCGGAAGAGGAAGGTGGTGGTCTGGTTTCATGGGGTGTTGCAATGCGTCACACTGCAGCCCTGGCACTGAGGGCACACCAGTGCCCTGTGCTTGGTGACAGTCAGCATGGCCCAGTGGACTTCGTGCTCCTCACTGAAGGGTTTCATCGTGTACATGCATCACCTCCATGTCCCTCCCATGACACTACAACACATGCTTTTGCCAGAAGAACCTAATGGTGGGACAAAGAAAAACATCTGTTCCCTTAAAAATCCCTGCATGTCAGACCCCTACCCATCATGAAGACAAATAGCATCTCTGTGTTTCCAATTTGCTCTGTCCCATATAAAGCTGTCAGATTTTCAGGGCAGAGAAATGCTTTGGGTTTAGGTCCCTTATCAGCACAGGATGCTGTCAAGGTGTACCACAGTCCTGCAATGTGAAAGCATAATAGTGCTGCTGCTGACATCACCACCAGTAACACAGAAAAAAGGATACTGGCCTGAGTCTATTCTGAGGACAGCAACCTTGTGGACATGGACAGCTTGATTTTGTTCCTGCTGAGAAAATCTCTGTTTGAAACCATATGTCATGGTTGGGAAGACTTTTCCTGCTGAGACATTTTGAATAAATTCTGCATAAACCTTTCTGATACAGCAAAATATAATAATAATGAAATGGCAAGACACAGAAAGTATACAGACACAGTGGAAATCAAATTTGGAATGATTTAGACGATTCAGGGTTTTTTTTAGGGCAATATGCAGCTACTGCAACTCACCACACACTTGCACAACCCAAGAGCTTGCAGTCAGCGCAGAGGTTTGAATGAATGATTCATTATTCTGCACACGCTCCGGCTCCTCCGACACTCCAGCCTGTACCCAGCTGGATCTCAGGAGAAATTCCTAGAGTGTAAAATTGTGTATAATGTGATCATTCCACAGCAGGAAATAGGTTTGTAAGCATTCTTAGTCAGTACAATTGATGTCATACAGATATGGTCTGCAAGGAAACAAAGTGGAGATAGATATTGCAGCGAGTCATTTGAGAGCTGATACAGCCTTCTGTGAGTAACATTTTAGGCACTGAATGCATTTAAGGCCATACAAGCAAGGCATAGGCAGTATTTAATTTTAAAATGGCTCAGTGTGACCATGTTCAGGGGAAAAGGAAGCTGCTGATTTGCAGCCTTTGGTGCAGCCAGCAAGGCCAAATACCGGGCTGCACCCCAGGGACTTTGCATCCCTCCGAGAGAGAGATGCTCCCACGGGAGCTGGGGCACGGCAGAGGATGGGGTAAGGTGCTGCAGCTGCACCCTCCTCCCGCAGGGCTGTGGCCGTGGGGTCCCGCAGGCAGGGCAGGATCCAGCACTCCAAGTGAGACGGGCACCCAGCTCCCGCACGTCGAGCCCGCAGCACCCTCTAGAGGCCCGCAGGCACCCAGCCCTTCCCTGCAGGGAGGACTGCGATGTGCTGAGAAGCATCTCTCTCCAGCAATGATTTCTCAGGCGAGTTTAATTCGTTGCTGTGCATCAGCTTGTCTCGGGGACACATCACTGCGGAGCCCTGGGCGGCATCAGGCCTCCAGTTTGTTCCACCTGGTGCCGAAGCAGATGGAGACAGCAGTGCTGTAGGCAAGAACTAGGATAGAGAGAGTGAGGTAGAGCAGGGGCTCCCCACCAAGTTGGAGAGCAGCACCCAGGGAAAGTTCTCCGAGCTCCTGCTTTGCATGACTCTGGGCCCTCGGTGCGTCCCCAACCTAATGGCTAATGTCATCTTGATGGCAGGTTTCACCCAAATTGGAAGTCAAGTCCTAGCAGGTGTGGAGAGGGACGCTTGACTTCCACCAAGAGGTCCCCAGAGGGCTGTAGGATACAGCTCAGCTCAGCCCAACATCACAGTATCACAGTATCATAAGGTTGGAAAGGACCTCTGTGATCATCATCAAGTCCAAACTATAACCCAAGACTAACACCAACCATCATCTAAACCATTGCACTCAGTGCCTCATCCAGTCTCCCCTTAAACACCTCCAGGGTCGGCGACTCCACCACCTCCCTGGGCAGCCCATTCCAATGACCAATCACCCTTTCAGTGAAGAACTTTTTCCTAATATCAAGCCTGACGAAGCTTAAGTCCATGCCCTCTAGTTCTGTCACTGGTCACCTGAGAGAAGAGACCAACCCCTGCCCGACTGCAACCTCCTTTTCTGTAGTTGTAGAGAGCAATGAGGTCTCCCCTGAGCCTCCTCTTCTTTAGATTAAACAGCCCCAACTCCCTCAGTCACTCCTCATAGGGCTTGTGCTCCAGCCCCTTCACCATCTTTGTTGCCCTTCTCAGCCTCCAGCACAGAAACCTTACGCTCACCCGGACAGGGCGGTTGCTCTCCTCGGGATCCGGCAAGCACAAAAGCAGTTAGGATGAATGTTGTCTATAAGTGACCAAGCAGTGAAATGACATTTTAGTGTGGCCCCAAGGAAAGATAGCTTAAATTTCTATATGTAATTAAATGCAGGTTACATCTAGATGATGTAGTTCTGTTACCAGTGTCTGCTACACCCTTTCCAGGCAGTATGCGCTGGTCTACAGGCAGTTCTAATGTATATATGGGGTTCACCTCGGATTTGCTATACAGAGGATGTGGGACACCCAAGAACAAACATCCTCCAGCTGCTGTACTGTGTTGGTCCGTGGCTTGTGCCTACAGCCACCTTTGATTCTGGAATTCCCCAATTCCACATCTGATACTGCCCAAAATCAGGGTTTTCTGTATAAAGAAAGCCATTAACTATGCCTAAAATTAATTCCATATACAGTATCTCATTCATATTTCTGAAGTTACAGTGCTTTATATTTTATTTCACTATCTATGTACCTATTTCAAGAGGAAGTCTATCTGAAATATGAAATCCTAAAATGTGGGGAAAATAAAAAAACAAAACCTGAAGTCTCTAACCCATCTTTCAAGTTCAAATTGAAAACAGACCAAGTCCTCTCCTAAGGGCCATATTTTCTTTTTCTGTCTTGGATGTACAATGTGCATGTTCCAGCCTGTGAGCCTACTGAGGCTCAGTTGGGATCCTTCAATGTACACTTGGTTGGTAAAGACTGAAAGAAGGAAAGCAACCCAGAGAAGAGAATACAAACATTTTTCTGCCCGTTTTGTGAGATAAACTGGAGGAATAGGATAACTGCCAAAGGCAGGACACCAGGAGCAGGACAGAGCTCCAAAGCTGTGGGTAGAAGGGAGCCAGAAAGATTGATGTTTTTCTGGGTGACAGCCCTGCCTGTCCACTCCATCCCAGCTGGTCCCAGATCTCCCATCCCAGGAAGGACATGGAGCAAGATAGCAGCTGTTTGTCCAGAGGCACTGGAGCATCTGTGTGACATGGCTACTTCATAGCTGTGCCTCTTGCAAGAGCATAATGGAGCGTACAAGGACCTGCTAAGGTTAAGAGATGCTGAAGACAAAGGTGGTGGGACAGCACCTGCCTGGGTGGTGTGGTGCACCAAACTCTGGTACATCAAACACAGTTTGGCCCTGGTGGTTTCCCCAGCTGAAGAGATGGGTATAGCTCTTACCTGAACTTCTCTTGTGCCCACACCACCTTCAGCATCCCCCAGTTTCTCTCCCTGACGGGTGACTTCCAGCAGGACTCTTGCACTCCTCTGCCTTGTTAAAATGCACAACCCTGGCCCATGGCAGACTTCCCAGCGAGGACGTACCGTATAAGCAGGACATTAGCAGAGCACCACAAAGCTTCCACGCAGCATGCAGGTGGTTCCCCTGCTTCCACGGGGCACCCGTAATCTCCAGATGACAGAAACCTGTGAAGCCATGATAACACTATCTTCCTAGCCTCTCCTTCGTCCTCAAATGGGAACTCACAGGATTTTTAATTATCAAGATCAGGCTGAATATGGAGAGATTACTCATCACTAATTCTGAATATAAACAGTTTCCTTTGCAGAATAATTTTTTTAAGAACTTCCCCTCCTCCTTTCTTCAAATTAATTTCCATCCCAGCCAAGAGCGTCAGTAGAAAATCTTGCCATAATCATTTTGAGCTAAATATTCTGAGTAATCAATCAAAGCAGTGGAACCAATTTTGAAACTGTCACTTTTAATTTTTCCAATAAAAAAACCCTGAGAATTTCACTCACAGTGCTGTTGTGATTCAAGCTTTCAAAACCTTTGCTCCACTGCATCAGTGCTTCAGAGGTGTACTTGAAAATCTGAAGAGCCGACAAAATTGCAGAGAAACTAAAACAGATTGATTTCTAGCAGTGAGAAGAAACCTGCTTCTACATGTGCCTTTAGACCTATCACACAAAACCTTTTCTTTCTTTCTTCCCCAATTTCCTCCTCTATAAAATTAACTAAAGAATATTAGTAATTGCATACACACCAAAAGGCTGGCAATTAAAAAGTTGACACATTATTGAGAGCTCAGTGCATAAATCCATGGCTAACAAGGGCCCAAAGAGCAGATCTGCTTGGTGCAGGTGTGGAGGAGAGAATTTCTCCAGCCTCCAGCACAGGATTTCTGTGGACACGTCAATGACAGAGGAGTTGACCTGTGAGAGGAGGCAGGAACAGTCTCTGTACAAAAGTGGCTGGAGAAATACATCCTGGAAAGAACAGGTCTATTAAACATACCAGCAATTGTGCTTTGTGTTCAGGGTATGCGTGGGCTGCATTTCTGCTCAGCGAGGAGCCATCAAATTAGATGCTTTACAAGTCATTCATCAAGTGAACGCTTTGGCTGCAGGAAAGGCAAAGGGAGTTTTGCCATTGCCCTCGCTGGAGGCAGCACGTTCTTGCCTCCCCTGCACATCTTGTGCCGCATATAGCCCGTAAGCTGGCATTCACTTGGGTTTTTAATGGGCTGATGGATGTGGACAAAGTTGTGCCCAGTAAAAGCATTATGTGCCTGTGTGTGGGAGATGGAAAACAGCAAAAGCAGCAACAGTGCCCACAAGCTTGGCTGTCCTTCACGCCTCTGGGGCCTGTACATAACGTAGGAAAGGGAAAGAATCCTTCCTGTAAAAAAATGATACCTAAACAACTCTTTACATTCAGGACTGCTCTGGTTTCACATTAATTTCACGCTAAGACAAGCTTGCATTGATATAACACAGCTCTCCTGTGCTGCTAGCAGAGAAAACAACCAACACCAGCAAGACGGAGCCGGCACCATCTGCCAACCTCAGCTACAGCCACCCTGCATTACCTTCATGCCCTCACTGCTGCCAGGCAGCAGTGCCTGGCAGGTCTCTGCATCAATCCTCCTTGCCGTTATCTTTGCTTGCAAGACCATAAGCGTGATGCAGCAAGCATGAAACTATAGCTGTGAGATGTTGGAGCAGCAGCAGAAGCTGACGGTGTCAATCAGCAGCTGCCTGCCTTTCACCAACACCCCCACCCCGCAGCTCTGGCTCCCTGACCTTGGTTTACTGTGTTCATCAAGTTTGCAGATTGGATCTGGAGTTTTGAAGATGCAGAGTGCCCTTTGGCATTTGAGGAAGGAGATTAAACCTAAGAAATAGAGAAGTTAAAATGTTTTCAGTTTGCAAGAGAGCTTGGAAATGCCACTGTTGCTTTATTCATCTCTTCTCCCCCGGAGGACAACAGGAATCTGCTTTTTCCTCTCTCTGTGCTGAATTTCCTTTACTGAAAGTTAAAGGAGACAGTGGCAAGTTAATTCTATTTTGGAGACAGACTGGTTTTGTCTGTGCCTTTTGTAATGCTTTTGGATTAATAAAACTCCTTTAAAATAGGATTTTAAAATTTATTTTAAGAAGTCAAAGTTTCTCTTTCTATGCTGTTTCACTCCAAAAACTTCTCTCTCCCAGGAAAACTGAAACGACTCAAGTCTAGCCATTCTTATTGTGATTCTGAGCCTTTCCCCATCACATCTTGGCTGCTGCGCCAGCACCACCAATGCAATGCAGGGACAGAACTCAGGTCACAAGGAGGATGCAGCCACAGTCCCCGAAATAAGCAGAAATGAGACCAAAGCCAAACCTTTTGACATGATGATCAGTTGTATTTTCAGTCCATTAATACACATTCATTTACTAGATACGAAGAAAGTAGAAAGGAAAGTGATCATTAACAGAAACAAGGATGCAAAATTCAATTCCAGCAGCCTTCACAGAAGGGATATTCAGTGTTCACAATTGCACCGTCGGAAGGTAGAGATGCATGGAGACCTGCACTCACATCTGAAGTGGAAGCTTTCCTTTTGTTGATTAGTTTAGCTAGAGACATGATTTAGAAAAAACACCCCAACATTCCCAGAACTGTGACTTTCGACACTTTTTCTCAGGAAAGAGGTAAGTTGGAATTATTTACATGGAGGAGATTTTATGAAAACACACTGAGAGGTTAAATATAGAATAATCACAAATACTGGAAAATACAAGAAAGCAGGCAGGGAAATAAAAAAAAGAAACCCCAAGAGGATCATTGCATTCAGTGGTCAACATACAATTGGAAGGTCTGCTCCACTTTGTTTTGCATCTCAATTCACTGCCATGGCATTACAGTCCTCATTTAAACATCAATTCTGTAAAGCTCCTGGTTTCAGCAGAATCTCAACTGAGCAGAAAGGATTGCTTGTTTAAAAAAATTTGCAGAACGAGTGCCACAAAATGTGAGAATATATTCTCATCTTGTGGGCCACCGAAGAGATCCAACCTCTACCATATACCTGCTCCGGAGACCACCTCCTTTCTTCACCTTGGCCATCATGGCATCCTCCAACCCAAGTCCTTTCTGCCAGAAAACCAGTGCAGCAGCTCTGCAGCTGACAGAGGTGTGTCAGTCTAGACCAGTGTGGATTTGGGTCTTTACATTTGGCAGGAGAAGGAAATGCCATTATCCTAAAGGACCATTCAGACTCTTATAACAATGTCTCCACAAATGCACCTTCTGTGCATAGATTACAACCCCATGACAGTCATAAATATTAGTGCACAAAAGACTTGTTACACTGAAATAACAACAGCAATGCACATCTGAGCTTGATTGTACATAGATGCTTCCTTGGAAGGAATAAAGATACTATAAATTATTAATGTCAGAGTTCCAGCCAGGTAAAACCTGCACTGAGGCCCCCAGGGACAGCACCAGCATTGTAAAATCATATTGTGAAACCTGATCAAAAGAAAGGAAAATTGAGTGTTTGGGGTTTAATACAGCAAAGGTTGCATCAAGTCAGGTGACAAACTGAGACCATGAGACCAGAAACTGAGCTGAGCACTCTGCATCTGCCATGGAGCACTGAAGTAGTTCTCCTACAAATTATTTTTCCGCGAATTTCTTACATACGATGACATTTTATCCCTCATTTTAAAAATCATGCGTTAACTTTACAGTGAAACATTTATCCAGTCCTACATCTATACAGCAAAACACATTTTAAAATATCAGAATATTAAAAAGAGATGGTAAGGAGCATAAGTTTTCAAAGTGGCGCGTGTTAAGGAATAAATAAAAGAAACAAGTGTTCTACCCAGACTGAACTACAAAATACAGTCTGAGCCTGGGAGAAGTTCTCATTTTCTATACTTTAACAAATAAATGCTACAAGAAACAGTTCATGTTTCTGGGCTTGCTAGTTCTTGAATCCACATCACTTGTTACAGTACTGTATATCTGTGAGCAATCCTCTCCAGTTTGAAGGTATTAACAATAAACCCATGCTGGTATTATGGACTAAGAAGTAGTGATTGTTTAGGTGCAGAAATTAACTCTCTCAAGGTGTTCAGCCTCACAGGCTTCTTAATATAAGAAATAAACCTCCAGCTGACAGGACCCAAGGAGTCAGCTCTGAACAGCACAGCCCACGGATGCAAACAAGCCATGCCTTCACTGGAAATGGGTCCAGGCCCATCATCTCTTTGGGGCGAGCATTGCTGCATCCATGGCGGGGTCTGGTGGTCCCACGAGACCCTGGGAACGCAGGGTTCTCTGCACTTTGCCAAGGCTGCCTGGCACGCCTTGCTTGCATTTGAACATTACTAAATTCCTGGTATCAGGAATTTATCATCAACACAGGGAAGGGATGTTCGGTGCAGCTCCTCTGTTGCCACTGAGGGAAACCTCCTCCCTGACAGAGAGCCACGGTGAAGCCCATCTGCTACTTTAAGAACAAAAGACGTTGTTAATTAGCACCTTTTCATACAGAATCAGTCAGTTAAATCCCTCCTCCATGGTTCTGCTGTGTGCTTGGGACCAGCAGCCATCGCATGGTGGGCAGTGTTGCAGAACCTGGGCGGTTCTTCCCGAAAGCAGCCTAGCACAGGCGGAATTGTGCCAATGAAGCCCAAATAATTAGCTACCTACCACCTTAAAAGACCATGGAAGGATAATGTAACAATTACAAGAATCTTTACTACTAATAATAAGAGCACTTTGAAGATGACTGAGTCTTGCACTTCTTCAGGGTTTAGGTGTAGGGGTGGCATGTTGAATGCTTCCTTTTTAACTATGAATATAGATCTGAGTGACTTACAATGGTTGTCTGACAGGCTGTAGTTGCTTAAAGTGAGCAACTTTGTTCAAACTAAAACATCTAAAAACATACCAGGAGAGAAAAGCTCTGAACTATCACTGACATGAAATAACAAGACACCTTCGATCTCTGTGGATTACAAATGATCAGGGCACATACTGCTCTGGCTCTGCAGAAGGTGACCCCACGTCAATTTCTGTAAGGGAAAAAAATCAAGGGAACGTACTTATCTGCTTACAGAGTGCCAGCTAAAAGCACCAGCCCCCTAGACCAAAATTCATAATTCACATAAAATGCTGCACATATGCTTCCAACAGGCTGACCAGAGCAGAGATGCACCAACCAGAAATGAGTATAATTGGCAATTGCATCTATAAAACATGACTGTAAAACAGTGGAAACTGTAGGAAGGAGCTGAGACTTGGACTGCTCTGGAAGAACATCTGGGGTTGTTACTTAGGTGATGCAGCAGGTACAAGATAACCTGGTGCCTATTTTCAGTTCTGAAGACACAGGAGGCAATCTGCTAAAATGTGCCAGCTATATTTTGGGGATAGCTAGGCAACCGGTGTGCTGGTTACAAACAGGTGAGATTGTTGGAAGAGCCAGAAAAAGTTCAAAATAAACTTGCTTATGAACTGAAGTAAATATAATTCACCTGTTTTTTGACTAAGGAGATCTGGGCACAGAGTTAAACCCAGCTGGCAAAGGGATCCCTCCAGAGGCACTGGCAGCAGAAAAGTTCAGCCTCCCACTTCTCCAGATCCAACTCTCATTAGGTGTTTCTCTCTCAGTGTTCAGGAGGACACTGCTGGCCTCTAGGGAGCAACTCTCCCATGACTGCAGCTGGAGCTGGCCATGAAATTGGCAGAGACAGCTATTGTGGAACAGAGGATGGCATAAAGACCCAGGACAACACCCACCATGTGAAGTTCTGACCCAGAAGTGGTACTCTTTTGCCCAGGGATGCTGAATCCAATTGCTAAACAGTGAGATGTAAAATAGCTCTGAAAACTGTCTTACAGAGATGGAAACCAGGACTGGGCATGCTGTGTTTTACTTGTGCTTGGGAAGACATGTCCTGCATGACTCAGCTCAAGATTGTGGCTGGTCTAATAGCAAAGTAGACCAGAGACAAGGCTTTGCTAACTGCTCCTCTTCCCCCTTTCATTCACCCCATCTACAATGTGACACATCAGCTCAGTTTGAGCACAGCTGGTCTGACATTTCAGCTCTAGCTTAATGACCTTTCTTTTCTTTTTAAAAGGATGGAAAGATAGGTCTAACTATGTACTGCGATTTAAATGCATGAATGGAGTACCCAGAGCACAGAGCTTTGCTCAGACCATGCCAGTTTTTGATTTTCTGTCCCACCACACACAGTGCCTTGCTTTCCTTCAGCTCCCGAAATCTAAGGCTTGAGTTTAAACCTTGATCCTCTCCTGGAAATAGCTTTCACGTAGTCTGAACAAACTGGCGTGCTGCACTGCTGCAAAGGCCAGCAAAGGCCAGTCACTTCCAGCACCTCCACTTCCACCTAGGCTGCCCTTTGCCAAGACCTAGGTAATGCCACACTGCACATGAGGAATGCTGATTGCTCTAGCTGTGGAACAAACAGGTGGGTTGTGGGTTTTTTCCCTAGAAGAGAGAAGAGACCAAAATGCTGATTCTGATACAAGATTGTTAGTTCGATTCCATTTAAGAAGTAGAATGCCTACACTTGGCAAGCTGTAGGACAGCCCAAGGCATCACTGAGCAGCACTTCCCAGCATCTCCAGAGGTACATGATGTGCTCTGATGGAGCATGAAAGGGATGAGATGGGGGACTCCTGCAAGCCAAGGTGCAGATACCCAAAAGCCTTCGAAACACACGCAGCCCAGAACTCCTGCACAGCCACAGCACGATCACAGTACTTATACAACCACAGTACAGAGCTGGCAGTGGTAACAATATCGACTGGGATTTTTTGCTGTCCTAGGAAGTGGCCTGCATCCTTTAGGTGCTCAGAACATGTCGCAAGAAGTACTCCTCAGAGGATACACTTCTCATTTGCCATAATTTCCAAGTCTTTCTGCTCCTCTCCTTTGCTAGTGTTGATTTGCTTCAAGTTCCTCCACTGAAATCCTTAAGAAAGGCACATTAGCTTCGTAGAGAACTTTTTCACCTCCCTTAGCAATAAAAAAACTTGCCAAAATCCCATATCATTCATCAACTTGTCTCTAGAGAACCAGATTTTAAAACGTATAGCAGTTTGCATCCTTTAAGTCCAAACCTCCATGGGTACCATGGACTCTTTTGTTCCAACAGAGGGAAGCAAGTACTCTTCCTCCAGAAAACGAAAGGGAAATTGTACTAAAAACCCACGAATCTTTTTTAATTCTTCTGCTGCTTTCGCTGGGTCATCATTTGCTAATTTGGGCTTGTTGATGAAATCACGCAGTTGGGTTAAGTTATTCACCTGGTCACTGGGAAGACATCGAAAAACCTGATCAAAACACAAAGAAGAAGTAGCATGTCGGTGCCAGGGAGATACTGCAATTCAGAGTTACCAAGAAAGACCAAAACATACAAATTCCCCAGGATGGGTATGACTTAATTAACAGCCCGGAGAACAGTGAGGGAAGAGGTATGTGCGTATCTATGATATGGCTGGAGTAGGCAGAGGGGAACCTCCAGGGCTTTTTCTGATCAGTGCAAATGCTCATTTGAAACCAGAGGTAAAATTTGCATTTATTTGAGTGACACTATGGCTAACTAGAAGTACACAGTAGACTGCAGCGATTCATCAGAGCTACAGCTGATACGAATAAAAGGCAAAATCAGAACTGCTGCCCTCTTGTGCTGCTGTCTCACTTTATGGGTGCACAAATCCCAGTTTCTTTTTTCACAGTTTTTGAAGCTGATACTACTTGTTCCTTCAAAGCATCTCTGAAGGTTCAACCACAGGAACTGGACCTGCTGCCCTTGCCCTCTCTGTGCTGTTTCTCCCACTGGCACTGTGCAGGAAGGAAGGAGGGGAAAGACACTGAAACCCTCACCTTGTCAAAGATGGTGGCATTGCGAGCTGCTGTAGAAATCCACACCTCCTTGAAGAATTTGTCACAGACAGGATCCTGGTGTTCCGGATTGAGATCAGAGCCGCCAAGGACTACCCTGAGAGGACAAAGGGATTGATGCTCATGTAAGTTGAAGACCAGGCATTCCTCATCTTGAGAAATTCCAGGGGAGGAAAAGTTTCCTTGGGATTTGCCAAATTCTGTTTGCTCCCAGCGCCCTCCCACTTCTGTCCCCTGTAATAGTCTGTCAGCCTTAACGCTGCCTGAGTTTCTTCTTTATTTTTCTCTGCAATAACTGTCCAGATGGTAAGCAGTGAGTGGGGGCGAAGGATAAAGAAAAAGGTCTTGATGAAAAACCAGCCATATTATGGGCCAGATGGCTGCTCCAAGTGAGGAAACTTCCATTAGAAAGAGACACCGCCACACAAAATTAAGAGAGTATGAAAACAGGATCTGGAGGCAAAATATCACTGTCTTGTTTATGTGCTCTCCTGATGAAATCCTTAAGCAAAACTACTTGTAAGTTGTGCTGCCGACCTGAGGACAGGAGCATGAGAAAGGTTGATGTCAGTGAAATAGAAGCAAAACTCTGGGCTAAATAGAGGCCAGGCAATGCTGTATCTGTGCAGGCAGCAGCACCCCTGTTGGTTTGAAAGGCTGTGTGCAGGCATAAGCCTGAACAAGCTCTGCCTGCATTCCCATTCGCTGCCTGCACGTGGCCAGCTCCACAAATCCCACCTGAAGCACCGCAGCCGGAGGGACTGTGCAAACTTCCCAGCATTGTAGTCCTCCCCATCCATCACTGAGGGCACGGTCTCGGTGTCCTGCACGATGATGGCCATCTCGCTGTCCCGCTTCCCCAGCATGCTGCGGTCATTAATGTTGGCAGAGCCTGGTAAGGGGGAAAACGAATCACTGGTGAGGCAGCACTGCTGCATGAGATGCTCCTGCACACCCTCCATCACCACCCACCAGCCCCTTGGGTCCTCTGCATCCCTCATCTCCATGGGGGACCATCTATGGCTTCACTAGGTAAAACCCTGACCAGAGGGCTTCCTTATGCAAACACGGACTCTAAGAGCCAGGATTTGGGCAGGGGGAAGAGGGGGAAAACAAAGAGAAAATTCTAAATTTTGCAAGCTTCAAAAGCTCCAGGCTTGGAAGAAGGTTAAACTGCAGCCAAGGCCAGACAACATTTGCAAAAGTTTGCTCTCACTGTAACTTCCCAGATGGTTCTGCTGAAGGATGCCACAGCTTTCGAAGACCTTGATTGCATTTGGTTTGGATACCAAAGTTATCTGATGCCCACCAAAGTGGCTCCATGGGGAAAATCACTCATCTCTAGCAGTGTAAGGAGAGTAAAGGCAGAGGTTTTAAGGAAGGGGATCTAGGAAGGAGGACATCACTCCTTGCTGTGGGTAACCAACAGACCCTCCTGTCCGGCTGGGACCACACTTCTGTGTCTGCAGACACAAGATTGCAAGCACTGTTACTGCCAATGCACAAAGGCAGCAGCAGATCCTAGGGTGCTGGGAGACCTTCCAACCACAGGAGATGTTTCTTTTCTAGTCCGTGCCCTGTGATTGCTGTGGCACTACCACGTGCTATGTAAAACTCAAATCCCAGAAAGGAGATGGGTGCTTTCCAGAGGGACGCTGGGGGAATTCCTTGCTTCGTGGTAAGACCCATGGATGCCACGTGCAGAGCTCTCTGCTTGGACCCTGAGTAATAACCACTTCAGCCCCCAAAGCTGCTGGGAGGGCAGCAAACTTTTCCCTCACTGCATTTCCACTGCATGGCTCTGTCTGTGCCTTCTGGGGAAGAGGGTGTCCCTCCCTCAGATGCACTATCCTGCTCCTATAAGGGTTTGGGTGCACTTGGGCTCGTGTGGCAGCTTCAGCCCTGACCTTGCACTGTGGTGAGACTCTTCAACCCCCACGTGCCGTGCAGGGTCTGACACCTGCAGCATTGCTTGAGACCAGCTGAGGCTTTACCCCCCAAACAGGTTTCTCTGCCCCATGCAGCCATCAGACGGCAAGGGAGAGGGGACACCACAGCACTTGCTGGCTCCAAGGAAGCAGCAAGAAGCAGCCAGTGACAGGCATCATCAGTTCATTAAACCACAGAGACGACCAAACAACAACAACAACAAAATCTCCAGACAGAGCCCCCAGCTCCATAAGAGATCCCCCAGGCACTAGTTAGCCACTTAACCTCCCCAATGACTGAATTAGCTCGAGGGGAGCTAATACCTCTGGAGGAAAAACGAGCCCTTTCTATCTTTCACTTCCTTGTTCTGTATGATGGCCCCATTAGCATTTTATGCCTGCACTGCCTCTTTCTTGGGTGGAAAAGTGATGGCTCCCCATCACCTCACCAGCCAACACAGCATACAAAAACCCATCCTCAGGTTTATATGTACAGAAAATAGAAATCAATAGCTGTCTCAGGCCCCCATATTATCACAGTTGCAACAACACTGCTCCTGCTAAAACCACCTCTGGGCTGGTCTGCATACTGGAGATGGGCTCTAACAGAGGGACAAACCTAACCACAGAGTATCCAAGACTACAGGCTCAGCTGCTGTTTTGAAGGAGAGGAATATTTTGAGTCTAGCAAAATCTGGTATTGAATTATTCTTTGGCAAAGTTTTCATTGCTGATATAACAGATAGAAAAGCATTTCTTTAAAGAAACAGGCTAAAATTCTGGTTTTCTGCTGCAATGTAGAACTCTGAGCCTGAGGTCTTGTCTTTGTGTCATAGTCTCATAATAAATATGGTAAAAGAAAGGGATGAAATGATATCTATTACTTGTTATAACATATTTCCCCATTCTTAGGAAACAGAGCTGATAAATGACACATGTTGTCCAAACCTTCCAACTTTTACAGCACATTCTGTTCTTTAAGGAACAGATGACAAGTCTCACAAGTCTTCCTGCTAGAGCAGAGTTTGATACAAGACAGATGGACAATACTCCCTCCACTGGGATTCTCTTCACTGTTAAACAGAGATTTAAAACCATTTTAGGAAAACAAATTAAGCGACAGCCCTCCAAATACTCTCCTCTCTCCTACCTACCCTCCTGATGAATTTAGGAGTTTGGTGTTGGTTGTTTTTTAAAAAGCAAAATATTTCATGAGGAAGAAACTACAACATAGAAAAGCACTGAGTATGGGGCAGAGAAACAATGGGAACAATGGGATTAATCTACACATAACTGAGTGGTTCCAACCCCCTTCCAGAAGTCCCCTGCTCACCAATTATAACTGTGTTGTCATCAGCAATAAGGAGTTTGCTGTGAACATAGATGAGTTCTGTGACCAGTTTTCCTTCCAGCTCTGCATATGTTCTAAGTCCACAGAATGATATGTAATTTATCCACTTATCTCCAACTGAAAATTAAAAGAGAACAGAACCGATGGAGTGAGGGAGGTGGAAAAGAGAAAAGATTCTCTTTATATTAAGACCCATATGTTAACAGATCATTTTTGACTTTTTAGAACATTAATAAGCAAGGTGATAATGGAAATCAGTTTCTTTAAAAATAGACTTTAAAAGATGCCTGTGGGCTCTCTGAGTTGCACTGATCCACTGCTTGCTCAGGTACTTCCACTTTGGTGAGAAATGACCCCAATGTCCCCAGCACAGCACGCAAGTGCTCACAATTGACCTGAACATCTTAAAATAACTAGACTACGCGACTGTTCTGCAGACCCTGCAGAAAAGAGGCTGGAAGCAGGTGGTTTGACCATGCACAGTATGGAAAATATGTCCTAATACACTTTTCTGTAGTTCAGATTTACACAAAGAGCTAGAACGAATGAGGCATTACGTACGCCCCTAGTATTTGTGATACGTGGGTTTTCATGGCGCTCTGATTCCCAGCAGTGCAAATTCAAGCAGGCGTCCTCGTGGTGGGGAAGCAAGTCAGAAACAGCACCCTAAGGCTGTTTTTTCCTCTCCATGTTTGAGAACTGCCAGAAACCAACCCAGGGTGGGATTCACGGGGGAGGCTGAGGGCTCCTCACTCCCAGAAGCTTGGCCTCGGCTCAGGACATTTTCCAAATAACAGAATCCTGAGCAGCTGCAACTGCGTTGTGCTCTTCCCTAGGGTCCTTCCCTCCTCCGGATTCGCACTGCATCCAAGTGCAAAGACTGACAAGTGGCCAAGGCTCGTGTGACCCAACAGACCTTGCCACAGGATGACGGCAGAGGAGGAGGTCGCTCACAAGCCCCGTGAGCCCATAGCACACGTTACTGCGAGATGCTCCAGTCCACGCCTGAACCCCTCAGCCTCAGCAAGCCCAGATTAATAAGAAGCTGAAGAATCTAGTTTATGTGTTACAGATATAGCCATTGAACAGCACCATCCCAAGACTAAACAACAGAGAAGAGATAAATAAAGCTCTTACCCTCTGTCTTCAGCTGGCCCAGGATTGAGTTTTCTCCTCGACACATAGTCCTGGAAAATAAGGTAGGCAGCTGTCAGCACCACCACAACTTAAGGCAATGGCATATGCTGAGGCAGAACCAGGTGAGGTAAATGGCAAACACAGATGCCTCTTAAATACCCCATGCAAGCAGAAGAAACACAGTGCTTCCAGAGAGCACGTTTTTCCCAAACTGCTGTTGATATACCTAGGACTGCTCACTTCCTAAAGGAGCTTGTACCAATCCACGTGGGAGCTGTGTTTGCCTTTTTGCCTTCTAGAGCACATGGCAATGAAGATAAACTTGATACAATCAGGGCTGCTCCCATCTGGCCATGGGTCTAGATGTGAAGCGACATCAAGAAAGAAAATCTACACAGGCAGAACACCAGGTCAGGGAGTTTGTGTAATTATGGCTGGGTTGGAAAAGCCACAGCCAGCATCTCACTTATTAAAAAAAAAGAGGACCCAAGGACAATTTCTAAAGACCCGGGGTTGCCCTTGCATAAGGGAGCTCAGGCAGAGGATCCCTTCCAACACAGCCCATTCTATGATTCTATGAGATGCTGCTTTCCTTCTGCTTGTGTCTCCTGCCTGGCTTATCCTCCTGGAGGTGTGGTAAGGACCCTTGCAGACAAGGGAGATCTACCTCTGGAGATAGCAATTGTCTCCACAGACTGACTGTGCCCTGGCCATACCATAACACAGTAGCTTTCTGGTAAAAACATCTTGCCTTGGGCCATCCTGTCTTCCTCCACAGTCCATTCCCAGTGTAGGGCTACCTGGCACTGCTGCATCTCAGTCCTTCCCATGAGACCTGCTGGGCTGCCAAGTGTTCCCAAAAACAATCACTTCAGAGCGGAGGAATCACACTGGGGAAGATGCCGTTGCTTCCACAGGGCTGATGGGCAGAGCCAGGTGAAGAATCGACCAAAAAGGCAGATTTGGAGACAAAGCCCAAGCCTATGAACCAGCAGGGCTGCATGCTCCCTCCTGGCTGCAGCACCAATAGTGACGCTGCTGGGAGGAACGGCAGTAAAAGCCAGGGTCACTGCCTACAGGAGGGCACGGTAGGGAGCTCAGGGGTCAGAAAGTCTGGTCTGATGAGCTAAAAGGAAAGCACATGCAGCAAAGGCAGCATTATGTCGCATGTGGGGAGCAGCTGAGAGTCAGGAATTGGGGGTTTTGTGTAAGGGATCTGAGGATTCACTATGCCAGGGCACAGGCAAGGATTTTCCTAGATATGTGGGGGTGTTTGCCTGTGGAGGGCACCAGGCATTACTCAAGGTGATTCCCTGCCCAGCTAGCATTGCCTCACCTCCTGGTTCAAACCCTGAGGCTGACAAGTAATGAGCTGAAGTACCAAGTGAAAGCTACACAAAACAGTTTTCTCCTTTTCCAAACCCCACGTGATCGTGTGGACAATGTCTAGAATGACACCATGCTGGTGGCACTGGAGCCCTGGACACCACCTGCAGCAGGTAGAGGTGATCAGGGAGTCTCCAACCACCCAGCCCGCAGTGGGCCTGCCCCGGGTACGGTACCTGTAGTTGAAGTGCATTATGGCCTGCAGTGCGTTGCCCCCACCAGTTGAAATGTCTCCTTCAAACCCAGGCAGCAGCGGGATCACCACGTATACACGGAAACGCTTGTTTTCCCTGAAATGATAGTTTGGGGGGATATCAGCCTGCAGATGTTACAGCTTCGCACAAGGTGAGTCCCCTTGGTTTCCCTTTCCCTGTGCTGACCGACTTGGTTTCTGTCCAAGGCTACTACACAAATTTTAAGGGAGTAAAGTGTGAAGTGTATTTCCAGTTTCAGGTCTTTATGGATTGTCATCAGCATTTCAGCAAGTGCTCAGACCTTCATAGGGAGAAGGTATAATTTAGTTTCCACAGATGACAAAAGAAACTAAAGGAAAAGAAACACATTTTCACCAAAGTCGAAGGACAGGTTAATTCTTTTGCAGATTGTCTGTTACTGTAAAAAACTCCTTCTGAGCATTCTGATAGTCCAATCACACCGATACTGTTGCAGACTGGTGCACACCACAGCAAAGACTGCAGAGCCATCACAGGCAGAAAACCAAAATCTAACCTGACATTCCCCTGCATTCTGTGTTTTAGCAGTCAGAAACATCACAAAAGGCAGAAAAAACTCAGGGCACAAGCAAGTATTTCACTGAGACAGCACAACACAAAAAACTCAGTTCCAGAGTTCCCACACACTAAACCGTACACTAACTCTGATATGATTTAGAACAAAAGCTACTGTTGCAGCACTACCTGGAACTTTTCTTAAAGCACATCTTTGGGTTTTCTTTGCTGACAAAAGCCAGATGCATCTGCTCTGCCAGTGCCTTCCAGGCATTCCTGGGTGCTGGCAATTCTCTGCTCTGTGCCAAGAGGAGGAGGATGCTCCATGGACGGGTGCTGCCACTAGATGGCAAACACACTTTAATCAGGACTAAATCACTTCGGCAATCTCAAGATGCAGTTTTTATTAAACATATTCCTTCTTTGAGCAAGTTGTGTTGTGGATTTAAAGGTATAGGAATCATGAAGAACTGGGGTTTTGCCTGAGCTGGGGAAGGAGACAGCATTTTTTTAATTGCAACCACCACTTCCTTATAGCTCTTCTATGCACTGTAAACTTGCTTTAGTTTATCAGAAGACCTCAGAAACTGCTGATGAATGAGGTCTTACTTGTACACAACAACAGACTTTGAAATGAAGCCTGTTTGTATCATGAAAAAGATCTACCAACAAAAGCACTCCCCAAAAAACTTGTTTGTCTAAGCCTAGTGTTTATGAAACTAGTTAAAAACCCACCCATGAAAAAAGGAGGAAACCAAGAAGAATAAGTTATTAATTACATCAGTAGAAAATATTTAGTCTAGAAGAGTGAGAAGTGTACAAGGTTAACTAAAGCACTTAATTTACAATTAAACATCTATGTGTCACCTAGGCTATTTTCCCAGGGTAGTTTGGAACATAAGCACTTGACATAAACCATTTAGGTCTGAATTTACTTTTAATCTTAGGCAATGCCAAGTGTTCTGCAGTGTGCAGGATTTGAATACATTCAGTTAGGAATCACTGACATAAAGCTTGCATAATACTGGCAAAGAACTGGAATAATACGGAAGTGAATCGAGCATCCCATTTGAAAACGGGTCACTGAAGAACTTGTGTTTTTGTAATGAGACTTCCTGATGTCTGGACAGAATAACATCCTTTATATGACAGTTAGATAAGAGAAAAATCTTAGCAAATTACCTGGAGAATTTGTTGCTACCTCAGTAACATTGCTAAAAGCAGGCAACGGATGTAAAGGGCCCATAGCAATCAGTTCCCAAAGGCAGGAAATCCTGAGCAGCTTTCCAGAGGACACAGACCTCAACAGAACTGTCGAATCCCACTGCCTGTGAACCTTGAGGTTGCAACGCAAACACCAGCAACACCGTGCCCAGCTGTTTGCCTGAACCTTAGCCCCAGTGTGGGTCATTCTGTTCAGGCAGATAGACTGTCCCATGCTGCATGGTTGTATCACAGGACCCAAACTTTATACCATTGTTTTTTCTGCGCTTCACACCTTGCACAGCACTGGCACCACTCCTCGTTTACCCCAGATGAGAAAATCCACCCAAGCCTTTCATCCTTAGCTAATCTAAATTATTTGGGCAACACTATTGCAGCTCACAGACTGCAGGCAACTCCACCCCGTTACTCCGTTGTTAAAGGCAAAGCAGGTAACACCCGTGTTCTCCTGTTTTGAATAGTGCTCCTCTTGCCATACTGCCTCTGAAAAAAGCCTGTCTCATAGCAGCTCCTCTGGCCTTGCTAGATACTGCCCATACCCTGACGTCTGTTGGCTTGATTGCCTTTACCCAAGTGGGAATTTCCAAGCTCAAGTACCAAAGAGAGAGAACTTTCTGTGACTGTGGAGAGAGCACCTCTGGGAAAACAGCCCCTGCATAGCTCTGGACAACTACAATATGGAAAAAAATAATCATTGCAAGAAGCTTATCCATGCATGGTAAAAACTACGAGAGATGAAAAGAATAAATTTAGAAAGTTTTCTGTATCTCAGCCCAGCAAGAGCAGGATACAATTTTAAACTATGACACATATGTATCTTAAAGATAGACTTCAGGAGAGAAACTTTAAGCAAAGCTGTTCAGGATCAAAGTGAAGACAAGCCACTACCTGTGGTGTTAACGTTGGGCAGGCTCGAATAAAAGGAGTGTCGAAAACATGGTTGGATTTAATCCAACCAGGAACAAATGATGTCCCCTTGCAATGGTGGAGGTTGTAAATACCCTCCAGCACTTACCAGTTCAAACAGTATCTGAATCCTGCAGTCAAATCCTCAAAAACTGTTTGCTCCCCCTCTCTGAAGCCAATCCTCTCTACAGACAATTTAAATAAGTCACAAATCCCAGTTCAAACTTCTACCACTAACGTTCCCGACCATGCGGCTCAGGACTGGTTGGCTACGAAGCCAATGTGTCATTGAACTGGAGTATAAGGGACTTCCTTTTAAACATGTTCCATAGTTAAAATACATTTGCACCAGGGTAAGGTCTGGAAAACCAATTCCTGGTTGCAGAGAAACCACTTAAAGAGTCTCACTGCTGCAAATGTAAGCAGATGTTCAACTGCATTGGTTCTGCATTGGAAAAGCTACTGTACAGTTGCGTCCATTAAGATATTATTTTACACCACATCATATAAACGCACCCGGAAGACTTTCATTGCCTTGTTAAGAACAGGTTACCTGTGAGCTTTAAGGATCCTCTGAGCAATTGCATCACCAATCTTGTTCCAGACAACTTTGTCATCAGCACAGCTAATAAAAAACTGGTTCTGCAGGAAAAGCAAGCAAAGCTACTGTCAGACACTGCCAGTAAAAATATTTGCGTGTTTTATTTCATACCAAGAGCAACTAAAGATAGCTGGGGTTGGTGTGCCATTTGAGTTGATGCTTTTTTTTGTATTATTAAATGATGTGTGCGTCTGTGCTTGCTTAGGGAATGAATTAGTCCTCATTAATTACACTCTTTAGAAAGTTCACATAAAGAACAACCTAGCAAGAGGCTAAAAAACAACAAAAAAGAGAAGCAGAAGTGTCTCCAACCAGGCAGCGCTGAGAGACAGTCTGACACAGGAGATCTCTGCAGTTCAAGGCTACAGGGATGCAAGACCAGCCCTGCATGAGGGAGGTTTGGACACATGCAGGGGACACCACAAAGCCATGGAGGGGACAAGAAGAATATTGCACACGCCCTGGAAGTTGCTAGCAATTTTGCAAAGAGGCTCATAAAGGCGAGATCTGCTTTTGCAAAAGGCTGTCAGCTTGAAGTCAATGGAAACAGCCCCAAAAATTCAAAGCAGATTCTGTATTAATATCCAGATGATGACTGTTTGGGTTCCTTTGAACTTGACATATTCTATGATACGATCCTAAACTCACAAAAAGGTAAGAACAAACCTCAAGAAGAAGAACTACTGTCCTGATGGCTGCAAGCCATGCCCAGAGCATCAGGACCCTACTGCTTTCCCTCATTGCCACTCACTTCTATATATATGTAGTGCTTGCTGTTTTCTATCACACTGACGTAGGCGTTGTGGATGGACTCCTCGTGATATTTAATGCCGGCCGACCAGTCAGCAGCAGAACGGATCACCTGGAAAGCAAGGGATCAACACTTCAGCTCTCTCCCACACAGGATGGCACAGCTTTGGAACTGAATTGTCAGACAGGCAACGCTCTTCCGTGGCACAGTCGGTCTGTTAAGATTTCACTAAATAAGTTAATATGTGCAATATTCACAATTTATACTGTTTGTAGTAAAGAGAAAGGATGCTCAAAAATAGTATTAATGCTTAATAACAGTTTGATTAAAAACATAAATGCCCTGTCCCATTGCTATTAGTGCCTGCCCCGACCTGAGCAGTTGTAGATGCTATTGGAATGGCTCAGAGGTTCCATTCTTGTTTAAGGTCTTATGATAAACTGCTTTTAAAAACAAACTAAATTTCCAGGCTTTAGGGATGCACATTCCATCAGTGATCTCCTCTCCAGCAATACTTAAAGCTGGTCTCCAGGTGGGGCAATGTGTTTTTCCCCCAAACAGGCAGCACATGATTATACAGTCAGTCCAATAATGCAGGCCATGTCTTTGTCCTGAGCACTCAAGGTCAGTTATTTCTTGTGCCAAATTCTTGCACAAACCATCCTATTTTTGATAATTCATAGCAGTTCAGCTGCCCATACCTATTTATTAATTTTTACTGGAAATCCACATTTAAAGTAGGTCCTGTGAGATCCTTGGGGCACATTCTCCCCCGCCTCCTGCAGTTCTTGCACAAGAGAGACAAACCAATACGAGAAACAAACTTTGCTCGTACTCTCAACCAGGCTGAGTCACCCCTGCACAGGCAGTTTCCTGTCCCCAGCAGCCAGAGATGCAGCAGCATCTCCCACTCCCATGCTTTGAGTCAAGAAGCAACAGCACTACGCCCCAAGCGACATTTTCCTACAAGGAAATGTAGCTTTTAATGAAGTGTTGGCAGGGTACTGCTCAGGGGAAATAATTACTCATGATTAGCCTCTGTCTTTAAACATTATGAAGACAAAAACATTGAAACAATAGTCTTAAAATATCTCAATCCAGCCATTATATCCACACTCAGGGACAGTCACACAAAGCACAAGATCCAAATGCTGAGGATTGTGAAATGTGTATGTAAGTACATGCAAAATCCTAATTTCTTTTGGGCTGCAACAACATCTTTCCCTGAAAATCCCTCCAAATGGATTTCTTTTAATTCTCTGAGTTCAGCTTATGCTTTGCTTCATGTTACTCTCCCTGCTTCCATGACATCCGCGTGATACCCTGAGCTCTGCTATCACATTGTCATTACTATCTACCATCACAGCAGGTTGCTGGCTGTGGCATGGCCGAGGATCTTTGAAGGCTACTTAATTACCATTAGTATGCCCATAGAAAAGGATTTGGCCCTTTGGTCCAGGTGCTGCATGCCTGAACCAAATCAATCCTCTGTTCTCCAGAGCATCTCTGGAGGTGACACTGAGGGATGCTGCTGTTAAGTACACACAACTCCTGAGCTAATTCCTTCACCTGGACAGAAGCTTTCTCCTGCAGGTCACCAAAAACCAGATCTTATTTGGTTGCTCATTTGGCCCACAGGAGGGAGCACTCTGCAGCCTCTCAAACCAAATCTCAGAGTGACAGACGCTTGAGCGATGGAGCCAACCTGTATGCAAGGGCCATCATAGCCTCTGCCAGTCCCAAACAGCCACTTGCACAAACCTCAGCAAGGTGATGTTGCTCATGTCCGTGGGCTTTTAATCACCCATATGGTTTGCAAAGCCAATGCTGCGTGCTCCCACATGACCCAGGCTGGGCACTGCTGAAACCTGTCTGAGAACCATGGCAGACAGAGCTCCTGAACAAAATTCCACTGTTTGTATAAATAAGGACAGAAAAAAATGCTTTTCTGGGTAGAAAGCAGGCAAATTCTCCCATGCACTCAGCTCAGGCTGCAGCCTGGGCAAGAGCTTGCAGCCCCTCCACCTTCACCAGCACAGCCAGCAGTCACACTGTCCCCTCCCTGCCTCTTGTCCCGATGCAGCAAAAACCTGAGACCCACAAAACACCCCTCTGTGGGGTGGAGACCTCCAGTAAAAGCAGTCTGGAATTGCACTTCAGAAAGCTGCAGATTGTAGCTTCCTAGTGTACAAAGTACTGATATTTAATCCTGTTTGGGATTTTTTTTTTGCTAGTTAACTTTGTCCACACTCCAAAGAGCCACTTCTCTTTTCAAGATAAGCTGCTGAGCCCTGCACTGAACAAAGTAACTTCCACACCCTCATTGACAGCAGCAACAGCTTAAGCTACTGGGAAGGAGAAATAAATGTCCTTTTCCGAATTGCGAGATTGATAGCACCAAGGCTTCTCGCTTTGAAAGACAACTTTACTGCTGTGATTCAAGTTTATTCCAAATCAAGATGCCACTGACACAACAGAACCATTGTTTCGGACCATCCCTTAACAGTCCCATGGCTTTCCACCACATCATCTACTGGTTTCTCACATTTCTCTTCACCCCTCCACATGCTGGCATCCTGGCTCCCTCCACACAACAGTCTCTCTGCCCTCACACCAGAATAATGTGTCATGGTTCATCCCAAAAACCTGTCTCAGCATCACCCAAAAAAGTTTATGCCAGCTACAACCTTGAATACATACATGGAGGGAAGGGGAGGTATCATAAGATGTTGGCTGGAGCAGGAGAACAGGCATAATGAATTCCAACTTGGACCTCCTCAAAATAAAGTTATTTATAACCTGGATCACTTTAGTGGCCAGCACCGATCATGGTGCAGCTCTGTAGCCACAGCAACAGGTGAGGAGGTGGCAAGATAAGGTCACCACCAGCAACATTACATGGATGCAGCACTCCAAGGAAACAAAGCTGCAGCTGTAGCACTCAAATTCACACCTTGAAGTTTCCTACACAGGCCTTCCCTTATCACAGATGTTTCTTTTCACAATTCTGGACATCTCATCTTTCCTGTTTAGGTATTTAAAGTGAGTTGGTTTAAACCCAACCACTTAATCTAGGGAGAAAAGGGCACACGCTGCCCAGCACGGTCGCCACGAATCATAGCTGGTGTGTCCACGCTTCTTCTTCTCCTCTCCCTAAAGCCTCTCAGTTGCAGCACTGAGTGCTGTTCTGGGCTTATCATCCCTTTAACTTCCTTAACCGATACAACAGTAATAAATTTGATGTTTGCTGTAGGCTAGTGCATAAATCCTGAACAATGCAAGCTCTCACGCAGACTTCAAAGAGCCATTGCCAGAGCATTAAATTTTCATTGCATTTACATCAGGAACTGGATATTCCCTCACCACATCACATCTTTTGCAGCGGTGGTTTTTGCTGATAACTGCAAACTCTGAAATGGAAAGAGAGAGATGAAAAAACCTGGCACTACCTTTGGCAGATGTTTATTTCACTCTTGCAAAAAAACAATGTGCAATCACATCGCTATTGTGAGCAAAGTCCAGAAGTTCAAATGGAAGAGGACAAGAGACCATGTCTGATTAACCCATGGAGCTAACAGTCTCTTTTCCTCCTTCCCACCTGTACCTCCACACTGTTTCCCACTCACGCTGAATTCATCCTCCCTGCCCAGGGGAAAGCCCCTGTCAGTGTTACTCTTGCTGTTCCCATCCTCCTGAAAACACTTTCCTGCTCCTCTCCTCTGACAAAAGAGAACTAAACCAAATGGTACAATGAGGTCAAAATTTGTTGCTGACAGGTCAAAAGCTTGGGCTGCAGCAATGCTGCAATCCCCACAGATCCTTTGTGTTTTCCCTTCCTCTGATCTACCCACAATTGAAGACAGATTTGCAAACAAGCTCAGAAACAAGAAAACCAGCAGCGAGACTTTCTTCAATCACCCAACAGCCAGGGACAGCTGCCTCTGCCTATAAAGTGGTACCAAAACGGGGAAGTTGGTGAAAGATTTTAGGGTATCTGCCTATTTCTGCACTGGACAGCATTGCCAAGAGCAGACACGATTATTTGCAGCCCTCTGGTCTGAAATAATATATTGGACAGGCAAGTGGGTTGATATTCCTGTGGCTGCAAGAAAGGAGAACCCATGCAGGGATGTGACAATGCACAACCCAGGAGCTCCAGAAAAAGGCAACCAGGAGGAGGCAGGTTCAGATCCAGACTGCAGGTGTCTTCCCCTTACCCTGTCTCTCCTGCAGCACCCAAATCTGAAGCCTTCATCAAGAGGAGAACACGAGCTGCTCATTGACCCGAAGCGGGGACTTCAGGCATGTTCAGGGTACTTGTATTACCCAGGGATCAACAGAAATCAGATCAATGTGAGCATTTTGGAGGAGAGAGACATAACTAAAATATGCCTCTCAGTTCCAGGAGATCATCCAGAAATCATAACCCAGCTGCAAGTAGCCTGGGCAGAGGAGCCACCCTCACTGCTTCCATCATACTCAGTGCTGCAAACACTCTTACCCTGCAGCCTTCCCTCAGACCAAGAAGGCTGATACATTGCATGGCAACATATTTCCACTTTTATTTATCTGGCTATAAGAAGGGTTGGGCTAGTCTGACAGATCTCTAAAATCTGCAACCAGACATAAATTAGAAATGAGCAAAGCAGTTTCAAATTAATAATTTACAAGACAAACCTGCTCTCTTTTTGGCATTTATGGCATCACTGACAACAGTCCCTCATTTTGTGGATGTATCAGTTATTTGCAATGCCCCAACAATGCTACGATAAGGCTGGTTTTCCAACTACTCACCCATCACTCAGCATTGATGAATGTGGCATGTAGCAGTCATTGCCTGAGCTTCATCCTCCTCTGCCATGGGTTGGTGCCCTGAGCCAGCAGCTCTGTAGTATGGACTGAAGGGGAGCTGGACCTAGACTGTATTCAGTTTAGTTTCTCCTTTACAGAACTGCAAGCAGTTTCCAATCAGTAGAGCTTAACTTTTTGCTACAGCAAACCCTGTGATTTAGAAGTTGAGGCTTATCTTGTGGTTAAAGTACGCTCTAGGGACACAAGCATCAGCTCATTTCCATGAGAACAAAGTTTCCCAAAAACTTCGTGTCACAAACAAGCTGGGGAGGCCTTTACAGCCACAGGGAAGCACAGTGATGCCTGAAGTGAGACTATTTCTCAACAAGCTGTGAGCATTGTTTTGAGGGCTGATGTAAAACGCCTGAGATCCATGACAAGATCCCTGTCCTGGCCATCCTTCATACCATGCAGGGAGGAACAGACAATGCCCTGGCAACCCACAAAACCAGAGAAATGCCTCTTGTTACACTAAGCTTCACCAAGCACTGCTGTCATCTGTGTGGATCACTCCTTACAAAGAGCCAAGACATGCATTTTTCCTGGTTTTGGTCTAATTATTTCATACATATTTCATCCACAGAGACACACAATTGTTTTGCTGGTTCAGCATAACTATTTTGACTTTGCGTTCTTCAACAAGTCCGTGTTTCTGCAGGGTAACAGTAGTAATCAGTCTACACACTCAATATAGCTAACTGGATTTTTAAATATAGGTATCCTGGAAATTATGACTGTGAAGATGATTGTCACATACAAGACTGTGGGCTGACTGCAAAACTACATAGGACCCACAGGAATGAGTAGCTACATAATAAAATGCAGATGAAGTTCAATGCAGAAAGCAACAGCCCCAAGACTCAATGTTGGGCTCCAGCTGACCACTGGAGTGAAGCATCAGAGGCCTGGCAGACTGCTTCAAGATCTAGGATAAATACTCAGTGGGCAAACTCAACCCATCAGGACATCCCAAAACATAAATCATAACTGTTAGGTGTTAGAAGAGTAGCAGAAAACAAAACAGAGAACACTATACAAGTACGTTGCTCTACAAGCAAAAAAAGTTCCCAAAAGTTTACTGTTTACAGTTTGGTCCTTTTATCTCGAAGATGGAGGTATAAATTCATGCATCTCTACTGAGAGCTGCATTATTTCACTGTAACTGAAGAACTGACTTCTATTATCATGCTATAAGAGTTTTTCATTTTATGTATCCGAGTTCTGTAGAAGGCAGAAAGACTGGAAAGGTACAAAATGAGCTCTCAGAGTATGTGAGCAGGAGACCATCAATACCCACCTGGACTGTGGCACGAACAGCGTCGGGTACCTGATACTTCAACTCATTAGCAGTTTGCTGAGATTTTGGCAACAGGAATGGGTAGGACAGGGATCGATATTTGGGCTTCATAATCTGCCCAGGAGCAAAAAGAAAAACAATAATTTAAGAGATAGGAACACAGCAGAATAACATAACCCCAAAATGCACGCCTGGGGAGGGCATGTGGATGAGGCAGAGGCTCTATTTATTTCCATGCCCACAGCAGTGATGCCCACATCCCACCTTGGTGAAGTTCCAGCGCTGGATGAAGTGTCGGGCAATATCACGCGCTGCTTTGCCGTGCACTGCAGAGGCAATGTCATGCCAGGGCATCCTCGGGGTGGTGTATCTGTCAATGAAGTCTATGGGACAGGAAAGCACCTTTGGACCTCCACAGACAAAGGACATGAATGTGGAAAAGCATGGCATCCCTCTGCTCACACTGAAGTTTCTAGGACACAACACTGAGGGCTGTGCAGATGAATTATCACGCAATTGCCTGCAGTCCAAGTTCATGGACCGTAACAGCATAATTGGCCCTAGAACATCTCAAGCTGTGATGCTTTTCCTAGCAGTCAAACTAAAATAGCCTCATTATCTCAGGCTCAAAAGCAGGAAAAAGCACACAGTTTGAGACGGAAAAGAAGCAGAAGAGGGTCTGGGGGAACATAATGAATTTCAGGGTGCAAAGGTACTTACCAGCAAAAGGTTTATCAAGTTGAACCCAGTCTTTAAAGACAAAGTTGCAATAGTCTTTTCCATGCCAGAACCTGGTTTCCCCAAGCAGTTCACCAACACCTGTCTTCAAACTGCGGATGGACCCTTTATCTGTCACAGGCAAACAAGATAACAAAACACATGCTTCAATGTCATGGCTGTCTGTCGCACACCACTGGCAGGAGTCTCCCTGCCATGAAAGCATTGGTGGGACTTGTCTATCCCAGTTGGCTGAAGCTGTTTTCTGCCTAGTCTTCCTGTTGCTTTCAAAGGATATATATTAGTATTTTTTCTTCCCTACTTTAATATTTGTTATACAATCAGGACAACTAATATATAGGAGTCAAACAGAAACAAAAAGCAGATGCTGAATTCTCTCTCTATTGGACTAAAAATCATCCCATAATCATTTGTCTTTCCACTGTTCTATGACACCTAAATACCACCATGTGGCAGTCAACTCCCAGCTGTGACTGACCTTGGCAGATACATGTACAGGAACACCACATGTATCATCTACTTCATATATTTTACAATACTAATGAACTAATTCCAACTTCTCTGCTAGAGGGTTTATGATTTTGCCTTAATAGCAGGATGTAACTCCTCTAACAGAAGCTAGTCTTTATTAACTATAATGAGATGATTAAAAAGCTCATGTTCCCTCATTAAGTATTGTGGGGTTTATTAGCTTGTTTGTTTGGTTTTTTTCCCAAATAACAATGTCATCTTTTGATACAGTTTTACATGTTAAACACACAGACACCAAATTCCAAATTGATGGTGAATAAACCCATCTGAAATATTGTAGACAGGGATATTCCTTCATAACTGGATCCCTTTTCTAGAGCACACGTTTTGGTACAGAGTGACCTCTTTTTTTCTCAATGCTTAAGAAAACCAAAAATGCTGACCTAGACCATAAACATTTAACTAGCATTATTTCCTGATTCTAAGAGCAGCCTTCATCTACCGTACCAAATACTAGTGCAGCAATTGCACAGTAACATGGCAATAGCAGAAGCCTTCTCCTAACCTAACGACATCACCAGGTAACCATAAAAAACCCTTAGCACAACCCCCCCTTTCAACTGTCAACAAAATATGTATCAGCAGCAGTGCAACAAGACTGGTTTACACAAAGCAAGCCCTGCCAGCACTGCTGTAACCCCACCACACTGAGCCAAGCCAAGCCATGCCAAAAATGCCATGCACAGCTGCCTTGGGAAGCATGAGTTTCTTGTGAGAGTTCAGGCGGAGCAGGGGAATTGCTGACTCAGCATGCTTGAATGGGAATGGGTGGACATGCTATCCAGCCAAAACACACTACTGAGTTTCAATGACTACACACTCACTCATGAATGAGCATGAGGTGACCACACGGGAGACTGCACATGACTTCCACGTGAATCAAATTCATCTCTTCCTTATTATCTGCCACTACTTTGTAACCAATATTTTCTAATTGGCAGTTAATACCTTAGAAGAATAAATTTGCAAGAGGAAGATCTTGAACTGCTCCTTACCCCATACCAGTCCTCAAAGGCATCTCAATGAGGTACCGTACTTAACAGGTGCTTTCAACTTCAGTCCAGAGATCAGTACAGCTTCCTTTCCTAATCAACCTGACTCCTTCCTCAATAGAGTATGTTTTCATTGATTTTAATAAGAGGCAAAAGGGGATCTCCCCAAGTCTTTATCCAAATATAGGTCTGGCAGCAGCCATCTTGCTGTTTCTTCTCTCTGTTTGCATTTGTCTTCCTGTATCAGGCTTATTTTAAAATACCCAATGTAAAAGTTCCCAATTTAAGTAACAAGACTCTTCCTTTACAGGAAGACAACTGCTGAAATAATGATATACCAGAATCAGAGCTGCAGTTTTTGAAATTGCTGGAGAAGTGGTGTTAAGGATGCTGAGAAAACAACAAGCAGCAAAGGTTGATCCTGGCACCCAACCTAATTCTCACCATCATTACAATGCAAAAACATCAGCAGCTAAAGCCTAAAGGGGGGTCTGCACCTCTGCCTTCCTCCACTTACCCTGCTGAGGCTCAGTGAGCCCCTGTTTGGTTTCAGCGTGGTGATGGAACATTTTCAGATGGGGCTTTAAACTCTGGATTATATTCGGTTGACTTCTAGTGGGGTTACAGTAACCTGCAGAAAGTCAAGATGACCTTTTTATGGCAAAAACGCACATCCACTTCTGCTACGCTGGTGTCTGATTGTGTCTGAAGACACCTTGCATAACAGGAGCTCAAAAAATACATCAGTCTGCAGAAACTACGAGTGCCCAACAGGAAAATGACCAAATTCAAGACTCATCTGTTTTTAAACCATACAGATGTATTGAAGTAGCCAAGCCACGGCTACATCCTGAGCTGACTGCAACCAAGGCAGACAATGTTCCAGCAAGGCCTCATCCAGCCAGAGGCAGGAGCAAGATCCGCAGGGAGTGATGGAAACTCAAATAAGTTCCCATTGTGAGCAATGTACACCTTCAGGAACCGATTTTAGGAAAGACTCCATGTCAGAACAAATGTCAAGCTGATCCTTGTAATTTTAGCTTTGAAGCTGTTTTCAATGTGGGGAATGAAAAGCTGCATTCTATTCAACTGTTAAATAGTCTTTCCCCTCTAGTAAGTGGGGAAACTTGGAATAATTCCACTGAAGTGAACTGATTTAGATCTAGGTAATACAAGCCTACGTGAGGGGTAATCGCATTCAGAAACTATCTTGCTTGTTACAATAAATATAATTGAAAACCAAAAGATCTGATTCTCCCTTGCAGATAAAAAAAATTTCCATCAGTATAAACATTAAGTACCACGTATGCTGCATCACATCATCTGATGGCTCATGACAACTGCTAATTCAGTGAAAATGCACTTAAAACTCTTCTTGTAAATTTTTGCAGTGAAAAAAAAAATAACATATTGGCTATACATAGCTATTATTCTGATAATTCATCAACTTTCCTTCATTACTCTAGAAATTAAGTTAATCTGCACGTACACGTACCCACCCATCTCCCGCATACGTTTTATATATGTTGTTTAGATGCGAAACATTACTTACTTGATTCACTGTCTATGCTGCTGACACTGTCAGCATGATGTATGCCATGTTTATGGAGATGCTTGTAAATACTGAACCTTGAAAACTTTCTGGGTTTTCCTACTCCTTTCATTTTTGATGTGTCTGGGGCATCATCAGCATTTGTCTGGAACAAGTGGCTTTCTGGTGACAGAGCTTGAGACTGAAGGGGGACACATTCAGATGACTCCGCTGCAGACTTAAAAGACACAAGACATCGCTTCAGGTGATGTATGGACAGGTTCCCCTTTAAGTACAGATTATCTTTCATATCAATGCTCAGAAACAACCATGAGCTAAATTTTGCTCTGTGACAAAGACACACATCGGTGGGAATCAGGAGTACTTTTGAGAAAGAGAGTGTGTACTGAGGAGACACTCAACAGGAAAACCCAGCAACAACAGCAGTCTTTGATTCCTTAAATTTACTCTCTGTTACTACTCCCCTTGAAATTCTCATAAACCTAGACCTCTCTAAATTTTTAGAGATACATAGTTGCATACAGACACAGGTTAGCAGAAAGCTCAGCAAGCAAGGCACCTGCTGAGGGTCTGAGTATCCAAAATTTTGGAGCACTCTGCTAGAAACAGACAGTAAACACTCACAAAGTTCTATTAAAAATGCAGCTTCCAAATTGTGACTGCTGCTCCAAGGGAAAGCCAGCTGTTTATCTTCATGCCCCTTGCAAGGACTGGTCAGGATCCAGCTCTAAGGAGTCATTCAGTGCTCAGATACTTCCTCATTCCCGTTACTACTCCCCATTAAACCTCCTAAGCCCAAACTGATGCTTAGAAGTGGACACAGCTTATTCATCCCTATCACAAACCTAACACACAGATGCTGAACATCACCATCAGCTGGAGCAAGCTCACTTACTGCCAGGTTGGTGGTTGACACTGACTTCACTGCCGCCATTCGTTTAACGCTGCCCACATCGGTCAGGCGGTGCTCATCATCATCCCACCTGCCGTATGCCAAGTCGATGCCTCCCACAAATGCCACAGACTGGTCTACGATGACGAGTTTCTCATGGTGGGCCCAGAGGTAAACGGAGGAGGACACATGGTCTGGATGTCTCATCACCTGGTGAGAAAACCAGCACTCAAGCTCAGTGCCATTGCCCACTTTACATCCCTCCAGCCACAGACCTGGTTTTTTGTAGCTGCTCAGGATGATGAGGAAACTCTGGTGTTTTCAGAGGATACCTCCGCACAGACTGTTGTAATTACAGAAGCTACATGACTCCCCTCAAGAAAGGCTCAGCCTCACTGGGAGGCAGGTGCATCCACACAAGGTGGGTATTCCCAAAAAGCAATGGTTACTGACGTTGGGATAGGTCACACTTAACAGTGCTCATAAGAAGACCATAGTCAAGGAAACTGTTTCAACAAATAAAATTATGCTTTCAGGAGAGCTGCAATAGCTGAGCTTTCAAACACAGGGCCCGCTCTGAAAGAAAACAACATATTGGTAATCTGACTCACTTCTTTGGTTGTTGCCACTACATAAGTGAAATGAGAAATTGGATGGTTCCCCCCCCCCGCCATTTATAATCAGCATGTTGTTCGACATTTGTTTATGACATTCTTTTTGACATGTGTTTATGGTAAAATAACTTCTATATGTAAGCATAGAGTATACAGTTATATTTTTTTTATTTTTAGAGGAGAGGCATTAGACCAGCTTCCTGGGGAAAAAGCTGCAGAGCTTCACCTGGCTGCCCTCAAAACCTGTTACACAGCTAGCACCTATCTTCCAGTTACATCTTCCAGTCTTGCTGCAAAGGTGATGATGAATGGATGCTTCCTTTCACCATGACAATTGATCGAGTGACAATATATCTATTATTCTAGTAGCTTTTAAGTCACCCTCACGCATAACATGTAACTTATAGTTCATTAAAATACATGCGTCTAATTTCAAGAGACTGGAACTAGCCTTATCTACTGGTTTGTGCACCACAACTCATTTTCTGCTCAGTGGCAGAGCAGCAGTAAAACAGCACAGAACAGCGTAATCCTGTTCATTTATGATGGGAACATAAATATCCAGTGTTGACACTCATCTCCTATATATGAACAGAAATGCTGAAATGAGACAACATTCTCAAACTGTAATTTTCCATTTGATGCAACCCCCTTAACTTGTCACATGAAATATGTTTCTTCTGAATCAGATGAATAGTTGCTTTGGCAGGTCTAAACTTGTCAATTTTATGTTCAATTTCAAGCTAAAGAAATGAAGTTGCCAGATGTGGTAATCACTGTGTAAGTGATTCTCATATTTTGAGACTATTTGCACTGCAATGGTGGGAACTGCAGTTCTTCCAGTTCATACCTAAATACTTTGAGGGTCAGCAGTAGCTATCAAGAACAAATTAATGCAAATATCCTTCATGCAACTGCCAAGTGAGCAATTACCTTAATGTTTGGATGTAGACGCATGAGTGTCCGCTTGCTGTATTCACTGTTGATCCCCAGGGCAAGCTCCACCTCTTTGTACAGCATAATAAAAATTCTTACCCCTTGTTGCTGTCAGAAATAAAAAGAAACACATGGTATACAGGTATGTCAATGGATGCAGTCAATTTCTGAAGCAACGAAAAGCTAAGGGGCAGTAAGCATGTTGTGCCTGCACACAGAAACACAGGCTGAGGCTGCTTGTTCCTGACTACGCTCGTTCAGATCCACCACTGTGATCCCACAATATACAAGGACCTGCACTGCTCAGGAAAACTATTCAGCATACAGAGAAGGGCTCAGTATCTGGATACACTGGTGAAGAGCTGAGTTATGCCAAGGCCTACCAACAGGCCATTCTTATAGTAGCCCCTTTTGACCATCCTTTTGAGGTAAAACTTTGCAAATGTTATTAACTCCGCATATGAAAGTATTGCACACATTCACTAAAATTCAGTTTTCTGCTGTTTCACGTTGCTCTGGGGTTTGCTTACATTTGAAAGCCTGCAGGACAATACCAGTGTGGTCATAAGGACATCCCACTCCCAAAGGGGATGCAACCAACTCAACACCAACAAACAAGTTCTTTTTGCTGGTAAAGCTAAACAAGTTCGTGGAATACAACAAGCAGTGCTCAAAGGATGGTGATTTTTAAGACTAGAATGGTATCCACAGGAGGGTTTCTAAAGACACTTGTTAAAGCACTTTCAAAACTGCCAAGTACATCCCAAGCCTTGGCAGATGCTGGTCACACAGTGGGACACTTTGTTACCATAAATCAGAACCGTTTAAAATGTTGCAGTGCAGTTTGCCAGCTTAAACTTGGAACCTAAACTTTCCACTGCGTTTTATGTTCTTATTTCCATAAAGCTGCTACTGAGAGCTTAGGCAGTCTCTAAATTGTGGAGGATGCTCTGTTCCTCGTTGTCTCGAGAGAAGTCGAAGATAGCACTGTACACACATAAAGGACATACCCAGACACCAGCCTGCTGACCGCTCTGCTGAACCAAGGAAATGCCTCAAGTGAAAAAGTAGGCAAGTGTTTCCAGGAACTAACCTTAAAACACTCCTTGCTCTTACAACCTATTTATAGCCATAGGAAAATCCATGTCAACATGACTAACAGCCAAATTCTTCCATCAAGTCAGCATGCCTTGTGGCCACATTTCATTCGCCAGAAAATAAGACAACTTCCAAATCAACAGTCAGACACAAACCCCTCTTTTTTTTAATAGACACACAGAGTGGGTAAGGATTACACTGATGACTAGTTTGGAAGAGGAGTCAAGGACTACTTCAGCATGTCCACCTGGACTCCTGCCCTTGTACCACACTGGGTTCAAGCGACTTGCCCAGCCGCACTTCCCTTCCTGACTCACTGCTCACGCGGAGCAAACTACCATTTCTAGCACCACTGCTATCACAGGCTGGGTGAAGTACAGCCCACATTCATAAGCACGCTACACTCACCTTCTCTGTCTGGTTCGCTTGACTCCATTAAACTTGATCTCTACAGTCTGCATCCAGATGTGTACAGAGTACAACTAATAACAAAATAAACTGTTTTCTGACATGAAAACACTTAAAGAAAAGAGAAATAGAGCTAGTAGTTGCAGTTGCTTACTTATATCTCAGAATGCTGCATAAGGAAGGAGAGCATGCAACAGCACAGAACTATACACTGGAATCCTGACCAGGGGTGCCACTTTGAAAGGCACCAAGGCAACAACAGATCTAAGCTCTTCTGTTCAGGTTCATTGGTGCTTAGTTGCAGCAAGAATCTATGCGACACAGCAAGCATGGAAAACCAAATGAGAAGGCAATTGTGAGTTCACATGAACCTGTGAACGATACTAAGTGACTTTTTCTTAGTAACATCCTGATTTTCTTGGCAGGCTGATGGTACCTTTCACAGCTTCAGCTTGGAGAGCTGCAGCACAGGGACACAACACATGATAATGACAGGCAGGATCTGGACAACACAGTAATGTACAAACCACCTACCAAGAGCTACCACAAAGTGCTTAGTCTTTTCCGTACCTCCACATTACAAATGCCACAAGGAGAGCACCAGACACCACTGCTCTTTGACCCCCCCCCCCCAGGAGCTGGGGCAGTCGTAATGCAAGGCTGAAGTGACTCAAACCTGATGACTTCAAGGAGCAACCAGAGGGTCTACCCTTCTGCCTCCGAGCTCTTCCAAACACAGTCAGGGGGAGTAAATTAAAGCATATAGTCTTCTGAAGCTATCTGAAGCGAGGCTTGACTACATTTAACTTTCATCCCTACCAAAATAAACAGTGCAAATGCTCCAGTCCCAGTATGACCCTGTAACTGGTTGGGCACAAGGGAGTTTCTGCAGGGTGAAGGTTGCAGCTGGAGCTCACTTACTGCTTTCCGCTTCAGAATGCAGTCCAGCCGCCAACGATTTCCTTCCACAACGGGTCGTTTCATGAAGATTTCTGGGCTCAGCCTAAGAAAATAAAGGGGTGGAAAAAACACAGCATATGTAGTCTGCAAACAAAACACTGGCCTAAACAATCAACTTGCTAAGCAAAGAAATAAAAAAGTTTCTGCGGATGTGTAGGCTTATGACCCACAGTCACACTTCTCCAATGTTGTGCTGTTTGTTTTTTAATAATCGAGCATTACAGAGGACAGGATGCACGCAGAACGCACACCTTGGTATTCAACAACCAAGTTTAACAGTGATGTGTAAATGGGGAAACTTAGAATCCATGAAAGAAAGATGCAACAAAAGAAAATTGCAAGGTAAATTTATACATAGACATGAAACAAGAGTGGGATTTCAGGCTCTCCTGGTACTTAGGCTATCGGAGTAGCCTAGATTTGCACTGAATTTTCCTTACTGTCTAAAGAGAAAACAAAATGATCTCTCAACAGGACATTTCAATGATTTGTAGCTTTAAGGATTACAAGGAAAAATTAAACAATCTTATCCTACTCCTGCAAAGGAAGGTGACAGAATTTCATTCCTTTACTTCGGTATTGAGCATGGGAACTTGGGCTTGATTAAAGAATATTGCTACATCCTAAAAACATGCTTCTGACAACAGCGTTTTTATCTGAAACTTGGGAGTTTAGGATACGATTCCGAGATGCATTAACAATTGTCTGAATAAAATGTTAAGAAGCAACAGATCCACAATACAATGTTCTTGCATTGCTGCCTGATGTTTCACTTGGGGATCCAGGAGCACTGGGTTTATCTGTGGTCATGTCAGAAAGCAGGTCTACCCCAGTAAATGCTAACATCCTACTTAGTTTTCTTATCTTTGCCACCTAAGAATTAATCCTCCCAGTTCCTATGGGCAGTGGATTAGCAGCAAGAGGTCGTTTCACAGTTAGAGAAAGATGAGCACATAGACGTGCCTGAGGGTAAAGAGTATGCCTGAGCTGTGGTTTGGGAGCCTGCCCTACCATCCCATCCTCAAGGTCCAGGCTGGCTCAGCCAGATTAACCTCCATAAAAGCAAGACACAGGCAGCCACAACAGGCCAAGAAACTCTGCCCCAAGTCTGTGAGAATGCCCATTTTCTGCCTCAAATAGGAACTAGAGCACTGCGTTGACATACTGAATTACTAGTTAAGAAGTAGGCAGAGCCAAGTCTTCTCACAGCAACACAGCTCAGGGGAAGGTCGACAACTCCTCCTCTCCATTGTTTGGTCCATCTAAGAGCAGAGCAAAATTAAGCCCTCAAGTTGCTCTTATCACTGGCTTCCCAAAACAGCGAGGAGAAGCTGAAAGGAGAGTCTCATGCAGGATCATATAGGAAAAGCCCTGTTGGAAGTGTTTGATTGTTCATGTTCCCTGATTTTTCACGTTCACACTGAAAGACATTCTTGTTTCCTTGGGTTTGCAGTGATTTACACTCGTCACGAGCCATAACATTTGCAATTCAGGTGGTGCCTTCACGCAATTTCAAGCCTTTCCTTGGTAAAAGACAACCAAGCTGTTGATTTCAAGCATGCGCTTTTGCTGCCAACCCTCCTGAAAAGGCCTTTGAATACAACACAAGGAGATGTTTGGGTGTGCTGCCAAACCATCTGGCAGCACGGGTAGTTGCCATACTGTAGGGCCTCCAAACAGTGCCACATTGTCAGAAACGTCCCAAGAGAGACGGCTGGTCAACATCCAAATACGTAAGTACGAACCACCAATCTGTGATGAAAATCTCTTCCTTAGCGGCTTCCATGGCATTTGCGACATCTTCGAAGTACCATTTAGCATTTACATACCTGTGAAAGCAAACATAACACATAGATTTAGGTTTTTTCCCCCTTCACCAAACAAAGCCCATAGCTGAAGACTGATGTGGTTCTGTGTCAATGCCATTTACATTCTCTCCTCAAAAGCAAACTCAAGCCTAATTTCAAGAATTAGTACAACATGTAGGGAGAATTTCATGCTGCTATTAGTAGCTTAATGACACAGCACAATAAGAGATTATTAAGTGCCACTTGGTACTTCTGCCAACTGCACACAATATTCTTGGGTTTTACCTGAGCTGCGAGGTTTGGCTCAGGAAAGGATGGAGCAGTGTGTTTGCTTTGATTTACAGAAACTATTTGGGCAGTGCCTGCTGCAAGGTAGAATCATCTTCGGTGAAAGCACCTTGAGGGTTTGCTTCCAGCTATAATCAGTTTTTTGAGGTGCTTCTGGGAATGGCTTAGTGATTTCTCATGGGACTGCTGTCTACATAAAGCCCAGTCACCCTTAGACTATATCCAAATACGCATTTGCTGATTGCCTTTCCTTTCATTGCAAAGCCAATCTCTAAGGCCTGATTCTGACACTGCTCTTGGACCAGATGAATTACATTTGCACCTGAACACAACCATGGTGCCTAGAAGGGCAATGCTGCCTTACAGAATGAGAATCAGTCATGCATATACGGTGAAGGGGACATATCTTGCATTTCAGAGCATGAAGGTCGTGACCAGATCATCAGTTGCACAGGATGGGCTGCAGCACAGATGCTTTGGGAGGGAGCTATGGGGAAAGGTGCAGCCAGAAGCAGACGTTTTCAATAGCACCTGCATTACCATGAGCTTACAACTCAGAGCCTAAAGACCTGAACACTTACAAAAAAGTGTTTCTAGAATCAGAAACTGGGATAAAACTGAAGGCAGAATTATCTTAATAAAAGATCAGTTCTGGTTTTAAGTCATCAGCATCCTGCCAATTCCATGTACATTAAAATACAATTTTTATCATTACGATAATAAAAGTGTTGAAAATCAAAGATAACTTGAAATGCTATTATTTCAAAATGCTATTAGCTGTGACACAAAGCCATAGCAGGATCAAAGCACTTCTGTTACCAGCACTGCTATTCTGTTCTCAGTGAAGAAAGACTATCTCAAACTGTCATCAGTCCCTACAGCTACTGAAAACGACCAGCTCTATCCATCAGACCCGGGGCTAACACAAGCAGTCACGTGTTGCTCCTGCTGTAAGCAACAGCACCCAAGGCACCACGATCCAGTCGCAGCCTTGCTGCAGCCCTCACCACTTGGCCAGCGTGTTCTCCTGCACGGCTGCGTAAGAGCCGAAGCGGTGCTCTGTGAGGAAGTCCTTGCCGTGTTTCCGAATGAACTCGTCTATGCCTTGCCTCCACCACTGGGCATGTCTGTAGCTGTTACACTTCAAAATCAGTGACCTGTAAAACAGACAAGGTATGGGGCAGGAAGCTGAAGCCATGTACATTTAAATGGGCTGCTCCTTGCTGTCTATACACATCGATAAATGAACCTGCATCAGTCATATTTCATTTAAGCAAAAAGTAAGGAATAGCAACAGTCTTTGCCTTGCTGTTTTGCTTGCAGAAGAATTAATCAGCAATGAATTGATTCGAATGACTACTACAGGTAGTCGCTCTGCCAGGTACAAAAAAAACCCACCCCAGATTTAAATTAATAGCATCAAATTAACTCAGAGGAGATATGGACATAACTAATCCAGTATTTTGAAAAATATTAATTTATACTGTACTCTGTCATCAAAATATTAAATACCTCTTCATCCCAAATAGCATGACTTTTGGGTAATAGTCTATTTGGGATGTAGAAGAAAGCATCCCTGCTTGCAGCACAGAGGAACAGAGCACCTAGAAAATTACCGTAAGCAACTGCTGCAAAAACAGACTGCGCAACTCACCACACACCGTGCCCCCAGGCCCTGGCAATAACCACCAGGATGGACAAACAGCAGCTGAGGCTTCAAACACCTCGTTAAGATATTGGAAATGATCAGCATTACACAGGTCAAATCCCCAGCAGGTATAAACACAGCAGCAGGCAGCCAGGCGCTGAGCCCTGCCGGGAAGCTGAGCTGCACCGCGGCAGCCCGGCACACCTTGTTAACCCCTCCTGGAGCATCAATTTTCCCTTCAGAAAAGCAAAAGCAAACCAAAAAAAGGCCTGAATAATGATTGTATTTCTTACCTAGAGAGATTGTCAATCTGCAACCCATATTTAGTTTCTGTTTCTTTCTGGCCTATCTTAATGTTGAACTCCTTATCCACCAGCAGGACAAAGGCAATGGCCCCGGAGTCTGACTTCATGTACAGCAGGAACGAGTCCTTCACCACCAGCCACCTGTACAGGCACAGGAACCAGGTAACTTTTATTTCACCCATGACAGTCTTCAGCACGTGAGCCACAAAAAATCCCTAATAAAGCATGAAATTGTTCCCTTCAAAACAAGAACAAATCATTTACCAGAGAAAGGAAAGCATTTAAATAAAAGTAAAATTTCTTTTCAGGGGCTAGTCAAGGGCACGGTTTTCTTGAGCAGAAAAGTGCCTATTTCATGAACTAGATTAATAAATTTGAAGTCAATGGAAGAATTTCAGAGTTAGTTCCATGACACGTTTTTACAGAATTCTTTGAAAACATAGGTTCCCAAGTCTAATGAAATCAAGGAGGACCTCCCTGCCCACAAACCTCCCAGCCAGGTGCTTCAGTGCCCAGTAAGATTCCAAATGGATTCCTCTATCCAAGATTTCTATTCAGCTTGTACACTACAACTAGAGGCAATACTGAAATTAATTGATATTTCTAACATTAATTATGGTGCTAGGATTACTTCAACTCCTCTCAAAGTATATGAATGAGACATTTTGGAAAGCTTTTATTGCCAAGCAACAGGCACCCTGTGAGAAACACATGATGAGAGACGACCAGCAGGTTTCACATAAATACCACAGCCTGAAGACAACTCTGGGAAAAAAAAAAACCACTGCTTTTTAACTGTGAATGGCATTTCTAATTTTTTTCTCCCCCCCCTACAGTGTAGCTGGGGTAACCAGCCCCCTCTGTCCCACACAGGTCTCCAGCACCAGATCTTCGTCTCATTCTTCTGCACACTCAAACACACAAAGCAACAGCAAATACTGCAAAATCTGTTCATTCTCGTATCTTTAGTAACAGCCTCAGCTCCTCATCTACTTCGAAATCCCATTAATTTTCTTTCTTTCAGGGCCTTGAAAGAGTTATCCCAGCTTCATCTCTCATTTTGTGCCAAAATATTCTCTATTTGGCCCATAATTTCACTCCCAAACATCCCACGGGGTACATTTCCAAGCGTTGCCCTCTGTGTGTTTCCCAGGCAGCTCTGCATGCCTCAGAAGTCCTGCCTGTGCCCGTTCACAGCATCAGACCCCAACTATCCTCCTTTGTGTCCCATTCCACAGCCCCTGTGGCCATAACACACCCAACCCACTATAATAAGTGAAATAATTTTGGGGTATAGAAAGCTCAATGCCCGCAGCAAAGCTGTTGTAGGAAACATTCAGCTGCACTCTGCTCTGTGCCTGGGGGGAGCTATGCCTTCAGCTTGATGTGTCCTAAAATCCTTCACTTAAATAACCCTCTCTGAGAACTATTGCAGTTATTTACTTATTAACTGATGCACATGCTGTCAGTCCTGCCAAGTCATGGTACGGATTCGGTGCCCTCTTGTGTTACTCTGTACATAATCCCACTCAAACACTTCTCTCATCCCCCTTTTAGGCTCTAAAGGAAAACTGAGATCCATCTGAGATGTAAGTGCTACTGTCCCACCTAAAGCTTGAGCTTTGCATAACATAAAGAGAGCGTTCATAAGAGTATAAAGAGGAAAAGGCTTTTTTTTTCCATAATAGAGAACAAAAAAAAAAAACGGAGACAATTTAATGATTTGGCCTGGAAGAAAGTCACACTCATCTCCTAGCACACTCATTACAGAAGTCTTCTGTAAAATTACATTAAGAAATGTTAGAAAGACTATGAAGAAATAGGACCTTTTCTTCACAAGAATGCAGAAAGATTTGGTTGGAAAATAAAACATTTTAAGATAACCTAATGACATCCCACTGACGATGCTGAAATACAAAGATGGATAATGCTAGGGGAAGCTCTTAAGAGACCAAGAAATAGTTTGTAGCAGTCAGAGATGTGCTATTTATTTTATCAAAATGCAAGATTTGTCCAGGAAGGGCAAGCTCCAGGAAATACCCCCAGCATTTTTTGCATGATAGGTGGTTACACAAATACTCCTCCGGAGCACACGCCTCCCTGAGCAACAACACCAGGAAACATTAAGATCTACCACAGAAGGTAAAGGGATGTGGACAGTAAGTTACACCTGTCTGCAGTGGGAAGGGACACAGGAACAGGGTGGCTTATGGAAACTCCCATGACAACACCGGCATCTAAGTTCTTGCAGTAATAAGGAAGAGGCAACATATTTAATTCCAAGGTTAATTGCACCAAACAGAGCTGCACATCACATCTGATTTAATCCAGCTACAAAGCAAGCCAATAGTGTTTTGATCAATATATTTTCTATTTGTGACTGATGAAGAGAAGCTCAAAATATCACTCTGAAATCTGGTCGGGGCAGTGTCACCAACCACATCCCTTCCTGAAGGCACAGAGCCCTTGGGCACTCCCACGGCAGGAAAAGCTGGGCACAGACCAGCGGATTATTGTTGTTTCTGCCAGCTCAGGGCTGCAGGAAATCCCAGTTTTCCTCTGGAGCAAATTTCCCTTCTGCTAGGAACTCCAATGCAAAAGAAAATAAAAAAGAAAAATTCACTACCCTCCACACAGCAGGGTGAGGCAAGATACACGGACCCTTTCCACCTGAAAATGCAGGGCTTTTTTACAAAAGCAAGAATCTCCCTCACAGACCTTTTAGGAGAAAAAGACAAATGAGGATTTTTGCGTGTGTGCCTGAGGAGCACATAGCATCACCACCTTCGCCCATCCCAGCAGTACCTTTTGGACCACCGGTAGCACATCCTTCCTTGGCCGCAGCAGTTCAGACCAGGTATGCGGTGGCCCCCAGAACGCTTCATGATAAACCCTTCTCTGCAAGGACAGAAAACATGGTTAGGACAGGCAGCATGGCTCTCCTCGAGGCACCAGGGCGGCTCTCAGTTGAAGGATGCCTGGTGCATACCTCCACCCCTGTGCCCAGGGATGGCTCTTGCCACTTCCAACCATGCCAGAGCAGTCTCTGTGCCACTGTCCTAAAAGCTGGAAAAATGGCAAAAACCACCACAAAAGTCATGCAGGTTTAAGAAACGTAGGGCCCTGCTTTATAGCACAAACAGGAGAACAAGCAGGTCATCATATTGTAGAGAGGGAAGGGGAGAAACCCTCTGAGTCAGCTGATGGGCTGCAGTCCACACCTTACAAAGCTGCCTGCTCGAAAAGATATTTCTCGAAGTTATAGTATTTCTGTCTGAGCATTAATAATTTTTTCTAGCCAGATGACAAAACATTCCTTAATCAATAATTGGCAAGAAAAGGAAGCTATTAATTTGAACAATATTTATTTACAAAGCTGTGCTCTTGGTGAACCAAAACTCAAAGACCCAGCTCACAACTCACATGCCCTTCGGTCCCAGGTCATGGACGAATGACAGCTGGCTTACTCCAATGAACTCCATCTGGGGAAAGAAAAAGAGATTTCCCCATCTTTCATACTCTGAAATCCACAAAATACTTTGCTTTATCAAAGTAAATCCCCTTCCCCATGAGCACACACCACATGGGGGTTCAGCTCCTCAACCTGCAAGCATCCTCCAAGATCACTGCAGCAGGTTGCTCCCGCTCAGTGCTGCACAACCCCTGCCCCACATCCACTGCTCCGTCTTCACCCTGGGAGGTAAAAATCCATGGAAAATCCACACTGGACCAGAAGAGTGAGATCAAGCATGATCTTTGTGACTTCTGCCAGTCTGCATGCAGTAGAGTCAGGACCAGTGGAGCCCCGTAGCAGGTGCAGGCTGGGAAACCCATGTGCCACCCTATCAAGTTTACCCACAAATCTCAAATTCAAGCAGCCCGCTTCCTCACAACTCCTCCTGCTACAGCAGAGACTGCAGAGGATCATAACAACAAGAAAAGCCAGTGAGAAAGCACAGTGTGATTACGTTACCTCTAAAAATAGGGCTAGAAAGTGTACCTGCAAATCTCACATTCAAGTAACCTGCTTCCTCACAGCTCCTCCTGCTTCAGCAGAGATCGCACAGGGACGTAATGGCAAGCAAAATCAGTGAGAAAACACAGCATGATTACGTTCCCCTCTAAAAATAGGACACCAGGCAATTCCAACTGAGCAGACTTTTCTTGGCACAGTAGGACATTCCTGACAGTCTGCTGGTTAGGAGCCCTGGGCCCCATTAGCAGGGAGAAATGCCTGCCCTGGGCATCCCGTGCAGGACAGGGCTTGGACAGGTGCAGCCCTGTGAAAAAGTTGCCTTGCACAATGGAGGCTCTCCTGTACCCAGACACTTTAAATTTATTATTGCATAAAACTATTCAAGTGCAGAAAGGTGCTCAGGGCAGAGTGAGAGCAGGAGCTGCTCTCCCATTTGGTCAAGCAGCAAGCTGGAGGGAACCCTCTAACCACATATTATGGCAACCAGGCCTGCTTGGACCAAAGCCCAGTAGACAACCAACACTCCTAACCACAGCTGGGACATGAGACAGCCTCAGGAACAGCTTCAGTCCATGCCTACCCACGCTCCACAGTGGCTCAAGTGCCAGCACCCAACAAAGGGCTCTCCTCCAAGGTGGCTGCTGTCTCCTGCTCTTCAGCAAAGCAACCTCAAGGCCCTCATTAGGTAATATCTGATTTTGCACAGGAATTACACAGGTGAATCCACAAGTCTTTGAGACCTTTCCACACGCTAAATATATAACAAAGTATATCCGTAAATGTGGGGCAAAAGCCTATCTTGCAGTTACGGCGAGATTAGCTCAGGTTCCCTTCCCAATACCATCATTTTTGCCCCACAGAAGCAGCAGTAGGACAGATCACTCTTCCTCCTTACACTCTGCTGCTCCTGGGACCTTCCCAGATTTCTCACATCAATAAGATCATGGAGAACAAAGAATCTCTTGTTTTTCTCCGAGTAGCTCAAGGACATAAAGTAATCTCTATTCAGTAGAGGGAAATTTAATGTCTTCACTTTGGGGTGACTTTTGTCTGTTTTCAGAAAGTGGCTAAAACAAGTTATCCATGCTTTTATTAACAATCTTGCTATCATTGGTTTCATTGCATGTTCTGGAAAAGCACAAGCAGTGACCTATGAACGTCTCATCTGCTTCTGCAGCAACACTCAGAATGGGATGAGGAGCATCTGAAACCCCAGTATCACAGTATCACAAGGTTGGAAAGGAAGTGTATGCTACAAGCTCTGATCAGAACTCCCAAGCAAAGTTTCAGGCCAGTTCTTTGTCCTGGATCCCATTTTCATTCCTTCAGTAAATGGTTGGCATTCCCCATCAGACGAAGCTGAAACCCAGACATTTCTCTCACATTGGGCACACAAAAAGCAACGAACACAAATGTCAAAACCATTTGATAATGTTGGCTGCAATCAAAAAGTTGGCAGTAATTGGAGGAGCACTGCATGCAGACAAACAATTGTCCTTGAAGAAGCAAAGAGAAAAACCAGGAGGGGAAATTACTTGCAGAAACACAACTATGACTGCATAAAAATAAGGAAAGATTGTCTGGCAGTGCTGCAACTGCTCTTTAGCCAAGGAATCTTTGAAATGGGTACAACTGTGACAGAAGCCCATTCAATATGTTAATCAAGTAGCTCCAATTAGGACTGTTGGTTTGTAAAAAAACCCACAAACAAATTCCACCTCAGTGCAGTGGAAAATATCTGATCAAATTAATTATTATTATTATTATTGATGCTGTATTAGCTATTGTTACTGTTACAGTGCCTTTCATCTGATGCGCTCATCACTCACAGAAAAACTGAGAGGGGAATGCAGAGAAGTGAAGTGCTTTCATCTCCTATACATCTGAATTCCCGCGCTGCCCAGCTGCCTCCCTAGGGAGCCGACATCCTGCTCTGGTTTCAGAGTGATCTGCACCAGAATATTTTAAGTATGATATAGGCCTAGAGAATGCAGTTTCAATGACATCGTTGTAGCAATAAAAAGAAAAAAGAAAAACAGACGGGAGTGATCAGCTGCAGAAAGACAAGCTATGGAAGGTGGAGAACCAGCTGCAAGGTGCGTGAGCCACTGTTGTAAACCATCCCGTTCTGTCAGCAATGTTGAGCATGCATGATTTATGCAAGCAAAAATTTCATAGAGCATCTGCATTTGAGAAGGAATTCAGCAACTCCACATTTTCAATTCAACTCTTGTTTTTAATTTAGTGGGTTAAAAAAAAAGAGACGACTAGCAGCAGCAGCTAGCAATAAAATGAAATTACACCATTGTTCAGAATAATACTGTTGAGCAAGATGCCAGCTATTTCCCACACATAACGTTGGCTTATACTAACCCCAAATTAAAAAAATATTAAATGTATTAAAGTTCAAATGCAATAACTAAAAATACTGATGGGTTGGGTGGAGACCCTTGCAACAGTCTGCAGATCCAAGAGCCATAGGAGAGTCAGAATAGCAGCCATTCTTGCACATCTGAATTGTTCTTACATTGTACTGTTTTCATTTAAGATGAAGTTTCTACACTCCTTTACTAAAGCTTACGCAAAATTTTAAGACAGACACACACAATTTAGTTCAACCAAATCTTATTTTTTATCTTCCTTGGGTATCTTTCAACCATTGCAGCTCAAAAAATGATCCAAAGATTCAATTAATAAAATTCTATTAATAAAATTTTTATAAATGGAATAATCAAGACCACAGGCCCCATTTCCTAATGTTCTGGGGCTATATTCCTTCAATTTCCATTTCCCAGAAAAAAGCATGGACAATTAACACATTTAGATTACCACAACATTAATTTTAATGGTAATTGTCTTGAAGCACTTCAACCCAGAAGTACTATAAAAAGGTTTGGAACAGACTAGTAGACATTCAATTTAACCATAAGTCACACAGCCAAAAGTGAAACAAAAATAATAATGAAAGGCTATGACGTCTGGAGTCTGATCACAAAATACAATGCATCTACCAATCTACTTGTGAAATCCACGCAAAAAACTGTTACAACAAATGCAGAGAAATTTAGGGAAACATGAGGAGACTGTAAATTTTATTAGTCAGAGCTACCCAGTCAAAGTCAGGGACACTTGGTACATCTCTAAATGATGATGCTTTGCTAGGTTCTACTTCCACAGCCTGTAAGAGCGTCACCTAGAAAAGACAGGATGTAAAACCACTGCAGTGCCATGTGGTCACTGCGGACTGGATCCTCAATCCACCAGGGATTTCAGGTCTGCAAAACCACCACAAGCCTGACTTGTAGGTTTGACTCTCCCAGTGCATGACATGTCCTCAAGACAGTGTTTAAAGTGGTGATCCTCTCACTGACACATAATAAATTGACCACAAATGTGAAATAACAAACAAAATAAAAAAGCAAATTAACTAAATGATGTGGGTCAGATGTAAAAACATCTCTGAGGAGATGCAACTGACCCAAGCAGGCTCTTCACAAATGTTTACACATCAAGCACATTGCAGCTTTCCATTGCAACTCCATGTCTGACTTTATAAAGTATTTCAGATTTCTAAAAAACATCTCGGTGCATGGATTTGATGAAAGGAACATAGAGGATTCAAAATGTGTTCCAAGATTAAGACAGTTACAGCATTTGTCAGCATCCAGGCAAAAGACTTCTCAAACACAAGAAGAGTAAAGCCCTCATTTTGTTCCTAAGGAGGGCAAACAGTTCCAAGGAAAATGCCAGAAATCTTCACTTTCGTCTCTAGTCTGAGAACGCTGGGGGTTGTTTTGGTATTTTTCTTAAAGGAAACATTTTTCTCCCTGTGCCTCCAGCATCGCCTGCAGGACCTGCTGTACTTAGCAGCGGCACCACTGCCATTAGTGGCAAAATCCTCACTGAATGCTTTGCTGCAGCCAAATCCAGTGAAAGCCAACAATAAACTGAGAATTTATGTGCAAAGTGACATCTGGCTCCGGGGGCCGGGGACAGAAGTGCGATTCAGCACAGGAGGAGAGGAGCACCCTACAGCTGCATGGGCAAGGCAGGACTACTCATCTCCTCGCCCAGCTCCCTTCGAGCCACAGCCCGGTCAAAAGATCACTCGTGTTCTTACATGAGCAGAAATTCTCTAACATATTTTCAAAAAACAATGCCTGCCTAAGAGTGACAAGACAGATCCGCACTGTAAAATAACCCTCCCCCGCTTTGCATATGCTACTGATCAAAATTGCCAAGTTATCCTGTCTTGCCTTTAGAACAAAAGATGACTATTTTCCACATGCAAACCTAAGGCAGCTCTTGACTGCATTGACTTAAGCTCAACAGCCTGTCCCCAGAAAAAGCACTGTCAGAACACAGTTCCCTGAGCCTGAGTTTGAAGATTTCTTGCAACTCAAAGCATGCTGGCCAACCCTGGATAAGCACTTTGCCCCATGTAACAAGAGTGCTCAACACACTGAGCTCTGCGATAAGAGCACACATAGCTTTCAGGCACAACATTCAGCTATGAGCTGCCCGACATCTCCACACAACTGAAATCTTGCAAATGAGCAGAATACCTCCCAAACGACAAAAGTCAAAGAAAAGAACTATCTGCTACAGGTACTTTAAGTTCAGTCCACATTTCTGGCTTGTTTGAAAACAAAGTGTTACCAATTATCAGCCCTTGCACAGAAATGTCACTAAGCTCTACAGATGCTCAATGCACGCATTGGGTTTTGCTGATAATACCAAAGACAGAGTAACACAGTCATCATGTGGCCAAAAAAACTGAAATAAAGTCCCATCCTGTGGAAATGTTACAGGTGAGGACTACTGAAAAAACATTTGAGGATAGCTTTCAAAGGAAATATTTTTGCTTGAAATATGCCTGAAGTTGGATTTGACATTGCTATTTCAAAAAGCCTATCGATTTGAGGAAAAAAGCCAGTTGCCATCTCCCTTTAGAAGGGACAAAAGACCTATAGAGGTGAATAGGTATCACTCGTACAAACTTAATGACACCAAAATCCAGTGAAATGCACAGAATAGGAACCTGAAACAGATTTACAGCCAAGAACACACACAAGGCAAAAACTGAAGGGGTATGGTTTGGACTACAATTGTTGAAGTATTTAAAACTTCAACTTACCATCTTAAATACTCCCCAGAATTAAACAAAAACCCACTACATCATACATGTACTGTCTGGACTGGACTACTTTGAGGAGGTTATCGCTGTGTTATAATAGTCACCTCCAACAGTCAGGCATTCACACACTTCCTTTGGTTTTAATTATATTACATTCATGTTGGAAAAAGCAGCTAAGCCAAAATGTTTGCACAACGGCTGTAAATGTTTCTTATATAAGCTGCATGTCTTCTTTCAATGAATTCAACATCTGTCAAGCAACAAATTTAAGTTAATTAATTTCTACTTACTGTTCCATGGTAGTTCCTGTACATTGGCATTTTTAGGATTTTTGTCAAGTAGTCTTCCAGCTGTTTCTAAAATTAAAACATTTAAACTTTAGATAAGATGTAGGAATTCTCAAGAAAAAAACCCACACAATCCAACTGTCTGGTATTTAAAAGCAATCAAGAAATCAGACACACTTTTCAGCTTGAATGGATGAATAAATAATTATGTGCTTATGGAAGATTATAGCTCAGCAACATAAACAGTTTGATCACACATTGTTTACTGTTGACAAATCTGTGTCTGTACCTTCCACCAGCAGATCTGTTTCTTGGTACTGTCTTTCTATAGGCCAACTTTCTTGACTGACTCCAAGTTTCAGAACAATTTTAAACACGAAGTTAGTCCCACCATTTCTGACCCACACTAATTAGCTTGGTGAGAAAACACAACCTCAGATGCAACTGAGAGCCACAATGCTGGATTCATGGGGTGAGGAGAACAGTGACCATGCTGCCCCACCCCAAAGCCACGCATAGGGCAGTGGCCAGGCCAACAGTTGCTGGAGAGCTCGTACTCCCCAGCCAAGACAGGGGAAGAGAAGACATCTTTACAGAGGAGATAACTTCTTCCCATCCTCATCGTAATTGGGCAAAGAAGAGATTAAGCTGTTTGGGCATCAGAAACCAGAGTTCTACAGGACACAAAATGAACTGACAAGAAACAAATTCCACTGGGACTTTCACCCTTCTCATTGTTAGCATCACAGCACTGAGCTTCCCAGGTGGGCAGCGGGGGAGTACATTCCATGGTAAAAGGTGTGTCATTCCTGCAAGGAAACCAACGGGAAGAGCAGGGAGTGAAGGGATCTAGAAAACACTTTTTCTTCCTCTTTTAAACCAACATCTCTCTCCTGAAACTTCCCGCACAGCAGTGAAGCGACGCATAGCAGGGAGGGTTATCTGCACTGCACAGGCACGAGACAGAACCTTTTAGGACTTGAGGCTTCTGCAGCAGAAAGCCCAGAGAGGGAGTGAACAGCAGAAAGAGAATGATAAGCATAGGGTGAATGAACACAGGGGTTTTTTTACAGACTTTTTTTTTTTAGCAAACAGTAAAGCTGCAATGAAGAGGTAGGAAGACACCCACCCTCTTCACAGAAGGGCCCATCTGTTAACATCTGATGAAGTTACACAGAACACACGTGCCTTGGCTAAAATTACCCACTTCAGCATCAAGAGTCTGACTGTCATCTCCTCTTTCAGAGGGGGGCAGGATTGAAATCTCTCAGATTTTGATGGCTGTGGGGCTGCCTCCATCACACAGCTTGACTCTGTGAACCGCCTGTTCTATCTTTAAATTGAAGCAGGTGGGAGGAGGGGAACTGCCACTCTGGGAATCATGATATTCTTCAACTGCAGAGGAAAACTTCACCTGTCTGAACCTTGGGACCACCACCCTTCTCATTACACGGAGGAGAATTTGGTGATAAAGATGGACTTGTCAAAGCCTAAGTCTGTCAAGCAAAAGACTTTAATGGTAATAAAACAAGGGCTTGAGAGTGTATCGCTTTGCAAGCAACCTGCCTGGCATCTCTACACCTCAGAATTCACCACCTTGAGCATCCCTCTGGCCCCCCAGACCAAGCTGGGCACTTACTCTCCTGCTGGAGAAGTGCTCTTCCCGCACCGTGCTCTCCGCAGTGTGTGGCAGGCTTGGCATCTGCCTCTGTTCTCCTCTTTTGATGGATTGTCTTCTCACCGTGTGACTGGAAGGAAAAACAAACCTCAACATCGAGTCTGAGTGCTGTGAGTTTGTGCGTGCCTTGATACGTAACCTTCTTCTGCTTTTATTTTTCCCATCCAAATTCTTAAAAACTGAGAGATGGGTGGGCAGGAAAGCAAAAAAAAAAAAGCAAGCGTGGATTTATTTAAGAAGCCAGTGTTCTCCAACTGGCTCACAAACAAAAATACAACACAAATATCAGAGTTTGAATTTTCAGGGTCCCCTATTGCCCATTCAAAGAAAGGGAGACTAAACCCTATTTTAATGGCATTATGTTCCCTGGCTCCCACATTTTTCCACATCCAGAGGCTCTTGCTGACCCATAGCACTTCTCTTTCCACTTATGCTTTAAGCCTCCTCGAGTGCCAAGGCAGGGCTGACCACCCATGCCATGGACCCTCATGCCTCCTGCATGCAGCTCGTGCTGGTAGAAAGCAACATCACACCAACAATGTCCATTAGCATCAGCATAACCATTCCCCAGCTTCTAGATGACCTGATCTCAAAAGTTGATAACCTGGGACCAAACATGCTTTCTGAGTCAGCAGGGAGATGTTTGCAGTGCTAAGGTTATAGCTGCTAAACACGTAGAGACTGTACTAAAGTCTCCTCAAAGCAAAGAAATTGGATTGGTGAAGCCACACCAACACACTATTACAAGAGGAAAGAAAATCACATCTGCCCAAAGCCCACCGTGTTTGCAGGGCCACATACTCACCTCCTGGTAGGGATAGGGATGCGCACAAAGGCTTTGTACCTCAGCAGCTCCCTGTGAAACTCCTGGAAATGCTTGAACTTCCTTTTCACCTGCCAGGTGAACTCTCCATGCGTCAGCTCAATTGTGTAAACGTTGGGGCTTGGTACCTGTAGAGAACACCACCAGCACAAGGGCTGCAGCTTTGGAATAAGTCACCTTCCTGCAGCTGCTCTTCTAAAGAGCCCTCATTCAATTTTACTTAAGGATTATTCTGTCTCAATTTCTTGCTCTGCTTTATTACGTTTTATAAACAGACAGGAAACCCTCTCTCTTTTGAGCATTTTTCTGAGACACAGGCATTCCTGCCTCCTAAGCTCATGAAAGAGCACACGCAAAATTAACCCACAAACACCATTTTAATACAGTTCTACAGAAATTAAATGAAATTTCTGGAAGTTCTGACCTTTTTTGTGGAAGTAAAGCGTTCGACTTCCAACACACGCACTCGAACAGGACACCCCGTGAGGTATGTCTGCGTGCCCGGCTCTTTGAACCCATGGGTGTGATAGATGGCAGAGAAGGGAATGCACACTGGAAGGACCACAAACTCCATTAGCTCAACAGCCTTGCACCATCAATATTGGCAAGAAAGACAGCAAATAGTTGTAATACTTGAAAATAGGAACATTTACACAGCAGTACTAATTCCACTAAAATATACCAAGTTTTATTTAAGAGAACTTAAGCTTTCACAGAAGGGACTTGACTTGAAAAACTCAAGGGCTAAGACTAATGCCTTCTGGTGCTAAAACATGGCCAGCAGCTGGGCTTGGTAAAAGCACTGAGGTTATACCCTATCAACAGCTTATAGGTTATTTAATCCAGGTGGGATGCAGAGTGAGAACATACGTGTGTCAACTCACCAGCACCTTTGGGGTCATTTAGCACCTCTGAGTCGACCTCCTCCCCCTCAAAGTGGAGCTCCCTGGTGTCCAGGCTCTCTATGATGTTGCTCATGTCTGCAGCAATCTTCTTCAGCGCTGATGTAGTTGCATGGCTTTCAGCTCTCAGTGACATCTCAGGGACCCACACACCAGAGCCGTAGGGGGCTGGGGACGAGGAAGAAGCAGGGCTGTCATCATCTCCTCTGCAACACTGGCACAGAGGGAAACCCCCAAGGAGCCTGTGCTCCTGTCTTCCCTCCAGGCCCTTACCAACACTGATCTCAACTATCCCCCAATCCTACACATCCAGTGCAGAACACCCAGCCCTGCAGCTACAGGAAACCACCACCCAGTGGGAGCAGTGAAAAAACACCGACAGCTTCAGGCTAGAAGAGAAAATTTCCCCCAATCACAGTGACCACAGGACTCTCCCACTCCAGCTCCACTTCAAAATGGAAAATACATAATATGTCACTTTCCAGCTACAATAACCTGCAGGGAGGGGGTTGTGGTTTAGGAGTTCACATGGATTTCAAATGGAAAGCAAGAAAGATCCTGCATGAACTTGCTTGGTCATCTCAGCGATCTCTGTAATAATGACAACACACCAGAAAAAACCCACAAACTGTATTAATGCCAGGCCAATTTACCCAATGTGTTTTCCCAGGTTAGGCTGCACAAAGGAAAAGCTCATTCAACAAAATGCCTGCTGATTTTCTAAGTGTTCTTCCTTTGAACTCCTGGCATTATTAAGATTTCCTCTATTTCTATGCACCTTACACAATCGTCTGCGATATCTGCATGTCTTTATGCTTTCCCACGGATCCATCCTCTCAGAAGGCTCAAAAGTCACAGCCACGAGGGCTCCCATCCACAGAGCAGAGCAGGGTTGGGGGACCCCGATGTCCACAGAATACCTGGGAGCCACCTGGGTGAGTGCTGCCCCCAGGCAGCTTGTACCCTCATACAGCTCTGAGGGCTGCAGGGGACCCTCTCACCACCCCTCCACAATGAGAGCCCTCGGCAGCAAGTGTGGGGAAGGCTGTTGTCTGCTCAGGTGGTTTGACAGTGGTAATTGGAGATGTTCCGGCGCCGATAACTACAGCACTTCCCACCTTCATCTCCACCCACCCATTCCAGGAGCCTGAAAGAGGACAAAAATGTGAAGCACAAGAAAAAAATATACAAACAAAAGAAATCAAATTGCCAAGCATGTCCACTAAAACTGACCCAAGCTTTCAAGGCCTGTGAATATTTGCAAAGCTTCCTCCTCTTCCAAGGCTCTGCAGCTCATCATGGGGTTGTGGACCCAGCTGCTGGCCCCTGCACGCAGTCAGACTCCAGCTCTTGGGCATCTACATGATAAAACGTCCCCTCAATCTTTGTTCTGCTCTGCAATAAATGTCACAGCGTGACAGCTATGCTGAAAAAATACAGACAGGAAAAAATGGCAACATTTTACAGAAGCCAATACAAGGATGCTCATTTATACTCATGGAAGCTCTTACATGGTGTGAAAGAACTATTTAAAAAAAATTAAAAAAAGAGAAATATTTCTGACATTAAATTCTGCAAAGAGCACTGTGCAATTATTCTTGAATAAGCTCTATAGAAAGAGCCAGTTATGCCGTAATTTGGAAATAATTTAAAATTTCAATAATTCATGTGTTTAGCTGCTTTTGAAAGAACATTATTATATTATTGTTTCCTCTTTAAAAAAGTACATAATTTTATTACTTCACATGGCTGATATCATGTAAGCTCAAAAACACGTTAAAATCTGTTCCCTTCAGAAAAAATAAATCCATTTGCACACAGACTTGAATCAAGAAAAACTGAGTTAATCTCTTTACCAAAGTAAATGCAGAATCAACAGCTTCATCTTGGAATCAAGAGATCCAAGGATCTTGGTGGCTCTGCCCCCTTCCACCAGTGTCTGAGAATGCCAACTCAGCACAGCAGGACTAGACTGGAGATTTGCTGGACCAGCATGTCACTTCAAGAGATCCATTTGAATAATTCAAACACAAACCTACACACATGGACCCCTGGGTATCTCATTTCCCTTCTGTCCCGGGAGGGCAAAAAAGGAATTTGCATTAATCCTCACAGATGGAGATGCAACGAAACATGGGACAACTGAGCTGCCAATGTTACCCACTGCTCTACCCAGTCCCTGCACAGCCTCCCTGCAGCAGGAATTCAGTGTTAGCATTGCCCCACACCTCCCTAACTGCAGCTTTAAGGAAACCCAAGCAGATTTTCTCCCTAGAAAGCAGACATACATGAACGACATTCCCAGGAGGGAGGCCATGCTACCAGGCTTTCCAAAACAACCCTGGGGGGAGCCCAGAGCTGCCCCATCCCAAGCAGCTGCATTTCCCCGCTCTGCACCGAAACATACAACAAAATCCTATTTTATTTCCCATTCGGCACTCCATGCAAAGAATTTTTTGGGGCATCTATAGCTGGAAATAAAGAAGTATCGTGCTTTGTATTTCTTCTCTCTGTATTCACATTTGGAAACGAAACACTGGGGGGGGTTGTTTGTTTGTTTGCTTTTTTAAGGCTCAAGAGATGCTCTTGCTTAATGGAAACAACGCACTTTCCAAAAGAAGAGATTTCCACAGGCAAAGAGAAGACAAGCCTGAAACACACTTTGTACCTTCCATGCCAGCAATTACACTTGAAGGAAACCAGCAAATATCACACCGACAGGGCCATAGGAAGAGCACGTGGATAGAAGCCAACACAGAAAGCATGTGCATCCTCCCTCCTCCTCCTCCTCCCCTCCCGCAGTGCCAGGTACAGCTGGGCTCCTCTTGTCAGATTAATTGATGCAGCCAGTTAATGGATAAACAATTAACCAGTGTATGCAATGATTACTTGCTAAGGAGCACAGCAGGCCTGCAAAACTATTTTGTTTTTTTTTTTTTTAAAGCTAAAGCTGTTTTCACAGCTGGCACAGAGATGTCCTGGGATAAAGCAGAGTTCAAATGTAGCTGGACCAGAGTCACCCCCAGCAGCAAGACTAAAGCCAGATAATGGGCTTGAGAGGAAAAACATAACTTGCCTATAGCCCTGCCAGCAGCCCCATGAACCCAGAGGGTTTGGGGCAAATGCAGCCCTGGGCAGGGCGGGCAGCATAGGGGTCAGCTGGAAGGATGAGACAGACCACATCCTTCTGAAAGCTTCTTCAAATTGCTTTATATGGCTCTGCTTCATAAAAGTTATTTAACCTCTTTGCTAGAGCTTCCATGCAGACACCATCTGGATTCCCATACGCAAGTTGAGGAATGTACCCAGGTTAATCTGCAACAGGCTGGGTGCAAGGATGTGCCAAGAGCAGTTATCCACGATTCAGCAGCAAAATCGAAGAGCTGCATCCAGAAGGCCCTGTCTATCTGGCACCACTCGCTTCTTGCACTAATGATGAACTAGAGAATGGGTTGATAATTTTCTGATATCATCAGCTCCGGACCCTGCAATTATGTGAAGGACAGTGAGAGACCTCAAACAACACTGGCAAATTGCAGGAGGATAGAAATAATAGGATGAAGTTTATTAGAAACGAGGGCTACATTTCATTACCTGGCTGTTGCCATCCAAGATAGAAAATAAGCACCAGTTTGTTAAAGAAAACAGAACCAAAAAGAAAGTCCAAGAACCAGCAATTTGAACAAAGGCAAAATCTGTGCCAAGATGTACAAACAAGGCTACTGCCTGCAAGCCAAAAAGTAAGACAGGGCATAGAAGACGGGAAGAGTCAGATCTAAAGCCTTGACCCGTGAAAACAGCATCAGGAAAAGATTTGGATGAAACACGAGGGCAGTCTACTGTGTAGAAGACTACTGCAGGATGGACAAGGAATAATTGCTGTGACTTGTAGGTTTAAAGCAGAGACTAGGGAGAAAAATCCCTGTCCAATAAACACAGGCAGAGGACTGTGCGAGGGGTTTGCAGAGTGCCTAGGGAGGGAGGTCTGTAAGGGCAGGCTGTCAGCATTGACCTTCCTGGGTCAGGGGAGAAGCAACAGTCGTCCCAGCTCCTGCCCTGGAGAACCCTGGCACCTAAACCTGCATACTAACAGAGGGAAAGTACTCCTCCAGCTTCACCCAGCTCAAGGTCTGCCTAGGCAAAAGCAGCAAGCAGGAAAAAACAAAGGCAGCAGTAAAGGAAAGCTTTGGAAAGAATGAAAGGGAAATGGTAAAGAAAGGGAGATGGTAAAAAAATTGAAAAAAAGAAAAAAAAAAGTATCCTAAACCCCCAAAACACTGCTGACATCACATTTGTCCAGCCCAGTTTTCAGATCAAATATTTCCTCTTCCAATACAACCTAAGCTCCCTGCCTCCCTCTGTCTGGCTGTTCCTTCAGCATGCAGCCACCAAACCTCTTCAACTTTTAAAAGATATCATTGGAAATAGTGACTGCACCAAGAGCCAAGGTTTTAACTACAAGAAAATGACTATAAAAGTAAACTATATTAATCCATGAGACCTTGTGGTCATATTGCAACCCCCTAGAACAATCCTGCAACTCTGCAAAGCTGGTATCTATTTTTGTTATTTGCCATTTTTGTTATGCTTTAACCCCAAGTTATTACTTAGGGGATCATACGACAATCTCAGCCTTTGCTAAAGAAACAAGCATTTTTCTCCTTCTTGTACAGGACAACAAAAGCACAGCTTTAAAGACATGAAATGTACATTTTAGTAAATATTCATGAACAGTTCTGTGTTTTGAAGACATTCAAGTCCTGACCTGAAAATGTATCCAGCTGACTACCTAAAATTTGGTCAGTCTAAGTTTATTTTCTTACGTGTATCATGGAGATCTGCAACAAGCTCAGATAATCACTGCTCTTCAACGAGGTTACGATGCCAACAAGCAACACTGAGAGCTATGAAACTGAGAAAGCCTTCACTTGGGAAAAAGGGGAGGAGGGAAGAGAAAAGACATCCAGTAAAAACAGGCATTTCCTGCTAATGCCTCACAGGATTTGATGCTCTATATCAACTCTCATCCCCATGGCGAGAAACACTATAATCCTGAAAATTACCCTCATTCCCGTTCTCATGACATCTCTCCTAGTTCAGTGACCTTTTGGCAAGGGTTGTGGCATGCAACTTCTGTTCCCATACTTGGGTTTGTCCCACAGGCAGTACTGGTAGCAGGACCCACGCGAGCCTCCCTGACTGCACGGAGCAAAGCAGACAGGCTCAGGCTGAAACAGGGCAATGAGATGTGGTTATTGAAAATAACAAACAAAAAAAACAAAACAATGGCTTAATCCTGCTCTTAAGTTTAGCACATAGAAGCCATTCAGCCAGATGAGCAAGTGCCCAGCATGGCACACGGAGACGTCTCCTGAAAAATCTGCCCTTCTGAATGCTCGTACTACAGGGACAGAGCAAGAGAATTAAGGTTTATTTTTTAAAACACACAAAAAAAACCTTGAAGAACAACCAAAGCACCGTTCCCACCCTGGAAAGATCTGGAGAAGAACTGAAATATGAATCCAAATCAACAAAAAAACATAATGTTCAGACATCATGCTGACCTAACTTTCTTATCTTCACCCCTGTCCCGATAAAACCAAATTATTTTCAAATACTGTTTCCAAAACAATTATTCTCATAAAGTAGCTACGTGTAATAGTAATACCTCTAAAAGCAGGAACCAATCAGCATTTCCCACTTTAATGATTGCAGTACAGTCCTCCTTTATTGATTTCCATAGTCCTTTCCACGTGAGGCTTACTGCCAAGCCACCAGCCTGCCTGGAGGAAAAGCTAAGTCACAGTAATCCACACGGCCTGTTTGCAACAGGGAACAAGATGCTTCAAGACTGGAAAAAAAGGAAAAAATCTACAGAGGTCCTTGCTGCAATATCTGTATTGGAGTAGAACCCCTCGTGTCCCTGTACTGAGTCCTGCAGCATCTGTCCCCCAGTGTTTGTGCTAGAGAAAAGGCAGCAGAACAAATAGGCAGGTCAAGGGAAACAATGAGGTAAGGCATGGGTCATCACAGCGGTCATTAATTACATGCTATAGTCAGAAAATCCCTCTGTGCTGCATTTTTCCCCACACTCATGACAAACCTAAGCATCAGGTCCTTCCCAAGGACTCATTTTATTTGCTTTATGGAACAGCAACATGAAAGGAAAAACATAAACATTCACAGATGAGCATGGGCTGCTGATCTCACCCCGATGTGCTGGTTGTTCTGGCTCCCACTCCCCCCTGCCCAGCAGCACACCCAGAGAAGTCAACCATTAGGTATTTATCAGTGATTAATGCTGGCTGTTCATGTACATACTCATCACTATGTTTTGGATTCCTTGGGCACAGATGAGAGCGTTTAAGCACAGAACTCTCACCTCGTGCCATTCATCCTCCAGAGAGCTGTGCTCTGTCCCAGGTCACCATGAGCCCTCCACTCTCAGATGTTGTCACACGACACAGTCTGCAGCCCTAAACCAAGGAGCACTGCTTGAAAAAGTCTTGCTTTTTGAAAGCCTTGGACAGAGGCTTAAAAGCCAGGACAGAGGACACTCAAAGCCTTCAGCTCCCAGTTACCTACCCTCAAGACCCACTAACACTGCAGCATAGAGAGAAGCAATCGATGCCACCTTGGATATCATCATCATCTCAACATACCCAAACCCCATGACAAAGGGTGGCACATGGAGTCCTCAGCTGAGGGGAAAGAGGGGCTGGAATAAGTACTGGCTTCAAAAAGCACAAACAGCAAGAAAAGTTGAAGGATGCAGCACTTGAGAGCGCTTGCAGACACACAGAGCTTGGCCATAAAAGCTTTGTATAAAATTCTAAAACCAAAGACATTTGAAATAATGTAATGCAAAGAACTCTTGGAATAACTGTCTCCACAACGATCAGAGGTGACACAGAGCACCACAGTGCCCTTGGGATGGTGAGCATTACTGCCGCTTTTATATATAGTTGAATACATCATACAAATACAGGACATATTTTCATGATCTAAATGTATAGATGTCTATGTGGTTGATGTCCTCTACATCATCCAGTGCTATTCTGGTACCTCCCGTGCCACGTCTGCTCCAGCAACTGCCACACTGCATTTCCATAGGGAATTTTGGCAGCTCAGACCCAGTGCATTGGAAAGTCAACCTAGCACCTCCATCCCACGACAGGGTTAGGCAGCAGCTGATAAAAGCAAACAGAGATCTTCACATAACTCCCACCAGCCAAGCTAAACCCAGGGAAAACTCTGCAGCCTGCGGGAAGGGACTTGGACAACTGCAACAGGATCTCTCAGCCACTGCTCCCCAGCCCTGCTCCCTGCACAGGCATTTGCTCCCAGTGGCTGCTGCTCTATATCAAGGCAGACAGCACAGGTACATGGCAGGAGGTCACCAACCCTGCTGCTTATTGCCAAGTTTCCATTAAGTAGGAACACGTTTTTTCCCCTTTTCTCCTCCTGCTGTTAAAAAGCCACATTCAAAAGCACACAAAGGTGCTAAATTTTGTTGACCCTTTACATGACTTGCTAAAAGAAATGAAAAATTTCTGTGGGTATCACAGCAACAAGGAATAGCAGATTGAGACCATGCATTTTAACTAACTGTTTATTTCTTTGATAAAACAGTTGGTTGTCTTGATTTTTACTTTTATTAATTTTAATGTAATTCTGCAAATAATTTTCACTGAAAAAAACAAACAGTTGGCACTAGCAGAAGACCATGGTGGAGCAGGAAGGAAGCACCACAGAGCAGGACTCGCAGCGCTCCCATGCCTGCAGCAGCTGAGTTCTTTCCCCTGCAAAGGGTGTTCAAAGCACAGGCTCATCTCCCAGGGCAGCTTCCCAGGGGCACCACCACCTTCAAGGACAACCACTGCAGGGTGACCCCCACACCTAGGTTCTGCTGCTGCTTTTATCCCTCTTAAAGAAAGCCCCTAAGTGCAGATTGCCTGGCTGGGACCCACATGCAGTACCAGTGGCTGCTGTACCACCACACATGCAGGCAGCCCCAGGTCCATCCAGGTGTTTGCACAGTGTTGTCCCATGCTGATGCTTCCCAGAGATGTGAATCAACTCTGCCACTGTGCACAGTGAACATTAACCTCTGCCAAGCTGTTTGCCTACAGTACACACAGCATGTCAGGAATGTGCTTTGGTAAACCCAAAGCAAGAGATGAGCATGAGGTTCAAGGGAGCAAGAGGAGTTGTGGCACCCTGGGGACACCATCCACCTTCAGTTGTTCCAGCAAGACTATGTCGCAGCCTCTGCCTGCTCCTTGGCCAGCTTCTCGCTGTCTCCCCATCCCAAATGGGACCCTGCACCATCTTTAGAGCACTGTCACCCGCTGTGCCTGACCAGGCCAGGGTCAGGCTGCAGCCACTGGTGCAAAGCCTGAAGGCATGGTACGGCCACTCACATGGGTCCCAAAATGCTCCCATAGCCCTATCTGCAAACCTTGATTTAGCACCTTACAAGCTAAGCTCCTCAAAGACTTTTTTTTTGTTTTCTTGAGCAATGTTTTTAAAGATGTTTCCTGCATTCTGGCTAATAAGCCACACAAGAATTTGACATCTTCATCCTTGGCTGACTTCCATTCTTCAGTCTACCCCTAAAGTTACAGCGCTGAATATCCTCAGCTCCCACTGTCGAGCTGGGACACTCATGCACGTGGTACAATAGGCCAGCAACAACATGTGCCAGAGGAGGTGACAGGCAGATGCCATGCCTGCTCCTATTCTGCATTTCCAAATGCAGTTGCTTATCCTCAGCCACGGACAACAGCAAGCACCAACACAGGCCTTGTCCTCCCACTCACACCCAGAAATCTCCTACCAGTTCACCAACAGCTTCATCTGTGGATCTAGGATAATATTAAGGTCTCCCAAGAACAGCATTTTCCTTCTCTCTGCCCAGATAAAACAAATATTTGAAAATTCCTAGTTTACAAGAAGAAAACAGTTGGCTTAGAGGAGTCCTAGAGATAATTGTAAGGGAAGCTGTGAGCCAAGCTCCAAGGCCAAAGGTGACATTATCCCCAAGACTTTACAGAGGGCTTCAGGTGGTTTTGCAATCAGCTTCTCCCAAAGAGACCCTCCATGGGATCACAACAGCACTCAGGACACAGGCTACTTGTTTTTCTTTACATTGAAGTGATTCATTATCAGAATTAAGGATGAGCAAATAACTACGGAAGTTTGGTTCTGATCTCAAAAATAACTGGTATGATGGCTGAGGTTCCAGATTGGTACCTGCTGAATTAAGATCAAAACCAGGCAAATTCAATACAAAATTGTTCATTACAAAGAAGTAACTTACAGAAATGGAATAGCTTCCGTATGTTTCTTACTTAACTACAAATACCTGCAAGTTTATGCAAAATAGCTAATTTACACACATTAACAATACTGACAGCTTCCTTAGAACAAAATAAATTACTCTGACACATTTTTTTCTCCTTTCCCAGAGGGAAACAAAAAAGCCTGCATCAAGTCAGCACAGAAGAACACTGATGGCAGCCAGTGAAAGATGATGTTCTTGTCTCAACTCAGATCGAGCATCAGCTGCCCCCTCCTCCTCCTCCCTTACCCACAAACCCAGACCTCCAGCACCTTAGAAGCAATGAGCGTGTCGGGACAAGCGAGAGACATCCTGCAGCTCTTTGTCATTTTGTGAAAACTCCTGAATGGTATTTTCCACATGTTCCTAGAGGAACTCAGAGCATTAAGGTTAGGACTTTCAAGCTTAAGACTTCTGCTTAAGACCTCAGCAGAAGATGGACAGCTGCACACTATGAGCCAAAAATTAAATATTATTTTTCCCTCAACTGCCATGACCTCCTGGAGCAGCACTGCTCAGGAAGGTGCCCATGGACAGTTTTCTACATGTACAAAAAGGCTGTTTGGCAGAAGGAAAACAATAGCTTTGGGACAGAAAATAAAACCTGAACGGGCTCAAACAGCAGTTCCCATCTTACTGGTTCTTTCTCCCAGCAAACAAAATGGCTCATTTGCCATAATTGCTGCCAAAACTCAGTGGGATCAGGTCTAACCGCAGAAATCTCAAAGCCATCGTGAGTCATCTACTGTTCTTTCTTGGTAAGATTTAACTCTGGGTGGGACACTTAAAATTGATTTGCAGTAAAACTCTATCATGGAAAAATACACTTCTGAATAGCTCATGAGGACTACATAAATAGAAAAAGAGGAATGAGAGACCAAAGCATTTCTTTCTGAAAAGACTATGATGTGCTGCCTGCTCTCCAAATTGTTTCAGCAGCTCTTTGGTTGTGACAGAGAGAGACCAGCTGAGCTTCCTGGGAGACCCAAGCACCTAAGAAAATGCCAAGGCAGGCATATTTATGTTCTTCACTTGGAAAAGTCAACTGCATCAAGTAACTGCATCTTATTTGAACAAAAAGAAAAAGTGTAGGTCCAAAATATCCACTTGTTTTACCTCTTGTGTGTCACATCTGAAGTTTGTTGATAGATAAAACTTACTTTTTCAATTTTAAAAAACAACAACAAAACAAACCAACCCCACAAAAATAGCAAGGTTGCCTTTAGCCAGGTGCAGGGGTGCAGGTATGAGGTGCAGCCACAGCCACAACACCCCAAGTTGCGGAAAGTGTTGGAAACTTGCAATTAACCACTTTTGCTGGTTTATTTTTACCCCAGGGATCCCTGGAGGCTGCAAGCAGGAGCCAGCCCAGCGGATGGGGCAAGAAGCCTATGCTGGAGGTGCATCTGATCCGTGAGCAATGCAGCAAGAGTTGTGTGTTCACAAGAGGACTGTGTTCTAGGTGGGGGAAATAAAGACCCAAAGGAAGAACAAGAAACGAGGGTTTCTGATTTAAAAATTTTAAAATGGATAAAGTTTTTAGGAGGCGGTTTGGTGATGCATCACTGCCAGTGGCAAGGAGGAGTCCCAGAGCATGCCACCAGTAGAACCCTGATGGGAGGAGAGCCAAGAATCAAGACCCCACATGGCAACACAACCAGAAACACCAAGGGGCTGTGAATCATCCGCTTGCACGGACTTGGACAGAGGCCGTCAGAGCGCTGCTCTGTGGGACATTGTATGCCTGATACTGCCTTTTGTCTCTGTGCACTGGAACACTCATCCCAGAGAAGAGCAGCCCCTCTGTGCTCAGACCATCTTCCCTAGCCGTAGGGAGGGAGCTGTAAACAGCCCCCAAGCTGGGAAGTAGCACAAGGATCCTCATGCCAGCCCTGGGGAAGCCCAGGAAAGCACCAAGTGTTTATCAGTGGGGGTTTAACTTATTTCACTAAAAAAAATAAAAAAATTCTAAAAATTCTAGTCCTCACATGAGGGCTGCACACAAGGACTCACTGCACTGGCAGAAATAAAAACCCAAGACAGGAATCAGGCCCACTCACAAGTTTGACCTGAAAAATGTAATCAAGGAAATTAGAGTTTAATAATTCTTCCACCAGACACTTAAACCAAAACAGTATTTCCCAATATCATGAATATTCTGACTATTCAGTGCTGTCACTACAGCCCAAACAGGACTCCACGCTTAAGAAGAGTCTTTCTGTTGAGTGAACCTGCAAATAGCTGTGAGGTTTTTCCATCCTCTCCAGTACTTGGCTCTATACCTCCTCCCTCAGAGGCTTTCCGTACCCCACCCCAGCATCCCTCCATTGTCCACCCTGGGTGAGATCTTTCTTTTCTGCAAACGTCCATCCCATAACTATTCACATTGCCTTTTTACTACAGCCTTTCTTCCTAGAGAACAAGCTCCTTACCAAAGAAAACCATTTCTTATTGTATAGATACCTTCTGTGCCAGAAAAAAAGGGGCCAGAGGAGCAAGGGACATTACTACACTTAGGTAACTAATGCAAACTGGCTACTTGGCTGTCAAATTCAACCAATTTTATTTGCTGGAGCTCAATATGGTCAGCACTGCATCCCTGGAGTGCAAGGTGAAGTTTTAAGGAACAATAGTTGCAGAACCACGCTCAACCGAAGAGCACAGAGGCGCAAACGCTGCACATGGCTGCAACCAGCTCCAGTGCCGACTTGGTGCAGCCAAGCAGAGATGTGCCAAGGAGATGCTGCCAGTTTCATTCCCATCCAGCCCCACTCTTGGACACATTTTCTTGGCAACAAAGCAAGCACATTAGAGCGAGAAGATTGCTATATCAAGGTGATAATCTTGATATTAAAATCTTGCATCCCATTTAGGCAATAAACTGCAACCACCACATTGTCACCCTACTCGCCATGCCAGCACACCATGTTTGCTGCCAGAGCACCATTAGGTCCTTCTGGTAGTTTCTCCAGCCACCTCCATGACCTCTTTTTAGCAAATTTAGCAAATTTTGCCTCACTGGTATTTAAACTCATGCAAGCAAAAGCTGTTTTTAAATTGCGTGTTTTTATTTTCAGAGGCAAAACTTGCCTCCCCTGGCAAGGCAGCAGGACAGGCTGGGAGGGTGCCTGGCACTGTCCCAGCTCCTTTTGGGGTCCTAGCTCTCCAGTGTGGGAGCAGCAGCCACCAGACAGCTTCTCCCCTCCAATCCCTGTGCCAGCAGATGGGTGCCTGGGGGATGTGGCACCCCAGTGCAGGCAAGCTGTCTGACAGGCATGAGCTCCACTCCCACTCCTTTACATAAACCCCCGGTTTGTGGTGGTGTTTATCTGCTTTAAGTATCTAAAAAGCACTGAATGCCATTGTAGTATGTGGGCACACGGACCAAAGGATGCACCAAGAGCTCAGGGCAGGCACCTGATGCCAACCCCAGTGATTAGATTACCTCCCACTATTACTGCGTGGAAGCAGAAAACTCTCAATTCTGAAGACACAAATATATACACACACACAAAATCATGAGCTGCAAATCTATATGTTTCACTCCCATATCCTCCCTCCCAGGCACAGGAGCCAGGGTAAGGGTGCACACCTCCTGCCCCAAGGACTGCAGCTGCCTCCTGTCGCCCCAAACACCCTGTGCAAAGCAGGTGGGGAAAAAGCATGGCAAATATTTCTGAAAGCAAAGCTAGCAAGCAGAGGGCTTTTTTCCCCAATCCCTCCACCACCCTCTGCTTTCCAGGGTGCCTGCACATGTGAAGCTGGTATGTGTATCTGGCAGATGCTCAAGAGCTCGTGAAAGTGAGTGGCAGGGCAGGGATACCTGGCTAAATATCTATTAAAAAATATTTACATATAAAGCTCCCCCAAAATTAAATTGAAAATATAATATATTTGTATTGCCATCCTGCAGCTCAGCAGGGTGGAGGTCTGGCCCTGCACAGCCCACTGCAGAAGAAGCCAGGCTGCATGCCAGCTACTCGCACATCCCACATCTCGGAGTGAAGAAAAAGTATGGCAAGCAGCACCTGAATAAGGACCAAAACCCCCTTCTTTTTGACAAAAAATAAAGCCTGGCCAACATTTTGTTAAGGGAAAGGAAAAAAGAACCCAAATGCAAATTCCATCAGACATGCGGCCATGACCAAATCTTTTCCGGTCCCAAAAGGAGTGTTTCCAGGGTACAGGGCATGTGAGAGCAAGTTAAAAACACATCATCAATCGTCAGCCAGACAATAGGAGGAAAAGGCATGAAGTACTGGCTCTGGCCCTACTCAGCCTCAGCCGAGGCCAAGTGCTTACTGCCATTAGACACTCCAGCAACTCAACACCAACATAGAGAAAATCAAATTGCTTCCTCAGCTCTACTACACACAAATGTAGGGACACTGTAGAGTGCTTGTACCCACTCAAACTTTTAAAAATTATTATTATTTCTTAAATAACTTGCTACAAAATAGGTGTTCCGATGTGAAATTGAAGAGTCACCTGTCTGCAACAAAAGCAACAGAAGAAGGGTACTTCTAACAGAGTATGACTGCTCACTGCAGTACTCCGGAGCTTCAGGCATTTCAGAGGCCGAGTTTCTCCGTTGCTGAGTTCATTAGGCAGAGGTAAAGAAGATAAACCCAGAAGCCTGTATGAACATTAATAACTGCTACCATCTTTATGATTTCATTTCAAGGGAATAAAATTTGTGGCAATACTAGAAGTTAAGTGCATTCCCCTGATGTTTCTTTCCCTGAAGATTTGCTAATTTACTTTATATCAATTAACAGAGAAAGAATGACTGTAAAAAACAAAAAAAAACCAGTCACAGTTAACAGATAGAGGAGACCCAACTGCACTTATTTGCTTGACTTGTCAAGAAAGAGGCTTGTCAAATCACTGCTCTAGAGCAGATCACCTGTAAAACACAGGATCTTTCCTTTACTGCAGACACACCTGCAGTCTAAAGAGCACTTCATAGATTACAGGGGATAACAATGCCAACTTGAAACAAACCTTTACACTTTGCTACTATTCAGAAAAGTAGTAAAAATTTCCAGGCAAGGCACAGGATTTCAGGCTGCTTCATGAAAAAATAATTCCACCAGCAAAGATTACCTACCTAGTACTTACAGTTTTATTTATTTATATATAAAACAGTATTTCAGCAGTGTAAAGAAGCTGCATTTCTGATCCCAGCAAACTCTTCCTCAGGTGCGAGAGCTCAGGAGACACCTGCCAGCAACAGCATTATTTGCAGCAGGAGTTCAAGCTTCTCAAATTAAAAAAAAAAAAAAAGAAGAGCATCCCAGTCCCTTTATTTCATCTTTTTCTGTAAGACCAGAGCCTCAACAGTAATTTTCAATGATCCTGAAAATGTATCTGTTACATATCTGGAGAAAATTAAATGTGTAATTGAGTGTTTAATTGAGACCTGTTGACATTCCTAAAGTAGGAAAGTTAAATCTAGGAAAAAAAAAGTAAAATTAAACACATGCACCTCAATAAACTTCCACTTAATCGGCTGAGCCACAGCCTGCAGGAACCTCTGTAAACTTTATCAAGTATTTTCAGAGGGATCTGGACTGTTCCCCAGTCTATTTTGATAAATCTCCATGTTCTCCTCCTGGGGCTGGTCCCCTCACCGGAGCAGAGGGCAGCACGAGGGCTCAGACCCCCAGCCAGCTAAACCCTGAGTGAAGATGGGCAATGGAGATGCTGTAGCAGTGCTGGTACAGCAGAACTCCTCCGTGCTGCACCCTCAGCCCTGAGGACGGCCAGGTACGCTTTCTCACTGAAAAAAAACCTGATTTTACAGGTTTGGTGGTATCTCACAACAAAAGAGCAGGAGAAAGGGCCCCCTTCAGCCGCAGGCAAGTGCAGAGCAGCACAGTTGCATAACAGAGGCTGGTGGACACCATCCCACAGCAGTGCTCAGCACCCATCCCTAAGCAGGGATCACAGATCTCAACATCCTTGGGCTTATCCCAAAGGAAGGGGCTTTCTGGATATAAATGCAGTGCAGACTGATGACAAGCTGCAAAGGGCAGCTCAGGGTCCAAGGGCTTAAACTTGGAGCTTCCCAACTTCTGGCAAAGCTGGGCAGGATTTGGCCACAAGACGTAAACCACAAAGCTAACAGTCCCGTGAGCATCATGAGAAGATGCAGTCAGAAATTAATTTCCCCAGTTACCTGCAAGCCTCTGGCATGAGCTCATGCTATCAAATGCCAGAGATGGCATGGGAAGGAAAACGTGAATTCTTGAGTGATTAAAACCACTTGAAACAGAGTTCCCACCCCCTGAGCTGCAAATACAGACAGCTATGAAACACAAGATCACATACAAACACAAAGCATTTGTCCCAGCAGCCGTGGACACACCGGCCTTGCCATGACATCCCACTACTTACGATCTCAATTTTCACAGGAATGTCAGAGCTTCTCCCACCCAATTAAACTATAAGTGTCTGTCTCCCAAACAGCCATGTAACTCTAATCATTCTAATGAGACATTGTGCAGATTTCCTTAAAGGAAGAATCTGGAGACCACGTAGACCTGGACACATAATACGTATTGTCAGGATGCGTCAGCCTTGCCCGCGCAGGCAAAACACTCCCAAAGTCAACGGAGCTGCACTGGCTTGAGTCATTGCCCAGGCCAGATCAGAGCATTTTGGAGCTGAAGATTTCCAAAGAGGAGCCTCCTATAGCAAGCAAGAGCATCAGGCCAAATAAAGAAAAATAGCAACAGCAAGAAAAGGCTTTCATTGCAAGAAATCAAGCCCGGAACTCAGCAGAATGGGTTGTGTCAGCCAGCTGCCAGCACGTTGGGAAACTCTCAGGTTTTTCCCACGTCCCGAAACAGCAGCTGCTAAGACAGACAGGGCAGAGACATTTTCACTAGAACTGGAGAAACCAGGCACGCACGCCTCAAACCCACCGAATTTCACTGCAACTGTAACGCTACCAGCCCTGAATTCCCCAACCCAGAGCCTCCGGGCCGCCTGCAGGGTTCCTCAGCCTTGCTGGATCCCAACCTACCCATGTGAAAGCATAAGAACATTGTTAAGTTATCCTGACTGTGTCAGCCCTGCAGGAATCGCTGATAAACACCTCCTGTTGGCAAAGTTTGCTGCCCAGCCCCAGCGAAGAGCTCGAGCAAGAGAACAACTTGGAAAAACAAGCGTCCGTGTTTACCTATCTGCCCTTTTCTTCCCCCAAACCAGCCTCCCCCTGCACCAGCGTCCATCGAGGGGGAATCCACCCGCACCGCACACACCCAGCAACTCTGCATCTTTCTCTACCAACCTCCTGCCCCCGCGGGACCGGGAGCCTCATGGTGCTGTTAGAACAGGGAGCCTTCCCGAGGAAGCGGCCGCCTCGCTGCGAGCATCCAGGCTGCGCCCCAGAGGCGAAGCGGAGCGGGACCAGCCCACCCCGCACCGCAGCCTATGAGCAATTTGCTAATTAAGGCGAAACCACGCCCCGCGCGTTCGTGGGATACTGGCAGGAAGGGTGGAGGAAAAGGGCAGGGTGCTTTAATGAGTTCTGCTCAGTTTATTTTATATTTTTTTTTCTTTTATGGTGGGCACTTCTTATTAGAGAGAAAGAAAAAATAAACAAGGAATGATCCGTTAAGGCTGAGAAGAAAGCCTGCAACTTAGAATGAATGAATCATGGGACCTTAAAGCCCATACAGTCCACCCTCTGCCATGGGCAGGGACATCTCACACCAGACCGGGCTGCTCAAAGACTCATCCAACCCGGCCTTGAACACCTCCAGGGAGGGGGCATCCACAGCTTCCCTGGGCAGCCTGTGCCAGGGCCTCACCACCCTCATTGTGAAGAATTTCCTCCTAATGTCTAATCTAAATCTTCCCCCTTCCAGGTTAAGACCATTCCCCCTCGTCCTGTCGCTCCATGCCCTTGTAAAAAAGTCCCTCCTCAGCTTTCCTGTAGCCCCTTCAGGTACTGGAAAGCTGCTATGTGGTCTCTCCAGAGCATTCTCTTCTCCAGGCTGAACAATCCCAACTCTCTCAGCCTGTCCTCATAGCAGAGGTGCTCCAGCCCTCTGATCATCTTCACAGCCCTCCTCTGAAACCATTCCAACACTTCCATATAATTCTTATGCTGGGGATATGTTGTTAAGTTCACAGCCCTGCAAGTGCAAGGACTCAAAAAGTGATTTGCTCTGCTCTCATGCAAATGCAGCTTTCACGGGGAGCACAATTTTTCACCTTTTGTAGTCATCTCATAGAAGCCCAATTACTTCAAAAGGGAGAAGTCAGTTTTCCCCTCCTGCCGCCAAGAAATTACATTTGCAAGGAGAACAAATTAAAAAGTCAGTGCAAATTAACAACGAATTAAGTACACATGCAATGTTATTTTTAGCATGAGACAACCTAATAATTATGTCCACATATTGTTTGTATCTGAGCACTAATTGTCTGCATTTATCCTGTTACTTCCCATATGCCCTTTTTAATATGCAAAGAAGTAGATTTTTTAGAGAGAAAGAATGAAAATTTTTGTCCTTAGAGAAGCATTGAACTGACAAGCGGAGAAGTAAAAATTCTCCATAGGTTAAAGAGCTACAACAGTCTTCCACACTGGCATGCTGGTAAAATGCCTGAAACTTGCCTGCAGTACTACAGCTTCCAACTGCCAGAGCTGCACAAGGTGACTTTTTCCAGGGAATTCAGTGTTCCCACTTCTATCTCTATTTTAAGACTTCAATATAGTTGTTATATTTTTTTCCTTAAAGGATTTTTTTTCTTTGTAATAGTGAGGAACTGAACCCATAGTCTTCAACCTACATGAGATAAATAACCCAACTTTAGTCATCACAAATGCAGAGACAGAGTCTACCCCTGTTCTCCCAGTGCAATATTGAAGTTCTCCACCAGAACAGTCCCTGCTTTAGTTATGAGCACACCTGCAGCACATCAGCTCAGCTTGTTTACAATGGATTTACCATGACTTGGCTTACTAAAACTGGAGTGATGTGCTTCACATCTAAATTCAAACTCAGAAATTTAAGGTGGGTTCCCCACAGCTTCCTTCAGCTCACAGTGTTGAGCTCAAACATTGCTATACTCAGGATCTATGAAGAGCTGTGAGTCAGGGTGGCTCACCAGTGCTGTCTATACTGAGCAAGTTAAAAAACAGCACAGACATTTCTAATACTCGGCATCAAGAGAGAAAAATACAACAGAGAAAATCAGGGTGAAACTCTGCAGCAAAGAATAGGAGCAATGGGAAATAAGAAAAGTCACCTTACATCACTGGCATCACCTTTCCATTCCAAAAAGCAGGCAAAGCCATGCTTAAAAAGGACACATTACCTCACACCACAGAGAAGTTTCATGCTAATGCCTACATATGGGATGGGAATCAGTGGGCATATGGGGAGCATTAGGGCATCTGCCTGCCTCGGATGTCGCATCTCTGCTATCCTCCCCGATCCCACCTCTGCTAACCTCACAGCTTCCTTCCACAGGAGGCCAACAGGCAGAAGGCAACCTCTTCCACCTCCCATCTCTGCAAAGGTCTCACATGTGTTGGTGCAGAGAAGAGACATCTCAGACACAAAGAAGGACAACTCTCTCCACAGCCAAACCCGTGCCCGCCTGCTCAGTGCTCATTTCAGCGCTCATCACCTATACAACTGGCTGGCTGAATTCTGGCAAATCTTCACATTTCCCTAAACCTTTGCTCAGTTAATGCATATTTAATTTCTTTGCTGCTAGGTTTATTTTGGCAGCTGCTATGAGCAGGGCTACACCAGCAGCAGAAAAGAGCAGACACTCTCCATGAGCGTTTTGGCATCTACGTAGTGCAATTGCCTCTCCTGAGCGCCACAACCGAGCAGATTCTCCACCCACAGTTATCATCTCTTCCAGGAGAAATGCTGTTGTCATCATGTCCATTAGTGATTTGCCACGCTTCCCATAACCCTCACTGTTCCAGAGGCAGTTCATAAAGTGGATACTTGGCACATACCTTCAAAAATATCTCGAGCTCTGAAGAAACACAATATTGTCTAGGGGAGTCCTTTGGTTCTCTGTTTCTGCCTGCTTTTCAATCTTCAGAAACTTCCATGGATCCCTCAGAAGACAATTACTGCTGTCACAGGGGCTGTGAAGTTCTCTTATTTAACACAAGATGCTGGTGCGAAGAACATGCTGCATGGCGGTCACACAGGGACTGATGCCACTACAGTCTGTAAAATCAAGGTGCTAATATTAGGAATCTTTTTTTTATTATTTAGTTGCACTTCATTCATGTTTTTTCTTCTCTTTAAAGATTTTCATTGCTATATCTAATGTGCTGGCCAAAAATGGGGATACATGGGGCACTTAGAGACATCCACAGAAGGGCTTTTTGAAGACTAAAAGCCTATACTGCTGTGCACCAAACCCAAAGCAATAGCTGAAAGACAACCCAGGAAAGGAAAAAGGTGTTACTATTTGTTTTAAATAACAACCTCATCCCCAATCTTGGTCACCACTCGGCATCACAAACAAATGTGGTGGCCACACAGGGGTGAAGGGAGGAAAAAAGGGACAGCAGCTGCTAGGTGGTAGCCTCAGAGCAGGTGGCAAGCATGCGACAACACAAAGAAGCCATCAGCTTCTCCAAGCCTCTCAAACCATTTTCTTAACCTGGAAAAGCACTCTCCCCTTTCACTCACTAGAGGCAGTTTTGCTCAAGGGATTGAGTGCAGGAGGGCACTTGGTGGTTTAAGTGGAGTCAGGGCAGGGATCTGTCTGATATATTGAACACAGATGTCATTTAAATACAGGGGTTTACCTGTAGAGCTTTTTCTCACCAGGTTGCTTTGCCCTTGTTAAATGAGCCCAGCTACATTGGCACAAACCGCAGCGCTGATTTACTTACAGTGTTACAAATAACAGGCGATTCCCCAGCCCAGTGCTGCTGAACTACTGCACTTCAGCTGACACCAGCAACCCACGTGTTTTGGTTAGGGGAAGTATCAAAGATGGCAAAACCAAAGAAACAAACCATCAGTTGCTTGAGTTGAGCACTTTTCTGTTTGTTTTCATGCCTAGAGACAACCCGAAGGACCTTTTTTTCTCCTTGTATTTCCCCTTTAGCCGCACAGACACTCCCTGGCTCCAAGCCTGGTTGATGCTGGTGCCTCTGCAAAGCCATGGGGGCCAGAGGGGAACTAAGGGGAAAACTGGGGAGTAGTTTTTCCCCCAGTTGAGTCCTCTTTGGGAAGGAGCCTGCAGAGCCCCAAGGGAGAGAGGAACTGGCTCCATTGACTGGCAGTGAGACGAGGGCTGGCTCTGGCATTGCACAAGGCTTGCAAGCTCCAGCATGGGACATTACCCTGGCCTCCTTCTCCTGCATCCTCTCCTCGACCTCTGCTGGAACCAGGCTGCCTGTAGAACAACAGTTCTGTGGGTGGTGGTTTTCAAACTCTGCCGGGTGCTCAAATGATTGGTTCCCTTTACAAAACACTGCAACTCTACAGTGTTTTTAGACAACAAGGTTGGTGTACCCTGTGTATACCCGAATGTCACCTCACTAGGAAGTGGAAATGTGTTTTTTTCTGTCACCTTTTCAGAGCACTGCAACAAAGAAAGGGCCTGAACGTGGTCCTGTGAGATGCACAGAGGGAGGAGGCGGAATAGTGCTCAGCTCTGATTGCCGAGGTCACCGCAACACCCACAGCAGGCGATGGGGCTCCAGGAGAAGCCTGCGGGGTCCACTATGCAGCAGCCACTGGCAATGCTACCAATGATGGAGCAGTTCAGAGAACACCTAGCATGGGCCAACTGGCATTAAGCCACATACATGCACAAAAAAGCAATTCTTATTGTTTTGTCCCATAAGATCAGAATTCCAAAAGGAAAAGGGAGGTGGTGGTGTTTGCGGAAGTCACATTGAGAAGCAGTTCTCTTTTTTCCCCTCCTCTCTCCAAGGACCGCCAACTGTCCTTCGAACTTTGGAGGAAGAGGCAGGGAAGGAAGTTTTGGTGAAAGGCACGTAAACAGCACAGCCTGTCTCGGCCACGGTGCCTCCTGGGAGTTGTAGTCATATCTTCTCCCACCCAAATTGCTTTTTCTGGCACAGCTCCACATGACGCAGCAGCAGCGCCAGCTCTGTCCCAGCCCTCCCTGCCTCATGGCCATGGGACAGCAGGACCCTGGGTCTTCATTTCTTATGAAACAGCCCAGGAGCTGCTCAGGACCCAAACCGTATCTGGTTTGGCCAGAATATTTCAGCTTTCTTTCACACCCTCCCCCTCTCACAGAATTCCCATGGAAACAAAAACAAAGCTCTCACTGTTTGGGTTTGGTTGAGTTCCTTCCTCCTCTAGAGGAGTGTATGTGAATTAAATTGGTAAATGAAAAGCTAATATATATATAAAAATATATATGGAATAAAATAAGAGATACCACTTCTAGATGATCTTTACTGCATTTGTGCACCTCTGATCTGTATCACCATAGGGGACAGAAATGGGCCTCAAAGCTAAAATAGTATGTTATTTCTTGTATTGCAAGCTTGCTTTGGGGCAGGAAAAAAAAACAGCCTCAATCCCTCCCCCCCCGTTTCATCCCTTTCACATCATTCCATAGATACCTGGATGCCTGTGTGCCCTGTGCAGACCACAGCCTGCACCTTCCAAGGAAAAGAGGGGAAAAAAATAAAAGGAGAGTTTTTGCAGCAATTCACAAAACTTAAAAGGAATGCCAAGCACGTCAGTATATGAAGGAAGGAGAGAGTGCAAAGCATCTCCTTATGGTGTTAAGCTAAGATACACACTGTCTTTCTATTTAAAGCCCTACAGTAACATGAACGCCAGGTTTGAGTGAGCTCAATGAAAATTGGAAAACAATTTGCACAGTCTTCCTTACCACAGGATCTGGGCATCTGGCAGCTTTTAATGCCTCCCGATCCCCACACAGTGGGATATGACCCACCTTTACCTGCTGGAAAACTGAAGCCTGGATCTGGAAAGGCATTTAGTTGCCTTTAGTTGCACAGGCACCAGTGTGACCTCTCCGGGGTCCAAAACATCTTTGGGATGGGGACACTGGCCTGCAGGGTGCTTGGTGCTGCTGTCCCCCTCCCCTTTCCCTCCCACAAAGCACCCACCCAGGAACTGGTGCTGGGAGCAACCTTGGCTGTGCTGAAGATGAGGGCTTTGCCAGCAACAACAGACACCCAGGCATGTGCTGCAGGCCAAGTATTCCTGGAAAGGCCAAACCATCCTTCATTCCCTACCAGCACTGCCAAATTGCCTTCTGCCAGGAGCAGGGAAGAAAAAAGCAAGATGCATCCTGGGGTCAGGGTTTGGGATGTGCCTCCATTTTCCCTCTTCTACCTCAACAACACTGTTTCTAATGTATTCTAAGATGCAATTAGTTAAAGAGTGAATTACACATTTTATTATTTGTCCATAACAGGTTGTCAAGTTGGTACATTATTATTGGCAACAGGAAAGGAACTAACTCAAACATTCTTCAAGTATGTACTGTGCTCTTGAGTAAGAGTTAAGTAATGAGCATTACTTTAGTGAGGAATCTAAGTGAGACATGCTCCACCCATTTTGTTAACGGACAAAGGCTTATATAAGCTGGCTGTTACATAAAATCCTAAAATAGGGAGTCGGAGAACTCCCCCACCTTTGGTTGACAGCGCGGCTGCAGCCCACATATACCTGAGCTGACACTGAACTACCTGTAAGCCAGCACACAGCTGATGGCCTGGCCTGGAGCTGGCAGAAGGGACCAGCAGAGACAGTCGTGTCCTGCCTGTTCTTACACTAACCCTGAGCATAGCATGGGCCACGAGTCTGGATTTGCCCTCACGCAGCTCTGGAAACAGGCTGTGCAGTAACACACTCCAAGCAGCTTTATCATCACTGAGATGATCAAAGGGTACATATCCGTTCTTATGTTCTCTTGTGTGCCAGGTCAGGCTCAACACTATCTGATCCCAGGGTGCCATCCCAAGGGAACCACAGCTTATGCTTAGGAAGAAATACTCAGATGGTAGCATGGTTATGGCGGAACTTCTCTGGGGCTCTCCCTGCCTCCAGGGATTTGCAAGCAAGGGGCTTTCCAAGCCAGAAGTGCCACTGTTGCAATTTCTTTCTATAAATTTGTGTAGTCAGATTTTGAGTTCACGTGAACTTTCAGCTTCCACAATATCATGCAGAAAAAGGCCACCACGATTTACCATAATTTATCTGTGGAGAAAAGGGAATCCGTATCTTTCAAAGTCAACAACTATAGCTGAAAAAGGCAGGCTGGCAGGGAATGTAACCTCTTCATCGGGTCTTGTATGCCTGGAAGACTGTCCTTCTTGAGACAAATCATCTGCCTCAGCAAAGAAATAGTTTTTCTCCCTAGACAACCCGCATCCCACCTTAAAATGCACTATTCCAACACCCAGACAACAGATTCAGCCCACACCAATGGTTAAGACCTAGATACAAGGTCAAAAAAAGTCTCAGAGAACAGAATTTGCAATTCTTTTCACAACCCAGACACTCAATCCTCCTTCTAATGCAGATCTCATATGCAGTTGCATGAGAAATCAGGAATACTTATCTGGTTAGGGGAAAAATAGGGGGAGGAAGACCTTCAAACATGGGATTGCTGGCCAAGCAGAGCAAAATGTGTCAGGAGTTACTCTTTGGAATACAAGGGTTCCTTTCACTACAGTAATCAATTTGCTCAGCAGTACTTGCAGAAACATGCCAAGGCTGTTAAGTGATTCTGTCTCACTGACTTAGCATTTGTGATTTGCCTAACCTTTGCTCTAAATAAATGGGAGCTGCACAGAGGGAATTTTAATGCAGCTCCCCTACTTCTAGAACATCCTCCCTGCCTGTATCCCACAAGCTTCCTTAGGCTTTGTTCCCTAGAGAGAGAGAGACAGACAGAAGACAGAGAAATTAAATGCAATTTGTCTGGTCCACAAAAACAAAACAAAATGGAAAAAAATCAAACCAAAAAAAAAAGAAGAATTCAGAATAGCGTGGCTTTGGTTTCAATCATGTAATTTAGCTTACTCCAGAATTAAATCCAGATGACATAGATAAGACAGTGGTGACCCCTAGTGCCCTCTCCAGCTGCAGCTTCCACTGTTATTCCCTGTATTGATATTTGAGCATAAACAGAGAAGAAGCAGCACTTTTCAGATTTGTTTGTCGTTCACAAAGCCTCATTCTCTTTCCCCTTTCAGAAACACAATCTAATTTCCTCTCCCTACTCCAACTCTTATCACCATGAGGCAATTGCTGCAGCATCCCTTTGTTGCTGTTGTCTGGGAACAAAATTACACAAATTTACTTGTGTAAGAACGTACTATATTCCATTGGCTCTTTATCATAGTACATTTATGTTTATTATGCTTGCAGAAAATAAAGAGCCTATTTTGCAAACTCCAATCTTGTCAATAGCTAAGAACAGCCATTCAAACTCCCGAGAAGAGACCTTTTCTTGTATAAAGAGTATTTTGCAGCACCAAGCCACTGAAAGGAGTGAGTCTTTCCTGTGACAGCCATCAGCATGCACTGGTTTTTCTTCTAGCAATGTCAAAACTCACTGTTTCTGTGACTCAGCCTGCACCAGACATAACCCTCTCGCTGAGCCTGCAGGATGCCCATCAGGGGTTTTCCTGGTGTTACTGTGTGAGAACAAAATCTCTTTCAGAAAAATCTTAAGGCACCTCCTAGAAGATTAGTTTGGGATGCAGGATTTTCCTTGAGGAAATAAGTGATCTGAGCATAAGCCTGAAAGATATTTACCTTCCTCTTGGGCATCTCCCCTCTTGCAGAGGCTCCCTTTGTGGTAGCACCCTGATACACTGCTTTAGTGGACAAGGTTGTGCTTTTCATCATTTCGCAGAATTTCACATATGTAATACGATCTTGTCACCACTTCCTCAGCCAAAGAAGCCACCCACTGACCATCTCCACGGCGACATTTCTATCCTCAAATGCCCCTCTGAACCCTAAGGGCCTGCCACAACTTTGTCTAATGCCTCTTCTCCTCTGCATTTCTTCTCTGCCCTTTGCAGGAAGGCATCTGTGCCCACCACCATCACCCCAGCACCCCTCATGCTGCATCACACCAGTCATACCAAGCATCCCCCATGCAGCCCAGGTCCCCACCAATTTGCACCCTCGCCTCTCAAGCCCAAAGAGCAGTTTAGCACTTCCCAAACCAAAAGCTATTCCCCAGCTCAGCACCATGGAGTCCTTCCTGGGGCTGCATTTAAATCTCCAAGCTCTGTGTGAAGCACATGTCTTTCCCACCCCACAGGCAGCCCAAGCTTGCTCCATCGCCCTCACTCCCCCAAGGGATACTCACAGTGCCACCCCAGCTCATGGCACCAGTGCCACGTAGCTGGCACCTCCTTCCCCTTTTGCCTCCTGCAAGCTCATTTCTTTACCAAAAACAACTTCCAGGTCTCAGCCACCCCTGGTCACTCGTCCCCAGACTTCCTTCCCCTAAAGCCTACAGGCTTCCTGCAACCCTCTCCACCCTCTCAACCAGGAAAGCACCACCACCCTTCTCCCAAAATGAGCCCTTTGCTGACATTTAGACCCATGACTCAGCCCAGCTGGGGATGGATCAGTCAGAGGTGAAGCTGTTGATGCCTCTGCAAGGCGTGTTTTACTCAATTGCAGGGCCAGGCAGGCAAGTTATAACTAAAGCTACAGCATTTTTTTCCAGTTTTAGTGCAAGTTCTTTATCTGTTCTGGACATGACGTGTCTACTCTCTCAATAATTTTTCCCTAGTTTTATATCTCTAGGTGCACATGTTCACTTGTTTAAATTAAAAGCAACAGTTTCTTGGAGTTGAAGTCGCTTCTAGTGTTTTTTTTTTTAAAGTACATTTCAAGGGGGATGGGGGTAGGAGGTTTGTAGTCATATAATTTTAAGTTGGTTTTATCTGGTGTAAATCTTGCTTTCTTGTATCCTGTTCTGAGGTATCCTGTGCTACCCAGTGTACCACCAGCTCTGTGTTGCTCTCTTGTTTCTGGATCCAGCACTGCTCCAGCCTCCCCACTTTATTTTCTTCCCCTTCCCCCCGCCCCGCTCTCTGTTTTATTTAATTGTGTGCAGAAGTCTCATCCTCTGAGCCACTGTTTGCTTCTTTCACAATATTCCATACTGTTTCTCCTGAGATTCTTTTTCCTCGTCAGCTTTGGTAAACACCATTTTCTCTTTATGGCTGTTTAACCGCGTATGATCTCATACAGAGAGGGTACTACAAAATCTCTCTCTAAAACATGCATATCTTATCTTTCTATAGGTGCATTTTTTAAAATAGTGTATTTTTCTCTGTATTCTCATTTTTGCATTTTGCTTGGTGCTCTTTGTATTCCAGTTACACTCTGCATCTAAACCAACTCTGTCAGGCTTACATGTGACTATAGCTACTGACAGTATTAGTCCTGAATATTTTCATTTAGTGTCTGGGTTCCTTCACTGTCACTATTGAAGTGCTCAAACTTGGCTCATCACTTCATTTTTTTATTGTGAATCAGGGGGTTTTGCATGCTTTTGGAATATGCTATGGTTCTTAAGATCCATAGGTGTTTATACTATTGGAAAGTTATTTTCACGAAGTGAAAATGCTTTCTTGGATGTCACCTGAACATAAGAACCTGACCCAGCCAAAGCTAGATTTGACACAAATCCAGACAGGGAAACAGTCCATCATTAGGTGAAGCAGAATCATCATCATTAAAAATGCCTTTATTTCTAAAGGGTGTTTTTTAAAGGGTGACTGGGTATTTTTTTCCTTCCAAAGGTCACACTTGTTCAAGGAAACTATAAATCCTGTGGCTTGCCTGACACTGCAGGTCAGACCAGATGACCAGAACAGTTTATTCTGGCATTCATACTTAAAAATATCTAGGCAAACTGCAATGGCTTCTGGTAGAGATGGTCAGACAAGGTAAAGGAGTTGCTGCTTCATATCTTAAATGCTCTGAATTCACCTACACCCACTTCTACCGCAGCAACTAGTAATGCAGCTGCTTTTACTTGTTTTCTTTTTTTGTCAGATCTCTTATAACTTTCAAAACTTTCCTGTTCAACTTTGTTAGGAAAGTGGCCTAATACACCTTATACCACTTCATCTCCATCTTCCTAGTGATGGAGAGCCAGTGTTTGGCCGTGATTGCTGTTGCATTTGTGTCTCCCCAGCTTCTGACTCATATAAGACTCACTCTGAGGAGTTTTTTCAGTGCTCCAGAGAAGAGGAGATGGTGTGGCCCATTGGAATGGAACACAACAGGAAAAATTGTGGTTGAATGTATCCTGAAGGCTTTGAGACACCACAAGCTGGAAAACGCCACAGGCTCTGCAGTGGATGCAGAAGGTGCAGCAGGCAGCACAGGGGAATGCAGTGGTTTGAGGTGACCAGCAAATCCTCCAGAGAAGGACCTGACACCCCTCAGCACCACACAGCAAAGGCACATAGGAGGAAAATGCAGGCTGGAGCAGATGGTGTGCCACAACAGAAGGCACAAAAAAAGTTTTATTCTTCCTTCAGAAAATCTATTAGGAAGCATAAAACTAGCCTCAAAAAAGTTATTTTACTCTATGACAAGCACACATGGAAAAAGGCAATAAGAAATGCTGTGCACTGCCTTTTTAGAGTTTAAACTAAACTCAAAGCTGCCTTCAGTCCCTGGCCCCTGGCCCTGTGCTCCCAGTTTGCTCATGCTCTTCTCTAAAAACTGTAGCACAATTCTCTATTCCTCTTTTTTTTCAGATTCCCAGTCATTTTGGACAGTACAAGTAAAACATCTAAAACCAGGCTTGCCACAGGATGAAAACGGAAAAGGAAGTACAAATAAAAAAAAATCAAACTCCAAAGAAACACAAAAGCTTGCATACAAAACCCCAGCAGAGTCTACGAGTCAATGTTATTGTTTCTATTCATACTCACCAACATGTGATCTGCACAGACCTCAGAAGAGCACTGCCAGGGGTACAGTCTCACCTTCCTTTAATTATATCCAGGAATTTGGGAAGACTGGAGTATTACAAATCAAAGTGTGCTCAGCAGACAAAGATATCCAAGTGTGCAACAACACGGGATGAGTTGCCTTCACATGGAAGTCTTTTTCAAGGAAATAACTGGACACAAGTGTTTCTCTGAGGTTTGCTATCAGCGTGTAGAGCAGCACAGTATTTACCTACGTGTACAGCAACACCCATTTGCCTGGTTAATCCATCAGCTCGTCTTTCAACAGAGGAAAACATTAAATAAAAAGCATTTCATCCAATTTTTGTGCTTTCTCAGTTGGCAATTGGTGTCCTATTAGAGATTTCTGAAAAACATGAGCAAATATATAAAGAACACTAACAAGTAGAGCAACCAGTGGGAATGCAGCCCTAGAGGTGTCAGTCATTGTTAAACCTTGCAATGAAAGTGGCAGTGAAGTGCCAGATTACCCTGTTTTACCCTCTGTCACACTTACTGAGGGAATGTAAACCTAAACCAGAACCGGTTCTTCAGCAATTTAATTATAAGTAACGTGTACAGCAGCCCATAACACACACCTAGAGATGGGCTGCTTGTTGTTTTTCTTTATTATTTTTGAACTTTCTTTGTTTTTTTAACTTTCTCCTAGTCTTAATTGATACCCACTTATCTCAGATCAGCTGAGAGTTCTCCTGAATGTACATGAATGGCATGAGTGTGAGAGGTTTGGTTGGCATCTGCTCCACAGCACAGCCCTCATTTCCAGCCGAGAACACCAGAGGTTTCTGTGCTCATATAAGAAGGGCTGGCATTCATTTGAGGCCACATAATCATTCCTGTCATCTTTCCAGACAGGTCCTTAAGCAAACAATCTGCATTTACTTGGAATTTGCATTAACCTTGAACTGAAAAGCTTCAGAAGACACCTGTTTCCAAACCTTTGGGTTCTCCCCATAACCAAACATCTCCAAGTTGGTTAATGCGAGTGACAGTTGCAGCTGGGCGTGATTCAGAGCTGCACGTATGTATTTAGTATTGACTTAAGTAACTGAAGGCTGCCATGAGCAAACTGCCCATCCCAGATCCAAACATCCTTATCTCCTGGCAGCACCATTCCTTCTGTGTTTAAAGCAAAATCACGCTTTGGAGTCAGGAATGGAGGTTAAGCCTATGAGGGAGAGCACAATTTCACATCGCTTCCTCCTGCTGTTAGTGGCACTGTCAAAATTAAACCTCATGCCAATGAGTACTAAGCCAGTCCTGGTAAACTCTCGCTTCAGCTCACTGGTGCTTACCTGGGTCTGAATTGAATTCACTGCAAAGTCCCCAGAAAGGATGTGACATGCCATGCTCAGGCATTAATCTGTGGTACACAGACAGCAGTGTGAAATTCCAGCACCGCACTTCAGATGCAGCTATTTCTGGAGCCCTTCTGGGGCCTGTAGAGAGGACCCTAGCACTTCTGCTCTGGGAGCCAGTTGACCCACAAGATAGGTGAAGTTAAAAAATGAGTGGATGAAGATATACTAGCAGCAGGGTAAGATTGCCTGTCACCGCGCCAGCTCCCAGATGCTTCCCCTTTCCAATGTCACTTTAGTGTTACACTGAAAGACCAAAAAGCAAGCAGCACATGACCTTTTTCTCTTCCTTTTTAAATAACTAGTTAAATTTTTATTTTTTTAAATGCAGGAAGAAGTGATTTTTTTATATTGGAGCAGAGGGGAAAAAAATTGTAATATTCCTGCATCTAATCATATTAAATAGAAAGGAAAAGTCCCCTGCAGTTTTCAGAAAACGAGGACTCTGGCCAACCACTTTCTTCATCATTTTTAGTGGATCTGTGCTGCAAGGATATTGATACTACTTTAAAAATGGATGAACAGAGGTAGAGAAGTGAGGATCTGCATGGCGATGGCAAAGGAAAAGTTGCTTTAGGATTTCTAGTTCTCAAAATGCTCAGCTCCTGATACGGTGGACTCATCCGGTATGAAACCACTCAGCCATTGCAAATTTGCTAAAATATCTTGACAAAACAGCTCTACTTTTCTGCTGCTGCTTCTGGTGCATATCTGGTCCCAGGGGAGCCATGTGTATACAGCATCCTGTGGGGCACACAGCACACTCCTTCCCCACGATGGCCAAGCAAGACAGTTGTGCTCGAATGTTGATTTTCTTGCACACAGCAATTGCATAGCCTCTCCAGGTGGGGGGTCCCATTGGTCACCTGCATTTCCTTGGAAGCATCTCACCCAGCCTTCACACGCTGCAATGCACAGCTACTTACAGCCACCTGCCTGATTATTTCATATAAATACTGAGCATCACATAAGACGTTCACTAAAATTACGGCCTTTCAGGGAAGACGTAGTGAAGATTTGTGTGGTGTTAGTGGCTGAGCTTCAGCAACTAAAATTTGCTTCACGAAAGTAGGAGCATAATGAGGCTTTCCTGCCAGCAGCAACTACAATTGGGCATTATCTAATTGCCTTCTGCAGCAATTGCATTTTGTTATTTTCCTACTTGAGGGACAGGGAAATGTCGTAAGTGGAGAGGGTGTGACTCCTTTCACAGATTTGCTCTTGGCAAGTGGGCATATTTTTTAATAAACTCCTCAGAAGTGCTTAATTCAGGGTTTTTGAAAGACTGTTTTATCTTCACTGTGAAACACTTTTCCATCTTCTAGCTCCTGACACAGCAGTTTTTATCAGGCTGGAGGTTGAGGTTGGACCCACAGAGTAAAGCCCTCCTGAAGCTTCATTTAGCAATGAAAAGGAATGCTGGCAGTCCCTGAGTGAGATTTGAGTGGAAACAGAGTGTGGGAAAAAGGCAGACAAGGGTTAGGTTTATTGTATTTAGGTTAGTATTTATATTAGTGCTAGTATTTGTTTGAAGGTCAGTATTTATTTCAGTAAATTATAGCTATCAGTGAGTAGCAGTCCTGCTTTGCTTGGATGGGGAAAAGTCTGCATTTTTAAAGCACTGAAGACACAGTTCTGCTTGTTACTCAACTCCTTTGTCTTGCTGGAAACCGAGACTAAACTTTCTGCGCTGCAAGTGCCAGCTTCAGATGTTTTAAGCTGCCAATGACATACTCTGCTATCTGATATTTGGGAGGTTCCTCATGACTCCAGACACAGTTGTGAGTGTTCAGCATTTTGAAAATCACATTTTAGAAGGATGTCATAAAAGGAACACCTTCAACTTCTGATTGCAAGAACCAGAGATTGCTTAAGGAGAACACAGTCTTCACACAAATAGGTTTGTTTAGGGTGATACTGCTGTTAATGACTTCAGTGACTGAGATAGCACTCACAGCAATAGTATGGGCAAGGACTGGTTTTAATTAGGAGGACTAAGGCTTGTTAAGTGACCAAGTATGGTACTGAGTCACATCATATGAAACGGTACCAAAACTGCTTAGGGCCATGGAGTTAAATCCTTCCTTTTAAAATCTTCCCTAAGGCTGGGAGGAGGAAACCAGTGGGACGTTCGGCATCACAGCAAGCTGTTCAAGTGGGTACCACAAACATGTCTGATCAGAGGCTGTAGATGAGGGTTTTGTGGATTCCTAAGAAGCAGCATGCTGAAATATTACTTCAGTGGAGACACACAGCTGGGGTGGGCATTTCTTCCACTCTCATGCAGTCCCTAAACTACTTAATTTAACACGAGCTAGCCCTTTAAACATCATGATTTTGCTTGGGATTTTATAATTCCGTATACGTTGAAGCAGTGCCTTCAGACAGTGAAATTATGATGCTCTCTTTCTGACTTCACACTGAGCTCTAAACAAGCAGAGGTCCTGCTGAAACTGATGCAGGATGGCAGCAGCAGGACCTGCCTTGCCCCGTGCGCTCCCCTCCTACCCAGCCTGCCCACACTGAGCAATTTGCTGTGGGAGATGTCTTCCCTTCCTCAAACATGGCTCTGTATGGAGGAGAAAGAACCATCAAGCCTCAGTTCCCAGTTTGGGGGAAGAGAAGGTGTCTTCTGGGAGCTGTAGTTCCTGAGAAACATGAATTTGCAGCCAGGAAAGCCAGCAGCCTGTGACCATTTCCATTGCTCCAGTGGGAGGGAAAATGTGTTGAAAACAAGAGAAGGAAATTTTTATAGGCAACTCTGCTTGGAAATTAGCAGACTGCAGCAGGAAAACTCAAACACACTTAGGAGAAGCAGACACCAAGGAAGAAATTCTTTTTGCCTTGACGAGAATCGGAAAAGGGTGGTATTTCTTGGACTCTCCAGTCAAAGGGAAATTAACCTTGGAGTTCACTAGCAAGTATAAAGGCTGCTTGAGGAGAAAGCATTGGCTAGCCAGAGACTCGGACACAGCTAAGCTATCATGGCTTACAAAGAATGAAAATATCCTGGCAGAGTTGAAGTAAGTAACAAAGAGGAGGTGGAGAGTTTGGACCCCAATCTCTGCCTGCCCGGTGGCTCCTCTGCCTGCTGCTTTCGCCTGAGGATGGGGTTTCAGGGCAACATATACTGCAGAGCTGTTAAACAGAAGCTGCAGGTAATGCTAAAAGGAGAACTTGTTGGTATGAACTAAGAATTACTGACAAAAAGCATAAAGGAGTTGTTTGTGGTTTACACAAGTTACCACAGTGTTTTTATGCTGAAAGAGGCAGCAGAAATGTTTCTAAGGACAACTGTGAAGAACTGAATACAGCACAGGAGTCAGGCTGATGAATCAAAGAACGGACACTACATTTGCTCAAAGCTTCAAATACTTTCTTTGGTTTATATTCTTGTTCTGGAAAAGACTATTACTTCCCTGTTTGTAACAAGAAATGCTGTCCTGTGGCTATGCAAAATTCAGTACAGTGTCTTCTGTAGAAAGTCTGCATGCATTACCTAAAAGTCCTGGGGTCCATTAGGAGAAGAACTGCCTTTCGCTGCCTTGCTCAAACTCACCTGCAGAGCTACCAGCCCTGCAAACCTGTTTTTCCATGCCTGGTCTCATATGCTATGCAGGTCTTGACAGGAATGAGCTCTTGCTGGAAAGCCATGTGTGTGTGCAAGCAACTCAGCTGTGAAGGTCTTGGTTTCGTTACTGACATTGGTTCAGGCACGGCTGCTGGAACGTGTCCTCTGCAGCCTCTCTGCACTTGGTTAGAGGGTTCCAAACACACAGAGCTGTCTGAGAAACTGCAGGTACATCCCCCGCTCTCCTGGTTTGGGGTAGAGCATCAGTGGGAGCATTGCACTTACAAACTGAGCACAAAATCATTGGAAATAATAACCAGTGAAGACATTTGTGAGCTGAATGAGCCCTAGGATAAGAAGAGTGGTTGATGTTAGCTCATTCATTACCATCTGCACATATTGGCAGTAAGGATGAACCCAGCAGAAACACAGCCTTACAAAAACCTCTTAGACATAATTTCCCACTTTTAGAAATTTGATTGGTTCTTTTTCCCTCAAGCAGCACAATACAGAATTTTTTTCCAGGTAATGTAGCCATTTTCTAGTTGAAGAAATAGAGACAATGTTAAAGAAAAGAAGCGTGCCTAAATTAAAACTGTTATTCTCATTTTCTACATGGACATTTTGACAATTGCTTCTTCTCTAAAAGGACTTATAAACCAGAATGCTGATGGATGAATTCTGGAAAGATGGAGTTTAATCTGAATTCCCACAACCTTCCTGGGATCTGCCAGGCTCACGTAAGTTAACAGCATAACAATCATATTTTCTTTTTCAAGGATAAACTGTTGTGTTCTCTGGTTCCCTTTCACCACAACTGGCAGGGTTGCAGGGCTTGTGCGCTTCTGGGAGGGGGACATTTTGCATTGTAAGACAGTGCTGAACAATACTGTGAGGAAAGGATCAGAAGAAGGAAGAGCAATATGATAACAACACATAGCCCAGAAGCACCTCCAGATGAAAATATCCCTTTTCCTTTTTCAAAATTCAGAGCTGACCACAAAGGGTTTTGCCTGAAGCAGCAGCTGAGAGGTGCAAGTCAAACCAGAGGCAGCAGCTCTGAGCACCCCTGTTAAGCTGCTGTCGAAATCACGGCTTTGGGACAACTCTAGCTGACCTTGGGATGTTCCCAGATAATGAACCTGTGCGCAGACACAGACAGCAGCAGACTGTGCAGCCTGGAGCATCCCATTCAAGGTCTCAGTTTGAGCCTGGAAAGCCATTCATTTGTGTTGGTGTGTGTTGTCTTCTGCATGAAGATAATCTTTGTGACGTTAATGCAGCCCAATGCCTGGTTTCCGGAACTCCTAGTACCAGAGTTACTCTTTTTGTTGATTGTAGTATCCAAATTTAAACTAGTAGACCTGGTTTTCTGCTGTTAGGAAGAAGAAAATTAATCCTGCCAGCACACAGATGACAAGATTGAGTAAAGATTCTGCTATTATACCAGCAGTTCAGCTTCTCTTTCCCAGAAAGAAAATGTTTCATGTATCCGGTGATATCATCCCGCCATGTAGTTCTTCTAGGGTTCTGAATTTCCCAACACGGTGATCTTTGCCCTCAGTTTGAGGTGATGAATGAAGTGATGTTGACTGACTGACAATTCAGCATATAATCTCAGTGGTAGCATTAATACCATCCCCATTCAAGGGTGTAATATTTATGTAAGGCTTTGTAAGCCTTACTAACCTTACTTCTGAGCCTTACTAAATCCTTACCAGGATTTGGGCAAACCGGTGTTTGTAGAGAGTGCTTCCTGCACTGGGATGCTGGTGGAAAGAGGCAGATGAAGAACCATCTCTGAACCAATGAGCTTGAACTAGCTCCTCTTCGAAACAGCCCTTCTCTGCCATGTCCAGAAGATGCTGAGCGAGAGTTATCATTCATATGCTGGAGATGCTCAACAGAAATGCTCCTCAGATGAACTGGTAGCTCTCTGCGGCTCTGCTGCAAGAGGTCTAAGGTGCAAGAAGACAGATACGGCCTTAAGGCTGACCCCTACACAAGAGCACACAGCCTTCCTCTTTGTCCTGCAAGTTGGACTGAAGATTGTCTTTCACAGCAGCACCTCATCTAGTTGTAAGGACTCCAAGGGATAATGGTTTTCCACCATCCTAGTTCAGAAACAGCTTTCCACGATTACTTTTTCAAAGCTGAGTATTTCTATTTGTGTTGATTGACAACCATCTGAATATGAGCCAGCAGTGGCCCAGGTGGCCAAGAAGACCAATGGCATCTTGGTCTGTATCAAAAACAGTGTGGCCAGCAGGACAAGGGAGGTGATTGTACCCCTGTACTTGGCACTGGTGAGGCCACACACTCGAGTATAAGAAGGACATTGAGGGGCTGGAGCATATCCAGAGAAGGGCGACAAGGCTGGAGAAGGGGCTGGAGAACAAGTCCTACGAGGAACAGCTGAGGGAACTGGGATTGAGTGAACTTGGAGAAGAGGAAGCTGAGGGGAGACCTCATTGCTGTCTACAGCTGCCTGAAAGGAGGCTGTGGCAGAGCGAGTGTTGATCTCTTCTCCCAAGTGACAGGTGATAGGACAAGGGGAAATGGCCATGAGTTGTGCAGGTGAAGGTTCAGACTGGATATTAAGAAGAATTTCTTTCCCGAAAGGGTGATCAGGCACTGGCACAGCTGCCCAGGGAGGTGGTTGAGTCGCCATTCCTGGAGGTGTTTAAAAAACGGGTAGATGAGTTTTTGAGGGACATGGTTTAGCGGATGATGGGTGCGGTTGGACTCGATGATCTCAAAGGTCTTTTCCAACCGGAAGATTCTATGATTCTATGATTCTATAATTCTATTTCAGCCTTTACCTGTAGGATCTTGTTCCGACAGAAATGTACTTCGGCGATCAGATATCTTTTTCATATGTAGGCGCCTGGAAACACTCTGTCCCCTCACTGGGCTGCGTTTGTGACTAAATTGTTCCTCTATTGCACACGCAGTTCATCGCATCTAATTCAAGGGGAAGTTGTTTAAACTGAAAGCAAGAAGTGCCCTTTTGGACTGCTGGATGCAGGGTAAGGAGGGCTGAGTTAGGTACCCACCTGCAGCTCACCTTAAGGCATTGCATCACCTCCCTCCCTGGGACACAGTGGGTTTGCCCTGCAGCCGTGCAGGGACAGGGAAGAGTGCAGGCACATTCACTTTATACAATAAAAGAATCGCCAAAAGGCTCTGGCTCTGTCTTTCTTTGACAAAAAGGCATCCAGAGAATTGCCCGCTCCCATGAGCCCCAGTGCTCAGCCTATGAGATAATATAGGCTGGCCTTTTCTTTGCAGCTGTATTGTTTTAGTGCTTGGAAAATAGCAGCAGGCTGAGCAATGAGTCATCCGTCACTAGATGGGGTTAAAGTAATTTCCGTTTTCTGTTGCCATGGGGAAATCAACGTCCTAAGATTTGTCATTTCTCCCACTCAAACATGTGGGAGTAGAAAAGTCTAAAACCCAGAAGGGCTAAACACTTTTTATTTTTTTTTTCTGTCCCCCTCCCACCCCCCCTTATAAACAAAGTTCCCTCCGTGGCCTTGCAGCTGTCAGTCTGTTCCCGGAATTATCCAGCTAACAATGTCATTCCCCTCAGATTGCAAAAAATCCAGAAGCAGAGTTTAAGTAAATATTTGATATTCATATAAGAGTTGCTTCATGTTATCACTTGTCTCTTTGCTTTTGAAGTTTTATGTGTACATTTGAGAGGGTTATAAATGTGACGTTATACAAAAACGAAACTTCAAAAAAAAAGCAAATTAAAGTAGCAGTCACAGTAAAGTGCAGCACAGGAACAGGAAAGAACAGTAAATACCGTTTAAAGGCCTCGTTAATGTATAGCTTATATGAGTAGCAGCATAGCAACATCTAGTGTTGATCAGTGATATAGCTGGAAGTTGTTGTCACTTTGTTAATGGCAGTCAGGTGGAATCTGCAGGTGAGGAACTGGGTTTTCGTGGACCACCACACCACTACCCACCCACAACCTCAGCTCCTTCTGTGTGTTTCATAACATGACATTTTTTTCACACTCTGTGTCACTGCCTTCCTTAGCTTTGCAGAAGTGCAGTCATCTGGTAATGCCCTCAGCGTGTCTAGGCTGTTATGAAACTGATTGTGTTAATATTTAAGAGTCAAGAGTCAGCTCAATAGACATAGAGGTTTAAATGTGTTCCAGTGTAACGGTGGCCAGAACTTTTACCATCTGCACTGAAATTAAGAAGCAATTCCTACTTGACAGCTGATCACATTACCAACTGTATTGTAAACCCCAGGACCAATTAAACATTGCTGTCAAATGCTCAGAATGACTTCTTTCCTTAGAAATGAGTATGCAAGGGTAAGGGTGCAATGCGAAGTGGTTTGTCAGGAGAAGGCTGTGTTTTCTCTCTTTTGTTTTGCCCTGTGAATGCACAGTTTAAGGCCAGAAAAACTGACTGAGGTGGATTTTGAATCTATCACCATACCCCATGTAGACACTTCTTTTCATGTAAAAGACACCTGATGCTCAAAGTTCCTTGCTGCTTAGTGCCTTTGTAGGTTTACATTATGGATTTACATTAGTTTAGTTTTGATTAGTTAAGTGTAGCTAAACTAATCAATTTTAAGTTAACATTTTTTTTAGTTTAGGTTTAATTACTTTTAATGGCTTTGTTAAACTGTCACAGTTTTTTTCATATAAGCAAGCCCTTATGTCAGGGCTCACTGAGGACTATTTAAATAAAATAACTTGTCTCCTTAGCTTTCAGCTCCTATTACATGAGGTTTGCTTCATCTTCAGTAAAATAACATCCTTTGGGTTTTCTCAAACAAAACAAAATTCATGAATGGCTGCTTTCCAAATCCAGCTCTGTCTTGCAACACCCTGTGAACAGATTTTTTGCCACGTTTAAGTTTATTACATGATCTAATTAGTATGACTGTGTAGGTGCATGGAATGCACTGTCGGAGAGGAAAAATACAAGTGTACAAAAATGCTGTTATATAATTTGCTATGGGGCCACACTTATTAAAGACAGAGACCTGGATCATTTTCCAGATACTTTTTAGCAGGATTTTGGAAGTGAGCAGTTGGGCAAAAGAAATGAAAGGACATTCAGGATTATAGCAGAGGAAATGTGAAAGACAAAAGGAAAGTCTAGATGCAATTGATTTTTGTGACTTAAAAATACAATTACAACTTTTAAAAGGTATTAATTCTGTATTTACATTTGTTGCTTTTATATCCAGATAAAATAATTCAATAAAATTCAATGCATGACTCAAAACAAGGACTGTAAACTTGTCATCTAAACCGTGAGACTCGCTCTTCATCAGAAAATGAAACACGATTTCGAATTAATAGCAAGAAAATACAGATTGTTAACCAATCCATCCATGAGAAAGGTGTAAGAGTGTCTATTGGAAACCTGCAGCCAGAACAGAGATTAGAGCTCTGCTTTGTGTTATTAAGACATTCACACTGCCCTAACCAAATTAAATGGGAAGCTAAGTGACATAAAGCTATCAGGCACACTTGAAATGACATTTTAAAGTTACCTGTGATCTTTCAGAGCCTTTAAAGGGGTCAGGCACAAGGCACATCTGGCAAGATGATCTTCTTGCTCAGGGACATGAAGTCATCTTCTGAGTTACATTCCTGAGTCAAGACTGTGTAATTTTCCACGTGTCACTTTACAGACTTGCACATTGAACAAAGATTAATAATAATTTCATAAAAGATTAGACATTTTTAGGAAAATTGCAAGCCCTGCTAATTGTGGTTTAATTAAACTAGAAGTGGAATAGCGTTTGATAAAGGGAGCTGTTGTTATTTGAATAAATACACTCCACACAGCCGGCTGTGCTATGCCATAAATCAGTTCTGTGCTGAATCCTGCCTAACGGGATGAATTGGGTATTAAAGGATCTTCAAAGGTGTAACTTCAACGGTGAAATTAACACTTGTTAAAATGGTCACTCCGTGTCCCCCCTGCTGTGGGGAGGGCACAGAGGTACCAGAGGGCACCACCGTGCAAGCTGGCTTACCCTGAAGCACAACTATCCCATTCAAGTCTCCTTTAGGAGGATAGGGACATGCCCTGGGGCATGTGGTGGTACCCAGTGCCAGCTTGGCTGGTGGCAGTACTCCAGCAGGGTGACCACAGGTCTGAAGTGAGTTTGATGGTTATCAGCAGTGTGCCTCAGGGATTGTATATGATAAAGTACACAGCACAATTGCTTTGGCTCTTGCAATCAAAATATTTGCTGTGGCTGGTAGGGAGGAACAGGGCTCCAGTCTGATGAGCAGTGGGAGGCACCCAGCTCTAATTCCTCTGAAATCAAAGGCAATTCCCCCACTATGCCCAGGAGCAGATCCTAGGAGTGACCTCTGGTCTCCAAAGTGCCTCTCAAAGCTTTCAGTGACCTTGTCTTTCACATTTAAAGCAATAGCATTAGCTTAGATTTCAAGTCATGGGACAGAACCTATTCCCTCTACATTTACCTGCTACAAACGCATTACATCAACAGTTGCTTTCCCTGGGGAGAAGGTGGTCCCAGTCTGGAGGATGCATCCATGTCCTGCAGACGCTCCTGGCACGAAGGGTGATGGTTTCATTCTGGCTGCGATGGGCAGGTCCATTTTGGAAATAACAACTCCAGTTGCTGTCAGCAAGTTGCTGGCTCTCTCTGCACCGGGAAGTGGTCTGTCCTCTGGGAAGACAGATGAAGGAGCAATTCAGAAATCACAGAATGGGCTTTCTGAAGCTGAAAGGGAAGGGAAAAAAAAAAAACAACCCAACTTATTCCTGGGGGTAAAGGGGCCTTATTTACTACACTGTAATACCTTCTGTTTCTGCAGGAACATCTGAAGATAAACAGAATAGTGCTTCATCGTGCCAGGTAAACAGCTCTCATGCCATGGCTACAGTCTCTAAGGAGCTTCTGTTTATTATGAACCATTTCTGCCCCAGCGTTAACTACAAACCCTCACTGTGAATGCAGAAGGAAGAGGCTCAAAATGAAAGTGAAGAGGTTGTATTAAGTTACCAGACAGATACTTATTACCTTTGTGATTATAACTCTTTTTTTTCTGGAATTTCTGGGGGTTTTCTCCTGTTTTTTTTCCTTATGGTTCCTTGGATGGAGTGTTTACCTTTCCTCCCATTTGGAATGGAGCTTTGGTAGGCAGAACAAAAGTGTTATCAAAGGAAAGATGTTAGTGGCGCTACAGAGACTTTGAAATGTCAAATATGATTGAATTATTTATTTTCTAGCTCCTGTGAATTCTCTTTAAACAGAAAAATGCTTGGAATTACATGGAACTAAAATCAGAGGCTCCCTAGAGACTTTTGATAAGTTTTAAATTAGCGGTAAATATTGATTATTATCATGACCTGCTGATTTTTAATTTCCCTTTACAGAGAAAATCCAATTTTTCTCATTCTGAACCAAATTTGGATTGTTAAAAGGGTATAAATGTAAATTAACATCCTCAGAGTTATGCTGGTGTAATTTAGATCATTGTTTAGCTCTTTTCTTTGGTTTATTTCCTAAGCTTTTGCATTTCCAAAGGGATATTGTAAATGATGCAATGAGACAAATACACCAAACTTAACAGAGTGAAAACTCAGGTAGGCACGTGGCTGTGTAACCCTCATCCTCCTCACTGAGAGCACGATGCATGCCTGGTGCCTCCTCACAGAAATTAGCTGGTTGCACAGCATAAAAGCCCATGAAGTCCTGCATTTATGAGGGTCAGGAAATGCTCAGGACCCTGTGGCAGCAGGTAGAGAACCAAGGAAGGTCAGTTAAAAGGGGGGTTGGAGGAAGAATTAGTCTGCTCTCCCTCGTCCTACTGGTTGGAGGAGAAGATTTCCTGAGGACTCCTACCCTTCTTTTTCCGGTAGACTTCATAATATTCTTGTGATTTGGAGGAAAATGATCCATTGGTGTTTATACTGCATGGTTGGTGAACTGTGAACCAGTTTGATCTTTTCTTTTTAATGCAAAAGGAGAAATAAAAAGGTTTTTATCGTGGCACTGTCATTTATGATGTACTCATACTTGAGGATTTGACTACAGTACTTACGGCTCCATCAACCTTGGGATGTTTATTTTTCTTCAAACATAGCTGTTTGCAACATGCTAACAAGAACTGAAGATCTTTTAGCACTGCTATTTGTTTACTGAAGACATCAAAGCTCTTTTTTCCACAAGCCTTCTTTGAGTCAGTGCAATCTGCAAACAGCCATGCAAAACCAAGGTGTGCTATGTGTAGCAACATAAAACCACAGAGCACTGGAGATACAGATATTTTCTTATCTGAGATTCTAAATTTAGCTCTGCTTCATCTGTCATTCTCCAGCTTTTCAAACTATTTTCTCCTAACCAAGAGCCCAGTGCTTTCAGCAGACTTTCTGATTCTCTTCAAGTTGGGTGGAAGAACACGACTGTAAATGTGGACAGGGGCAGTGATAGCGGCTAATCTAAAACAAATATTTTGAAACATCCATGAGCAGATGCATTTCCTCATTTCACTTTGATGGTGGAGATGATGTGCTATGTTATGCTGACAGAACACAGTGCTCTGAATTTTTTGCATTAGGTCCTGTGAGGTTTCGGTTCAGACCCAGGCTGAGGGTGCTGAGCAACACACAGTGAGGAAATGACAGAGGTTGTCAGCAAATTAAGTAAAAACAGCTGCTGAAAATAATGTCCTAGGAAATACCGGGGCATCCTTTTTAAGGATTTCCTAGATGTGTTAAGGCTATTTTAAGGCAAATCAAACTCCCACTCCTTACAAGGTAAACAGGATTATTCCTTCTATGGAATGTAAGTCAGTATAAACATTACCATTTGTTATGGGTGTTTCCAGTCATACTTCAAGTATTGCCTCACTCCAAGTCTCTATCCCACCATCCAGAGCCTAGTGGCAGTTTTCAGAGAGCTTTCAGCATTGGCAGTGCATCACAGGAAGAGTCTCCATGGAGGGAAACCCACAAGAGGGATACCAAAAGACCTGCTCCTTCAAGAGTTGTTCAACTGGTCAGCTGTGGTATGGACAACAGGGAAGATGAGTACAACAAGGAGGGAGAACAAGACAAGGACTGACCAATGGAGTTTTTATTCCACAAGGAAGCAACTTATCCCAAGCTGCGTTGGCTGAAGCTTACAGAGTGGGCAAATGCCTGAGGCTTTCCAGGAATCTGGAAGAGTGATGTGCAAGGTCAGTGAGGATCAATGGTATAGATCTGCATGGACAATGTACAGTTAATGAGAAATGCTGACTGCATCTGTTGGGCAGGGATGGTGTTAAGAGCCTTTTCAGCAAAACACAACTTGCTTTTTTAAACACCTGGCTGTGGGTGCAGTTCACTTTGTCACAGCAGGAGAAGACATGCTGCACAGCCTGGGCTCATGGCAGCTTTGGAGACGTAGACTAAAGTAGGAGGAGGAGACCCAAGCAGGAGGTGCTGGATAGTGAGAGGATGTGCCCTTCAGCAGCTCTTAATCCTGAAAACACCAAGAGGAGACGCAAGGGGCAGACAGTACAAATATTTCCCCTTCACTAGCTTTGAAGGAAGCAAGTGGTGCTGGTACAACAGGGTGCAGATGAAGAGGCTGCAAGTCTGTGGGACACAGTGGGTTTTGACACTTGCCTGGACTTTGGGTGCTGCTGAGCTCAGATATAACATCTGGCTCAGCAAGGCAGGGCTCAGCCTCCCAGGGATGATGGAGAAAAGGAGCAAGTGTTCCCCAGTCCCAGGGTCCCCACAGGTTGGGAGCAGGTCCATGGCCCCATCAGTGACACACCTGGGCTGCCCTTCCTGTCCCAGCATGCAGGTGACTCCTGCAAAGCACTTCCAGAGTCTTGCCTTAAGAAATAAAACAAAATGGCAGAGCCCTGAAAAAAAGTTTTAAGCACATCTAGCTTTGGGATAGAGCATAAAATTTCTTGCCAGAGAATTTAAAACAAACTGGAAACTGATCATCTACTCATTTAAATGATGTGCCTGGAGCTAAACCAGTAAGACTGAATAATCTCTGCACCGCTTTCATCCTTCTTCATTTTTTTTCTTTGTTCCATCAGCCACATGTGCATTAAGTGTAAATTGAACAACTCTTAACTGGAAAAGCAGACTGTGAAAAGGGCTTGGCCCTCATCTTATAATTCAGCTTCAGTATTACAATTATTCTTAATAGCACTCTTATTTTGTTGTATTATTTATTCTGGCTAGAACCCTCTAGGATCTCTTGAAGGCTTTTTTTGTCTGCTGGATTTAGCCAACATCCACTCATGAATCCAGATGTTTCTGCTTTTATCCACAGGAACTTTATGGTATGGATATGCCAAATAATAACTTTAGGCTCAGCTGCGAGACAAGTATTTTTCAAACTTCCTAAATCAAAAATGGAAAGTGGCATGAAAAACCTGTGCCTTACTTCATTTAGCATTGCAGAATGGAAATCAAACCACAGGACAATATTGCTTAAGGTTCTGGATCTGTATTGATACAGTCTCTTACGTCACACCAGAAATCACAGCCCAGATCGTGCTATTTTCTGTGTTCTCGGACTCTGATTCTTGCCTTCAGCACATCTTCAGTTCTTCTTTCCATTCACCAGGCTGCAGTTGGGAGCAAAGATACATGTGGGCCCAAAATGCTTACGCTAGAAAGCTGCAAGCCAGAGCCACTGCTGGTGTATTCAAATGAACAAAAATGTGCCTGTGTATCTCAGCTCCCCATCATCAACACAGACACTCTCCCCAGTCAAAGCTGGTTCTGAAATAAGGGCAGGAACAGAATGTACCGTGCCCTGATGGGTACCTGCTGAATAATGAGAGTGTCTGCTGAGCCTTTGACAGCACTTTGGATGAACAACCAAACGCAAACTCATTCCTTGTCTGGAGTGACAAAAGCAGCATGAAGCAGACATTAAAAAAAACCTTAATAATTCTCCTCTCTGTGCTGTGCTACCTGGGGTTTCCTTCAGGCACTTCTGTTCACCATGTCCTGGGTTTCTTCTTTGCTCCTTATTTGTCAGCTTGAGAGACCTCATCGAAGTTGCTGTGCAGTGGTGGCCATTGCCAGCACGGTAGCTTGGATGGTGTCCCCAGTTAGGAATGGGCATGTCATTCCAAGTGCCCTGAGGAGCACAACAGCAAACACAGGAGATGCACAAAACAGTTTTTGTTAGCCTTTTGGCAACAACCTATAAACATCATCTGCCTATGGCAGTGCTGTGCACAAAAAGGATGTGATGCTGTGCCAGAGCCCAGGTGAATTTTAGCTTTTCCTCCAGAACAGTCACGACTGGCCTTAAATGCACATGGCCCTGCTCCTGCCTCTACTATGCCTGATCCAAGTCCTTTTAAAGCTACTCCATGCACTGGACCACGGAGAAATATGGAACAGTTTTTCCAGACTGGTAGAGAAGAGCCCATTCCCTTCCCCCTGAGGCTCACACGTAGCTGCTGGTTATTGCTTGCTCTGATAGCATTAGTTCCTTACCTGCAGAATTCCTGGATCAAAGAGAATGTAAATTATTCTTAAAAACTCTTCTATGACTTCCTCCAGCATGGAAAAGCATCTCATCTGGCAAAAAGGATGGAGTTGGCTCCATGGCAAATCCCTCTGGGGCAGGGACACGCCTGGACTAGAAGGAGGCACGAGAGCAGGGGAGCAGAGGGCTGAGCACCCACCACCCAGCACTCATCACCCAGCACATAGCTTATGCCAGCTCGAGCAGCAAAGCTTTCTGCCCATCTACCCCAGAGCTGAGCTCAGCCACCTCAAAATCCCACGGCATGGAGTTTCTGAGGGCCGGGGTAGGTGGTAACTCAATGCAAGGTGCCTTCTGCCAGGAGTCTACAATGACACACTCTGGTGGTGACGAAGGAATAGCAGAGTTGGTCTGGATGATGCCTTTGAAGAGGAAAACACGTTTCTTGCTCATATCATGGATCAAATGTGCTGTGCAGGGCTTACAGAGGGTGCACATTAAATATCCCACTAGCACAGTAGTTCTGCCAGTTCCTATCACATTTTCTGTTTTATAATGAGGAACTTTGTTAGTATTCAAGTATGCGATTTAGATTTCAAAGGCCACCCACTGTACTTAAATGCTATATGACAAACTGCAGAAGCATACCTGTTCCAATTTATTATTCTAGTATTTTTAGTAAAGTATGGTTTCAATGACTTTGTCTTCCCTGTTAAAAAAAATCCACATTTTTCTTTAGTAAGTTCATGACATACAATCTACTAATTCTCCTTGCCATCACACCCTTTTCTGGACACCGAATAAAGGAGACAATATAAAAAAGAGGGGGTTTCTGAGTTGGAAATGAAGAAATAGAAAATACCAAGCTCTTTTGTTTTAATGTTCTTTTAAAAATTCCCTCAGCAGGTCAGAAAAGTGATAAAATGCTTTTGTCTCCATTTCAGTGGGAGGCTATTTTTGTCTTCAGCATGCTGTGCATCATGGGTGCCTCAGTTCAATTTGCTGCTGCTTCCACTGCATCTCCCCTCCTTAGCCCATATTGCTGCTCACTTGCTGGGATCACTGGGACCAACTACCTGGGTTACGCAACTGTGATCTGCTTTCCCTACCCTGACTTCCCAAACCTCTGCAAAGACCCATTGCAATATAAGTGGTACCACCTCACCCTGCAAATACTAGACCTGTGCTTGAGTTTGGCTGTATTCTATGCATCTTTGGGTATTGTGACTACTTTTGTGAGACTGCTCCAGTTTGGGCATTTAAACATGAGCATCAGTCACAGCAGGGAAGAAGGATTGCTGCCTATAATGCTGTAGTGACAGACAGGAAGGCAACAAGGCTGTAGAAGGACAGACAGATCCTGAATGCTCTTGCTCTGCATTTGTGCTTAGAGTAGTGACCCTCAAGTCATGTACATCCTTTCAAATTTAAATCACTTTTCTAAATAGTAATCTGGCCCTTTAGTTGAAATGGCACTGGGATGTAAAGGGTACAAAGGGACACATCTGTTGCATATATAGTCTGAGCCTCTGAATTTAAAGGCTGGTCAAAATCTTATGGAAATAATACAAATTTGCTTTTGATTTTAGAAAAAGCAGAACCTGGAGCTTCACCTTTCTGCTCTTCTATATGACTGTGAAGGCTACACTGTCATTAATGTACAGAGCCATTAAAACCTGCACAGACACAAATCTGTTACCTGACCAGCAAAAGAAGTGTCAAAAATAACCACCTCTGCTCCAGGTAGAGCCGTAGGCAGCAGCACCTCGATGGTGTGGGAGGATGAGAGGTGAAGGCAGGAGCAGTAGAGGAAGAAGAGGTAGAGCCAGAGCCCAGGCACCAGCTCCCGCATGAAGCACAGCGTCGATTTCCAGTCCTGATATACCCTCAGCCCACACACTTTGGAGGACTCACTGCTGGTTCAGACGCTATCAAATTCTGCTGTGCTGTGGAAAATCTCACCTTCTGTGTATCTGATCCCTTGGGGTCTTTTCTTTCCTTTAACCTTTATTTGGAACCAGTCTTGAATCCATGAAAATAATTGTGTTTCCATGACAACGGACAATGGCCCAGCAGCAGACTCCTCCAGGGCATCTGAAGAATCAAAACATGGCCAGTGCTTCCTCCTGCTCCAGCATCACACACCATGGTACCACAGCCCCATCCTATCACCTCTCCCTCCTCTCCTGCTGAAGAAGGTGGCAAACTGCTGCAGGCAGAGCTCTGTCTGCTTTGGTACTATTGGCACTTCCTGAATGGTAAATGACACTGCACAAGTGATGTACAAGCAAGTGCCAGGCCATGATATCCGCTTATGGAGGGGCAGAAAGACCAAGAGGACCTGTAGTCTAAAGGACTGGACAGCTACTGGATTTTGTAAACTTCTAAGTTCTATTAATAAAATATTCATAATTTTTATGCCCTCTTTGGTATTGTACAGAGGATATTAAATGATCCTTTACTATTCACAGTCACTGCTTTGCTTCCAATGCACAGCATTTCTCCTGCCCTGCTTCAGCAAAGCCCTGCAACTGCTGAACCCTCTGGTCTGACCCAGCAAAGCATGCAAAGGGCCTCACTGAATCCAGAAGCAACTCCAGAAGGATCCTCTCTTTGAGCAGGGCAGGATATGGGCCCTTAACAAAATCAGGCTCCACTTGCCCAAGCATTTTCTCCTGCAGGCAGCACAGCCAGTGCCTTGCCCAGAGATCAGCTCCAACCAAGCACCCAATTGATCTGCTACAAAAATCCATCCCTTCCCTGCAGCTTCTATCTGCCCTCAGACCAAGATTTATGAGGGTTATCCATGGATGCAGACGCAACAGAAAGTCCAAAAGCTTTTGTTGTACTGCCACAAGCAGCATGAAAACAGGAACATGTTCTTTGCATACCTGTTCCTCACTGAAGGGTTACGAGCAGGGCACCCAAATGCAAACAGCAGGCTCTGAAGCAGGACCTAAGGAGGCAGCATGGATACATGCCAACCTGACAATGGGGTTTCATTTAGCAAGACCAAATTTAAGTGTGGAAATCAAATATGAAACAGTTGTAGCCAGCATTGTCTGCATTCTTTGAGTGGCACTAAACTAGCAAAAAAAAAAGAACTGAGACACTGGCTCAGACACGCTCCAGTTGTCTGCTACTACTTCTTCCCTCCTCCACTGAATGTAACTATTCAGCTTGTTTTCATTTCATTACTGGATGTTATTATTGCAACCTGGGAAAAGAATAGAAAAGGGGAGGAAAAAGGTCCTTAAAATGCTTTTAGTGTTATTTTTAAGAACCAGAGCATTTCTTTCCCTTGTATCAGAGATAAAGTACACTTTTAGAAGTGCCTGAGACCTATGGTGTTATTAGTTATGCATTTGTTTCTTAAATAAAGTCCTTTATCTCAACGGCAGCAGCATTTGTGTTGCTGTGGTAATTCACATAAGTTGTGCTCATTTAGTACCAAACAACATGCAATTAAATAGCCATAAAAAACACCCACAGGGTGAGCAACAGCAGCCTACAGGTAACCTTAAACTTCATGGACTCAGTTGCCAAATGTTCCAATTCTAGCCACAAAAATTCTCATTTGCACGAGGGAGCAGGGCGGGCCCTTTCCTCCATCACTGGGGGCAGGTACAGAGGAGGCACTCCTTCACCAGGCACAGTGCAAATCAAGATTTTAAGGAGTTGGTTAAAAGCCTGGTGCTGCAGATGGCTGCAAACAGGAGTGCTCCTCAACCTGCTGCAGAGTCAGCCCTTCCGCAGCTTCCCTTCCCTCCTCTGCCTTCTTCTCAAGAGCACAGCTTATCCATTTTTAATGGTAAAAAGAATTCACATGCAAGACCTGATAATTTCTTTTCTCTCTCTTCACAGCATTTTTGCTTGATGGGGAAGTGCCAGCATGCACCACCCATCCCCAACAGCTGGGGACACTCCACCCTATGAGAAAGTCAAACACTTACCAAACGCAGGGCCAGGACTATGCAGGTAGTTTCTAGTGGGAACTCTGTGCAGGACTTCTCTGGAAAAATATTCCCTCTGTTTTGTTTCCTCTGCACCAAATTTTCAATGTTTCTTCAATGGAAAATCAGGATTCTGAGTGTTTCTTAGAATGTTATCTACCTCTTGGGGACAAAGGCATAGATGCTAAACCTGAAGTTCTCTTCATGCCAGATTTTGCACACCCTTGCAGTATTCCTGGCAGGAGAAGGTCAGGTGTGCTTTAATGAGAGTTGTTGTCTTTCCAAATATTGTTTTGTAATATCCAAAATAGATCTGTAATTCTAAATATGGATATTTTAAGCTCCAACCACAATTTTGAAGTGCACATAAAATGACTGCTCACGACATGCAGAACATTGCATCCTAACAAATGGTATTGCTCTAAGGGTTTGCATGGAAAAAAGCTTTAATCTTATTTTTACTTTGTTCCAGCCAATCCAGTGAGGGAAGAGTGCTTCCTATCTCCTCCTCCAGTGTTGTCCTCCCCTGCACTGGCTGGACCTGAGCACGGCATTCACCAACAATACCACAGACATCACATGCTGCAATCTGATCCCCAAGACTAACCCTATCAAGCAATCTGGGGGCCCGAGTAAATTTTAAAACAGGTTGGAAGTTGGGAAAGACAATTTGGAATGTTTGTTAAGCACTTTTTTTTCCATTTTATGGAATTCAAGTTAGATGAATCCCTTTTTCATCCTGACTTTTTTACCTTTTAGTAGTTTAGTTTTTGTTTAACGAAAATTAATTCTCATACTAGAATCTAATTTCTGTTCATTAAGGATAAAATATGATGATTTCAAGCAATTAATTTCTCCAAATCCAGAAACCCTAAACATATGCTCAACACCAACTTAGGAGAAATTCCATTTACCTTAATATGTGTCCTTAACTCTAAATGTGTGCTTAAGTGGTTTACTGGCAAAAAGCTAGAGTGTTTATCCCTTTCCAGATGACCCTGTTTAATATTTACCAGTATTAGTCCGCTCAATATCTATAAACACATGAAAAAAACCTCATTGAATTAGCTGTACACAGAGCTTTTACAAGCTTCTACATTACCCAAATGGGGTCAAACTCATGCTGAAGGGCTGAGCCCAAAGCCATGGGAATCAGTGGAAGAGAGTTGATCCCCAACTTGTTACACTTGTTGGAGATGGGATTCCCTGTGAGCAGAAACACCTTCCTGGTTTTGGCACTGTGACTAATAGAGCTAACAAAGGCTCTGCGCTGACATTAACATAATGTTTTACGTATTGACATCCTGTTAACCTCCAGCACACTTAAAGGAAGCTGTTATTTTAATGGTTGCATCAGAAAGATATGGCAGAACATGTAATGCTGAGCAATGAAGGAAATCTCCAAGCCAAATGTCAGCATTAACACCTGCACAGGACTGCAGAGATCTCTGAACAGAACATAAATTAAAGATTCTGCCCTTGACAAGGAGAAAATTTTCAAATCTAGAATCAGCCTTTGACATCTGTCTCACCATGAAAGCTGTCCTCCAGCAGCAAAAGCACTCTAGATCCTACACGTCCTTCCAATTGGATTTGATGCAAAATGGGTGGGTTAATCCTCACCCACCACTTGAGGTAAGAGGCTGAACACAGGTTGCTGTCTCAACCTGTTGTAAACAGCACTCAGCAACCCTCAGGAACAAGAAGATTTAATTTTTCTACTAAGTCTGAGCAGTGCTATGGTTTCTCTGCGATTAAATTTGACTGTAGATTGTATACAATTTACTGAAAGATCAAACTGATATCGTGTGTATATGCAAAGGTAAAAGTAGAAGGTAATGGTAAGACACCTACAATGAGATGTTTGACCTAAAAATATAGGAAGATACAGAGGTCTTGACTCAACAAAGTACTTGAGCGCATACCTAGCAGATGATGTTGTTGAACTTAGCCTGACACAGGTGCTATAACTAATCAGGATCTGTTACAGGTTGGATGGGATCTGAATTACAGCTGTGCTGTAAACCCATGATTTTCGCCTGTGAATGCCAGTACATCACCTGAAGTGATGAATCTTTCCATTGGCTGCTCAAACAGTGGCTTATGTTTACACCTCAGAAAATATTGTAATTTGCAAATGTAAAGCTGAAAGATTATTTGGGTTGTTGCATTACTTTTAAGAAGAAAATCTTTGTCTTCGTGTGTCAGGCTGGCACTCACACTCAATTTGAATCCTTGCTCATTGACACAGTTAACAGATTTGAGCACTGAACTTCCAGCATGATATCATAGACTTGTGTCAGCTCCTGCAAGTCACAGCATTGCTCCAAAAATTGTTCCGACTGTGAGTCACTCTTGACTTTGACTCATTTTCTGTTAAACAGCCCATCACCTCTGTTCATCCAGTCTCCCCATCTGTCTCCCACTCAGCCATCACCGTCCTTTCCCTAACTCTGCTCCTCATTCTTCAGCCTGTGGCTCAGGACCAGCAGCATCCTCCAGTCCTTTATCCTGCTGCTTATATGTTTCATGCACCAGCTCCTAACAAGGAATGGAAAGGAAAGTTCCTTGCAGTTTCAGCCAACCTAAGCTCCTAAGGTCTTTTTGCCCAGAGAGACAATAACTATGGTTCAAGCCAAGATACTATCTCTTCCAGACAAGGGAAGTCTGGCAAACCTGATAACTAATGACCTACGGAAGCCTGTGTCACAATTTCACTTTTTATAATTCAACTACAGTTTCTAATCTGCATGGAAATGCTGTATGGTATTTATGGAAACGTTAATGTTACTTAGATTTTGGAAAGAATAATGATGTTTTCAGTGGTCTTGGTTAACCACAGTCTAGAACTATCACATTCACTTGGTAAAGCTTAGAGGCATTTCTACCAAAACAGAAAGGAAGAATTTTTGAGGCATTTCAGAAAACCAAATCACTCCTGAGCAGGGGTTCCTCCTCTCACCTGGCTGCAGTCAGTGTAGGTGTCCATCTGCACACAGAGTAGGCAGTAGAAATAAAGCCAAAACCTATAATCATTAGTCAATAAAAATTGCAGTGGGTGATGGTCTGCTTAGCTGAACCGGGTGCTTTATGGCATGTAATCAACAAACTCCTGCCTGATAACCTTTTTATTCTCTTGGGTTTCTAGTCAGCAGTTCTGCTCGTGTGGGTAGCATACAAAAGCTATTTTCTCTGCAAGTGTTATAATTTCTATTTCAGTTCAGCATGCTTCCTTATTGAACTGTCATTGCCCACAAATGAGTTTTCTGAGTAATTAATACTGTAGGGGCTCTAATGAAGATGCCATGTAAGACTTTGCTACAGCAACTCCAGATGATATGATCAGTCTGACAACTTGTTCCAGCTCTTCAAAGTCATGTCTCCTTAGATCCTGATTTGTCCTGCTAAATAGCACTACAGCATTGAGACATAGGTAATTTTGCTTGTGTTTTAAAAAAAAAAAACTCTAGCACTAGATATCACAGAAACATTTAAGTTGGAATACACTGCCAGGTCCACCACTAAACTATGTCCCTAAGTGCCATACATCACTCCAGGGAATAAAACCTGCCACTTATCAAGTCAGGAGGAGAGTGTTAGCAGCAGCACTCTGGCTTTCCACAGGCCATCCTCATGCCTCTAAGGCTGTGCTTGCTATAGATGTTTTTCACCTCAAGTGTTTACCATGGACACCTTGCCACCGATGTCACCCATGCAGCTCTACTGCTGGTAACAACCAGGAAAGCAAAAATGAAGTGCTGTCAACTCTTGTTCTGACCAGAGCAAAGGAGAGTGAGCAGCCTACTAAAATATCCTGGTAACTTCAGTGCTGTAAATGGTAGGACAGGAAGGGTGGTAACAGTGTGAAAGCTTATGAAGGGGAGGACTGGATCAAACTGCCTTGACATGTGTTTGATGCAGAAGAATGACCTAGGACCACTTACTCCTCGCACAGATGAAGTGGTTTAATACTGATAATACATCATGTAAACAAGCAAAGCCAAATAATATACAGGAAAAACACTAAGGAAGCTGTGGTTACCAAATATGCAGCGCTTACAGATTTTACTGAAGGCTTGGAAACGTGGGCTCAACAAACTAGCAGTTAAGGGACATATTTTCAAGCATGTGAAGTGCAATTGTGTTTCTTTGTGCTCAGGGAGGTTATATCAGTTCACATTCCCCAATCCTGGCTAAGAGCATGTCTGGTTCTGCTCGGGGGGACACGTGGGCGTTTCACCCCCGCGCCGCACTGCCCGCCCGGCTGCGACACTTGCTTCTGAGCAACTCCTGGCAGTTCCATCCAAGATCAAGCTTTCATGTCTGACTGGCCTCAGAAAACATCGGACATTAACCCTACTGTGCAGGTCCTAATAACAGAGAAGAAAACATCACTGAAGACCCCGTCAAATTTTCTCCCTCAGGACACCTGATTTATTATTGACAAAGCGTTTCCTGCTTTGTGTTAACATCCGACTTTGCTGCAAATGCCCATCAGAAGTAAGGAGTAGTTCATCTCTCATCTTTTACCTCCAGGGCAGTTTAGGTTGAAGTCAAACCACATGAAAGGAGGCAGTGTTTGCCTGATTTTACAGCTCTACCAAAATTGCCTTTTTATCATATTGGGCAGTGATTTTTGTAACTGGCTCTGATAATTAATTGGAAACTAATCCAGGAACCAGTAACTGAGCATGCCACAAACTGTATGTGGAAGAAAGACTACAAAAGAAATTAAAGAAAGAAATTTTGCTGACAAAGATCAAAGAGAAGTAAAGGCATCAGTTAATAGCCATATTTTCCTAAACCAAGAAGCCTTTCCTTTGAAGGCAACAGCTGATGAATCAGAATCTGATGAAGCTGATTTTTGTAAAGCTCCTTTGAAACAAGGTACATGTACACCCTCAGAAAGAAAATAATCTCAAGACCTTGGCAATATTATGCATGTCTTCTGAAAACTTTTAGTTACAGTAACTCCACTATTGTGTGAACAGCCTTCAAGGAGAAAAACATGCACCCACTCACAGATTAAATAAACAATCTGATTGCAGAGCTGGTATAACATTTTATTTTCCCTGCAAGTTACAGTAACGAGATTTATCCCAGTCCTACTGAAATATTTTACTTTGACTTCTGAGCTAATGATTGGCCCATTTATGGAAGTTCAGACCCAACAGAAAACTAACGCTCACACAGCTGGTACCAGAGTGCCTGGCTGTGAGGTATCTGCCTCCCAGGATGAATTCCCATCCACACCAGTAATGCTAAGTTACTGCCATGTCTATACATAACAGAAGTTTTGTACTTCATAGAAGGCCCGGAGTCCCAGATGTTGAGCTACACAACAGCCAGAAGCAAGAACAAAGGAGGAGAAAGCAGGTATAGTATGCAAAACTGAAATCCTGGCTCTTTCTGGGCTTTAAGAGGACTGAGGCTTTAACTTGGCACTGGCTGAAAAAAGGAGCCCAGCACCCACCCAGGATGCTTACAGCTGCTCTCAAGGTAGGCTAAGCAGATCTTACTCTTCTTTTAACTCCTAATTGCTAGAGGAGGGACTGATGATGCCAAGTTTTGCTTCAGGCTAGAGGCTAAAAGCAAGAAACAAAGAAACACAAGTATTATACTCATTAGTCTCTTGGAGGGAGAGGGTGTCAGAAGAACCTGAATTCTGTTTATAGAGTAGGGAGGAAAGGTTATTTTGGGACATTGGTACCTTCGTCCTTATTGGAAACCTTCCCTCAACCTCAGTAATGACTTTCTTCAGTACAAGAATGGTGCAAGGTGAGAAGTTTTCTCTTATCACAAGATGCCTGGTGGCAAGCAAGAACAAGTTCTGTAACTAACATTAGCTTGTGTGGGAGGACTACCTCAAGGCCCATCTCAGAGGGCTTAAACAGATCCTTATAGAATTGCTTTGAAAGGGAAGGAGACCCACAGCAGCTTTTCCAAAATACCAGCATCAACTGTAGCCTTGCTGTTGGTGTCTGCCATCTGGGTTGGGGTTTTGCCCCATGGAGCTAACCCAATGTATCTGTTTTCCTACACACAGACCAGTGACTAGCGAGGCTGAATAAGCCCTTGGTAATCCCATTTCTAACCATATTTCAGATGTGCTGACCCTCCACCTCCCAGGGTGACTCGGGGCACAGGGGAATTGATCTCATGAAGTTCTAGGAAGATTCCCTGGACCAAGTGCCTGCCTTGGTCAAACTTACAGTTAACTTCAGCAGATGTGTTCTAACTGCCTTTTATAAACAGAATATAATTACACAGTATTGTTTCCTCAGTGTAAAACCAGTTTAATGATTTCTATCACAGTCCATAGTCATCTGGGTTGGTGGCATTCATACAGAAGTGCTCCAGTCAGAGAAAATCCTTAGGAAAGAAAGAGCTTCAAAACAAGGGTGTAAGGTAGCAGAGTTTAACTTGCATTACCTCACTGACTGAGTTTTACAGGAACACTCCCAAAACAGTTCCATGATGGAATAGGAAAATACCAAATGTAGTTGAAGCATGCCTAGAGATGGGCAGGTCTTAAGAGACTGCATGAATGGGTGCTGTGCAATAACACCCCAACAAGTCTGCTGCTTTTGAGACTAAATACTGCCTCTTGTTCTGAATCAGAAACTGCCCATCTACTGCCTTAGACTTTCCCCTCTGTTCCTCACCCCAGCACTGGTGTCTGAGTGTGAGGTATCATGAGGTACCTGAGTCACATTAACAGCTCAGTGTCAATGAAAGAGGCAGCGCTGGTCCTAGCCAAATATTCCTACCAAATTCCTTGTACCTTGCCTGTCTGACCCCTTGGCGAGCTGATTCAGCTCCCCAAATCATCCAAACTATTCAGTCCTTTGCTTTGGGAAGGCTCCCGCCCTGCCCACGCTCCGAGCTGCAGGGCAAAGGTATGCGACACGCGTACAGCCAGTGGACTGGCTCCAAAACAAACACAGCTTGGCTAGCACAAGAAATATAAAAAGCTAGACACATAATACATACCTCAAGCACATTTTCCTACCTTTGTGGGATCAAAATGCCTCCCTGCATGTCTAGCCCTCTGCTCTGAAGTTTCTTCCTCTCTGTGTAGGCAGAAGATCTCTGTAAAAATGGAATACTTCATTATGAGAATATTCCTGTCTCTTCCTCCCTTACCTACCTGTTTCTCTTGAAAAGATCACATCCCTCAAATTTTCCTCCCTTTGCTAAAAATACTTGTGAGAAAACACCTTTTTCTTTTGAAAATCAGCCTCCCAACCCTTTTGCCAGTGAGGTTCAACAAGGAGCATCAAGTAATACCTACCACCCCTATATACTTCCCACCTCAGGCAGCCTCCAACACTTTGTCTCTGGGCATCCCACCAGGGAAAATCACAGAAATTTAATGATGCTTTTTGTTATCCTTGTGCTAGATGCAGATATTTCATTTATCTTTATACTTCTAAGAAAGACAAAGACAGGAAAAACCAAGCCCCGGATCCAAAATGGAGCTTGAGCTTGACCCTGTTACTGAGCTCTGCCAAGTGAGACTTCCCAAGTTATCACAGTTCATTACCCAACAGGAAGCTTGTATGAGAAAGCCTACCTCAAATTTAGTTTTATTTTATGGAGCCTGCCATTGTCATCCTTCTTCCCAAGTGGAGGTTTGTTTTTGCTGGGAATGTGTTAAGTCTGATACATATTGTTGCTATTGTGCAGCTTTCCTTTCTTCTCATAGTTACTAAGCTCAGGATGCCTTACATTTAGGTAATAAATATTATGGACTGATTGCAGTCAGATACAGCAGGGTATTTGAAAACCCTCAGATAAACCTTTGGTGTCTGACATCTGTACCTACTGAGGACCATTGAGAAAGATAGGCTTGAAAAGAGTGACTAGAAAATGTATTTGATTATATATTGGATTTTATTACTCTACACATACTAAGAAGGCTCTGAAGTACTGATTTTATGAGGTTTTCTAAAAGTAGACATGTAGAAATAGCTCTGCGTTGAAGGATTCCCACAGGTAGTTAAATGAATACCTTATAAAAATAACAGCAATAAAATACAAGTGAGATGGCTGTGTTGATAACACTGAGCTCCTCACATCATTAAGTAACAGTGCTATGAGGTTAGTGGTAAAGCCATTCTCTTGTTTAAATCTAAACTGGAAGAGGTCTTTCCAATTTTAAGAAGCCTGAAGGACTCTTAGGGAGACTCAGATACCAACAGCTCACTAGAAATGTCATCACTAATCCTTTGCTGTGCTCCAGGCTCTAATTGACAAAGGATCCAAATTGATAAAGGATCAAAGACAACATTTACCTAAGTTGCTTTTGCTGCCTAGACATTCAATGTTTTTAGAGGACAACATTCAGATTTCAAGTGATTTCTGCTAAATTCAGAGGGTTTTGGAACTGGATTTTGGGGTAATATTCATAACACAGTTGGGAACATCTGGAACCAGAAGTTAAGCTTCAAAATCCATTCCCATATTTGCTTTCCATGCCAGCACTATTGAGATTACAGCTAGACTATGAATTCAGAGAAAATTCAGAAAAGAAAGCACTTTCTTCATTTCCCCTCTAGGAACATCAAAGAGCAGAGGTGAATTTCTGTTCCACCGGCTCCAGCCACCAAGCCTTTTCCAGGTGATTCAGCGTGATGACAAATGGGTGACAGGGCAGCTGGCACAGTGCTGGGTACACTCAGAGCACACAGCTCACGGAATCAAAAGGAAAGGTCTTGCCCCCTGTGCCATCCTTGCAGGTCTACAAAACCACATCAGACTGTGCCCTACATTTCAAACCAGTATGTGACTACTCTGTGCTGCCTTCTCCCAGCTCAGCTGCTAGACGTTCAGTTCAGCACTTTTTCTAAGGATGCTGAGATTTAAGAAATTAGCAGAATTAGCAGTGCTGAAAGAAATCAGGATCCTGGCTGAACAATATGAGGCACATAAATTCCTGTGACAATTAAAACCAGAATCTCAGCACTGAGCAAGCACCAGAAGCTTCTAGTAATGTGTTCTGTTTGTCTCCTCTTCATTCCCACTTTGCACAGATAAGGAAGCGGAATGAGTGAGGGATGTTGCATCCTCCAGATTCTTGGCAATTGTACACAAGATCAGAGATACATCCCATCTCATAAGAATCAATATTGTAACTGCAGAACGTGTGTGAAGCAAGTGCTACAGTTATTCAGAATGTCACATCCTCTGCGGGGCTGCTGCATCCCACCTCGGCGGGTTTGATAAGGCCCCCGGCAGTCGTGCTGCAGTCATGTTTCCTGTCGAGCTCCTGAGGTGAAAACCCATACATGGCTGTTACATGAACACTGTCTGCAAACGTATGGAAACCAACCATACTGCCATAAGTCTTTCACTACACACACATCTGATTAAAAGGGATCCGAGCTCCCAGCTGAAGCAGAAAGGCTCTGGCTCTGATGCAGGGGCGCAGGAATGGGGTCTGGCTGCCTGGACCAAATGACCATGAGACACACAGGGCTCATCTGTGCTACATTATGGAGTTCCACGGAGGCACTTGTGTGCACGGTAGTCTCTGGACACAGTTAAAAGTGTGAGCTATGTTTTGCTGGGGATTACCATGTTGTTACTGACTCCCCTGATAACATCAGCTCTGAAGCACAGATATGGCCAAGGGGAATGCTTAAAGAATCCAGATGCACTCCTCAACTTTAATGTGTTTTCCTTTCCCCAAAACACTCTACATTTTCTACAGTGACATCCACGACTCTGATACCTCAGCAGAGAAGAGGACCAATTTATTTAGTGTGTGCTTGTATTTTCCAGCTGAATACCAAAACATAAATAGATCATTTGACCCTCAATATATAATTTTATGGAAATTATATAAATATACTGCACAGTACACTGTAGCCTCTGGCCATCAAGAAGGTAAATTTTCTAGTTAGTTCTGCTACTAAAGAGTATTAAATGGACAATATGAATCTTGCCCTGTTAAAGGGCTTTACAGCAGACCATAATAAAATTTTCTGTATGATGTGACTCTGAAGTACCTTCTCCTTGAAGTACCAGAAGTGAGCTTCCATATGGACAGGCGTTGGTTTAGGAAAAATAAACAGACTAGCAGGCATTTCTATGAACAGCACTTAAATAATCTAATCTCTGTAGCTAATTTAAGAAGTCCTGGGGAAAGAGAAGGTAGAGATAAGGAATCTTGATGAGGTCAGGCCAAAAATCAACACGTGATCAGCAATCAAATGCTTGCTGACTGCTGCCTGTTCATTATATGTGATGAGTTTGACAGTTTCTCAAGAGGGGAGACCATTACAAACATAGCAAAAACATTCCATTAAAAAACCTACTGAGCCAGTATTAAAGTCTTCGTAAACAGTAAAAGCCTGGTAAAGCATTGTTAGTCACTGCTAAAGTATTGCTAAGCAACCCTTTATCCTCCTTAGGACTGGATTAGCTTCATCATGGCTATATCTAACAGCCCTTCATCCTCACTCGCAACGCTTAGTTTGAAGTGCTATGTAATTTTCTTTGAAACTGAAGTGAGAGTTGCCACTTTAATTCCTATCCCTGCCGAGGCGTGGGGGGAGCTGCAGGGAAACCTGCCTACAGCTCCCGGCGGTTTCAGAAGCCAGACTGCAGGACATGGCAACTAATTAATCTTAAAAGACAAGCAATATTTATTCACCCACACGATTCAATTTTTTGCTGATTGATAATCAGTAGCTGATATTCCTCTTTAGTACTGATTTAAAGAAGCTCAGCCTTCCGTTGCTCGAAGCTAGACTTGCTGTTGTCAGGATTTCTACTTAATCTATATTTAACTGCAGTAAAACACTAAAACCAGGAAACCCCTGGGCATAGACCTCATTGGACTATTGCTTCAAGGTAATAGCTCGCTGCGAGGCATTGCTGCTATATTCCATCTTTATTTTGGACATCATTTACATTTGTATCATCTCAGCAGGAGCTCCAAAGTGCTCCTACCCTGGATATTAGCAATAAATCACCTACCAGAGTGAACTGAAACAGGGTGGTAGATCACCTAGTCGAATCTCTAAGCAAACTCCAAAGGAAAACAAGAGGGACTTGACCTGCCTCAACTGATCTGAAATCCAGTGTGGTGAGGGCTCAATTAGAGAGCAGCACCAATAAACTGGTACTTTAGAAAAGTCGAAGAGCCTAATAATGACAAGTTAGGTGAGTCTTGCAGGTCTGCTGCCTTCCCTGTGGTCACAGGTGTTGGGGAAGCAGCACCCAGCAACCCATCTGCTTTCCCAGATCATAGTCAGAAAGGGTGGGGAATTCCCAGACACCTTCACAGCCTTTCTTTGTCTCCAACTCAATTTCATTCTCAGATTAGCACAGCTATACTAACAATAGCTCTCCTCAGCCTACACAGTGCTTTAACGGAGGTATAGGCACTCTCGTCTTTACTCTGACAGATGTGGTTTGTCACCAGCTAGACCCATAGTGCAGTTTTAATGAGTGGCTAGGATTTATTCATATAGCTGTCTGCTTCACTTGGAAAGATGATAATTTCCTGTGAACCAGAATTACTTGCTTACTCTAAAAATTGAAGTCCATGCCTTCAAGAGAGATATTTGCTAACAGTAATTTTTATAACTGAAATGAAATTATATATTATGTTTACTTTAGGAGGAGCTCAAAAAATTGATTCCTTTTTTCGAAACCTGAGGTCTGAAGCAGACAGGGGAGCTCATGTGCTCCTACTCACATGGATGAAGAGAGGCTTTCCCAGGAGCAGCAGGGCTACCATCAACATGATAGTCTGGGGAAACTCCTTACTGATTGAATTAATTCATCTCCCAGCTCATGAGCAGAGTTGCTTGGTTTTCAAGTTTGTTTCCTGAAAAGATAATGCACATAAACAACATAAACTTTCTTACAGGAAGGGCTTCAGCTGCTCCTGAGGGAAGGGTACCAAGGGCAACCCCAGTGAGGGCACTGTCTCACAGAGCCTGAGCACAGCAGCCAGAGACAGAAACAACCTCAGAGCCAGGAAGGGATGAACAGGTCCAGGGGCCACCTAAGGAGCCCAGTCAGGAGCCAGAGGAGATAGGACCAAATGAGCTTCAATGCACATGCAAGGGGCCATCCAGGAGATAGGGACCTACAGCACGAGTCCAAGAAGCACAGGCAGCAACAAGGCTGCAGCACAGCTCAACCACCACAAATGCAGCGCAGACAGGGGGTAAGGGTCCTGGAATGAGCTTACGCAGGGTCCAGTGAACATGATCAGGTTGTGGGTGAGGTTCCAGGTGAGGTAGCTCAGGGCCTTTAGCTCCCCATGAGGCCCTAACTCATATACCTGTTGATATTCATTTCCAATACGTTGCATGAAGCCATATAGATTTATTCCTGTGTGACATCAAAATCAAACACTGGTTAGAAATCAGAACCTGTCCCAAAATGATGCTGTGATAAAGTCCTGTGGCTCTGCTGTACCATGGTTCTCTGGTTGCGAGCAGCTTGCTTCCAAATTAGACCTCACCCTGACTGATGAAAATATTGGCTGGTAACAGGCAGTGCTAGTGGGGTCAAATTTAAGTGATTTTTACTTTTTTTCTGAGTTCCCAAATCTTCCAGGTTAATGCCACCTCAGAAAAAGGACATCACTCATTTGATTTGCCTTTCTCACATACAAGCAGAGCTCAGAGGAACAGAAATGCACAGCTTTAGGCAGTCAGATTTGAATAAGGGCATGATAAATTTATTTTTCCTAAAATCCAGCATGTATAGACAGTGTTGCCCACCCTTCCTTCTACCTCTTCCCTGTCTGGAGCCGAATCTTCTTCTTATCTTCAGCAAGCTGTTCTGACATTCTGCAGATATGCACATGAGGTCATACAGAGACTTTTTGGCAAAGCACCCTGCTTATCCACAATGCTTGCACGTAAAGGAGGTTGGGGATGTCTCCCCTTATTTGAACCAAAGGGAGAGTTTTATCTCTGCAGGAGCCCCAAAGACACAATACGAATGTTTGCCTTATGCTGTTTGGCTCCTTAACAAGGCCCTTACGGCTTTGAAGGGAATAGATTGCAAGGCTGTGCCAAAACTGGCAGCTTCCTGGAGAATTTGCAGTAGATAACTTAAGCAGGTTGAAGGTAAAGAGGACACTCAATAAACCACCAGTAGCAGTGAAATGGAATAATAAAACAGAAGGAAGAGAAGGCTGGGGAAAACTATGTGCTAATGAAATGGTTTCTTCAGCAAAGACAGACTGGGACTTTTTGCAAATAACACCGATTGCTAATTAAAAAACTCCTACTCTTTATATTTTCTTTTTACAAACTTGATTCTCTCCGGTGCAGAGACAATGAAGAGCTCACATTTTCATGCAAAGCTGATGTGCCAAATTGTGATCTCAGTGGAACTGGTGGAAATGCACATAAAAATTCCCCTTAGGGGAATGGGAATCGTGGAGTTCGGAAAAGAGGCCCAGTCACACCAATGGGGTTTCATTATTTGGTGTGTGAGTTCATTATAAGTGGATTCAATTATATTTCATCAGTGAAGAGAAAATAGCCTTTTCATCCAATGTATCTAGTTGAGTTGAATGCTAAGCACATCTGACGCAGCTTTTGGGAAAAAAAAAAAAACAAAACAGGAACAGTAGCCATGTGAAAAAACAAACAAAATGAGTAAGGCATCTCGGCGCCTCGGCGAGCTCTCTTTTCTCACGGAGCCATTGGATAAAGAAGTGAATGAAGTACAGTAGCTTAACATGCACCACATGAGTGTGTGCAGTGCCACATTTGCTGATTTACTAACTCGTTTTGTTTGAGGGGCACTTGAAAGGCTTTGACATTTACAGCTCTGCAGGCAAATGTGAAAGGAAAGAATAGATGCTGTATCTCCAAGCTCCCAGCTGCTGGTAAATGTCTACTCAAAGCGCCAGCAATCCACATGAAATAAGGAGGCACACTTAGCGACAGAGCTTCCCAGGTTTGCCTGCGAACACTATTAGAGCAAATACGTCAACAGTCAGTAGGGTTAAAAATGTAAATCGACCTCTCAGTGAGATGTGAAATCTCTCAATGGAAAGTTGTAATGCCTTTACCAAATTTTCTATTCAAACACTGTGCAAGCAGCATTCAGAAAACAGCTCAGAGCCTGCGGTTAGCAGCCATGTATTGGTTACTGAGCATACCCTGGGTATCCTGAGATACTTAAGTCAAAGGGGGTTTAGGATGCTTTCCTGGACTTTAATTGCAAGGACAATTTTGTTTCTATGTGAGTCACACACTATACAAATGTTTATTCTACTGTATGTCTCCTGCTCACAAGGGCCTCACAGCTTTCAAGGCCGTAGCACACACAGATGTGGCAGGAGCAGGACAAGCACGTCTCGTGAAGTTTCAAGTACTGTACTCAGCCGTGCTCTTTCTCATGGATGTAATTGTTACATTTTGATCTAACAAGCCTGAAAGCTTTTTGTTTTCTAAATCAATCAATGGAACCCCTTTCTGATATCATGAGTGTTTCAAAGCTCTTCAATTCAACCTTTGCTATCTTGGTGTCAGATTCATTGGTACAGCACAATTTTTATACTCTGTCATGTGATGCAGCCTCTCTTTGTCTGCCACTTGCTGACAGGTAGCATTGTAAGAGTCTGTAGTTGTCCGTGCATCCAGTGATTCTCTGTCAGTCCTTCCCACCTCTTTGTCAGGACCCTGCCTATTCAGTTAGGACTTTTCACCCACATGAAGAGTAGCATGATAAAGACTAAGTGGAGCAAGGGAGGAAGCAGGGTGGAACAGGAGGTGAAATGAGATGGAGAAGAGGAAAAAGCAAAGATAGCAATTGACTAGGAAAGCAATGAAAAGATACAAGGGAAATACAATGATTAAGACTAGCAGGGAGTGACAGAGAGATGATGACAACTGTTTTCACAGAAGGGATGGGGCGGTTCTGATTCTGTAACGTGTAGACTGCGTCTGAAATGTTCTTTACAGATTTTTTGTACAGTTTTGCTCAAGTGGAAACCTGCATGGTGAGTAATTGTCTGCATTTCCTTCCCATGGAGATTAGACTATGAAGACAGTAGAAAGATGTGTGCTTGGATTAGAAAGCACTGCTAGTCCTGTAGTTCAGACATGGCATGTCTTAAATATGCTCAGATGGACAAGAAATAGAAGGTAGTCCTACTTGCTGCCAAGCTAATTTGGAGAATTAATCTGAAAGAAATTTTAAAGATGATTTCAGAGGTCACTGATAACTTGCATTCTTCCAGTTACACTTTGTCCTCTTGGAAGGCAAACTCCTAATCAAAAGTGTATGTGAATTTGAACTCCTTTTCCTCCAGGAAGAGCTCAGCTAAAACCACTCAACTACAAAACTCATTCAGCCTTCCCTGGACTAAGCATTACTAAGATCCTTTACTTTATCCCACATGCACATTCATAATGCCTAAAAAATCAGTGTTGAAGGGATGCCACGGGGCATATAGACATGCGTCCACTGTCCCTTCCCTTGTCCTGTGAAGAGAGGTTGCTGCACGCTGTTCCCTGTCTTTCCTTCTTCAGTCTCACAATCTTGTCCCTGGTCTCTGCCCTTCTTGTGTGCAGTGGCTCTCCAGAAAGAAGTTCCACTTAACTGCTAACTTTTGGAGATAAGTCATCAAGTGGCAACTCACTCCATTCCTCAGGACTGCCAAAACCTCCTGTCTCCCATCCTACTGCGAGGGAAGAGAGAAGAGGTCCTTGGGAAAGTACATGGTGTTTGTAGTGCCAGATGCAGCACTGGTGAGTTGTTACAGTGAAAAGTGTTATAGAAAAGTGGGATATTTCATTTATATTTCTATCTAGACAGAATTAACAAATAATGACAAAATCCCCAGTTTTTTTTTGCTGAAACACAAATCACACATAGTGTGGATTATTCTTAGCATATTCATTTAATAGCTTTTTTTAGAGGTTCATATTTATCATAACTCATGCTCAAAATATTTTTAATTAAGAAACAATGCTGTCCACATACTCTTTTGCAATTGAAAACAATGCAATGCAGTGGAAGAAAGGCTGCTTTCCTCATTTTCTGTTGCATACAAATGACTAATGCCATTCTGTGAGAATGCCTTTTGAAGTGCACAGTTGACCACTGCCACCCACAATGCACAGATCAGTTCTGAGTCTCTCCAGGCACAGATCAGTTCCTTAGGCTTTATGTTTCTTGAAAATCTGTATGACATCTTTAGATTGGAGATAAGGTCAACATCATATTACTTGCCTCAGATTATGAGTTTCTAGGCTTGATTCATGTTGACTTCTATCAAAAGAGAATATAAAATAAAATTCTAACTGGCCTGCGAGAAAAAAAATAAATTAAGAAAAACAAATCATTCTTTTCTTCTGCTCTGATGCTGGCAATAAACATCAGTGTAGCTGTGAAATGCAAATGAGTAAGGGCTTTCACTCACTGACAGCAGACATCACATCACCAGAGAGATGGCCTTGAGATCCCTGCCAGTCGCAGTCACAAGCCATCCCTATGGCAACTAAAGCAGGGGCTTGCATAGAAGAGTAATACTGGGAAAGGCTTATTTAATATGCTTTAGCAGCTGAAAATAAGAGAAAAGTCAGCTCCACAAGAGCAGCCTGATTTCTGCAAATTACATCAAGGGCTTTGTCCCCCACAGGCAGTAAGGACTGCTACCAGGTGACAATTCAGCTGAGCTGTGGGGACATACCACTGAACATCCCATGGTCTTGGTCCTTGATTATTCTGCCCCAGAATCTGATTATACCATGAAGTGACCTTAATCTGGCCCGCAGTATGAATTTCCTTCCCATAAAAAGGAAAATACAGAGAATAGCCTGGCATCTGGGCACTGAGCAGACAACACATGCAGGATGAGGAGCTGTCTGAATGCTATGAAACTTATGTTCCTCCTTCCACACGTAGCCAGGGAACTAAAGCTGCTTCCAACACATCCTTTTATCATCTACTTTCCACCCTGTAGACACAGACCTTTGCAGAATAATGAAAAAACATGGAAATGCTTCAGAATATGAGAACTTCTTCTTGAGTTGGAAAAGAGCAGGTATGGGGGCAAGAAGAGTAACTAAACTATCTGTTCCGGACTTCATATTGATGCCAGAGGTTGCTGTCAAGAGAACTAGAGAACCAGAAGAGTGTGATGACACCACTCTTTGGGGACCCTCATGTCTTCAAGCTCTTGCAGCCAGTAATCATTTCAGAGATTGCTTTTTTCGTATCTTCTCTTGAATATTGAACAACAGGCTTCCACATGGACCCATTCTTTTTTCAATATCTATATTTTGTATTTCTATTTTTCATTAGCAATGATTATCAGAAAAGGAGAGCATTTTTAAAAGCAGGAGCAAGATAGCAAAATTTACCTGTGAAAAGCAAAAGCAATGGACAAGAATTATTTAAATTCCAATAGGAAAACTGCTATTTGCTCTGAATATTCTAAGTGGAAGTTTAAATGTGGCAGGAGCTTGAATTTACACTCATGCTTCAATGTCACACTTAGTAAATATTAACAGAGAATTATTTATATAGGAGTAATAAAAGTTTAGTTCGAAGGAAAAGCTCTTCGAGAAGAAAAAAAGAAAGAAAAATAAATTAAAAAAAATCCAGCAAGCTGAAGTATTTGTAGCAATTTAAAATAAATTTGAGAGATGAGAATTGTGCCAGTCACCACAGCTGCTCTGGAGCCTTCTCTCCCACACTCCTGGAGCAGCCCTGCCCCAGCCGGGAAGGCAGTTGAGCGCATGCTTGCTGTGTTCTTAGCTCAGTCTTGCTTTCTGCAAGCAGCAAGAAATCCCGGAGAAATTGTGACTGGCCAAGAACAAGAGTGGCTGAGAAGAAAGCACTGAAATAGGTAAGAAGCCCAGACACATTATAAAAGGAAGTGGAGAGCTGGTGTAAGTAATCTTCAGTGAATCACTAACCGGAGCAACCATGGAAAAAAGAGTTTATTATCTAATAGTTACAAGTGTTGGGGAGGGACTGGATTACCAGAGGACATCTGCACAGTGTTTTCATCAGCCTAATTGTGCCAACATTAACATTAGCCAACAGGAACTGAGCTCAGTGCATTAAGTAAACTTGCCAGTATTAACCTGTTAAAACTCTCTGAGTACTCGACCAAGCCAAGTCCTTCTTCAGCCCGCCTGGAACAGCATATGGCACCACCAACCAGATTAATCCTTTTAATCTGCATTTTGTGGCAACTTGTAATGAGATACAGAGTTTTCCACTGTTTCTAATTCAGTCCCTGTCAGTAATGGTTTTCAGTCCCCGCTGCCTCGTGGAAGGCTTTTCTGAAGTTATTCCAGTTACTGTTGTGACTTCATTTCCTCATAGACGTGTGATTACCGTCGTGACTGGCAAATCAGGCAGTAATGTCAACAGAGCCTCGGAGGCTGAGAAGGCCGCAACAGTGAGGCAGACTCTCCAGAGTGAAGGCTCCAATCAGGAGGTACACAAACAGCAGAGCACCCACAGATGAGACTCCAGAGATTTTTCCCAGTGATGGGTCCCTGTAGGGTCTCATTCTCAGAGAAGGGCCATGCCTCTCTGTGTCTTTCGTTACACATATCTAAAGGTGCACCCTTTGGCTTGGCCTACCAACCCTACTCCTCTCATTTCAGTGAGTAGCAAGGATGTGCTCACAGGGAGCAAAGAATGGAATTAAGTTTTCCTACATCTGTGATTTTTCTTTCTCTAATTGTTGGTCTATAATAAAGACAAAAAAAAAGTCTCTCTCCTAATGGCAGATCACCAAGCTGTCCTGTAAGGTGAGGTCAAAGAAGAAAACAGGGCTTCTATGGAGTAAAGAAATTATTCTCCCATGCCATGTATACCTGCTAAAATTTAGTTCAGTGGTTTCACACAGAGGTGCAGCCTGTGTGCAGCCAGACACCATTCACAGGGGAGGCTTTACGTCTGAGCATCAGCTGGGACAAACTTAGTAGTCTGAGAAATTAAGGAGAGAAGGAAGTTGACAAGGAGGAGAAGCAAATATTGAATCCGTCTTCACTGTCCTTCCCAGAGAAACAGCTTTCTCCTCTGTAGCCAGGACTGGCACAGGCAACTTCCTCTCTGAGTCCTTGGCTTTCTTGGCAAAAGCTGGTTTTTTATTGCGCAATTTTTCTCCCAATGGGTCCAATCCCTGACTTGTTTCAAAAGTATTTGGCAATCGCTTTCTCATCACCCTTTTGGTTGCCTCTGTGTTTGGAGGCTGCTTGTGGGGTGATGCATTGCTGCTGGGTGACATTTGCAGACACATTACTGACAGGATCAGAGAGCCACAATGATTTCCTGAGGTGAAACTTGCCCTTAATCTGTGGGTGTCTGTGTTTATGGATGTGTTGTTTCTTATTTTCCTTTGGCTTTCATGTGAAATCCCAGCTGTACAAATTACATCACCATCACCCTGATATAAATTCCAGTTATTCACGCTCCAGACAGCCCTGTTGCTCGCATCTCAGAGTTGTGGCTGACTTTCTATTGGTCTGACCCCAGAACTGGTTACTTGATCTGGATCCATCAGCTGTTTAAATCAAGGGTTATGTCTATAGATGATTTTGTAAAACAATAAGAGTATCTGAAGGAGAAGCAGCTGAGCTATATTTGCAGGTGAAAAGTTTCATAGTTAATTTAACCTCTCTAAGTGACACTTCCAGATACAATTTTCACTTTCCTTGAAAAATGTTCCTGTAAAGGATATTTTTAATTCTTGACTTGACCAGAGCTCTAGTGAAACAAGATGCTGTTATGGGAGGCTGAGATCACATAACGAGGGGCTAAAGCAAAGACATTTTACATCATGTGGTGTTCAGTGAAATGCAGTGAACAAAAAGAGTACAAATGTCAGATGCTCCATGTGAGCAGTGCCACAGAGCAGGATTGGCTCTCCTATAGATCAAATTCCATAGCAGCTAACCTATAAAAAGATTTTAAATTGGAAGAAGGACTCAATTCTCAGTGAGAAAATAAGAGGTTCCTTTCAGAACTTGATTCGCTGGATGGGCCTGTATTTAAACAAGGAATCAATATGATAATATTTTTTATTTAAATGTACAAAGGATTATATGTCTTTAATTTATACAAAATCTAATACAAGGGGAAAAAATGTAAAAACAATAAGTTTTTTCTTTTAATATTTGTGACACAATTTAACATGACAACACCTGGTTTCTAATCCTCTCATGCTTTGCCCCCAATCTCTTTCTGTCCAACTTCATTAATGCCTACTAAGCCCCTTGTCTCAGCCAGAAACCTGAGGAGCCCCTGAGACAAACCCCAAGACACAGAGATTAAATCACACAGAAATCAGAAGTCATCTCCTTGATGAACTCATGAGCTGACAGGTTAAAGTAATCAAGACAAGGTGTATTAGGAGAGACAAAAAAGAGTCAGTTTGGGAAAGCCAGAACAGTCGCTCTGGTTTTATGTAGCTTGGGCATGGTACAGCAGCAATACTTTGAATGTCTGTGAAACTGTTGAGTCTTAAAGAAAGCATTGATCTGGTGGCTGGAAGTGATGGAGGAAAAATGGAAAAGAAGTAGGAGTGGTACATTACTATGGTGTATAAAACTATTGCCACAAAACGTATTGACTAAATTAGTACTAAAATGTATTGAACTATTGATTGAGAGAAAGAGTAAACTTAGACACAATGTAAGATACAATATGATGTTGTATGGGAAGTTATCTTCGTGGTCTTACCATCACTAACTGCTCAGACAACACACCACAGCACCCACATCCACTGATGCACCATATGTGTCTTTAGTTAGGCTGTCCCATACAAAGCTGTCTGGATGTAGTGTGTCATTTTAAAAAAAACAAAACAAAGAATAATTACAAAATTATTATTATATAATAATAGATTAAAATAATGAACTTCTTTCTTCATATACAGGCAGTTTGGTCCAGAATTAGAAAAGTAAGTTGAGATGTTCAAGTCTGCCAGAGTGAGCTGGTAGCAACATGCTGAAGGGTCAAAACTGCCGTGGATACAAACGTTAATTGTATTTCACTGCATTCTTCCAGGAACCAGGGCAGGCTGGGGAGGAAGCTGCAATAATCAAGGTAGTATGCAAGCTAACAAGAAGCTGCTGAACAAGAACTGTGCCATCACCATGCTCATTTATAACTATAGTTTCATGGGGTTTATTGTCTGTAGATTTTTCTATGGAAATAGAACACCAACCTGGAACCAAAAGCCCAAAGAACAGCAAACACGCTGCAGTAACTGCACTGACTGTGCAGAACACAAACTACATTTCTGCTTTGGCTGCAGATCAAAATGTGGGTAGAAGTTCAGGTCATTTCTCTTTCTGTCCAGACGAGTCTTCCATTTCTAGCTTGCTTTTGGTCCTGCTATTTCCATCTAAAAAGCTGCTAATACAGCAATGTCTTCTGTAGTACATTTTAGATTCCCTGTCATAACTGCCTCTGCAATATGTCACTTGCAGTCCATTGCTCCCATTTTTTCCTTTCCCATTCTGAGAGAGACTTTTCATAATGGAGATGAAGTGCTGAATTTGATGGGTCAAAACCATTTTGATACAGACACCTTGTCATGGTAGAAATCACAGTGTCATAATTGTCTTCCATTTCTACAGAGTACTATAGAAACTCAGGCATTTCTTTGAATGCTTAGTCCTCAGACCCTTCCACGGACTTTGTTTATCAAAATTAATTATACAACAAATGTCTCAACACCCTGAACAGCACTATGGCAGCAGCACTTTTAATTAAGAATAGAGTTCATTATTGCATCAGTAGGAAAAAAGAACAAGACTTGTTTCCTTAATTGGATATGTGGTGTGGAATATTGACCTATGAATTTAGGCCAAGGAATTTTCCATTTTTTGCAAGTAGAACTGTTATTATTTCATTTACCCTTTATGATTCTTGTAAATGAAAGTATCAGAAATGTAATATTCAAAACAAAGATGTTACAAAAAAGCATGAAGCAAGTATAGATTTTTTTAATGCTCTCAATTACAGTCATAAAATTTCAAAGTAGAAAATTTCCATTTGAATGACTCATGTTATTAAGCATAGGACTACACATTCCCATGGCTCAGCAACATTAGTAAATATATCATTAGCGGTCTATTGAGAGAGAATGCATAGTTTGATGTTGATGTTCTTGTTCTCAGCATCCTTACACTTCAATGATAAAACTACCACTATTTTTCCATAAATGTTATTGTTGTCCCTGTCAGAGCAAGTTGTGTGATCACAGATGTAGAGGGAAGAGATTCACTGGATTGTCCGTGATTCACAGTAAGACTGGCATTCTACAGCCTGTTAAAATCGAGGCCACATTATGGAAGGCTGAAAACTATTAATATAACACATATTCTGTAACTTAAACAGGCAACTCAGACTTCTTTTCTTGATGTATCATGTAATATTTTCTTGACTTTTTAATGTAACATGAAACATCAATGGGGAAAAAAAGTAAAAGATATTGATCTTTTGGAAATTTTCTATTCAAAAAGAGGTTAGCAGTGTACAGCATAACTTAAGCCAAGGCATTAGTCTTTCATTTGGTTTCAGAAGCATGACTATGTGGACCTGTACAAAGTGCTAATTAGTGATCATGGTTGTCTACAGGTGCTATGATTACAGTCTATTGCTCTGAGTATTCACTTTCAGGGCTTGCTCCTCATCTACTTAAATATTAATGGCCTCATTGTATCACTATCCTTTCGGTTTAAATAGTTGGGGAGGTTGATGCTCCATACTGCCAATAAGTTGTTAACTTATAAATTCAGATGTGGATTCACATGATATAGGAAAATACCACACAATAAGACTAGAGAACCTGCTCACTAATAGTGATGACATGGTTATGAATGCTTTAGCAAGCTTTGTTGGCCCTGATCAGCCTCACCTGGGACTTCCACCCATATCCATAGCCTGAGCTGTCTTGGAGTGGTATCAGTTTCCAGCTTGGTTAGTGCCTCTACCTGTTTGCAGTGCTCTTTGGTCTAGATCTCAGCCTGTGGAATAATTTCTTGACTTGACTTCAGTTCTGTCTTGCTGCCATGGGTGTACTTGGCAACCACTGGACCTGATCTTAATGCTGATGTGCGGACTGACTTATTGACCTTGAATCAGTCTCATCACTGTAATATTGCCTTATGGTTTGGACTCTAGTTTGAACCTGTTATACTCACCTTGTTCAAGTAGTGTTGGAATGGGCTGTGGTTGTAGAAGGCCGCTTGTCCTGCTGGCCATGTTATTCCCTTGGTGTCCATGCTTTAAGGAGCAGTACAACCTTGCTTCTCTCTGATAAGCAGTCAAAAGCAGATGCTAATGGAAGAGTATAAGAGTATTTGAGTGGGCATAGGGTGATGAAGTGACATTTTCCTTTAATCTCTGCACATTTGCAGCTCGGTGAACCAGAGTCGGTGCCTTTGTATTTAATAATTGTCAATGGATTTCTCTCATCTGACTTTCTCATGTGTTCCCTTGTACCCACGTAAACCTTTAGCACGCATGGTGTCCTGTAGCAAGGTTTTCAATGGCTTAATATACGATGTGAAGAATAACATCTTTGTCTTGAACCTGGTATCTGCTAGCTTTCTATGACAGCCATTGCTTCTTGAAGTGATACCATGTGAGCAATGACTTCTTATTTGTCTTCTTTGTGCCACTTTACACAGTAAACTTCTACTGTGCTCCCTCCTTGGTCATCTCTTTTGGGACCAAACAGTTGTAGTTTACTTAATTATTCCATATTTACATACAGAAATTAATATAGACACGAGCATGTGTGCACACCCTTCTGCTTGTTAGTACTGAATTTAATTAGGAGACAAGGGATGCTAAAGAACCTGTGCCTCCATGACTTTAGTGATTTTGTATTCAAAATAATATATTCATCAGTATAGGTTTAAACTCTTGCAAGCTCTGTTATGCAAATTAGACTGAGAAAAGTGCAACAGCACAACGTGTTTACAGTGCAACAGCACAACTTGTTTACAGCCCTTGTTTACAGGGCTGGCAGCCCTGCAGAGCAGCATTTAGGGAAGCACCTGTTTCTCCCCAGTCAATAGGGCTGCTCTGTTGTGAGATGTATTGTTCTTTTCTCTAAATTATTTCCACTTATATAGTAACAGTAGAAGAAATAGCATAAAGATTTTAAACATTAATAATTGATCTGTAAAATGTAGAATCATTATTTTTGCCAGTAATTGGTTTCTGGTCTCTACAAGGTCTTCTGAGTGAAGAACACGCAGGATGTGCAATTAAAACTAAAAAGGGTATAGGCAAATCAAGCTCAAGTACAGCTCTTCCGTTGTGTTCTGATATATATATCAAGGTCAGTTTTTGGAGAATGCAGCACAGCCCAGGCTTTCAAGTTGGATACTGAGTTGGTTGGAAAAAATGTTACTGTATTGGGAGCTTCTGTATGTTCAGCTCTTGTTGGAGCTTGACCTCAAAGGATTCAGAAAGATGGTGTCATCTGTGCAGCCCAAACTGTTCCACCTGAACATAGGCATGGGGAAGGATGTGATGGGAGATGGCGTAGCAATCAGCAGCATGTTCATGGTGGTGACAATGATACTTTTTTCCTGATGGCGTGGAACAGGGACAGGTAGTGTAGAGCTTTGTAGAGTAAATATCCACCAACACTCCCATTCTAATGGAAAAAAAAACAGCCTCCCTGCCTTAGGGAAGAACTTATTGGTAGCTGTAAATTTGCTTTCATGACTGAGCTGTGTCACATAAGCTTGACAGATCTCACAGAACTGTTTAAATTAAAATAACTTCTCTCTATTCCCGTCAGTGAAGACCCACAGCTCCTAAAAGGAGTGGGACTTCTCACCTTGCTCCACTACTGACTGTGTCTGCTGTTGCCAAGCTCAGACTATCACTTTGTCTTATCTAATGAGACACTTCAGAAGGAGAAGAACACACAGTAACAGCTAGGATGAAATAGTCTTGCAATGTGAAAATAACTGCTTCCTGACCCTGATGAGTATAGCTGGTTTTGAGATATTATGCAAAAAATCTTGTGGATCTGGAAAAACTATTGCTTCCTTCTGCATCATCTGACCTCTGTTAGCCAAACTAGAACTTTCTAAGTGTTGTACCCCCTATGACAATACATTGGCAGTACATTAGAGGTCAGAGCCATGTTATAGTGTTGGAAACTTCTGATTCTTGTTAGTTAACAGTAGCTAATAATGACAAAAAACCCCAATACTATAAACAAAACAGCACCCATGGCAACAAAGCCGTTTGCTCTTAAACACCTTAAAATTGGAATAATTAATTTAACCTCTTTCTTCAGTTTTTTATATTATAAAACTTACACAGGCAGATGTGGACATGGTCTAGCAATTAATAATCAGCTGAGTCAGAGTCCTTAAAGGGAGCTTGTAATGAAGTGCCAGGAAGGATCTTCCTCTTTTACATTTAAGTTCTTATATCCGGAATGCAATCTGCATAGCTCAGCACAGCAGCTTTGCCTTTTTGGGCTACATCAAACAGATTCAGGCAATTGTTTCAAATAAGATAATTTCCCTGTTGCCTCTGACAATTAAAAATGAGGTACCTGAGTCTTTGATTGCTGGAGTACCTGAGTCATGCAAGTCTGATCTGGTGATGTTTCTGCCTAGGGACGGTGCTACCAGTGTGTTTATATGGTCCCTACAAGTATAACAATTCAATTTGTCTTATTTTAGAGTGACAAATGAGCACACAGATCCATCAGTTTATGTTGGGAATAGGAAGTGTATACATACTGATAAGTCATAGTCTGGTTCCCCAAACAACATCCTCTGTCCAGTTCTTAGGTGGGCTCCTTGGCTGCAAATCAGGTCGAGATATGTCAGGGGAGATTTCCTTGCAAAGGCTCCACTTTTGTGGCATTGTATCAGGAAAATAAGGTTAATGACTCTTCCAAATAAAGGACTTGTTCTAAGAGACCTATATTTAGGGTCCATGATGTGGGTTTACACTTCCAAATGCACTACTACAGCAATGGCTGAAAGTGCTAGCAAAAACTGTAATAGGAGTACTATAAGCATCTACAGACAATTTTGAAGCATGTGCTTTATTATTTTCAGGGTAAAATGTGTGCATCCTTGTGTAACTGAGAATTCTGGAAATGCATAGATTAATCTGGGCTCAGGAATTGAATTTGGCTCTGCACTTCACTAACCTGAATAAAGTAAAAGACTGTATGAGCAAGGTCATCTCTTGGCTCAATAAGCTTACACAGTTCCTTACAGGCTTCATCATCCAGGCCTCCTTATCTTGCTCCATCTGCTCCATTTCAGTGATATTTTTAGCATGCATTCATGGTACAGTTTTTCCAGTCTGGCTGCCTGACCCTTTGGTCTCCGAACAATGCAGCTGCAATGGAAGTGGTGCACTAGCAAAGGCTGCCAGTGATGTGGGATTTTTTCCAGATCCCAGAATAACCCCCAAATTTGACCAGTCCTGTCCCCTCAGAGCTGTTTTTTTAACGAGTCAAGCTGGGAGGTTATTTTTGTAAGGTTCTGTAAAGCTATAAATGCTTGCAGCTCAACTTTGAAGTTAACACTTCATTAAGATTAATTGGGAAAGTTCACACCTCTGCTGGGAGTTTGACTAGCAGACTCTGCAAGACAGAAGTGGGCTGATTTACACGCTGATGCCTGGCTTTGTAGCTGCAAAAGCAAAGGCAGTGACTGACTCAAAGAACAGCAGAAAAGCTGAGAAATGCCCCTGCCCCCATAGGCTCAGCTCCTCCTGCTCCTATACCTAAGAGTGAAGGGATGCTGATGACAACAGCCCTGAACTTGCACTTCAATTTCAGGTGCTGCTCCTGAAGCATTAAATGACTGAGGTTACATGATTAAACCTTGTGTTACTGGTGGTGGATAAACAAAGAGCTAAGTTTTTCCATTTAGTTACTACGGCCTGGTATGAGCTGGAGATTATTCACTGCAAGGAGGAGAAGGGAAACAGGGTTGGCTTCTGCTGACACACAGGCTGTGTCCGTGTACTGTGTCCACGGGAGAGAACTTCTGGAAGAAGCAGGGAAGGCAAGAGCTGCATAATTCTCTTTCCCTTGTGTCAGGCCACATGATGGGAAAGAAGAACCCTGCAACATGTAAAGTCCATCAGAACTAGGAAAGCAGATGCCCTTTTAGACTCTGGACTTGGCAGTGTTAAGTTTGCACTTGGGCTTGATGATGTTAAAGATCTTTTCCAACCTAAATGATTCTGTGATTATTCTTGGTGTCTTTGAACTTGTGGTGCTTGCAACTAGTAGAAAGCAAAACTGGAAACAAATCAAGTATGGTTTATATCACTTGTTATGGAGGAAGTTTTTGAAAAGTCTTACCTGTCAATGTGGTTTTTTCTGGGCACAAAAAATGGGGAAAAAAACTCCTGTGTCAGCACCCTTCTAGAAAAGGGGCACAAAGCCAATCAATGGCTCCTACGTCATATTGTGAAGGAAAGTGGTCTGTTCTTCTGTCCTCCTTGGCCCTGCTGTTTCCAGCTGCCCCTTGCCAGAACCCTGCTGCACAGTGTAATGTCTTGGTGCAAGTTCCTGATAGTCTCAGTTAATATGCCAGACCTAAGGCTGCGCAGTACAGACGGGTGAGCTGCCAGCTCTTGCCTTCAGCAGCAAGATAGCACAAGTCCTTGTGGTTTCCTCAGCAAATGTCTTCTTTCTCCTTGCAACGGTTCTCTTGGATCAGTAAATCACTAATGCTTATCTGAGGTCAAATGGTCATTTCTCAAGGATTTCTAGATGACAGACAGTCAGAGCTGAGATGCTCCCAGCTAAAAGAAAGCCTCAAATAAATGGATGCTTTGCCTATACATTACCTCATAAGCAGTGAGTTGTAAATGTCTGGGATTCACCTGATCAACTGTCATAGCATAAGTGTTTCCCCTAAGCAGAGCAGACAGCTGTGACCAATAATGTCTTAAAAATACCAGTTTTTCTGACAGCTATCCAGTCGAATAGCACAGTGTTAATGATGTTTATACCAGGGAAAAGCTGTGTAGTGAAAGCCTTCTCCCTTTCTAAAGTATGGAGAAACAGTATATCCAAGCTATGCTAGTGTTACGTATGGCATACTAAACAAGTCAGATCTTGGAGTACGTCAAATTTGATATTCAGAATTGTTCTTGCCCGTAATCAATTTTCATTTTCAAGAGCAGATGAGTTGTAAAGCCCCATTCAACAATGCATATAAACTGCAGCTGAAGTGCTTTAAGTGAACTCTCCCATCCAGCAGTGATTACCGTCCGCAGTGACGACAGTGCGGTGCTTTCCATAATATCTGCTCAGCATTTTGAAAGGGTTATGATTAGCTGTGATATGACAAAATAAACAATGGTGTGCAGTGTTTGCACAACGGCTTTCATACTTACTGCTTTGTGCAAGATAATCTTATGGCCTGAAGCTAGGAGAAACATCCCTTGTAGCACAGTCAGCTTCTTTGATACATCTTTATCTTACTTTTTACTGTTTATTGCTGGCAGAAAACAAGAGTAAATGTATAGATAAACTTCAGGGTCTTATCATCTTGGCTAGAGGGGTAATCCTTGCTCCATTCATGTAAACAGCTAAATTCCTTCTGATTCCAGGGTTTCATCTCTTTAAGTACTTTTCCCCCCTTTATTTGCAGTCCTTGAAGTAATTACAGACCGCTGTCTACCACCTGCATTCCACCGGGTGCAAGGATCACAGAAAAGGCTCATCAGTGAGCACAAGGAGAAATGTCCTCTTTCTAAACTTTCAGATCTTTAAGCATTTCTGGGGTGGGGAAGATAGGAGGATCCGTGAAGCAGGGGCTGAAAACACATCAGGCACCAGAGGAAGCAGCTGGAAGAAAGGGGCAAGTCCAGCTGCAAACTCATTCTCTGATGCAGCTGCTAAAACAGGCACAGTTCCCTGTGTTAACAGTGAAGCACGAAGGCTAAGAGATCTAATGCCAGAGAGACAGCAGTCAGCATTACATCTTAGAGTTTTAATATCTTAATATTGTTCCTGTGGTACCGGTTCCTGGAATCTTCAGAAAAACAAAATTAGAGCAACCAGGGAGCTTCTATATATAAGGCCTCTGTTGTCTTATTGCAGCCTCATGTCCAGTCAGGACATTTCAAGTTCTGTGAAATGTTCCACTTTCTGCTTTACTATCATCTTCTATCCTGAGTTATGCTGTAAATGGCTTTCAGCTGTCAAATCACTCATAAAGATGGATATATCAGGAGCTCCTTTTATGTGAGAAATGTTTAGCTACATGAAAACAGCAAGACTGGTCTGTTAGGTGAAGGGGCAACTTCTACAAGTATCCTCTTTTCCTTAACGATTATGGATGCCAGCACTACAAACAATCACTGCCTTCCAGATTCTATATGCATTTTGGTATAACACTTTTTATTTAGAAGAACTGGAGACCACATAGTTTTATCTGGATCTCCATTGTTTGAAAATTAAAATGCAGCTCATTTTTAGAAACAGGTTAGACAAATGCTTGCTGCACAACATTGGTTATGGATAAGCAAAAAGTAATGTGCTATGTAAAATATTATTGGAAATGTAGGTTTAACAACAGGAGTTTGCATTCAGGAGAGGCATCTGGCTCTTGAATAAGTCCTAAGCCCTTGCAGGTGAGCCTGTGGGATTCACTAGTCCACCCTGGGTTAGTCAAAAGAAAATACATTTTCTGGCCTGGACCAGAAGACTTCATAATGAAGGAAGAACTATGCTGCATTACACAATCCATCAGAAAGACATCACTTGCCCAAATGTAATACCCTTGGTAGCATAATAAGAGAACTTCTTGCTTTTAGGGTCCATGGTGAAAATGGTCTGTGGGACTCATTACAGGTGTTCCTATCAGGGCAACAATAGACGCATTTCTGCTTAACTTAGTTGGAAAGTCTTTCTCTGCCTTCTGTCAGCAACACATTTCACTCCAAAAAGTTGTTTTGGTTTATGGGGCTACAGCAGGACTCAGAAATATTGCACACAAGTTGATTACCCTCTCTCGTGAATATCAGACAAGTGAGAAAAGTACTGCATAATTGACATGATTGGTTGTCCCAACAGAGTCTTTGGTCTAACATAGTTTTCATAATTCCAAAAGTAAAAACTTAAAATAAGTGGTGAAGGAGGACAATGGGTTCTGTTTTCTTTTGGCTTGATCAGGTAACCTGAAAACGTATGTGTGTGAAGTAAGGAAAGTACTGAAATTCCTGATTGTAGCTCTTGGAAATCATTGCAGAAGCAAAGCCAGGTTATTTCTATAGAGGTTGTGTTATCATCAGAGATAGTCTGGAAAGAACATGTTAAGGTCTGGGTTTGATTTATTCTACGACCTGGGGTTCAAGTTCAAATCCAAATCAGGATTACAAAGAACTAGACTATTCAGCAGGAGATTTTGGCTTCAAATGACAGAAACAGTGAGAGAAATAGCTGGCTTTGGTGATAGGCCAGGTTTTTAAATCACTTTGATTTTTGCACACCTCCTCTTACAGATAATAGAAGCCATATTGTGTTACATATATGCAGCATAAATTTCTATTGGTAACGTGTCTTTATTCTGAGAAATTACATTTTTTTTCCCCTGTACCTGAGACAAAGAAGCTTCTTTTTATGGATTCCTGACATCCTCATTCTAGCTCCTGTCAAAGAGTCTGGGCCTAATTTGAATTCCAGTGAAGAGGAGAATAACCTGATATTTTGCTTGCCTTACTGAATGAAAGGTTAATTCTGTACACCTAAGTTTTTATACCGCATACTAGTTTGTTAAAGGCATTTTACCACACAGCTGGTGAGGAATTTTCAAAAATACAAGAGAGGCCTGTATGTTATTTGTTTTAACTTTTCCTTTCAACTCTTTTTTTTTTTTTCATTAAGTTCCCAGATGACTGTGTACTCTTGAATGCAGCAATCTGTTTAATCTAGTTTTAGCCTTCCTTTTCCTGTTTGCTGTTTACTTTTCGTTCTATGCCAGTAGCTATTGAGGCAATACTGTGGGTCCATTATCTGTTTCAGGCCTCTTGGAATATATGTGTTGGCTTTGCTCTGTGTGTGCATGCATGAGAGAGGGGAAATAAACATACATGTGGCCAATTAGTTAGTACACTTAAATTAGTGAAGAAGCAATCTATGAATCTCCTTTTTTTCTGAGAATTTGGAAATACTGAGGACGTTTGCCATGTAGTCTTCAAAAACTTCAAAAGCAGCTATAAGGTCACAGTCTAGTTCTCCCTTCTGTACACTCATGTCTTTTCCAAAAAGATTTCCCAACTTAATTTTCAGCATACGGAACAGGAGGGCAGAGGGGGAACAGCAGTGTTTATGACCAAAGTGCAAAGACAAGGAAGAAAATTAAATCCACAAAAGAGCGAATCTTTTGATCTCTGCTTCATTTTCCTCATTACAAACTTAACAGTACCAGCAGTTATGTTTTAACTAAACATTGAGTTTATGGACCCATGTCTCTGTCTACAGATAAGGGAAGGTCAAGGGGAACTCTGCTGATGCTGTCTTCACTCTTGCAGATTTTTCTTGAATTGGGACACCCAAACAACTCAGTGAGAGTCTAAACACCATCAGTGATTTGAGTGTGTTGCTTCTTGTAGTAGGTAGAATATGATCAAAGATGTCTGAGCTGGATATACACAGTCCTGATAGGAAAGAGCCTTGGTAAAATTACAGGTAAAAGGCCCTCTAGGATCCATGAAACTTGAGAGGAAACACTACAATAAAAAAAAAGAACAACAAAATTCACCCAGCTAGGGACAATTGGGAAGAAGAGTAAAAAAAGTAGGGTTTTGTACGTCCTTTTTTCTTTCTGGCTCTTAAGTTGTGAATAAACCTTCTGGGTCAGAGAAGCTGAAAAAGAGGCAGGAGGAACGCCTAGGAGGTTCTCTGCTCTGTAGGAAAGCTCATTTGCCAAACCACCCCCTGGAGCAGGAAGGACAAACTTCTGTCTCCAGCAAGGTTTCTGCCTCCGGTTCCACAAAACAAAAATTTTGCCCACCTCTTTTCCTTCATAACTACACTTACCTACTCTTGCCTGTCAAAATAGTTCCTTGTCCAGATGATAAACACATCCCTCATTTGCTAACTCTACTAAGGGATCACATCCCTCTTCATTGCATTCCCACTGTTATGGCTTTGCAGACTTGCTTTGTCTTCTACAAGTCCTGTGAGCTGAGCAAGCACAGTGTGTCCTGGCAGCCTACCAGCTCCCAAGGGATGCCTCAAAGCGTCATTCCAAAACACTGACCTGAAATAATTCGTCCTCCAGGTGGGATGACTTAAATCCTCAGAAAATCCACGTGCATCAGAAAGGAGTTTAAGAATACAATGAGGAAGGCAAAGACAGACCACAGGTCCTCAAGAAGAGATAAAATATGACCTACTCTACAAATAGCACTGGCACCATCCAAGAAAAAGAAATAATCTTCTCTTTCTCTTTGTGCTTTCTCACAAAGCACAGAAAAACAAGGCAGCCAGATCCTACCCTCCCTGAAACCCCTCTGAGACATATAAATAAATAACTCAGTACTGGATATTAAGGAGAACTTACATTAGGGCAATACACAGAGGGCAATAGCTCAAGCAGGAGTGTGTACTGGAGAAGTAAGGCATGCCCCTTATCACTGTTGGTCATTTATAATTTAAACTCTAAGTACACAACTAATTCTGAACTAGTTCCAAAAATAAAAGGAAAAGAAAAATAATAGTTCCTGAGAAGTCAGTATGTTGGCTCTGAATGACATTGGCTACAAACATGCCTGGGTGAACAGCACTGAACTGAATCTGGAGTTTAAGCACAGACAGGTCATTTCAAACAGCCTTGCAGTTAAGCAACACTCTACACCCCAGGGAAGCCTCCCTTCCAAACACTTCCAGCATTCCACATGGGCTTTCTTTCAAAGTAAGTTGTTGGCTGTTCTCAGTGGGGTTTCTTCATCTGTACTCTTTTTGGAAGATTTGGGGATGTTTGGGGAAGCTGCTGTATTAATTTTCTCAGATATTTTGAGTTCTGAAATGCTTTTGCCTGCAAAGGATTTATCCTGATGAAGAATTAATTCCAGCTTTATTTGCAGAAGAAAGAGAACTGTACACAAAGTGAAGGATGCTTGGCTTCTTCTCAGACACTAATACAAGCAATTCTGAATGGAGATCTGTTCGGGTGTACTCGATATTTGCATGGCAACGTGCAGAAAAAGCAAGTAAATGTAAATGAATGTTCCTGAAAACAGCAGTGGAAAGCAAATATTTCTTTTTACATACCCTAAAAAGACCTTCTTATAAGGATCATGGTAGCAAGAGCCTAGAACCAAGAGACAGAATAATGAAACTTCCAGAGCAAGAGGTGATGAGAACTGGCTGGCTCACAGCAGCAGAATCAGGACCCTTTTCTCCTACGTCACAACTGTACCCCAGGGCAGTTGGCTGGGGCACCACGTTGTCACCAGTTGGTGCTACCATCAGCCTGCCGGGTGTGGTGTGATTCACAAGCACAAAACAAGACAGTTGACAGAAAGTAGTTGCACCACTGTTGTTATTAAACATAAGATTTATAATTGGAATGACCCTTCATCCATGAGTGAGAGTTTAGGGTCTGGTGAAGAATGGATAGATGGAGAATTTATCAAAAATTTGCGAAAGACAAGGAAATTGAGCAGAGTAGAGCGCTAACAAGCAGCAGGGGAACTAATAAAGTTCATCTCAAAAAAGAACAAATAATGGATAGAGGTAGTGAAGACAGAAGTACACAAAATATGCAGCTTTTGCTGTCTACAGGGAGCAACTATTAATGCTTACAGTGTACCTACAACTAGCTAGACCCTCATCATCAGATTCTTCTTGTTTAGACTTCACCAAGATCTCTAGCTCAGTGTGTGTTTTAGTTTAGACGCATCTCCACATTGAGAAGCATTTAAGCTTTAGAAAACACTTCTAGGAGGAATTTGGGCTGCATAAATCTGAACGCAGGAAGCCCTCCTGAACCCCATGGTGTGTGGTTTGTGCACATGTGCATGTGAGCGCGTGCATGTGCTCATCAGGGAAGCAAAAAGAAGGAATTGAGGCAGCAGACACATGACTCAGGGTGTGGGCGAGATTGGAAATATAACCCGGGTATTGCTGGATTATCAGCAAATTTGGATCTTATTTCTGCAGCAGCTGGGCTACCTCCCAACAGAAAATGCTGCAGGCAACGTTTGTGCTTAGTAGTCAATTATCCATGGGAGCAGGTAAGGGATTAGTGACCAGGTAGTTTCATGCCTGTCAGCAGGGTGAACTCTGTAGCTGCTCAGAAATATTTAGGAAGAGGGAGGAAATAATACAGCTTTTTTTCTGTTCTAAACCACAAGTCCCTTGCATTTAAGCTGAAGGAGAATTGTCTCCCTTTGGTGGAATTCTGTACAGGATATGTGCCTGGGTGAGATGTTTGAGTTATGTTACTGCGTGTGCTTAACACACAGCTGTCCTCTCCTTCCATCCATGGCTGTCTCAGCACTGCAGTCCACCAACCCTGCCTTTGGGTCACTGCTTCTTGTGCCATGTGAAACCAATCATGGAGATACCTGGCTAGAACTCGAAAAAAAATACACACAAGATTTTTTTTCTAGGAATGCTGTTTTTAAGCCAGATCAATTTCCCAACCTGATTGATGCAAAACCCAGTGCAACTGAGAGGGCAGAGCACAGAGGTACCACCTCGCAGTGAGGGGCAGCAGTAGCTTAAGTCTGACTTGCTGCCAAAGATTTTGCATCATGAACCTGTAGTTGGAACTGCAGTTTTTGGGACAAAGCTCAGCCTAACCCAATTTGTATTCTGAACAAAGCAGAAATACTACAGGTTCTGTTGGTTTTTTCCTCTGTCTTTGAATTAAGGGGCAAGAATTTAGGTTTGCATCCTTTGCCCAAAGAAACCTTATTAAGCATCTTGTTTCCACCAATGTAATTAATCATGAGATTGGAAAAGATCACTTTGTTTCAAACCCCATTCATCTGCTCTTCCCTGGCCTGTTGAGGCTCTCCCATATGATATGTGTTCCACGCAGTGTATGGTCTCTTATTTTGTAGCTATAGGAAATCCCACTAATAATGTCTGTTAGTCTTTGAAAGTAATCAGGTATTTACAAACTTACCTTAAAGTTTACCTGCCTAAAATTTCTTCTGCTCTCACTTTCTTAGCTTTTGTTCTCTTAACTTGTGTCCCAAGTGAAAAAACACCTGGTCATTTAATTGATTTAACACAAAAAACATGTACTTTAGCAATATTTTTTTACTCTTTACAACATAGCATTTGCATCAGTTTACTTTAAATGTGTTGCCTCCATCCCCTGACTAACCTAGCTAAGTTTTTGGAAGTTTTTGATGCATAATTTACAGATTTCAAGAGATTTCTGTTTTAAATTCAGTAAATTACGTTTAAAACGTAAACCTTTTTTTTTTACTAGAAGAGAGTCAAAAAGTCAGTTGATGAATGGAACAGAGCAGTTTTCAAGATCAAGTTAAAGCCTGTAAAAGAAGGTGAGTTAAACTTAAAACAAAATAAATCTGATGCTCAACTCTTTACCCAACAAAATAACTGTAGCACTCGCTCTCTTTACAGGTACACCATCACACAAGAAACATAAAGTAAGATATGAGTGTATCTTCAGTATTTGTTGAAATTAGCATTCTGTATTTCATTGGATTTTCTTTGTGCCAGACAGAACTATGTTTTTTCCACATTACTCCATCTTGGACCCTGATCCTGCATGTGCTTACTTGATTATTCTGAATACTACAGAGCACTCTAATAACTCTCTCATTTAATGAACAGTCAAGTCTATTTTGAATATGTCAAATACGCACCCCCAGCACTTTGAAGAGTTGATGCACTTTCTGGATAACCTCTGAGGATTTTAGTGCCAGTCAGAAGAAATTATCAACATCATTTTAGTATTGCTTCCAAGCAGGTGCAGGCTTTGATAAATTTGTGACTTCCATTACAGAAATGCTAGGATCCACACTTTATATTTATGGAAGAACTGAAACACCAAAGGACTAAGGGACTGGTATGATGACATTTATTTTTTGGACAGGGACAGGACAGGATTAAAAAGTGCTGCCGTATGAGACCAAGCATTCATGTGGTCTAAACTCTCTCTGCCACTTCCAGTTTGTTTAAAAAGTTCTGATGGATTAATTTAGAACAGCCAGGCTTTATGCCAGATCAGGCACTGTCCACCACTTCCATCCCAACTATACATTGAATCCCAGAGCAGATGCAGAGTTAGCATAAAGGTGTCACATCGATATGAACTGTACCATGCACTCTGTTAAACACAACAGACATTCCTGCTCCAGAATAAATATGCTAAGAAGAAATCTAGAAGTACCCAGATTCAGTATTACTGCTCATGTAAATGTAGCAGTACAATCTTGGCTGAGAAGAGATGTGGTCCATGGTAAGAGACCGCAGATCTTGGGGCATTTTTTCCCTTTCCAATGCTCATTCAGCTGCAAGCAGGGCTGGGAGAACCAGAGAATTATAAACTAGATGGACCACAGACTGTGAGACCCTAGGGATGTTTGTGAATTCGGGAAAGCAAAAAGTCTCGGTAGTAAAAAGGGACCAAGGGAACCAAAGTGGATTGCTGAAGGCATAGGGAGAGAGAGTAAAACAGTTTGAAAAAAGATCTATTAGGTGGTATGGAAGGCAGAATTGGATGGCAGGGAAATCTAGAGGAAGCTGGACTTCTGGGGAAAACTTGAGATAATTCCTTCATTTGGTTCTCTTACCAGCTTTTCCAAGCATCCAAGAGTCTGAAACCTGACCAAAACCCAGGCACTATATTGCTGCCTCTCTGCCGCGAGGCTGAGATCTTGGCTGGGGCTTTCAGTTGTGAGAGCTGCAAAACTCAAGTGAGATGTGTGGCTGTTGCAGGTGAGGCAGCGTTAACCACTCACACGTACACCTCATTATCTAGCGTTCATTGTTAAGCTATTTCCAACAGAGCCATTTAAGAACCCTGTATAGGGCAGGGTAGAAATGTAAGACTTGAGTCTTCTCCACTTGGATGCAAAGGATAGCACTGAGTTGGGTAAAGCAACAGGAGAAGCATTAGATGCATCTACAGACACAGCACGGCTGAGCCTCCAGCATTCCCTTGCCTCAGCTCAGAGTTGTGTCTGGGTTCTGGGCTGGGAGTAAGGAATGAGAGAGGAACAGCTGTGCCCTGCTCCTTTGTAGGACAGCGAGCATTGGCTGTGGGCACTGGGAATCAGCTCTGCAAATCTTGCAGGTAATTTAGCTCAGGGAAACAGAAATATATTCTTCGTGGTGATGGACTCGCAACTCAAAGCAGATTGTTCTTTATTTCACAACTCCAATTCTGAAGCTGAAGTAATGTGGGGTGAGGGGAATAAGAAACATCTGAAATACATGAAAGCTGTGTCAATTCTTCTAAAATATCTACCATATATAGTTAATCTTTATTGTATATGGCATTCAATTTATATTATAACAGGAATAACTGGTGTTTTAATGGCAGCTTTCCTCTGTAATAACTTTGTTTTGGGGATTACAAAGTTTATTTATAAATACTCATCAATCACATAATCATTATGTGGGTAATGGAAGTTATTCTACTTGCTTTCCTGTCACTTCAAGACTGGCTTAAATCACTTGAATCTTCAAGGCACAAAAGAAAAACAGCAGCAGAAACTTGTGAAGCATCCACCTGCCTTCTTATTCTAACATGCTACAATCGTTCCTCCAGCTCTGTAGCAGCTCTGTGGTCAGCCTTCAAGTGAGATATAAGTTCATCTTTGAGACATCAGCCATCAAATGACTTGAGACCTATGTGGACACCATTCCACATCAGCGCGCATCACAGCTGTGGTACCAGGTCGCGCACAGTACAACAGGAGCCGAGGCTGCATGTTGCCTATATTGCCTGTTTGTAGTGGTTGCTCCTCCCTTAGTGGAAAATAATTCCAGGTTTTGTTGATCCTGAGATCTGCACGTTGTTAAAAATTTCTAAAGGTGAATTTTGGTGTGATACTGTGTGTGACAGAGCGTGACAGAGAGGTGATGCCTGGCTATTTATTGCAAAAAAAAAAAAAAAGAAGTATTGGCATTGTAAAATATGCATTATTTTTTAAATCATTCTAGCCTAGGGCACAGTTAGCTGGAGAGATGGTTCCAGGGCCACAGCAAAACATTTGTATCCCAGATTCAATTATTTATCAATATGAAACAGACACATTATTTCAGGCTTCACAATTTAAGTCTGGAAAAGGTAGCAACTTGGTAAATAATTTTAAAAATGTAACTATTTTTCAAAGCAATCCATCCATTTCCTTGCAGTTTGGGGGAAGCTCTAGGAAAAGAAAATTATGAAGAAGAATCAGATGCGAAATTATCTTAAATCATTCCATGTGCTTTTTGTTCTGAGATAATATATTGAAACTTGGAGATATTTTTTCATAAGGGCCTCCAACCTGCCATAACGGATCTTGTTTTATTGCAGATGTATAAAGCTTTTGAGGACCTCTGTCTCACTTCTTTGAAAATCATCACACATTTTCCATGATGTTTCCGAAGAGGACATGGGCACAAATGGGCATCTCTGTTCACAAGCTGTGTGAGACCTCTGCTTCCACAGTCAGCCAGGGAATCAGAGATGCTCACTGGTGGCTAGGAAACAAAAAAAGATATTGTCTAGGTATATTTCTGCTGCATTTGTGACTGAAAATACACTTAGCAAAACTCTGAAAGGAAGAGAAAACCACATGTGCACAGCAATGAGGCCAAGGCTCCCCTGGATAAGAAGTGTTGGAGAAAGGCTGGGATGAGGGCTGGCTTTTCCCTAACCTCTTGCTGGGATTTGTGATAATCTGGTGATCTAGGGGTTGGGACTGCCATTCCAGCAGCAGAAGGGTTTATGAGTCTTTTGTTGTTTTAAAGTTATTTGCACATTCACTGTCCATGTTATGAAATTGCTGAGTTTTTTTCATCTCTGAAAAGCCAAATTGCTGAGCCACGGGTATAGCTTCCTAATCACAGGCATGGAAACTCCTGAACATTAACCAGCAGTGTTATCTAGGTAATCTTCTTTTTTGTTTTCCCTGGTGCTTTTTAAAATTATTTGGCGAAAAAAATGAGAAGCAATGATTGTTTTAAAAGCTTATATTTAATACTTTGCTATTGCAGAGCAAACCTGCTGAGTCACTGGTAACAGTTTAATTGCAAAGCTAGCAACGTTTCTCATCAACTGCCCTGTATACAAAAATCTCCACATTGCATATGTATGTAATTAACAGTAGATAAGACTGTTCTATTTAAAGGCTATGAAAAGAAGAAAAATCCTTCAAGTTGTACCCTGACTGATTTAAAATTAATATGAATTTTTACTTAGGAATTCACTAGAAACCATGGAGGCAGCTAGGAATAAACCCCCCATATATAGCACTTCCATTTGGCAAGAAAAATTGTGGCTGCCCTTTACAGGAAAACGGGTGCATGACTGGCAAGGAAAGAGAAAAAATTAACCGGCAGAATAAATACTGTGAAGGGGAAGGAGATACAGCAGAGAGGAAAAGTACTGTGATACAAAAGGGCAATGGATCAGCAGAAGTTGCTCTTGGTATGTGCAGAAATGACAACATCCCATTTTTTTTTACAATGAGAAGAAACTATTAAGCATATTTTAAGTCATTCCTGCTTGTATTTTCTCCACTACTTCTTCCTTTGTAGTTGTGTTTTGTGTTGTTTTTTTTTTAACTACAAGATGGAAGATAAATTGCTGGTTGTAAAGAGTGCTGCAGGGGAAACACTGGGGATATAACCACCTAATTATGAATTTCCTGAATGTGCAACATGACCAGGAGCAACTGGACGGGATTAGTGCTGTACGTTTCATCTCCAGCTGTTCCATGAATACCAATCTACAAAATCTTCCAAGAAGAACTTTTTTTTTCCTGTGGCCCTACTTTTAGCTTTAACAATGCAAGCAATACTGCTTTGTTTTCTTTAGAGCCTGAACTGAAACAAGAGCTTTCAACAAAACAAAACCAAAGCAAACCTAACCAGCCAAAGAACTCCACAGTGCTAAGGAGATTTAGCTGAAATATTTGTAAAATATCAAAGGAACGTTCTTCTTGTTGGCAAAAGTGGAACTAACACTGCAGAGATGCATGATTATAAGACAATAAATGAGAGTATTTTCTTCTGCTGCAGTGGTCAGAAGTTATTGTTTTGAATAAGCACAACTGGTGTGTAATCTTCATGGCAAGCTTCTTGAATTGGTTAAATGCCAATGCTCTTTGGAAGCTCTTGGCAGATGGGAACTTATTTAAACTTATAAAACCAATGTAGACGAAAAAATGTAAAAAATGCCCTGTGTAAGTCCTCAGCTTGCAAGCAGACAAGTTATGAAGACAATGGTGCTTCTCATGGAAAGGAGAGCAACAGGAACATTTTCTTTCCATGATGCCTTTGTAAAGCTTAAGAAACAACTAACAGAATATTCCTGACAAACAACAGTTTCTGGTGTGTCAGAAATCACATCTTTAGAATAATGGCACTGGCATTTAGAGGGCCTCTTCTAGCTTCTGTTGAAGTCTCTGAGTCTTTTGTGACTTCTGCTAGAGTTTGGGCATATTTATTGCTTAGCAGTAGTCTGTGAGCTTCAAAGACCAAATTAAGGACTTGCCCATTAAATGTAATAAAAGGATGTCCAGTAGGTACTGTCTTTATCACAGACTGATGTGCAAAGTGAAATGACCATGCACATCACTAACAAGAAAGGCAGACCATTTTTATTTCAGAATCTTACAGCAATTAGTCCTTTGATTTTATCCCAAGAATAAGGTTCTTGGAACTTAAGTTCTGCATGTGTTATTGAGCATGAAAAATACTGACCTGTGTCCTAATAAGGGAAAAAATCTGCTAATTAATACCATGAATACAAACTCCTTCACCAAGCCTGGTCAGTTCATGAATGCAAAAACATGAATATATGCTCAGTGAATAACTGGCATTCATTTCCTCTAAATAGAGAGGTACAGATAGAAATCCTGATTCATGCTAGTGTTTACATGCCCTAGTTATTTAAAAAGAGCATCCTGCAGAATTTTGGATTCCTCACCGTTAAAGTGACCATTATGAACTACAAACTATGCTCAGCCATACCACTTTGCTTGTGCCACTCTGAATGGGCACTACCACAAAAGTAAAACACATTGTAAAGACAGAAGGAATTCAGTACGTTTTAGTCTTTGCAATCTAATTTGCCTTTAGTTTCATTTTTTTCAGATGAAAGAGTAAGAGTAGACTATTGCAACCAGTCTGGACTGTGTGATTCAGAGTACTTAGTTTTTTAAATTGCACTAATTTTGATCATTTGTGATACATAAAAAGGCAAGGCCCAAAAAAGGGCTTATTAGCAAGAAAAAACTGAATTATATAGCCCCATGTTTATTCTGAGAAAGGAGTAAGTTATGTGTTCACAAGGGAGAGGGAGGAGAGGTGCTACATCATTTTGTTCTGCATGTTTTCATAAGGAGATCATCCATTTGTTTGCTTTGAGCATCCTGCTCTTTCCACCTCACAAAGTCCTTCCCCTGGCAGAGCCAGGTCCGAGCAAAGGATGCCACAGCATCCGCTCTCAACCTGCTGAGGGGTCACCTATGGTGTTTCTTGCCAAATACATCTCTTTTTCTCCATCCAAATTGCTGCTGGTCTTGGCTGTAAGAGTCTGAACCCAGAACTCTTGCTGTGAGTAAATGGAACCCGTTAGACACTGAGTTCTGAGCCAGCCAAGCCCACAGCTGCTCAGAAATGCAGTAATGCACATGGAGTGAAAACTATGTGGCCACAGTCCATATGGTGTTTGAGCAGAACCATCCACCCTATATTCTGGTGCTACAAGGTATTAAAAATTATTAAGGGCACTACATCCTAGGTAAAAAAATCAAAGTATTCAGCAAGCAAATCAATCAAATCAGATCATTCTCTGTGTATTGTTAAACAGCACTCATGGAAAGATCTCGGCCTGTCTGCCCTCTAGAATATAGAATGTGCAGCTTGTGGGAACAGTAAAAGTTTAACTCGAATCCCATCCAAAATGTGAGGGAAAATATCCTGTGAGAATAAAGACCATCTTTGCAGCTTTTACAATGATGTGTGATCTCTGAAGCCACATCCTAAATGTACAGAGAGAGTTAGCTGAGGCCCCCCTCCTATTGTCACCAAATAGGAGGGGATGGCTGACAGGGATGATGGCAGGACACAGGACTTAGAATTGGTTTGGCTAAACCGAGGCAATGAGGCCTAAATTGTTACTCTGTGATGGCAATCCCTTCTTGAAAGGAGTTACGGGTTACGCTGTGGTCCAGGTGGATCTGCAGCTTGGTAAAAGCAGTCATGGGGACATGGGTACAAGTGAAAAGCTGAAAAAGGAGCCAGCATTGTCCCTTCATCCCACTCCTCTGCCACAGGCACGCGTTGGAAAGGAGACGGAATGGATGGGCTATTGCACTTCTGAAGCCACTTGCTTCCTGAATAAACAGCAAGATCTCACCATGATAAAAGAAAAATATGCATGTTATTGAAAGCACAGGCGCATAAAAACACAGTGTCATCAAAACAGAAAAGTTAAGTTTATGGCTTTAGTCTGTATTTATTTGGATGACAGTTTATGTCAGTCATTTTCTCCAGAGTAATTTATCCATCCCTGCTGTGTCACCACTTAACCTAATCCGTTTCCTTTTTCAGGGGCAAAAGATGCTTCCTCCTGGTCTGATTAATGCTCTTCCTAGATGAGCCGGCTCAGGGAGTAAACCATTAAAGAAATAGTTTTATCTGTTTATGTAGGAACTTGCTGAGGAAAAGTGGTCCTTGCTTCATTTTCCTCTGCCGTCTTCCTCGGTTGGTGAGCCATGCTTGGTTTCCACTGAGCTACTCTACACTTGCTGTTATCTGTGCTTGCTCTTCCAGTTCATCGGTGCAGAGTGGCTGAACAGAAGTGAAGAGCTCCAAGGAGAAGGTTTGCATTTACTCGTGACCTAGGCTGGCTTTGCTTTGTGAGGTTGGCCACTTCTGCGGTTCCAGGTGAGACTAGAAATGTGCCCGTGCCTGGGGCCTCTGTTTTGACTCTCCAGATGGGAACATGCTCAAACCTAGCCTTCCTCTGGCCCATCTGACAGAAAAGCTAGAAATCTACAGACCAACAGTTTAATTTCCTTCCTCTCCTCCATTTCTTTTCATTTTGCTTTCCTCAGGTTTGATTTTCTTTATTCTTCAATTTAAATTGCATTCTTTTTTTGTCATTTTCTAATTCAGGTCAGTGATTTTTTTCCTTCCTAAAGCAATGTCTTCACTCCCTCCCTCTCTCCCTTTTCTCTATCTTTTCCTCCGCAGCAGAATTTACAGAACCAAGTGAAGGCTGTACCACCCTTAGTGAATAATTAATCTCATCTTACTCTGTAACTGAGTCCAGGATCATCAAAAAGTCTGCGTGTTTTGGGTCAGTAATAAACCAAAACATTTTTCCTCTTTTAGGTTTTACTTATTACAAAAGTTTTTGCAATTAACAATGAGTACTGGCTGACCATTCTCCAGCGAAAAATCTTTCCCATGGGAAAATGATGATTTGTTATTTTCCTAGGAATTCTCTATCTCAGATAACTTTATTTTCATTCTTCCTTGTTTTGGTCACATAAAAAATAAAAAAGAAGCCCAGCCTAGTTGGGCATGATGGTTTGGTTTTACTGAACTTTTATGCCAAATCAATTTTTCTGTAGTGTGAGTTTCAATAAGAAGTAAAGCATCATGGAGTCTGATGGGAAAAAAATGTTTCTGTTGGTATTTTAATGGAAGCTGATCAAAAATACACCTGGGTTGCCTGCAACTCCACAGTGTTTTCCATTTACTGAAAGGAAACTGCTCTGATGGATAAAAAGTAGATCAACTGCTGAGAAAAGCTGTAAGGAAAAATCAGATGGAGCGAAGGCAGAGCACAAGAAGTAGCGGTGATGAGCGTTTGCGGAGGCAGGTTAACTCACCAAAGGTCTAAGGCCAAGTCAAAAGACCCTTTATAGCACAGCTGTGATCTGTGGTGTGCACAAAGCTGAGTCTTATTTTAAGCTTTTCCTGTAAACCAGATTTAAGCTGTAGTCATGATTCCCACACTGCCTGGATCCAGTGCTGAGAGGTGAATGACCACTGCGGTTCCTTGGGGCTCTCCTCCAGAGCCAGGGGACAAACTTCTCTTCTTTTGGGCTGCAGCAATTTAAATAAGTCAGGGTATTTCTTGAGTGCTGAAAAACATTGCCTAAAACTTCTCACTGAACGACCCGAGTTGGAAGGAACCCCCAAGGATCATCGAGTCCAATTCCCATCCCCGCACAGGGCAACCCCAATTCTCCTCCTTGCTCCCAGCCGATGGAAACGTGGGGACGAGCACGCTGATGGGACCAAGGGTTCTGCTGACGGGGCGTCAACCCGCGGCACACGCCCAGGGGACACGCGAAAGAGCGGAGAGGAAGCACACATTAAACTGGATGAGGGAATTCCCCGGGAGACACGGCATTTCTGCGACAGCACGGAGCAGCCCCCGCCACGGGCGTGGAGGAGCCAGGCTGGGCGGGTGATCGCTATTCCGGGGCTGGCAGCCGGCAGCGGGTGCTGACGCGGGAACTGGGGGGCACCGGGAGGCACCGGGAGCACCGCCCCTCGCGGCTGCGGGGCGGGCGCGGGGCGGGGCGGGGGCGGCCGGGCCGGCTTTTCGGCGGGAGCCTCTACTCCAGAGTGCGCGGTAGCGTGGGCCGGGCGCGGGCCCCATGTGGTGCCGACATCACTGACATGGCGGAGCCCCCGCCGAGCCTGCCCGGCACTCGCTCCAGCTAACCGGGACTCGCCCGCCCGCCGCCAGGTGAGGGCCGGGGTGGTGGGGCCGGGCCGGGGAGATCCGTTCGGCGGCGCGGGGCGGGCAGACCCCGCGGAGCCGCGTCCCCCGACCCCGGGGCGCCGCAGCCGGTCCCGGCTCTTTTGTTCGGCGGCGGGACGGGGCGGTGCGGGACGGGACGGGACGGGACGGGACGCGCCCGCACTTGGAGGAAAGTTTCTCTCTCTGTTCTCCCTCCCTCGCCCCGCTCCGCTCCCCGCCCGGGTGGTGTCGGCGCGCCCCGCCGGCTTCCCCCGGCTCCCCCCGCGGCGCCGCGAGGGGCGGGCGAGAGCGGCCCCGGAGCCGTGCGGGAGCGGCTGCGGGACGGGCGCCGCAGCACAGCCCGGGGATGCCGAGGCGCTGCCGCTGTCACCGCCGCCCTGCCCCGCGCCCGAGGCGCGCCTGTGGCGGGGGGAGGAATCCCGGCAGGGGCCGGTGCCGGCGCCCGTGTCCGCGTGTGCGGCAGTGCCTGCGGGGAGCCGCGCCCGCGGGGCCGGAGGAGCCGGCGGGGCCGGCGGTTGCGCTGCCCCGGCGCGGGGTGCCAGGCGGATGGGGACACCCCCCGCCCCCGGCCCCTCCTGGCCCGCCGCGCCCTCCCGAAATGTCTGGATGCAGCGGGAATGTTGGAGAAAAAAGCTGGAGAAAGGCGCGAGCGGCTGCTCCCGGCCCCGTCCTCCCCGCCCGGCGCTTGGCTGGAGAGGTTTTGGGAAGGAAAACCGTGGAAACTTTTTTATTTTCCTTGCCAAACACCTTTTTGAAATGGCACGGTACCAGGAGACGGAGCGAAAAAAAGAAAAAGTCTTTTAAAAGCTTAAGCTGTCTTAGTTTAAGACCACATCTGCATCCATCCCTGCTGTCTACCCTTTCCCGGTTCTCAGAAATGTTCTATTTAAATAAGGTTTTGGCTAAGGTAGTGCGGCTTGGAGTTAAATGTAATGAACCGTTTATCCCATCTATATTTGTAGAATAAAAGGTGGAGGGTGAGACTGCCTCTCTCCCTATTAGTGACTTCGTTTTTCATTTGCATTTCTTTGTGTGAGTACCAAAAATAGTGCCCTGACTCTGCTTACAGTGGTGGTTACCCCATCACAGATAAGGATAAAATGAAGTTTCTTCTTTGGTGGTTTTGGTTTTGCTTATTTTGGATTCTTTTAGTTGTGCCTTTTTAAAATCTTTTGTTTAAACTTGGTGCTAGGTTTGTGAGAACAGAATTCTTGTATCCCAGTTCCCTGTGCCCTAACCACTTTTGCTGTATCCCCTAACCGCTTACCCTGCAGAACTTAGTGCTCAACCAGGACGTTCCTGAAAGGTGCCAAACCAGTCTAACTCGAGCTTAACAATGTGCTAGGTAATGGGGTTTCAAACTCAACAACGCTATTTCTCAACCTTTTTTGCAGCTGAGCTCATTTAAAAAAAGGTTGAGCCTGGCAGTGCCTTGGTGCCCAACCCTCTGCTCCATTCCAATGGGGAGCTACTGGTCTGGACAGGGATGAAATGTGTGCTTTGCTGGAAATTCAGATAAAGGCATCCTTTCCATAAGCCTCAGGAATCAGTGGTGGGCTTCTTCCTATGGATGGAGGCATCTTGCTCCTCTCACCTGGTCCACTGGTGGTCTCGCCCCACCTACCACCCGTTTTTCTCAGCAGTAAGGGAACATGCTGCTGGTGCTACCAGTAAGAAAATGATTCTTGGCGATGTTCCCAGGGTCATTTCAGGTCCTGTACAGAAGCGGTCTGTTAGTGCTTGTCTCCTAATCTTCAGCACTTGGTGGTTCCCTCTCCTTAGTTTGAAAGCAGTTGTGCTTTGTGGTTGTATTGGGACCCTGCTGTGACAGAAACATCTGCTGCCCCCTAAGTGTTCCATATTGTTCTTTCCAGTTTAGTATCTTTTAGCTAGTTTATGTATTTCACTTTTCTTTTTTTAACCATTGGGACTCCTCTGGTTTGGGTTTGAGGTCACTACTCGGACTGTGATGTGAGGGGTTTTTTCGTACTGTTAGCCTATAGTTGGCTGAAGGATAAGAAATTGAGGAAGTTAGCATCCAAAATAAGCTGACGTTCTGTTATAGCCAAGAAATTTGGAGCTGTAACTCCATACTGCAAGCACTTTATCTTTACTTTTGGAAAAGCTTGTAGCTTCCAATGTGAAGTGCGTTTATTCTGGCACTTTTTTTCCCCATACATATGGTATTTGGTGAACTGAAAGAAGATTTCTGCATTGTACTCCTTCTTAGCAGAGAGCTTTGTTTTTTTTTTTCTTTTCACTTTATAGATTCAAATTCTCTGAGAGAAGCAGTTAGGGGCAGTTAAGCTTCTAAAATTCATAAATCTATGAAAGAAAATGTATACAAATCATGCAGCAAACTTCTGCACATGTGTGTTTTTATTCATGAACTTTCTAATTAGTATAATTGGCTTTCCACTTAAAAATTTCCATCTGGTGAGGACAGAAGCAAAGTTTACAGTATGAAGAAATATTTGTAGTATGAGCGTGTTAATTCCTACAGAATACATATAATTACAGAGCCTGTATACAGCTGAATAAAACAAATTACTCTCCACAGTGCTTTTCTTCTTGGTATAGCTTGCTACTCCTCTCAAAATGAAAGATGTGAGGAAAGATGGAGTGGGAAGCAGAAGGACTGTCAGTTTGGGGTGCCCTGGGAGAGGATCCCTGTCCCTCCACCCAGGATGCTGTTGTAGCAGATGTTAAGTCTGGAAATAGTGTTCCAATGCCTTGGGATGGTTTTGTGTAATACACTGCAAGTTTTCCAAGACCTGTTTGTTTGCAATAGCCTTTGCTGTACATCAAATAAAATAAATAGCAGAGGAAGCCAGCAGACCCTCATGTAAACCTTAGCTGTGCAAAATAACAGGCAAAGAGTTTCTCAGACCAGTTGCACAGAGGGCTTGTGCCTGGGTGATCTTCTGTGCGGTGCCGACCGGCAGCAGCTGAGCAGTGGACGATCCTTTGGAAGCAGGAATATCAAAAGTCATGTTGTTTACGGCCAAGGTTTAGTGTTCCTGTGTGATCTGTCCCTGGAGATGGAAGGTATGTGGGAAGAGGGAAGTTCTTCAAACAAGGCAGTGGAAATAGGAGACGCTGGATACACAACGGTAACAGGCCATCTACAGGCAGGAATGCTGGTGTGTCAGCAAGAGCATCGCTTTCCAAACAGCTTCCAGTTGAGATGTGGTGGTGTGCGTTTTTACCAATTTATTCTCAGCACCTCTTTGCAAAATTAAAGTTGGAAACCCTCCCTCTATGTTGGATTACAGACAGCCAGGAGGAAAGAACAAACTAATTAAACATGATTTATTGTGGAATTTGTAACAGTGTTGGAGAGATTAGTTGCCTTTCAGAAAATCTGCTGCAGATGTTAAATCTGTGCTCTGCTCTGGATGAAAAATGACGATGATGTTGAGCAAGTACACAAGAAAAGTGTAGTCTGTGTTAAAGTCTGTCCCTGAGCAAGAGTATTGCCTGGAGGTCCCAGGCAGTGGGTTTGGAGCAGATCTTCACGGTGCTTTTGGTTGGGAAAGGACGGTTTGCCTTGAGTTTGATCTAAGGAATCCTTTGTTTACAAGCAAATTGTGTTGTTTGTTAGCAGATAACAGACAAAACGCCAACTGCAACACCAGCTGTGTAAGAAACGTTCTTTATTTGTATTTCTAGTGGTGGCTGTTTATAATGGTGGCATGTACTGAAAGTTACCACATGGATACTCTACCTATTAAACTACAGCCATGTATGAAGTTATTTATGTAATATGAAGCAACAAACAATTCCTGTGTAGTTAAGTATATATTTTATATTATTTTTGAAGAGGACGAAGATTGCAGCTAGTACTGATATGTGGCATTTGCTTGTTGTGGTATCTACTACCAGTTCCTCCAGAAGTTATTCAGTGGAGCAGCAAGATGGATTCAGGAGCAGAGTTTCGCTGTTTTGTTTTGTTATCTTTTTTAGTTAGATTTAGGATGACTGAAATCACTTGAGTTCTCTGGAGATGAAGGTGATAGGCTTGTCTGATTTCTCTGTGCTGACTTGGTGCATAGCTATTCTGTGGCAGCGAGGCACATACCTTAAAGCATGCTTTATGTGCAAGTCTCTTATAATTGCCTTATACATAATTACAGACATTTCTATTATTAGATCCTTGCAAAGGACTCTAATAATAGAATGTGTGTATGTGTGTATATAAATATTTAAACATATGCTTCATGTTTTCAGGAATGTTTCATATGGAATGTTTCAAAAAGAAAAAAAATTGCCCTCAAGAGGCTATTAATAAAAACTTCAACAAGTACCAATTTTCGATGACCCTTGCCACCCCCAAAGATCCTTGGGATGTTGTGGACAGATTTCCCCCTGCTTTTCATCTAGACTAGCAAAATAGCAAATGTGTTCTCCTTAGTTCTAGCTGGTTCTCTGAGCCTCAGTGTAGCTATGTCAATTCTACATGGTTGCTCCCTGTTTCCCACTCGCCTGCTAATAGAATGCTAACATTTATAATCCAAATTCCCATGTTATCTTCTGCCCCAAGTGTTTCTGTATGATTTTTCAGTAAGTCCAACACTATAATTAAGTAAAATGATGTGATTATTTCGGACCTTAGTAGCAGAAACATCAAAGTAGAGAGTTGTCCTGATTTGTTTCAGGATCGCTTTACCAATTTTCTTTAGTATAAGATTAGCAGTCTGCTAGAATTTCTTGCACTTGATAAGTCTCTCATTTATTTATTTATTTATTTTTGTGGAAGGATGTGCCTATTCACTGGCAATTCATATAACATAAGTGACCTTATGCTTGCTGACACTTGAGCTGATGTAGGTCTGTTATTAAGTGTTATGCATTGCTCTTTGCTTGGGGTATTTTTTTTATTTATTGATATGGGATAATACAGCAGAGAAAAAAGGTGGTAGCATTTGTGGATAATGACAGCACAGAACAGGGTTCTTTCTGGTGAGCCTTTTTCTTGCAGACTCACATAATGTCAGCTTACAGAAGAGAAAGAATGGCTTTCACTGTCTTTTTACTAGCAAACGTATGGCAAGCAGAAGCATCACTTTATTAGAATAAATTAACAGAGCAGAAGTGACACAGTGGAACTGCATAGATTGTGGATTATTCAGGGTGTGTAGTGCCTGAACTTGAAAGCCTGAATAGTAGCTTTTGTCTGTAAGTACTGACAGAAGTGATGAGGTTGAAAAGCAGAAACATGACTTGGGTCTGACTTACTTCATGAAATGTGTTGCTGTACTGTGTGACAGTATTTTGCCTTTCCTTTGATGTTTTAGTGTTGGGAATAATGGCTTAGATTCAAGTCGAAAAAATTCCTTCTTTTGTGACAACATGAGGCAAATTAGGATGTAGCATGTACCTGCTTCTAGATCTGTTTCAACTCGATTCAAGTTTGAGACCCGGCTGGATATGTGCGTATGTGGGTATATGGTTGGTGTTTTGCTCAGAGTTGTGTGTTTGGTTGGTTTGAACAGTTAAAATATTGGTCTTGTTTTCCCCAGTTCTGTATCCACTTTACTTAACACATCTTTATATCATGTTCCTTTGTGAGATACTCTAGAACTCCAAGGAAAATATTTTATAGTGTAACTTCAGTAGATACCTTTTCATTAACTGCATTAAAAATTGGAAAAAGGGGTAGAAAGTAAGCTGTTGTTTCTCACAAAAACATGTTGTTCTGCTCGTCTAGTATACAATGCTGCCTTTCTGTGTGGCTACCTTGGAAGCTTTTAAGGTAAGAAATGTGTTCCCATTCAGTTGCGCTGACTGAAGGATGACAACACATTTTTTTGAGGGCTGGTTTCCACTGAGTCATCCCTTGAGCTGGGCAGAGGGGCACTCTGTTGCTGTCAAGTCTTCTGCTTTGGCAGGTTAACTAGGAAATTTGTTTTCAAAGCCTGCCTTGGGCAAGGAAGAGCTACAAGGCTTTATTTTCTAATACTGGAAAGTGTTAGATGTGGCATCTTACGGAAAAGCAAATCAAAGAAAACTGTTTCTTACTCCAGATTTTTACAGAATTGGCTTTTACTTCAATGAGTTTTCTTATTCCTAGGACTTCTGCCTTTCTCACTGTCCCACTTGCCCGTTCTTTAACATGCTTATTTGTTTGCTGCCCATGGTTTTTGATAAGACAACAGGATTTCCCTTTTAATTATATATCTGTATGATATATTTTATTCTGTTGGGTTGCACAGTTGCTAAAAAGGTGATCCTCAGCCATGCAGCGAAGCTACTTCTGCGTTCATGCTCCAGACCAGAGGCTTGGGCTGCTGCATTTGGGATTGCAGAAGTGGTGTCCCTCCTGAGCAGCCAACAGCATCTGACAATCCGTGTGTCTGGGGTCCTGACTAGCTAGACACACAGTAGTTAGCTTGGCTCAATGTTTGGTCTTTGCTGGATTTCTTGAATGCTTCGGATGTGGGTGAGGGAGGGGTTGCACATCTTTGTGGCACACTGAGTTCCCTTCTGTCGTCTTTTGCTTTGTGCTCTTGTTCACACAGTGGGTGTGACGTGTGGCCTTAGTATGACTAAAAATACAGGCATGTGGACGTGAGGCTGTTGTGTGGGAGGAACGTGTTCATCCACATGTGTAGTGGGTGTGTGCCCAGCATTACAGCCAAGGTGGCTGTGTCTCAGCTCTGAGGTGGATACAAATGATACGTGAAGGCTCTGGTATATGATCGCCAAGTGCTTCAGAAGAGTCAAGTGGTCTGATCTGGCAGGACAACATGACATTGCTTTTGGACCATAGATTGAGTCATTGTTGATGGTACCTGCCGGCCAGCCATGCAGGGAGAGAAAATCCATGGCCATCTTCAAAAGCTGTTTTTGTGGAATAGGTCAGAATTTTTTTGGCTTACTGTGTAAGGGCATTCATGGGTGAAGAGTGATAGGGAAGGAAATGAAAAATTGGAAGTGTGGTGGACTCGTGTTTTGGCTGTCATTTATAATAGGGAGAAGGTGATAATGTTGAAAGGAATGGCACTGTGGGTGGCTTGCAGTACTGCAAATGGTCTATGGAGAGCTTAGACTTGGAGACTAATCCAGAAGCATGCTGAGCTGCAGGAAGGTTGGTGTTTATGGGCAGGAGAAAGGGATGGAAAAAAAAAAGTCTTTAAATAAATCATGACTTTCAGTCTGAGTTGTTGGTCTGTTAGAGACTGGTGCTTTCACTATTTTTATATTGGTATCCATGTACGTGTTGTCTCCTCTTAAATAAGGTGACCTTTTAGTGGTTTGGAGGAGGAGATAAAATAGCAACAGTGTCACAAATAATCCCCTGTATAAACTCTGGAGTCTTAACAACATTTAAGATTCTTGGTCAGTGCAAAGTGACTTGATAGCTAAAAGAGTGATCCATTGCTGGTGTTGCAGCCCGTGATCCTGCAAGCATTCAGCTCTGCCCTGAGAAGTTCCTGCCCATCATGTAACGGCAGGAAATGTATACTAGGTATTTTGAGGTTAAAGGGTTCATTTTACAGCAGTCCATTGAATATGTCAATACATTCATAAGTCTAGCTTATTTGACACAGTTATTTTTTCAACATTCCCTAATCAGAAGTTTGAGATTTAGGTTATTGCAGAGGCTCTCTGGTAATAGTGATGAAAGTAACTCTCAGAATAAGCAAAAGTGGAGCCTAATTTTCTGGTACTTCAATGTTTCACACTCAAACAGTAGCTCATGCCCATGGTGCCTCGTGACCTAACTTTCTATTCATATGTTGACCTCTGGGTTTATTTGTTGTAAAACTAAATTACATTTTAGTTCAGCAAAACCTCAAACCAACAGCAACAGAAACCCAACAGACCAACAAAAAATCTTAAAAGACCAAACCAAAATGACTTGTACTTCACGTTCTGGATAATTTCAGGTGTTGAGGTAAGTGTCTTATATTCAGAAGTCCTATGGGTTTCACCAGAAGCACAGGGAGTGTCTTGCTGCAGACTTGTGCGGAGTATCATGGGGCACTAAGCTGATCCTACCATGCCAGGGAGCTTAAGCACCCTAACAAGGGAGCAGCTTATGGCTCATGGATTTTTTTGCTAGTGGATCCTATTATCAGTATTGGCCAGGTCAAGAACTGTACTCTTACAGGATTTGGTACAGAACATGTTGGTTACATTAGTGATAGCTGATTGTAAGTGATACACAACGGATTTTATGGCTGAAGAGGAAAAAAAGTCAAGTTCTAAGGCTTTCAACAAAGCAGAACTTCCACAAAACTTGATGGAAAATTGGAAAAAGTGATCTGTGTTGGTAATGTTGCCCACGCTTACATACAGTTCTTAGTGCTTGTTTCTTGTATGTCAATTGGTGTTTAATTCTGCTCTGTGCATTTATTTTTGCAACTCCGTATGCTGCTCTAACAGATGATTATTATTGCTTATCAAGTTCACTGGTGCTATTAATGACTACACAAAAGGTAAACATCCTCTGACTTTGATAAACAAACGGTGCGAATTTGTTGTTGCTAATTTGAAGGCCATTCATCAAGTCGGCATCGTTGCAAGCAGCAGTCAGGGCACTGTATACCCGTGACTGCCAGTATGTCTGCAGCTGAGAATGGTCTTATTACCTAACTTAAGTGTCTTCTCTCTACAAGCTCTGGTGTGTGCAGTGTTTCATCCTTACCTTTCCCCTCTTGGTTAACAGAACTGGACATACTTGTCCAGATGTTCCAGCTGCCTTGTTCCATGGGCAGGAATTGGTGATGGGATGGAAATTAGGCAATCCTACTGCCTGCAGGCGGAAAGGTCTCTGATCTCTTCCACAGCAGCCACCTCTGGCTTCTGAAGAGTGTAAGAGTCAAGTCATTCAGATGCTTCCATAACCACAGTCTCCTTAACATACAAGAAGGCTACACTTTAATTTTTGCGCGTCTGAATAGGTTGCTTCAGTGGATGTGAGAAAGCTGCTATGTTACTGTAAAGGCAATATTTGTTAATATAAAACACTCAAGTTAGACATCAACGGTTTCACTTCCTTTTTATATTCCTTGATCATGCATCAAACAGGATGACACTGTGCTCTAAAAGTTGCTGGAAAAAGATTATTGGTTTCTCAGACCTTCTAGGCTGTTACAGTGCTGTCCTTGCTGAAACATCTCAACCTTTTCTCATCTGCCTTAGTAAATCCTTACTCTTCTGTTCCTTTCCTTTCTTCCTTAATTTTTTGTGGACTACAACTTATTTAATTCAATGCATCCTGAATTGTTGGTTTAGTGTAAGGGCATAAAGGTGAGTGGATAAAGGGCAGTAGTATTCTCTGAAATACGAGAACTGCGAGGCAGAAGATATGCGAGTGGGAAGACAATGAAAAAATGAAGAGAATAGTTTGCAAGTAAAGAGAGTGTATTATTTGTGGCCCTGCTATCATTTAAGGTTTTCTGGTGTTGTCAAAATGAAATATAAGCAAATACAATAATATGCTCTTTTAAGTGATTGAGTGTACTTCAACAGTGGTAATACCACCTATTAACAAATTTGATATATCCTCATACAGACAGTGACATGATTTTACTGCAGCTGCATAACTATGGACAGTACTGGGTAAGGATGAGGTGCTGCTTTCTGGTCATGTAGCAACGTGGCAGTGGGAGATCCTTTCTCTTTCGGAGGGAAATGCAAAGCTTTGGCCTGGTGCCTGGACTGGCGTCAGATGGAGAGTAAAGTACTCAATTTAGAAAGTATATGGAGATGGCAGATTGGAGCTGTCAACTTTCCTCCTCTTCTGTCCTTAGGAGAGTTATTTTCTATTAATTTTGTATTTTTTGTAAGTATGAATATGAAGTGTCTTAATTATATATCAGTGTCCTGGTTCTGTACAGCGAGTGAGGTTTAACTGTTTTCTGTGGTTCCCTGAGTGGCTGTGCACTGCAGAGCTGCTCCTGAAGCACTGGCTTGGTAGAGGCTGGTGGCTGCTTGCGCATGGTGCGTGTGCCAAGTGCAAGGCAATTTCATGGAGCTCTGTGCAAATATAGTCTGCTGAAATGGAGAAAGCCTCACAAGCTGACTTGCCATAAAAATATTGACGAGTACTTGACCAGTTGTTTAATGGGTATTTTATGTTACACATATACTGTCTGAAGTATCTCTATTTTTACACATCCCTGCTTTTCTCAGAAAAGGTTTCACAACATTCAAGAACTTGTATATTTTTGAAAAATGCAGAGAGAGATTTAGCAGATGAAAGGGGGAAGCAACTGAACCTGACTTTTCTCTCACCATATGCAAAATACACACTTGGGAGGAAGAAAGAGAAACCCACCATTTTCATCTATTATCTTTTAGTATATTAGACAAAGATTTAGTGTGGCTGCTGTATGTTTTCTGCCAGCATCATCTCTTCATGACCTTTGCACTCTTATCATTGAGTATTTTTTTAAAGCAGAGACAGAGGCTTTGTGCAGCAACTTGGACTGCTTGACCATAAAGTGAGTGTGGTCTGTTAGTGGTGATAAAGACATGCACCAAAGGGAAGAATTTTAATTTTACTTTTAATAGAGATGGGAAGGGAGAATAATACTATTTTTCAAGTCCTTCTGGGACTTCTTTTGGAAAATGTATACATTCTGATCACCTGTGTTGGTGAAAGACTGGTAGGTCTGAAGTCGCAGATTTGCAGAAGGGGCATTTACAAGCATGAGTGGTAGTGTAGCAATCCTTTCTCATAAGATGGGATAGAGAAATATTTAACAGGAAAAAAGTTCCAATGACCTTTAGTATCTCTAAATCCATCACAGATGCAAACGTTGAAGGCCTATAGAACTGTTAAAGCCAAAAGCCAGTGTCAGCAGATGGAACGTGTGGGTGCAGGCTGTCAATAAATGGAAACTTTTGTAGAATTTGATCCAAGAACTTAGTCCAAAACTGGTCCAGCTATCCAAACAGATGACACCTTATGGCAAGCAGAAAGACCTGACCAATTTTGATATAGTGTTCTATGCAAGGCTTTGAAAGAATGTGCGGCTGTAGTGTTTTCATACATGAATAAAGAGCATGCGAGTGGCAGACTGGTTTCAAGGAAGTAGAAGGGTGGAAAGTGACCTTCTGTCCTGGAATATGGTGTCATGAAAATGCTAGAAACATTGACTGCAACAGCAGAATTTATAAACCTGTTCCTTATTTTTTAATGAATTGACGTAATTAAAATACTTTAGTCAATCTGCTTGGACTTGATGTGCGCAGAGCTGTCCAGTATTGGGGCTGAAACTTTGGTATGGCTGCGATCGTGGTGGAATTTCATTCCTGTATCCCCTTACTGATACTCACTTTTATTGGTAGAAGGTGCTCATATAATGTAATTTCAGGAAAGGAGATGGGTACCTTTCCAAGAGGTTTGAACATCAAGTCAAACAATAAGGGTGCTTTCCAAAACCACTTCGGGAAAGTGATGGTTCACTTCCCAGAGTAAAGCATGGAGGTTTGTATCCATAATTTTGCTAATGATAATCTGTAGGAAGGGTGATCACAAGCTTCAAAGCAATAAGAATACAAGATAAACTTTGATGCTTTGACTTAGAAGAAAAAAAAAAGTAATAAGATCAGTTTTTCACAAATGTGAGTTTAAGTATTTAAAAAGCAAAATGTCTGAATTGGTATTTGCTAATATAAGATAAAAGTCCTGAAAAACAATGTAAAAGTGTGTTTTCTTTTGTTGTGGGTTTTTTTAAAACAGTGAAATAAGCTTGTGAGATGTGCCGTGCCAAAGTAGAAACATTTTCAGTGATACAGAAAGGAAAATCTAAACTGAGTCACCTGCAACTTCAGAAATGGCTGTACAAACAAAAAATTACTACTTATGCTTGCACCAGTACTCTCAAAAAAGGAAAAATCAGCATGTAGTGAAGGCATTATCTTGCTAATTGCATGGTAGTGACACTGAAATTGCTTTGATACTGGTCTATGGTGTTTCCTTTCTTAGCAGAAATGCTTTTGTAGGGCAGTAGTTAATGTTTCTTGGAGAGAGGAGGATACAGTGAGTCCTTCTGCAGGCTTTCATGTGAATGTTTTCCTCTTACAAGGAGGAGTAACAAGAACTTGTTGACAAAGCTGTGATTGAATTGAGATTTTTTTTTCTGAAATTTTTTTTGTTCCAAAAAGTCAAGTTTTGCTTAAATACGTTATCAGCACTGTCATTTAAGCTTGTGCAATGTGCTTTAATTTCTAAACTACTTGGTGGGGAAATAGATTTAATTGTCTTTATGTTAATGCAGAAGAACTGGGAACTTGTTTCCATCCATCAGTGCTGGAGACTTGAAACAAAAGCCAAGCAAACTTCCAGATGGTGGCAGATCCTGGATGCCAGCCACTGCCCAGTGCATTTCAGTGTGCCTGTCTGGGTGCTTTAATTGCTTACAGCACAGCTGTCTGCCCAGCTTACCTGCACGGCCTTTGCCTTCCTTAGTTGTCAGTTGCAGGACGAAGGTGAAGCAGTGTGGTGGGGCAGGAACAGTCCCCGTGGAGCCCTTGGGCTTTGGTTTGGTTAAGGCTCCTTGCCAGCAACATAAAGTTTGACCTGTTCGTTCTCCAGGGTTATAAAACACCCAGGTGTTGAGTTTTAAAGTTGTGTGACTGGGCAGCTGAGAACTTGGACAGGCTGGAGGATGAGCTGTATTGACAGAGGAACAATGATTTCAAAAGCGCACACACGTACTACTCTACCCCCCCTGCCTTTTGGGGCCATGCGTGTGCATCTGAAATCCTGTCAGTAATTAAAAATCACAATAAGACAGTGCATTTAAAAGTTTTTAACGTAAAAAAAAGTCTCTGGTTGGGTGGTAAATGAAATGACTGGGAATGGCATCTCCCATTGCGACCACTTGCTTAATCGTGGTCGAGGTGGTGCAAAGGATGTTGGAGGAGATTTTATTGTTTGGATGGGATGTCAGCCCCATATGTCAGAGAAGAGTTAATGTGGGTAATAGGAACTAGCTCAGCTTCAAGATATGAAAGTGGTGGTGGGAGTGGGAGGTCAGAAGCTGGCTGGAAGAACCTGGCTGGGAATGGGGAAGCTGGGGCAGGGGATGTGCTTGGGAGGGTCAGGAGCACAGGCAGAAGTGGTCCCTGGGGTTTTATTTAATGGTGGCTCTATGGGGGTAGCTGGGTACTGTGGTTTAGTTTCAGCCCCACCCACAAAATGCTAAACATTTCCTAATTTAGGAAGGTCTGTATGAAAACTATTGCAGTGTAAAGTTGTAGTTGTTAACGTGGGCAGTCAAACAGATCCTGTGAACTGATAACTTTAATTAGCATCACTGGCCAGGACAGACTGTCAATTTTAGTAGGAAATCATTGAACAAACATTGGCGAAAAACCAGCATGATAGTTCCTTTGCTCTTGGTAAATACCAGAGCACCTGTCAGAGCTGATGCGTTTCGTTATCCCCAGTTTACAGCTGAGAAAACAAGACATAGAGGTGAATAAACTGGAGATAGATGATGATTGGGGCTTGTTCCTGTTGAGGCGAGACTAGAGGTCTTATTGGTCTGCGTGTGTCTGGGGGTTTCCCTCCCCAACATGAGACTTGACAAGCCTCCCAGCAGTGCCTGTGTGTGGTTTGAGCACCTCTGGAAGTCTCTCCCAGAGGAGGAATGCTGACAGCTTAACGTGGCAAGAGGGCAATAACAATTTGCCTTCTGTTTATTATATCTGTAGGATATCTTTGTGAAAGACTGACGTGTTACAGGTAAGGAGGGCAAAGAGTTTTCTTACAAATGCCAACTAAGTTTTTGCACGCTAACAAATTGTTAGTAAGTGGTACGGCAATACACTTAATTTAGTAAGGTTATGGTTCTTTTCTAAAAAAGATAAAGTTATCGTGGTTTGCTTGTAAGCTTTGTTTCTAGTGAGCACATAAAGTCATATTTCCGTAAGAGGAGGAGTACTGTTTACTTCCCCTTGCTGATCCCATCTACTCCAGTAGCTACTTTGTGAATTTTTTTGTTTTTTAATGTTGTGCCCAGCTTCGATTTGCCTGGCTCCTGCTTCTGCTTGCTGGTTCTTGGTGTTCTTTAACGGATGATCCTTGTTGGCCCTGGAACCGTATGAATAAGTCATTGCCATGCACTGAGCAGTTGGTCTGTCTGCGCCCCTGGTGTGTGTGACTCACAGACAGGGTTATCAGCTCACAGGTTAAACTGTGGTCAGTTAGCTGGCTGGCTCCTTGTACACTGAAGAGATTTAACTTTGATTGAGCAGTGCTAAGTCTTTATTGGTGTTATGTGGTATTAAGTCAAATGCTGACTAAAGAATATACATGTGCTAAAACAGCTATCTTTCCAGCCACAGGTGTGATATTGTCAGAGAGTTCGCTTGGAGTTGTTTGACAGGACTTGTTCTATATAGAGCAACAATGCTGGTTATCTTCATGTCTTTGACTTCCTTATCACTGGGATGTTGTATTGATTTTTTGATTGTTCTATCTGAAAGCTGTAGCTTCCTGATTGGATGTAATTGCAGTGGTTGTCCAGCTTCTCTCTTGGCTGCTGGTGCTGGAGCAGCAGGGTCTCCCCTCCACAGCAGTGCGTCCTGTTGTTGATAGGAGGCCAGGCCTTTCCTCAAAGTCCTCAACCAAAACTTAATTGTGAGATTTAGGGGCTGACTTGACCACTGAGGTAATTCATGAATCTGTTTGATACAAGTGCATTTTTTCCCTCTTTCCAAATACTGAGTGGAAAAATCTATTAAATGCTTTTTTCCCTGTGTAGTTAGCCCTACTTTCCCTTCTGTTTTGCAGTAGGGTTATACCACTATTAGATTTCAGTCCTTCCTAGTTTATTTTAAAAAACAGCCTATTTTCTGTCATTTTGCAAGTTGTGATTATTTTCTTTTGTCTGGCTTGCCCTGACATCAGTCTTGGTTTCCCTTACTAGTTTTCTGTAGTTCTAGTTCTCATTCATCACTGTTCTTTACCTCATTTTCTCCCTTTTTATACTGCATTACACCTATATTAATTTCCTTTCACCATGAAATCAGGATAGGTTTTTACCCAAAGTTACCCTCTTACTCAAATGAGAGGATCATAATTTTTCTTTTCTAGTTGTCTTTACAATTGCCAGCTCATTTTTTTAATGTATGTAAATTTTCTTTGGTTTTCCCTCTCAATTCTCATCACTCTTACAAAATTAACATTTGTTGTTTTAAACCTAAACTGCATGTACTAATTCCAATTAATCTCCCTCTAATAATGTTTGATTGTTGTGATGGTTCAATAGCTCTCACAGAATGATCCTTGACTGGTTCTGTGACAATGGAAGTTCCCACTGTTGGGTGTTGAGTGTGCGGAAGCCAGAAAGATAGGAAAACACTGAGGTCTTTCGCACATCTTACCTAGGTTGTGTGTTTATGTGGTTGTAGGGAAGTATTGTTTGCTCTCAAGCTATGTTTGAATTCCCTTTGTGGTGTAAATCAAATAATTCTCTAAATACATTGTAGGCAGTGGGGAAAGGAAACGCTTTCACAAGTGTTTGCTGTGCAGAACTTGACGTATCACCTCAGTTAAGTAGTTAAACATTGATATTAAAAAAGGAGGTGCTGCGATCTGGCTCTGCATATATATTGGTACATAAAATACTATAGATGTACCCCAGAGTACAAATTTGTGGCCTGGTTACGCAGCTCTAAGTTAGTACTGCTTCTGAAAGGTCAGTCCTGCCTCTAGCTCCCTTAGGTCCTATTGCTTCTCTTGTTTTGGCTCCATGAGTTAGACCCCAGGGTTGATCTGGAAGGAGGTTAACCTTGGAGATACCTTTCCTTGCCTCGCCTCATGGCCCAGGCAGAGGGCTGGCAGTGGAGGTCTGGTGTGGTCTGGTTGTGGTCTTGCTTTAGCCTTTCCTGAATCTGCCTTTGAACAAGCCAGCTGTGGCTTTCAAGCCAAGCCAGGGACAGCAATGCCATCCCTCCTCCTGCCCAGGCTGTGTACCAGAACTGGGCACAGTGTGCACGTTCTGTGCTTGCCATGCCAACAGCTTCCGTATTCCATGCTGCCTCCTCAGCTGTGACAGCACCTTCCCCTGGCAGGCAGGAATGTTCCTGCTGAGGTACAGTGCAAGGGGAAAGCATCTGTGCTAACTGGAGAAATGGCGTATTTTACTCTGGCTTTAGTCTCTTACTACTTGTGCTGTTTTACATCAGTGATCATTCTCCCAGTCTCGTCCCCTAACCACCACCTCTCACCCTAAATGAGAAGGGTTAAGAGAAGTTAAGTGCAGAACTGTTACAGGTAAAATTTCCTGGTTTCCTTCTTGCTCAGTGTGCACATATGTGGCAGGTCTCTCTTAAGAGCTCCTGTATTACACTTTAGCAAGGGATGTGCCAGTTAAAAGAACAGCTCAACTACCTTGGTTTAAATTGATTTAAATTATTTGTTCTTATTAATTTTAGCTACCTGTCCCAATACTTCAATTTCTTCCTGCTTTGAAACTGTCTCTGGTCTTTGTTTCTTGTATTTGAAGAGATAAGTTTTCACTTCCTTTGTACAAAAGGGCGTCAGGAAAGATCTTCCCTTTCTTTTCTGAATGGCTTGAGGCGGAGATCTTGTCTGTCTTTATATTTACTTGCTGTGAAATGTGTTAGGCTGCATAGCAGCTGCCCAGCCTTCCCGGAACAGTGTGTGCTGCAAGAGCACAAGTATCCCGGATCTGCAAGAAAGGTTGTCCCACAGGCAGAGGTGCATCTTGACTTCTGTGGACAAGGCGTCCCTGGCAGTTCCGACAGAGCGTCCTTGGCAGCTCGACTCTAGCCTTGTTTGAATGCGACATAAGCTCTGCCTGGTAAGAATATCTCCTAATGATTGACTGTTGAAATTTGGTATTTAGTGGCTTCTTAAAGGCAAAACTTGTATGGAAAGAAAGAGTTTGTAGATAAAGGTTGGTCGTTGCTTGTTAATTAAAGTCTGTCTTTTGTCAAGGATAATTAGTGCAGCATTTGTTAGAGATAAACAAAAGTTCAGGCAGAATGCAGCTGAGCTGTAATCTGCTTATGTTAAAGCCTGAAATAGCAAAGGGTGTGTTTGGCTTGAAGTGCTTGTCTGTGGATCTTTGACTTCTGTCCTTATGGGGGAAGGGATAGCAAGCTTTGGAGAGCAAGCACAACTCTAATGCTGAAATACCAAGGTGTGAATGAATAACAAAGGTACTACTATTTTGTGTTGGACTCCAGGCAACACAACATTTTGCTTATGAACATCTCCTTTTAGTAATATACTGATTGGAAATCTCACCTAACAGGATGCATCCAAAAAGCAGCATGCTGAGATACGGAGCATTGGCTTAATGAAGTCGGTTTAGTTTTCCCAACAAGAATGTAGCCCTCAGGTCACATTTCCCTGGACATATGTGTGTATATATATATAGATTTGCCCTTAAAGCAATGGGCTTAACTTAATTGTGTGCAGCTGAGTTTACGTAGTTTCAGCTACACTATGGCTGCGTTTGTGTTCCCTGTTGTTCTTCACTTGCATCATTGGAGACGTGGTTTCAGCACTAGGCTTTGTCTTGCCTAAGGGTGGGTGAATGATTTAAATTTAGGCATGGAGAGTGCTGGGATGCTGGACAAGGAATAGAAAAGTCTGTGTAATGCAGAAAGAATTCCAAGCATCTTTTTGGTTAATTCGAGTACTGCTAATGTGGCTTGATGGGAACTTGCATGTGGAGTGCAGCTTAAGGTTTCTTGATAATTTCTAAAATGGTTCTATGAAGTCTTCCAAAAATCTTTGCCTGTGATTGTACTTAAGACAACTCAAAAAGTCGAATCTTTTAACCTTTATTTCCATGAAACCACAGATACCTTTGCAAATACTCCGACATTTAATCTATTTTGCTCCTCAAAAAGAGCCCTGATCCGGTCTGATTCAATGAAATTCATGCTTTCCTACTGAATTTTACTGTGCTTGGTATACTACAGTGTAAATGCCTTATTTTTCCTAACAATTGGTTTTATTTTTATAAGGAAAACACATTTCCACATTATTTGCAAATGGTACAACAACATTCCTCTGCAAAATGTACCCCTGCTATTTCAAGGACACACAGAGGGATTTTTGGATGCTAGACTTTACTAACTGGAGTGATGGTGACTTAAAATGAAAAAAACCAAACAAGCCAAGCTTGTCAGAAATGGACATTGGGAACAACTGTTATATTTGGCACTTACGTTCTATGAAACTGTATTTGGAAAAAGGCCTGAAGGGGCTTTATATCCTCTGAAATGCTCCATTATCTTTTGCCTTTCCCTCACCTTTCTACTGGTGCTTATTGGCTGTAGAAATTACTTAGGTTAGAATAAAAATGGGAATTTGACAAGCATAGCCTTTCTCCTGATACACATTGGCATAACTTAATTGTTTTCGAGATACTTGTCCCTAAAACATTCATGTTTTTTAAGCTGTTAAAATAATATCAGTGATAAGCCACAGTTTTTGTGTTTAGATTGTACATTCATGATTGATGACGTCAACCGATAGCGTTAGAGCACTGTTGAGGGGTAAAGAAATGCAACAATGGGGATGGAGGTTTTCGAAGAAATTTTCCCGCAATGAATTAATTTCTATCTATAGTAGTTTCTCAGTAGGCTTAATGATTTTGGAGTCTGAGATGCTGCTGTGAGGACAAAGGCTAAGGATACAGCTGGGTATACAATTTATATAAATATTGCAGGAAAACTGAAAAACTTTCATTTTTATGTCATGTCTTTAAATGAATTTTGTTGCGTAAAATTGTCTTGGTGGAAGCCATGAATCTTGTGAATTTAGTTCAAGTTTGACAGTTGACTGCAGTGGACTGAAAAGATCTCACTGAACCTCACCAGAAAGATTTTAAATGTTACGTAAGTTTAAAAACTTCTTTCTTTTCAGTATTACTCAGCAGTTGTATTTAGTTGGATTTTGCAGATTAAATTAGGAAGCAGCATATTATTTTATAGATCTGTATTGTGTTGTGCGCTTGAACTGATGGTATATAATTAAATACTTCTATTTGACATCTTTTAACTAATTAGTTACTTGGGTAGCTTTGTTTTGCATTACTTTATTTTCAGTTGGTTAAGTACACTTACTTAGTTTCTCTAAGGGTACAAAATTAATAACGTGCTAATTGCACAACAATTTTGGCATGTGTGGATTGCTTCAGTGTCACCTAAGGACAAAGACTTCTCTGCTTACATTGCTGGCTCTCTTTCCTCCGTGCCCCGTGGGCAGATGGGTCAGAGCAGACTGCACTTTGCAAATTCTCTTCCTCACTCCTACAGTCTAGTTGAAGCTTGTTGACAATGTCTAATGTAGGAACTTGCCCTTGGAAATGTCTTTATCTCAGCTTTTAATTGTTCAGACCCACTAGTTCAGTAACTTTGGAGGATTGGTGGTGGGACAGCAGGGATTATCTCGAAGGAGTGGGAGCCCAAAGGTATCGTGTATCCAACAGTGTGAATTGTGCCTGGAAACCAGTAGGCTTTACCTGGGAGCTGTTGTGAGGTGAGTGCGCAGTTGTGATGCTCTCTGTTCCTGATTTAAGTCGGTTGTGATTGTGGGTATTGAACATCAAAGAAATGATGCTGTGGCTATAAAATATTTGAGTATAGTATTTCTAGAAGCAAACTTCCCCCAGGCATTGAGTGTTTTGGAATAAAGGTGACTTTATTATAAAATGCTTGCTCTGATTTGTGAGCAGATCGAGACGTAATTTGTTTGGATTCTGGTTTGAACATCAGTTATTGATGTGAGGCACCAAGAAGGATTTAACCTGTGCCAGCTAACAGTGTGAAGCCAACAGAAGTGAGAATGAAAAAAACAGTTACAATTTTACTTTTGCTGCTGCAGTGCTGACCGAAGCTGGAGTGTGTAGAAGCATCTGGTGGTTGGACAAGATACATGCTTCTTGCTGTTGAGCTGTTTTTCAAAGGGAATATTTACTTTTATAAAAACTGGATCTGTGGCCATAGTTGAGTAGAAGTCTTTAGGGGTGCTCTATCACAAGAGGAGGTGCAGGAAGTTGCTTGTGTGAAAGTAGTTATTTCTGTCTTCAATCTTATGCAGCTGTTATAAACATATTGTTATAGTTTTAATTGGGACTGTGTTAAAAAGGTACCCTCATATTAGAGGATTGTGAGTTTGTGATGGTTGATGCTGTGGTGGTTATTGAGTGTTGTGTTCAGCATTGTGTTAAATCAGCCCGGGTTGGGAGAGCACATAAATGTCTATTTGCGATTGGGATCCAAGGGTCAGCACATGGGGACCTTACCTTGTAGTGGGTCTTCTGTAGTTGTAAGCATGTCAAATGTTTCATGTGTAACTGAAGTGAGAATATTCTTTGGCTAAGGCTGGAATGTGTGGTCGTTTATGGGGTACTAAAAAGGTAGCTGATTTTTTTTTAAGACTTCTACAAATGGAGCATTACCCCCACCCTTCTGTCTGCAGTTCTTATAAAGAAGAGATGTTTATCGGTAGACTAGCAAAGGCAAAGTAGTCTCAGTTGTCAACAGTACTTCCAGGTTGTGATGCCTGTTTATTAGAAGAAAAGAAATGGCACTTAAAAACCTTTAGAGAAGTGTACTTTAAAAAGATCCAAGTGTAATGGCTACAATTTTGTGCTGTCAGAGTTGTTGCTTGTCTTCCTTGAAATACTTGCTTTCTTTCGTTGAGCAGCTGCCTTCATTCTGGGCATGGCAGCCTTGGCTTTACCTTACCTGCTCCTCTGCATTTAGCTTTGAATGTTGGCTGTCTTCATCATAGGAAGAGACAGCAAGCTACTTAAGAGTTAGAGTGCCTTAAAGGGGTTGAAACCTGAGTTTCATACAAGTAATTTTTAAGATCTTTATGCTTTTGGTTAAGAAACAGAAGCTACTAACTCCTGAGAGTTAGTTTCACGTGAATCATCAGCTTGGGTATTTTTAACGGGACTTGAAGGTGGTCAAGCAGGGAAGAGCTGCATAGTTAGTTATAAGGTGGCTATTCCCCCATATCTATGTTGTGTAATTTCAGTGACTTCATTAAAACATGAAGATTTCTGAGGAATCACCGTTACCCTTAAAAGCCCAATTATGAACATATTTGTCCAGCTAATGGTTGGTTGCTTGGGAATCCCAACTGGTAGAGTGGGCATCAGGGGATGCAGCACCTCTACCTTGCCAGCTGCTTGCAGACCAGCCAAACTGTCTTCTACAGCCAAGCGTCTGTCACTATAACTTGTGGTCTGCTCCAGTGAATGAACTGGATTCGTGAGGAGAGTGACTGGTGGAGGTCTCTGGTGTGGGCTGGAGCTGTGCTGCCAATCCCCCCTCCCCTCCTGCCTGTGTTGCTGGCAGCTGCCTGCTGCAACTGGGATCTGGCCCTGGAAACAGGACAGGATGTTTGCTTTTGTGGAGTGCAGTTGTTGAGAAAATCAAACGGAGGGATCGCTTGAAACGCCGAGCCACCTACATCAGATCAGGCCATTAAGATGGGGTTGGGAACATATTTAAAGCACCTTATCAGGAGATGTTGGGGAGGATGTGCTCTTAATAGTCAGCGTTGCTTGGAAAGCACTTTTGTGGCTCTTCTCTTGGGACTGGGTTGAGTGCCAGGAAAGAGGAAATCTTAGGGAGCTGTGTTTATCTGAAAGTGTGAGGCTGCAGTCACCATGGGGGATGTGTAGGACACTTCCCAGGTACTGGAAGGTGTTATACACCTGCTTACCTGCTGACAACTAGCCTGCACAATGACAGGTAAGAAGGAATGCACGAGCTTTTAAGTATCATAAAGCTACATATCCTTCGCTCAGAGTATTTCCTGTACCCAAGAATTTACTTTTCAGCAGTATTATTAACAGAAGGTCCACAAAATAAAAGCAGGGAGCCAAACCTGGGCATTGCAGAAAAGTTTCTAGTTTTCCCATCTGAAGTGAAGAAATAAGAAAGCTTTGAAGAACCAAAAAATATGGATGTTTTACGTAGTGGTAAATGACCAGCATAGCATTGAATAGTCACTGATTTGCATTTATCACTGTCAACAATGTACACCAATTAGCCATTAGATTATTTTCAAAAGTCTCTGGTTTACATCATGATTAAAAAGACATTTACTTCCAAGGAGGGCTGAGCATTGAGACAGGGATAGCCAGAGCCAAGCACTCCAGATGGACTTATACCAGGCTCCATTGCATTTTTGCCTTTGCATTCATAAAGAATTAAAGGCTAAATCATAAAGCAGGATTTAATTAGTGATTTGTTATCTGATTAATCCCATAGTGCAAGTGAAGTGTATTTAGCGCTGCTGCTGCTTGCTCCCCTATTGACTGTGGGACAGGCTCACAGTGCGGTGGGGCTGGCAGCCACCGGAGCAGCAGCAAAGTGTTTGTAGCTTCCTGCCATGAAAATACCTTTGTAAGACTGTTTGTATATGCTTCCTTCTGTAAACTTAAGATAGAATTCACTCGACCTCATGAAAGTGTTTGCATGTTCTGGGATAGCTGTTTCTAACAAAGACTTAAAGCTATTAAATACAATGAGACTTTATTGTTTACCATTATTTTTCCTTTTCTTGTGTGTCCTCCTAGTAACAAATGATATCATAAAGGATACATTTTGCTGTAGACATATCTCAAAGTTAGCAACATATATTTAACAATTTAGTAAAATTTGTCAAAAGAAGGCACTGTAAGGAAGAGATGAGGCATTAATGAAGTGCCCTCATTCCTATCTTCCCTGTGCTAATAAACAGAGAAAAGGGTTTGGTAGGTGTGTGGTGTTCTTAGGATTTACAGCTGGACTTTGCTTTTCGAAATAGAAGGATTATGGTTTGTGTTAAAACTTCTTAACCCATTTTCTCTGCATCCCCAGCACTCAAGATTTCCAAAACCAGTACTGAACTTGCCACACTGAGATTGCACTTTTTGAGGCTGGAGTAACATGTTATAACAGAGATTCAATTTGATGAGAACATTTTAGTTGTGATGCAAAATGATCTGGAATCTTTGGTATGTGCCAGTGGCAGGAGCTGTGCTCCCTGGTATGCTGCTCTCTTGAAGTGAGTGTGTGGAAGGCTTTGAGGGACAGACATGTTGTGTTGTAAGGCTGAAACACACACTGCTAGTTTTTGTAATGGGTTAAATCCAGGAAAATCAGAAGGGAAAAAATGAGACTTTTTTTTTTTTCTCTTCACCACTTGGCTTTCTGGTAATTCTTTGAACATGTTTAATTCTGAATGTGGTTTAAGCATTCTAAGGTTCTTGAAGTAAATGAAGGTAATTATACCCACTACATAGATGAGCATGTATATATGTGAGTATATGTACGCATCTCATGGCTTATGTGATTATCTCAAACCTCTCTGATTAGATACAGGGCAAGTAAGACTCTGAATGTAGACTACAGGAGTTAAAGCTGCCTAGAGAGCCTGTAAAAGTAGTTATCAGATTTACTGTGTGAATGAATGGTGGCCTGACCTATTATACTGAACAGAATCTGCTTCTTTCATTTTGTTTCTGGAGCACTGGCATCCATTTAAATGCCAAAATCTGGATCTAGCAGTGCATTTTATGCACCTGTTCTCTACATCCTTCTGTCTTCTTGCCACTGATTGAGTTTTTTGGATATGGTTTTAAAAAAAAATCTCTTTGTGACTTATACCTTGTATGACCATGTGTTAAAATAAACAACATAAACCATAAATTATCCTCTTCTCTGCCATACCTACTTATATTTGGGACAGGGAGATCTCTTGATTTAGATTGTAAATGACTGGATTCCCAGTTTATAAGTAACTTGATGATCAATGTATACTCCTGTTATAGTATCTGTTACAGGTCTGATAGCAGGTATACAGTGTTAAACTACACTAAATTGTGTTTCTACTATAGTCATCCTTCCTAGAGAGGGATGAGGGACTTCCAAGAGTGGATTTCCAGTCTGATAGCTGGTCTAAAATTTCTATTAGTACTATATCACTTTTTAGTTAATCTTCAGGAATTCTTAATCCTTTTACAACCCAATGACACTGCAGGATGCAGTCGATGGTTGTAATAAAACTTCCTGTTTGATTATTAGTGAAAATAATTTTGTCATTTTTAAGAAATGAAGCTTAACCTACTCATGTTTGTCACAACAAGGAAATTACTAGTAATAGAATGATTTTTCTTAATTTAATCAATTCAAGAAGTGTTCAAAAAAAGCCTTCAAGACTGATGCACCTTAATAATAAGCATATTATAGTTTGCTCAATTGGGTGAGAATTAATATCTCGTTCATTGTTTATGACCAAATAGTCTTCTGAGATTTCTACAGTGCTAATGTATATGGATGAGAAGAAGGAAAATCAGAACATCTGCTGTCTCTTCAGCTACAGGACTTCAAATTAAAGACAAAAGTTGCAGTAGGTTGAGCTTCTGATCGATGGTAAATGTTTAATTCTGAATGTGGTTTAAGCATTCTAATTCTGCATTTCCATGAATAGAGAGGACATTGAGATTGAAGTGATTCATAAAGGTTCTGACTTTAAAAGAACTCATTTTTAAGTATTTAAAACTGTAATATTCAATGACTGTTTCTTGGTGTGGAGGTGTAGTACTCAGTTCTATATGTTGTGCTTTGTGCTCTAAGCAGTTGCTTTTAAAGTCTAAGGTATCTCTACACCTGTAGGATGGTGAGGAGGTATGCCCAGTGATCTGTGACTTAGATTACTCCTAACAGGGCTTGATGTAGCAATGCCTCTAGGAACACAGAACAACATAAGAGAAGAATCTTAGAGTTGCCCCAGTTTCATCAGGGGCAATGGAAAAGATTAACCAGAATTCATTAAGGATGAGGAAATTTCCTTAGCACCAGGAGGAGGATGAGATGCTGAACAGCTGTTTAGTATCAACAGGTTAAACGAGCTCTTTAAACACAGACTCTTTCTGTACCGACCTGGAGTTATGGTTGTGGACTAGAGACACACATGGGGCCAAGAATATGTACACAGGAGAGAAAGTGGGAGGACTTTGTTTCTATATAGGCTCATTTCTGTTGTGAGTCTTCATTAAAATTGTTGCCTGGACATGTCTTTCTCCCCTGCCCCAAGAAGAACAAGTTGTGGTGTAGGTAAAGAATAATATCAGTTTGTTTTGCTTATTTTGTTTTTAAACCAGATAGTAACATGTGAAATGATGGAAAGATATTTATCCTCACCCTAAAAATTAGAGAACAAATGCAACCCACTCAAATCCCCGACACCTGGAAGACCATCTGGGGTTAATGTGTAGGCTTTTGTCACTGTTTAACTATGTCCAGTTTTGTTAAGGCAGGTATCCGTATGGGCTCTGCTCTGTGCTGCCAAAACGTGGTTGAACTGGGTCAGAATGTAAATATTAAAAAAAAACAAATCAAAACTGTGTGCTGTACTTTTGGTGATATTGCCTGGGTGTTCCAGCTTATTCACACGAACGAAGCGTGCCTCCATAGCGCTCCCCTGGCTATTAAAGCAGTGGAATAAAATCCTGTGGGGTCACCATCAGTTATATCATTCAGCCAAAACTGAGTGCAACTAAATTTCAGTGGGAGAAGTTATTCCTTGCTTGAGTGTTTTGCTAATGCTGTGAGGCTGTTGGTATAACTCTGCAGACTGACTCCTGGTTTTGCTGATGTTCTGAAGTTTCTGCCTCCACTGTCAAAGATAAGCTGCTGTCAGCCCCCACTTAAATTTTAAAAAAATATTTTAATGCATATATACTGTATTTCTATATTTAATATGGAACTCATTCTAAAAGGACGTAAATTTAGTGTTACATGCTTTGCTCCATCAGGATTTCTGTGAATTTCTCTTGCAGTAAGCCAAGTGGGATGCATGTCCAGGAAAATCTGAAAACTCAAGACCTGTGCTGATGAAATGCTTTGTATTTAGACGAGATACTGTGGAAAACATCGTCAAAGAATTCAACTTTCTTGTAGGTTTAATCTTTTCCTCATGGATTCCTCCAACTTGAGTTTTGAAAGGGATTTTCTTACACTCGAAGGACTCGGGTGTTTTGTTCTTATCTGTTTGTTGGAATTCTGTGGATGAACAGTATGTTATTTGTACCTTCTCCCCAACCCTCCAAAATGGCTTCCTTTTTTTAAGGTAATTTGCCTCACCCCCTTATACTAACCAAATCCAAGTCTGTTTCTTGAAATTCAGTTTTACATGTTAAGATGCAAAGCTAGCTTTTTCTCTGCCTTTACAAAGTACTTTAATTTTTTTAATTCTAGCTAGCTATAAATGAAATATTTTGGGGAAATGGTGATTTTTGGAATGCTTCTTTCCAGGAAGCTGAAATCCGATGAATGGATTGTTGCTATATCACTGTGAAAACAATTTTTGTTTGAAAGGACCCAAAGAAAAACTTTATTGTTGATGTTTTTTATTTTTACATTTTGCTTCTACTGTGAGGCTTGTACGGTGAATCAACCCCATGTTTGAGTAGCAGGCAGGTTGTTTATGCCATCTTGGGAAACAAATGAAGTCAACCTCCTGGAAATTAGTGGAGCAGAGAAAGAAAAGATGTTTTGGATGGAGTTTGCGTTTCTGACTTCTAGTGGCACAGCTGTGGGGCTGAATGGGGCAGAGGGGCGGTTCTCCTGCACGCCTCTTTTGGCTTCCACAAGCTGCCTCTTAGCCCACACAAGACACGGCCCCATGTTTAACGCGTGTCAGTAGAGCTGGTGGGAAATGCTCCTGGGACAAGCACAGACTAAATAACTTTTGGTAGTGTTTTGGGTTGGAAAGGCTCTCAGCATGTGGTTTGACAGCAGTAGGCTTTTTGCAACAGGCAGACCAGGAAGTTTATGGTTCCCTGCTGTTTTGCTGGAATTGTGCATCACATCCATGGCACTGGGGATGCTGTTACGGAGCTGGGGAAAAGAGAGATGGACTCTAGTATCTCACAGAGCAGAAATGAAAGTGTATTTGCCTTATTAAGTCAGGAACTTCTTGTCTTTCGATGAAAAACCCACTGGCGTTCAGTAAACCCAACCTTCTTGGTTCACCTCTCTGCAGTACAACTTCTTCCTTTCTGTGGACTTGTTATGTATATTTGAACATTGACTCTTGCACCTCTGAAGTTTGCTATGCAGCTATGGAAATTGATTTCTCCAAGTGTAATAAGGGAAAATCAAACTGCAGTTACACGTGGCATGAAGCTTGAAAGTAAGTTTGCTTTCTGCTGCTTGTCTGGTCAAATTTTTTGCTTGACTAGAGTTGAGCCATTTAAAGGATGTGGAAAACTAACTTTAGTTTCAAGGGTTTAATTTACTTCATTGGAGCTGTGTGTGGTTGTGTCAATAGGGAAGCACAAAAAGCGTGACTGCCCTCTTTTTGATTAAATACTAAATTTGCATTAAAAAATTATTATGCGGTTTGTGGAGAAATTTATCTCCCTTTACCTGGCTCAAATTCTGGTTCTTATTATTGTCTTGTGTATGGGCCTCTTAACTCTCCCAGAAGAACTTTCTGTTGCTTTCTTTGAGGCCCAAAGGAACCTGGTGAGCAGTGTGCTGTGAACTGGAAGGTGTGTGCTGCTTGTCCTGGAATTTTGGAATTTAGGAGAGTTCAGTTCTTATCAATCCTCAGAAGTTTTTCGTTATGTTGGAAATAATTAGTGTAAGGTGTGTTAATAACCTTTCAGTACTGCTGTAGCCTTTTCATGTTCTGCTAAAACTAAAAGCTGTAGTATCAATTGGTGAACTGTTAGGAAATTTTAATTAACGATGACTTATAACTTAGTAATGAGTAACTCCTGTAACTAGGAGTTATAGGATTGGGGCTTTGCCTTTTGACTGAACACAGGGCAGGTGGAGGGGGAGCCTGGCACTGTGCCATGTGGTTGCATTTCAACCAACACTGCTGGCATTGGTGTAATTTTTTTAAGTGATGTTGGTTTCCGAGTTCATAAGTTGTCCAGCATTTCACTGTGTTGCTCAGTATCAAAGAACAATACCAATTTATTTTTGTTGAGAACAGCTTCCAGCCTTCCCTTGCCTAAATGATTTGACAGAGAGGAGGAATTAACTTAGAAGGATGAGGATTCAGAGTTAAATTGGCTATGGACAGCCTGAGTGCTGGAAACCCCACTGGGCTGTCTCCTGCTGTGTCAACAGAACTTCATTTTCCTTCCAGTCTGTTACAAACTGTGACCCATTTCAGACAGGATAACAAAACCCAAAGATTTTAAACCATTTCATAGCTAACTTGAGCTTTGTAACTGCATAAGTTGGTGTATTCAGCGTGATGGAGATTGAACATTTTCTGTTCAGGTAAATGGAGACCCTATGTCTTCCCACATTAAAGAAAACAAAACCCTCTAGTACTCTTAATTTAAAGATTTGGTATTTTTGATTCCTAGCTGTATAATGGTTGGAGATGAAAATCGGATACCTGAAATAGAAGAGGCTTCTTTCCTGTAAGGTGCTGGATACCAAATCAAAATTGAAAATGGAACAATAATGTGATAATTTTTGTGTGTGTAGTTTCTTTTCGGTTTATGGGGTTTGGATTAGTAGTTGTTTGGGTTTTTTTAATATGAATTCCTGTATGTCTTAAATTAAGAGAAACATTCTTAAGCAGCACACTGCCTTCCTTTTCATGACACAGTTCAGAAAAGTAAATAACTTGCAAATTTTATATTATGTTCTGTAAAAGTGCAAGACAGTGAAACTAACTAACTGACTTTTTCTCCTGAAGCTGGAAAGTTCTAGAGTGATGCAGTTTGGGTGGTGGGTTTTGGCTTGTTTTTACTAATCATGCAGTTTAGGCATTTAGATTCTGTGAGCATGATGATGATAATGGGTTCAACTTTCCATGTACATGAGAAATTTCTCCGGCAGTCATCCAGAGGTGCTCTTTTGCAGTGGCTGCTCCTTGTGAATGCCTCTTCTTGAATCCCAGGGCTGAATGGGAGATCTCTCTGAAGAGATTTCCCACAATAACACAATGAACCACTCTATCAGTGCAGCGTCAGCCTGGAGTCAGGTTAGCGGTGAATGGCAACAACAAAACAGTTTGCTTTTCACAAAGGTGTGCTGAAACCTTGTTGTAAATGGAACTTGGTATGTGTGCTTTTCAAGCACTGAAGACTGATATAGATATCCTTTTTTTCTTCATAGTTTTATTAGCGGTGAAAAAAGAAAAACCCAAATAACCCACCCTATTGATTGCAGTAGATTGTCTACTACACAGGAACTCTGGAAGAGATAACCAAGGTCTTTGTGATATTATTGCAGAGAGGTTATTATTTGAGAGAGCACAGTCGAAGGGGAGGGTATTTATTGCCAAACGCTGTGCTTATCAGCCTCTAAATGTGATTAATACTTCGACTATTAAATGGAGGAAGAATGCAAACAGATGAAGCACACACCTTATCTGACTTTCACCTTTGTGCACAAACTTCCTTCTGTGTGGAAGTTTTACCTGTGTCCCTGGGCTTGTGCACAACCCTGATCCTGGGGGAGTTCAGTACCGAAGAACATGGCAAATGAAACTATTACGGGTGCAGAAAGACATGCCCTAGTGTGAATGTGTGCAGAACTGGAGCCCAGATTGTGAGCAGGTGTAGGTCTGGCTTGGAAGGGTTTGTTCTTCCTCAAGGAAATAGAAAAACTTGGTATTTGCTTGAAATGGTGTTTAGGCTTCCTGAGTATCTTTTGTGACGTTGTGAATTTAATTTATGAATTGCTGTTGTCAGAGGCAACAGGGAGTGTAGAGAACCTGAAAAGAACTATCCTTTTGTTAGGAAACGTACAATGCTGTCTCAGTTGCACAAAATGGCTCTTTGCCATTAGGGAACCAGGACTCTCTTTGGGATGGAGAGCTATCAGGGCACTGTCATCCTGTGCTCTTTGCCCCAGCATGCAGGGGACTGCAGGTGGAAGAGCTTTGTCTTCTCCTGCTGACCAGTGGAGAAGAGGATGTTGGTTAAACGGAAAGGTCTTGCTTCGTATTTGTCCAGTTAGATGTGGCTCGTGACCTTCTAGAAAAGGGCAGAGGTGCTGAGTGCAGTTAGTAGTGTGCTGTAAAGCCATTATTGAATAGCAACTGGATTACTCTTTCTCCAATGTTTTCTGTGAGGGTCAGCAGGCAGGAAAAAATTAGTTCAAAATATTGATTACTGCTTGTATTTCTGGTATTGCATATTTTAATTTCCCTTTAAAGAAAAACTATTTAATGTAGTTGCTATTTAAAGGAAATTAAGCCAGAGAAAATTTGATATTTAGAAATTTTTTAAATGTAAAAAAAACTGAAATAAAATTTAAAAAAAAAACAGCAATACAAAAAATATTGGAGAAAAATAATTGACCACCATTGTGTAAGAAAGTTAACCTCAGCCTGTTGTTGCTTGGAAGAACTGCTGTGAAATCTGAGAGAATTTTGTGCCTGAAAAGTTTTCCATTTTTCAACTGTATCCCTTGTGAACCCCCTTTTTCTGTTGTGATAATGTGGAGGAAGCTGAGTAAAGAAAGGTGTGAAGACATGGGAAAAGAAAAGGAATATAAATAGCGAAAATGATGACTTAATTTTTAGATTCAAGGAAAAGCACAGAAAGCCCCAAATGGTAAGAGTGAGCTGTGCACAAGTCTTCTCTCTGTGTAGCTTGCTTTTAGGTCAGCGGTGCAGGCAGCAGCTGTGGTGTCTTTGCATGTTCTAGAGTGAATTTTAGAATTAATTTTGAGCTGTGGATGAATTTGCTGCTGTAATACTGTGTGCAGAAGTGAGAAGGCTGTGGAGCCATTGGATTAGCTCGTCTGCCTGTGGCTTCCTGTTCAGCCGTAGCTAATATAAGCCTAATAAAATTTTGGAGATCTGTTTCGCTTCTGGAGTGTTTATTCCCTTAAATCTGGTGGCATTACATTTTCACCCGAACATGACTGCCTTTGGGGCACGGGCATGCTCCAGGCGTGTGGAGCAGTGGTCGGAGCAGAGTGGGCTGGCTTTTCCTATGCAAGTTTTCACAAGTTTTCTCTCTGGAAAACAAGGGCAGGGGGAAGAACCTTCCAGTGGCGTGAAGTTTTCCTTTGGTAAAAGACTTCTTTGTGCACCAGCTTGCTTTGCTCTGGTATTTTGTTAGAGCTATTATATGCTGATTAGTTGTACTTGCCTGGTGAAATAAGAGACTCTGGCATGATGCCGTTTGACCTGATCTCCCCGTTCCTGATGCTCAGTTCTGGTACGTAGTTGAAGTTGTTTTGTTATTCCAATTCATCCCAAGGTTGAGTTAAGAAACATTTTTTTTAATAGTCTGTTCCTAAGTTACAAACGTTTCTATGAGGGGTATGCAGCTGGTTACAGTGCAGAATTCATGATGTTTGGATAAATTTAGGTCTAAAAAAATGTGAAATACTGGAAGTCATTCTAACATTACCCTTTCAATAGCAGTGTTAATATTCTCACGCTAATGTGGGGCAAAACTCCATTAACATTCCTTGACCCCCTGTAGGATTGAATACTGCTGTTCATTCTGTCTTTAAAGATGGAATTTATCAGGGACGCTGAAATGTGTTGTTATTTAAAATAAAAATAAACTAGGGGGGAATAAACCCACTGATTAATTACAGTGGTTAAGTTTTGAGAGGGTGTTTATTCTTTTCAGCTTGCTGGAGATAGGATCCAGCTACTGGTGGCCTTCTTGTCTGTGACATGGCGCTGAGAACAAGTGGCAGGCATTTTGCTACCTCTTCATAAAATGCCGGTGAGCTTTGTAGGTACACATTTCCTCTAATCTGTTTCCTTTTGTCATAACAGATTGTTAAAATTGCATGTATTTCTTCAAAATCGTTTCAAAGAAGCCTGTCTGTTTGGATGCTTTCAAATTAATCTACCGTGTTTGCAATTAAACAGAGAAAGAATGCTTTCAGGTTTCAGTCGCTCTTCAGACGGATGTGATTTAACTAAACTAATGAACGCACATCAGACAAGACAAATTCCAGACTGTTTGTGCCTTGACCAACCATCTGTGCGCATACCTCCAGGTACTGCTCATGTCTCAAGAGGCTTTTCTACATGAACAATTATTACCACTCCTTTTTGAATTCAAGTGGCAAGCTGTGGCAAGAGTCTCTTGAAAGTAGCAACATTTACCGGTCTGCTTTTTAGTGAAAATATAATTGCATCATGTATTTTTTAATTAATCTGAAATCTCAATGTGTACTGTACAAAATGCAATAAGAGAGCAGGTTATGTTTAAGCTCTTTCATTTCTTGCGGGCAAAACCCAGCATGAACAGAAGCATGTAGAAAAAGCCATCCTAGTGGGTCATGTGCTTCTTTAAAATTCTTAGGGTCTGAATATGTGTTCATACAAATAAGTTTGAGTGTGTTTATACATATTCTGTTTGTACATTCGTGCAATTTTTTAGTTATGATTCAAACTCTCCCTGGAAAAAGCACCCATTTCTTAAGCTGAGTAATGATGAGCAGTGATGTGATTTGACGTACTGGACTTTGATGTGATGCTTCAGTTTGACTTGTGAACTCCTGGAAAATAGCAAGTGGTTCAAGAATATTTCTCTTTTTGGAATAATCATCTGTGTTGCAGGTAATGGCTGCAGAAAATGCAGTAGGATTTTCTTATTCTCATTGTATTTCACTTTATTTCTTTCCGTAAGTGAGATTTCATTTAGTAATATTTGAGTCTTATCTGGTTTTGGGGCCTTTGTTTCTAAAGCTATATTGGATTTCTTGGTGCTAAATGGGACTCTATCTGACGTGGGCCTGTGATTCCATACATATTTTTTCACTATTGCAAAATAGTTTTAAGTAACTCTACTTCCTCTTGACCCAGTTACAAGAACACAGATATTTGAAGTTGTTGCAGCACAGTGGATGGGGGAACCCACCTACTTTCAGACTAACCGTGCAGGTGTTGGTGGAGGACTTGGGCTGGTCATGTTACTGAGATGTGATTTGGAGGGTACAGATCAGATAGCACAAATACTTCCTTTCAGTGGTCAGAAAACTGCCAGTTTCTGAATGTCCTTGTTGCAGAACCTGTTTTGTCCCAGGACCAGTTAAGGAAAACAGCTGGGGGGGAGATGCAGCCACCTTTTTTAAGTGGCTGCTGGCTTTTACATCAGTTATGTCATTGAAAGACTTTGCCTTTGGACATCGTGCCTGAACTAGTTTTACCATCTCAGTAAACCACCAAGGAAGTTCCTAATGGGTTGAACTGCTTCTCTGTCAGGGCATCAACCGCTGTGCAAGAGGAGTCTCGCATTACGTGCAGAATGGTAGAACTAAAAAAAAAAAAGTATATGTGTGTGTGTATATATATATATATATATATGGTTGTAACACAAGCCTCTCCTCTCCCCAACCTCAATGGGATGCGTTTCTTTTCGTTGAGTAATAGATTCTGTCATCTTTAAAGCCATTCTCAATGTCTGAGTTGTATTTACAAAGAATGCTTTAGGTTAATTTTCTTCAGGGGGGGACTGGACATGTCTGTACCATACATGCCAATACCATGTAATTTCTGGGGTTTGTTATAAAGGCAGGATAAGCTTATGGTTACTGATCATGACAATTAGCCGTTTATACTAAACTTAGGAAGGGAAGGTTGAGCACCAACATGCTTCTAGATTTTTCCAATGGTTACCATTGCCAAGTAGTGTTTGAGCTTAATCTCATGGAAAGCAGTTGAGAGATGAATGGCCTCGTTCAGTGATGTGACTGGTGGCTGGAGGGGACTGTGGTCACAGCTGGTTCGGAAGGTGGCTGGGCCATTGACAAATTGCTTGTTGTATCTGAGGACAAATCTTGCAGAAAATCTGGGCAGTTTTTGTTTGCTTGTTAATTGCTTTGTGCACTGTTTGTGCTTGTCTATGCACTGTCTATGTATGAACATGTTGGAATTGTGTTTTAGACTCAAATTCTTCCTTTTAAAGTTTTATACTGTGTGTGTTTCAGATCTTTTCTACAGTAATGCTAGGATTGAAGATGATGTACCTTCTTATACTTTATGCTGTGTGTTCTTTTCTAATCAGGTGGAATAATCCTATGTAAGCACTGCATGAGTGCAAATATCTATTTAGCCCTGGATTTTTGTTGTGTATTAAACCAGGCTATGTCACACTCCTAGGTATTGGAAAACAGTCTCTCGTCTTTGTACTACAACTTTGGTAATTCCAGATGATTCTGATAAAGTAGAAGAACACTTTGTTCAGTAGCTTTTAATGGTCTGCTGCAGGGAAATAAAAACTGAGCCTTTGCAGAGTGCGGTCACAGGACTCAGTATTCAGAACTCCTGTTGCCTTTGCCAGGTTCCCTGAATTTGACTGCCATAGCTGGAAGAGGTTGTTTGGCTTTATGAAAGAAAGAAAATGGAAAAAAAAAATCACAAAAAGAAAAATGTTCTTGGCTTGTAGCCCCATAAATAGCATGGGTAAAACCTTCTAGGAAAAGTAGGACTTGGGTATCTTGATGTGGTTCAAACTGCTTTTGGAATTTCAGGAGAACTGACGTAACCTGTTGGGTCATATTAATTCACCATACATGGTCATGGGTTTTTGGAGAGTTACACTTTGTTCTTCTGGGTGTTATAATTTTCTCTCTAGTGCCATGTGCAACTAATTTATATATTGCTAATTCACATATTGAATTAATTTAAGGAAAAGGAGTCATCTTGATGATCAGTGGGAGACTGCAGTACCAAATTGCAAAATCAGATTTGCAAGCAGTAACTTGCAAGCATCAAAAGGTTTGGAGGTTTGGTTTGGGGGAAAAAACATCAAACTTGGATGGTTATTTCTTCTTCTGTGCTCTGCAGCAAGATGGGAAGCTGATATTTCCTGTTCTTCTGGAGGTAGCTAGACAGGGAGATGCAGTGTCTTGCTCCATCTTCGTGTTACTGTGGTCCATCCCAGCCAAACCTAGGGAATGTAGATGCACAGGAAGTATCTTTTTTTTTTGACTTTATATGTAGTCAGCTTTCTAGACAAAACCTCAAATATTGAGTTAATACCTGAAAAAAAACCTGTGGATTAGTATTTGGCAGTTCATATTTTAGCTAGGGAAGAGTTCTTATATCCTGAAATGTGACCTAGCTCTTTGAGTCCTTGTTTGGTGTTTTCTTCCAGCGATGTTCCTGAAATTACAGGAAAAAGAGAGTGCTTGTGTTCAGACCTCACCTGCTTTGTATTAAGTTTGCTTGTATGAGTATCTTCTCTAAGAGGAATGCTAGGTTTTAGGAAGGGTGTGAATACATGGTGAATAAAAGTGCATGAAGCCTTTGCCAAAGGCTTTGGCTTTGGTGTGAAGTCTGCCAGTCTCATGCTGCATGTTTTAACCCTGTCTCATCTGACTTAGTATGGAGTACATCTGTGTGAAACAATGCTTTAAAAAAATGCCTGTGGCCAGCTGTGCATTGTACGCAGTGCTGTTGCTGGCATTAACTCTGGTGGGATCGTACCAGACCTGACAAATGAAGGAAGCTCTTTTTATTTCTTATACTTTTTGTTCCCATTTAAAGTGAGGCAAGTGTAGACGTGGCTGTAGTGACAAACCATTAATCAAGCAAAAGGAATGCAGCTGTAAAACTTTAAATAATGACATGTAGCAAATAAATGTCAACATATTGGTTGTTGTGCCTGGAATGGAAATATTACTAGGAAAATATGTAGCTTCAAGCTACAGTCTTGCTTTTTTTCCTTAGGAAAATAGCATAGGCGTGACTCTTAGACTCCATTAAAGCTGGAGCTTTCAAATTAGGATTAGATGAACATGTCATATTTGTAGGAGGGGAGTATTGTTTTACATGAGTTTAAAAACATTCCTATGAACAGTACATTCTTTAAAAATAATATTTATATATGGATATATATGTATGCATTAAAACTATAGATAACTAACTACATGTATAACCATTGTAGTTTGGAATACACCTGAGTATTGACTCAAGTCTGTTTCCATTGAAAACTGCTGACTAAAATGTTCTCATGATGTTCAATATTATGCTTTTTCAGTGTTTTTCTTAGTCCCAAACATTTAAGAAATGGTTCAGAAACTGACATGTTCTCTTTTTCCTCATAATTTTAAACATGCAAGCAAATAAAAAACTCCAAGCCCAAATCACACTACCCACTCCTTCCCCTCCATCCCCAAAGCCCATCACCTCTGAATATTGCTTTTGAATTTGAATCTTTCTCAAGATTAAAACCTGAGACTCTGAAATAACGAGACCCAGAAGATTTAGGGAAAAGCTCCAAATATTGCAAAACTTCAGGGGAAAATGTGTTGAGCAAACTTCTGGACTGTCAGGCAGATTACTGTGGCCCACGTGACAGCTGGATCAGAGAGCCTTGAATGACTAAGGTGAGGAGGCTTTGGTCACTGATCAAGCTGTGTTGGATCAGAGATATCATCTTGAGAACTACAGGACTAGTTAGCAAGTGTCTTTATTCTTTACTCCATGGGTGTATGCACTGCAGGGCAAATTGTTCAGGGTAGTGGTGACAGTAGGTCTAAACCACCATCAGACTGTGGGACAAAGCAATTGATGCAGGCAGGAGATGGGACTTGAAACCTGGCTGTGAATCTACTGTCCTCTTGACAATTGTGTCTGAAGCTTTCCGAAAACTTCTGTCCTGTAATCGAATCTCAGATGAAAGGAGATTTTATTTAAACATGAATGAAAATAGATTGCCTCCGTTTATATCACAGTGAAGTGATGATTTAAAAAGTGGTGTTTTCACGTGGATAAGAACATTGGAAAGAGCTGTGAGAGTCCTGCTAAATTTGGTACTGACTTAAGTTAAAACACTGGCCTTGAAATGTATGGCTGAAAGGTAACCAGGGCTCAGTTTGCATGTCTTCTGAAGAACAAATGCACGTTTAGTCCTCTGGTACTACTTAGATGTGAGGGGGGACCATGTGATAAGAATTACAGGACGGATGGGATTCAGTCCCTGTGTGCAGGTATAAATGGGCACTGGCATCACTTGTAAGTCACACAAGTGGTTGTCTGCAGGAGCTGGAGCATCGTGATCAGGCTGTTGTTTCTGATCATCAGATTGCTCTACAGGTGATGGAATTTCAATGAGCTCTGGAAGAGGTCAATGAAAATTAAAGCAGCATATTTCAGTATATTTCCTAATGTAGTTGTTAAATGGATACCTTAAAAAATCTATATTTAAATCCTGGCAGAAGGTTGGCTCAGCCCTTCATCCCCTCTGGAGCAGATGAATTAAACTCCCAGTTTATGGCTCTGTGGTCAAATTCTCCACATAAATACTAGATCACACAACGCTTTCTTCATGAGCAGGGATTTCCCTATTGCTTTTTGCCAAAAATTCCCCTCTCTCTACTCTGGTGGTCTTGTGCCAGCTGATTGCTGGCTGTTACCAGCCACCTAAGTCACAGCGTATGTATACTTTTTTTTTCCTAACTTGAATTTCTGCTGTAGGTGAAATTATTCAGCAGGATTTCGGGATTCTGTGGTGAGAGGTACTAGGGAGGCAGTCTGTAGGGTTACTTTGCTTAGGAGTTGTTCTGTAGAAGTCCGTATAAGCTATGTGATTAGGTCATCCATCTTACTAAAGAACTGTATTATTGCCCCATAAAACAGTATGAAGTTACTCTTACTGTTGAATTAAGACTTAATTTTACAGAGCAATCTCCCTGTGGTTTTAGTGATGTCTATTTATCACATCAATTAGCTGTGAAGGGGGAGGATGTGCTGAAGTGATGTGTGAGTCTTACAGATCCTAAAGTGAGAGCATCTTCTGTTGTCCTCTGTACAGCACAAAGTGTTCAGAGTCTGGGGATGTGCTGTCCTTCCTGCTTCATCAGAAACCTACCTTTCATTTTTGATTATGTTTAAGTGGAAATTGGATGCATCTGCTCTGTGTTGCAGGTGGCAATTCACGCTGTTCGTAGGGCTTTTAGAAGGAAAATAAAGGTGTTTGATTTTGAACTGTGGATATTGAGTGAAATTGAAGTAACATCTTTACCACATGAATGATGTAGTACTGAGCTGTGGTAGCAAGCAGGACACTTTTTTAGGAACAGCACAAGTCTCCGTCCAAACTTGCCTGCTTCAGCTGTGCTGTGAGGTCTGGGGTTATGGGAAAGAGTGGAAATCTGGTTAGTTGGGTTTTTGGAAGTCTGGCCTGGAAGTTTGACTTTCTGTGCTCTCAATGTAACAGTTAAAACCTCCATTTGGAGCCTCAAGTTCCCATATGCATCCTGTTACGAAAGCAAGTATCCTGCTTAGGTTGCTACCTTAATAAGCGAAATCCATGTGGATGCTGGTGACCTTTTAAAGTACAAGTGGGGTTTTACAGAGTCTTTAACTGATGCTTCTCTTGCAGGAGGCCCGTTGAGGAAAATTCTCCATGAATGTACGTCACAATGATGATGACCGACCAAATCCCGCTGGAGCTGCCACCGTTGCTGAACGGGGAGGTAGCCATGATGCCTCACATCGTGAATGGCGATGGATCACAGCAGGTCAGTGAGCTTTGCAGAAAATGGCTGGTTTAGATAAAGTATTTCTGGGCCAGCAAGGGATTTTGAAGATGGGGAAGTTGGGTTTCCCTAGCACTTGGGAAAGCAGAATATTTCCTGGAAGGCAGAAACCTGCACATAGACTGGAAGGCCATTAAAAGCAATGTGTGTGTGCCATTAGATTTAATGTGATTATTTGTGAGTGTGTTAGTTGAAGTTAAAATAATACGATTGAAATAATGGCTATAAACGGTGCCTATGTGGACGTAGCAGAAAGCTGGACTCACATTTTACTTGTAGTAGTAGCTGTTATCCAGACACTTTGCTAGTGTCTGTGATGAGATTTTAAGAGCTTAAACAAAAATATTGAAATTGTAAAAAAGAGAAAGAAGGGAAGAAATGGAGAATTGAAGATAAGTCTTACGATGTCTGTTATTCTTTGCTTACTAAAGTGTACCGATCCCGGCATTCCTATGTATTCCTTAGAGAAAAAGTGAGTTTTGAGTGGATTTTTGAAGGAAGGCAAGTTTATAGTTGTTTTGATATTTTTGTGGTAGATGCTCAGCCTGATCAGAAGTAGGTAGAATGATTATAAGGCCTTAATGATGCCTTCATGTCAGAATAGAGCCTGGAGGTGCAAGGTGATAGTTGGTAGGTTCCCAAACCTGTCATCTTGGGTTAATCTTTCTCTTAGTAGAACACCTACTCTACCATTTTTTTTGTCATTCAATTTGGTTCCCCCCAATTTGAGACATTTACCAAAGAAGAAATAAGCTGTCCTTCATGAATCAATATAAAATGTCTTACTGTTCCTTCTCATTCTCAACGATTTGTTCCTTCCTCCAAGCTGTGTTTTGAGCTAGACCAACCCTGAGAGCAAAAATGATTTCTGCTTTTCTTGAAAGCTTCTAAGTATGTTTGCTTGTCTGGGTTTTCATTCTGAAACAGATTTTCATTGCTGTGATTTTGTTTTATTTTCCTTAAGTAATTTCTGCCATTGTACTTCCACTTAAAAAAATAGAGCTATTAAAAGCTTTCTTTTCTATTTACCAAGTCCAATATTCATATGTGTAAGTGAAGGAACAATCTTATTGATACCAGATAGGGTAATTGTTCTTAAAGTATGCCTTTTTCTCCTTACTGGAAACCATTTGTCAGGTCAGATAGTCCTGTGGATCCTTCTGTATTGCAGAAAGGAAGTCTTCTGAGCCTTTCTTTGAGTGGGGCTCAAAGTCCAATCTTTGAATTTCCCCATTAGTGATGATTGAACAGACTTCCTTCGAGGATGCCTCCATTGCCTTTAAACTAGCTTCTCATTTAATTTTTTGGATTAAGAAGAGTTGCTGATATACTGGAAGTGCATTACTTGTTGCTTTGGTTCTGCTATGCAAATATGACTCAACAGAACAGCTCTGGGCTAGATACCTTTTCTGCCTAAATGTTTGTTGGATGATAGTTGTAGACCTCCTCACGGTATCTGATTCAGTATTTGCAGTTGGAATATTAGTTGTGTGAGAGACATCTCATGGCCTCTGGTCTGGATGCGCCCTTAAATGTTGCAAAGCTTAGCTGCCTTTATGCTTTACCGTTTTCATCCTCTTCTTGGAACTGTAGTTGAAACCTTTGCTTTTTAAAAGTATAGGAATGAAATTACAATAAATGCTTTGTTTGATCTTTGCATATTGTAGAGGCAGATTGACTATGTTAATTGTTCTTGACATGGTTTGTGTGTGATGTGTTGAAAGAGATTTATCTTACTTGTAAGGCAAGAACAGCCTTCAGAGTGGATTCACTAAGAACAACTTCCTTAATAAAGATTTATATTACTCCATAAATAGGTGTTACTTTTATAAGGACACGTGCTTTTCCAGGGTGTAATTACAGTCTCTACTAGAAGCTGGTGGTAAGAAAGCATCATAACTGAGCTGGTGGGGGACGAGACATGTAAAGTTTTTCAGACTGCAGTGTGGCCAGCACACAGATCAGTGCCCTGTGCTCTGGAGCTGATAATTCTTTCTTCTGATGAGATCACTGTGTGCACTTGCTGTTGCTTACTTGTATTTGTTAGTGGATATATGAAGCCTCACCCATACCAGTAGAGTTGTGCTATAAGCTGTTTCTGAGCTGAGCTTCAGAGAAAAGGCTTTTCTCAAACGACTGGTTCTTGCATATGTAGAAAAGAGCAGGCTGGGGCTGGTAAAGCACCTTAATTTTTACCAGCAGCCAGATGGAGAGGGATGCAAAGGCAATTCTGCCAGTAAACAGTCTTGTACTGTAAGACAATTGCATAAGAGCACTCAATTGTTTTATCTTCCTGGGAATAGGAGCTAGGAATATCTCTGCCTGCTTGACACTAATCCCTCTTCTCTAGCCTACCCAAAATGGCACTTCTAGCAGTGGCTTTTTTTTTAAGTTTCTCACACTCAATTTCCACACTGCTGACTGTATTTAATGCTTTCATGTCGCTTCCAGAGCTGCTGCTTACTCTGTTACTGCTTTTAATCCACTTATAACTCCTGTGGGGATTCAGGGAGTGATAATTAACCTTTTGGTCCAAGAATTTCAATGGTTTCCTGTAGGTACTCCCCTGCAAGCTCTAAAAAGCTTGCAATGTAAAAGGGGGGGGCTTGGAGGGGCAGCAGGCTGTACTGTAGCATGTCTGTGCAGAATGCTGGGTGATTTAAGTTGGCAAGTTTTATTTTGACTTGGTTTGCTCACTGCACCTGCAGTGGTGTAGCAAGTTTTCTGCTTACCCGCTCTGTGTAAAGGTGTGTTTAGCAAACCCTGTTTATTCACTATTTGACTTGAGTCTAGGCACTGTATGTAGTGCTGTGTGTGCTAATTCTTGTGTTTGAGTGACATGCTTAGAATAAGGGAGATGAGAGTATGCCAGAACAAGGAACAGGCTTTGGTACTTCCCTTTAGTAGACGAAGTCTGTGGACCTTGCGAGGGCTTGAAAGTGTTGAGCTGGCTGGGGTTTATATTGTACCTGAACAGCCACTGAGCTGAGCTGAAGGAACTTTGTGTCAAAATTTAGAGGTGGTACTTGCTTGAAATTTTTTTATATTTAGTTGCAGAAATGCCTTTTAGGAGAGGGGAGTGATACTTGCGTATGGAAGTCTTGTACCAGCTATAAGCCTTTTTCTTCTTGAAACATGTCTAAGATACCTGAGTTAAGAAACATCAGTCCATGAAAAATGGATATTCGATAAAGGATGATGAAGTTTCCTTCTGTCTGACTTCTAAAGCAGACTCAGTAGTCACAGAGAAAGCGTTTAGAGTGGAACAGATGGTAGACAAGTAACATGAGGAAAATTCACCCATGGGAAACATTTGCTATCTAGGAAGTCTCTAGAATGAGCTTTTCTGAAGGCATTTTAACTGAAGGATGTTGATGGGCAGACTCTCAGACTCTTCTCAAAATATGTTTTTGAATGCAGCAGAACACAGAATTCATTAAAACTTAAGAAGTTTTAAGATTCATTATCAGAGCAACTTGTTACACAGATACTCTGGTTTAATTTTCTTTTCTTTGTACTACTTGATTGGGAGTGTGTTTAACTTCAGATAAGTGACAGATCCTCAACACCCTTATGGGCTTTGCTATCAGTAGCACTCATGGTAACTAACGGAATCCTCTCATGCCTCCTATAGAAAAAAAACGATAGCTGAGCCCAGAACACTGTTGTCAAAGTATGGTCAAGTTACTATGAAGGTCACTGGTTTCTTGTTAAAGATGTAGCTTGTTCCCTGATTTTTCTTACTGAAGAGAGGTTGAAGGTATTATCCTTCCTGCTTCTGTATGGCTGAGGAGCGATGTATTCCCGAGAGAATTATTGCAGATAGAATAGTGTGAATCCTTTGGTCCTTCCTGTGGGATGGAGCTGGAAATTTATCAGGATCCGGGGCACAAGCTTTTAAGTAGAACAGGTAATGGACCCAAGTGACTGTTCTGGGTTTGGGGGGTTTAGTGGTGGGGTTTTTTTTTGTTGTTCCTTCCCCCCACCTCTCCCCCCCAAAGGTGGAATATATTCCAGAATTTATGCATTGTAGAAATGGGATGTACAGTAGACTTCAATAATTTAAAGCATTTGTGGGGAGCCTGTGGCTGCATCCTGGATAGTGCCTTTGGTACTGTGCCCCCCAGCTGTATAAAGCATGGTATAGCTAAACAGAGAAGGACAAAGGCAACACATTGGACAACTCTTAAGACAGGGTATTAATATACCAAAGCAGTACAAGTGCCTGTTTAACCTTAGCAAGAAAAATGTTCTCATAAAGTGGAAGTATTTTAAGGCAAGCATGAGATTGTATTGCATCACATGGATGTAAGCGGACGCTCACAAGTCACCTGCAGCAAAGCAGTTAGGGATTGGTGACCTATTCCAAATGTTACTTTTCTTCTGTGTACTTGAAAAGCACACAGTGTGCTTTTGTAAGTGTATATGTAAACCAATACTATACAAACCAGATAATAGCACATGCCCTTATTCCTTACACAGCAGCGTTTTCTGTTGGTGCATGAGATTGTTTACCCACAGCTTGTTTAGTTTTGTATTCCTGAACTTTAGCTTTAAGCTTGTGTTAGACTTTGCTGCCAGGTTCATTTGCCTCTTCCTCTGCTTCCAATAGATTGAATTGGATTGTAGGAACGATGGGGACAGGAGTGACACTAGTTTGGCTCGTTAGGAGAACTTAATCTGGACACAGAGCAGTTGCTGTCAAATTGTGTGTCATGATTGGAAGTATTTATGGTAACTATGCAACTTAGTAATAATTGGTCATAACATGGCTGTTTAGATAAGATATTATAATACTTAAATATAAAATAAATGCAGGATAAAGTGCGTTATGGAGATAGCAAGCATTCTGTGAGGATGGAGCAGGTAAGGCTGGGCTTCAATACTGAGTGGATCCAGCTGTTACAGCAAACATGTGAGTACTTCTTAGGAAAAAGGAGCCTTTGAGCTTGTGCTGCTGACACTCTGCTCGCAACTGTCACAAGCTCCGGTATTTTGGCTGCAGGGAGGCCAGGGCACTGGAAGTGGGTTGTAGTGTCCCTAAGGACACTCTTGTGATGCTGCTGGGCAGCAGTGTGGCTCGAAGAGACTTGTCAGGCTTTCTTTCCTCTTGCTGCTATCTCATTAATGTGCATACTCAGAATGATGAATATTGAAAGATGCGTGGGGCAATTAAAGATCATCTGTTTGTTTTCATTAAAAAAAATACATTATCTGTGGACTTTTTTATTGCTTTCCTCAGATTTTTAATTAAAAGCTTTAGAAACAAAGCGTTCTCTTGAAGATCCCTTGTGTAAAAAGGCAGCAGAAAAGTTACATCCCAGGCTGCAGAACGTGGTTTTACAGTTTAGGAGGACATGGGGAAAAATAAATCTTTGAATTAGTTTGACATAGTGTGTATAAATAAAAGAAGTCACTGTGTGCCTCTTATGTCCCAGGCAACTGGAGAATGCCCAGTATCTAATGCTACTTGGGTTGACTTTAACTGTTTGACCCCAACTCTGGAGCTTGTTATTCAGTGCTTTGCAATTGCAAGTGCTAAGGGAGTTATGTGCAGCGTGAGGTGAGTGCAGAAGGGTTTGGGTGGTGGGATGGATCATGGGGTCAAACCCCAGTACCCCAGAAGGGAGAGGAGAAGTTGGGTGTGCCGGTGGTTGGAGGCAAGCAGTGGGTCTTGCCTGAGGAGCATCCTGATCTGTGCTCCTGGGTCTGAGGCCAACTTCCGTGTGCGTGCCCACGTGGCAATCATCCTCCCTTTGTGCGCAGCCCTTCCTGCAGTGTTGACCCGCATCAGTCTCACATCTACTATCCCTCTTTGCTCTTGATGTAGTTGCCTTCCCCCAGCAACAGCCCATAAGAGTTTTCTGCTCCAGAGTTAGCTAATATGAGCATCAGTGAAGAAGAATGTCTTTTAGTATCTTCAGAACTTTATTTTTATTTTTTTTTTTACATTTTGGGAAATAACTACAATACTCTATTCCAATGCAGTTCTTGTGTTCAATACAACTCTCTGGTCCATTATGTGGCCTGATGGTTACTGAGTTTGGTGTGTATTTTTCTGTTCCACCATAGCTAGAGGTTGATTTCTTCACTGTTTGTGTAGCTGGAGATGGCTTTTTCAGCATTACACAATGGCTTTGCAGCTCAGAGCCTTGGGTTCTCTTCTTGCCCCTTGGCTCTTTAATTTTCTGAAATTTTGCTGAAGTGAATGAATTTCATAAATTTTGTCTTCTGTAGCACGAAACACCACTACTCTGGAAGTACAGATCTAGTGCAGCTGCCATTATTAGTGCAGTGCAGAAGATATAATAGGTTTAGTGGAAGTTGAGCTCATTGACCTCCTTAAATAAATCTTTGTGCTTTTAATTGTATTTGAATGTCCAAATATCAATAAAACCAGATTGGTTATGGCTTTCAGCCTTGTAAAGTGTTAGGAGATGAGATGGTACAAATCATACATATTTTACAAATCTAATTTTATAAACACTGAAGCTGAAAAAGTTAATTAAGAGTCTGGGAAACTAGGATTAATTTTACTGAATTTTAGCTGAAAACCGTGGTGGAATTTGTACTCTAGGAACTGTCAATAAGGAATTATTTCCATATATATAAAGATTTTAATAAAAGCTGCTACATATAAATCCCTGGCTCTCCCCACAGACTCACAATTGGGGATGAAGACATGTGCCTTGTGTACTAAGGCTCTCGTGCTCAGTCTTGTACGTGCTTTTAAACTCATCTCCCTGCTTTAGGGGAAAGATGGAGTTTTCCATGTACAAGACATCAGTCTCATTAGGGTGTGTGTTTTGAGAAGTTGGACCAAGTTCTTCGAGAAGTGTGATGAGCATCTGGTTTACATTAATCAACCATGTTAATAACTTACCAGCTTTTGAGCATCTGAAGCAAATGAGCTAATGAAACATGTTTACCATTCTTTGCTGGTTTGTATTCATGTTTCTGGATTTTTGGTTTTTAAGCTGAATGGTACTGTTTTGCTCTGTTCTTCTTTTGACATGATGCCTGTATCCTGTTGCGGATAATCCATGCCTGTTTGTAGGAAAAGAGCATGGAAGTGCTGTAACTCTAAATGTTGATTGTTTGGGGATTAGGCATAGAATGGCTTTGTGCTCTTACCTTTTCTGAACAATTTGTTGTGCTCTGTATGTGGAATCGGATCTGCCCTGATCAGTGGAGAAATGACTGTTGCAGTCAAAATAATAGCTTTCATGTGTCATTTTTTTCTGATTTCCAGCTTGTTCTTTAAAAATGCTGTCGGTATAATGGGTTTCTGTAGGATTACTGTAATTCAAAAAGTCATCTTGGCAATCATTATCTTGTGCGTTTAGTTTAAGGAATTTAGAAACACAACATGAATTCAAATTCTGTCTTTCGAGGGTGAATGATTAAATTCTTTGTGCAGGTGTCCCAGGATATAAAGACCAGGCCTAAATTTAGAGAAAGTTTTCTCAAAAGAATATAAACATAAATTTTCAGTTTATACCAAGATTTAATACAGATTTTGATTGAACTTCTGAAAATGCAAAGTTAACAGAATTGCGTTTAAAATACTTCAGAAGAAGTTTCACAAGAAGCAAAACGATCAGTAGTTCCTGTGAAACTCTCCATTAAAGAAAGAAATCATCAGTTTTAACACCATGTTTTTAGACACTTGATGAAAACTGACAGCGTATACTGATCTAGAGTGCATTTTAGTGCTTCCTAATCTTCATACCATTCCTGTCATATGCAGAATAGAGCAATGGGGTGATATTTTGATTATTTTTTTTAAATACTAGTGACTAAATATATAGTTTATTACTGGTTCTACGTGCTAGTATGGAACTCCGTGTTTGTCTATGGGTTTTGCTTAACTGACATCTCTCGTAAGACTGAAGGATAAAGTTTTAGAAGTGCGCTGCATCAACTCCTCTTATGCTGGAGGAAACTTTTGTTTCTGTGAACTTGAAATCCTAGTATGGCTTGTCACTGCCTGCTGGAGTTTGTGCTATCTGCTTTTATGTGCCAGTGGTCTGAAGATTTATGTCTTTAGTATTTGGCCAAGTGAAACACACTGTCAGGGGTGTGGTGGTGGGACCTAAAACCATAATTCTTACCTGCACACTATAGAGTTGCATCTTTATTTCAGCTCTGAAAATTTAGGTGAGTAGGCAGGCTTTAAATCTCTACTGGCCTTTGGAGCCTGCTGGTACCCAGAGATGTATACCAGTCTGTTCTCTCCCTGCCCCCGTATCTCTTGCAAAGTATGGATAACACAGTTGTTGGGTTGGGGAAATTTAATCTTTGAAAGTCACAGTGAAACTAATGTATTTTTCTTTCGACAGGTCTTCTTGGTTCAAGTTAATCCAGGTGAAACCTTTACAATAAGGGCTGAGGACGGAACCCTGCAGTGCATCCAAGGTAAGAGGATACGTGAACGTCTGGACAAGTATTGCTTGTGCTATGGAAAGCTTGTTCTCTCATCTCTGCAGAAACGTGATATGCGGTTCTGAAAATACAGTGAATCACTAAGGAGTGAGAAATTGCAGGCATGACTGCTGTACATCTTATACAACTTGAATATCTTGGAATGAGTCATGAATTTGTTGCAAGGCCAGGAGATTTATCTCTTCTTTCAGTCATTTATCAGCATTTCTTATTTCATATATGTGCTTGTTTCCTTACAACCAGGCGGTCAATGCAAATGAGAGATCACAAGGTAGATTGAAAGCTAGTAACAACTAAGTGGATATCTAGGGAAAAACTGGTTTGAGTTCATTCAGACATTGGGAGGTATCAAAAATCAGCAGAGCAGTACAGACATGGCAGAGTAAGTCAGATTGGTTTTGAGCAGAATTTTAAATCGCTTCTTTAGAAGCAGAGCCTGTTAATTATGTAGTATTGAATAAAAGCATTGTAAGCAGTCTTTTGATTGCTGTTTTACCTTGGTCAGATTGTACAAATGCGATAACACTTGGGTTTTTCCATAAAGGAAAGCCCCCACAAAATCTTCTAACAGGTCTGAAGGGAGAAGCAATAAATACCTTTCAGATTGTATATTAATTACTGTGAAGAGGGTTTCTAACTAGTAGTAAATACGGCTTTGAAGAGAAGCAGATATTTCCCTAGGTATAAAACTGTCTACAGTAAATTCAGGAAACTTAAATCAAAATTGAAATAGACTTCATGTAGCTCTACTGCTAATATTGTATTCAGTGATATTTTTTGAGCTTATGCTATTACGTTAGTTTTTTGAGAAGGGGGATGGGTGATGTTTCCTCCCACATCCTCTCCACATCTTATGCTCTTAAGCAGCAATGTGGGCTATTAGTTCAAAAGCCTTTCCTAAAAAATTAAGAATAATGAGTAGGAAAAGTCAGTTTTATGATAATTGTATAGCCTGAATTGCACCTGTATTTCAACTGTGAATTTCAAATCTACTCAAAGACTTGTTTGTTAGACTGCATCAAATAATAAAATCATACTGCTCAAGGATAACTGTGCTTTTTATCAAAATTTAAGTTGAAAGGGATGCTTGGACGTGACCTTATTTCAACCTTGTCCTGAAAGTAGGGGTAGTGTCAGAGATGGACTGGTTTGTCCACAGCCTCCTGAGTTGTAAAGCTCTCAGGGTGGAGGTTACTACCTGGGAAAACTGCTTCAGTACTGCGTTGCTCCCAAAGGAAAGAGTTTGTCCTTTTTGGTAGTTTGAAATTTCTGATCTTCCAGTCTCTTTGCATCTTTTCTTAGGCCCCACATTTAAACAGCCGAGGAGTTTGTGGTTGTTGCTTGAAATTTCATCCCTATGGAAATGGGGAATTAATAGTTGTTTGACACAGACGTTACAGAAGCTTCCCTGAACACATCATACAGGATTATTCAGTCTTGATGAGCAATAAGAGCAGCAATTTAAAACTGCTTGTTAAGATTTATAGCCAGCATGCTGTGCGCTAAGAAATTGGTCCACGTGGCAATTAACAGAAGGCTAAAGCTAGCTGCTCCTTTTAATTGAAATGAATGCTTTATATTGGTTGGTAAATTAAAAATTGCCATTGCAAATATAAATATGACACCATTTATGGATAATTTTTTCATGCTTAAAGTGTCGTTCAGGCATTGTGATAAATGAGTGCAACTTGAAACCTGATTCTGTGTCCTCAGTAGTTTGACATGTTTGTACCAGTGGGGTTTGTTTGGTACCTATTAGCAGACTTTTTCATAAAATCAAATTAGAATTTCTAGCATAAAATTGTCGTCTTTTTTTGGTAGAACTGCAGTTTTGATTGCCAAAGCACGCACGTTTTTTTGTGTACACTCTTAAGTTCAGCCTGAAAGTTCTGCTGTTATTTTCATGTTAAAGGTTCAACTCTTTATTGCAGCAATATAAATATTTAACAGTTAAGTCCATGCTTAAAACATGAAGAGCACCTGGCTGTATTGTTGGTGCTTTTTTCTTTCTTTGTTGGAAAAGCTGTGTTCACAGTGCAATTGTGGAACTTAATAGTGACCTATCCTGGAAGAAATGGGAATCACCCAGCAGATGCAGAACTGTCAAAAATGCTAATTTTAGTGCTTTTCCTGTACCCTGAGATGGTTGTAAAAGACAGGCTTATTTGCAGTGTTTTGGGGAATTACACACCCTTTTGCTCCACAAAACCTGTAACATTTTTTTCCTGTGCCAGAGCTTTCTGTATGTTTTAAAGGTTGATGTATTCTCTGTATTTAGGGCAGTGCTTAGACAACGGTGCATTTTGCTTTGCTCCCGTATTGCACTATGATTAGCAAGCTATGGAATAATTTTAGCAGTCTGTTTTTGGGCAGTGTCTGTGCGTGTGAGCTGGTAGCTCCCTGTTGAAGGAACAATAGTCACTTTTTCCTTGCTGCCACATAATCAGTGTTATGACATAAGATGTACTTGTAAATAGGATTCATTTGTATTCCCAGTAAGCAGGACTACTGTTATCATAAATAGCATGATTACTCTGAGCTCAGGGAGTGAACACTGTTTTTAAAAATTTGAGATGTCATGACTTGGTTACACTTCAGGAATTAATAGTAATTATTCAGGAAATATGAAAGCTTCTTGTTCCTTTGGCATGTATCAGGAATAGTGTGGCGAGCAGGACCAGAGAAGTTATCGTCCCCCTGTACTCGGCACTGGTCAGGCCTCATCTTGAATATTGTGTACAGTTCTGGGCCCCCCAGTTTGAGGAAGATGTTAGGATACTGGAATGTGTTCAGAGGAGGGCAATGAAGATGGTGAAGGGGCTGGAGCACAAGCCCTATGAGGAGCGACTGGGGGAGTTGGGGCTGTTTAGCCTGGAGAAGAGGAGGCTCAGGGGAGACCTCATTGCTCTCTACAACTACCTAAAAGGAGGTTGTAGTCGGGCAGGGGTTGGTGTCTTCTCTCAGGTGACCAGTGACAGAACTAGAGGGCATGGACTCAAGCTTCGTCAGGGAAAGTTTAGGCTTGATGTGAGGAAAAAGTTCTTCACTGAAAGGGTGATTGGTCATTGGAATGCGCTGCCCAGGGAGGGGGTGGAGTCACCGACCCTGGAGGTGTTTAAGGGGAGACTGGATGAGGTTGGTGTTAGTGTTGGGTTATAGGTTGGACTTCAAGATCTCAGAGGTCCTTTCCAACCTTATGATACTGTGATAGTGATTTTTTTTTTGTCTTTGTGAAAGCTTTTTTTTCTTTATGTATGGCTTTTTGAGAAGTTTGAAATCCTCAGTTTGTGCTCCTGCGCCTTTTTAGCATGCCCTGTAAACCACTGCTTTGTATGCAGGACCCCTCTGGGCTCTGTGACTGTGGCCTGTTTGGGGATGGGTGGAGATAGTGTGCATTAGGGGACTGAGGCAAAAAATACCGGAGAAAAAGACAACTTCAAGAGTCTTCATTTGTCTTCTCAAGGTTGGAAGAAGGGCATTTGTTTGAGGAAAACCTCTGCAGAATATCCTCTGTTTTAAACACCCTGAAGTGTAATTATCTACTAATTGAATAGTCAGTTTTTAAAAACAGAAGGAATGGATGCACGTGGGGAGGTCTCTGATGTTTTGGAATATGGAGATATCCTAAATACAAAAACGTTTCCGAATTATTCAGTTTCACCACTAAGGTAATTGGTGAAAATTTTAAAAATTAAAATCCCCTCCACCTCCCCACACCCCCCACTGAGAAACAATGCTACAATACTATAAAATTGGAATAAATGTATGTTTCTAATTGGACATGTGTTACAGCAAGTGCTGTCTTCATTCCTGTGTTCTATTCACATATAGCCAGAGGGGACTTAAGACGTTGATTTAGAAGCCCCGTAGATCATGGTGGGGACTGTGTTAGGCAACTCGAAGAGGTGACGGTGGCTGGGAGAAGTTCAGCTGGTCGGTGGGCATGAAGTTTCCTTGAGAGGACAGATTCAAAAAGACTGGTAAATCTGGTCTTTCAGAGAAACCTAGCCTTTGAGTGGAAATTTCTATGGCACTGTCCACACGTTGGGTTATTTAGGGAAGCATCGGAGCGGTTCCAGGTGATCTCATTGGAATTGGTGTTACTGGCTAATTTTTAATTGAAAAGAACTTTTTCAATAGTTGCCAGAAGCTGAATCAGGCAAGGATGTGCTGCAGAGTGTGTGGGCAGATGCACGCTCTCCTGCCTTGGCTGTTCGACGCTCACTGAGCATTGAGACTGCCCACCGGCTCCATATTTTAAAGTGGAAACATAAAGCATATCATTTTTATTTGTGTGCGATTGGATGACCGAACTTTGTTCCTTTTTCAGCCGTGTGCATATTAATGATGAATTATTGGTATAATTCATCTGAAAACGAGGATATCCCTGGGGAAGCAGGGGAGAAAAGCCCTGCTTGTCCTCTGCTGCCACCCGCCCTGGCCATCTTCAGGGCTCCAAGTGCAAAACTGCTCCTTGTGGGAGATTGAAGGGAAACTGTTTTAAAAGTGGTGTTTTTGAGGGATGAAATGTGTATGTATGGTGTATCTTCAGCGTTTTAAAAGCTGCTCTTTTTATGTAGTTTTGACAGATAATAAATACTTCATAAATACTTCAATACTTTAAATACTTAATTTCCTTTTTTACTTTTTACGACTTAATTTTTCACAAACTCAGTACTTGGCTGTTGCTTGCTCTGCAAGGGAGTGACAAGGGCAAGACAAAGCCTTGCACATTTCTTTGCTCAGCTACAACTGTAGACCTTGTATTTCCTTCATATGAAAGATTAATTCTGGCATGGGCTTTGGGGTGAGCACACTAAATGAAGTCCAGAAGAGGGGGAGAGTATGGATCTGATTAGCTGCAAAATGGCACTGGAATACCCCCACTGTATTTGAAAAATAATTATTATATTTTCTGAAATTTAGAATAAATAGCTTCTGGGTGAATCTGACATGTTTAGGAAATTATCTTTTCCCTAGTGACTGCTTGAATGCTGGTGCTGCTTGAGAGCTGTGTCATGTACTAAATTACTGAAAAATACAGCAGTTAGTGCATAGTTTGGGGCAGTGGAACTGTACCCAATGTGCCCAATCATCTGTTCCATGCTTTTTCCTCCTGGCAGGCAGTAGTGCCAAGCTGTTGTGTGCACTGCTGTGGTGTGAATTATATGGAGGAAACGATTATTCTGGTGAAGCTTGAACTTGCTTGTTGCTTACGTTGTTGAAAATACATATGTACAGAGACCTTGATGCAGACTGAATAACACTTCTATCCATTCTATGCAGAATTGTTCTGTTATTGCTAAATGTACTTTCTGTTGCCATCCACCTAAATGACATCACAGCTGGATCGCATTTTCTGCCACAAGCAAACCAGATTGAGTTTTCTCTTCTGTAATTTTCTCTGTGTGTGCATGGTGCATGAAAAGCCCGTACCAAAGAGAGAAGAAAGAAGAGGTGGAAGAACAGAACCTGCTTCCAGAAAAATAGAAATTCTTGGTGTATTCTATCTAGCCCATACTGTTGAAAGTGCCCTTTTGAAACTTATCTCTCGTCTTTGTTCAGTGTCACAGCACTAGGTTAGGTATAGTGGAGCACAAAATTTGAGTGCAAAGAAAACAAACATGCTAATGAAAAGAAATCATGCTTTTAATTCTAGCATTGCAAAGGTGAACAAGGCTCTGTGTTAAATTGGCTTTTATGATGTTTTCAAGGACAAGATGCAGATGTGCAATGGCATGGAGTGGCTGTAGCTATATTTAAGGATGAATATCTGTAGTAGACAAGGAGCTAAATTGCCTTTGGGTGGTTACATTTTGAAATGAAAACAAGATAATAAACATACACAGGTTACTGATAACAGTATTTGTGATGATATTTTGAAGTGTTTTGCCATTGACCCTGAGCTTGAAGAATTACAGGGCTCTCATGTTCTTACCTTGTAAACCAGAGATTACATGGATTAAATTTTACTGCTGCTTTTTCCATGGCTCTAAAAGCAAGTAACTCAGGAGAAAGGCCAAAAGTATGCTAAATGTCTAGCAGTGGTTTCTCAAGTGAAAGATTTCCTGGAATTATTATTCCCTTAATTTGGTGGGTGGGTGTGGTTTGGTGTGGTACTGCAAAGGAATGGATGATATTAAAGTCTAAATAGCTGTACGTTTATGTAGAATAGTGTGTGTGTCAGTGAAATAAGGCTGTTCAGTCTAGTCTAATCAAAGAAAAAAAAATGGTTGGTTTTTTTTTTTACCCCTTTCGTATGAGATGGGAGGTGAGGAATTGAGTCAGTTTCTTGGAGGGAAGGAAGGAGTGGAGTTTAGATGGGACATCATGTAAGCAAGTTAGTGATAACTGTGGCGTCTTGCTGGGTGGGGATGGAGGCATCAGCAAGAGAGAACTGAAGGGCACACACGAGGGCACAGGTCAGTGGATGTTGGATCAAAGATTGGGAATAAAAGAATCCTAAGGAAATGGAACAAAGAAATGCAGGTTTGGATAGCTGGCTGTTGTTAACATGCTGCAGACTTACCTGCTGTGTCAGCTGCTGAGTGTCTGTGTCCATGGCAGAGGCATCTCCAGATGGGTTGCTCCACAGCGCACCTGGCTTGCTTTCTGTCTGGGATGAAATAGTAGCAGCACCCAAAATTATGTTACTTCTGTTTCCAGAAGTCTGGAAATACCCTCGACTCAAAGGGCAACTCATGTGGTCTGAGTTGAGAAGATATGTAGGGGCTTAGGGAAGCCACTGCCTCTGCTCTGGTGAGAGCTGGGGTGCAGGGGTTTGGGTCAGTGCAGTACCTGCTGTCTTTTCATACAGTCTTCTGAATTCTCAGAGTTTGATCCTGGGTTAAATTTAAATAAATCAGTTTATGACTGTTGTCAATATAGGCTGTAAAGCATTGCATTGATCGGAACACAAATTTCTGTAAAGTGGGAAGAGACCTCATCCTCTTCAGCAGGTCTGTCTTCTGTCTGGTGGTTGTTGGGTGTCTGTGTGAGGCCAGACCCTCTCCTGGGACAGAGTAGGAGCTCCTGGTGGCACGGCTGCCAGAATGCCTGAGGTAGGACGGGATGGCCATGCTTTAGCTGCATTAGGGAAGGGAGGGCTGAAATGCAGGATAAGCTCTAATTTTTGTTTCTGCTTGTTTCTCCAAACTGTATCATCTCTTTCCACCAGCTCTGTGCTGAGCTACAGCCTGATTACATAGAATGAAAAACTTTCTGTAGGAAATTTAGTTTTGGTCATCGGGGTTTGGAACGAAACAGTCTCAGTGTGTATGGTGGTGTTTTAAAATAGAGCAGCTCTTTGGTATTAAATAGCTTTTGTTTGCATTTTGTTTATTAAATTTAGTTTCAGTTTCTTTCCCTGTTATAATTAGGGCTCTTCTCATCCTAATGTTTAAAAACATAATCCTTACTACTCATTTATAACATCTTATATGGTCATAGTACCTCGTGTTCAGGGTTAATATTTGATGGAATAGCCAGGCCTCCAGTATCCATTGGTCTCCCTTGTATATCAACACATTTAAGTATTTTTCTATTTTTTAAAGTTCTGTTAATGGACAAATAAGGAATTACCTGCACAGGTGTGCTGCAGAACAAAATCGTGGTGGAGGGCTATAACCTGGAAGAACCCCATGTCACTAACCAACCTTTGCTGCATTGACCAAAGTATTTGTTTCTTCCATCACCAGAGTTGGTAGCATCCTTTAGAGGCATTGTCACCATCTAGCTTTATTGCTTCAGTGTGGTGGCAAGCTCAGCTCTGTAGCCCTAGCACTTGCCCAGGTGAGGGTTCAGTCATGCCTCCCCTGTTGGGGTATGATCTGTGGTGCATTGCCTCAATTACAAAGATACAGCTACAGACCACCAGTTCTTAATACCTAACCATATAATCATAGCAGATACTGTTAGGTTGGTAGTTTCTACTTGTTTTCTCATTGTTGCTCCATTATTAAACAGAAAATAGCAGAATTTGCAGTGGAGCCTTTTATCCTCTCTGCTTTTTGTGGTGGCTCCACCTCTGTTTCTGATAGAAAACTCAAGTCCCACTTAGTCATTCTATGTGAATTATAGAACTTTCACACCTACATACCTTTGTGAAACTTGTGTTGAAATCTTCTATAAAAAGAGAGAGCAGAGGGATGCTAACTTAGGGTAGCTTCTTTTCCTTGTTACTGTCGGTAACACCAATCTCTTTAATCTCATAGGTTTTGTTTTTAGCACACTGCAATAAAGTATAGGAAACCATGTGAGAAACCAAAAGTAAACAATAGGGTGCTTTTTTATTGTTTGAAGAATCTTGGCTTCTTTATTTTAGATCTGATAATGCTGAGAATGATCATGGAAATTTTTGTGTGTGTGTGCAGATTAAATCTTGAATATGATGCACCCACACTATTTGGTATATAGAATATCTGGTGCTTTAAAAATCCCTTTTAACTAAGATACAGGGAGTTGGTAGCTATTATTTAATACAAGACAAAAGGGGAAAAAAATCTTGACATATAACGGACTCTGAATTTAATCTTTCCAAATCCTAAAGTTTGAATCTTTTACAGTACACACTGTGAGGAGAACAAGGGAGTGAAATATCACTGAAAGTGGAAATGTTTCTTCAACACTTTGAAATGTAGAAACTCTAAGCATTTTGTAAGAGCATTGATAAAGATCTACATCCACATAGGCTTGGAGGGACAGTGTCAACGTTTCCCGACCCCGCAGCCTCTTCCTGGGAAAGCAGAGCTGTGCTGCCTGCGCTGCTGCATGTCTCTGCTCCAGCCAGCCCGGGATGTGAGCAGAGGCAGCCAGCGCCACGTCCTGCTGACGTGGCCAAGGAGAGGGGCAGGGGATGAATCAGCAGCAAGAAAGAGAGATAAATTGACTCTGACTATTCCAGTTTGCATGTATATGAAAATGGAATGTCCTGCTTCACAGTGGAACAACATGTAAATGAGCAGAGAAGTAGTTCATGGAGTTTGTCAGTAAAATGAAGATTTTGTCTTTTTTTGAATCTGCTGCTGGGAAATGCATTTGTCTCTAGAATTAGGACAGCAGACTTTAAAGACAAATGTTGAAACATACCATCAGGGCTATAATTTCAAACTTGTTTTGGTTTTGTAAATATACAGGACTTGTATTTGGGGTTTATGGCTGTCCTTACTTTACCTATGTGTATGTATATACATGTCTGAAAGGATCGGTAAGCGTGGCACATGGAAACCAATTCAAAGGTCAGTTTGCAAAAGTGTCTCATAGCAGCATGTTGTCAGTTTTTAGATGTTTCCTGATATCTGTGGACCTTCCCCCAAAACATGGAGAGACTCAATGTATTGTTTAGAGACAAATACAGCTCTGCAGGAACACTTGTCAGTGTTGGTCCTTCTCAAATGCAAATAATCCTCCAAGTGCAGACCCAGTACATTCCAGTTAATGGTGTCAGGGTTTTATAATCCAAGTTCCACATTCTTTACCCAGTCTACATGGACTACAGACATTGCAAAAACATTAGTCAGCGCTTTTAGTCTTTTTAAAGTGTAATAGTGCAGCTATAGTTTTAAATTAATAAAGCAATTATATTCAGCTTTCTTAATCTGAAGCAATTACATTAGTTGGCCAGAGAGTCAAGAAATTATTCTGTCAGCCTTACTAAATTCCATTACTCTTCCTTGCAGGCGAATGTTTGGTTTCCTATACTTTTTATTCTTCATCTTCCTTTAGTTTATGCTCGTTTTGTATGTGCAGTGAAAACTCTTCATGGTGTGATACGATTTGCAGTGTTAGATAAGGTTAGCATTTACAAAATAAAGCTAGGACAAGCTGTTACAAGCAGAAACAGCTCTTGGTATAATTTGATCAGAAAAGTCTTACCTAGTTTTTCTGTCTCCCGGAGAGGAAAAAAAAAAATACAAGTAGGTAAGGAGCAGGACACTGAGAAGGATGGCAAATGTGCAGGTACCTGGCTTTGTTATAGTGTGAGATTTGTCTTGGATAGCAGATCTGATGAGCCTCTGTGCATATGTTGTGACATGCAGTGGGACATCCCTCTGAAGAGGTTGCAAAGAGAATTCTCGTAATTGAAGTCCTGCCTGTTCCTCTTGCCAAAACCAGAAGCAACTGTTGTATTAATTGGTTCTAACCTTAAAGAGAATATATTAGGAAAATGAGATGAACAATTAACCCTTCAGGTCAGTTCTGCCATGGGCTCCTTCTGCAGAGCTTGTGTTTTGTGTTGCTGCCTGTCCACGGAAATGGACTTAATAACCTTATATTAATTTGAGGAGGGACCTCAGGCTGGGAGGGTATAAATTTGTTGTGTTTAGCTTATTCTTCAGTTCAGACCTTCCAGTGGAAAAGACACAATCTCTTTTCAGTCATGGTTTTTCCCAGACTTTGGTACCTTGTAAGGACTCGTGGTGTGTGTTTGGCAGATGAGTTCTTCAGACACAAGTGTCTGAAGCTGGAAAAAACAATTGTGTTGTACAAAAAGTGCTCCTCCTGCCTCTAATGGTACCTTTTCTGAACTTTAGCAGATCAAGAACTATTTCCTTACAGGAAAGAAATATTATACTCTCCACCAGGCTGGTCCTGCCAGTTTTGTAACTTTTATTAACATCATATGCTCCACTATGACTGCTTGACCCTGGCATGGTGAATATTTTGATGATATTTATAAAAAGGCTAAGATGGGCATTTCCTTTTATGTAGTCAGGAAAACAAGAATTAAGCAGCAAACTTCAGATGCAAACTTATTTTTGAGTTGTCCATTTGAGGGATGAAAGGGGAGATAGAAAGAAGCTTGCTAGCTGTTTCCAAGTGATTGTAACTGGAACCTCATTTAGGGAGCTGCAGCTGAAATTGCCTCACTGAGGGGGGCTGAAGATGTACTGTGTTCACTACTGTGGCAGCAAGGCAACTCTGTGTTAGTTAATCGTGAAACTGAAGTAGGAGATGTGGATTGGGGATGTGAATGGTGCACATTGTAACTTCAAATTGTTACAGGGCTTTTATTATTATGTTTTGTATTTCTAATTTTAAAACAAATTTCAACTTGAATAAGTAATAATCGTGAATTAACTTGAAGTATCGTGATGGTAAATAATGTAAATTGGGTTGTTTGTTGCTTTTGCTGAATTTGCAAACTGTATTTATTCCCACCATAAAAAAAACCCTCTAGTGGTTGTTGGAAGCTGTATCTGAATCAGCTGTTGATTCTGTTGTTGACAGATTTCTTGGGTTGGGTAGCTTTCACTTTCTGACAGTCTCGGCTCTTCTGTATTTAGACACAGTCTGTGTGATCATATCCTAAAGTGTCTGGTTTGTTTCTTATATATCAGTGTTTGCTTGTAGTCGCTGTGGGTGGTGGGTTTTCTGCCTGTGATATCAACAGATCAGTTTCTGTATCATGAATATTTTCATTAATATAGATATGAAGAATAGATGTTATCGAAAGAAACTAATTCCTGAGTCAGCTTTGTAATGGAAGCATTGCTGGCTTCAAAATAAAAAAGGAAAGTGAAATGTCCACTCAAGCACACTTATCCAGTTTGAAACTGTGTAGCTCTGGACAACCATGAAGGCTGTGGACTGTCATCTAGTTGTATCAGTAATAGTTATCTAAAAAATAAATCTAGAATCTGAATTTGTGTTCTAAAATATTTAAGGCAGATAGAATCAAAACAAATGAACCTGTACTGTAATTTACTCACTTAAACACCAAGACACTTAATTTTTTCTAAAACTACTTAAAAAGGAAGCTATTCCTGGAGCTGAGTAGGGATTTTGTTTGTGTTTTTCAGTGTTCAGCACAAGACCAAATTATTTGTCATAATGTGTGCGATTTTTTTTCTTTAATACACCCCATGTTTGTTATAATTTTAAAGCTGCTGTGTTCCGCAAACGCTTTGTTTGTAAGCAGTATTTGATTATTGCTTACAAGTTCTTGACTTCTTGATTATATTATTAACAACAGTTTTGATGGTGTGGATGTTATTTCTTGCTGCTGTTTTTTTGTAAGCTACCCCCGCTGTGTCTGTTGGGAGTGCAATAGGGGAACAGTTGGGTGCAGATGGCTTCTAAGAAGCTGTGTCTTCTCCTCTGGCTTGTTGCTAATTCTCTAACAATACCCTCCACAGGCGATTAAAACAAAATATTTAGCAGCACAGAAACTCAGTGTGCATATGAAGTATTACAAGTTATTCTTCAGCAAGGTTTATTTTTTCTTCTCTTGGGAAGTGAAGGGCTTGTAACCCCACAAATATGAAAGAAGTAAGCAGAGTAATCCATGCAGAAATTCTGGTGTAAGGCTTTGTCAGCACAGTATGTTCTTGCTATGGCATGGGAAGGCTTCACTGTTGCCAGCAGTGGCTGAGCAAGAGTCTTCATTTTATTTTAGCTCAAAACATTTGGTTTTTTGTCCATACAGCTCTCAAGCAAAGATGCCAAAGTAACTGCATGGCTGATGGCTGTCCTGTTTATCCAAACGTCACCTTTCAAGTCATGAACATGTTAAGCGAGGCTGTAGTGTGTTATTTGTAAAAATCCAACCTAAAATTCCTAGAAGCTCTCATGCTTTTGCTTATCCTGCCTGATGTTGCTAAGGGTCAGTCTCTTCAAATGCTGTCTTGGCAGGGTCACTGGAGCTGACCTTGGCGTAACAGTATCAAATACTATTTTTATTGCAGCAGACGATATTATCTCATCATAACAGTTTTTAACATATCTAGCTGAATTGTTTTGGATGTTGGAGCTGTGCCTGGAGAGGGGACTGAAATACAATGCCCGTCATTCTCAATTGTGTGAGCTGTAGCCTTTGAGCTTGATGACAGGTCTACGGCGAGTAGGGCAGGAGTGAGAAACCAGTTGGGTCCTTTCGGTTCCCAGCACTTGTTGCCTTGAGATTTATATTAGCTTAAACTAAAACAAGTATTTGAATGTGAGCATGCATGTATGTCTGTGTGCATATATTAAAACGACCATATATAAATATTAACATATATTTTTTATGTTTGATCACAGTAAGACTCAGCTCTCCAAGGCTGATCCACGCATGGCTCTCCTCTTGGTGCAGGTTTTTCTAGTCTTTGGTAGCAGTATGAAAATGGCAAGCAAGACCCATTGGGTGATTTGCCTGAAGGTTTTTCAATGAGACTTTATTAAAATTACTTGACGTGTTAGAAGTACTGTGTCTTCCTTGGGGGAGAATTCTGATATTTGGAGTGTTTATCTGTCATCTGCAAACCAGAATGAACATAATGGGTGGCTAATTGTTTGCAAGGAACTGTGAAATATAATTACGAAGAGTTAAGCTGAAACCGATTGTGTTTATGTAATCTAGCGTAAGAAATACTATATTAATCCTGCCTCAATACCAGGAAACGCAATTAGTATAATTAAGACTATCATATTGTAATTTTCTTGGCGACTAGATGCTTTGGCAGCTGCTTTCTCCTACCAACACGGCTGGAGCAGAGCACGTTTCTGTCGGCGGTGCCTTCTGCTGCTGCTGCCAAGGGAGTTATAAAATTACTTTGTTTACCCCTGTTGTGAGACACAGGAGATGCGACTGCTATTTGAGTGGAAAAAGTGTTCAAACTCCTGCATTTCGTCTCCTCTTTTGTGGTCCTGGTGTAATTTTGCAGGCTGTGTGGGTATGTGGTGGGTGCAGCTGGAAGTCCCCTCTGCAAGCTAAGGAAAACAGAGGGTTTGGGACTTCTCAGTGGACTTTCTTAACCATAGAGGTTGCTAGTTGGAGTTGTGCTGAAGCAACTCTGAAGGTAGCAGTTTGCCTACTGATGGCTGCTAGTTCTGCCTCAACAGCATGCAGGAACCTGTGTGCTCCATCCTGTGGTGGTGTCCTAGAGGTTCTAACACTCCCTGTGTAGGAGAGGGCATGGCAGGGGACACCATCAGATGCTGCCACATCTGTAAAGGGCTGCAGTTAGGCTAGATGGATAGAGTAGATGAATACTGCAGTTAGACTCTCATTAACATTAAATAGTGTGCTGTGAAACATAGATAAAATAAATTGCTTGATCTATTTGTATTTAAGTAAACTTAAGCATGTTTGAAGTGGTCTTAGGAGTAGCAGTCATAGACATCACCATGCTGGTAGGGAAAAACTTGAGCAGTTATGTTCTGACACTTTTAAATTAGCTTTTTGTTGAATGTATTTTGCAGATGGATTTGTTGCAAAATGTGCCCAGGTCAGAAAAAAATCAGTATGTAACCTAGTTGTTGCAGCAGTTTGTACACCACGGCTGTGAATACGTGCAATTAAGAGATAATCAGCATAATGCTTACTTTGAGCTCTTCTTAATGGTTTAATTGCTTCTCAGAGTTAAATCAACACTTTATGCTTATTTTACAAAACTTTCCCTAGGGTGCTCATCACATGGAAGTGTATGTGCATGTATTTATTTTTCAAACATGAAGAATAATCGGTCATTTAATTGAGCTTCTCCTGAAGTTCTCTTTTGGGATATTCTGTGTTTTTATGAGCTGCTCAAATAACTAATGTGTCAGAGTAGACTAGGTAAGAGAGATAACGAATTTGTCAATTGGAAAAAGAACGTGCAGGTTAATGTTCCAGATGATTATTCCAAGGTCATCTGGATGCCTGTCCTTTGTGGGCGGGTAATGTTTTTCTGTACTTTGTTAAATACTTAACCTGTTTCAATTACTGTGAAAGCTCCAGATATGAGGGTTCGACTGCTCTCCGGAAAGAAGGCAGAGGTCCATCCCTGGATAATGTGGTGCCATGGGTGCCTGCCAGTTGGAGACAGAAGCAGATGCATCCCCTTCATGGGTGCTGCAGCTGCCCAGGCTGGCAAACCCAAGCATGCCAGGTCCATGGCCCTTCTCCTGCTGAGGTTTGCCCACCTGGGTGTCTGCAGAGATACTTCTGTGCCCCATTTGAGCTGGGAGGCTGCCCTGTTGAACACTCCCAGCTTCTGCATAGATCAATGTAATTGGAAAGTAGTAGGAACTATGCTGTCTGGTTCTTGTAATCCTTTCTCCTATTTATTTTCATTCTGTACATTTTTTTTGAAGACAGTTTCTTGCTGGTTTTCTGTGCATATCATGTGTATCAACATGCCCGTTGGAACTGTCTGGAGCCTGCAGAAAACATTACATGGCTGTTCCTTGTACTACTGAAATTTTTTTTGTCTTTGTAAAAGCTAACCTACCTACTGAATATTTGTAAGGGATATTCAGTATCTTCCTTTTTATTACCTGCATTTCCAGAAACTGTCTGCTCTGCCAGGTATTTGGGCTCACTTTGAGTTGCCTTGGAATTTGCTTCTTATGAAAGGTCTGCACAGCACGCGTCCTGGCTGGCAGGCTGCTCAGTGAGCTGTTGCCTCTTGTTCAGCATGGACATTATGTAGTACAGAAATTGAATGTTTTCCTGATAGTTTCCCAGCTAAGGAATCCTGACTTTTGGGATGCAACATAATAAACTGCTGAGGATGCAGTTACTATGTAAAGGGGTTCTTCCCTTCCTGCTTATAGGCTATTAGATAGGTTTTCAAATGGTTTTAACTGCTGAATTAATTAATATGCTTGTTGTGGCAGGTTTGTTTAAATGGAGTCCTAACTGTCTGTCTTGTTACTTACCTGGCAGTGCAGTGCTATCTGTGGTTTCCAGGTGTGGTCCCCACTTCATGCTGCTGTTTGTAAATACCACGCTAAGCACCAAACCTGATGCTATTTTGAAGCCACTTGTAATGATAAACACTTAAAAGAAAAATCTCTCTAACTGAGGCGACGAGTGTTTGTGTGTGGGTGGTGGGGCTGGACAAATAAGGGTTTTGTTTCTTTTTTTTTTCATTTATGACCAGAAGGGTAAAATGAGAAACTTTATGCTCTGCCAGGTCTTAACGAGGTGGGCTGGTTTAGATGAGCATGCAAGCAACAGCAGAACTTTTTATCCAACTCTAAACTTAGAATTGTCTTTGGAAGCTCAGTTATATCTCAGACCGACATTACATTGAAAGAACCTGTTGTGGTGAGCCTTGTGGAAGTGGTAGACGTAACTATGGCTAGAAATGCTAATGATGTTATAGTAGTGCCAATCAAGCAGACATAGTTGTCATGCAGAACATGTGGAAGCAACCTGAGTGTGCTTTAGTGTAAGCCAAGTGTTTAAAATAGAAAAGAATAGGAAGAAAAGGTAAAAACTACTCACACCCCCCAAAAAAACCTTTTGTCTGTCACACCTGTTGTCATAAGCTGCATCTTCCTCTTTTCCACTTAAACCATTTCTTTGCAAGTGGGAGTTAACTCTTCAGAAAGGCAGGGTGTGTTCAAAGCTTGCAGTTTATTTATTGAAGCCTTCTCTTCATTTGAACTATGGCCTTCTGTATGTTCAAATAGCACAAGCTTACATGTTCCTCAGGGTGAATCCAAGACTAAAATAGTTTTGTTGACAAGCACAGCAAGTTAAAAAATTAGACCAAAATTCATTTTTAAGGTTATCCCAGATACTTCAGCTTCAAATTTGGGTGCTCTGTTTTCTGTTCGTAAGATATGCCAAAGGAAATAGAGGTTTACAAGCTGATATCTGGCATTTACCAACTACTGCTCATTCATATGGCTGTTTCCATTCTATACACAGCCAAAAAAGCTTATGCAGAAAATGGGTTAAGTGAATTAGGCAGTTATTTGAGCCAGCTGCTATGCTAGAAATAGAACTATAGCTGTCTTCTAACCCCAAGCTGTGTAGTTGCAATATTCCTTCAGTGCTACTGTCTGCTCTGTTTGCAGCTTTTTAAAGCCCTTGTTTAATCACTGTAGGAGGCATATTTGAAAGGACCATTTTGAATATCCAATTCCGAGCATTACTTTTCTTGCTTTGTTCTTTAAGATGGATGTGCCAGGCAGATGTAGTGGTCAGTCTTATCTGCCTAAGGTTAGTGCACTGCTAAATGCAGTTTGTGCAAACATCTGGACAGTTCTAGATGGAACTTTTTATAATTAAAAGTGTAAGGAGGGTCATTAAAGTAGTGGTAATTCTATTCTGAGTACCACTGCAGTTACAGACTGAAAAATTGCCTTTTAAACCAGTTAACCTTTAAAAGCTGATGGCATGCAGTGTTGCTGATAAGGAACATGAGTCTCTTGAAGCTGTGCATGCTTCCACATTGCTGTCATCGGAGCCGTTTGTGCTTCTGACAGTTTGTAGCAGAGATTGCTCTTCCCCTTGTTTTCTGCCCGCCAAGTAGAAGCAACTCTTGTGTTTTCCAACATATGGCTGCAGTTGCTGTGTGTGGAGCTGACATTGTGGCTCCCTCTGGAAACAGGTGATGCTTCTCCCCAGTGAGACAAAGGACCTTAATAAAATCTGATGCCTTAAATAGGTAAAGAACCTGAAGACATATAACTATCTTCAGCTTCACTTTTCTTTCTGGAATGGAAATAAATATTTGTCTTAAATCACATGTTCAGGCAGGGGACACAGATATTTAGATTGCTAAAATAAGACTTTTCTTGCATGTTCTTTTTAGTACACTTATCAAGTGTCACCTGTGTTGCTGTGCCTTATAGATCTATGAAAAATTCTTTAAAAGTGGATGCATCTTAGGATAGGAATTGATTTGCTGTGTGAAGGCTGACTTGAGTTATCTCAAATTGGTAGGTTATTGGTCTATTAAATTGTTAATGGCTCAATCTGTTGCCAAAGTTGGTTTTGCAAGCCTGTTCAAAAAAAACCTTACTTGCCTTGAAGTATCATGTCTCTCAATCACATTAAAATAAAAACAAGGTCTGCACCTATATTTGTGCTCTATTTTCATAAAGGTAGTGTGATAATTAGTAATGGCCCCCTTCTTTTTCACCTCCCATTGACCATTAAGTGGTGTGGTGCCTGGAGGAGTCAGTTGCTTCCTGAGGAGCAGCAAAGATGGTATCTTTGTCTTGTCATTGGGGTTCTACGCTGGCACGGTGCTCACAGCTCCAGTGCTTGAGTTGAATAAAGCCTTGTGGTAGGAGCTGATGTACATCTTGCACTGCTACTGCCCTCATGCTGGCTGATGCCTTGTTTCATAGACTGAGTGTGACTGAAGATGCTGTATAGATCTGAAGACTGTAAATCTGCCTTTTCCTTGGTCTGTATGTGAGACAGAGAAACAACTAAATTGGTGTTTCGTTATAAACACGCATTATATCTGTGCATGTATGAATTTTTGCCCAACAGCTTTATTTGTGTTAGTGAAGGTGAAAATTTGTCTATCAGATGTTTCTGTTTTTCCTTGACTGAGAGTGCCTAAAAAATATACATTCAAATAGAAGTTGTCTCTATCTGTGTATTAATTTTCTTTTACATTTGGCTGTTTTCCATTTTCCCTTTTTGCAATTCTGCTACTGCTTGAAATCTGGAAATCTTCTTGTTGGCCTGTAAGTGTCTTCTATAAACTGATGGGGTTTTTTTTCCCCTATAATATATCACCACCAGCTTCATTTCATGGGTGCACGCGGGTTAGCTGTTGTACTGTATTTGCTGGAAGCAGAGGTTTTTGTTACCTGTGGACAATGAGAGGCTCCTCGAGGTGTCTGCCAGTAGCAAGAGCCATCTCCCCACCTGGACTTGCATACAAAGGATCTCTGTTCTCAAGTTCTTCTATAGCTTTACGAAGTCTGAAAGCTGAGCTCTGTGGGGAAAAGACACACAAATTCCATGTTCAGACTGCCAGTCAGATGTTTTAAAGAGGAGCAGTGGTGCACCTGCAGCCTGGTTTAAGGCATTAGCATATCATTATCCTCTTGACTGACCTAGGCCCTAGTATTTGTGTTTGAAGTGACTTCATAAGAAGGAACATATTTGATGTAACATCACTCTTGGATGTGACAAGAGGGCAATAAGCAAAAACTATAACCTTGAGCATTGCGATGTTCCTCTGAGTTGCAGTTAGAGCCCGTGAGCATCAATGATAATTTATTTTCAAGCAGGGTTTTATCAAGGCAAGGGAGGAGAGGATAATATTTTCCTTTACCTGGGGCTTAAACTGAAGTATGCAGTGGTGATAACTTCTCAGCCTTGCATTCCTTTATGCTAAAACCTCAGTCAGCACTAGACTTGCTCTCAGCTTAGGCTGAATAAAATGCTTGGCACGTCTTTGTTTTGCCAGTGGGCAGTTGACAGAACACATTTTGATTTACAGTGAAAAATACATACATGGCAGGGAGAAACAATTTCTTTTAACATTCCTTGAAGCAGAAACAGCTGCATTCAACAATTTTTTTAAAAGTGCAGTGGCATCTCCCTTGATAATCAGAATTACAGCTGAGCATGAACAGCAGGGCATAGTTCTATGTGGAGTCACTTAGTGAAGTGTTGCAACACAGATTATCTGACACAAAACAGCTGTATTCATTACTAATAAAGCAATTTGACAAAACACCAACATGGATTTTTCCCACAATAGCAGATGTGTGGAGTCCACTGCCACCCCCCTCCCCAGATTGCCAGCATCTGTGTGTTGTGTCATGCTCCTAGGTGCCGCGTTGCCATAGAGCCTGCCAAATGGATGCATTTATTTTAACTGTATGATGAAATAGTTATTCTGTGACCAACTGGGATCTGTTGACTGGAAGCAATTTGGAAGAAAATGGTTCTGCCTTGTTATTACTTATTACTTAATAATAATGTTTTGTGGATGCAAGTGTATCTTAGCTTCCCAATACATGCCAAGCACATCTGAACTCCTTTCTTTGTTTCTTACTGTCAGCTGTTAAACAGGTGGTAAAGGATTCATAATTGACTACACTCCTCCAAGGTTCTCCCTGAGAACAGTGTGACTGTTGCTTAACTTGCATGTGGGAGAACATATGTGTGTTATGGGAAAGTAGTGTGAGGTTCTGGACAGTGAGAATCTGCTTCCCTTCTTTTTCCACCTTTACAAGTCAGTTTGTTATTCCATGTATTCTCAGTAAAAGCACCTGTAGTTATTGTAACTTGTTTACAATTAAACTGGTGTATAATAGAGGCCACCTAAATATATTAAATATAGTCAGAAATAATATTGCCTTGGGGGAGGTCATTGGCCTTTGAAGTGAGAGGAGAGGAGTGGGGAGAGCAGCAGGGACTGTGCAGGGAGCCAGGGGAGGCACATGTCTTCAGTCACTTCAGAAAGAGAGCTTTGATTTATTTCCGTTATTTGTGAAAAATAACAAACAGTCCTCCTTGGTGAAAAGCAAGTTGTCAAACAGCAGAATGTGACCCTAGTTATTCTTTTAGAAGACAGAAGGATATTTTTCTCTGGACATCAAAGCGCTGAGACAATTTCATTTTCGATGTACCTGCAGTGGTGTTTTTCTCAGGTGACTGACAGGCTGAGACTTCCTTGATTTCTCAGACTTCTTGCTTTTGGAGAGATTTGTCAGATATTTGGTCTCCATGCCTTAGAAGCAGATTATTTTAAAACCCTGTTAGGTATTAGTATTAGTATTAGGCTACCAATAGTCAACACTAGATGTTTCACTAGAAGTGTATTTGTGGGAAAGAAATGAGCAGCAAAGAAGGTAAGAAATCTGAAAAATCCCATGGGCTTAAGGAAACCTAAAATTAAATAACTGAGACAGTTTTAATTCTGGTTCACTTGATAGTTTTATGAATGGCCAAAGACTTTGTCTTTCTTGTAACTTTGGGCAGTTACTTGAGGTGGCGAAGGTTGTCACCTTGGTTGTCACCATAAAAAGGGCATTCCCAAGGGTGCCTCAGACAACCAGAGGCATGGACGAGGGTATTCATGGTCACCTCAGTAGCCCAAAATTCAGTGGGATGGATCTGGGCTAAGGTCTTTACAAAGACCAGGTTTGTGTGAAGCTGATCGAGATGCTCAGGCCTTGCTCAGCTCCTCTAATGTGAGCTTCTTTGGCACAAGCTGGGAGGCACTGCTTGAGTGAGCTTTTTGGGAAGGTGTGCAGCTGCTGCTTTCATATTGCCTGCTTTGGAAACACCCTCTTTGTTTTTGAGGAGAGGTTAAGGGTATAGCTGTGGTATTCCATCAATTAAATACAATACAGATAATGTGTAAAGTATTTCACATTATGGGCTGATAATTTTCAGCATCTTTGTTGGCAAATGTTCTAAAAAAATATGAGCATCTTAGAAAATCTTATGAGTGTGAAACAGAGGAGAAACAAAGAGCTTTCTAACACAGACTTTGTGGTAGCCCAGCTCTTGCTGAAACTGAATTATTCTGGTTACAAAGGCGGCTGTTTGAGGCAAACCAGGTCAGGAGTCATGTTGCAACCTACAAATGATGCATGGGAAAGTGCTGGTGGGATGCTAGGGAACTCCCTGGGTAACTACTTCAGTGACTCCAATGAGATCAATAGGACAATACCCAGGCAAAGCTCTCAGGAGATCAAATGCTATGCTTGCTTTCATCGCAGCAGCCAAGATAGCTATCATTAGGCAGACACACAGTTGGCACAGGAATGCTGAAAGCCTTGTCAGAAGGGAGGTTGAAAGCAGCTGTCTTTCAGCATGGTCATTTTTCCCTCACCTTGAACTTTTTCAGCAGATGTTAATAAAGTTCTAATAATGCAAAGGTTTGTTGATAAAAAAACCTGACTTGATACTTGGAAGCAAAATTATATGAAAATACTCTTCTGGTTGTGCCTGCTTGCAGGTTTTGTAATTTAAATTCTTTTTTTAGTGTTCAGGTTGCCAAGAAAACATGCTGCATTCCTGCAATACTGCAGTAAAGATGTGTCTTTCAAACCTGTTAACTGTGCCTCGTCTTCATAAACATGACTGGGGAGACAAAAGCATGTTTTTTCAAAACAGGAGAATATAAAGCAAACCATTCATTTTAAAGTTAGGGGAAGAAAAGAGGGAATGTCTGCAGGTGGTCTTTCATGTTTTGGTTTGCAGACCTCTGTTTTCAAGAAGGAATATGAGTAAGCTGGACCAGCTGTCATGGTGAATACATACTGCAGGCAATATCCTGCATTCACTGAGGTGCTTGGATTAACCCATTTCTGTTAGAGCTCCCCGCCTTAAGTGTTCTCAACATTTCAAATGAACAGAAGGCTTTAATGGGAGAGCACATTTGGCTGGAAAGAGGTGTCTTTAATGCTGTAGTCTTCTGCATCTTGCTGATACGAATACATGCACAGCTATGGTTTAACGTATTACCTATGAGAGTTCTGGGGAGCTTGAAGACTTTTTCTTTAAAAGCACAGCCGTTTCTTGAGTATATGTTTCCAGAATTTGTTAGGGTTTTATCTACTTGCTGTGTTTTGTTTTAGACTTACTAAAAGATTATTTGACATTTTAAGTGTTCTAAAATAATTATTTTAGAACCAACTCTAAAAAAAGAAGTTTTTGTCTTTAATATATACAGGTAGGAACCTGAAAATTCAGGTTTTACTTCATTTTTCTGCCAGACTTTACATGAATTTCCATTTAAAGTATAATATAAGAATTAAAACAATAAGTTGCTTGACTTGGAGCATAAGCTATTAATTGTTCAATGACAAAATTATACTAAAAAATAAAGAAGTTAGATTATAACGTTTAACTCCTTTCATTTGATTATTTGTCCGATGTTCCCTTGTGTTAAGAATGTGGGTTTCCTGAAATACATCCCTGAAACTACTTTGTTCTTTCGAAAAGTTCCATGAGGTTGGCTTCTACAACTCCACATCTTCTTGAGACCTAATAGTGGACTATGATCTGTGTCTCTGATGTGTAATCAGTTTAAAATACAAAGTGTGAGCTTCAAATGCATGCTTATAGATTCATGCAAGTACTAAAAAAGAAGTATTACGGTTAATTTTAAAGGAAAAATGGTTTCTGTTAAGTACAGCTTCGGAATACCAACATTCACTTAATGCTTATGGGTTTATTTACACCTTTGATGTTTGTTTACCTTCAGAAGATTGTTATAACCATAAAAACCCACCCAAACCAACCAAATCAAATTTGCCAATACTGTTACAGACCAACCTAAAGCGCCAGACCAGTTGAGTAGAAAATAAACTCCCTGGCAGAGCTCCTGAGTTTATCCTCTTCTTGGTTCAAGATTTCTTGTGTGTTCTGATCAAAAGCTGGAAGAATACAGCAACATCTGTGGTGTTTCATGGGCAGTACACGGTTGGTGGATGAGCGTGTGGTAGAAGTACGTTCAAGGGACTACAAGTATAATCTTCTTAACACGCTACACCAGTCCGTGTAACAGACTTGCAAAATAACTTGGGGGGGTAGAGCTCTGTTTTCCCTCTAAGAGCTGATAATGCAGGAAATGGATGCTGTGTGAAGATGCTTCGTAATATCTTAGGCAAGAGAATGGTATCTTTGTTATACAATTTTACTTATATCTGTATACTTATGCCTGTATTAGCATATTATATGTTATGCTAATGAAAAAACATCATGTTAAAAAAAGTCACTTCCTTGCTTAGACTCATGCCAAGTGGTTTTGCTGTCTGCAGGGATTTGCCCTCCTGCTGAAGGGGAAGGACAAGTTTTTTATATCTTTTTTTTGTGCAATTAAAATATTTAGAGATATTATTTGTGCATGAAACCCTTCTATCTTAAGTAATGCATTTACTTTGAACGAGGAGCTGCTAGATTCATATGCAGACTCTTTGAGGGATAATCAGCAGTGGTGTCCAACCTTTTATAGTTAGGAAAAAAGTACTAAACTGTTAATGGCTGCTTCTTCACTTTCTTTGTGTATTAATATAAGTTTTCTCAACCTTCAAATCCGATTTCATCTTCAGGCTGTTGTTTGAATTTTGTGACAGTGCTGTACAGAATTGTGTTCTTGCTTTCCAGTCTCTCTGAATAGTGAGAATTAAGGATTTCTGCTCTTCATCTGTGTGCTCGCTGGGGAGATGCTTATGAAATTCTTCAAAACTTATTTATGTCTACTTAGGATGACTCCAGAAATAGCATGCATGTCCTCTCTGCATGCTAATGTACTGATTTGCATGTCTGTGCAGTGTCCGTGTGGGAGATGTTGTAGACTGCTTGCAGTTGGTCTGGCAGCTCGCCTTTTGTGAGCCTCTGAAGTCAAACAAAAAATGCGCCTACCTACACCTCTTACAATGGGTGCATTATCTCAAATGACATGTTGTGAAGGTGTCTTAGCAGGGTAGTTCACATTACCTGAAATATAAGCTGATTGTTAGGTACTACAAGACAAGTCAGATTAAAGCATAATTTCAGCTGCTGCTGTTAACAGTGTGTAACCCAGGAACACTATTGGAAATCTGGGTGAAGACATACTGAGTGTGTTTGTACGTATCCACAGCATGGATTCAGAATGTCATGACAACTTTGCACCATGCTAATTAATACAAAAGGGAGCTTGAACATCTATTTCACTCTTAAGACTTTAGATTTTTCTATTTAATTAAACACTGCTTCCTGTAAGTAATAATGCATAAAATAATGATGTATCATGCCTTAGAACAACTTCCGTGTGTTTATGGATTATTTTTTCCCCTTAGTACACTGGTAAACTTGACTTGCAAACTGCGCTTACCTAGTGCCAACTGGGGCCAACCTGTCTATTTCCATGGCTCTCCAGTTAGATATCACACCCCATTGACACCTTTAACTGAGGAGCAGTGCAGCAGCCTGTGCTGGTTGTCTGCAGGTCCATGGAGCTGAACTGTGCTGGAGAAGGCCAAAATTAAAATCTTTGCCCAGAATTGAAGAAAGTTTGTTTCTTGACAGGGCTGTCAAAGTATTATAACCACATGAGGGCTTCACTTGTAGCCAGAGCAGCCTCCTCCCATGATTTCTGTTATAATTTTCTCTGTGTCTTGTAGACCTTTTAAATGTCATTTAGAGAGTGGAAATGTTTTACCTAGTGTTCACTGGCATGTGATATCCGGGCACTAATCTCAAGGGGAGAGAGCTTGTTTGTGTAAGGTGGGTCTGAGCTGAAGGGGCTCTTGGTCCTTCCTGGCATGCAGTCCTTCAAGTGTTTCACTTCCCAAGGTTATGACCAAATAACTTGTGGAAAAGGTGCCGAAATCACCTTTGTCCTGCTTGGGAGCAGTGCTGTAATGAGACACACCCCTTTGTTCAATGAGATAGGTGTAATGAGTGCAGTCAGAGGTGATGCTCTGCTGTAGCCAGGAAGTGAATGACTGAGTTGCTGCTCATTTCTGCTTCCAGCTGGGTCACTGGTCACAGTGGAAAAAAAGATACATGCAGTCTTTCCACACAATTAATAACAAATTACTGCACATTGAAGCTCTTATTAATACAGGAGACCTTTCCACTTAATATTCTCTTGTTTTGTTGTGAAATGGAATCTTGATTTCAAAACCTTTCAGACCGTTCTTATTTCATAATATTTTATCTGCAAAATGGCCACATACCATTATTTTTGCAGGACTTTTTAGACAACCCTGATTGGGACTTCAGTTACTGTTGCCCTGATGCTGAAATGGTGGTGCTCAAGCATCCGAGGAATTCTAAACACGGAGTTGGGACAGTTCTTAGGAACAGCGTACTCTTGCCGTGATTTTCTTAAACAGCAAAAATTCCCTGGTCATTTACTTAACCATCATAAATACTTGCATAAAATCACTACTGAAATTTGAAATTAGCTAGCTTTTAAAATAAATGAATAAATACCCTTTTATTTACGAGAGACGAAGTGGTTGATGAATGTTTTGCAGAGTTACAGAAGGGCGTTGGAATGAGACTGCTGAATATTTAATTTGTTTAATGTGTAACTGTCACTGTTAATAGCTTTGACACATCTAAGAGCTTTGCTCATTCAAAAGGCAACAATTAATAAACAAGATTAATTTTTAAATACCAGAGAAAAAGTCTTTAGTTACTTTAAAGAATGTGTAGATAACTTTCTCTCCCGTGTGTGTGCACATAGAAGTAAATGACTGTGTCTTGTAGAAGTGTTTATATATTTATTCTAATTTTTACAAGGTAACAGTAATTTCATTTAAATGGAATTTAGGGGAATAATTTAGGTTTAAATACAGTCTATATATTCCTTGATACCACTTGTAGGAAGAATTCTCAGTCCCTTCCTCCTAAGCAGGACTCAGCTGTTTTTTTTTTTCTTTGAGGTTTTTTTTATGCTTGAAAAAAAAAAGCATTATCAGCTCTAACTACTTTCAGAGGGCAGCTCCTTGGGTGATTTTTTTTTTTCCTACTAAAAAAAGCCCTGCTTTTGGCCCGGTGACAGGGTGGAGGCAACCTGCAACTTGGTTTTTCAGCCCCTCTGTTTTGCCTGTTGCAGGCAGCTTTATCGTAGAGAAGACTGATGTCTAACAGCTTCCACGGCTCCTGTGATTTGGCTGTTGTCTTGTATCATGCTTTGCCAGTTTGTTTTGGAAATGTACCTGCTGCTGCGTGTGCAAGATGATTGCAAATCATTCTATCCTGTATGTCAGTAAAAAAAAAACAAAACAGGAAGCTAACAGAAGTGTGTTACAAGAACTTTAATATTTTTCACATGCATTAAATAATCTTCTTCTGAGCCAAGTATCTATCGTGTACATAGCTCTTCTAGCTGGAATAGGGATGCACATAGGTAAAAACCAAATTGTGCTAACCCAGTATAGACAGTCGCTGGTAGCTTCATACAATTTTATGTATGAACACAGAAGAATTATAATCTTGTGCTAGCCATAGACACAAACCAACATAATCTGGAACTCGGAGAGAAACTGCTGATCAAAGACAGGTTTCTGAATTTGTTTCTGAGCTGTGCTTGTATCCTGACACTTTAGAACGGGGTTGGTTTGTTGATGTGGCTGGAAGTCTGAATGCCTCGTTTATTTAGTAACCACTATTCATAATACTCAAATGGAGCATATGCATACCTCTCTTCTTCTGGCTTAACCTGTGTGTGCATGTGGTGCCTTTTACCACTGGGACTGTAAAGTTTTATTTTGAGTAGAAGATGCCTCAGTCCAGCACACTTTCTGTGTTTGAAGTTTGATTTTTTTTTTTTAATTTTTAAGCCTGGAATCACCTAGAGCATCTCTTATTCTGCAGTTATAGTCCTCACAGTGTTATCAGGGAAATAAATTTTGAGAGAGTTAAGTTGAGGGTAATTAATGCATAGTTACACTGAGGTGAACTTGCGTTGATTGTGTTGGAAACAGGCTTAAGCATTACAAAACTTGGGTATAGAAGAATATATCTTTATATCCAAGAGTAACTGAACAAATGTTATTTGGATCCATCTCAAGGTGGTTGGTTTACAGATAATTGATAACACCAAACTATTAAATCCTTCAGATTTCTCATCCACTCTATCTCATCTCGTGAAATCTCGGAATTTTTTGTAGTACAGATTGTCAGACTTTTTGGTTCATGCAGTTGTTCGGGACCTCTGTAAAGAGCAAAGTGTTTCTGAGTGGATGAGAAATATTTGGGTGAAACTGACAGAAAATCCCCTTTTCTTAGGGGTTGCAGAAATTAGTTAATTAACTCCTTAAATAGAGGTTCTCAATTCTTAGCACAGGCCCACTCCTCCGCAGTCCTGCAGGCTGGTTTCTCTACCAGCTGTCTGAGTGTGAGTGTTAGCAGCGATGCTCAGGCAGAAAAGGATGGGCGTGTCCCTGCATGGGCAGGGCTCCCTGGTAAAGGCTTTTGGCTGGTGCAGGAAGTGTATCCCTCTGGTGGTTTTATAATGCTGCTGACTGCAAACTGATTCTGGTTCTCATCTGTTGGTTAAGAGCTTCTTCAGCATTTGGCCCCTGTTTGTTATTGAAAATAAAGCCATCTGGTATATTTTGAAATGAGTTCATAGCGAAATACGGGCTGTAAGATTAGCTTCATTAATTTTATAATACTAATTCCTTTAACATCAGTGGAGTTGCACTCGATTTACTCCAGCATGGTCAGTCTCTAGATGGAAGAGAATGGTTCCTTGAAGCCTTGAAATTATCTGATTATAATTTTGGTGTTGATCATGATTAGCAGCAATACAAAATACCCAGCTATACAGTTGAAAGTTTAAAAAAAAAATCTTTCTTAATAGACTTTCTTAATAGCAGTCTTAAAATTCAATAAAGCGAAAAACAATTTCACTGTTCAAAGATGAATGCAGTCCAGGTAACTTGTATCCAATGGACTTCATTAAATAATCGTGCACTGTTTGATCATATCAACAGTGACCTGCCAGGTTTAGGAGCTCTTGTTAATGATATTGAGTACTTAAAAGCAATGCTTTCAAGAGAAAAGCTGCTTTACCCTCTTTGTTGCCTACATTGCAGGAAAACTAATAGGTAGCAAGGTTAAGCTTCCAAAAATGAAATGTTTCAAATATTCTTAAAAGACTTTGCTTGGTACTCTCATGTATCTCTGTCTTTTTAATATAAATAATTCATGCTTTTTCAGTAAGTGTTGAAACAAATTGTGGCAGAAGAGATATCCAGGTGTTTTGTACCTGATACTCTTTGCATTCTTTTCGTGCTTTGTGAATTCAGGAGAAATGAGTTGCTATGAAATGGAGTAATTAACAGACCATAACTCACTTAACAGACATGAGTGGAAACCATGTATTATGTAAACTTTCTTGTTTATTAAGCTACATTTCATACTGTTTGGATGGGTTTGGGTTTTAATTTTTGTATTTTTAAGAAGCCTTTATAGCTAGCACTTCCAAGGCCTATTTTCAGCATGAAAACTAAATTAATTTTTACTGCAGAGTTAAACTGTAGAATAATTTAGATTAGATGGATCTCCAAAGGCCATCCAGTCCAATCAGCTGCATAAAAAGAGTCAAATAGAGCAGATTGCTCAGGGGCTTCTCCAACTGAGTCTTGAACATCTTCAAGGATATAGATTCTACAACCTCTTCGGGAAACCTGTTCTGGCATTTAATCACCCTCATGATGTTTGTTAATAAAAAGATAAGGGTGGAGGAATTTCCATGTGTTTGACTCCCATCATATTGCTGTGCACCTCTGAAAAGAGTCTGTCTCAGTCTACTCTGTATTCTCTGTAGTAATAGATTTTCCTTTAGTTACAGAAGTTACTTTATACGTCTGGACAAAGGCACAGTTTGTAGTTAAACCCTGGGCTGTATTTCCTTGAAGATGTTTCTGAAGGTAAACATCACAAATTCCCAGCTTGATGTTTTGAAGAAGTGGGTTGGAGTGTGGGTGGTTTTCCATTCCAGTTACAGTTGATCTGCTTCTGTCCATAAATATTCAAAAATTCCATTCCCTAGTATTTTTAAGTGCTTTCCTCCTAGCAGCATTGTGTGTTTTAAACCTCTTAATTTGGCAAATCAAAATCAGACATCTACCCAGAATTGTCTGCAAACCTGCAGATTGATTTAAAGTGACCTTAGCAGAAGCTCTTGCTGATTTATGGTTTACATCTCAAAGACGTAGACCTAGGGATGGAGTTCAGCCCTGTCTGTCTCTTGACACCCTGGGGCTTGTTCACAACTTCAGCAGAGGAGTGAGTTTTGCTGTGTGTATAATGCCTGGCTTGTTGACCAATACCAGCTTTGTTTTGAGGTCTAGGTTACTGGTAGAAAACTGAATGTAAGAAGCATGGCATTGTCCTCTACTCTTGGGAGATGTAGTTTTGCACATCAGCACGTGTAAAGGGCTTGTGAGATATCATGCATGCAGATTGTCAACACTGGAATGATGAAACTGAACTTAGATGAGTCCTTCGGTGCCTATGTGCAAAGAGAGCACTTCGACTTCCCCATTTAATGCTATATTTCTACAGCTCTCTTTTTCATCTATGCATAATTTGCGTAACTCCATACTTGCGAGATACTGTGTGCGCTCTCGTAGTCGCTCAGGTTTCTATGGTCTGAGAGTTACATGTGTTAAGTGTCTTGTTGGATCAGGCTACTTGCATATATTTATGTAAGTAGATTGACAGGTTCACTTAGCACGCTAAAAATAATGGAGCTCCCTCAATTTATTCGGCAGGAAACTTGATATTCCTTTTCAAAAGAAGGGCAATGATTTTGTTTAAAAAAGAAATGTGATGGTGTGTTATTACTTGTGGGTATGTTTTTACAACTCTGAGTTGTGCAGCTTGCAACAGGTTTTCTTTAGATCGCTTACCTTCTAGTGCCTGCATAAAGGATGTATATGCTGTCTTGGGTTCTGTGTTGGAATTCACCCAAATAAATTTCATCTAGTAATTTCAAACAGTCTGTGCTATCTTTCCTGCCTTGCGTGTTGTTTTCCTACTGTTCATTGTTAAACAGCTCCTGCCTTTAAACCCAGAGCTTTGTTTCATCTTTGTTGCTGATTGTCACCTATATATGCCTGGACCGCACATCTTTTGGTGGCAATATTGCTGTGGTAAAGGACATGGTTTCCTCCTCTGCCCTCTCTCTTCTTTTGGGGAGTATTATTTATTTTGGGTTTCTGAGCAGTTTTTTAAAGCTGTTGTTTAGGAGATGAGGAAGAAGATGATTCACTTAGCATGTCCTTTTTAGCTAGGTGCGTGGTTTCTAGTCTCACAATATATTTTAAAAGATGAGGAACAAGCAGTACTGAATCCTGTACTAGAAATGGGGGTTCAGGTCTAGTCACTTGACACCTCCAGGGCCAAAAATGTTCACTTGGTGCTTCCAGACTTCGCTTCTTTCTTAGTTGTAAAGTTTAGTACCACCTAAATGCAGAAGACTGATGGTGATGCATATATATCTAAATGTCTGGATTTGCCCTCGAGTAAATTCTTAGTATTCAGTGTTCAGGTGTGTTAATCTAGGCTCAATGCCTAGTGTAATTGAACGTTTGAAGAGGAGGTAAGTAAAACGGAGTGGAAAAAGATAGCAGGAAGAGAGGAGCTAGATAACCTTGCCCATAAGGCTCTTCACATAGAGCAATTTGAATTTTTTTCTGCACTTTTCTCCTGTTTTGGTGTAGTAGTCTGATGATAAAGGGCTTTTCCCAGACTTATTTTCTGTTTGAGTTTAATGTCAATATGCAGATTAAAGATGTTTGTTTTCCATTGGCTTAGCAAGTCTAAATCCAGCCTTTGAAGTCAGGTCATTTGAGATTCTGCAGATGAAAAATCATCTCTTTATTTGGTAATCTACCCAACACCCTCAGATTTCAAGCTTAAATAAAATGCTGCCTATGCTACAAATGATGTCAGTATTGCCTGAGGTTTGTTTAAGCAGAAAGCTGAAGTCAGCTTGAACAAAACTTGGCAGAACTGGGATGTTTTATTCATGTGGATGGTTTGAATAATATCCCAGAGTTTCTGTGGTATAATTTTGTTGTACTTTATGTTTAAAGAGACCCCCACCCCTTCATTTTGCGAGAGCCCTCTGATTTGGCTCCATTTCCAGGCTTATGGTGAGTGGTGTATTATTGCAATGTAAATACAGACTTTTTCCATACATACAGGCTACCCTAACATTTATGAAGCTCTGCTGAGGGGTGCAGCGCTGTACCTGAGAGAGACAGTGCTGCCAGTGAGCAACCTTGGAAACTGAGGGGCAAATGAAAACCATCACACGAGTTTCAGGGTTCCCACTTACCCTTTATTCCTCCTCCTTCTTTTGAAGCTTCAGAAAAGGAATTTACCTCTCTTCATTGAATGTGTGTGTCCAGGAGTTCATGAGAAGGTGCCCCAAACTGACTGTCCTTTCTGCTTCTACCAGGTCTGTTTCCCCTCCCCAGTGTTTCCTCCTCCCCTCTTGTTGAGCCCAGCCTCCTAACCCTTTTCAGGTCCCTTTGGTCCTTTCTCTTGTATTTGTCCATCATACTTGCAGAGTGATGGTATCTCACTCAGCCCAGACAGGGTGGCAGTGGGGGAAGCGTTAACCATTTCAGAGCCTGAGGGATCTAATTTTGACAGCTCAGTTCTCCAAAGACTATGTGCACTGAATATGCTCCAGCTGAAAACTGGGAAGGATGCGTAGACTTTGCTGTCCATAGTTAATGGAAGTGAACAGTAGGCTATGAGATGGAAGCAGAAGTAGAGGTGGGATTTAATGCTGCCCAGCTACAATGGAGGAGGAAACTTAGAGGTTCAGAAACACAGAGATTTCAAAGGATAATTTGGGTTGATTAATCTGATACCATGAGACCAAACATAGTTGTATTGAGCCCAGTGATTGGTCTTGAAATGGGGTATAGCACGGTAGAAAACCTCTACTGGTTTTAATGTCTTCACTTCTCCTCTTGTCAAATCCCAGCAAAGGATAGATCAAAAAATCTCCAACCTAGCTACTGAATGCACTGGGGACAAATGTCGGAATCGGGACAGGAGGTGGGAGTAAGGGGAGGCAAGTTGGCCCGTTTGACTGTATAGCAAAATGTAGTGTGTTCAAATAGTGACTTTCTTGAGTAATTTTGTAGTTCTGATTTTCTTTCTCTTCCTGAATCTGCCAATCTAAGTGTGTTTGAAGCAGGATGTTTGATTAAGTATGTGGAAGTTGCAGGTCTCTCTGTTAGGGTTGTGTTAATGAATTCCACAAGTGCAAAACGGCAATAGTTAGGATGAAGCACCCGTCAGGCAGAGAAAGCTAATTACTTCCACTGATTGCTTGGAGGCCTGGTGCCATATGTCAGAGTCTCTTTCTATTAGAGAGACTTCTCAGCTCCCTGCGGCAGGAGCTGACGCATAGGCACAGATCAGGATGAAGCTCTGGTTCATTCCTGCAGGAATTCAGCGAGGTGAAGCGAAGGGAGGGGAGTGCAGACATGAAGATGCAGTCCCCAAGCCTTCACCCCTGCCAGAATGAGTGCTCCTAAACCCAGCTGACGGGAGGCTGACAAGTGTGTTTAAATGCCTCTCTGCTCGATTGCAAAGCAGATGCGATCAGGAGAGGCAGAAGCTCTGCATACATTTGCAGATTTAGGAAAGGCTCCTGTCACAGGCTTGTGATACGACGTAAAGGCTGCAGCTCGCTGTTGCTTTGGCCAAGGGTGATGCTTTAGTATCACTGCTAACTTGCAGTCTCACTGGTACTGTTTGTGTCTTGGAATTTATTTGTTGCTTTAGAAACATTCAGAAAACCATAGCATTAGGAACCTGATAAATATCCAAAGGCAGTTTTGTAATATTGTCCAAAACTTTAAGCTGCTAAAGATGCACTTAAATATAATTCTGTGGTATTTCCTTGCTGTTTTTCAGCTTTCGAATATTTTTTTGGATCTAAACCTAGTGCTGAGTGGAGGGAGACAGCTTTTTTTTTTAAAAAGCTTATTGAATTGTAAGCATGGCACAAAGAGGTGTTTGTTCTGGAGCCCTAACCTGATGGGTTGTGAGAGCCCTCGACAAGGGCCCGCAGTGCTTCTTGCCGCGGCGTCGCAGGAATGCTGACGTTTGCCGAGGGGATGGCTGGGCTCACTGTCCAAACAGATCTCTGCTTGCCAACTGGGAACATACTGCAGTCTCTGTGAGGCACTCTATCGTGGCTTGAATAGCTCCTCTTGTGCTCAGACTTTCTGAATGCAAGAGAGAGGGAGAGAAATATTCCTTTCAGACTTCTGCAATGTCAAAAAACCTTTGGTGACCGTATGAGGGGATTGCCTTAATGCAGGGGTCCAGAAGGGGAAGGAAGTTGAAAAGGAGTGGGATTTTGACCATTTGTTGCTATGTTTTTAGATTTCATTTTTTTTACAACAAACTGTTGCTGTATCTCCTTCTTCTTGAAAAAAAACTTATAAGTGTACGTTTTTAGCATAGCATTTAGATTACTTTGGAAAAAAATGTTTGCTGGCACTGTAAGTTCATTGTAACTGTCCTCTGAGAGACTAAAGTAGTGCCTGTAAAACAATTATTTTAATCTTCTAAGCCTTCAGTTGTAGTTTGTAAACAGACTTCATTATTGGAAAATTCCTGTAGTGAAGCAGCATTTGCCTGAACTGCTCCGTTACCTGTGCAGGTTCATCTGATGTTAGTGTTTTATACAAGCTTAACTCTAAGTAACTGATATTCAGTTGTATAGTCTAAATAAAATTATGTAATCAAGTGAATCAAACAGAAAATTGTAATACGTAGTATAGTAACTTGAGGCTCTTTGCAGCACAAGTGAAATTTCACCCTTGTTCCATACCCTCCCCAAAAGAACCATTCTCCCACTCCCTAACTATATTTATATCTAACTTAAATAAACATGGATTGTAATTCCTATAAGTGCACTGCACATCTATTTTTATTTTCAGAATCCTTCACGAGCAATTTTGCAATTCCAGAGTTAGAGATTTTTACATGGAAGGAAAAGCTGATGTGAAGGTTGCAAGTTGCTAGAAATAAAGATGTGGTTCAAAACTAGATGAAAAACCTTGAACTTGCTGAGTTCTTTTCAGGACTTTACAGTGTGCACGTTCTCTAAGAAATAACAGGAATGTGTGTGTTCTTAGTCTTTTGTGTGCAGGAGAGGGAGGAAGGACTTCACTGCTGTCACTGTTTCTATAGTGACAGCTCATTCTCAAGACAGTGTTGACATAAACTGTAGTCAATCATTCATAGAGAGAAAACCTAAAGGAAAAAAATAACCATATCTGAGTGTTTATAAGCTCTTCACAGTATTTTATAAATTGTAAGTGGAAGTTAATTCACTCCTGAGGTTTATGTAGCTTGCTATACTATAAGATGCTGATAAAATATCCTGACGTGATACACAGTTCTACAAAATACCTGTAAATGGCTCTGGATAACGGGTTCAGTATAGTATATTGGGATATGAGTGTTACCAAACTTCTCTTTATCTTAAAGCACAAGAACTTAAATTGCGGTAACATTTTACCAAATGATGTCTTGTCTTTTGCCATATGTCTTGATAATCAGAAGCCCAGTTTTAAACCTGTAAGAAAGTGTTTAGTTATGGCCATATGCTGCCATGGTTTCATTCAGACCTTGGCTTTGTAGGAAAGACAAACTAAGCTCAAGACCTCAGTGTACAAGTTTATGAATTATCCCCATGTGTCTTGTGCCACCGGTTAATACAGAACCAGACTAGGGACTGCAGCTGTGGCTTCTGCAGTAGTGCCAGCTATGAAGGCAGTAATACCGTGTACTGCGCCAGGCTGACCTCCAGAAGGCAACTGCTTCCTATTCATGGGCCACGTGTTTGCTGTAGTAGGTGCAAAAGGATCCTAGGAACTGTCTTTAGATTGTCAAGTCTTGAAAATTGCTGGTAACCAGTGGGAGAGCTGGCATGAAAGGGTAGTGAATGTCACTTAAAAGCCTGCCTGGTTCTCATCAATGAGTGTCATCAGAGTTTTCCTGTGAAATAGTTGGATTCTGACAAACTTGTGTTTTTTGTAGGGAAAACTTTGTTGGAAAACTTTCAACTTGCTTGAAAGTTGCTGCTTACTGAATTGGCCTGATTTGGTGATGTCATTTGGAACAGATGAAAGTTAGAAAAGGGAAAATTTTGCTGTGCATGCAATCGCTGTAACCATTTTTCTAAATGGATCATTGGAGAGCATTTTATGTCCTCCAGAATGTCACTGAGGTGGTAATTATGACATGGAATAAAAAAAAATCTTTTATGACCAAAAATTTGTGGGTTAAAATGTCACTCCTCTTAATTTTTCAGAATTATTTATTTTATCTCATGTAAGCCAGTGTAAGTATGTGTGAGTACATGTATCTCTGCAGAGACATGTCAAAATGAAAGAGAAACAAGGTAAATCCTAAAAACATATGGTATGCAAAAGTATTTCTATACTGCTGACACAGCAAAGTTTTTGGAAAAGATAATTTCCCTAATGGAAACTGTATTGATTTTAATGTAACTCAGATGCAGGGCAAAAGGCAGAATGACAAACCACATTTTTCAGAGAATTCTTTGTTAAGTTGTTTTCTTTTGCTGTGGCTTTGTATTGTTATAGGACTTAAGGAATTTTACGTATTGAGGGAAAGTGATTTAGTGGTTAGAGCGGAGCATCACTACAATTTATTTCTTTTCCCAATTCTTTCTCTTGCTGTTGATGTGGCAGTATCTGGTAGTTCCTCTTCTTTTTTTTTTTTGTGCTCTCCTGTAAAAGGGGATATTTTAGCTCACAAGATAATGTATGACGGGATTTGGAGGTTCTTTAATTTTTGACGCTCAGCTTTCTCCTGGCAAATATGTGAGGTGACTAATTCTGTTGTGCTGGGCTGTTCCACTGTCTCATATCTGGGGTTCAACATTAAATATTCAATGTTGCATGTTTCATTTCTCTGGCTAAAAATAATGGCAAATGGTGGTGTTGCCTACAGATCAAAGACTCTAGCTTGCCTTCAAGGGCTGGGGTTCCTTCGACATGATATTTGGATTCCAAGAATGTGAGTTAAAAAACAAACTTCACTGGCTGCCTGTTTTTTCAGCAGAAAGGAAAGGAGATGAGGAGGTCATGGTCAAAACTTGAACTTTTGAAGAAATCAGTGCATTAGGTCTTCAGAGATGCTACAAATAAAGACAAGAACCTTATTGAAGACAGGCATGTCCGTGGCATGAAGTATTTTTTTCTGAATCTATCATCTTTCTGGGATGGAAACCCATTTCTAGGTCTGAAATAAGAGCAGCAGTCTTAAAAGTGAGATAGAAGTTGAGTAAAACTAGTCTGATTTTGTCATAATGAAGTTAACCTGCTAAAACGCTCTTGAGCCAATACAGTAGCTGGTGCATGTGTTGTGTTTCTCCAGGTTGCTTTTTTTCTGATACTTCCAAAGCAGTTGCTGGACATTATTGCATTCTTAACATTATAAAGGATTTTAGTAAACAATGCGGTTGTTAACCAGAAGGGTTGAGGAATTATAATGTCTGTAGACTTCCAAGGGAAATAACAAGGTTAATTTTTTTATATTCTCCAGTGATATTCATTTTTCTAGTTTATTTGCTATATAGCCAGATCCTGCAATGCATGCAAATTCCAGTAATTTCTTGATGGGTAAGTGCATGAGCAAATATAGGGGAAAACAGTTGAGTCACAAGCCTGAGACCCATGAGAATAGATGTGAAGCCAGAATGATGCAGTGTTACAGAAGTAGGGCTTTCTTCAAGCAATGGAGATTCTGAGTCACCAGGACAAATTGTTTTCATTAATTTTTTTTGATTGTGTGCTGGGAGGGCTAATGCACAAACTCTGATGACCTAGTGAGTCATTTTCCTTGCTCTTGGACAAATACTGTTGGTTGTGCAGCAATACTGACCCCAGGTATTCCTCTCCCTTCACCACCACTACCTTTATTGGCACTGCTGCCTGATGGACGGGATCGCTGAAAAGATTTAGTAATAAAAAAGATGCTTTTCGCTTCTTGACCTCATAAGTAGTTAGGTTTGGAGCAACTGAAGGGCTTTGGATGGAGGAACATCTGGTTCTGGAGGATCTGCAAAAGGCAACATCAACTTGACTGTTGTGCGGGGAGACCTGGTGGGTGGTGAACACCTCTGGTGCTAAGACAGTGTGTGTTGTATAGACCTCACAGAACATATAAAATGCATCTGACTAGTTTGACATCCTTTTCTGCTTTCACTAAGCTGAAGAACCTTTCCAGGGATGTCTTGGGTGGAAGTGAGGAAAGGAATAATATGACAAAAGGAGGATTTCCTCCTTGTTTTGCTAGCGAAGCTCTTTAGCTGTGGGTACAAGTCACACAGTTGTCTTGCATGCAGTTTTGGGGGCATAGAAATGCTGTTTGAACTTTATCGGTATTTGGAACAGAAACTATGGTTTCTGCCTTAAAACATAAATGTTTGATAGGATAGTTGTTTCGGTACAGAAATGCTAGGAAGAGTGATTTTGTTTCTTTTTTTTTAGTACTCAAAACTAATTTAAATTAAACAAAGTAGGTAAGACTTATGTTTTAATCGTCAGATTAAGTCAAGGCTACTGAGCTCCCCATTTCTGTCTGGGCACACACCCTTGTCAGCATGTACTCCTACAACCACTGGGACCAAAGTTATGACTCAGAATTTTGCATTTGAAAATTGTATGTATTTTTTAAGTTAAGTGCTATATATATTTCCTTAGCTACCACATCCCTTCCCTCCCCTTGTTTTGTAAGGAAAATGCTATAATACTGAATTTGGACTCTCTACACTCGTTGCTGAGATGTTGGATCCCAACAACAGAGTTGAAGCACCAAGGAATTAAAATCATTCAGAAGATGGATTTTCAACTGAAGTTTGTTAAGAGGAAATGAAGAGCATTCCTTGAATAGTCGCAAAGTGGTTAAATCCCTTTTCCCCCCACCCTGCTTGCTGTCTCTGAATTCCAGACCCTGCGGGTGGAGTTGTCATGGCGGGCTCTGTTGTGCCAGGGTAATCCCTCTGGGAACGTCTTAGCCTGGGAAGGGCCACAGCAATGGGAATATTCCAACACAACTGCACCCATGCAGCCTCCTGCAAGGCAGGGCTTTTCTTCCTCTGCTGTAATAGGCAGCACTGAAGATCTGGGAACCACTGAAAGGATAACTTACTTGCTCATAAGTTTGAAAACTTTAAAAATAACCTATGTATTATACCAAACTGTTTTTCACTTAAAAACTCCTCAGTGATAAATACCTAAAGAGTGATGGCTGGTTGGAATGCTTATTCCGTTGAGGACAGAGGAGTTTTAATCTATATCAAGCTGCATGATGAATGTTTTGGATAGTAAATTAGTTTCACAGTTCCTATAGCCAACAACAGACTCCCTTTATTGCATTTGAAATTTCAGAATATTTCAGATGTGCTATGGAGAAACTGTCATAGATTCATTTTTTTAAAAAAAGTGTTATTTTAATAATTAGGAAAAAATCAATTATGCAATATTGATTTCTCATCAGCAGTTAATTTATATAGAAAGTGAGAATTCTAATTCTCCCCTCTGTCATGCTTTGTGATTAGGATGGTTCATCTGGGAACATAGGAAAATAAGAATTTATGGTTTATTTTTTGAAGGATGTAATGCTGTCATTAGCCAAGGGGCATGTTTGAAAACGCAACTCAACTAATGTGATCCTTGCACTGCCTCAGCTTAGAAATATGGGGAATGGAGTGAAAATCGGGGAAGAGTGAAAGAGCCCTTCAAACATAACCTGGTTGAATCACAGCCTTTCTCCTCACCTTTAGTGTTTACAAATGAAAGCAGGCAGTGAAAAGCAAGTTAGTGCCTTCTCTGAGACAGCCACTTTGCAGTTGAGAGCTGCAGAAAAAGTTTGTCAGAGCAGAAGAGGTAAGGAGCAGCTCAAGTCAATGTAAGCAGCTTTTTGTACCTCACTGTGATTCAGGTGGCTCTGCTGGTCTTTGTGGTAGGATTTGAGCACCTTCATTTGGGCTCATCCTGACTGCAAGAGTTGGAGCACTACAGTAAAGAGACCCAGGGGGCTGTAAACATGAGCTTTGAAAAATGGAGGTTGTTTGGTCTATGGAAGGGTGGCCTCGAGGGAGAACAGGGCAAAGCGAAAAGGGGAGCGTGCAGGGGCTTTCATAAAGGTTGTTGGGAATAAAATAATGGAAAGTTCCTCCGTCTGCTATCGTGGATGGAGCATTAACAAGGCAAAATTTTAGGGGAAAAGCTGGACACACTTCCAACAAAATGCAGGTGGGCAGCAGAAGATACTAGCTGAGGACTTTGTGGTGCTTCGGTCACTGGAGGTGCTGAAGAAATTGGACATCAGTCAAGAAAGGCTCGGGTAGAGTTGGTTCTCCCTGGGGAGGGGGAGAGCTGTGCTCGGGCAGCTCCCTGCTTCAGGGAAATATTTTGTTTGTATGCCACGCTTGCTGACCTAGAGAACGATACTCTAGTTCTTCTCTACTTAAGATGCATCTTTTTATTTTTTAATTCTTAACAAGCTGCTTTGGGATTACAGAATCACTAAGAAAGAAAGAGATGACTCTCCTTGTGGTGTGAGCAAAGCTCAGCTGGGAAACCCATGGCCTTGCCAAGGGCATCTCTGAGCATTGCATTGGTTGTCACACTTGGAATTTTAGCTTGTGGTTTTTTTCCAAGTTACTCTGGTGTACTTGCAAAACTGTAATAACTCTCAACAGAGACACACAAAATATTAAATATCTTTAAATTTGCTTTTCAGCCTTACTGATTGGAAAAAGTCATGTTAAAAATACATATATATATATATTTTATATGTGTAAAATGTACTTCTACTCAGGGAGATGGCAGCTTACCACAGCCTCACAAAATAGTCTGCAGTTGCCTGTGAACCAACACTGTTGACAATTCTCCTTTTCTCCCCACCCCTATTTGATGGAGTGCTTGTTTGTGGCAGGGGGTATTAATTGCTATGTTTTTGAAGAGCACATTCAAATAGAGAATTTTAGATGATTCACTGAAGTCCAGGATCCAGACATGTCAGCAACAAAACTCATCAGCCCCTGTCATGATGACTGGTGGCACAGTGTCAATGCCAGGCGGGCGGTAGGATTGAAAGTTTGCTTTAGTTTTTCACTGACTGGATGGTATTTCTCACTGTGGGTGGACAGGTAAAGAATAGCTAGCACCTAATTACTGCCTCATTTGAGGCAGTCAGAAGAGAATGTACTGTGTAACTTCATTGTTGGCTAGGTTTGGGGTCTGTTGCTGATTGTACAGACTTTTTAGTGTTGCCATGGAAATGCAATAATTGTGAATAATTGGACCATTTTTTTTATTGCTGCAGAAAAATCATGTTGTATAATTATGACTACCTCTAATGGAAGTAGTGCTTGAAGCAGATTGCTTTGCGTTTGTGTAAACTTGTTGCAGAGAACAAAATCTTTTGCAAGTGAATGCCATTTTACAGATGTGCCAGGACACCAACACATGCACACACACTCCCTGAGAAGCACTGGCGTCACTAGAATGCTCTTTCAAAATTGCAAAGGCAAAATGATGTCTGTAATTGAACTTCATCCCATATGATGTCCTTTGGCTTTTCATCTTCCTACAAATAAACTCTATTGATATCAGGCAAATGGTGTTGCACAGTATGTAACTGATAATGTTGTTAATAGCTGTTGCCAAAAGAAATAAGAATTATTTTGTGATATCAATTTCCCCTTAAACTGAGTTCTGGTTAGAAGTTAGTGTAGTGGTTATAGATCTCTGGAAAGCTCAGTTGTAGACACATCTGGAGGATGCTGCTCCTTCTGTTGATGTTCAAAGCTTTAGCAGTGTCAAAACTTGATAACATGACATTTTTGATTTTAAAATGAAGCTTGATGCAGACAGAGATCTGGGATCATTTGTGTGGTTGACAATAGTTGAATTTCTCCCATTTCTGAAATCAGCTGTACAGCCTATTGGAGCATCCTGCAAAGGACAGGCTGCTGTTTTCTGTGCAATATCTCTTCTCTTTCACCTTTCTTGGTAGTGCTATTTTCTCTCTTCATCCGTGGACTTTTGGGTATATTTTTGTCATAAAACAAATGGTTATGCAAAGGAAAAAAAAAAGTAAGTGGATATGAGGAAGACTCTACCTCTCCCCCCTCAAAAAAAATTATTTTTCTTTGTGAGAACCTACCAGTCAACAATCCAAAGATTTATTTAAGGCTTAAGTATTGTCTTATGACCTAAACCCTATTCTGGGTTTGTGTCCACTTATTTTCCCACAAACTTCCTGTGTGACCCTGCATCAGGCACTTCATTTCTTTGTCCCACAGTTTTACTTGTGAAGCGAGGAGAATAACAACCTCAGTCCAGCCAGATGTTCTGGGGATGGATTCGTGAGTCCTTGTGGGGTAGCGTGGTGCTGGGTCATAGAAATGCTTTTGTGTTTCTGCTTCAGATGTCAGAATTTCATCTTGGGCTAATATTCATCATGAAATGAATGTGTCTCAGTGTCAGGTTATTGTGTTGTGGCTTGTGTGCTAATGGATTAATTTCAGATGTTGGTTGTTCTCTTTGTTTTCAATGTAGTCCTAATTTATTTAACAGTATTTGCTATTCAAGTCAACTGATTTTAGACAGATGTTTGTCTCTTATGTTTTAGTCTAGACATCTATGATTTATGATCTGTAGCCCATCTGGTGAATTGCCATGGGAGTATGCTTATTTTCAGTGCTTGAAGTATTGCAACATACTCTTTGCAAGTGTTTTTGCAGTAGCAGCTGATGAGCCAACCATCAGAAAAGGTTTATTTTAGCAAAAGAATCCAACTTGTTTGTTCAGATTAGGGCAGCAAAATACTCCATTTCTATTCAAAACAACAACAAGAAAATGTTCCACTCCAAAATGTTGCCTGTAAATTGAAATTGTAGAAGAATATGTGGGCCTATTTTAACAAGGAAACAAAACCCACCTGGGAATGTAGGAGAGCAGCAGCAAGAGACCTGCAGAATCAGTCTCATCCATCTCCATTCTCTGTGGCTGAAAGTATATTTCTTTAAGCTTTTCTAAATGCTCAGTGAGCTTTAGATGGGCTTGTGATGTATAAGCTTAATTACCACAGCTGCAAATCACGGTTAGTAGTGCTTTGACCTTGGTTTGGGATGGCCCTATGTTGAGGGACCGGGTCCTTGTTCCCAGGCTCTTCTGTTCCCCTTCCAGCCTCCCGTCAGGAGGGGAAGCTGTTGATGCAGAAGGGGACAATGTACTAGGCTGTTAAAACAACCTATCGGCCTCATCTGGACTCTGCTCAGCTTATTAAATTAGTGAAGTGTGATCAACCCAAAAAGCAAGGTGCACAATGTCATGTGAGGTCTCGCACAGAAGAAGGGCAACAATTCCATATGCTTTCAGAGTAACTATCTCAAAATGCAATGCACTTAGTGTTTGAAACATCAAACATTTGCAGTTTGAAAACATTAATTCATAGTTCTAAAAATGAATATTTAAGCGAATTTCCTCTTCTAATTCCAGGTGCAATACTGCCTCTGTGTAGCACCTTGTTGTACTGGGATATCTTTGGACAGAGCATGTTGAGAGCAACTGATAATTTTTAGTTCATTTCCTGTTGTTATGGGTTACTGCATGATTTCTAGACTATGCCCCAAACGAGAACACAACATCTGGGAGACACACATTGCAAAAGAGAATGCTACTGGGTAGGAATCTCTTGCTTCTTTAGTTAAAGCGTGGAGTGCTGTTTTTTTAACTACAAATTGAATGTACTTGAGCGTCCTGCTGTGCATAGCAGGTCAAGTAGCAAACACAGGTAAAAAAAAACGTTTTCAAGGGGTTTTAGTTCAAACTGTGAATGTGCTGTCATGTAAATAAGCCAGAAAATGCTCCAGGAGCTGTCTTGCTTGATCCATTTGTTACAGACTTCTGCTTGTTTTGATTTGATATTTAGTAGGGTGAGTTTGTCTGCACATGTTCAAAATACCATTCAAACCCAGATTCTGGACTGGATATTATTGTAGGACCTGTGGCTTTGGGATCCAGGTACTGAACATGTAAACCAAATATACATGATTTGCAGGTTAATGATAATGCATTGAAACTCAGAGACACCATGTATTTTTTTATAACTTAAATTTTTAAATGCTTACAACAAAATTAACTTTATAATCTGGGATGGGTCAAGGGTAAAGGCCTGTTACAATTTTGTGGCTTCCAATGTAGTCATGGTTGGAAAAAAATAAAGCAGTTGTAGAAGTTGCAAAGGAGTTTAAGAAATGCATTTTGAGTGCTTCAGGAGTGCTTCCATCTCCACTTTTAAACCCTGTGTTTGTACGTACAGATGGAGATAACTCCATTCAGTGGCTCAGCCATGCAGATGCAGGACTCTTCAGGCTGATACTTCGTTTTGGATGTTTCATTTGCATTTAAGTGGTCATTCAATGTGGGACCCGAGATCATTTGAAATCCATGGAGCCATTCTTGTTAAACTTGGGGGAGCTGGTAATGTTTTTGTACTGTTCTTCTAAGGTAATAAATTGCTTCATACAGGTAAATTGTGATCTGAATGGAAAATGAACAGTTCAGATGCCAGACAATGTGAATGGCTGTGTTGTAGGTATCTTTTTATTCACGTCCTTAGGTGTAGATGTGGTTGTATTTTAACAATGGACAAACATGGATGGATAAGCAGGATAAAACTCACTGTATGCTGCCTTCTTCAGGCATGAGCTGGTGCCATGGGGATGGCCAAGCGCTCGATGCTTTCATTAACGCTGTGCCTTGATAAGCTGTACTGATGTTGTTTTTCCACCTTTCCTCACCTGTGGTAGGTTGGGTGTGGCATAAGCGGGATTTTTTCTGACAGTTGAAACCTCTCCAAAGGTATTTTTAAAGCTGCCATTTTACAATTTTAAGTGCTTGAGGGGGTAAAAGCTGCTTCTTTTTTCTCCTTAGCACAGTGTTGCTTTAATCTACAAATTTATACTCATTTAAGGACAAAGTATTGAGATCTTGACCAGCAGCAAGTTAAGTTACTAGGACACAGGATCTTAAATAGACATCTGATAGTTGACTCTTTCTCTGCCTTTTACTGTATGTGAGCAGAGTTAAGTTAGCAGACGAGTTAGCTCGTGTCTGGGAGAGATACCCCACAATTGTGGTAATATTTATATGTGGAAGCTCTTCACATCCTACTTAAAAGTTTTTTATAAAGTGGTTTGATACACTTGTGTTAGCTTTTGCTAACAAGCAGTTTTAGGCTGTGACTGAAAGGCCAGGAAAAATGCTCACTTGCACCTCTGCTGTAAAGGAAGGAAGATGAATGGAAGAATTCAGAAGTTTTTTTTCCATTTGGTTTTCCTTGTCATCACCTGGTTTGGTCCGTAAGCTGCTTTGAGAATAACCAAGTGCAGGGAGAGGACACGTGTGCCTGACAGCAACAGGGAGCCTGTTTGTGCTTATTTCATTGAGGAAATTGTTCCGGAACAGCTGCTCATCCATGTGAAAAAGCAAACCCTTGGGTCCTGGCCAAGGTCAGCAAGCCCTGGGTCACTTGTTTTAGCAAAGCAGGCCAATTTGCCCTTTAATTATCTTTCCTTTTCATTCTGTCACACCTCTTGCTCCCTACATTTACTTCCTGAGAGGCAACTTTTGTGGTGGAAGATGTGAGACCAGTTTTGTTGTGAATCAGAGGGAAGCATTTTTTTTTTTCATGGATTACTTAACTTTTAAGCTTTATAAAAGATAATGCATTTACCTGGCTGGATTTAATTTTCTACTTAGCTAGTGCAGTAGGTTCTTGCTATTAAAAAGTTCAGGATTCTTAAATGTCAGAGTAAAATGTGTCTAAGTCGCTAAATTTCATATTGTTTCTCTGCTGATGCAGGTATTGCAGTGTGAAACAGTAAGTCAATGTGTGTCTGCTTGAAAAGGGACTGAGAAATTCCTGAACTTCAAAGAGTTTTCAGAAAGTGCTTTCAGAATGGGAACTTTAAGAAAGCCAGATAGGGCTTGCTTGTAGTAATAAGCTATGCAAAATGATCAGTAGAAACACTGAGTGCTGGAGCTGGATGTGAAAAATACTCTACAGTGGATATAATTGAGTAACAAAAAAGAGAAAAGCAATGATCTGTAAGCAGAAAGGAAAAGAAAATATTGTAGTAGAACCACTTCTTTGCCCTATAATGAGAAAAGAAAGAAATAGGAAGGTTGTGTTGCTGTAGCTGGAGGAACTGAAATGCTGAAATTTAGACTAATGCATGCAAAGGTCACTCAGGAACAAGAAAAAGGTGTACTTACTTCAAAACTGGTTTTATACAAGAATTTTGAAAGTGCCATGGATTGCAGCCAAAGCTAGTGTTAGCCTTGAAAACCTTAGGACAGATGTTTCTGAAGTGGATTTTGACAGGATTGTGACATGTCTGGTCTAGAGGGAGGTGTCCCTGCCCATGGCAGAGGGATTGGAACTGGATAATCTTTAAGGTCCCTTCCAACACAAACCATTCTATGATTCCTTAAGGAATAAAAATGCACTGAAAAAATGACAATCTCTCTGTGACTGAAGAGACTTTTAAAGGTCATCTAGTCCAACCCCGCTGCTGTGAGCAGGGACATCAACTAGATGAGGTTGCTCAGAATTCTGTGCAATCTAGCTTCAAATGTTTCCAGGGGTGGGGCTTCTTATACCTCTCTGGGCGACCTGTTCCACACTCATAAAAATTTTCTTCCTTATATTTAGTCTGCAACTCCCCTCTTTTAGTTTAAATCTGTTATCCCTTGTCCTGTCACAAAAAGCCCTGCTAAGAAGTTTGTCTCCATCTTTCTTGTAGTCCCCCTTTAAGTACTGAAAGGCCACAATGAGGTCTCCCAGAGCCTTCCCTTCTCCAGCTTGAACAAATTCAGCTCTCAGCCTTTCCTTATAGGAGGGGTGCTTCATCCCTCTGATTATTTTTGTGGCCCTCCTGTGTATCTAATCCAACAGCTCCATGTCCTTCCTCTGCTGAGGACTCCAGAGCTGGACACGGTACTTCAGGTGAGGTCTCACCAGAGCAGAGTAGAGGGGAAGAATCCCCTCCATTGATCTGCTGGCCACACATCTTTTGAAGTGGCCCAGGATACAGCTGGCCCTTTGGGCTGTGAGTGCACATTGCCAGCTCATGTCCAGTTTCTCATCCACCAACACCTCCAGTCCTCCTCTGCAGGGCTGCTCTCAATCCTTTCATCCCTCAACCTGTATTGATACCCGGGATTACCCCAACCCAGTTGCAGGATTTTGTTAGACTACATGTGCAGGTGTTTTTTTAAAGGCAATAGATTTGTAAAACTTCTTTTGTCATCTAAAATTGTTAAAATAATTAGCTTCCATGGCATCAGAGGCATGAAGAGCAGCACTTGGAAATGGAGCATGTGACTTGGAAGAGGAGGACAGGCTCATGCTGGGATGTCAAGCTGTTAATTAGCTCTACCACAATATGAGAATGAGTTGCCTCTTTTACTGTCCCTTAATCATTAACATATGTTAGAAATATGAAAACTTTTTGCTGTCACAGCTAGGGACAAGAGTGTTCTGTCACCTGCCTGGCTGGGCTTTAGTGCCTTCAGCCTTCAGCTCCTCTGCTTTTTCTCTTATTTCAGAGTGAGAATCATTTCCTTGCACCTGCATTTTGGATGGAGCCAGCCCCAGCATTTTGAGGCAACCCTCCAGAAGCTGATGGAGGTGCTGTGTATTTATGGCGTTGGAGCTCAGGGTGGAATTTGGCCTCTTCCTTTGTCAGTAGAGGTGGCCAAAGCTGTTCTGGCTTGGTTTCATTGTGAACTCAGGAGACAGCCTTGGTTTTGTTATCAGGTTCGAAAAGTATTAAAGCGAGCTCATTTCAGTGTACAGCATCTTTGTTAGAATGGGCTGACGTTTTCTCATTTAATTTAAATTTTGTACTGAACCATGAACTTGAGTTAAAACTTCCAAAGCTCTAATTCTCTAGAGGACACGTTAGTTATATCCAGCCTGTGGGTACAAGGATTTGAGGAACATCCTTCTCTAAGTGTCTACTTTTTAACAGTTCAAAAATGTTTGATATAACCAAAAATACTCTCACACACCCCTTTCCAAAGGTATAGTTTTCTTTCAGTGTTGACTGGGCAGTGGTTTCACTGCAAGAATAGTCTTTCCTGGGACCCATAGTTCTGTGGAGATGGGGTCTTTGTTTTACTCCCCTCCACTTTAAGTTGTTTTGATACCATTGATGAGAGAGATGAAATAATGTATGCTAAAATCATTTGGCTCACCTTGAAATCAAAGCACTGGAAACAAAATATATTTGCAAACCACTAGGCTGTCATTCTTTTAAAACCTGTTGTCCAAATGTCTTTAACAGTTTGTGGGTCATACCCAAGGTTAAGAATCATCTTGCATGGTGCACATTTTGATGATAAAACAGTATTTTTTTTTTTATTGGAATGGAAATGTTACAGTCAACGGTGTTGCTGTGGGAGTTTGATTTCTTCCTGCAAGTGGATCACTGCTCCAGATAAGCATTTGGCACAAGTGTTAGGAGGACAGATAGGAGGCATGCTGAGTGAAGTGTTTCTCAGGTGCTGTATAAAGATTGTCTGGTCTGTATGTAGAAACTCCAAAGCTGTTCCATTTTTCAATTTATTTCCCATCAGAGTACGTATTTTTGAGGAAGACTGGCTAGGGTCAAAACTACTATAAGGAAGAAAGCATTTTTGTGAGGGGCTGAAACAGGTTAAACATTAGAGTTTTATTCTTTTAAGCAGTGTTTCTGTGTAACGTTTTAAATTATTGTCTACGTAAAAGGTGAGCACAGGATTTTTTGATTTTATAAAGATTTTTTCTTGCACTTTTTTTAAGAAATCACTGACAAGAAATGAGTCTCATAGCAATGTTGACTATTCATTTTACCTTATCTAAGGCATGTTCTGTTGTGATGAACTGAACAGCATTTGATAATCCAGTGTGGATTGGGTCCTCAAAAAAAGCATCATTGTGCTATTACTGGTATTGGCCATCACATATCGATATTCTGTCCAACTTAGTGTGAAGTGACACTTCGTAGTGGATATAGATCAAAGCAGATTCATAGAGAAGTAAAAAAAACCCTATTTCTCGAAAGAAATTCGCCGAGATCGTTTTGATAGGGAAAACGCATTTACTCAAGTAACATTTCGGTTAAGTTCCTCCTGAACCAATTGTTGCTTCATATTTTTCATGGGTTTAAACAGAGTCATTTAGATGACAAGTACCACCCACCCCCAATAATAATTTACTAGTCATGATTCTTTTTTTCATTCACACTAAAATTGTCAACTGTCTGGGGAGACAAGTAACGGTGGAAGAGCTGTAGAATAAGGTGGGGGGAAAAGATCTATATGACCTGAATAAGAAGTACTGATGACTTCCTTTTTCTTACTAGGGCTGTAGTAAAGGTAACGTTCCCTACATAGGTAAATATAAGGAAGTATGAAGAGCAGCAGAACCACACACCGAAAATGACTTCCTTTAATGTAAACTGGGGAGTTTCCATGTGCTTAATACATTTGATCATTAATTACCATATTTCAAATCTTTATGTGACTAGTAAAAACTGTGTGTTCTGATTAGACTGTAAATAACTGGTTAGAGAAAATGAACTACGGTCAGAGGAGACATAAATAACTTGGGTGGATTCCTGTGTGTAACTTGCATTTTGGGAGGGTGAGAAGTCCTGCTTATTGTATGACAAGAAGCCTGAGTATAGAAATGTAAATGGGTAGGGAATGAGTTTGATAATTTAATGTGGCCTAGTTTTGCTGGTATCAGACAATAGGCTGTGGCTCACTGTGCTGTTGGGGATTTAATTTGATTTGTCTCAAGTTTAGGAGCAGTCGCTCCTAAAGGCCATTACATTCCATCTGTGCCTGAAGGCTTCTGTGTATTTTAGTGTTTAGCTGCCTTGCCTAGAGTGTGATACAGCTGGGAGATGTTACGTGGCTTCTGCGTCAGGTAGAGTTATGAACTGCTCTTTTGCATCGTTAATCAAAGCTGAAATTCAGTTGACAGTAGCAAGGTGCAGAGCTCTCGCTGAGCTCTCTCAAGAGTTTGGCCATGGATATTTTTTAGCCTGTGGGCTAGCTAGCAGGTTAGTGTAAATATTTTAATATGTAATAAGTCATGAAATTAGGTTTTTCTTTTTTGAAGTACTAAAATCTCATTGCAACCATCTGTCTGGTGTTTGGGGAATTCATTTTATTGACTGCTCTGTGTGATGTTCCCGATTTTAATGGCTGAATCAGTGAGCAATTGAGTAAACTATTTTCATTTTCTCTAGACGCTTTCTTTTAGCTGTGAGGCTCTGTTTGCAAAGTCGAGTGGTTATGGCACATGCTTTGTTATACTTGTACTCAGTGCCTCAAAATGGAACTTGCATGTTCATGGCTGGATATCAGAGTGGAAACCATAAGCTTCTTGCTTGCATAACCACATTCCAAGGTTAGTCTGAATAGCTGAGATAATGAATTTGGTCTTTGTGCATTCTTAAATGGATAGATAGTTTTTCACATGTGATTTTTTTTTTTGCTACCATTGGAAGCTTTCCTTGGGAGCTGCCTAATTCCAGGCTGCACAGTTTCTGCTTTGTTCTCTGCTCCCATGCCTTCAACAAGAATAACTTAACCAGATTTCAATATAGGAATTGTGGGCTGCTAAAGGACATATTGTATTACTGCTTAATGCTGTATAAGTTGATCAGTGGGTATTAGAAAGTCTATGTTTTAGCTGCTTTATGATGAAAATATTATTTCAACGTAATATATGGTAAAGTCATTGAAGAATTTTCTGATTCTCAGAATGATGGCTCAGGGCATTTTCAATATACCAGAAGTTACAGGAGCTGCTCATTTTGTTATTGCAGTCTTGAAAAGTAAAGCTATTTTTAGCCTTTTTTGAGAAATTGTGCATTTTTTAACTGAAAAAAATAATATCTTATTTCTGTCTTTCTGTTAGGTCCAGCAGAGGTTCCCATGATGTCACCCAATGGATCCATTCCCCCTATTCATGTGCCTCCCGGTTATATCTCACAGGTATGCTTCTTGAAGAACTAAAGTGTATATAAAAGCAATAGCTTCAGTCCCTGTAGAGAAGTCTGCTTGGTTGAAGTCTTAGGAGGAGCAACTGAGGGAACTAAAGGGTTATTTAGCCTAGAGAAGAGGAGGCTGAGGGGGGACCTCTTCACTGTCTACAGCTGCCTGAAAGGAGGTTGTAGTGAGGTGGATGTTGGCGTGTTCTCCCAAGTGACAGGGGATTGGACAAGAGGTAATGGCCACAAGTTGTGCCAGGGGAGATTCAGATTAAACATCATGAAAAATTACTACACCAAAAGGGTGGTCACGCACTGGCAGAGGCTGCCCAGGGAAGTGGTTGGGTCACCATCCCTGGAGGCGTTTAAAAGACTGGTAGATGAAGTTCTTATGGATATAGTTTAGTAATGGACAGGTGCGGTAGGACTCATCTCAAAGGTCTTTTCTAACCAAGTGATTCTGTGACTCTATGAAGTTTAATTTATAAATATTAATAAAAATGGTAACAGACTTTTTCATACTCCTCCTCTTTACTGGCAGTGCACACAGATTTGCACAAGTGAGCATGCCTGTGCACCTTCACACACTGGTATGTGTACAGAGGGTATTTTAACACTAGCAAAACCTGTGCATACAGATTGAGCCTGTATGTGCAAAGTCTCTCCCTTTGTGAGAGTCAGAAGTTTGTGTTGTTAGATGATGCCTTAATTTCTGTTGTGGCAGTCAGAAAGGGTACAAGACAGCTGGAAACGAGAGAAGGAGCAACTGTAACCATAAAATATGCTGTTGATCCCCAGCATCACCCTAACAAAAATCCTGCAACATATCAAGAATTGGGGATTTTGGTTTGCTTACAAGAATGAGCGTGATTTAATTAGATATTTATGGAAAGAAAAATGGAAACAAGCTTTCACAAAGCTGTTATGTTTTGGAACACTTCAACAGCTACTGCTCTTCTGTGTAAGTAACTGCTTCAGATTACCAGATTGTGTTTCTTCCATTTCCTGAAAAGCTTAGACTCTTCAAGAGTAAGGAAGAAGAAAAATAAAACGAAAAAAAGGCAAGCTGATATAAGGCAGAATAGCTGAGAACATTATAATAAATCCACTAATTTCACCACTTTCATTGGGACCTGAACTAGACTGAAACTTCATTAAATATATATGAAGTATTTCAAATATCTTTCACAAACACATACAAACTTTTGATATGTATATTTTGGCATCTCATTAAGCAGAAAATAGATGGTGTCCTGGAATTCCTTCTCCTCCCCAGGAAACATGTGAGCTTGTGTAATTCTGAAAAATTGTGGATGGCGTCATACTTAAATCCCACAAAATACTGCAATCACTCTGTGGTATTTTAACTTCTGAACAGAGTGAAAACATCCCTCAAATAGGTGAGGAGGTTGTTAGTGGCATAGGATAGAGGGCAGGATGGCAGGATGGTTCAGGTTCCTCTTGCTCCTCAAGCATCCCGAGGTGGGTGGTTTGGGTATGCTTTAAGACAGCATTTGCAATGCTGTTTGATGCTTTTCATGCACTCACCTAATTTAATAAACTGACCCCTATCATGCAGAGCATTTTTTTTTAAGATTTATTCTTCATTTGAAATAACTTTTAACACCTGTTCATTGTTAAAATGTTTATACCTCTTAGTCCATGTACTGAAACAAATGGTTGGATATAATTGAAAAGCTTTGCAAAACCAGAGTGATGAAATATTCCAGTTGTATGTCTCTGAACCCAGTTCCTCTTCAGTGCTTTTTGTGGGGCACCATAATAATTCCACTAAAAAAGCCTTTAAGTAGTTTCTTAACCAAGAAAAACCATTGAAACTCGCTTCTAAAGAAATTTTTCCGAGGAGCTGGAAATGATGTGAACTTTTAGGGGAAAACTCATGTATTTAGTGCTGTTTGGCAGCAGAATGTGTGTTCTGCTGTGTAGCGAGTGAGCCTCTTGCCTTTCAGATGGCTTCATATTAAATAGTAGTTGAAAGTGTGTAATAATCAAATTAATTCTTATTTTAATAAATCTTCCTCCCTTATGTGCTCTTGTCTTTGCTGTGTCATAGTTAAAAACTCTATTTTTTGATAAACAATGAGAATACAAATTTAAAATTACAAGAGAAAGGCCATAAAGCACACTAATGCACATTGAGATACAAATGAATATATATTTGATCTTTGGTTTGATCTGTCTTTGTACATTTAAGAGTCAGGCAGAAAGCAGATAGCCCTGTGGAGAAGTAACGGTGCCCATTAAAAAAAGGCATGAAATCATTTTCCCATTTTGTTATGCCAGACCTCTTGGAGCTGTGAATATTAGCCTTAAATATTACATTACTTATCTAGTGATTCCAGCCCTAGGTTAAAATGATGGTTCACTACCTCTTTGTTATTGTCAATATGATCAGCAAAAAAATGGCAGGATGTTTTGTTCCCCTCCATTGGAAGCAGCAGAAAAATAGCTGGACTCTTTGTAGACTTCAAGGCCCATATTAGTAGTGTTGACTAGAAGCCAAGTTTGTTGATGTTAAGGTGTTCCTACTGATGAGGCTTGGAAAATATTCAGGAAAATAATAAAAGACAAATACACAACGTCAGTTCAGATCTTTCATGCTGTGGGTTTAGATTCTCAAAGAATGGATCAATACAGCCAGTTACTGTACATTTCAGCAGGCAAACCTCTGTGCATCAGATCAGGGTTCATGTCTCTGCAATTCTTTGTTGGCTAAGGGTTAGTTAAATATGCAAGACAGACTGCTACTGTGCAAGTTAGTTGTGCAAGGTGACATGGTAGAGAAATATGTATTAAATGCTTGCAAAGTCAACAATTTTGGTTTCAACTGTTGGATGTTGAAGGAGAAAGGAGCATCTTGTGCACTTGACGGGATCCATGCACAGGATGCTAATGCCCCATCCCTGCTCTGAGCTGTGGATGGAGCTGCTTCCTTACTGGGCAAGTCCTGTGGGGCAGGCTGGGACCATGCCCTCTGCTGGATTATCCACCACAGGCTATATGCCCATGGAGTCTGTGGCCTGATGCCTCCTCCTGGCTCCCAGAGCACTCTGACTCCCTGGTGTCGCGTAATCTGAAGATCACATGATGGTTTGGATGCCAAGCTATTAAATTTGGGGACAGCTTCGTGGGTTCTTGTTTCTGCTTTTCACAGTGTGTGTTTAGTAGGAGGAAAGGAGGATTTGGGGTGTACTAGTGGAGAGAGCTAGAACAATAGAAATATCAAAAAGCATAATCATGAACTTGTTTTCTTAGGGCTGTTGGCTGAGGACTGCTTTCTCTGAAATAACTCTGGAGCAATTCCACTTCAGCAATTGAGGAATTAAAATTTGGCATTAAATTCTACTTTGATTTTATTTACAGAATTGTTACTATGCGGTCTCTGCCACAGACATTTTAAGGCTGATTTACTGGTTGGAGCATGAAGTACACATAACACTGATAAGAATCCTTTTAAGGGTGGTAGCTTTGAGGTCCTTTAGTCCAAACTACGCAACACAAGTCATGATCTTGAAGTTTCAGTATTCCTGCATCAAACACAGATCATTTGGCTGAACTTGAGCATAACTTCTGGAAAGAGGAATCTTTAAATGACATTTAAATTGGTAGTAAATACACAGATACTCAGAAATCAGGATTTTGGTGATGAGTTCATCCTTTACCCTAACAGAGATGTTTTCCAAACTGGGGTTTGGCTACCTTAAGCTTTTAGCCAGACTCTTTGTTTTTGTATAGCCTGTTGCTCACAGAGCTTTTTTTGTGTGTTGTAGATAGTGATTGATTGATCAAATCATCCTTTAACAGGATGATCCTCTTCAGTGCTCTGAACATAAGGAAGGTTTTGCAGATCTTAGAGTCATAGATGGTATGGAGCTGTGGGCTCCATAGAGTCTGTGGACTGTGGGGCAACCCATAAAGCGATGATCCTTTTAAGTTCACGAGCATTGGTCCTGAAGATCTATATTCTAGATTTAATCTAGCCCTACATTTGTGCCAACGTTATAGGTGTTTATCTGTCTAGTTTCCAGATTCAAGGAACAGTTTTAATACTGGTGTTTGTACATGATGGATAGCAAAGATAGTGATGCAGATTTGCCAGAGCTAGCACGAACTTGAATTGATATCCTTAAAAAATTAAGTGAATAAATAAAATGTTGGCATCTAAGTTACTTGCAGATGAGCTCATTCTGTACTGTTTTCTGGTACAGATTGATTTATGAATGAAGTTTCACATCAGTTTATGAAATTCCTGAAGCGTTGGTTGTGGTCATGCTCCAGAGGTCCTTGCTGAGTTTAGCACACTAAGTTTAAGTGAAGTAAGAATTTTTTTTTAAAGCAATTGGAAGTTCAGTCCCCATTACCACGTTATGACCATTCACTAAACGTGTTACAGAATGAGAATGATTGTGTTCCCTTTAACTGTAACTCACAAAATATAGGTACATTTAACCTGTGCAAAAATCACATGCCTGTCTTTTTCCTGAGGGTGTAGTGTTACAGTTGGGGGGCGGGGCGGGGGAGAGAAAACATAGTGATGTACTTAGAATATGTGAATTATCCCTAGTTAGATTGCATTTTCATTGCTACTGTGAGGTCTTTAATATATAACAAATGACATTTAAAATGGTATTCTCAAAATGTGACAACTAGTGAAGGAGGCAATTTTGTTGTGTATGAGTTATGTTCATTGGGATTCTCCTGAAAGGTCATCTATCTACCTCACTTGGCAATTAAGTTCCCTAAAATATGGAACTATGCTATAATATTGTTATTGAGGTGGCACAGCAATTACACCAGCAAGCACAGAAAATAACAGCAAAGGACAATTTACCCAGTAACTGTTTGAACAATACAAAATAATGAAAGTTTAACTCTGAGTGCCAAATGACCAGAGATACTTGTTTTCTGTAAATACACACTGTTAAAATTAGTAACAGAAATTACTTCTGATATTCCATGTGCATCAAGAGACCTCAACAGGGATTAGGATTTCATTGCTTTAGGGCAGTGGAGACAGACAGTGAAGTGTAGCAGAGCATGTGTTTTCTGGTGAGTTTATGATTTTCATGACAAGTGGTTGTATGCATATACAAGCAATTGCAGACTTCTTTAAATAGCGAAGTTTAACCTCTCTGCAAAGTTATTTACATGAATGGATCAAAATTAATTTGCTGTCTTTCATGAACTGAAAGTACCATCTCCCAGAATGACACTACTGCACTACTACAATTGACCCACTACAGCAAATCAAGATATATCTACGGTCTTGACTGTGCTGTGTTAATAGTAATCTAATGCATATAATACATTGGATTAGCAATTTTATGATCTGTTGAGGACAGAATAGCATATTTAAAGACTGTATGTACACCTTTACATATGTAGCTATAATTGCTGCTATAGGGAGGAAATGTCCTGTTAGGGTAGGGAAAAAGAATTTTTTTTTGCAAGGTTGTCTGTGTTTCTGCATTCCGTTGGAACATATGGACATGAGGTAACAGGAATACTGTCAGCATTTTTGGCCTGGGAGGAAATAAATAAAAGATATTACTATTAGGCTCTTAGCTTTTTGACAGAAGTCATTTGGAGGGCTGGCTTATTCCCTGATCTCTGGCTTTTCTCTCCATGATTCCTGGTATTTTTTAGTTTCATCTAGCAGGATAATTTCATTGAAAAGATCTTTGAAGGAACTTGAGCTTTCCTCCCAGCTCTCTAGAAGATAGCTCAGGAAGAGATATCCTAATAATTTTAAACATCGGTTTACATTGCGTACTGCTAGAGAGTACAAGCTTTGTGTCTAAATCTGTTCTTTAGGATATTAGCCTCTCACTAGGGCACAAAATACACATGTAGTCTGGTCTAGATGCAACAGATAAGAGCTTATACCCACCTGGAAGACTGAAGTTGTTTTTGAGGCCTGGACGAGTTAAATTTTTCACATCAAGTTGTATAAATGTGCTATCTCAAATTAAAGCATGATCCAAGTGTAAGATAGCTAATAACATTTCTATACACAGTTTTAAATAAATAGTTCTGATTAACAATATGTGCTAAATAGAAGAGGATATTCCTCTTCTCTAGGTTGTGGAGTGCAGGCTTCATATCTGGCACCAGGATAAGAGATGCAGTGGAGGTAGAGTAGAACCAGCAGCAGAGACAGGAGGCCTGAAAATGCAGCAGTTACACCTTTGTGATAGACTAAACCTCTGAGGTTCGGCTGTCTTTAGAGCAATTTATAAAGTCTTTGAGATTTAAAGCTGATGCCTGAGGCGTGGGCTAGTGTTTGCTGGAGTGTTACCGCTCACCGCTGTGGGCAAGGCCCCATAGACAAGGCTTGTCCCAGAGTCAGCAGAAACAAATGTGCCAGTGCCATGTGTGGTTGCTTCACTTCAGGCTGTATCACCATAAATAATTTTTTTCTTTGTAGTTTAGGCTAAGACCCCTGATGTACAAAGATTTGCTGGAGTGTGGGGATACAGAGCAGAGCCTCTTCTGCTGGGGCTGCTCTGGAGGGTTAGACAAGCTAATGCTGGTGGTAGCATCCTATGGCAGATGCTCTTAATGCTTATCTCATGCGTTCTCCCAGACATCATATACATTACACCATCCCTGTGTGTCATTGGTTGGTTTAGAAAAAAATAGATTTTTAATAGCCTGTTTGTGCAAAGCTAAATTATGCTTCCTTCATGCCTTTCTACCTTATGTGTATCAACATACAGAATCAAAGGCATGCTGATTGTTCTTACAAGGTTGTATGTTTAAGTTCCAGGAATGGCAGGAGTTTTTTGAATGAGCTTCAAGAAAAGCTTGGCTCCCGAGTCTGGATTGAAATTTGGCTGATTGACTGTTCTCCAGAAATGCACCTCTGGAAAAAATATAAACTGAAAACCTTTTTTCAGCCTAAGCACATTTCCACCTTCCAATGTCTGTTTTTACGTGCTTTGACTTGGCTTTGGGGCGAAGTTATGCATATTCCAGAGCTGACTTGTACAGTTGTATAGACCAGCTCTGTAGCAGAAAAACCCCTTCTGCCCTATGATTCATCTTGAAAAGATACCTGTTGTGAGCAGAGAAATTCATTTGAAAATGCATGTCAACACAGCAGGTTCCTGCAGAGTACATGTGTCTGTGCACACGCGCAGCCTCTCTGCAGTAGCAGTGCCAGCTAATTCCCAGGGTTACTGACTCTGTGCTCACTCAGCGTGCTGTCAGAAGCAGTGGTAGAAATTTTATGTGCAGACAGTAAGTTTGGTCCTAGTGTGTACTTTTATTTTGGTGCTTTGTGTTCCTTTTTCAATTGTTTTACTCTCTAAATACAGGTTATTTGTTTAGTTTCTTACCCACATAGTTACCATGAGCAGCAATAAGTCTCCCAGTGATTAGTGTGGCTGAGACTCCAGTAAAAGCCACATCACCACGATGATTACTTCTGTTGGTATTAACTTTAGAAATATGTTCAAGAATAAACCTAAGGGCCAACCATTTGCTGATGGAAGAACAAACCGTAAACAGTGCTATTTTAAAAATGTTTGGTTCAGATGCTGCATAATGTGCTCATTTCCCTGCCTTCCCTTCCAGGTGATAGAAGACAACACCGGCGTTCGGAGGGTGGTCGTTACCCCCCAGTCTCCAGAGTGTTATCCTCCAAGCTATCCTTCGGCCATCTCTCCAACCCATCACTTACCTCCATACCTGACGCACCATCCCCATTTTATTCACAATTCTCATACAGCTTTTTATCCTCCTGTCACTGGACCTGGGGACATGCCACCACAGTTTTTCCCACAGCATCATCTTCCCCCTACAATATATGGAGAACAAGGTGAGCTGGAAGGAAGGTACTGGTATTCTCACACCTGCATTCAGCCAGTTTTAAGGACTTCTTGAAAACAAGAGTGGGAACTGATTGGAGAACTTGTGGAGTGGTTTTGTCCGCATGGATGGAGCTTCCTTCTTTAATGTCTGGAGCAGGAAGGTGTTGGGAGGGGTAGCCATCCACAGTGTTGCAACGCAGGACAATCCTGTGTTGCAACATTGGGTTGCAGAAACAAAACCAATTTTTACTTAATTTGTGAATATAATGGGGAAAAAATGTCTTGTCTCATGCTCCAAGCTAGAGACGTGAGTCATGTTGATTGTTCTTGCTGTGTCACAGTGCAGCACTGTACAGAAAACCAAGAAATGAATATATCAGTCCTGACTTGGGAATGAGTATGGATACAGAGAGCAGGATCTGAGAATGACTTGACACGATAATTTCCAGTGGGAAAAACTTCATAATGCTTCCTGTTGGTTGTAATGTGCCTTCTGCTCCCCAGCTGTGGTTTTCCAAGAAATAACAGGCATTTTCTTTTTGTTATTCTGGTTGAGACTGTGCAGTAAGTTACTGAAAAGAATTATCTGATACCAAAGGGTAGCATGGCAACTCTAATGGGGCCATGAGTAAATAATTGCAGGGAAAGGAGTGAAAGGGGCATGTTTGTGTCTGAACTATGCCCTGTTGTTTCTCTTCCACCCTGGAGATAGACTGTGTAATCTGAAAGAGGGCGTTAACCAAAGAAGTGATTGGCAAAACTACTTGAGATGTTTAATCTGGAAATCAGTTCAGGATTACTGATTACTGCTGAACTACCTGGAGTAAACCCCTTTCTAAAGAATATATTTAAGCAATATTCTTAAGTGGGAAGGAAGAGGCAGAAATAGAGACACGAGGGAAGGTGCTACCTATTAAAGTTTCAGTTGACCATCAGAACCCATTTTGTCATCAGGAATGGGCCCTTTCAGCTGACATTCAGCTTATTGGGGGTAGGAAGTGGGAAACTCAGGCAACCAGTAGGATGGATATGCAGCAGAGGGACTTTTCCCTTTAAAAGGGAATGGGATTATTTGTCAAATTGTTTGTCTTGTGTGAAAATATGGTAGTGTGCAAAGTGAACACTGAGCTGCTAGTTAAGTAGATGCTGAATATTTCTGTGGCCTGGAGATGCCAAGAAACCAATTCAACTTCAAAATGAAAAAAAAAAAGTCTTTGGTTGCTTTACTGGACTGCCCTATGCATGTAACCCTGAAATAATTGAAGTGTTGAATATTGTGCTGATTGGTATTAATCTGCTATTTCCTATTTACTTTACAAGGGCTTATACTTTAAACAAAAATTGCATTTTCTTGTAGCATGCAGGTTTTAGGCAGCTTGTGGCTGTGAGGATACAAATAGGATCATGGAGCTAGGTAAGGAAATAGAGAGATAGCAAAGAAGGAAAATCTAGCTGTTTGAGACAACTTGAAAATTGTCATCAACTGTATACAACAATCTTAAATTCATTGCTTCTGACAGCTGAACAGGATGCTTTTTTGCTTCAGAAATTTGTATGATAACTTCTGAATGGATGTAGAAAAAATATGGAAAAACATCTTGACTATAATTTTTTATTTTGCCAACAAGGTAAAACTGTTGCTTTGGGCATTAATTCGTTCAAGCTTCAGATTCTAAAGTGGAGTGCATGAAGGAGAAGTGAGCTGTAGAGGAAAGCAGAAAATATTATGATTCCTGTGAGCTGCCCTGCCTTCAGATAGGAATGGAGATGGTCGTTCTTGGAGTAGGGAAGAGGGGACTGTATTTAGTGAAGTGTATTTGAAGTGTATATATGATATTTATGATATTTCTAAAGCTTTTTTTCAACAGTTTTACTTAGCTAAAACTTCCACTTCATGCTGCCCTCTCTCCTTAGGCAGGCACTGCTGACATGATTGTAATGTCTATTTATACTTGGAAATTAAATTGCATGTAATCAGTGATGGCAGCTTGAAACCAGGGCATCTCAGCTTATTCTGTCCATTCATGCCCTGGGGAAGAAACTCTTAAATTGCTGTGAACTTCTGAAGGTTTTTTCCTAACTATCAATCTCCCTTGAGTTTTCCATGAAATCTGTGTCCTCGAAACACAAAGACTGAAAAGGAGGGGAAAAAACGTTGCCCTAATTGTTGTATTTTACTTGCTCACATGTGCTTATGACCAATGGCTCATAAGATCACAAAGATCAAACGAGCACACTTAATGTGATGCAAAAAATTGATCAGCCTGTGAAAGAGCTCTTTTAAGGAAAAAACCCTTTGGTTTGTTTTAAAATCCATCTCCGGGGAGATTCGGTGTTTGTTTCAGAGGTGGGTGAGGTATTTGGTTTTCTGGAAAACCATTCAAAGATTTTGGTCTGAGTTAATGTGGGTAAATTGTTCCATTTCAGAAATCATACCACTATATGGGATGTCCAGCTACATTACCAGGGAAGATCAGTACAGCAAACCACAGCACAAAAAGCTCAAAGACAGGCAGATTGATCGCCAAAACCGTCTGAATAGTCCTCCTTCATCCATCTACAAAAGCCATATAGGCAACTGCACAACTGTATATAATGGTTATGCAAAGAGCCACAATGGAGCAAGCAGCGGAGGAGGCGGCAGTGGGGGGGCTCCAACAGTAAAGAAACCGGAGCGCAGAGCAAGGAGCAGCCCAAAGTCAAATGAACAAGACCCACATGGTAAAGACAGTTTTATTTATTTTTAATTCCTTTTTATTGCACCTTTCTAGCCTACCACTGCCTGTATATGGATATAGTAGCTATGCCAAAAAACACTACCACCCACACATAAAGACAGTGTTAATACAGTGTGAACTTAAATATAAAAGTTCAGCTCGCTGTACCATATTTGTTTTGTAAGATGAACTTGTTGTTTCCCCATTTTTCACGATTACTCCCTTGTAAATGCAGCATCATTCTCTTTTTATCTGTTGGAAGCAGAAGTGTGTTTTATGGGCAAGTTCTTGGTTTTATTTTGCTTTCATACAATTCACAAAAGTCCTTACGGGCAGCTGGGTTATAACCAAAACCTGATTTCTAGGTGCCACTACTTTGTATCTCCTAGATAAATGTAGTAAACTTATTAGGAAGTTTGGAAGTGTTAGCTTAAAATGCAAGTTTGTTTGTGAAAATTCAATGGGAGTGTAAGAGTAGTTGAGACAAAGGAAACTTAAGAAGAAATTGCTTAATCTTAGCCATGGGAATTAGTGGTCAAATAAATATTGCTACTTCTGAAATAATCTTCAGCGTTTTCGGTGGCTTATTATTTAAAAAATTGAAACTTTACAGTAAAACATTAGGTCGTCCATCTAATCAAATCTTATTTATCACAAGCAATTCTGCACACAGCCAGTTCAATTACGTGTTACAATCCATTACACCTTTCAGCTTTTCTCTTCTCTGTCTGTCTCTGACTGGTAACAGCAGCAACTGGCTAAACTTGTAGGTAGTAAGCAACCTTATACCTGGCACATCTAGGATATTTGTAATACAGCATGCTTTGAAATCTCTTGAGTGAGCTTATGCATACGAAATAGTTTTTCCGTTGTCTGTGTACCGTGTATATTTATTTGTGTTCTTACACACAAAGACTATTGTTACAGTCCTACAAGTATACCTATACACAAATTTCTGCAGAAAGATTGTCACTGAAGTTTTGGAACTGCTCCGACTGAATAATGCCCTAAAATAAGTTCCCACATGATATTCATAAGCTTCTAGGCTTTGTATTTTCTGTATTTACCCTGATCTTCTTGAATTATTGAGGATTTATTGATTGATACCTGGCAAATGTGACCATGCAGGTGACTGGGTTGAGAGTTATCAGCTGTTCCCAGACTACTTTTAATCTTGGTTCATGCTGCTAAGATGATAATGAGTTAAGAATAATAGCCAAGAAGAAGAATGTGTTAGAAGCAGCAGGCAGCAAAGCCGTTTAAACTTACAGGTTTTGTGGATGTCTAAGACAGTAATAGTTAAAAATTTGGTGGTGCTGTTTGGCTGCTTCCAAAATTGCAGAATAGCCTGGAAAAATGATTATATATGTATATATATAAATATGCAGAGAATAACGAGTCTTTAGTTAGAAAACTACTTGGCCAAAAAACTCTCTTAAGAGGCAAGTAGGAATGTGTGAAGGTAGAGTAAAACTCAGAGTAAGGTAGAGGAGAGCTGAAGCTGATGGGGTTGTTAAGATTGTAATGTGTTTTATAGCACATTGTATCTGTTTGCAGGGTGTGTTTGTGGTGAGGTAGCTGGCATGCCTGGTTTGGCTGTTTGGATATCAGAGCAATCCAGTGAGCCAGCTCCTGGCAAGCTGCTGTCCCTGAAGCTGTCGTGGTGCCACGCTGCTGCCAGGGCGTGGGGCTGTTGGAGCCCTGTACGCGGCTGGAGCAGACACTTGTGCATCCTGAATGCCGGTTGCTGCAGGAAACAGCATGCATCAGTATATACTGCTACAGCATGATATAGTGATTGCTTTCCTTGGGGACTGGGCTTTGCAGAAGCAAGGTGTTGGTTTGCATTTGGGAGCTGCCTCGGTGCTGAGAGTGTGGGTCGGAGCTCCCAGACAGGCTGGCAGGCAGCCTCGCGCCCCGCACTGAGTGCGTGCCGGCACAGAGGCGTATCTGTCCTTGGATCTGCTGCCCCCGTGTTTAAGTAAATGCTTGTCCTGCTGCTTGGTTCTTGGTAGTAATTTCATTGAGGGCTGTGTTGCTCCTCGAAACAATCTCTGCTATGACTGCACTGAGTTTATTACAGAGTACTGTAAAAATAATACTGAAGAAAACATGTACAATGCAAGGACAACTTTACTTTTCTACTTGAGAAGGTATGGCATAGGTCACAGGACATGAAATATTTAAGTGTACTGTTCCATCAAAATGCATGTTAATTGCAGGTATGGCACCCATGACACTTGAGTGAGCACCCAAGGAAAATTGTGCCATATGTCAGTAACTTACTGCCTCCTTTCAGAGGTTTTCCAAAAAGCTGATTCAGCACTGGTGGAAGAAATGGGTTGATAGTGTCATCAAGAGTACTAGAACTAAGTAAGTGAATGACTCTGGAGTACTTTATGTTCAGTCACCACTTCAATTGTGGATCTAGCACGTGCTCCTCTCTGCTCCTCTGTACTCTTGACGGCATGAAGGTACATTAAAAATACGTTGTTACGTGTATGCCCTTATCCCACCCTGGCCCTGTAGCATAACATCAGGAGCTATTTATAGTAGGGAAATTACAGTTTCAGATTGGGATTTAAGTGCATTTCCTCTTGCCTTTTCCATTATGCCCTTATGTTGGGAGGTGCGCTTGTAAATAAAGATTTCTAGTTTTGCTGGATGCTGGAAATGTGCCATTCTAAGGCAAAAAGAAAAAAAAAAAGAGATAAAATGATTGCTTATAATTGCCAGAAAAGTTAACAGTTGTTGTGGTAGAATGGGTGCTGTCTCGTACAGGAATAAGACTTGGAGGTATGTTGCAAGGATTATGATTTGATATCTAAAGTGCAGCTTTTGTGCAGAGCTGTTTTAAAAACTGAATGGGAGAGGAGGGAGCAAAGTTGGTTGTTTGGGATTTTTTTTTTTTGTTTTTTGTTTAAAGGAGCCTTGCCCTGTTACAAGAGCTGCAAGCGGAAATCCTGTCCCATTCATGCTGTCCTTTATGGATTTCAGTCTGAGTCACTTCCCTCTCGTGCACTCTGTGGTTCACTTCTTGGTCATGTAGTGATCTGGTACTTGGAGGAGTTTTGTGTGTTGCTGTGAGTACTGTGGGAACATAAGCAGTTTTGAGCATTCTTACAATGCTTCTGCCAATTTGCTAATAAAACATCTTTTTTTTTTTTCCTTCAAATCAGATAAAATCTTTTTTTTTTAATCCTCATGGAATTTTCAAGAACCTAAGATAGCCAAACCCAAACCACTTCAAATGGGTATAAGTAGAAAGCAGAAGGATTGTTATGTGCATCCTGTCCAGGAGCTGGGTGGGTGCTGGGATCTGGGTGCCAGAATAAACAGGCTTAGCCTGGGCAAGGAAGGCAGCAGCTCCTAGGGGACTGGGGTGGGGGTCGCATGCACCTTTATGGAAATGTTCTTTAAGCAGTATTTTTTGTGGTGATTTGAGAAGATTCAGCCCCAGTGGGTCAGGGCAGGAGCCCATTTCGCCCTGAGGCCTGTTTTAAGCAGTTGTGATGGAGATGCTGCTGGGGAAGAGCCTGCAAGCCCGGCCCTGCCCTGCACCCTGGTCTCTCTGCTCCTCCACCAGCATCCAGACTGCAAAGGGTTTAGTCCTGCCTAGGCCTTTGGGTACCCACTTTTTGACCTGTTTGTGAACCCATCTAACTCTTTTTGAAAAGCAGTCTTACTTTTCAGCTGTCCAAAGTGAGGAACACTGACTTGGTGTCCACATTATTTCTCTGAGGGGCTTGTTTCTTGCACTTGGATTGGGCATGCTTTGTGTGTGGAGAACAGAGAGAAAAAGACTGGAATTCTTTAATAGAAGAGTTGTTGTAGGCTATACATAGACCATAAACTTTGTAGTACATTGTCATGTGTACAACCAGTTTAACTTTCCTGTCATTGAGGTTTTGTCTGATTTTGTGCATTGAAGCAGTCTTCAGGTATTCCCAAAGGTGAAAACCATTGCCTCAGACAGTTGATATTCCTGCCTGGATTGCTGGTGGACGTTTCTTAGGAGATGTGGCTAGCTCTGTGTGCTCATTTTGTTGAAGTGAGTGTGTCAGGAATGTGTGCAAGATGGGCTTAGCAAGAGAATTTTCTAATTGTGGTGGCTTTACTTTGAAAACACTTTAAAAGTACTGAACGCGGTAATAGTAACAGAAGTTCTGCAGTGAAGAAGTAAAGTTGACTGGTGTGACTAGCGTGGGCTGATGCTGGCATGTACTGCTGCCAGAGTGTCCCTCAGCTGGGTGGGACACACTCTGCAAGCTGTTAGTATAGGGTACGGAGTGGATGGTGATATGTAAATAAAGCTGATGCTTTCTTGATGCAACACTATGCTGTTCTCTCTCTTCTTTAGAACATTTAAATCTATTTAGGAAAAGTGATTTTCTTCCTTATTTTTTATTGTATCAAGGGTTTTTTTAATCCAGAGCCTGTGAGTTGAAGGGAAATTGAAGGTGCTGTGATTCAATACATACAGGAACCAAGCAAAGTTCCTCTAGTTACTCATTCTAGATCCTGTCAATTCTTTTCTATTTTGGTCCTGGAAATATTTTGTAAGTTTGTATGTGTATCTGTGCTTGTATATCCTATAGATTTAAAAGCTTAAAAGAGTAGTTTCATCACTTCTGGTCCATGTAAGCACAGAGGCTGAGAAATAACTGTGGCAATATACATAACTTTTATGTTCTTTTAGCCAGGGACTGATGATTTGGTACGGAGTATAAAGGCTTTTGTTATACCGATGTAGAAATGTTCTGCAGGAAAAATTTCTCATAAATGGTTCTTCTGCTGATGTGCAAAATACCTCTGCAGTATCTCTGGCTTCCCTAAATGTATTTGTCTATAAAATAAGGAGATTTAACAAATTTGTCTCCTGAAGACAACCTATCAAATTAGTAACATGGAAAAAAAAGTCTGAGGGCTGAAATACATCTCTCAGAATGTGTCAGTTTTAGTATTATACCAAGTAATGAAATACGAAACACAATATTTAGTGGAAACGGACATATGTTTAATCTTGTTAGTACAGATCAGCATCACATGTGAAATCTGAACAGTGCTACTGTTCCTACTGCATTTTAATAGTTTCAGCAAGTATTACTACTTGGCTGAGTTGTTTAGATGTATATCTAATTAGAATTATATATTGTGTATTGTGTGCATGCTGTTTTTCTTTAAGTTTTAATAAGTGAGAGGAAATGGGATAAATTAATTAGGGCACTAGTCTGAACTTGAGAAACCACAGTTAATTTGTAACACTGGGGAATTTCCAGTGTGATATTCCTGTGCCTTGGCCTTATCTCTCACATCGTGACCAGGTTTGTGCGTTTGTTTGTTTCTGTTTAGACATATAACTTTCTTAAACATTCTTTATTTTTTGTGTTTTCTCTAAAATAATAGTCTGTGAAATAGTTCATCCAGTCAGGAAACAAAACTTTTGAGTTTCAGGTGTTAACACCCTGAGAATACACCTTTGTGTGTCAGAGTGAACTCCATTAGCTGGGCCACACAGATTCTTTACCAAGGAGTATTTTACTTAATAGTCACATAAAGTAACCACTTAAGCAAGGTTTATATAGGCTGATGAATATATTAGAAACATATTAACATTATGCAGAGTTCAAGCAAAGTACATTCCCAAGTTCATGTGACACTGTGTACGCAGGAATCCACGTTTAACAGCAACTCTTTTTGCTGAAAAGACAAGAGATAAGATGTATATGCAGCATCACCAGCAAAGACATTGTGCTAGCAAGAAAAACAAAACAAACTGCTCTGAGAGCTGGTCTCCTGAGCATCCATGGCTTTGAGGCACAAATGGAGAAGAATGGGTGACCACAATTCTCGATATAGTTTTCAGTCTCATCGCTGGAGTTCAGACAAAAACTTCAGCTGAAGCTCCCTAATCTTAGCAAGTGTGCTGGCTGGCTAGAAACCCAGCTTGAAGCCCACCTAGGAAAGTGTAGGGGCATTGCATACTACGTGTAAAGGGCTGGTGGCTGGAGTTTTTCCACAAACTCATTTTTCACCATCCTGATCAACCCCTGTAGACTCTATTCTTGTTCTCATCTGCTTTCACCCCTCCTTTGTCTCATAGTGCCAGGAGGATCTCCTTGGTGGGGGGGAGCTGGATAAGCTATCTGTTCCATATTTATCAGGAAGTTGGTGCCGAATGACGTAAGGCACAACCTCTTCCCCCAGAGGATCTTCATATTATCTCAAGAATTTGCAGCTTCTGCTGAAAGTGGCAGTCAAATCCAGAAGACTGAAATCTGAGACTTGTTCCTAGGAGTTTACGTAATTTAAGATAACCAACTAACAGCAACAACATATCACATACATTTTCATCCTGCTTAAATGCTTAGTGGTTAAATCCCTGGGCTGGGGAGAAGAGTTACACAGACGTCTCAGAGCTTCAGAGCAAGATAAACAGTGTATCCTCACCAGTTAAGAGGAGATAATGTGGACCACCGACAAAGGACGGGAACCATGGTTCCCTTATTTGGAAATATCTGGGACGTTGAGCCAGAAGGGAGAGGGTATTTATAGGGAAGAGGTAGAACATTTCCTCCCTCTGGGCTATAAAAAATAAAACACCTTTAAGTCTAATAATTTAATGAACAACCCTTATTTGTATACCCAGATGTTCTGAACAATGTCTTTCTGTATGTTCATCTGGATTTGCAAAGGCGGTGAAATGAAATTTCATGTTCTGCTGAAGTTAATGGGATTTGTTTACCCAACTCGATGAGGCTCTGCTATAAACCCCATTGGACAGTGACCCCTTTCTGAGGAAGGGTGAAATAGGATTTCAAAAGTTTTTGAGACCTTCAGTATATTTTCTTTTCTGTGTGTGTGGGGAGCAACTTTCTCTTCAGAAATGCAGGGTGATATTTTGAGTATCGCAGATAGGCACTCTTCTAAAATGAAGGAGCCGTTTTGATTTTCTCCAAGGTTTCTTAAAAAAAGATGTTGTCTTGAAGCTTGAGTTCAGGTTTTGTTTATTTTTTTTTGCTGTAAGGAGCTGTGCTTAGAAGCAGCTGCTTTGATTTACTGTGATTCATGTGACTTTTCCCTGAATTTCATCTCAGCAATGAAATCCAGATCGAGTTGAAATTCCTGTAGCTTTGTTGAAGCCTTACCAGGAGCAGTAATCGAATGAGTATTTCTGTGAATTATTTTAAATACTTGGAAGAATTCTCAGTGACAAAACTGGTTGTGCAGATATCCAAGATCATATATTGCCCTCATCCCATATACGACTCTTAATTGCACAGGCACTTCTTTCAGCTGACTATTATTTAATTGATACCGACATTATAGATCAGGTTTTTTAACACTCCTGAGTTCATTCTTAACTCACAGGCATGGGGGGCACCAATAACAGCGTGCCAACCTTTTTTTACTTTTACATTGTAGGAATTCAACGTCTGATCTATATTAAATGTTCTGTTTAGTATTATTTTAACTCACGTAGTCATACTTCCTCATTCATACTCGACTGCAAAACAATTTAGACTGGGACTAGTCATGTAAGTTAATTGTCATCTGTCATGAGGATGATAAGTTATTTCTGGGTTGATTTAAAGAGGGGAGTCGAAGCTGTTTGTCTTCCCCATCTCTGAGCTGTGGTGCCTGGGCCAAGTGGAAAGAAAAAAATGTTTAACATTTTCCTGGATTGCTGTGATCTCCCACACCACTCATTGCAATCTGATTATCTCATAGCTTTCATCTGGAAAAGGAGGTCAGTAATTTAGATCAGTAACAGAAAAGTTACTGTATGGAGTTCATACAAAAGACTCTGCAGCCATTCACCAGGTTGACAGTGAAAAATCCCAGTGCAGTCTCCATGAAAAACCTTTGTATTTCAAGCGTTATAATTTGGATTGATTTTTTTTTCTTAAAAAAGACTTTTCATGCAGAGTCTTAACCTCTTTTTAAAAATGTGCAGGTAGTATAAGTAGTGCTTAGAAAGAAAATTTCTGCTTTAACGTAAATGTTAAGACAAAATCAGGAGCAGTGAAAAGCTGACACATTTTATGCTTTTATCCTGTTTTAGTGAAAGTTTTCCCTGCTTACTTTGCTGTAAAGGATAAAGGGATCACTGACTGTTGAGAGTGAAGTAGAGGTTATTGCTGAAACCTGCCATCCCTAAGCACTTCTTGTTGCCCATTATGAAATCTAACGAAGACATTTGCCCTTTAATTTCTACTTTGATTCAAGTGAAGCTGGGGAGTTGTGATTTGTGGTTATTTTCTTAAAAGGTGCTTAGACTGTAATAGGCAACCTTATTCCTTTGCACTGGGAAAGTGCTCTGCTGCCTTTGTATTGTTGTAACAAACTCGGTGGCTTTATGTGGTTCATTGCCAAGGAAGTTGTTAACTTTGGCCGAGGAGCTCTGTTTAATCCCAACCAAGTTTGGAGTTCCTATGGAGTCTGTTTCAGCTGTGCTGTCTGATTGTTTTCCTGTGCAAATAGGCAGTTTTGCAGGTTATTTTGCTGGGTTTGTGTTTGATCAAGAAAATGCTATTATTGTGTGTAACGGGCACATTATCAAAGGCTTTTATTGGCTGATTTTCGTATGCTTGTATTTTTGAAGACCTTTTGAAAAGTAAGTTTTATTTTGGGTTCTGTACTGATGCCATCGTCTTCCTATAGTGGAGAGAGTATTTCAGAGCAAAGTATTACCTGATTTGCACAGAGCAGCAGTCACAGGATTTAAACCCCTAGACTGATGACCCTGGAGACCTGTCAAAGTCTGTGTGAGATAGGGGTTCTGCTTCCCAACTGACAGGGTGCAGGGATCTCCTCTGCCACAGCAGGACCTGCTCGCTGTCTCAGCAGAGAGTGGTAGGGAAGTGCCTGTGCTGTCCGCTGCGTCTCAAGCTGGTGGTGGGATGCAAGAGAGCCATCAGCGACCCGTTTAGGAAGAGGGGGCAGTAGTTTTTATTGCTGTCAAATTTGTGCTATTCACAAATGCAAAGGACTCCTTTTACTGTTTTCATTTGTGGTGCTCAGGCTCTTGCTTTGCCCGGTTGCTGAGAGTCAGTGGCCATGATTGAAGGGAGCACTTTCTTTCCGAGAGGAAATCTTGCTTCTGTAAATGCCAGATAACGTCATTTCACAGCTGGCATCAGCCATCCTTTTGAGTCACTATTGAAGCCTTTCACATTTTAAGGGAGTGTGGCTATCTTGGCTGTGCAGTTATCCCTTTCCTCTTCCTCCTCTCTTGGGCTGGAGGAACCCCTGGGGCTTTTATGGCCACATCACTTGTGGCAGCCTGGGGTAGTAATAATAGCAAGGTGGTGATCTTTGCCGAAGTTACTTCTCTTCTTGAATGTCTCCCTGGTTCATCAGACTCTGAGGGCTGCCGGAGGCTGCTGTGCCAGGTTGTACCCTGGCTCTTGAGTGCTAACAAAGGCCAGACAGACAGAAGGTCACAGGCCAAAGCAACAGGGTCGGAGGAAAACTGAGCAGGGAAAAGCATGAAGCAATACACAAATAAATGAAAGGAATTAGGGTTAAGGCAACACCAGGCATACCAACTATTGTAGGAGATCTTGAGAGGTTTGAAGAACTTCATTGTATCTAGGAGGAGGTTAGGTTTTGTTGACAAACAATCAATGAAACATCAGATTTTTTTCCTCTAAATTGGGAGTTGTGAGCTCTGGGAAAATTTTAGGAGGATTTTTTTCACTCTCCTTGTCAAATAAAGAAAGTTGCTTCTTATTAGAAATGAAAGGCATCAATGGCAACCTCAGGTAGGCAGCTCACAAACTCCTAAAAGAAGAGGTAGAAAAGAATGTTTTGCAAAGATGTATCAAATACAAATACATGTAGCTCCTCTAAATCCAATCAGAAACAGAGAAATGGAAGAAAGTCAAGAAAATAAAGAAGAGACATAGTGCTAGTTTAAAACAAATAATCTCACATTACAACAGTTCTCCTGGCAGTCCTTAGAAGTGCATTAAGGAAAAGTGCAGGAAGGGACAATGGTTGATTAAAATCATTCCTTGATTGAAAAGGATTGATTGTGCATCCTCCATTTTTTAACCATTTATTTCAGTCTTTAGTTTCAGACTTGGTGAGCTGCAATGGGCTAAGGGGCAGTGATACCTAATGCTCATATCATAGGGCCAAGACTAGAGAAGGAAATCTTACTTTCAAAGTGTGCCTATATGATGTGACTGGTGGTATTGAGCTGCTGTGCCTTCTGGTGCAAGTTCAGCCTGCAGCCTATGGAGCAGTGCTGTGTGCCCCTCCTGGACCAGAAGGTGGTATCTCTGGGATGAGAAGCGCTTTAGACCAAGGTCAAGAGAGTCAATATTTTTAGCCGTGAATATCAGTCTTTTTAATATCTGCCACATGTAGGAGGGTTTGCCAGAATGAGAAGGTGTTCTTCCATGGTGCATCTCCACCTGTCTCTCACATGTGGATGCTTGCCTGCCTTCTCATAGGAGTTATGCCTATTCCAACAAAATTTAGAAGAGCACTTGGAATTTACAGCCCGTAGCATTGAAATTATGCTAATAAAGATCAAGATAATTTGAAATGGTTACTCTTGTTTAGCTACTTCAGTATGGATCAGCTGCGTTTTAAAAGTGTGCTTGACAATAAGACAGAGGGGTGGCCACTGCTTGTGGCAGCCTGCTAGTCAGCCCTTGTTTATCTGTAAAGCTTTTGCTGTCTTCTCAAACCCATGTAGAGGCCAGCTGCTACTGTGGGAAGTTGCCAAAAAATAAAAAAAAATAATTTTGACACAGAAAATGAGCTAAAACAAGTCAAAAGTACGAAAGAGAGTACTCCAAGAAGAGGTCGTGTGTGTAAGTGGTTCCAGCAGATCCGGCTTGGGCTTTCTTCATTTCTGTGGGTTATGTCATTGTTTAATTTGGTGTTCCTTCAAAACCAGCCAGCTGCAGCCATATGCAGTGCATTGCCTCTGTTATCTTCTTTGTGAGACGTACAAAGAGCTTTCTTAAGATGTAAAATATATGTAATAGAGATGGGAGGTTGCTATATTTTACTAAGAAAGCCCTTTTCTGCCTTCTAATGGACCAACTGCGTGTTCACAGTAGGAATTCACTCAGATCTTCAGCCAATAAAGTAGGAGTTGTTATTGCTGTCTTCCAGCAGTAGCAGCAAAGAAGCAAGAGAAAAACAAACCCAACATGTCACTTAGACTCCGTTTGTCCCTTGCATCCAGCATTCTGTTTCCCCTGTAGGATACTACTGATCTTATTTTCCTTGCTCTATCCCAATGATATACATCAAAAAAAAAAATACTGGAGGCCAGGGAAGACTGAATGTGCTTGCATTTACTTTTAAAACACATTTTAGCAGTAGTGACTTTATTACATCCATCCCAGTGTTTCCCCATCTGCTTAATATGAAAACCTCATGCTTATCCATGTGGTAGCAGGTATCTTTTGTTAAATAGGGATGGCTTGAAGTAGAGAGGCAAATTGCATGATGTGAATTTGCACTCCAGATATTTTGGAGTATCCTGCCTCATTGGCAGCTGGATGCTGAAGCAATGAAGGTAGAAGTAGCAGATTAATAAATGTGGCCAGCAAATCTCTGAAATGTGATTAAATTCATGCCTCAGTTACAGTGGTGTTGAGGCAAGCACTTCACTTACATCTCAGTGAGTCAGGATGCAGAGTTTTTCATTTTGTTAGCCTTCAGTTTTGTAGGGAGTGGCTTAACTTGTTTTTTTTTTGCTACCTAGATAGGACTTGTTTTTTAAGGTCAAGTAATGAAGTATAAACTCATAGGCATCAAGTGTACTATTTTAGTAGAAGAATTAGGATAGTGACAGTGCAGAGGCTTTAGAAATGGTAAACTTAGGGGAGATGCTCATGCACAGCAAGTATTTTTAAATTAGAACATGCTTCAATGATTGGATATTTTCTTGAAGTTGAGTAATGTCAATCTCTCTACCTTGGACATAGAAGCTGCACTCACGTCTTATCACTAGTGTTTATATTAGCTTTCATGTAATTAGCAGAAATTTGTAATATTTAATGTTTAGAAGTTTCATCCAGGTTTTTTTAATCTTAATTAATAATTTTCCTTACTGTGTTATAGTTTAACATGGTGTGATTGACTCTCTTGAATATAAATATTTCTTTCACAAGTTTTTTATTCTAAAGAGCTCCCCATTTTGCCCATTGTGGAAGTGGTGCTGGGAAAAGTTGCATATAGCATTGTGCTTTCAGTGTGATGCTGGGTTTGCTCTTCTCAGCATTACATCTGTCAACACATAGTACCACAGCTTATCCATGACCCCATCCTGCACTGGACTGCCTCCCTGACAAACTGGAAAAATGCATCCAACTGGATTAGGCAGGAATCTATCCTGGGTCTAATTTTATTCAGTATTTTCGTTAAGGACTTGAAGGATGGAATCAGGATTGATGTTTATTAAATTATAGTCCATATCAGTCTCTGATAGGGTTGAGGGTGATTGGTGAGTTAAGAGGGAGGGAAGGAGGACAAGACAGGAGGAGAGCTCCAAATGACCTTGTAAGAAAACATTTCATCAAGACAGGCAGATTACTACATTTCAGCCAGTTCTTCAGCAGACTACAAAACCCAAGAGTCAAGTTATTCTACAGACAAAGAGAAGAAGTGCTTTCAAATATGTGAAAGGTTACAACAGAGAAAGTGGCGATGAGCTCAGCTGCAGTGAATGTGCAGGATACAAGTAATAAGGTGCAGGAGGGAAAGTTGGGGAGATAGCTCTCCTCATCATTGGGAAGATTAGATATTGTGTTAAGTTACCTAGCCAAGGAAATTTTGAGATTGCCATGATCATGGGGCAGGAGGTTATTTGTTTAATTTTTTTACTTATTTTGTAAAAAAAATGAGCTAGGCAGATGCCTGAAGAATGATTCAGGTACAGCTGATCATGTTTCAGTGTAGGAGGATGGACTCGATGACCATGTCGCATCCCCTTCGGTCCTGGTTTCTGTGACTCAGCTGCTGTGCGGCATCTACAGAATAAGGTTTGTTCTTGTACAAGGATTTTTTAAATATACGTTTCTACAATTCTCTAAAATGAAAAAGTCTGTATGTGATCTTTGTGTCATAAGTTTTGACACCGGTAGGCAGTTCACCAAGGAGCTGGGCTGTGTTTTGAAGAGTTCATTTTCTTGTAGGTTGTGCCATACGTGACTGATAAAAGATCCTTCCTAGCATTAAAGCCAGTCACAGCCCCGGTAAATCTGGAACAAATTCTGAGAAAGCATGTCATGTTATGACTGGCATATCTACGAGCACGGAGCTCTGCTTGAGAAGTAGATGAATACTTTGCAAAGTGCTAGTGCTGATGTCACTCCCTTGGAATGGAAGGGCTGTTGAAACAGTAAATACTTTCTGTGGCCAGAAGCTAAGACTTGACTGGACCTTTTCCTCTCTGTAAAGGAAAGAATGCAGAACAAACTTAAAATTTGTATTTGTGATGGGAACATCTTAATTAGTTTAGAGCTTTTTGCTGTTTCAAGCCATTTGCATACACAGCTGCTGTTCATGCAAATGTGAAAACTATTCATGGAAAATTCAAACTTACCTTGAAACAACAAATATTTTTTTCCTGTTTTATGAAGCTGTGCTTGGTGTTCAGAAATACAGTTGGAGAGGTCTGAAAGTCATATTTGGATTGTACGTGCTGAAAGGAGCATAGATGCAGGCTGGCAGAAGCATATAATACAAGTCTTTAGTTCAGCAAGACTTTGCATTGAAACCCTGTTAGCACCAAACAGCTGCTGGGAAAGTATTTAAATTTCAGGGGCATTTACTCTTGGTTGTATGTGTGGAGTTTTGAACCCTGAAAAAGAAGGGATGAGCAAAATACCAACTGCAATGTGGTCCAAATCTTACAGGTGGCTTCTCTGCCATGAAACATTAGTCTGAAACATTGGATCCAAAGAACTTGCAGCCTGAGAATGGGAACCTAAGGCAGTAGCTTGGGACAGCTATAATATCTCTCAGTCACTGAGATCTACAGGACAGCTGAGCTTTTGTACTCTTCGTCATAGGACCTCACTGAGCATTTGCAAGGAATTCATCGCCACCCCCAGCTTCCTCCTAGAAGGAAGAGTTTTGCCGTGACAGATGTGGGGAACAGATGTTGAGAGGGAAAGTTATAGCGGGACAATGACCTGAAGTGTTGGTTGGGCTTTTCCTTGATGTGACTGAACTTGTGTTCCCAATGGCAAAAGAGGAAAGCAGCGTGTGTCCGCTGCCTGTCTCTGCAAGCCCCAGTGCTGACATCGGAGGGTTGGCATGTACAGCTTTTGTGTGCTTTTGTCACATACTTGGTACTCAGGTGGGGAAGAGGGAGGAAGGGACAAAGATTTAGAAACAAATCAGCTATCTGTTATTCAGTGACAGCCAATACCAAGTAGGTGATTCATGCCTAGCCACCCACCACCTTCCCTAAGCTGTTGTAGGTAATTTTTCTGAATTTGACTCCTGTTTTACATCACGGCTTCCCCTTTTCTTCCTCCTATTCCTCCCCACCTTTCCACAACTGCATCTGTGGTATCTGGGAGAAGCTCATGCTCCTCGTCCCTAAATCCTCTGGTGAGTTAATCTAGTAGAAGAGTCCTCAGTGGCTGATGAGTAACAGTAATAGTGAGGTAGGAAAAATGGCTTTTCACTACTTCTGTATTATCAGTGCAGACCTGAGACAGGTTTTTTTTCTGCTGTATCATTTCTGTTTTGGAAGGATTTCTGCTCTTTGTTCACTTGGGAGAAGGATGTTGAGCTTGACACTCGTGTTATGAGAGAGATTCGCAAGAGCCAGGTTCCTAGCGAGGGAGGGAGTCACGACAAGTCTCATTCTCCTTAGCTTAGGCTAGGTCACGAGACTGTGAATAATTGTTACTGAAAGGAGATCAACCATCTGTAGAAGCCTGAGAATTTTTTATACCTCATGAAATGGGAAACTAAGTATTTGAAATACTACAAGAAGGTGACAGTTTTGTGAGCTGCTTTCTCTGTAGCCAGGAAGACTGGTTTCAGTTTCTTTAACAAGTTTTTCCGTAAGGCAGTTTTGCACTAGTTTTTTTCTAGCTTTCAGGCAGAGGTTGAACTTGATGACATCTCCTGAGATCCCATTCCAACCTGAGCTGTTCTGGGATGGTATTTTAGACATCATGTGTGCATGTTTGTTGCTTTCTGTCTTTAATTTTACATTTATTCTATTTTGCCTATTATTCATGAGGGGTTTTTTCAGTGAATTCATTGCAGGGCTCTAAGGCATACACTGTCATTTCTATACAGTACAGTGATTTCAAAGCTTGTAGTAAAAGGGTGCTCTGTCCTATAGACTTTTCTTTCTTTGCTACTGTTTTTGTAAAATGGTTAATAGAATAGTATTAGCAAATCAGCCACATGGGATTCATCAGCTCGACTCTGTGGGCATGAAGTGGTTGGGATGCACGTGCCATATGTGCAAGTGATCAGTTGGACCTGCCCAGACTGAGGTGTGAGCACTCAGGAGGTTCAGGATGGGAGATGTCTGACATAGATGGTCAGCATATGTGCAGCATCTCATACATCTTATTCTTTAGAACATCTTATCCAGCACCCATCCTTTCATGTATTATTCCTCTATTATTCATCTAAATCAAATTCTTTTTTTTTCCCTCCCACTTGCATTGTCCTCCTTAGGTCTGTGTGTCCCATTCCCTCTCTCCCCAAAATCTTTGAAGCAGACTTCTCTTCTTCCACCTGCTGCTTATCTGTATGAATTTTTAGTGGCATAAATGTCCACATTGCCTTCATCAATATCCACTTGTCCTCAATAACTCAAAGCTACAGTGTATCTGGTACCCAGTGCCTTCTCTTTGTGAACAAACTGTATATTTGGGGAACTAATATAAAAAATTTACTTAGTCTTCATTGAGAAGTCTGATTGAAGTGCTTTCTTTCTTTTTCTGATTCATTTGCAGGGTATACCCAACTCCCTGGGGTCTTAAAGTCAGTTCCTGTATTTGGAGCAGTTTGAACCTTCAGCCCTGACCAGCAAGGGTCAGAGGACTTAGTTACTGTACAAAGTGATCATTTTTCACAGGAGAGGGAAGTGAGATTTCTTTGGGCTTCAGGGTTTATTTTCCTCTCCTGCATAGTGTGGCAGAGATAGGATCCTTGCTAGAAAGCAGAGAGGGGAAGGCAAATTTAGTCCACATGTTTGGGATTTAAGGTTGAGAATGATTCATGCTTAGCTTCTGGGGGTTGTAATTAGGGGTGACATAATAACCGTAAACTCTCAATAAAATAGTAGCAGCATTTTTGTTACACTCTGTAGCTGCAGAAGCTGCTTTTGATTAGCATCCCTTCAAGATAAGCCTACAGGACCTCCACAGTTTTCTGGCTTCTTTTGTACTGATGCTGAAAAGAACCTCAAATTCCAAATCACCCCAAACTTTGTTGACATTTTCACTTGGGTCACCATCTCAACCTTTTTCTTAGCCGTTTTAGCCCACCTGTATAGTTTTCAAGTCAGTGTTTTCTTATGCTGGCTAAATCCTGCCAGTTTGTACACTTTATAATATACTCTAAAGGTTATCTACTATGGAAAAAAAACAGTCATGCTATCCTCATCTTCTCCTGAATTATTACTACTCCGTTCTTTTCCAAGTGGCTGAGACTGAAAGGAATCCAGGAATGCTTGGAGCAGGCGATCTGTCATTACCACTACACACCAAGGTGCATTCTTGTAGGGAGAGATGGGCATTTACACTGGAATTCTGCCATCAGCGTTCAGCCAATTCTATTTTTTGGCAGCCGAGCACATGGAATTTTTAAAAATATGTACTTTCTTTAAAGCAGGTCACAGACAAAAATAAAGACACATTCTTGGGCTACAAGAAGTAGGTCAGGCTTTGGGGGAATCATTTCTGAAAGCTGTTGATCTGATCTTACCAGCTTTTATTCATTAATATTTTTGCTTCCTATGCCAAAATTGTATGCTTTTTATGCAGAGGTCTTCAGGTGCAATAATTTCTTCTGCTTTGGTGAGGAAACTTTTTATGTTAACATTTAGAAAACAAAAAAGACAAAAACCCCACCAAACCCAGGAAAAAATATGTTCCTAGTTTTCATTAGAGAATACTGTAGTGGAAAGTGAGGCCTCTCGGTGCTGTGGTCCAAAAGGAATAAAGCTGCTTTGTGTCACCTCATTACTCTAAGCTGATGTTTTACCTCAAGATGTTTTTGGAGGATGGGTAAAAAGCTGATTCCATCGCCTCTGCAGGACCTTCTGTGTCAAATTTAGGAGAAGCATTTCACACCCTGCCCTATGCTAACACACTGTGTGTAACCCCTGCAAGAGCTGCTTTATCAGATGCAGGGAGGGAGAATGGATTGCTGCTAATTAGGGATCTGAATTAGCCTGGCATGACTTCACTGCCTCCGTAGTGGAAAGATGGCAGTTAAAAGAGCTTTGAGCATAACATGATGTCAGCATTTATGGAGAGGTAGCTGTAGGATGGGTGTTGGGACTCAGCTGGGTGCTCCCTGCGTGGGGCAACAATGCTCATCCCCTCTGGCAGCCTGATACTCTGGCAAACATGTAGATAGCCCAGCTCTACAGTTGGTGGAGTAGGAATGTCTCTGGTTAACAAACCAGGAGCAGGTTCAGCAGTAATTGAGCTGTAGGCCCTAGGCCTCCTCCGCAGTCAAGCTTTGGAAATAGGATGGTTTTGCTCTGTGGAAGCAAATTCCAGTTGATAACATTGTTTGTAGAGGACACTTCTACAAATAATCCCACCTTTCTGAATATCTGCATTACTGGAGGTTTCATTCCCTCTTCTTTCTCTTTTATAATTTTTATTTTTTTTTATTATTAAAGCATATATCTACATAACTTAGCTTGTTTCTGTGCAGGTAATGTGTCTCTCTCCTATTTACAAATTCCTGAAGAATTACTAACATAGCTGACATTTTTCTTTAATTTTTGCCACTTATTTTTCTCCCTATTTCCACATTCTCTGTTTTACAGAATTTGATTCAGAAACAAAAAGAGTTCAAGACATTCTTTCTGGAATGGAGAAACCACAGGTATGTGATCTGAAATTACCACACAGACACACAAAAAAATAGCAAATGTGATAAGTAGATTGTGTCACAGCATACTGATGATTTCACAGGGGAGCACCTATGATTTTTTTTCCTTACTAGATTGTAATTGCTGTATATATCTAACTCATTTTTCTGGGATATAAATTTGAAGGATCTTTTATGCTTGTGGCTATTTCTGGGCTCTGCCTACTGCAGGAATCATACCAGTTGCCTGTTTCCAGAGGACAACTCCCAGTATTCATACTGCAATGGGCAACTCAGTGCACTGCAGTGATTTACTTTGCTCATACTCCCTCCCTCCTGTGTTTAATTTTATTTGTCAGGAGCAATTTATGTCTGTAATCATTAGTACATTAAACTAATTCTGTTATTCAATGGCAATTGCTATGTTATAAGTTTGAGCCGTATAATGGAAGTTGAATCACCATGCTGGGTGTGACCACAGTCAGGTAAGGTTCTTAATAAATCTGATTGTAAGCCCTTTGATTTTCATGGTGTTTTAGTTTGGTGTGTCAAATGAAAACCAGAAAGGTATTGTGGATCTAAATGAACGATTCAAAGAAGCACTTGAAGAAGCAGTCACGAGGCAGAGGGAGAGGGCTGTGCTTTGGAAGTTAGCCTCCTATCTTCTGTTAAGGGCTCAGACCATTCTCTGGCTGAGTAGCTAATAAAGAAATAAGGAAATTAAAAAAAAATTGGGACGCTCATCTAAAGATCACACTCCATAGTAGCTGATAAAGGCTGATGTAAAAAAATTCTGCAGTGGGAGCATGATGGGGTGGGTTGCTGTTGCTTAGATGCAGAAGTGGCAGAGCTCAGGGAGAGGCAGCCGTGAGCACAGGCTGTCTTTTATTTGTAGGATCTGATGCTTTTGTTCTGGATAAATGCAAAAGGTATTTGGTCTTAAATTGCTCAGTCAGTAGGTGTTGGATCCGGCTGTCAGGGCATCTGCAAGTGCAGGTGAAAGCCAGCCAGACTCCAAACCAGACCTGCAGAGATAATAAATACCAGGGGCTGTAGCCCAAGGTTCCGTTTACAAAAGGATGGTTGCTTTACTCTGTATAGAGACAGGTGACAATACTGTGCTCGAAGGCTTGAGACAAGAGTTTCTGGGAGATCAGAATGGAAGAAAGTGCAAGTATCCCAAAGTTGGGATAATCTATTGGATAGAGTGGATCAATATCAACTACCTGAGTGTTGCTCATCTGGTAAAATGCCACAGGTAGATAGATGCCTTTCACAGAGATTCAAAGAGCTGACATAAAAATTGAGTAATTTCATACTCGTATCTATATAGGTAAGGAGAAAAGCTGTTTCACCAGTTTGCAGGATTCTGAGCTCTGTGCAATTAGATTTGTGGCAATCAGAGCATTTAAAGCAGAGGGGATCTAAAACCTAAAGACAGAGAAAAATAATTTTCCTTGAATTAATTAAAAAATAGAAATCTTTTTAGGGAGAAAAAATGTAGAACATGACAAATGCTTTTTCAATAATAATGACATTTCGTGAGAAGGTGCTGGGAATTATCTATTATTCTGTCTGTAACTTTGACATTTGTGAGTAATTAAACTCAGGAGTTTCCCAAGCCATTAATTGCTATGAATGTTTATGTGTGTGCATAGTCAGTATTATATCTGATAGAAATATATCATTATGCATAAATAGTCAGTTGGTATTTCTTGGTAAGCCTTATGCGTATGTGAATGAGAAATAAAACAATGTCTATAGAAACAATTGTGCAAAAAGGAATGAGAGCATTAAAAGGAAAGGATGTAGAGTCAGTCAGTGGCAAGCAGGGGGATGCTGTGTGTGCAGCACATGGCTTAGATTTGTCCAAACAAGCAGCTCTCTCCACCATCAGTGCAGGTGAAGCCATCTGACGGGACTAACCCTCTTAGAAGCTCCTGTAGGAGATGCTGCAGCCGTGGTATTGCTTGGAGCTGTCTTTAATCTGCTTGTCCAGGTATCTCTGTGTGACTCTCATCTTTCCAAGTACAAAATATACACACTCTAAATTAAGTCTGTTTTCAATAGTGGATGTTGTTACCTATTTGAGAGACGTGCAACCAAACTATAATCAGTTTTATCCCTTTGACAGAAGCCTTTTGCTTTTTTCCTGCTGTGTCTTTATTTAAACTGAAATATATTTTTAATTTGCATTATCGCAGACAAAGTAAGCATTCTCTAAAACAAATACCTCAGGGAAGGGAAACTTGATTCTGGGTTTCCGAAGTGGCAGGGGATGGCATCACTGCAGCCGAGGGCTCGGGGGGACATCACCACCCGTGGGGAGCAGGACCAGCAGGGAAACGCTGCAGGTCCATAAAGTCAGAGCTCAAACGTTACTTTGACTTCCCAAAAGGCAGCCTACTCCTGCTGACTTATTCTATGGCAAAACTCATATTTAATCATCAGGCTTTTTACCTAAAACTGTGGGATTAGAGCTACAGTTTAAAAGTGAAATCTCGACCTGGTAATAACCATGAATTCATTTGACCCCTAAGTCTTTCAAACCTTGCCCTCAAGGCAGTAAATGAATGTTGCTTGCAGTGTAGTTCTCACACATACAATAAAACCTGAACCACACGATGCCTGTGAATGCTAACCCGGAATTTGAAAGATAATGGAAGTTTTATAGAAACATTGTTCATTACCTGAAAGACGGGGAAGGGCCAATATTCATCAGTCTTGTAGCCTTATTAAAGTAGTGCAGGAGTTGGGATTCTTTCCCAGGGGCTTTTATAAAATAATTATTTACACCACTGTGTTTTGATAGCATAGAAAGCAGACATTTACTGTGTAAACTGAGAAGTTTTCAGAAACTAATTAACTGTGCTTTTCACTGAATATACAAAACTCCTTGTGGGAGAACCTTTTGTTAGGTCTTGGCTAAAGACCGAGCCAGTCCTGTTCAAACTGAGCACAGCAGTTCTGGGGCAAGACGAGACAGGCTGGGGTAGTGAGAAAGCAGCACAGAGGTTTATCTGCCCAGTGGTTTATCTGCCCAGCCTATGAAGAGGTGCTCTGGCTGCTTGTATTTTGGTTGGGTGAAATTAGGGCACCATCAATGAAAAATAAACTGTTTTTTACTTACAGCTAAGGTTTTGTCTCTGCCTGTCACTCTGATGTTAGCTGTGCTGTTCCTTACAGCATGGAAAGGGCTGGTCCAGGTCTGTTCAGCTGCTCAATGTCTTTTGAAAGGTGCTTGTTTTCCCAGGTGTAAGTGACAAAACTTAGAGTTAAAGCTAGTGAGTTCGTTTGCAACTGCCTGCTTGTTATTCCCAGTGTATCATAACCCCATTTATTTAACTTAGCTTTTTTCACAGCAAAGCCAGTGCTCCCTGCTCCAGGTAGGAGTTCTGTTGTACAGTTAAGTGGTGGCTTTGGCCATTAAATCAGATATTGGAGAGATATGCCTTTGGCTGGTAAACATGATATGATATCGAGTGTGTTAGTGACTGAGCAGCAGATAGCTTTATCTCTAGCTGTACAAATAAATCCGTTCTCAGTGCTCGCACTGGCATGCACAGTGCTGCTCTGCTTTCTGTACCCAAGGAGTGTATAGATTTGCCTTTTCTGGCTTTATCACACAGGCAGTGACCCCTCGCTTTACTGCACTTGCTGTGTGTACTCAGTGCAGTTAAGAATTGTATTTAACGATTTCTGGTGTTTGTTTTTAAATCTCTCCAGCAGTTACCGTGTCCATAACACCACCAGGGCAGGCAGGCCAGCAGCCACGCTGAACACTCTATCAGTAAGAAGTTCATGGTGTGGCTGGAGCAGCTTGGCAGCTGCGTTTGGATTTTTATCCTCTGCATGGAAATGTTTGCACGCTGTCTTCAGAATAATAGTCTAACAGTTTCTAGTGGATAGTCCATAAGACACTTTCTCTTATTTTAAGAAAGTATGAAAGACTTAACTTTTTACAGATTGCTGGAGTTCATGAAGGGCCAGAGCTTTTGCCGTGTGCAGAATATATACGTGTGTCCTTGTGAGTAGTCATAGAGAAAAACATTTCAATAGAACATTGGCAGGATATCATGCCTCCAGCTCCAAGTCTGTCTGAATTTATGAAAAACAATTATGCAAGCATATTTCCATAATAAAAGAAACTGCGTGTTGATGGGCTGAACTGGCATTGTAGTAATGTATGTTAAAAAAGAAAATCTTTGAATCTTACTATTCAGTTTTCTGAACAAAATATTATTTAAATTACAGACTTTTAGGTCTAAATGTCTTATTTGAATCATTCAAGATTCTTTTAGGCTATCTAATCCAGTATCAGTGTTCACTGATCCAAGCTTCTGAAGCAAATCTTGGTTTCATAACATCAGAAAAATGTGACTAGAGCAAGAAATCCCATGAAAATTTATGTGAATTTGTGTGTTTGCATATATTAAAAAAAAAAAAAAAAAAGCTTGATACCACTTAAAAAACCTTGGTTTGAAACTTTTTTTCATGTTAGGTTGAACAGAAATTTTCTTTTTGGCAAGATTTAAGCGTGCTGCTGTAAATTAGAATCTTTGAGAACCATGCTCTCAAACATTAAATTAATATGAGCTGTTTCATGGTGTCACCTACTTGTCAGTCTGCTAAAAACAGATTTATGACTTGCTCAGAAGGAGTCTGCTTGATATCTGGATATCACGCACAGGACTTGTAGTGATCTTCACCATTTTCATCCAAGAAGTGAAATATTTTCTCCATTATATAAAGATATCCAAAAGTCAAATTTGTAAACAAGTGGTCCTTGAAAGTTGGTTGCTAATAATTCATTACCAAATCATTTATGGGTAAGATGTTTGTTGTCTCAATAAAAGTGTGGTAAATGTGTAACTAAGCACCGGGATCACTCATCTTAGACCTTCTAAAATAACAACGTTTTGCTCTGTCTGTTGGAAGAATCTGTTATAATTATAGAACCAGTGAAATTTCATGTGCAGGAGAAATGAATAAAGAATATAAAGCCTTATACTTCGATTCCTCTTCATGGATCTAGCTAAAATAAAGTTTTTTACATTTTAATTAGCATTAAGAAAGAAAGTCTTAGTTTTCATTACTAAAAGTGGAGAGTTTGTGACAGAGAGCTTCAGGCTAAGGAGGCTTTGAGGCTTCCCTGCGCTTTTTTCTGAAGTTATGCATAAAAATGTTGTGTTGTCTTTCCAAGATAGCAAATGCAATCATTGTTTTACATTTCTTATTCTTTTGAGACAGTGGCAGGGTGTTTTTTTGTTTTTTTTCTTCTTTCTTGGCTTGTTAACAGAAGGCTGTTCTTTGGGAAGCTGCTGTTTGGTACGTGCAGCTGATGAACGATGCCTCCGGCACTGTGCCAGCGGGCTCTCCGGGTGAGAAAGGCAATGCTCGTTCTGTAAGCTGTGTCAGTCTAGAGCTGTTAGGACTGGTGTTTCCAGAAGACTGCAGCTGCACTGGTGGGGTGATAAAATTGGTTTGGTGCAGGGTTTTTTTTATCATGTTTTGTTAAAAAAAGAATCCTCACCCAACTGCCATTGGGGAGTTGCTAAAGAGCTACACCCAGCAGTGACTGTAGAACATGTGTGCAGTCTTCCTGTCAGGACAGAAGTGATTGATTTGTGATGATTTTAATTAACAAGTTGGACTTCAGTTATGATTCTCCTTTATACCTTTGAGTCAGTGTAACCTTGTGGGTTGAGTTGGGGTTCTGTGTGTTTGCAGTTGAATTATTGCTGTTTGAAGTTACAAGAAGGAAGAGTATGACTGAAAAAGCCATCAGAGTTCTATTAGAGACTCTCCATAACAAAAGTTTTAGAAAAAAAATTGCATACAAACCAATTTATAGGATCAAGTCTTTGTTCCACTTAGTTCCTCTCCCCTTCTGGTAATGGTCACGGCAGCAAGTACCTCCAGAATGGTGCAAGGCATCCTTTGCTGGACACTCAGACAATGGCGAGTCAAGTCACTGTGGGGTGACATCTTTCTGTATTCCTCATCTATCAGAGATTAGTTTATGTCATTAGTCTGTATTTTTGTTTGTATTATTGATGACCATTTCTGACCCTTTACTTTTCATCTCTAGCTCTGAAATTTTCTTTTTGCAAGAAATCAATTGTGAAGAAGTGAACAAAAAGCAAATACTAAGACAGCAATGTTTTTCCTGTAATTCAAAGTAACTCATGTTCCTTTTCTAGGTTACAAATATTCAAGCAAGATCAGTTTTACTTTCCTGGTCACCTCCTGCTGGCCTTCTCAATGCAGATAGACACAACAATGGTTTGCCTTACACCTGTACCTACGAGGTTGCCTTATCAGATAAAGGGAGAGATGGAAAATACAAGATAATCTACAGGTAACAGCATCATTTTTACCCTTGTGTTGCTCTAAAGTTTCATTTTGATTAAGGACAAATTGTCTGAGCTTTTGAGGATGTACTTTGGCAAGCCCATGAGTCACAATAAAAAGGCACATTTGAACACCCTGTAATTGCTCCCTTGCCATCTCATCAGCTCCCTTTGCTGGGGAGCTTGTGGGGAGCTGGCTGAGTGCATGTCACAAGCTCTCTATTAGCCTTTCCTGTCCCACCTCCCTGGCTCATGGCAGATGTTGCATATGATGCTGTCTCTCCCATTGCCAAGGAAAAGGTTACTTTTTCTCCTCTGTGAAATGTCAGCACCCTTTGTTTATATCATTCAGGCAGGACAGCTGCCTTCCTAATGGGCTAAAGTCACGTGGACGTGCAGGATTATGAACAGTAATGCTTGCTTTTTGAGCTAACAAGCAAAAGTTGAAGGTTTTACTGCTTTGTAGCGTCTTAGATGAGCAGAGGAGGGAGTACACCAGTCAGGACGCTATATAGACTCCCCGTGAAAACCCAAATGCTTATTCTCAGTCTTCAGTCTTCAGTCTTCAGTAAAACTTCTGAGGGATTTCTCTGTCTCTCCTTCCAGTGATCCTTTGAGCTCATTCTGTGATCAAGTACACATGGTGTTGTGCCCTTCTTTTCCCTGCTAATGATGTCGAGGGTAAAAAATTTAGAGATATGACCTTGGCTGTTGTGAAATACCTAATCCTTCCCAAATCTCACTGAATAGAGTCCAGGTGGTACGGCATTTGTGGAATTACCTCTTGAGATCAAACTGTCTCCTTTCTTAAAATGTCCTGTGAATTAGGGTATTCCTCCTGGTATGCTAAAAGCAGGACTGCATGAGCTGTCTGGGTAACATAAAAAGAGCATTTTAGCCAGGGAAATGCTGCCTGATTATTTTTTTCCGTGGTATTTACACTCGCTGTTTGTGAGCCAGCATGAGCATCTCTATAGGTTAATATGTGCTGCTGAGCTCTTAAAATGGAAAGGAGAATGTTAGTACTTCTTGTACTTGCTGATGTGATTGCTGCACATTTTCTCCTGGTTATGAAATGTTGTGCATCTGTTTTAAAGCTGCTAGTAATAATCTGTCTCCTGCTGCTGGCCAGAGTACAGCCATTAGCTTAATGTGGTACACTCCATCACGAGCAGCAGTCACCGTTATTTCTATAGGCAAAAGAAAGTCTGAAATACGTTGAATACTTTGTCTTTGCAAGGAGGTGCACTCATTTCAGAGGGAAAAAACCCTGAATTTGCAGAGTGTTGGACTATATGAAAAAAAGAAGGGATTTTGGTGGATTTCTGGCAACCTGGAAGGCGCATGCTTTCTGGTTGATTTTCTTTTGATTTTGATACCTTTCTGTATTTGTCCAACTATCTATGAAATATTTCTTTATGCTAAACTGAGAGTTTTCTTGTTTCCCCTATTTTAATAAAATAATGAAGCCAAGCACTTACATGAGATGGCTGTTACTTATTAAGCACTGACCCTTACCTTAATCTTCACGGAATTGGCAACACATGACTGAGCCTAGTGTTCATTTACCAGCAAACAAACCAGAAGGAAAAAGAATAGCCCTGACTACACTTGAAACTGATAGATTATATTCTAGTTTTTTCCTAAAATGTCTGAAATTCTGTGATTTTACTTTAAATGGTATTGAAAAATATCTGGGTCCAGCTGTTGGGGCATTAATTAAACACCTCCGTACTGTGGTACTCACAGAGAGTGTGGTTCTAGAAGAGGGCACAAATAAGTGAAATGGTTGTGCAAGAAACTGTACTTTTTTTCCCTCTGAAGTTCAATGACTGTCACTTTTTATAAAGTATTGTGAAACAGTGAATGTGCAGAAAGTACAAAAGTTATGTATCAGTTCTGCTCCTTTCAGTGCTGGGAGGGTTGAAAAACACAATAAGCTTTATGCAAATATCAAGAAAATGTAAGAATAGCTGTGAAATAAACTCATAGTCAGTTTACTGTGTAAATTAGGGTGCTTACTTTTCTGTTATGTATATGGAGCTTTTTAAAGTTCCCAAGAAACATGGAGTGTGTTGACAAATTCTTGGTATATCATTTCCTGCTGTGTTTCTGTGGTGGGATTTTTTTTTTTTTACTCTTTCAAATCATAATTTAAGGAAATTGCTGCTCACTGGAAAATCGGTAGCTATGCTAAATGATACTACTTTTCAGATTTTACTGATTTGTTGGTTTGGGTTTTTTTGCTTTTTCCTGCAGTGGAGAAGACTTAGAATATAACCTGAAAGACCTTAGGCCAGCAACAGATTATCACGTCAGGTGAGTTAGTGGGGCTATAAATGATAAATGTCACTTAAATATAAACTCTTCAATTATATGAGAGTAAATGTGAAAGTTTTTCATCTAACTATACAGTGTAGCTCAAGAGCTACATGGTCACCTCTGTAGGTGTTTTTCTAAATATTTTTTGATAGATTTTATCTCTGTTTATGAGAGTGCTTTTTTGAACAATGTGCTTTCTGCCACAGTAGTGGTGTTGCTATAATAAGAGGAAAAACGATACCTGTGTCTCTATATTTCTGTCTAGATGTCTAATGTGCCTGGAGGAGCTTGTGCATGCCAGTGGGATACCTCAAGCTTCTTAAATATTTAACTCAAGCAACTGGCATTTCTTCAGTTATTTCTTCAGTACCATAGGTGTGCTAGCATTGAAAGTACTCTAGCACAGTTTGTTCTTAAATACTCCCTGCTTCGTGAAGTAAATCTGCTGATTACAGACCCATCTGACCATAGTAATTCCAGCATTTATTTCTTAAAAAAAAAAAAATAAATTCACTCTGGCCTGTCTTGGTATTCTCAGAGCATGTTTCTGTTTGGTTCTAGGAAAGTATTTTACACATTTACTATTAACTCATTCTCAGTTTTGCTTCCTGATGTTTTTAAACACTCTCTGTGGTGTTACATTCTCGTGTTGCATTATTTTGAAGACTTCGCTTATGAACTAAGGCTTCAAATTCACATCCTGTTCACTTATACTCAATATCCTTTTAAAAAAAAATCCTTTCACTCTTGTCTATTGTTTCCTTCTGTTTTTCCAGACAAGGGCTGGGTTTGGCATGCTTTTTCAGATCAAGGCTGCTGTTTGTGAAACCTTAAAAAACAAACACTTTGCTTCTGAGTACTAGAAAACACCCAACACCAAAATAGGCCTTTCTTGCTCTCATGCTATAGTTTGGTTTTTTTTTTAAAGTATACTCTTTAGTGGATCCCTAAAATGAACTTTTCAAGTAGAGCCATAAGACCAGAAGTAACTTCCTGTAAATAAGTAAAAGACCCAGGCTCTCCCAGGTTGGGCAGTAGTCCCGCCCTAGCAGCAAATGGATGGTAGCTAGGAAGAGAAGGTTGTAAAATACTGCTGAGCTTCCTGCTGTAAGCAATTGAGCATCACTTTTAAAGTCAGCTTCAAACAGCAAAGCAGTTGCCACGTGCAGCATTGAGATCTCGAGGTGCTGGGGCTATTTGCCCTGTGTCCTGACTGACTTCTTTCTCCCTACCTACGATTCCCTCTGCCTTCCTGCAGGTTTGCCAAATTATAAATAGTTTCTGAATAGTTAGCAATAACTTTTGTTTAAAAAGAAGTGACTGCCAAACACAATAGTTAGGCTTTGAAAGCAGCAGTGTGCATTTGTAGTGGGGGGAACTGACACTGGAAAGGCTGGCTCTTTGCTTTCCATGACCATTTTTTGTCTTCACTGAAACTGCACTATGTATTAATAGCTGTGAAAAATAAATCTGTAACTAAAGAAATTTATGGGGCCAACAGTTACTCAGCTGATCGCCTTGGGTCTCCTTAACCTTGGCAGCATCTCTCAGGGCTTTGTATCCACTTAGATGCCTGGGCTTGATCCTGCTGTGCTGAGCCTTGGGCACCCAGGACCTCCTGATTCACTCTGAATCTGCTGCCTGCGTATTATCAAGCAGTATTGTTTTGGTACCTCCAGAGATGATTGTGCTCAGTGTTTCAAGGACCTGCAGAAGATGCTCGTTAAGCTCATTTTTGCATGTTTTTATTCCCTCATGGTCTGTATTTGATGCTTAGCTTTGCTGATTTCTGGCACATGTATATACCACTCACCAGATGCAGACTCAGTTCATTAACTGCATTTGCTTTCGCTCCTGACTGCTAGCAGGTGATGGCTAAAGCAGTGCTATAGTAGTTCTTGTGAACCTCCCCCACAAGGTTTGATTCTATGTAGGTGGCCATTGTACATAAATTAATCTTATCTACTGTAAACAAATTTAGAAATTGCCCTTTCTTAAACCCTGCTTTCAAGTACACAATAGCTACAGCCAGCTTAGGGGTCATCGTCTGGTCATGGTTTGAACGGGTTTTTTGGAGTAGAAGAATTCCAATTTGCCCTTTTCTTTTGCTGCATGGAAAATGTGAAGGGAAATAATAACATCATTAATTTTTCAGAGAAAAGCACCTTGTGAGGAAGTGCTCTGGGACAATGTATTTGCTTTCCTGCATTATTTGGTATTGTATATCCCCCTCTCTGCTGATATATAGAGGATTTGCCTGAAATCAACTTTGCTTTGAAGTTTTCTAGTTTCAGGGCAATGTTCCTGAACATGGACCTCCATGAATTAGAACTGAGTGTTGGTACCTGAGCTATGTAGGAGAAGATTGTATCTGTAGGAGACCAGCAGTTACCACCACTCCACATGGTACATGTCAATCAAGTAAACCAGGCATTAAAGTTCATACCTTCTTCTCATGAGTTCATACCTTCTTTTGTATTGTAAAGAGGGTTTTAGCACAGTGTGTGAAAGTCTGGCATTAGGTAAGGAAATAGTGGTGGAAAGAAAAGATGATGAGAACTCGGTGGTCAGTGGGAGTATTTGCACAAAATGCTGTCATGTTTCTCTTCTGCTGTGATTTTTTTTTTTGCGTCAAGTGAAGTAGAATAATGATAGCCACTGGTCTGTGAGCAATGTATCATTAGTGGACGGTATTGTGGATGCTTTGGTAGTCAAATATTGTAGATGAGGCAGTGCTGTCTCTTCTTGTAACTGTCAGCAAATTTATAACCCATTTGAATATTGTTTCCAGGGTATATGCAATGTACAACTCAATAAAGGGATCCTACTCAGAGCCAGTAAGCTTCACCACGCACAGCTCAGCACCGGAGTGTCCCTTCCCACCCAAACCCTCACACAGGACCAAAAACTCCCTAACCTTACAATGGAAGGTAGGTAATGCTTGGTTCAGGCCAGAAAGCAGTGAAAAATACAGTTAACTGACAGTGAGCAAAACTGTTGAAAATAATTGAAAGCTGAGACAGGCATTTTTCAGTAAGCAGCTTGAACTTGCTGCATTCTGACAAATCCCTCCCTGTGCACTGACTTGACTTTTAAGATGTATGTGTTTCATTATGTCCAGATTCTTCTCGGTATTCGTTAAGAAGTTGCCAAGCTGTGTGCAAACCCCAAGCTTTGGTTTCATTTAAACTGCAGTCATTTGCCTGAGGGGAAGTAGTTTTCTCTTATTCCCCAAATCACCTTTTGTTTATTTTCGTTCGTAGGCACCCATTGATAATGGATCAAAAATCACCAGCTACCTTCTAGAGTGGGATGAGGTAAGTAGTAACTAGTTGAAATAAATACATAAATAAATGACACTCAGACTTTACAAAGATTTGCTGATTGAAGAAAAATTATTAAATACTGGAGAAAGTAGAAGTAGGAAAATTAAATCCTGATGGCATTAGGTAAAAAGTTGGAAAGGTGAAAAGGGGCAGTGAGGGGGAAGGTTTTCATTCATTGTATTTTATGCAGGGACAATATTCTGCTTCTGTACTCTGGAAATCTAACTTTTTATCACTTTATCACTTGGTGTACTTTATTTGTTAATTAGCATTATTTATTATTTAATTACTTGTGCTGTATCTTAGAGGTCTGCTTGTGATCACTGTTCTGTCAGAGTCCAAAATAAAACACTGTATGCTCAAAGAACATATGTCATCTTGCAACCCTTTCTACAGGATCAAAATAAATGTCTTTACATAGTGGTGATTAGTCCCCTTCTAGACACAAAAGGAACTAAGTTCTTTGTCCCAGGGATCTTACTTCTTAGTGAACAGTGTGCTGTCAGGGAGAGTGCCAAAAGCAATGACTGTGGAGCCTGTACTGGGGTGGGTTTCTGATTGTGAGTCCTCCCTCCGTTCCCTAATTCCTTTCTGCCTCCTTTCTGTTGCATAAACCGTATTTCTGCAGGAAGCATGAGTCAGTGAATATCATTTTTGAAGGAAAAAGTACATATTGGGTAACAGAAAAGGCTTGGGCAGCACGTAAAGAACAAAAAGATGATGAGTCAGGAAATGGAGAACGTAAAGAGATGTTTGGTTGTACAGTCTGAGAAACATCTCTTGAGGTTTTTTGTAGTCTAAAAATAATATTCTAAAGGGAATATTCTGTTATGAAGCATTTTCCTTCATTTCTCTAGTCACGTGTTCTCATTTTGCTACATGTTGGACATTTGGAACAGCTTGCTGTGTGAATATTTATGTGCAATATCACGGCAGGCGGGAGCTATGAGATGAACCTAACTAAAATTAAACAATAATTTGAGAATCGAAGGGGAAAGGTTGTCAGTGAAGAACAAAAAATAGTGTCACATCTGGAAAAGTACATTAAAAAGGCATTTCTCCAAAAGAATGGACCAGAATGATCTCATTAGACCTTCTGTGATACCTTGACTGTGTGGTTGTGATCTCTTGTAAGGCTTCCAGTTGCTTGGAGCCATGGGAGCATAACAGTGCTGAGCAATGAAGCAGTGGAAATGTGTATGATTCCAGCCTGCAAAGGGACAGTAAGCAACAGAAGATCTTGTCAGAAGACCAACAACAGACCATTAATACACTGCAAATGCTTTTGAAGTTGATTTTGTCCACATGGAGCCTAGTCATAATCTTGGATATATGTAAGGCAATTCTAAAATGCTCTTGTCCTTTAAACCCTTCTGTTGTGAGCGTGCACCTAGAGTTTTGTCTTCAGAATTGGTATGATGTCTGGTTTTCTCAGGGCAAAAATAGTTTGGTTTAAGATAGTTCCCATACCAATGGGTAAAAATGAAGGCCTCCTGATTCCTTTTTTCTGTGTTTTGATTACCTGTTCTTCTCAGTAACAATCATGAAATCCAAGATCCCAGTGCATAGGTCGCCAGCAGAGATGAAAGAGTAATGGCGCCACACAAATTCATTTGGTACATCTCCAGTGGTTTGACATGACTCCAGACTGAATTGTAGTTGTCTGGTTGTGAGATAGTTAATGCCAAAGGTGAAGCTTCTCTGAATTTTTTTCATCTGATACGAGACAGAAATGCAGTTTTGTCTTGCTGAATTAAAATCTGCTATTAAGGATTATTAAAGAAAAAGCCTGAAAATGCAGGCTGATTGTGCCTGCACCTGCAGGAGCCTTATCTACCTGTGCTGACAAGCTGTTCCACTCCTTCATGTGCAAGTTGTGCTTCCGACACAGGGTGCAGTTAGCTACTGGAGTTACAGCATCCAGGTACAAAAGAGAATTCATTTGTAATGTCCTGTGCTCTTGCACTTGGTTGTGTAAAACTCCATGTAAGCAGAACGCCAACTTTATTACAATGCCACACTGTGTCCTGGTGAAATCAAGAAATGAATAAATCAAGAAGTAGAAATAAATACATCAAGAGGAAAATGCTTGCCAGGCAACTGTGAATGCTGTGCCAGATCTCAGCTAGAGCAACATTCATTAGCTACAGGGCACAGAATAAAATATAAACATGGGAAAATCAGCAATCAGAAGGAAATTAAATTGTGGCTGCAGAGCAGAGGGGGCTTTGCATGAGTGCAGAATAAGAAATCTATCCAATGATAAAGTTAGGAAAACACCCTAAAATGACAGTCTGCCTTGAGAAGTTGAGTCTCTTCCTAGGGAAGGATGGCGCACGAGTGAGCTATGGAAACATAGAAGTGATGTGTAGGTCCTGGAAAGCCGTTGCACAAAAGCTCCAGTCTCAGTCTGTAGAGACACAACTGGCATCAGGCACGGGAGACAAGGGTGGAGGTGGTGGGGCGAGTGGGTCCAGCTGTACCCTAGACATGCTGGCATGTTCCCCCTGGATGGGCACTTCTGCTGAAGCCATACCACACGCTCCCACCAAGGGCAGGGAAAGGGCTCTAGTAACCCCTTCGTGCTTCTGCACATGGGTGATGGGATGTCTGGTTCTGGGGTGATCAGATCTTGGAGCACCTCGGATGCTAAACAGTATCTCAACTTGTTCCTTCTGGTTTTGCAGGGTGAAGACATTGTTTATAGCATATAAAATACAGCCAGGAGTGTAGGTGGCATTACTTGCATATGAAAAATATAAAATTGTGTCTGTAAAACGACAGCAGAAGTGGCGTGTTTTGTAGCCCTAGGATTAGGTGAGGTTATAAATTGTGACAAGAGGGCAGCATCATGGTTTGTGGCTGTTGCTGGGGAGTCCCTCAGGGCTGAGGTGCTGCTGTGCCCTCTGTGTGTGCACAGTGCTCCCCAGCAAGTCCCGTGGCATCCCTCATACCTACCACAGGTTCCCCACTTCTCTGGGGGATCACTCAAGAGGCTGGGTAAAGGGGGTTGAGGCAGGTTGGTTTTTAATTTTAACGTATCTTTCTGAGAATAGACATAGTACTGTTTCCATTCTCTGTCTTCTCTCATATATGGTTTAAAAATGTTCTTGCATCTCATTAGGCGAGCATTTCTTTCTTCACTGGGATTAGGTGTGTTGTATTCTGACCTATTTTGATGAAAAGAAGGTTTTGCTGCTTAATATGTGCCAGTCCTACCCTGCTGCTTCTTGTTCTTTGCTTTAGTTCTGAGTTTTAGGATTTTTCCTGACCTGAAGGCTCTGGAAAATAAGAGTAGAATAGTCAACAGAAAAAGCTGTTCGTGTTATTCCTCCTTTTCCCCTCCCGTTGTTTGTAATCTGACTGGTGTTACATATCATTTCGGAAATGCAAATACTTTTTTCCTCAGTACTGACAGAGGTCCTAATTGTGGTTATAATGCCTTGCTAATAAACTACTTTAGCTTAAAATGCATGAAAGGCTATGGAGATGCATCTTCCTTCTTTAACAGTGAAGTAAGAGATCAGTTCAGTGAATTGTCACTCGGATTGGATGTGCGCCAGCAAAGTTTCCATTGACTTCAAAGGAGTCAGGACCTCTTCTCAGGTGTTTTGGAATTCAGTGGGATCTGGACATGTCTGTACCTCAGGTGCTGGGATCAGCAGTAGTAGTCTGGCAACGATATCAATTAGAAGCCGTCATTATGGAAAACCCCACCTCTGACTCTTTTTCTGTGAATTTACAATGGAGCCTTTTGAACTAACAAACCTGAACTAAACAATTGATGACTTTGTTCCAGGATTAGTTATTCAGGGTAGGCAAAAGGCTAATTGGAGAAAATAGTGTTAAAAATAAACTGAACAGAAAACATCACTGTAAAGGAGATTGATGCTTTCTCCTGATGCTGGCGTTCATCAGAATCAATAAGCTGTAACTGCATTGAAAAATGCCACTGGCACTGCTGTAAAAATCAGGCCTTTGTTACTAATTAGATGTGAATTGATTGTTCTGTGATTAAGTGGTAGTAAATAAATGTTTCTTTTGCATATGGCTAGCGAGAGTATCCTATTCATTCTTTATGGGAAAGTGCAGGACTGTGTAGAGACAAGGACATCCCTCTCATGCAGTGTGTGTTGCTGTTTTGTATATAACTCACAAGCTGCTTTAATTCTGATCCAGTAAGCGTTCCATTCTAGTTTTCTCAGGAGATAGATGAATACAATACCACACTATTTAATGATTTGGTAATGGACAAATAATCATTAAGTTTATATGGACATAATTTTGTTCTGCCACAAAATTTTAAACTTCGAGGCTAGCAGAGGTGTGCTCATTTGTATTAGCTGGCAGTCTGTGCCATGCATCTCAGTGATGGGCCACCAGACTTCAGATACAGCGAGCTCAGTGCTCATCTTTGGACTAGTGTTTGTTCACCCTTCTGCCCCTAGATCTGTTTAGTGCCGGTACCACTCCTAGAAGACAAGCGAGAGGAAGCTCTTGGATAGAAGTGGGATTTGTTTATCTTTTAGGGATGTTTCATAGGTCTGTTCTGTTTTCTGAATGTTGTATATATAGAAAATTCAGTCAGTTGTACAGGAGGCTGCACAGTCAATGCTTTGTAGAGATATTAGGGTGTGTTACAGTAATTGTTCACAGTTTGCTCCACAACTTTCTGTCAGATTGGGTATCGGTCTGTTGCTTTTTATTGCCGGTATGAAGCAAACACAGAAGTTACTGTTGGCCTGCTGCAGATTCCCACCTTGCCTCTTGCTTGCTGATCTGATTTTTGCAGCTTTTCTTCCGTCTGTTGTGGTTGAGGTCTTGTGAAGGACTCTGCTCTGTTTCTGCATCCACCGTACCTGCAGTGGCCCATGCATTCTTCTGTATTCATTTACCAGGTCTGCTGAAGGGAATGCAGTCAACAAACCCATTTAAAGTCTCATAACCCTTGTCTCAATAAACACTATCTCCAAGACAAAGTACTTTGTGAGTGCTTAAGCTTAAGCAAGTGAGTGTGCAGCTTGAAATATAGCTGAAATAGCAGGCAAAACTCTTAAAAAATTGTGTTAAAATGCTGAGTTACAGTATTGTGCAAATTCTAATGGATTTGTTGAGCTGAATTGTTCTTGTTTCCTCACATAGGCCCTGATGATCTTCACAGTGTGGGTTATCCTCATGAAGAGTAGAGAATGCAGGCTGGAGAAAGCAGGGCTAGTCAAGTCAGGCAGTGTCTGTTCTCCCTCTGAAATTTGTGGATTAAAAATATTTGCAGAAATGATACAATGTATTTTAAGCAACTTATGAAACATTATTTAAAGGATTAAACCTCAGATGCCGGCTGTACAAAGAATAGGAGAATGATTCTGGGAAAGCTGTAAGACTCTTGGGTGGCAGCCAGTACCAGCCTGCCAGTTGTTCCTGTCTATAATTATGCCAGCATTAGTGCTTTCATAAATCTTGGGAGGGGAAGAGCGAACAGACTATTTCCAGGCTATTAATGCCAGGATAATTAGAAATATCGGCCAGCCTCTCCAATTAGTGCCAATAGAATCCAAAATACCAGCCAGTCTGAGTAATTTGAATACTGGTCGGTCTCTGAGCAAGTCTGGGGAATGTACAATACCAGTTCTAGAAGAAAAACAGGTACAGTATCAGAACATGTGCTGTTACAAAGTTGAAGATAACACAAATATTTGACAATCTTTGCAAAGTGTTAACCCACTAGTTGACAAATTTGAGTTTCTTGGTTCATTGCTCTCTCAGTTAAGGCATTGGGCTGCAAGTGAGATTTTCTGTGACTTCTGTTTTTAGCCAGGCATGTATTTGTCATGTATTTGTCAGTCATGTGCTTGGCATTGGGTCACTTGGTTCTCTTGGAGGAAAAATGTAGGAAAATTATAAAAAAAAAAATCCCTTTCTTAAGCAGAAAACAAAAAGCAATAGAATTTTTTCAAATGGTTTACGAATAATGAAGTTATTGAAGTTAGAGAAAAATTAGTTTAACATATCTAAATGTATAAAAGAGGATTTGCATAAAAAGATCTGTTCTTAGTAGTCCTGCACTGATGAATGGATATTTTATGAAAAAGTACTTTTACTAATCGGGTTTTGTGTAGTCTGGATTTTAAATATGATATTTCTGAGCTGGAAAGTATGAGGACCTGTTATCCTTGACCAAAAGGAGTTTTGTCATGTAACTCTATACTAGGGATTTTGGATCTGAAGAAGTTTTCTCGTTTACAAAAGGTTTTTGCTTTAGGATTCATGATTCTCTTCCAGTTCCTCCCCTTAATTTACTTGGGCCATATAGTGATGTTACAGCTGGAGCAGGTGGGTGAAGTTGAAGATTGTGTATAAAAACAAGTTTTAGAACAAGTGTAGGATCACATCATATAAATTTAAGCAAGTTATGGCTGTTTGCCAGTGTACTTAATGTCCCCTCAGTGCCTCCAAATTGTTGTGCTGTGCTGGAGGTCTGCACGATCACTTCTAGCTTGAGAAACACATTTTTGAGATTTACTACAAGTATTGTATGGAGTTCTTTCTTCTGTATTGCAATCCGAGTGAAAGGAGGCGGAAATTGATAGGGGCTGGATAATGGGCCAGTGAGAAATATGTCCCAGTTGGGCATTTTTTAAATCTTTAATGATGAAGTGATATATTGACCATGGAGGAAGAGGGGTGCATAGGAGAATAGACAGAGCTGAAGGAGACAGCAGCAGGAAAGGCTTTTGGCTGCAATGTGTGGTACCTGTATAAATTTTCCTGACAGTTTGCTTAGGTATAAAAACATTGTACCTTCTGCCAAGCTGGTATATATCAGGTGAAATAAATAGTCTCATCTATGGCCAGATCTTAATTTTACCACAATAAAATAAAAATTAAAAATAATATAGACCAGTGCCAAAAATAATAAATGGCACAGCAGAGCTCTTAGCACCAGAAGAAGTTGTAGAGATGGTATAACTTTATCTCCCACATCAGTTGGAGCGCATGGGTATGGTTTGCTGGGCTTCTCTTCTGGTGTGCTTTGAAGTACTTTGTAATGTTACTGCCCGTTTGTTTTGCGTTCAAGTTTCAAAATTAAACTTCTTTTAAATTGCTTCAAATCAGGTAGATATGACTTATGTAGAATTGAGCAGTCCAGGCTCTTTCTCTTGAAAGATTTCAAAGTGACCATTTCCCGCATCTGACATAGAGTGAGACCACTTATTCTTTGTCATCTACAAAAAGCTCAGCTTTGTTTTTATCCTAGAGCATGGCAGATTGGGTTGGATTGAAACGGGGTTTGTTTTACTTTAAATGTGGCAAGGAGGGAGAGAATTTCTGAATGTCCCTGTCCTCTGTCGCGCTGGTGTGTACTTAGTGAGGAGGGTCTTGGATGCCAGAGAGGTGTCTTAATACCTCCTCTCTTGCTGCTACCCCACCTTGGCTTTCTCAGGGCTCATTGTCTCTCCAGTTCCCGTTGATGCCAACTCCCATAAAACATACTTCTGGCATCCGAGTTTCTTACCAAAGGTGCATGCTTTCCAGCAAATCTTTTGCTTATCACGTGCTGCTGGCTCCGAGGTGTGGGATGGGTACGGAACCTGACGCGTTAAATACTCCTCCATCGTTTGTGAATCTGTTTTGCCTGGGGGGCAGGGGGTTGTACCCGGGCTTGTCCCTTCCGGACCGCGGTCGCAGATGTTGATGGTGGCTGTACTGTGGAGAGCGAGAGCCCTCTTGTGGGACCAAGTGTTTGTGAAGGACCAGTCAAGGCTTACCTGGGTTTGGAGGGGCAGAGGGGAGTGCTTGCAAGACATGTTGGTTGCAGCCTGCCTGTGTGCCTCTGACCAGGTTGATTCAGAGATGAATTTCACCCTTAATTTGCGCACTCTTTTGTTAACAAGTAGGAAAAATTACTTTTCAAGCAGAAATGCAGAAGCTATAGATGCATTTCATGAAGATGATAATGTGAAAAGAGGAGGAATCTGGCAACAGACTGACTGTGTTGATCTGGTTTGTTTTAGGCAGCATAGCAATGCTGTCAGTGGCTTCCACAGCTGCTTTGCACAGTGCTTGTATGAAAACGTCCAATTCTAATATCATTTAGCAGTTCTTTAAAATAAGCACCATGTGACTTTGTTTCATAGCTGTCTGATTACCGATTGCTCTCTTTCTAGGGAAAGAAGAACAGTGGTTTCAGAGAATGCTACTTTGGAAGCCAGAAGCATTGCAAGTTGACAAAGCTTTGTCCAGCTTTGGGTTACACCTTTCGATTAGCAGCTCAGAACGACATCGGTACGAGGTAGGTTATGCCAAGGTGCATGTGTTCTTGACAAAAAGTGGTAGTTGAGAAGTTTAATGATCAAAACAGTGTAAAGAGGGATTATTGGGGGTTTGTTTGGTTTTTCTCTTTATAGTTTTGAGTCCAATATCTGACATTTGCTGTACTATTAATATTATAATGTATAATTAATTTAGAATAAATTACACCTTCCCTGGTAGTATCAATCATCTCCCAGGGAATCCTCATATACCTTCAGCACTATTAGGTTAACCTAAGAAGATAAGGCTCCTTTTGAGGTGTTAAATGGTGTTCAGTGGTCTATTCCTAATACAAAAAGAATACATCTGTTATGTAAAGTTCCCACTAGGGACCTCTGTGAACCAAGAAAAACAAGCAAGAGGAAGTTGAGTTACAGATTTTGAAAGGAGTCTTGATATATATTTTTTTTCTGGTTTAAAGCAAAGCCCTTCTGTCTGTTTTTTAGCAGTACAGTCCCTTCCTTCTTCAACAAGGCTGGCTGATGGGTTAGAAAAGAAGGGTGAGAGAGCCAGGACCAAGAGAGGACAGGCATACCTCAGGGCTCTGCAAAATGGAGTTCAAGTTTTACTTTACTTTGCACCTGAGCAGATGCGCTCAATTGAAGATGGGAAATCAGACTAAGTACAATCCTCTGGGAGCTCCAAGGGAGAAATGGGTTAAAATGTTACACAGCTGAGGACCAGAGTGTGCCCAAAGAGACATTGTGCTGCAGGAGCATAGGTCAGGAAAACTTTAGCTGTGAAGAAGCTAAACATCCAGTGCTCTTGTATACTTCTTTATTGTCCTTCTTAGCTAAACAGGATCTAATCATTATTACAAGAAGAACAGAAGAAACGCTAGTGTATATAATGATGTGTCTTGCTGAGAGAGGTTCCTGTATTGTTCTCTCTTCCGAAACACAAACCTCTTAGCTGTGGCTTTTAAGAAATTCATGTTCCTGTATTTACCCTCTGAAATGTGCTGGGACAATTCATGTATGTATGGGGTCCCTTTTGCCAACTTCTTGCAAGATTACTTCACTCCATATTGAAATAATGCTTGATTTGGGAACATAGAGAGAGGCTTGAGCTGGAGCTGCTGAGTGTAAATGGAATGAGGCTGCCAGTTTTGTGCAAACTTCCCATTTCTGGAATCTCTTGTTTTTGCCACATTCTAAAATTTTAACGTATCTGAGGGCATGCTACAATTCTCTCCCCTCTTTTGTTGTTCTCTGGAGGTTTTTTTCTGTTCTCTCTTGGTTTTTTTCCTCGGGTTATTGAGGAGGGAGTGGACTAAGAACTATATTTATAGTCAGCTGCTCTGTGTTAATCTATGAGATAAGCACCAGCAAGCGCATGGCTTATTTTTATAGACAGCACTCAAAACTATGACACGATAATATCATTTAACACGTCGTGTCACAAGATGGTTTTGATTGTAATGCTTGTGGACATCCCGCATAAGGTGATTTTCATCTCATTCGCGTGTTATCAGTAAATTTTTTTCACTATAAGAATATTTCAACAAACATTTTGGAAAAATAAGACTCTGAAAAAGGAGGTGTGGCATTTTGTGTATATTAAATTCATGTGATGAATTTGTTAAGAGACAAAATAAATTTGTACTTTGGAAGCAGAGATTTGAAAATTGCAACAATGTTATCTTCAACTGAGAGTTCTGATGATGTCCTGAAAATTCAGCCAAATCTGTGTATTTAAAACTTATTCTCAGATTTCCATTGTATATAATATATTCTACCTGGACTTATAAGAGGACTCTTGTTTGACGCAAGTGCCTGTTAATGGTTCAAGGCATTGTTTGCTGGGGTTTAGGCAAGATGCATCTCCTTTACCATGGAAGTTCTCTCTGGCTGCAACCTGAGCTGTGTGAAAGAACAACTTGATGCTCAGCTTAATACAGAGAAGTTTGGGCAGGGGAAGTTGGAAAGGGGTAGAGCCAACCTGGAGGGCTGAAAGGTATCTGAGCCTGCACCAGACAGCTCCTGTGCAATGCTGAGCTTGTATGGTCCTACTGGATATTTTTTTCCTGCTGTCTTTGGCAGGGGGTGTCTGAAAGAGTGGGACTAGATTTGCTGAAGCACCTGGCTTTGAGAGAGGCAGCTTAGATACAGGTTGTATTATCAGTTTATTAAAGGTGGAAACTGCATCTCAAGGGCAACATCTAACAATTGAAAGCATGTGGCTTTTCTTCATGTGTTTTAGCTGCCTTTTATTAAATGAGATTTTTCTCTACTTCACAGTTAATAGTAAGTTAATATCTTTAGGCAATCAAATACTATTTTTTCAAATATTATTGTGATGAGATCTGTAAAAATTACTGTGAAGACACATGTAATTATTTTTTTCAATTGTTATTTCTGGTATTTCCTAACTGGGTGCTTATCTCTTCTACCTGGGCAATTTTAACAATATCTAGGTTTGTTTTTTTTTTAAATGTGAAGTATTTCTCTAAAAACACTGAGATTGGTTTGGATTTTGTTTCGTTATTTATTTATTTTTTAATATTCCTCTCTTAATCTCTGTCCCTGTGCAGTGGGTACAGCCAGGAGGTGGTATGTTACACTGCAGGTAATATTCCTCAGACTCCTTCTGCACCAAGGCTTGTTCGAGCTGGCGTTACGTGGATTGCATTGCAGTGGAATAAAGTAGAAGGATGTACACCAGAGGAAGTGATTTCCTACACCCTGGAAATTCAGGAAGATGAAAATGTAAGTACCATGTCACTATAAAGTACATTGCATGACTTAGATTCATTTTTGATTTATTAATTCAAGATTACTGAGAAGACTGTGGATTGCTACTTTGAAGGGTCTTTTAGGAGTACTTGGCAGGGTGGAGCTGTGTGTTTTGTTCTGCTTCACAGCAGAATTGAATCCTTAGCTAAAAATCTGTACTGCCATCCATGATTCCCATACAAAGCTTCACAGGAGTCTGTAAGGTATAGGGCAGCCTGTCCTTAACTGGTGCAGTCTGCTGTGTCCTGCTCAGCACTGTGTGGTGTGCTTGTCATCTGTCATCTGTTGTCTGTTGCTGTAACGTATTAAAATGTCATGATGGGTTTGTATTTATTTTATAGCAAAATTACATTATTCACTGTCCTTTTAGACTGAAAATTATTGTAGCCTTTCAGCTTAGAAGTAATAATAATAAACACTTGACTGTAAAGCTCCTTTGCTATAAGGTGTTGTAGCTACAGACTATAATAGAGAAAGCACTTCCTCAGACTTCTCAGTTATGAGAATTTGTTTGTCGTTTGTTTTTTTTTTCCTAGGATAGCGTGTTTCACCCAAAGTACACTGGAGAGGAACAAGCCTGTACTGTGAAGAATCTCAGAAGAAGCACACAGTATAAATTCAGGGTAAAATCTTTTTCCTCTTGTCATTGCATAGTGTTTTCTGTGGTGTGTTTTTTCAGGTACTGTAGGGACCCTTTAGTACTACCTGAAAAACTGAGCTGTCACTAGAAATTTATTTTACACTAAGACCTAGTAGGTATAAAAAATAGTATACTAATGGTGTAAAAAAGCTGTATCTTTACTTTTACTACAGAAAATGCTCAGTGCTCAGCCTTTTTAAAACAGGCATGGTTCTTGGTATTGTGTACTGTCAGGTATGATCTTGTAAAAGTGTGGCTCACAGGGCCTGAGAAGGTTGTGGTCAGCTGCTTTGCTCCCAAAAACCTGATCCCTAGTCATAAAACCAATCTCACTTGTGCACAACAGAGAAAATGCTGTAAGGAGCCCAGCAAGCACAGTTGCATTCCCCGACTCCAGGGCCTGTCTTCCCCTGATGTGCAAAAATTAAAGCTTTTCAGTCTCATACATACACATGGCTGGCTTTGGAGCTGGTTTTTTTTAGTGAGCATTGGTATCTCCTGTCTGTGGGTGCTCCTAGGTATAGACCCCCCAAGAGAGATGCTCTCAAGCCATCTTAGAGCTGCAAAATTCAGACTTGCTGCTGCTGAAGCTATCAAGCACAACACAAGCACTAGATGCTGCTGTTGAGAAGACAGTGTGGTTTTTACCAGATGGGCTGTGGTGCAGCTGTGTGTCCATCCCTGTGGCCAGGCTGGCTGCCACAGAGGCAGGAGCCAAGTGGGGCTCCACAAGATGGCATTTGGCCATGCCATCTGGAGCTTTGCCATTCCCCAGAGGTGGCAAAGTTACTCTCTGTAAAGCCAATGTCTGCTGTGCTCAGGCGTTGCCAAACAGAAACTGTCTGGAAGCAGCTTTGTGACATTTGTAAATGCGCCGGGAGAAAGGGGTTCCATAGATGTACTGATTCAAAAACATTTTCAGGAGCAACAAAAAACCCCAGTAACTTCACCCAAAGACTCATTTAAATCCTTAAAACCAACTTTGCATATGTTTCTTTGTGGAACAGACGACCTTGTGAAGTTGCATGAAGAACTACCCAAAGGGTTGGAATGTTCTTGCAGTGTCACTCAGAGATGGTGCCTTTTAGTTTAACATTGTAAATCTGCTGTGGCTGCCTGAGGGAAATAGACAGTTTGGGCTTCTCTGCAGCTCAGCTTTCTCATTAAATATCAATTTTACAAAACTGGGTTGATATCAGAGCAAGCTTGATGCTTTGTGTCACTGGCTACAAGCACAACTCTGATCTGACTCTGCTCTAAAAAGTGCCCTCATTGCACACGCACCAATGTTAATTGGCTACAGAGCTTGGGGAAGGATCCCCAAAACTATAAAATAACGAAACCAACCCAAACACAGGCAACCTAAGATCACAGCAGTGTTTTAAAACTCGTGATGGGGCTGTTGGGCAAGTTGGGCAATGTCTTTGAACCTCGGCAAAATGTGATTTTTGGGGAACTTCCTTAGTAATAAAGGATTAAGGGGTTATTTTAATTCATTGCACACGATGTGTGCTTACAAAGGAGACATTCTGCTAACATTTTTGATCAAAAAAATGTTGTTTAATTAGAGTGACAGTGCTAGTGTAATACAGTATGGTAAAAGCATTTGTTCAGTACTGGGTGAGGTTTTGGCACAGAAGGGCAAAATGATACCAAACACTACATGACAAGGTGCAGAAAGTTCATTCTCTAAAGTGTTTGACGTGTCAGCATAGAAGGGAGTCATCAGTAGCTGTTTCTAGCAAAGTTTCACAAAAATCAATGAGGTTTTTTACTATTTAATAATTTTGGCAGTGACCTGGAAGCAAACAAAGTTCTATTTTTATTCCTAGCAAGAGGATGGTGATGCTCTAGGTTGGGGAGGCGATGGCTCTCAGAGTTGAAGATCCTGCTTGAACAACCAATTTAATACAAGTTTTCAGTTCCTGCCAGGCTGGTGCAATCTGTAGCTGTGTAAATAAGGGACTTTACAAATGCTGCATTACGTTTGTTGTTCGCACTGATCCCCTCAAGCTGTTACTGGGATGTATGTCTAGCTCATGTATCTGGTGTTCATGGCAAGATGTTACTTTTTTGACCTTAATAATTGCAAATTTTTTTCCTCCAGTACATGTGTTGGAAGAAAGAATAGAAATGACTGCTCCTGAGAATGACAGAACTTCCAAGTGGAAAAGTTCCTGCTAGCTTGTATTTACAATTAGCAATTTTAATAAATATTTTATTACTCCCTTCCTTGGCAGCAGATCTGTGTCCCAGAAGTAGCATGAGCTAATCCAGCTCTCAACAGCTACAAAGTGTTGAACCTTTTGGGGTTTCTTGTACGATCTGACCTGCTCACTCTCCTGGCAAAGTCCTTATGTCTTCTCCTAGCTTAGCAACCTTCTCCCTGAAGTCAGCAGAAGGTGTTCTTGAGTAGACAGGAAAGATTTGGCTGAGAAAGTTTTCTTTGTGCACATCCTGCTCATTTCAATGGCTGTAGATGACGTACTTCTTGTTTCCAAGTCCTGCTACTTAAGCTTTTAATTGTGATTACTGATACTCTGAATTAATTTGTTTTCAAATAGCAGTTTGAAATAACCTCCAAAACAAAAATAGTATTGTTATTGCCATAGTTCTCATCTTTTGTGAGTATATGACTGCAAGTTGCTATGTTACTTCTTTTTAAAAAGAAAAGCAGCAGTGCTCTTAACTTAAACATGTCATGATCTATTGCTAGTGGGGAGAGGGGGAAAATCAGTGTGATCTCTAAAGAAGCAATGTGACAATTTAATATCTGTTATTAGAATCCCACAGGCTTTGGGATGTGATGTGCTTTTCAGTTTAATGGTATTTGTGCCATTACTAAATGAAGTCTCGTGCAGAACTGTCAGAAAAGCAGTTACAGTAAACAATGGTAAACTTGTTGTGGTTTCGTTTCAGCTCTTTGCTTCGAATGTGGAAGGAAAGAGTTCTCCCAGCGAAGTATTGGTCTGTACAACAAGCCCAGACAGGCCAGGACCTCCAACCAGACCTGTTATTAAAGGGCCAATAACATCTCATGGCTTTAGTGTGAAGTGGGGTAAGCCAGTTCAGTTTGTCATAGTAGAGATTTTTTGGGTAGTAATAAACTCAAAATTATGTAAATATGCATTAGCACTTAGATATTTCATACTGCTTCTCCATCCAAAGTTCAGCATGTTTGGCGAGCTTGACAACTTTTTTTATTTTAATATTCTAGACGATGTGTGAGGTGCTTATGTTTTCAGAATCAAAAATGTTGCTTGTTTTTATTGGCTGACTTGGACTTGCATCTTCAGACTTTTCACCTTCTATTTCATGTCCCTTTGCAGCATCATCCAGCTGCTTCCTTTATCAGTGGGGCAAACCTCCACACTGCATTTCCTTCAGTGTTTTGCCATGCATCTTGTTCATAGCATCATTATCCAGCCACCTTATTCTGACTGATACTGAAAACTGAACTTCTGTTACCCACTTGTGCTATAACCTTGGCACTGTTAGTGTGGGGGAGTTTGTGGAGGAGGCGAAGCAGTGTCATAAACAGGTTCTGTAATCTTTTTGTTATATTTCACTCATGATCTTGATATATTAACAACTTGCTTTATTTTTCAGATCCTCCACAGGATAATGGTGGTTCGGAAATCCTGAAGTATCTACTAGAGATTTCTCAAGGAAGTCCAGAAGGTAAGCTTAAAAAAGTTGTCTCTGTTTGAATCCATTGTAGCTACTATAAAGAATTACTGGCTGTCCTTTGGGCTGTTGTTGTTATCATCAATCACTAATGCAGCACATATGATTGAAACTGAGTTAGATACTTGAAGTCTTAAAACTCACAGGGTTCCTGGGGAGAGCTTGAGTTGGGTTTTTGGGAATTTTTGTTCTGTTCTTTTAAGTATACTCTTTAATAGGGGTGGAATTTTAGGTTATATGGCTGAATCTATTGCTTGGTTTTATATTTTTAGTATTTTTTAGAAATACTCATATTTGTAAGTATGTTTATTTGTATATGTGCCTATGTGTTTGTATGTCTTTAAGTGGGAATAATATTCACAGTAATGTTAACACTAATCATCTTCTTGAAATAGATAATTTGTGGAAGACCATATTAAGGATTTTCTTTCCCATTAGACACTAGAAAGCTTCTTGCATTATATTTCTTGAAACTTGACTATATCTTATTTTTATAGCAAATCAGTGGGAGGTGGCATATAGTGGATCGGCTACAGAATATACCTTTACTCACTTGAAACCAGGCACTTTGTATAAACTCCGGGCATGCTGTATCAGCACTGGCGGACACAGTCAGGTAAGTATTCCTTAACAAGAAGAACTATTGGGTTTATATTTTTCAGAGATGTATCTGCTGGTTTTGGTTAAAGATTCTGCTTGTAAAAAGGTGAATATTTTTCCCGTAGCACGGTAAAGCTACTCAAATTGCAGTTAATCTTGTGTTGCAAGTTGCAGAATTTTAGAAGACTTTTGTATATACCTGATGGGTTTTTTTCAGGCAGACTGCAGTTTAGTGCATTTGGTTTCCTCAAAACCAGTCTGTAGGTCTTTATGCTTGCGCTAGAAAAGACTGTTGTTTATCTTATCTTGCCTGTTGCTTGAGAAAGAGAACCTGTACTGATCAAAGCTGGTGAGTGAAAATGCAGTAGGGGTAGTTGTTGTTACCTTTTGTGTAGCTGAATTCTTCTTCAAATTCTTGTGTTCCATTTCCAGTGACTGATTCCTGTCATTCTTTTCTTTGATTTAAAATCATTTTGGTACCTACGCTATTATTATTTCTGCTTTAGTTTTGTTATGATTGGGTACATTAGGCCTTGCTATTATTTTAGAAACAAGGAAACTAAAATAAAGAGCCCTACAAGATCAGCCATCAGTGTTTCCTGTGCTACAGTTGCGGGTATGCTAACAAAAGAACTCTATTAATTGCAATTTTAAGTAACTTGCTTGATAACATCTCCTATCCCTTATTGTTTTATACATTTCTATTAGGTGGTTGTTGTAGAAAACAATTCCTTGCGCCACTTTCTAATCATGCCTCGCTGTGTAGGTGCTAATCATACCAGAGAGCTAACTTCAGCTCCTGTTCTCTTCCAGTGTTCTGAAAGTTTACCTGTCCGTACACTGAGTGTTGCACCAGGTCCCTGCAGGCCACCAAGAGTTTTGGGCAAGCCGAAGCACAAAGAATTGCAGCTACAGTGGGGTAAGCTGTTGGAGCCCATCCCTACTGAATAGTTTGATCTGATCGTTAATTGTAAAACTTTGCTTAGCTTTTTTTTTCCTGACACTTAGAAATGTTAGACCTTGTGAAAAATTGTGGTGTGTTCTGTTCACCAGGAGCAAAGCAAAGTCTGGTGGAGTCTGTGCAAGTCAGGAGTGCAGCTCCTCTTCGACTGCTGTGGCTGTGTGTTGGGTTTCACAACTTAGGTGTCCTCTATCTGTCCTTTGTCTGATACGATGCTTCCATTTTTGGTTAGGTTAGGATTTGTCTCTATGTCAGGACAATAAAGTATCAGCTCTATTAGAATATCTGTCATTTTATTGCAAAATGCTACATGATTCAAGGAAATTTTTATTCCATTGCTATATTGACTTAACGGAAGCATTCTACTGCTTCCAGTAAAGGAATTCTCTCAACAGTTTGACTTAGAACATATTGAGGATTTGGGGTGACATTTAAACCCCAATCTACAGTATTAACACACAATCCATTGGACATCTGTAATTTTGCATATATATTTGTACCATGGACAGAACAGTAAACTGTCGAAAAATGCACATTACTCAGAATACAAGGTACATACCAGTATGCAATGGATTTTTTTTCTTTGTTATGATGGTCTTGCAGCATCCAAGATTTTGTGACATCATTCATCAAGCTAAATTCTAGAGCAGTACCATTTCTAACTGACAAATATAGCTCAAAACCAGTATAAAAATTTACCTGTGCATAAAGGATACCTTGTTGTTTCCTGGATAACTGTACCCGTTATGGTGCAGCACTGCATTTCAGAACCCCAGGCACATGGATTCTGTGGTACTGACTTGTGATATAACTTGTAAATATTATCAAATACATTGTTCTGATGGGGAAAAGGGTGCCCCCAACAAAACAGATACAGATGAAGAAAATGAACTCAGTTTCTGCAAAAGCTGTTATTCCAAGTGAAGTGCAGGGTGTAGAACATTGTGCAGAGACTCAGAATCTCATAAATGTTAGCAGTGTGACTAAAAGTTCGAGGATGGCAGTTGTTCATATTTTTATTGGGTGTTAATGAGGCTTTGCCAGAAATCCCATCTATAAATAGTAGTTTTGGAGTGTTCACAAACCCCTCGGCCTGTGTGCAGCCATAGCCCGCAGCCAAGCCTGGGTCAGACAGCCACCACATGCCCCCTAATTTCTCTCTGGCCCAGAAAGGGTGTCCTCAGCACTGCTCCCATTCCTTGTGCAGCTTTCTGTACCTTTTCTCCTGCCTCAGGGATCAATTTTTTTGCATGCAATACACCACTGGGGGAAAGAAGCTGAGACAAAGCTTTCCAGGGGGAGAAATCGTGGCCTTGGGGGAGCTGCCGCTCTTCCATATGATGATCTGACCTATGAATGTATAGAGTTAAGAGTAATTTTATTCATTTGCTTTTAAAACGTCAGATACTGCAGGTAAGTTGTCTGTCAAAGAGGAAGTCATTGCTGATAGTTTGTGTGTCTGTGGTACGTGAAGGAAGGAATTAGTCTTCCTGGTGTATGTCCTTATGTTATTGATGAATTATATGATTTCTTTCTAGATATCCCTCCATCAGAAAGTGGCTGTCCCATCTCAGAATACAGCGTAGAAATGACACAACCAGAGGAAGTTGTTTCTGAAGTGTATCACGGTCCTAATCTGGAGTGTACTGTCAGCAACCTCCTTCCTGGAGCAACGTATCAGTTCAGAGTGAGAGCTTTGAACGATGGCGGGGTACGTGCCGCGCGCCGCAGCGTGCTCTGGCTTTTTCATCCTGGAGGGGTTGCTGTGCCTGAGCTGGGCAATGCTGGAAAGTGATTGTGTTAGTGCTGGTGATCAGAGAGGGGAAGGGGAGAGAAGGGGAAAAGAAAACAAAGTGAGAGGTGTTAACAAATTTTGAGTGGCAGTTTTGAATCTAGTACTATTTAAAAGAAGATTTACTAATATACCTGGCCAAAAATGGCTGGACCAGAATGTACAAAATCCATGCTAATAGTTGTGTCTAGCTTACAAAGAAGAATCTGTTTGTTCCTCTTCCACTGCATCCCTTCTTTTTGTTTCAAACCTTAACTATGTAAAAACAAACACTGAAATTTCACGCAGGTGGTATTGTATTTTGAGGAAAATATTTTTTTGTCTCAATTTGAAAAAAATACATGCTTTATAGATTCGGGTTTTTTTGTTTTGTTATATTATATTATTTCCTTGGACTATGTAACTTCCCAAATACATCAGAAATTCTCTCTTATGTCCATGGAGAGCTGCTGAAAGATCCTGTTGATTCAATGAGGTTTGGATTGGTTCTGGTGACCTTTGTAAGAGCATCTTTCCAATGTTTTTTGTATAAAGGCAGTCCCAGCAACAATACATGCATTTGATGTGTTTGTTCCCAGGAAATACTGACAGCCATAACATAAAGGTTTAAAATTATTCACTTACAGGAAGAAATTGTGTTAAAACTTAGCTTAGATATTAGAAAATATGCAAGACTGTTAAACTGTTTTGTCTTTAAAATATCCACTATTTTATTTTTGTTAAAAATTAATTAAATACACATGGAGAGGTTGGATTTGTTTCCTGAACTGGAAGCAATTGCTTACCTTGTGGCTTTGTATATATGATACCTTAGGTTTTCCACATCCCCTCTTATTTTTTCTTTTTTTTCTCTTCCCCTTCCCCCCCCATTTTTTTTGACAAAACCATGTTTAAAGTTGCAAAGCATTTCTAGTCCCACCCTTTGTTATATGAGAGAACTGGGTTTGGATTGGTTGGGGTTTTTTTGTAGTTCAAAGCAAGCAGCATTAGCCTTTCTATATTGTGTGGAGATGCCACACAATATAGATGCCTCTCCATGCCTGTGGAGAGGTTTTCTGGGGTTCATAATTTCAGAATTATTCATCCTTTGTAGTGGCTCATTTTTTTCATACTTGCTAGTATTGCATTCCAAAATAAGTAAATATCAGTGATTTTTCTCTAATTGCTTCCAGCAGAAGTTCCTTTGTTCTGGAGAATGATTTCTAATTAGTTTGAGGATACGCTGAACAAACTTCATTATCCCACTCAACTGCCCTCAGAAAGGCTATTTTCCGCTATTATCTCTCTACTGTCCTTGCATTTCTGGCTGAAGCCAGTTTTCCAGACTCTTTCTATTTATCTTTTCTTTTGGTAATAGTGCATTTAAATTATTCTCCTACCAAGGGCTCGAAAGTTGTCTGAGCGGTTGACTTGAGTGCATGTGGAGCCAAGGCATGCGTGCAGCGTGCCTCGGCACGTTGAGCTGTGCTGTTGAACACCCAAGCTGGGCTCCATCGCATGCTCTCCTTTGAGAATTAAAATGTGGCAGACATTTTATGTAAAACAAGCTGGATTTCGACTCCAGTGTGTGCTTTGCTGTTGCTGCGCTCCTCCTTATATCCACAAGAGGAAGCCAGTTGTGCTGGGCTGTGGCACAGACCACGTGAACACGTTACTTTAAGGTAAGGTAGAGGGACACAAGTTGTTCCTCAGCCACTCGGTTGCTGAGTGCACGTTCTCACTCTTGGGTAAACTGGAGGTGGCTTACGCTTTCGTGGGCACTCACCGCCGCACAGCAGGGTGTCTGCATGTTGTTGGCTCCTGCCTGAGCTCACCTCACATTTGAACTTCGCAGTAGTTTACGTGGTCTCACAATAAATCCTGGTGTTTGGTGCTGAGTGTAGGGAGCCTGATCTGTCTTTGGGAAAGTTTATTGCATTGAAGAAGTCAGTGCTGTTTTTGGAAAGCCTTTCAGGAACACGAGATGGGTGTATGCTTATATACTAATGTTCAGGCACTGTGTTCCCCTCTAGTATGGGCCATATTCAGAAGCTACAGAAGTCACTACGGCAGCAGGACCGCCTGGCCAGTGCAGAGCACCTTCCCTCTCCTTTCTGTCGGACACATGTGTCCTTATAAGCTGGGAGGTAAGTCAGATGCCTGTTTAGTTTCCATCTTCCATATCCAAACTGATACGGACCCCACAGAACTTGAAAGTTAGCTTGAGAGCTATTCACTGGCTTGGGATTTTTTTTTTGTTTAAGAAAGCTGTACGCAGGAACTCTTCTATAGTAGAAAATCATCTTTTATACTTTTCTCTTGGAAGAATTTCATGCAGTTGACCAGGAGTCATCCGGACCAGGATTCAGACAGGAGATCCTATGCTGGCGTCAGATGATAGAGCATTGGTTGGGTGGAAGTGCTCTCTGCAGGCTTTTAGGATGTCAGAGTGTCCTGGGGTGGAATTCTGAAGGCAAATATTTGATGTTTGTCTCATGTTGGAGCCTCTGATATGAAATTTATTCTGCACAAATGCTTACAATGTAGTTTTCTTTTCTTAAAAATTGTTTGTCTCTACCCCAAATATTTACTTTTATTTCAGCTTGTGTGCATTCCTTCTCCATTCTCCAGGATAGTAGGCACTGGACTCTTAAAATAAGTCTTAGTTGAAATACTGAGGGGTTGATTGATGTCATTAAAAAAAAAATAAGGTTATATAATTAAGGCAGAAAGGAAAGAATGTTGTCATAAGGAGCATTGTGAGATGGAGCAGTGTGGCTGTATTCTGTCAGCAGACTTGCTTTGAAAACCTTGCAGCCATTCCAGCCTTGCATCTGTCTGGTCCCTCCACAAAAGGATGCCCCTGTTGAGAAAGAAGTTATTAATGTTCATGACATGCATGAATAAATTGATTGTGCTAATAACATATCTAGGTACAAACATAATCTGAGTTGAATTTTATAATAAAATGGATACATTTGGGGCAGGTAGGAGGTATTCATCAATATTTCTTGCAACATTTTATGACACCTTTTAAATGAGTGTATAGACAGGCATTTGCCCTCCCCATCTGTGAGTGAATGCAGCAGTGTTTCTGGTAGAGTCTGTGTTTATATGCAGGATTAATTTGTTTATTCTAGCTAAAATTGAAGCTATGGAAGGAGGAAAGTAGTTTGCAATGGTTATGTTTTCTTAAAGAGTCTGTCATTATTTTGACTGATCTGAATATGAAGGAAAAAGAGTGGAGGACTGGAGACTGGACTGCAGAGCACACCCTTGAGCCTACCATACCTTTTTTTACACATTGTTTCAGAACACTGGCTTAGCAATTCTGAACACTCCTGCTAAAGGAGCTGGAAGGTCAGAAACAGCTGGAGAAGCTCCTGTGCTGCAGGGTGGTGGTTGTGGCGTGCAACAATGCTCTGGATCCTTATGCTGGAAATGACACCGTGCATGCTGTAATCACAAAGCCTTTATTGTATCCTGGACCACACTTCTGCACGTGGAACAGTGCTTCCCCGAGCTGTCTCAGTACAGCTCTAGGTGGTTCTGTTAAAAACACAAACCCCTTTGTTCTGGGAGCTGTGCTCTTATACCTGCACTAGCTCGCCTCCAGGAAATTTGAGTATTTTTTCCATGTTCCCTTGGGCTCTGGGATGATAAGGGACAGCTGAGGACATTTGGATCCTCCAGGAGTCTTTTTGTGGATGTTAACATACCCAGGTCCACACTGCCATGACCTGTACTGGTACTGTTTGCTTGATGGGTGACTTGGACTGAAAATGTCCAATGATCTCCTTGCTTGTGGAGGTTGTGCTTTTCTCAGTAACATGAGTACCTACTCCAGGCTTGAAGGCTGGCTCTTCCTGAGCCATGTTTTGATCACTCGACTAGACTGGGATTGATACTGCTTGCTTCTCTGTTGTGCTTCTGCCGGTCTAATATAAAGAGAATTTATTCCTGAGTGTCCTGATGAAAAGCAAAGTAGCTGCATACGCTTTCTCTTTTCTCTGAAATTCTACCAGGTAATTTTTGTGCAGAATTGGCCTGTTTGAGTAACCTTTTAGAGAACACTAATTTAGTGCATTTCCATTTGCTGCAGTAATTGTGTATTAATTTAATTTAATGTTTGCTTTTTTTTTCTTGTACTTTATTCCTTACCCAGTGAAACATGGAGATCTGAGATGCTCATTCGTAATTGAACCACATAAATATTTGTGTTGCAGAGTCCTGAATGTTCTGGTGCTGACATCTCTGAATACAGATTAGAGTGGGGACAAGATGAGGAATCTCTACAACTTGCATATAGTGGCACAGATACCTGTTTTGAAATAAGTGAATTGTCAGCGGCAGCACGTTACTGCTGTAGGCTACAGGTATGGAAGTGAAGAGGTTGAACATGCATTGCTGTCTGAGATGTAAACAGAGTTTCCTTACACTGTATTTTTATTTTTATCATTAGCCACTGTGAAGTTATGTGCTGTCTAAGTCAGAAGCAATGTACGTTTGTTTTAAATAATGCAGGCTGTTGCTACGTAACTGAACAGTTTAGGTTCTGCACAATACAAAGTGATGAACAAGGGAGTTGGTGTAACAGCCTCAAATTGCTCTCATGTATCATGTGGTTTGGTTTTTGGTGAAAAATGCTTTTAACAGCTGCCTCGCCCTCTGATAGTAAAACAAAATAATAATGTTTTAGACCATTTTAAAAAAAAACAAAAACATTTTTCTTGGTAATGAGATGTAACGAACATCTGCCTCCCAATTGAATCTTGAAGATTCCCCTAACTTAAATAATCAACTCCATCATCTCTTTCAGTTACCAAATAAAGCAAACCAGCTGAGTCAATTCCTATTTATATAGGAGATGGTAGCTGCCAGCAAGTGAATCTGCATTGTTACCATTTTGTCTCTTGATTTGTAAGATTGGGTCTCATATAGAGTCTCTATATGATTTATTTTTCTTTGATCATTTTCTCTCCTATTATTTGCAGCAAAAAGTAATAGATAAAATATAATTTTTGTGAGTATATGTGAAAGTACAGCACTTTTTCTCCTTTGTATCTACTGAAGAATAAGTGAAAGTAAAGTAAGTTGGAGTGAAGTAAAAATATGTTTGCTCAAGACAGTCTTCCACAAGTTTTATTTGTATGTGAAAGTGGACTTCCATCAGTAATCCAACCAAAAGTTCATGTACCCACCCAGCTGGCAATGTGTGGACCACCCAGGGTTGTTCCTTTGATCAAAGACAACGTGCTTCTGTTGAGTGTTTCCTTCTTACAAGTTTTTTTAAACAGGACATTGAATTTATTTATGTATTTTTTTTTTTTTACAAAGTAGCTTTCGAGCAGTGGGCCAGCAGCCAGGGAGCTGGGGCCCCACACCTCTAACTACATTCAACTGTGTTTTCTGACTGGGTCATAGTTGGCCATATACCTTGCACTGGCACTGTTGAGAAAGGCAAATTGAAAGAGCATGTGTGAGTGGCTTGAAAGTGTGAGCCAGAAAGTGTCTCTTGTTTGCGCAAGAGGGAAAGCATTCAGCATCCACTGGGCAGGGAGGAGCCCGTGAGACCACTTCTGTGGTGAGTGGCAGGGAACTCAAGGATATTTTAATGTTAAAAATGGAAACAGCTGGCTGTATGGCATCTTTGATTTCGAGTGGGTGTTCATTTTAAATTACCTGCCACAAAAATGTTGCACAAGGCTACTCAGTTTTTAACACAGGCAGTATAATTTAATCTGTAGGCAGAGGTTAAATGAAATGCACAACAGCACCAAGATATTCTATTGAAGTACATCAGTGATCCATGCATTACCTTCTAGAGGGCTTGATCCTCTGGATCTTATCTGTGTAAAAAAGAATGTGTAGCAAAGAAGAACGGTTAAATAGTGTCAGAACTTCTAGCCTTTTTTAAAAAAAAAAAATTAAAGGAGAGCTGTTTTTTCTCATAGGTTAGCAACTTTAACAGAAAGATAGTACTTCTACTTTTTAAAAATAAAGATTCCCCAAACCATATCTACTCTGCTTTCTAATTAACACACAGTATTGCTATTGCAATCTAGAGTAACACAATAAAAAGAAAGAACTGAGGAATCGGGCATATAAAACTGCAAGGCAGACAATTTGTCTCATGTTGCTCAACTGTTTTCCTGTAATGAATATTGCTGAAAACAATTGTGGCTTCTGCAAAGGGAAGTATTGTGTCATTTGGAGGTGGGGAGTATCTAGGAAGCAAAGAATGAAATTCCCATTGGTTCTGATGATGAGATTGTCCAATAAAGCAGTTAAAAGCCCAACTAAAAATAAACTGCTTGGAGCAAGATACGGATTGCCAAACACTGGTTTAGAGGCAAGACGAATAATATCATTGGCAGACCACAAAACAAGGCTAACTTTAACAGCTCTAGGAGTGCTTCACTAAATAGATGATGTCCCTGTAGTAGGATTTGTTTTGAAGGGCTTTTTAAAGGCTGGCAAGTCTAACTTTGTTATCTCTTTCTTCAATTGAACAAAACTCCTGGAAAAACAGAACATGGCTTTGTGTTTGTATTATGCATAGCAGAAATAAGTTGTTCACTGCAGTTAAACATAGAGAAGAAATCAAACAATTGTTTGATGTGTCCTTTCCTTGCCTTCATAGTCTTACTGGCAACATCGTGAGGCTGGGTTTGTAATTAATTGTTACCTGGTGGCAGACTCTGGGCTCGCTTCTCCAAATACGAAGGAGATGTGGATGGTGCTGGCCAATGCCAAAAGCTGCTTTTGAAGATATGTACCTTTTGGACCTCCTGTATAGCTCAGGCTGTACCATAATGTGCTATCTTGAGCTCTCGAGGTACTTTGTGCTGGGCCGTATCAGGAGAAGTCCAGCTAGCAGGTCAAAGGGAAGATGGTATTGCCTATTACATGCTGTTCATTAAAACTTGGAATACTGTGTCCAGGTTTACTCTAAGCAGATGTGGAAATACACTCAGATCAGATCTAAAGAAAAAAGTTGTTGCTGTGCAGGTAATTGAGGATTGTAATAGTGATCCGTAGGGGCTGCGCAGTCTCCATCCTTGGAATTATTCAAGACCTGAACAGACAGAAGCCTGAGCAACCTGGTCTGTATTTGACCCTGCTTGGAGAAACAGGCTGGACTAGATATATTCCAAGATCCGTTCCAGCCTGCACCGTTCTGTGATTGTGTGCATAGGAGCTTGTAGTACTGAGGAGGTAATGTTAGCAGCTTCCTGCACTGTTCCAGTGCAACATACACAGCGTTTACTGGTGGCCAAGCATCAACTGGTAAAAAAAACTATATAATTGTGCAATGTTGAACTTGCTAAGACAACAACCTCTGTAATTCATGAGCAGAAGTGGGCCAGCTTTTGAAACTTGATTTCCTCTGAGGTGCTTGATCTATGTATCAAGATGAGAGGCTTGATAAATGGTTGCTCTCCTCTCTTGTGGAAAATATTCAGCTGTGTGCTTTGGTTGTGGTTTGCTAGTGATTTGTGACTTCTGGGGAATCTGAGTCATAGACTTAATGCTGTGCTGAGTTCCTGTATTGTGATATCAGAAACTTCTTTGCGTGAAATGAGCTCTAGTTAGGAACCAGTGTCACACTCAGGAAGCTAAATGCTCCTTATGTCTAGATGTACTCTGCTTGCATAAAGCATCTGATGTTGCACTCCAGTATACTGAGATTTTTTTACACAGGGCAGCACAATAATTTTGGGTGGCCCATTTGCTGAACAGCGTGATGTCACCTGTCACTGACAGCACAATGACCATGACGTTTCCCCCTTACTGGAAGTTTGCTGATGGTAAAAAGGTTACTGTTAAGTTTGATTAAATAGCTATTAGGGAAAAGAGAAATAATCTCCAATTTATCTGAGAGATACTCCTGAGTAACAAAGAAAGATATTAATTGCTCTGGTATAGGTAGAGGGATGAATCATGCTTTAGAGAATAAGCCAATAATTCATATTCTCTGGAGAATCCATACAGTGGCTCCAGGTTGCACAGTTCATTATTATGAACTTGATAGATGTGAAAGAGAATATTCATCCTTTAAGCTTTTTTTTTTGACACAGGCTATTAACCAGGCGGGAGCTGGACCCTACAGCGACCTGGTAACCTGCAGAATCCCCGCGTCTGTGCCTGATGCAGTCTCTACCCTCTCTGTGCTGGAGGATGAGCACATGGATGCCTATCAGCTCTCACCCTCTGTGTGCCTTGTGCTGAACTGGGAAGAACCATGCAATAATGGAGCTGACATTACATCATACAACATTGACCTGGGTGACATCAGCATTCCAGTCGGAAATGTTACAAGTTACATTATCAACAATTTGCTGCCAGAAACCTCATACCGGTGAGTACAATTCTTTGGTGTGTGGTGCAGCGCACTGGGAATGAGATTGTACAGCTTAATTTTACGTGGGAAATGTTTGTGACCTGTAGCATGAGTCAAAATTCACTTAGGGAGCATCGAAATCTGTAGTAATTCCTTTATTGAATGAATTGTGGTGTTTCATATTCAAATACTGCCCCTCTCCACTTTCCCCTTCCTCCTCCCATTACTTCTGATCTCTCTTTTTTTTAAGTTGCTCTGCTAAGGTAAGGTTATGCTGGTAGGTAAATTAATAAAAAAAATGCAGGAAATAACTAAAAGTAGAATGTGGCATCTCATGTTTTCTCAGATGCTTATCAGTATTATTGCAGGGGCTTATATTATTAACTGTGTTGAACCCTGGAATGAGATAACAATTTGCACACAATGTACCTTTATTTGTATAACTACATCTATTTATTATTTCTGGTGTATGGAGATTAAGTAAAAGATGAGTTTAAAAACAATTTCTGTATATTGGTTCAAGATGCTAAACTTCTAAGTGACATTATCAAAATTTTATGTATGAACTTTAATGTTCAGATTTAGATGGTTTTTTGCTAATCGTTAATTAAACAAACAAATCTATGCAGGCAATGAACAGCAATGCAGCAGAAGATGTGACAAAAGAAATTGTTTCACTTACTCTTCTAACACAAATGGAAATCTGGTTGCGCAATTGTAAAATTCAACGTGGTTCACACCTACTATAAGATTTTACTTTTTTCTTTGTTTTCTTGGGTCACAATCCTACAGGACTTCCTGAGTTTAAATGAGAGGTTTATTTCTCTAATTTTATCATTTACACAAAAAAAAAACAACTTCTTGTAGCTAAGTGTACAAATATGTGTGCAGTGGCTCCTGATCTTTGCCTAGAATATCTGGGTTTTAAAGCCAAGTAGTAAAAAAAAAAAATTTAAAAATGTAGATTTATTAAAAAGAAATCCCTCTGGCAATATGAAAAAAAGGAAGACAAAATAGGAATTTGGTGATTGAGAAGAGTTTAGTTCCAGATCACTCGTGTAAATCCAGGAAATGTTCCTACATTGTTCTCTCCAGTTCTCCAGTGGCTTATGAAACTGTGAACCTTTATGGCAAAGGTAGTAATTAAGTATAAGCTTTTTTCTTGTTGTCTTGTGTTCACTGAAGATCCTAGTGTCACGGCCTATTCAAACTAGCATTGCTAGTCTTCAGTCACTTTTTTAGATGTTTCTTGGTTGTCTACAGCTTCCTTTAGGGAAGTGTCCTTATCTCTCTTTATAGTCAGGCTCCAGACTTGTCCTTGAAGCTCTTAGTCCTGCTGCCTTGAAAGGTGTTGTTATGCTGAAGTTATATTGGAATTTTTTGTGTGCTTTTATTTTTTTTTATATTGTAAATATCACCATATTAAATCACTCATTTTTCATCAGGGAGTCTGCTTATCTCTGATTCAAATGAAAAAGTTGAAGCACAAGCAGTAGCTGCAACTGTTCTAAGTACAGTTTTGAGGCCAAGTTCTTGACAAAAAAAATATCGCCAAGAGCACAAACTAGTGGATGGGTAATCAGCTGTAATAATAAATGAAGGCTCTTTCTTTTAACAAAATGAGAAAATAAAACCAACTCTTGCCTCTCATACGTGTCAGGGCAGTTGAGTTGTAAAGGCGCCTCATATGTAGTTTGAAGTATTTTTCTGCTAATAAAACTTGACGTGTCAAAGTGGTTTGCTGTCGATAGTGAACTTGTCCATTGATATTTATTCTTCAAGCCTATACACACCTGCCTTTCATCAGGGAATGTCTATACCCTGATAGATGTATCCATAAGAAACATTTTACAAATGGTTCGCTAGAAGGTTTGGGTTTTTTTTTCCTTTCCTGTTTTAATCAGGAGGGCATTCCAGAATATCACTGATCTCGTTCTTTAAATGTGTTCACCAGTGGTTTTTCTTTTCATGTCAACTTTAAGTCAACTAGTTATTCTCTCTCCCTGATGTTTATTCTGTGCTGTGTTTAAAAGCAGTGAATGTCTTGTTTTTCCTAGACTAAACAAGCCCAACACTACTGGGTTTGAGGCTCTGAACTCTCTTGCCAAAGTTTCAGCAGAATTTGCAGTAGGTCACCAAAGGCCTGATATGTTTTAGCTGTATTGGAATTTAGCTGTCAGTGCTTTTGTAGCAACCCTGAAACTGAAAGCAAATTGTGATTATTATGAACCCACGAAGTCCAAAATTGGAAATCGTAGCATCGTAGAACAGTTTGGGTTGGAAGGGGCCTTAAAGATTATCCTGTTCAACTCCCCGGTCATGAGCAGGGACACTTCCCACTGGGTCAGGTTACTGAAAGCCCCATCCTAGTCTTGAAAACCTCCAGGGACGGGGTTTCCATGACTTCACTGGGCAAGCTGTTCCAGTGCCTCACCACCCTTCTTCCTAATATCTGATCTAAATCTTAGGTTTGGCATTGCTCTGCTGCTTCCAGCTTCTGAGTGGAAAAGGCCTTACATAAGCAGCTCAAATATACGCTGAGCAAGCTCCAGGCTCTTTTTACAGAGGAGAGTCCAAGCTGACAAGTTTGATGGTTTCTGTGTCTTAGTAGTAAATCCAGCCAGCATGCTGTAAGAAGGATTTGCATCCCAAAATACAGTCAAGGCAGGAGGAACTGGGGAATGCAGCTAATGGGCAGAGTAGGACTGATTTCAGAAGGACTTCTCCAATGTCAGACAGGAGAAACACTCCTGTTGCAAAAAAGCAGATGCCTCACAAAAGCACTGTGTAAACATCATTGCTGGTGAGCAGCTACAGAAATATGTCTGAGTTCTACAGAGTTTCTGTTTTATTGACATAGTTATGAAGCTCTGGAAGCTCTGATTATAGGGTAATAATACTCGTGGACTGGTTTCCTGTGAACTGATGTAATTAGAAGTGAGTTAATAAGTATTCCGCAATAAATAAGTATTCAACTGTAATAGAAATGCCAATTTTCTGTTACACTGTCTTCCCAGGCTTTGCTTAATGCTTTCCATAGTTAATTGTACTGTGCTGTTGCAATACTTCACTACAAAACAACTTCTAAATTATAAGAATGCTTATTTCCTCTGGGTTTGCATAGTTTAGACATACATAGTAGCCTTATTAAATTTTAATAGCAACACTTAATTTTAATTTGGTGTAGGAATACAAATTCTAGACAGTTTAAGCTTCTAAACTGTATTGAGGAAAGATCTTACAAGATGAAGACAAAAGGTTGCATGTGGATGATCAAGTTAGCAATGCTTAAGTGAGTTATAAAACAAAATTCATGCCTTCAAAGTGTAAAATGAAGTCTTGCTCCAGCCCAAGAAGAATGCAGTCTGAGTAGGGATCTGTGGGACTGGTTTGTTCTGGAGACTGTTTATGGTTATTATCCATTATGTTCAGGCTGATGATGATGGTGGAGCATGCTGCATCTCCTCCCTTTTTCATGTCCATGGCATTTCAACTCCCACAGGTTCCTCAGGCGGGTGTACAACAGCTAGTGGCATTCCACTTATGGGAACTAGTGAATCAAACTCTTCTCATGTCAGACTCAGATTAATTCAAAAGTGATTTTTCAGTTTGGAATACTATACAAAGGATTTTGTGACCGAACTGAAAATAGCATCCTGTGTAGTGTGTTTATTTTCCTGGGTCAAGATAGAAAGGTCTGTTAAAGATCTTTTAATGGTTTCTAATTTTGCCTAGTCTGATTTATTTTTTTCCTAAGTGTTTAAAAGATGCAGTGGGAAAATGTGAGAATGAATACAAATATTATTGGTCCAGGGTCTGCAGAATTAGGTGCTATCCCTAGATATAGTCTTTACATTTTCAAAAAACTTACTTTCAAGTTGTGATTGCCAGATTTTAAAACCACCTTTCCCAGGTGGTGTTTGGGGTATTTTAATTCAGCAACCATTAGTGAAAATGTTGAAAGGAATTCAGGAAGTGGGTTTATTGTGAATATTTCTGCAAGTCTACATACCACTTTTACAGAAAAATGGAGATGTTAATCAGGAGATGATTTTCCCCAGTATTAGTTCTGCAAATGGTATTTGGTTTCCACTTAATTGTGGAAGTTATGTTCATCAGAACTTGGTTTTCCCTGGGATTAGTTCTGTAAATAGTAATTGGCTTCCACTTTATCGTGGAAGTTATCTTACCCCCTGTGGCTGTGCCATGCAGCTGGAGAAGCTCAAGAGTGTTCCAGGCTGAGGCAAGGACGGAAGAAAGCACTGGAGCTGGAGGAAAGACGCTCTCCCACCACCATGTGCTCTCCCTGCTCCTCCAAATGATCCTCCTTTCTCACCTTTCTTTTTCCCCATCTTCCTTCTCCCCTTCCAAGGCCTAATATCCATTGGGAAAACATTGCTGTATTTCAGAGGGAGATGGGAACTGTGGCTGTGTTCTGCTGCCACGCGCACAGAAACCCAGAAGTGGCTGTTTGCACCTGTCTGGCAAAGCTCGGGACCTGGGAATGATAGTAACAAATCAGAGTTTTATGGTGGTGTAATCACCAGAACAAGGCTCGCCACATCCAGACATGTTAGAGTCAAATTGATCAATTCTTGCTATTCTAGTGCTGTCATTCATCTGGAAAGGTGCCTGGTTCTATTTTAAGGCTTAAGAGGTTCCATCAGTCTTCCTGTGTTGGTGGTTTGGGGGCAGTGGGGGGTGTGTGTGTGTGTGTGCATGTATTTGCGTATGTCAGAAGGTGGGAGCAAGAACTCCAGGCAGCATGTGAAAGCAGCAACAGATGAGACAAGAGGACGAGGCACACTTTAATCTTGTGCAAGTACCTGGCAAAGGGAAGACAAGCAAATGAGGCTTTATGTTCGTGCAGGTATCTACAAAGCACATCTATCACTTTATGCCTAAGAAATATGATGTGATATTTGAGAGATATTCGTTTCAGTCACTGTTCTCGAGCATGGTAGCTGCCATTTGGAAATGAGTTAAAGTTATGACGCTTAAGGACAGGAAGGCTTTGTTACTGGGACTTTGGATAATGCAAAATCATTCAGAAGAAAGGCTGTGTGCTCTAGTGTGTTTTACTGTAATCAAATATGTGCACGTGGTAGCAGAGGGCTTGCCAGAATGCAGTGAAAATTCAGGTAGTACTCATTGTTTTTACTGTAAAGACTATCAAGTAGTAATATAATGATTTTTAAATCTGAAGCAAACCAGTGACATAGTGTGAAATGAAATCAGTGCCTATATTTGTTGCACTTCTTAAGATACTAGAAACACGTTTTGTTCTTTATATGTCAAATGCTAGTGTGCAGCAGTTGCAGAGGAGGCTCTCACTAGGACTTTCTTCCTGCCATCCACAATTTTGGAGCAAGAGGACGAAATCGCCATTGTATGGTGTTTAAGATGGTCAGGATGTGTTTCTGAAATTGAAAGAAAAGTTGAAAGGAAAATGCAGCTCCACACCAAGCAATACTTTATATTAATGGCTAGGACAATAAACAAAGGGTTAACCACACATTTACTTGTGACTTGTGTAAACACAGTGAATTCTTCCAGTGTACAATTACTTCAGCTTTCTCCTCTGTAGATAACACTCTAAATAGTTGTTAATCACTTAACCCTTTTTGGTTTTGAAATCACAGAAAACAAGTTTTTGGAATTTGTGATCTAATTGCTCTCTGGAGGATGTTTCCCTATCTTTTTAACTCTGCCTAGTCTTTTCTAACGGTAGAGAGAGAACCTGCTTTTGAAAGCGAAGTACTTTTTCATGTTGTTTATATGAACTTACATCACTTTATGTACTTCAATCGAAACAAGAAGCTATGTCAACCAAAGGCAGTTGTGGTTTTCTTTTTTTTGAAGCAGGGAGTCATAGGGGTATGCCAGGTTCTTCCCTCTTTTTTTCCCCCTACCATTTGCCCCAGGGAGTTCTGTCTTCTTGGTGGCTGATAGTTTTGAAAAGCAGCAACAGTTCTTGTCGAGAGGCTTTTCCCATGAGAAAATACTGGCTGCTCTGTGCACGGGATTTCCAAAGTAAATGGCATCTGTCCAGTTATCTAAACTGGGCTGATCTGTCTAAAAACTTTATTAGTTTGGCCATCCTGTTTTCTTTTATTTTCATTTTGATTTAACAAACTTTTGAAACCTTTCAGGATCGTCTTCAGAGATATTTACTAATTTGGAGGTGGGTTTTATGGCAGTTACACCAATGCTTTCATTTAATGATTTCACTTGATTTAGTTCATGATCTTTGTTAGAAAACCGCAGTACACTTCTCCATGTTATTTGTTCATAGTTGCGCGCTGCATGTTTTCCAGGATTCACTTGTGTCTCTGCTGTTGTCCGTGTGGTTAAAGGGGCTGCCATCAGGTTCTGAGATGGCTAAACCAAATCATGTTGCCTCTGCCTTTCTGCTTTTTTTTGGTATCTTCACTGCAGCTCTTGACAATATGAACAGAATGATAATACTTGTTATGTTTACAGAGCTTTTCATTTGCCAAAGCACAGCACTCGGAGCTGGGAGTGGGCGCCACGTTAGGAATGGAGCAGTCAGGTCCAGAAGGCTATTTTGTTTCTTGAAACTTTTCTATACCAAGAACCTCATAAGCACTTTATTTAACATTTAACCTCTTGTTCATTTTAGGGTCAGGATCCAGGCTGTCAATGAAATTGGAGCTGGACCATTTAGCCAGTTCATTGAAGCAAAAACCAGGCCATTACCACCTTTACCTCCTCGGTTAGAATGTGCTGCAGCAGGTCCTCAAAGCCTGAAGTTGAAATGGGGAGACAGCAGTTCCAGGCTTCATGCTACTGATGACATGGTCTATATTTTGCAGATAGAAGACAGAAATAAAAGGTAAGAGATATTAATCTTGTGTTTCTGCCAGTTCTGCTCATCATAATGCAGTTGTGAATCACATTAGAAAATATGTTGTTTTCCCGATTACTTTATACCTACAAATATATAGAAAATATTGTTTTAAAAGGGTTTCTGTGCCTGTCTGAGCAAATTATGTAACGAAACAAAGTTATTACAGAATAACCAAACTCAGTACTGTATCGCTGAAATTTTAGCAAAATCCTAGCCTGCCAATCGAAGTTAATACCAAGTTTCTTGGTCGTAGTGCTTTACCCTTTGGAATATACAAAACAAATGTATTACAACCAACATGCTATGTGTAATAATAAATAGTTACAAAATCAGAGGTCTGGGAAAGGCAAAACTGAGCAGAACAAGGTTTTTTGGGCAACGCTCTGGTCAGATTTTTACTGTAATAGTGTGGAGCATTAGCAAACATGAGCTTGGGATCAGCTTGATAGCTACACAATAATGAAATAAGAATGCAGAAGAGCTCATCCACCATTTTTCACTTCCCTAAAATTTTCTTCAAAGCCATAAGAGATTTTAGTGTGCAAGAAACTCAAAAATGAACGTTAAACAGTTAGTTCTCAGCCAAAAAGTATTTTCTCATGCCAACTTTGTATAGGAAGATTAGATTATGTAGCTCCAAAGTTGTGATGAGATATATGACAACGTATTGCCTAACAGTTTGAGCTCTTCAATGAATAAATATCATAGGTGGCTCATCATTTCCTAAGAAACACTCTCAGCTAGTTCAATTAGGTAAAATAACTAATGTATAAAGAATATAATCCTTAGAGACCTTCAGTACAGATCATAATTCAGTGTAAATTAGCATGATTCCTTTAATTTAAATAGAGCTGTGTTGAGTTTATGCCAGCTGAAGATCTGGCCCAAAAACTCTAATTGTAACTAATAAAACCACCATGAGTAATGGCTAAATATCTCCCAGTGTCTCAACTTTACTGATGCAGAGAGGGTACATGCTCCCCTGTACTAATACTGAGAGTTGTCCAATGAATATAAATGCCCATTTGAAAGTCTGCCTGATAAAAACAGTTTCTTCAGAGTGCTGTGATGCTTGGCAGGAGCCCATCACCTGCAGCAGCATGTGATCAAGTCAGCTCTAAAGAAACATCCAGCAGGCTTTTGTTTGCTTTCATGTAGCGCTGCAGGTAAGATGGTGAAGATCTGTAAATTGTTTTAAACCTGTTTTTGTGTTGGAAGAAATAATAAGTCTGCTTTTAAGAATAAAATATGTTACGTTACCTGGCAGCAGAGAAGGAAAGCTTTTTCTCCTTTGCCTTTGCACAAGGCTTTAACGTCATCCTTTACTTTTGCACAAACTTTTCACACTGCAAATGGTCTCTTGAGAGCTGTTAATTAGGAGGAATTTGAACTTGTTACTCTGCAAGTTCTTAGCTTTAAATTTGGCTTATAGTCTGTGTGAGCTCCCAAAGATGCAGAGAAACTGCACATCTACACTGACTACCTTCTCCTGCTTGAACAGAGTCCTTGCATGAAATGGTTTCCTTTGGCAGTTGGATTTGCAGCAATTAGTTCAGGCAATACCTGAAATGAGCCGTAGCCCTGAGCCCTCCGGCTGAGTGGGTGCACTGTTGTCTGTGGCGGGTGCTGTGTTTGAGAACATTTAGAGCTGGCACGTCTTGGCAATAAGATCTGTTTATTTGTTCCCTATCTGACAGTCCCTTTTTGCTCCCCATTACGTGCATCAATCACAATGAGAAATGTTCCTGAAAGGATACAGCAGTGAATTTTTGTACGTTCAGGAGAGCTATCATTTCTAATAAATAGAGAATGACAGCCCACACATGAATTGGTAGAGACAACAGTCAGTTGCAGAAGTAGGAGGCCTCTCTTAGATCATTCCCATAAAATAAGCCCCGTTGTGACTGAGGGGTTGCTTAGTCATGTGTATGCTTGTGAAAAATATTGGGATAGGGTTTGTTAAGCATCCTTAGCCACTTTTAACTGTGTGGGGCTGTAGCAGACCAATGCTGGTGAACTGTGGACGTCTGGAATAGTTAAATGCTAGTCTCTGGTGAAAAATGACACCAAACAAATGATCTAGAAGGATATTTTGGAGTCTTTTATGGTTTGGGGTTAAAAGGTTGTGGGAAAGTTCCATCGTGTCTCTTCTTTTTGGAGAAGAGAGAGCACCTGACTGGAGCAAACAGGCTGTGGTGTAAACATGGATAACTCGGACTTGACCTCTGTCATATCCTTAGCTTTTCAGAAAATATTCTTACTGTCTTCTCTGAGACATCTGAAATTGCTTTTAAACACTTTATATTGAAATCCCTCGAGTCAGTATTACAGTTTTCCCTTTTCAGTGAATCTGAGAAAGCCTATCATAACATTGCTTACTGATGAGGTTTAAAATCGGAGTTGACTTTAAAATGCTATTGCAGTATTTGGATAAACAGAAATTCAAAGATGAGCAAATTCTTTTAAAAAAAAGTCAGTAAGTCAGATTCTGACTGTGATACCTTTAATGGGCTTTTGGTAAAGATTCAGCTGTGAGTTTGTGCAATGATAGTCAGCCAGTGCTCTTGAATGTGTCCTGGTCATTAAGATTTGCTCTTAACTTTTCCATGCTATAATGAGGTATAACAGGCCAGTTGTTGGAGGCCAAATGTTTCATTGATTGCAAGACATGTGAAACAAAATACTTGGAAATCTCCTGACGCAGATTAATGTAGGGGCTTCAAAAGGTGTACACCTCAGACGTACCTGCTTTAGTTCTCCTTTGCTCTTCAGTGTGTGACATTTAAGAAAATCAAATTAGCATCTTTTGTCCTTTCAATGATGTGTAGCATTAAGTGGAAATGAAGAAAAATCTGTTTCTAGAAAGCACAGTACATTGGAACGTTAGTTGAGAGTAGTTGACCTTTATGTAAAGAACACTAAAAATTCTTTCTTTTTTAAATAAACTATAAGTTGTGACTTCATTTCCTAACTCTAGTAACATGAAGAAAATCATGCAGAAAACTGTGGATTTTTCCTCTCCAAGTAAAACAAGTGAGCCTAATTATAGTAATGCTTTTGATTTTTTTCCTATACTTGTAATTAGTCTTTAGTTGTTCCTACAACTAATTGTACCTATTAGTGTTTTAAAATGCTTACAATAACCAGGCTGAAAAATAAAATTAGCAAGTATATTATTCGTGGGTCATTTATCAGTTGCTTGAATTTCTCTTAGATGAATATATGTTGCTGATGAGTGAATTCTGTGATTATGTGTATAGAGAATCCCAGTGCAAATACATACTTGTATTTTAAGGGGGAGTTGTTGATAAGGTTGGCTAAGAAGCAATGTAAACATATTCTTTAAAAATATCAATAAAGGGTCATTGACAATTCTTAATAAGTCTGCTTTTGTAAGTGGGTTGTAAGAGGTGGTGTTTACTGACATTCTAAACTGTGATTGCTTTTGTTATGGTTATTTACTGAATAAATGAGTTATGACCCTTTATCACTGAGTAAACAGTAGTAGTATTTCCCTTTCATAGTGTATGAAAGATTATTTATGTAGCTATTACTCTGTTTCAAAACACTTCGCTAAATTATATGTGCTTGCCATTTAAGGAAATACAATTTTTCAATAGGAATGAAAAATTGATCGCAAAGTAGAACTTGCGTAATGACTACACATTTTTATTTGGGAACAGTCATTATGCACACACTTTTTTTCTGATTAGGATATGAACCAGAGGCCGTAGATGTACATCGATGTGGTTCTGGAAACTTACAGTGACCCCAACAAAGGCATAACATTTGTAACAAAATGCCATTATCCTTTGAATCTATTTTCTCCCACTTGGAGAATTTTACCTTAACTTGAAAGTAGGATGAATTCTTCCAGAATATACCCCTTTCTTTCTTGGATAGATGCTCCTTGCCTGTTTACAGCTGCCCTGAGGCAGTTTCTGCACTCTTGCCTTGAGCTTGCTTTTACTTCAACAAGAAACTAATGAGTCAGTGCAATAATTTATATGAATTTAAAATACCACCTCATTAAGTAGGTTTTTTACCCATTAACTTAAGCAGGCTAGATGGTTTTTACAGTGACGTTTACTTGCAAAGTTGTGCCATATCTACCTGAAAGCACTGACAAAAATGCAACAGAAAGATTTGCAAGGCAGTAATAATGTAATAACAATTTGCTGCTTGCATTGGTATGTAGAAAGCTATTGCAGCCCTTTATTCCACCCAAACAGACAGTGGATTGTTAACTTCAGAAGGATGAGCACTGCCACACCCTAGCCCTTTTAGAGTCATTTCTGAAGGCTGTTTCATTCCAGGAGGCATCACCCCTGGCATTCCTCATCCCAAGAGTGCCTATGTTACTATGGTGCAGGTGGCAGAGGACATCTCTGTCGGTTGCCTTCCAGTGGTTCAGGTTGTCTTTCCTCACTCCTGTGTGGTAGGCTGTGAGTAGAGGAGATAGACAAGATTTTTCATTTTTCCAAGGGAGATGTTTCAGTGCCTGCTAACCCAGATGTTAGCGATGCTTTTGGTAGTACGGTCATTTCAACTGCTTGGTAAGCTATTTCACTGTTTAGAGAGTGCTTGTAAGAAAGAAAGAAAAGTATCATATTATAAAAAAAACCTACACCAATGTTTTCCAAGGTGAGGGGAATAAAAAAGCACTTGTCAGGAGGTGGTTTCCAAGGAAAATTAAAATGTGCTTTGAAGTAGTAGTAACCAGTAAAGCCAGTGCAGAGTTGCACATGGGCTCATTTTTTTTTTTCTGCAGAAGGTTCAGTTCATAAAATCATAGAATCTCTTGGTTGGAAAAGAGCTTTGAGATCATAGAGTCCAACCATACCTGTCCACTACTAAACCATGTCCCTAATCATGGAATAGTTCTATGGACTTCCTTGCTTTTCCAGTGGTTCTCCCACCCTTCTGTCTTCCTCACCTGGTGGTGCTAGAAACCTTCTCTCCCTGAGCATGCTGAAGTTGTAAATAGCAAAAGAAAACTATTTTCCCTTCCTTCATGCACTGTTTCTGTGACCAAGTTACTCATTGAAGTATAAAAAGCGGCAAATAAAGCAGAAATGCAATGGAGACGGTCTGCACCATGTCCAGTGCAGTTTCCCTGGCTGTAGAAGTGGAATATCATATTTGGTGGTTTGGTCTAAGCAGGAGTCTTTGCACAAAGTTGCAAAGTACACCCTCTGTGTGTTAGTAAGTGGTCGTATGGATGAGCCACAACACGTGTGTTTGCTCTGTATTATCATGAAAAAAGGTGAAATAGAAATAGAGAAATAAATTGCTAAACACGCTGCCTCTGATGATTAGCATAATCATTATCTGGTTGCAAATTTCAAGCAGTCTAATATAAAAATTGTTTGCACTTATCAAGACAATTTATACCCATTTTAGCAGCAATTACTGATATGTGTCAGGCCTACTGGCTTGTGAAGTTCTGTTAAAATATAAAATTAGATACGTTAACATATTCTTGCAAAAACCTGCAGGAAAAAACATTTTCCTATTAGGTAAAATAATGATGAAAGGAAATTAAGTATTAGCTCCAAGACATATGACATGCTAAATTTTATTCTGCAAGCCTGTCTAAATAGAAAGTTAACGTTCAGAAGAGACTTCCAAGTAGTCTGTCTTCATTTCATATTGTTGCATTGTGTAGACGGGTGTTACTATGGGCAGTAATGATATTTATCTTAAGAGCATTCTGATCAGATACTTGGGGCTCTGCAGTAAGTGCTGTGTGAATGAAAGAGAAGAGGAAGTACCGTTCCATGTCTAAAAAGCTTAACTTGTTAATGGATTTCAGCTCTGTTCCTAGGAACAGGAGTAAAGCAACATTTTTAGTGGATATGGGTTAACTGTATGTGCATTACCTTCTGAGACAGACAGGTGTGAGAAAACCGTGCTAAATATTTAAATATTCAGGTATTAGGAATCTAGTAAGATGCAGAATTAAATGCTTTTCCATATGTATGTAAAAAGAATCCCTGGTTTGGTGGGTAATGTAGTATTTAACGACACAGAAACACAGTGGACCAACTTGCTCTCATGTTTTCATCAGTGTACATCTGCACGTACTTCAGACTTTCTGGGTGTAATTGAATACTCCAGGTGGAAGATCATAAATGAGAGCAGCATCTGGACCAAAGCTCATCAGTGTAATAAAAGCTATTTTCTACGCATCTGTAACAACCTCATAAGAAAAATAATTCCTTAATCAGAGTAGTGACTGTTTAATATCTAAAGTGGTAGTAGGGTTCAGCTCAGAGCAGTAGAAGCGTGTTGGCCAGTTTTCCAAGACCACAACTTCAAGTTCCAACTTTGTGTTGCTTTGCTTCCTTAGCAAGCTTTGTCAAACCATTTTACTGAGGCTGTCAGGTCAGTAAATAGTTCCAAACATGATGTGCTGAATGAGATGAATTTTCAGCACAACTGTAATTTGCTGCTGTACTAGGAAGGTGGATTGTAATGCTGCAAAAAGAAAGGAAAAATGCATATGACTAAGAGCATTGCTTTGCTACCTTTGAGCTGTGGTTTTGGTTTTTTGTTTGTTTGTTTCAGCTTTGTTAAACCCACTTTTATTTAAACCTGCTGTTACTTCTTAATAAATTGCTCCTGCAAGCCATAGCATTGATAGCTGCCTAGTAATGTAGTTCTTGCTTCTATAGTTTCAAAAAGCCGCTGGATGCTCTCCCTAATTTTCCCAGATCTTTCATTCAAATGTTGTTAATTTGCATTAGCTTGTACTCAGTGTTATTCTTCCTATATGTTCGTTAGCCTTTGATGTGGCTGCACACATCTGTCAGGCACTTTGGTCTCTCTTCCATTTCTCCTGAATGTACCCAGAAGCTCCTTCAAAAAAAAAAAAAAGTAATTTTTCTGGCTATGAGGGAGTTTCTGTAAATTAAGGCATTCTCCATTTTCAGTAATTCTGGCTGTCTGAGGTAAATGTGGATTACATGCTCAAATTCAGCAGCAGCTGAAAGATGATCTAGTAGAAGCAAGCTAAAAATCAATTTTTGACTGTTTTTCTAGCCTGTGGATGTGATAAAGGTGATTAAGGGAGGAAAACAAAACCCTTCCCATCTATTATCACTTCTCTTCCTGCCTTTTTCCACTCTCCCCTTAGTTTTGCTTTTCTAAGGATAAGGATGGAAAAGTTGCCTTTTTCAGTGGGTCCTGTTACTGTTATGCCTATAAACCAAAATTAAATTGACAGCGCATTGTTGAGGTTGGTTTCCAATCGTGTTATGTTACAAGTTTTCTAAAAGATATTTTCTAGAAAACAGGCCTTCAGATCAGAGGGGCCAAGATGTCCCATCTGTTCGTTCCATGCCTCCTGTTAGGACTGAAAGTCAGGGTTGGGGGAGGTTGGGAGAGCACAAAACTCTTTTGGGAACCCCTGCCCAGGTCTTAGCAGCCCCTTCTCTTAACACCTACTTAGAAAAAGGCGATGCCGAAGAGTGACTCAAAGCTGGCATTAACCCAGCAGTGCTGAAAAGATTGGGTCAGCCTGGTACTGATTATTAGTGCACTGATGGATGTGGGGATGGGGGATGCTGCAGATGTGCAGCTTTTGTCTTTGAGCTGAAGATTTTGGAAAATAGCAGAGATTAAAAGAATTGTGTTGACTTTATCCCTGTGTCCATGCCAGTTTAACAGAGTAAAAGTCCGCTCTGTATTCAGAATGTGGATCAGAGAGAGATCTCAGGGTGCTCATGGCTGGGGAAGAATAAGCACACTATGAGAGTTATTAGTTCATCATCCTTTCTACTTAGCTCCTGGCTTCAGGGCTCCTCTACAGCCTCAATTGAAAAAGCAGAATGATACTTCTGTTTTGACCCTCACCAAAAGTTGTTCTCATCGTTCTCCTTTTAGTGAGTTAATTCTATTCTACTGCTGGCATCTACTCTTAGTAGAGATTAATGACACTTCTCTTGCATCAGCAGGAGCAAGCCAAGAGGTGTTAAACCTTCCAAGTGTGCTGGTGGGGAAAGAAAATCAGATAAAATGGAGTGTTTGATAATGTTCTTTGAACCAAATAGAGGAAGAGGTGGAGGCTGTAACTGTGCAGATAACAGGGATTTTGCAATGACAATATTAAAAGAGCTGTGGGTTTCTGACATACGTGTACATAAGTTTCTGATTATGCAGTTGCCTGCGAATGCTGAAATGAAGCCGCAGGTCGCCAGGTCAGACCAGTGCTATATTAATGATTTCTTTCCAGCCAAAATTGTGACAGATCACCACCTTTTTTTTCTGGGAGGCAGTAACAGAATCATTTGGATGGCTGTTCTAGCTTTTGTACTTGGCTCAAGATTTCTGTCTGATTTAGTGCTGTACGGTAGATTTTCTTTCAAATTAAGCTATTGTAAGGACAAACGGGTTACTAAAATGTAAACAAAACCCAGGCGTTTGAAAGAGAACCTGCTGATTAAAATGTGCTGAGAACTATTGAGCAGAGGTAAAGCAAGTACATTCATATTACTCTGCTCAACTGGAAGTGACCAGAGCGGAGGAAACAAAATAGCTGCAATATGTAAAACATTTCCAAGAAGATCTTCACTGAGAATAAAAAAGTATTGATGAAAAACTAACAGCAGTGGTGTCTCCCAAACAGTCATTCTAGGACATTGTGTTCTCTCTCCTTCACTCTGTGCAAGTAAATGAATAATAATCCATGACTGACGTGAGATTGTCTGGGAAGGGGAGAATTGGGATCACTTCAGTGAGATGAGGGGGAAGTAGCCTCTGGGGAGTTTTTTCTGCCCTGGAGAAAATTGATTTATTTTCAGTTTCTGCAGTTACTTTATTGGAGAGGAGAGGTAATAATGCAACATGTTAAATTTGAATCATACAGATCTACTTGTGGGTGATGCCAACTTTAAAAAAATATAACTGCATTGAGAATGCCCTTAACCCACAGTGGTGGTCTTTTTCCAAAGACACGGTACCAGTTTTAAGATATATGGCCTACAGTCCTTCAGCAAGAAGTGTGGGAGACTGAAGAAGAGATTGTAGGATATATTGCTCTAAGTCCATAGCCATCTACATCAAGTAACTACACTCGTTTTAAAAAATAACAGAAATAAATCTAGAGGAGTATGAAGCACATGAAGACATGTGGAAAATACTGCATTATTGTCAAAAATCACTGGTGTTTTGAAGTTAATGTTTCATCCTCATTATGTTTCTTACATCAAAATTTGCATCTTCAAACACAATTGTAAAGTAGTATTGTTGTAGTGAAGCCAAAGAGCAATTGAATTTGATTGACTTAGTAATTAGCCTTTCTTCTTCCAAATTGGAAGCCCTCTTTCTTCAAAGATGGTTGAATCTCAGAAGTTTAAGTGCTTCCATTACAGTCTTGTGTACTGAACATGGATGCAAGCTTCTCCATAGGGATTTGTGCTTTCATTACAGATGTTTATTTAAGATAGAGTAGTGAAAAGGGGTGGAGATGAGCACCAGGTGGGAGTATTAGTCCAGTTCCCAAATGAAAGGAAGTGCTCAAGTGTTTTGCCAGATCACTTTTTGAGTGTTAGGTAGCCTTAATCGTATTCAAAAGTGTAATTTGAGGACTGAGTCATTTGTATTCACCATGTGAATATCTAGCAAGTATACCATAAGCCCAAACTAGGGTATAGGTGTGCTTATGTGGTAACTGCTGAGGTTATGGATCCCCCCTTGCTTACCTAGCTTCGTGAATGATTACAAAGAGAGTGTTAGTCTAAAGTACTGTATTGCATCTTTTTTGCTATCAGTTGCTTTTGGATCATGCTCAGAGATAAGTCTTGGCACTTCTGTGAGTACTGCAGTGCATTTTGAGCCAGTTGCCTGATAGAACTACAAGAAGTGGAGAGGGAGAAACAGAGTAGTCTTGTCTTTTCAGTCTTACTATTGTCCTAAATACATGTGCTCTGTTCATCGTGCAGTGAATCCCAGAAAATCTTACTCCATGAGAGCAGGTCTGTAGCAGTCTTTTGAAATGTGCTGTAGCTGTTTACATGTGGGATAATAGGCAGTCCTTGAAACTGTATTGTTGAAAAAAAAATTCTTCTTTTTGGAAATTGGCTGTAAAATCTCCTCTTTAAAAACTTGTGAGTATGAATTTTTTTATTTCCAATCATGGTGAGGGGCCCACTGAAACTCAGTGGAGGCAGTAAGTCACATTGGTCCTCAGGGTACATTTCCAGCAATTTAAATTACCCGACCATTTCTTTTTAGTACAGATGATTCTTGCTCTCTCTGTACTTCCGTGGATTTCAATCACAGCGTAATATGAATTGATTCCTGTCCCTGAGAGCTAATGACAGACCTAGTCTCTCTGAAATGCTCAAATTGGCTATACTGTGTATCTCATGCAAAGCCAGAGGACTTATTATCCAGGATAAAGCTAGCACCTAGATAGGGAGGTTAAAACCAAATCTCTTTGTTGGCTTCCTGGTGATTTAAAATCCACTGAAATGGTTAAGGTATCTGAAGAAGTGTATTAAATCATAAAAAACTCCCTATGTGAACCTGTGCAGTGAATTTTATTTTCTTCGCATTCAGGACTATTTCAAGTTAAGCCTCCCTTCCACTGGAGGCTTAGTGGGTTGATGCCGGATGCTGGGTGCTTCCTCTTTGTTGATCCTCATCCCCATTCTGTTCAGCACCTGAGGATTCAAGATCTTAGTTAGAAGTTGCTAGCTAACATGTGACTGGTACTGAAAAGCATTTATCTGAGCAGAGCAATTGAAAATAGATGTCAGATTTTCTCTAGCAACCTGTTCTTTCCCTATGCCCTCTCCTCTCTCCGTTCTTTGATTAAGTGACATTGATTTTCTTCTGCATTGCATTATTGGGCAAGGTTGTGTGTGTTGATGTTTGCTATTGTCAATGGAAGCATTTTGGAAGTCGCTTCCATAGTGTTGTGTCTTTATCTTCTCAGCCTGCTCTCTAGTACAGGTGTCCCCCAGCACTCCTAGCTGACATCCTTTTCCATCCTCCATATCCCCTCACTGTAATCGTGCTTCCCCTGTGCCTTTTCACTCACAGACCCCATGTGTTCTCTCTGAATCTGTTTCTATCCCTGCTATTTGGCTGTTTTCAGTCTGTGAACTCTTCAAAACACAGAAACATGTAAGTGTAAGATATCACATTACGCAATCCATATGTTCTGATTTAAACAGTTAAGTCTGGCTTAAGATGGCACAAATGAGTGTCAGACATCTTTGGGTCTTAGTGTGCAAACAAATTCTAAATCAAGCAATAAAAGATTCAAAGTATTAATCTTTTTAAAGCATGCTTTTAAACCAGCAGCACACGTGGAGTATTGTACTAGAACACAGGTTGAATCCATTCTGATTCCTAGGTAGCGGGAAATGCATTGATAGATGTTTTTCCTGAATAATTCACATAATCGTTTTCCCAGATAAGTATTACTTGCAAAAGGGACAATGAGCAACTGCTTTCCTTGGCCTACTTATCATTGTTAGTGTGTTAGTAATATGCCTTTTTTGTCCCTGCCTTTAACAGCTCTGCAGGGCACGTTGTGTCAGTTTTCACAGTATGGATACCTTGCCCTGGTATGTCTGATAGCCAGAAATGCCAGGGCCACTCCAGTGTAACTATATGTTCGTGTTTTTGTTGTTTCCAGGTTTATTCCAATTTATAGGGGACCAAGTCATACATACAAGATACAGAGGCTGACAGAATCCACCTGTTACTCGTTCAGAATACAGGCCGTCAATGATGCTGGGGAGGGACCTTTCTCAGAAGTATGTACCTTCTGCACAACCAAGTCTGTCCCGCCTGCAATCAAAGGTATGTAACAGATTTTTTAAGTATATGTAAGTAAAATGTAATTATGTAAATCATAGGTAGGTATGCAGTGAGCTTGTAAAGGTTAACATAAGTTTGCAAACACATGAAAAAGCGGTTTGCACCGCTTGTATGTTTTTGTGAGATGTGAGGTTACATTATCATGGGAAGCTGAATCACCCCAAAAAAATCACGTAAACAATATAAATGTTATACCAGCCCCTGCTGTTATACATAAACTGTTAATATACTGCTGCTAACAGCTAACAATAATGTTTATCAGGGGATTGCTCTGGATTACCGCAGCACTTCAATGAGGGATGTAACACCTTTAGTACCTCTGTATGCAGACCGACTTAAGCATTAGTGAAGTTGTTCTAAGTTGTGTAGGTGATGTTCAGCACAGCGATCCAGTTTATTTTTCCTTTCATTTATAAAATTAATAATGATATTTCACATACATAATGCATTAGATTCTTTATCTCGCATAGCATGTGTTCCCCTAGAAGAACAAAAGACCTAATTAAATTAATTTTTATAATGAAACATCTTTTACTGTGTGTAAATTTTGGCCAAAGTAATTTTGCTCCTTCCTTCCAAGGAAAACTATTACAAAGGCAGCAGAATCACTGTATCGGCTGTCGGATAAACTGAGCTGAAATCAGATGCACTATTTTTTCCTGTGTATTTAGAACTCCTTTTTTCCCCATGTGCTTGAACTCCTTTGTCAAGCAGTACCATTCACTTACTGTGAGGAATGGCAATTGTTAGGTTGTCAGAGGGGTTTAATTTGCTTGGCTGGTTTAAAATCTGGCTTTAGTGATTTTCACACCATTCATGATCAAGAATTTAGAGAGGGGATAAGACTCCTGCGGTTGTTACTCTAGCTGTCTTGGAACACTCCCAGGAGGAACAACAGTCTGAAATGCAGAGAAGAGAACATGAGGAGATGGCTTCATTAAACTAAAATCAGCATATGCAAGAATCTTACCATCTTTGCTACCTGGATCCAGATATCCCCTGGGGTTTGGCATTTGCTTCAGTGCTGTTTCTGGAAGAAGTCGTCTGTGTGTTTGGTGTAAAGTTTGAGGGTAACTATACTTACATAAAGATCAGTTACCCTGATTCAGCTGTAAGATATGCTTCCTAGCAAATCAAAGAGAGCTCATGCTCAATGAACCAGGCTAGGTAGGTGGCAGTAGCAGAGAGGATGTGCTTCACAGGTTTAGCATCTGCAAGTTGTCAGAGTGCCTGGGCACATGCCTCTCGTGGATGCTGAGTCCCTGTTGCCATTGCTTGTCTCAGCTACACTAAGCGTATAAAACTAGCAAAGGGATGCCAACATGCACCATAGTAACATTTTAATTTTGTTGGATAGAAATCCATTTCATTAAATTCAGATCTCACCTAGGCTTTGTTTTGAACTCCCCATCTGCTTGTTTAGTTCCTGTTAAATATGACTCATGCTCTGGGCTGAATATCAAGCGGTTAAGTTATGGTGGAAATATCAGGTTGTGTGTAGGCTGGGGCCGCAAGTACATGACAAAATACTGGCTCACACAGAGAAAAGGGCACAACAGAAGCTGCATTAATGAACACTGTGGGGAGGTAATGCTATGGGGAAAAGAGATCTCTTAGAGCAAAATAGTGCTGTTTGGAGCAATAGAAAAGCATAGAGGTGCTAAACTTGGTACGTTTTTTCATGTAACAGAAGCATATGTTTACTCTCCTGTAAAGTATTCTAGTTACTCACTCACTGATGCCAACCCTAAAATAGCACTATTGTTAATGGCAGTGTTTTGTAGGCGTCAGACAAAAATCTGTGTGTATTGGGGTGAGGGAAAGTAATTGAGAATGTTGTTGTCAGCTGAGATGAAGGCGTCTATTATCCCTCTCTCAACGCTGGCAGATGTGCAGAGAGAAGCAAATGTGTATTGATTACATTTGGGTCTCTGTATGATTCATGTGTTCCTCTTGGGTGGCAACAAATTAGTCAAAATTCATGTAATGTATGCATCAGCAGCAGCATTTGTTTCTTTGATAGACTCTCCTGTTGTCTGTTTTCATAGTGTTGAGGATCTATATTGCCTTTAACAAGCTCGTGTCCTTGCGTGTGCACGTGTTAACCACTCGCCAAAGTGTTCAGCGCTTTTTTTTTTCCTCCTTGTTCCGTTTTCTGGTCATGTTCTTGCTTGCTCTGCCTGATCAAGAGGTTGGTAGACCCTAGAAGCTGTTGTAGTTGTTTTGATGCCTGCCCGTGGCAGATGCTTAGTTGCACGTGTAAACGTGCTGCTGTTAGTACTCTGCTGGACTGCCCTGTAAGCTTGCTGACAGGCATAGTGTACAGTGTCTTTTGGCTTTCAGCTGGTGAGAGATTCTTCCCCAAGGTCAGTAGCATTGCAACAGCTGACAAATTGAATTTCTTAACAATTTTAGTGAAAGCACTAGTCTAAGCCTGGCTACAAACAACTGATCTGATCATCTGAATGTCCAGTGCACATCTGCTTCCCTGGTGTCTGCTTGGAAATGCAGTGCCCAGCATTGCAGTTGAATTTTAGAAGTTCAGAGTTTTTCTTCAAATCCAGTCCCTCTTTCTAGCAGCTCAGGCAGCTGACAAATGTGAGATGCTTTAACAGCTCACTGTCTTTCAGCAGAAGTGATCTGGGTCCTAAGTAAATTTCTTACGAGCTTGTTAATTGCTTCTAAATTGCACTCGATTTTATGTTGATAGTGTTTGTTTAATACTACAGTAATCCTGAACTGACTTTTCAATGACTGAAAAAGCCAGCCTCAGTTTTACTTCTTTCATCCAGTGGTGAAAGCAGTTTGATTTTTGGCCACCTAATTACAGTACAAATTATCTGCTGCTAACCCTTGTGATGTCCTGAAGTGCTCTTTTAAAAATGTTCTTATATATATATATTACAGTGTACGTGAAATGAAGAAGCTTTCAATGCAGTCTTTGTATTAAATGTGTTAACATTTAATTTTATTGTAGCCCCTCGAGTGACACAGTTGGGAGGAAACACCTGTGAAATTACCTGGGAAATGGTCCCACCCATGAAGGGAGATCCTGTTGGTTATATTCTGCAGGTACTGGTTGGAAGAGAATCTGAATATAAGCAGGTAGGAAAATGGATTCACTTTAATATTGCTAAATTGATGATACAATGGAAATGGTTTTGAACATTTGCTGTGCTGCTTCTTTCTGAATTACACTCCATGGTCATGCGTCATGAACTTTGGTAAAGGTTAAGTCAAAATTAAGGACTGTAATGGCTTGTTTTCTCCCCAGAGGGAGTATATGGAACATCATTATCTTACTGGAGTGATTTGCACTCTGTCCATAGTTAATCACTAGTTCTAACTGAACTAACCTTTGCAAAGTTACAATTCTGTCCATCCATGCTTTCTTCTGGACTGGCTGGTGCTAACTGTTGCCTGAAGATGGGAAGATGAAGTAGGTAGATGATCTTCCTTTATCACTGAGCCAATGCCAAGACCGTCCATCAAGGATTTCGGTCAAATACGCTACTGTTGAATGGTTTGTTCAGCTCTCCCATTCCTGTATAAGGTTTTAATGTGTGGATGTGCAACTACTTTACATCAGCTGCCCCACAGAAACTGTGTCCTTCCTTGCATCATGGAAACAAAGTGAATGAAGTATGGTTGATCTTTCTTTCCTCCTCTGTCTCAATTAGGGGTCACTTGTGGACCTTCCCCCAGTGCACCTGAAACAGATAATTCATTCACAGCTAGATGTTTTGTTTCATCTATCACACCTGTGACTGTGTTCTGTGGTGCACTTCATCTGTCCCGTGTTCTCCCTGTACTGTCTTTCATTGTCATATGGATTCCAAATAAGTCCAAGCTAGGAAATGAGATATATTAAACCTTAAATTAAATTACTAAAAATGTGAATAAGGTAGTGCTTTGCAACTGACTTTGCTCCTCTTCAGTCTGTTTTTGAGTGTTGCTGCAAATTAATGAATTAGCAAAATGACATAAATGCAAGACAATTCATGTGGATGCTAAAGATTCAGAAAACTATTGTTTTTGTCAGGGCATGTTTCTGGTACTGATGCAGGTAATAAAACCTTTGTGTACTGTCAGAGGTAAGTGAGTAACTGGACCCATCTCCCTGTTACCTGTTACAAAGCAGCCTTGATGCATGACATCCCTGAACAGCTTCAGTAAGCATAGCTTCAGTGCTTGAAGTGTTCTGGATGTCCTTAGGGAGGACTGGACATGGCTTCATGTTCTTTTAAGGGAAGTGATGGCTTAGTCTTCGAAGTGAAGAAATTGTGGTATGAAAAAGCACAGCAGTAAAAGAAATAAAAAGTACCTTCCGGGTCTTGCATTGAGGGTCTTGATTTCTTGTGAAGCATGACCCTGCTGAGGGGTGTTTTGCAAGAGTTTTCACAAATGGCTTTAGAAAAAGCTCCAGGCAGGGATGCTCAGAGCTCACACTGTGTCTTCTGTAGTGGCGCTGGCTGATAACCAGCCATGGAAACAAGGGAGAACTCCACTGTTTCACGGTCTGAGAAATCAGTTTCACTCATCAAAGTTGTTTGTCTTCATCACAAATGTGGGTGTCATCTCAGCACTGGGACACATGGCTGGCTTAATGTCCATCAGCTGAGCTGCAGTAGCTGTGTACGCCCTGCTCTTGGCTCCTGTTGTGTGAATTGGAGATAAAACATAGAAACATCTTTCGGTGATTTTCTGGCTCATGCATTTCACTTCACCTTTGCTGTGGCACGCATGTGATCACTTTAGCTGAAAAGTAATTATAGTGATATGTTAATTACTTTTTAATTGAAAGTCCTTAATTTACTTTTAAATCTGTTTTGTTCCCTGCAAGTGGCATACATATTTCACATATATATATCTCAGGGGACACATTATGTTAGAGAAGTTTTGGAAATGGTTTTGAAGGTTTGCGCAAATGACAAGTATTGTAGATTTTTCAGGCTATTAAATAAACCCATGAGAAAGAACAGTGTCCTGAGTGGATGGAGTTCCTACGGCAGTTGCCAGAGAGAGTATGGCTGAATAAGAAGGAGAAAAATATCTGCATGAAATTATTTTTTATGTCCCACTGGTGAGGAAATAAATGTAACAAATACCTATTTCAAGGTACTTATGGACTCTGTGAGACTTCATATCGCTCATCCAGAGATGTTTGTACTTTCAGTCACTCTCCAGGACACAGTTCTCTTTGTTCTGCGGCATTTTACACCAGCCTAAATGCAGATAAGAAGAGTTGCATAGAATAAAAGTGCATGTTTAAAATTACCCTAAAGTTGAAATCTTTCAAATAATGAACATACAAAGCTGTTTCTTTGTTAGAAGTCTGAAATCATGTCAATAGATCAAGTTAATTCAACCATATAAGGCAAGTCTTGAACAGTTTCAACTAGGAAGTCGCGTTACAGATCCAGGGAGCCACATCTCCCTATCTGTTCCCAGTTGCTTTACTTAGATGAATACAGCTAATAGGTGACCAAAACCAGTTTCCTCGTTTTGTCTTAAAGCACTAATTATTGCTTTCAGTGTTTAAATGAGTAAAAGCTTATGAATATAAGTTCATGTGTGAGTATCTCCTGGAGCAGAAAACCAGTGTAAAGCATTTACTAAGCATTACCATCTGTAGAAATCAACACGATGATGCGTGTCAGTCTGTTTTTGCAGAGGAAATTGGAGAACATTTGATAGATGGCTGTGTGTCTCTCCCAGTAAATTCTGCTGCTGTTCTGTTATTCTGATAAACACATTGGGAAGGCGACAATATGACTTTTGTGATAATGGCTTTGCATTCAGGCTGTGTTATGTATTTTAAACTGTTCTGATGTTGTTTTATTAACAAGAATTGTATGCTTTACATAGCAGGTGTTAGTCTTTTCATCCAAATGAAAGCTTGGAAAAGGTAGATCCTATCATTGTAAAAAATGAGTTAGAACTTTTTGATTATGATTGTGTTTGACTTAACTAAAACCAAATCTGTCCCATGACAGTGCGGGGAACAGTTGTGCCCACAGAGTGGCACAGTGCCGAGCACAGTCTCCCTGGACTCAATAAGAAAGCTCACACAAGTCCTTATTCAGGCAGTACAGATGTGCCACTCTATTCCTATTTCTGGAAAAAAATTTACATTACAGATCTTGATGCAGCTGTTTATCTAGGAAGCACTTCAGAAGGTCCTGAATGTGATATTCTCTCATATCAATTTGATTAATAGAGAAAATCCACCTGAGCGCTTTCTGCTGACTAAGCATAAAGTAGTGTGCTGTAGTTTATTCTGGCACAGTCTCAGGTGCACGTGGAAATAAGGAGCTGTGTTTCGCTTCTCTTACACAGTGTAGCTCTTAAGTAACAGCAGTGACTTTTCTGAGACTGCCTGGAGACAAGTACAAAGTAGGGCATCATTACACCTTTCTAGTATGTTTTGTATATAAAGAGAATAAATATAGAAAGCTCCCTATGAAATAAAATATCAGTAGGAGAAAACGAAGTCTTATTGCCATCTGTCAACTTGCAAAGTTGGAGCTCCTTGTTAATGTATTGCTGTGTATTCCCATCCTAGAGGGGAAGCTTAAGAGAGATGTAAGAACACCTATGAGCAGTCAGCTGGTCTGTACTTGCGTTTTGGTTATGTTGTAGAAACAAATTCAAGCTATAGAAAATAACAATTTCATTAACTTGTAAGCTAAATTTCTTTAGCATTTCCTTGACCACTGCAACATCAGCCACGGATGGGGTTTTGGGTAAAGCAATAGTTTCTCTCTAGATCATCACACCTGAGCTGTCTCCCTCCACCTGTAGCCTAATGTTTACAGTCCTCTGCCTCCCAAAAGCCACTGCTTTTCTACCATTTGGCCTAGCAGAGGCCATGTCAAAGTATTCAAAAGCCCTTTTTTTCAGATTGGGGATGGAGCCATCCCTGCCCACCTCTGGGAGAACACATTGTAGGTATTTCTCTGCTGAGAACTGTCTGAAGGACTGGATTTGCAGGAGCTGAACAGATGACAACTTAGCTCCCGAAGAAGTGTGTTAAAAAAACTCAAAATACTCCTTTTTCTGTTTCCTAAGTAATGTGGTCCTTTTTCAGTATTTCATAGACTCATAGAATGGTTTGAGTTGGAAGGAACCTTAAAGATCATCCAGTTCCAACTCCCCTGCCATGGGCAAGGACACCTCCCACCAGACCAGGCTCCTCCAGACCCCATTTGTACACTTTATCTATTCGGATACTTCAAAAAGCAGTGGCATTATGACATTACAGTTCTTTTTAGGAAATCAGATTTTCATTATTTACGCATTAGGATGTAAATCACAGCAGATTGCAGAAATTGGTAGCCTAGGTCTCTTTTTTTGTTTTTTTTTTGCCATTCCATCTAGCAGAACTCACTCAGAACTTAACTTTCAAGTATGTTGAAATTGTGTCCAGCTTTGCACAGTTTTAATTTGGAGCTTGGAGAGTGAACTGACTTGTGCAGCGCAGGAGCTTGAAGCTTGGGATAACTGTTGTAACACTTGGCCGCCAAAGCAGCTCTTGGGATTGAATCACCAAGGAACCAGCTTTCCATGGGAAATGAGAGCTGAGTTTTAAAGTTTCTTTATCCTTAAGTTGTTTATCAGGAAGGCAAAAATGTTCTGCCTTTGAAATTGCTGAGAATTTGGAGGCAATGGTGTTTCATCAGCTTCTACCACCTCTCTTCTGGGAGAAAACTATTCTCAAATGCTTTCCAGAAGAAGGAAATACATGCATAGGATATACTGGGTGTGTAAAAATCCCCCAGCAATGCTCTCAGAAGCCTGATGGAGTCTGGACTGAGAGGTGGATGCCTTGAGGAACCCAGTTGGTCTTGCCAAGCTCTGATTTTTATTTTTATTTTTGATTTGTTTCAAACTTTGTAGACACACAGTCTCTGAAGCCCATTGAGTACATTGTTAATTTGTGTAAATCAGCAAAAAATTGATTTTCCTTCTCCATTTTAAATGGCAAGTCACAGGCATTTGTACTGCTTGCGTGCCAAAATACAACATAATTGTACAGTTCACACTGCCATTTATTAGTGCTACTTGTATTGAGTGTTTTCTCTGCCTCCTGATACCAATTTTGTGTCACGAAGCTGAAATCTCTTTCTGATTTTTAATCTTATCAGCATACAAAAGAGGCTTTTATTAATTGTTAAATACCCTCGTCATTGCAGTGGAGTGCAACAGCCAGGCAAGTTTACCTTACACTTCCCATTGTGTCACTTACAGGGAACTGTGGCTGTTGTTTTTATTATTTGGAGAAGATGGAGGGCAGTTGGAATTATTTAATGACATCAGTGAAATTGAGAAATATGTGCCTACAGGAATTCTCTGCGCTGCCTGGCTTGATCAATAGGATCAAATGCCATAAGAGGCTGCAGCAGAAGTTTATTACTTTGATGATGTTTTCATTGAGGGAGCCAGGCAAAAAGCTCATCATGTTTTTATTGTATTCTCAGGTACCCAAACAGAAACACTGTTTTTAGGAGCTGAGTGAGAAATGGTATAGCCTCATTACTTTGACTTGCTGGCCAACAAAGCACAATGTGCTACATGTAAAAAAGTAGACTGCTTTCTGCAGCCTTATTTGGTTTACAATTTGTTTAGCAAATTTAAAGACCTTATACATAATTGACAAATTTCTTTTTCCTTCCTTTTGTGTATGTGAAGTCCATTCACAGAGTGCAACTGTTCACAACCAAGCCTATATATTTGTGCTGAGGGCATCTGTGTTGGCTTAGCCTGGTCCTACAGATACTAATGCAGACGAAACTGAGCTGGAGCAGGTAGTGACTCCAAGGTGCTCTCTGCAGCCAGTGGTGCTGGATATGGAGGCAGCTGTCAGAAGTGAATCATAATTAAACGCAATAACTTTTCACCTGTCAGTGAGAAAGGATGTAGATGCGCTAGTGCCAAATGCTTCTCAGACCCCAGAAAGCAGGACAATTTCCACTACTTTCCTAGCTCTAGTACAGGAAATGTTTTGTCTTTATCATTAGTGAATATTAATTCATGTATTCAATGTACTTTTGAGTGTTTTACAAACTTTAATGATGCACTCTTCTCTCACTTGAGTGTCTGGCCCTTTTCTGAGCAGTGCTGTTGACTACCTGGCTTGAATAAACTTGGTCATCTATGTTTATTGGACTGTAATGAAGATACAGATCTTTGATTTAGCCAAACTTAGCCTCCAGTTACGCTGGTATTCACCACCGTGACAGAACAGAACAAGTGAAAAAAAAAAAAAAAAACAATGAACTGGACATGTTTTTCAATCCAAAGACAAGTTGTATATATCCCATCTCTAGTGTGTGAAGTGTAATTTATGAAGATTAGATTGTAAAGTTTTTATTAAATGTGATTATTTGGTTTTTACTGGATATTTATTTTGTTTTAAAGTGGTTCTTATTGGTTGCAAAGTTTAATTTATGGCAAAAGCATGGAGAGGTCTTCTGGTTACACATTTTTAAATGAATTTATATAAATTACAACAGCACCAGAAAACATACCTTGCTTACAGCTGTTTTTTAAGGATAGATGCTTTGAGTTACCATTTCTGAGAGTGTAAAGAAATGGGAGCTAGTTGAATCCTCCAAGTAGAAGAATCCTGGCTCTGGTCCTGTGGAAGAGCACATCCTTTTCTAATAACTTGCTGAACCTACATTTACCTGCCAAATGCCTGTAGCTTTTCTTTGCATGATCATTATATCTAGGAGTAAATTGAAGTATTAACCTCCTACAAGATGCAGCAGTGATGATGGAGTAGATGGAGGACAATTGTCCACAACAGGTGGATGTTAGAAATGGAATTGTCATTGGAAAACAGAGTGGAATGAGGTTCACCTTGCAAACGGATGTTTTCAGCCTTCACGTTATTTCTGTGGATCAGTGTAGGGTTTGTTTTCCCTGCAGTTACTGTATTACTGTAATTTAATGACTCACTTCTCATTGGCATTGGGAAGACAAACCAAGATAACGCGACAGGGAGCAGTGCACAGCAGTGGTGAAATGCAGAGATTTATAATATGCATTTGTTGTATTCCTGTCACTTGAGCTCGAGTGAACTTCCTGTGACCGGTGAGCGTATTTCAGGATTGCTTCTCAATTTATGCCTTGGACCCAAGAAACGTGAGCCAGTTAGAGGGGCTTCTACTTAATCTGGAAACTCAAGAGTCACCATCATTCAAACTATATTTGGAAGAAGTGTGAAAGTTTAAAGGGAGAGAAGAGAATGAATGGAATAAAAATCTTAGTCTTTTGTCCCAGACCTTCTCAAGAAATCAACAACCAGCTTTTTAACTGAGGGATGTGTCTCGGGGGCAAGCACGAGCAGGAAAGCTGAATCTCTAAGTGGTTATTAGCAGAGCATGTCTCTTCTATTTTCTCTTGTATTTCGTACTCCAGAATAACACACAAAGTTCTCTATTGGCTCAGGTTTGATTTCCCTCTCGTTACCCTTTTCCAGGTTGAGTTCTTAACTTCAGAAGGGCAATGGTGCTCTCAACCATCTGCTCTCACAGCAGGGAGAAGGAAGCCAACTAAATGCACAAAGGAAGTAGTACCTGAAGTTCAGGACTTTTTTCCAGCAGACACAGGCGCTTTGTGACACAATTTTCATTTTACAAATGCGAGTGTCAACAACCCTCCGTTATATAAATTGTTGACTGGTGATTTGTTTTCAGAGTTCATAAATGTTTCCAGCAATCTTTTTCCATTTAAGTCACAAAACTGCTTCTTAGATGTTCAGTTATCTCTCTTCTTTCTCATAATGCGACTCATGTATTCTGAGTCATAGAGTACCTACATTTGATTAACATAAATAAGTGATGGGTTTGGATTGCTGAAGAATGAAATACAGTGCAGCCAGGAGGATTTTTTTTTTTATATACCTTGATGGTGTTTCATCATTTCCACAATTCTGCAAGTGTAATTTCTGGCAAAATTCCTGACTCTTGAGAGAAATGTGAAGAAAGTACATTAAAATAATATTTGTAACCCATTTTATGATTATATAGTGAATGTTTTCCAATAACCTCAGTTTGCAAGTTTTCTTCTTTTTGGGGCCAAACACGACACTTATGTCTTAGACATGTTTTAAGCATATAGTCGCATTTTAAAAGTAGAGAAACATGTTTGTAGTATTTCTCACAATGATGAAAGAGGAGGGGGATGGTACATCTTACAGCTGATATATTGTCTGAAGCCTTGTCTGTCCTTGGCTGTGCAGACTCTGTTGAACACAGACTTCCTGTGGTTGGACATCTCTTACATAGTCCTTCACATGCTTCTGTTTTTCCAAAACCTGCATTAACCTGTGAGTTCTTCCCATCAGTACTAACAGCAGTGTTTCCGTGCAAGACCCCAACATTATCTTAACCTTCTGGCCCAAATCCTTGCAAAATCTAATTAACATTTTTTAATTGCTTGATGGTGAAAGGAGGAGGTTGTCTAGCTCTTTGTATTTGACTGTCCTTGTGGTTTTTTTTTTTGTTTTGAAGGTGTACAAAGGAGAAGAGACCACATTCCACATCTCAGGCCTTCAAGTCAACACAGACTATCGGTTTCGCGTCTGCGTCTGCCGCCGGTGCTTGGATACCTCACAGGAACTTAGTGGACCTTTCAGCCCATCCGTTGCCTTTATGCTTCAGCGAAATGAGATCATGCTTGCAGGAGAAATGGGAAGCATAGATGATCCTAAGATTAAGAGCATGATTCCTACTGATGAACAGTTTGCAGCCCTCATTGTTCTTGGCTTTGCAAGTTTGTCAATTATATTCGCCTGTATATTACAATACTTCTTTATGAAGTAGAGAATTCAATGGAAGTTTGAGATATAAATTTAACTAATGCTACGCATTATAATCCACACATTTATTCAGATATTCTTTTTTTGAAATCCTTTTGTTCTACCATACATTTTATATACTTCTCTTGTTTTTACAGTTCTAGCTTGAAGAAAGATAAATCAGTGTTTTGATGCACCTTTTTGAAATTCAAAACTAGGAAGTGGTCAAACTGGAGAAACAAGCCAACCAGATACCAAAAGCAAGATTTTTTTCCTTCACAGTTTCAAGATTGTCACCAATATGCCTTTTCAACGTTGTTTTGTTTTTTTCACTGAAGTTCTTACAGTCTCTTATTTTATCATACTATTTAGGAAATTTTAATCATGAGTCACTCTTTTTGTCTCTTCTTTTTCCTCCTAAACATTAGTCACAAGTGTGTGTAGTGGTGAGACTAGGATACAGTGTTAGTCAACAGTACCAGGTTTTCCTTGAACAGTATTAGCAGTGTTGCCTATGAATTATTCACTACGTGTGCCCCAGTTTTTTTCAAGATAAAACATAAGTAGTTATTTTAACTGTTTTAGTGCATTTAAATCAGAACAATATCTTGCAGTCAAAACCTTTTTCATTATGTTATTTTTACAGTTACACTATAAACTGCCTGTATAAGAAATCAAGTAACCAAACTGCATATAAATTATGAAGCATTATAGATTTTTTTACCATTTTGATTCCTAGCAGTAATTTTAAGTAAGAGGGCATTGTGCAATAGTTAGTTATTCCCATGTTCAGCTATTTAAAAGCTGCTTTAACTTGTCTGTTTGTCACTGTATATAACTATTCGTAATCTAATACTAGATATTATTCTATTATGTTCAGTCTGATTTATATGATTAGAGCTGGTGACAGCTTACTGTCTCTACTGAACTAGGTGAGATTTACACTCGATATAAGCAAACTTTACTGTCAGTTGATATTATTATTACTAATTTTGGAGGGGGTATCCATTTTATGGAACTTTCTTGGAGGTATCAGAAATGAGATCAGTTTAGTTTAAGTATTTTAAATGGGTGTATGCGCTCTTCTTATCACAGGGATAACTGAAATAACTTGGTACATGGTGAAATTCCTGCAGAGGAGTAGTCCCTGCTCTGATGGGAGATCCCCTCTCCTCCTGCCCCTTCCCAGACCCGCATTTTAATCCATCAAGATACTAGTTTCTTAACTCTTGAGTCATTGGATTATTTATGTTAAGTCAACATTGTGTGAGTACCTCAGGGACATAAATGAGCTGGAGGTGCAAATAGATTCCAAAAGGGTGCAACAGACACAGTGTATTTCCCTGCCTCTTGTTTTTGTATATTTTTGCTACTTGGTTTTGCTTTTGTCCTAGCTATTTTGTGCTCTGTCTCCATCGTCTAAGATTGTGTCCTGTACTAGCATAATATTCCCTTAACCAAAGTAATGGGGAAAAAACAACATTATTTTTGTTGTAGGTTTATTTATACTATATACTGCATACAGTACTTTAAATACCAATTACAGTGCAATCTTTTATTTATTGTAAAAAAAAATAAAAAATAAGAAGTGTACTTATGTACTAATCCCCCTCCCGACCCTTCCCGTAGCATGTTATATTTTGTCTGTTTTATACTGTTGTACTTTAGATCAACTTTTTACCTGGCAGCATTCCTAGTATTATTAATCTTCTTACATTTTCTTGTGTTTTGAAGATGGGAGCATCTAGTACAATAAATGCCAAAAAAAACATTATCAGTGATTCAAACGTTTACATGTATCCAAAAGCATAATCATCTCTGGAAAGAAAGTGCTCAGATCAATGAATTATTCTGTGTGCCTCTCTAGATGTAGCAAATATTAGAAATGTTCTGTATTTTGTCATTGACTATAACTAGTTTAATTTAGCCTTGCAAACTAATGGCATTGAGCTAAATATATATTTTTTTGTTTTTTGCCAAAGTCATGGCTTGTCAAATTTATTTACATCTTATTTAAATCTATTTGTGATATGAAACTTTGTGACCTTGCATCTGTATTTTGTGAGTAAAGCATATACAGCTGTCTTCAATGGGGAAAAGAGTGTATTTTTTAAAACAATCAAAAGACTGCTAGTTTGAAACCCCAGAAATTTGAATAGATACCCTTTTTTATTTTTGGAATATTGTTTCAGCAGTGCTGCTATGAAATCTAAGCTTGACACAAAAAAAACCCCACTTCAATAAAAAAAAAAAAGAACGTCCTTTGCTTTAGATGATTTGATCAGTTTTGGAAGTTTGAAATCAAAATGATAGTAAAAGCAGTGAGCAGAAGTGCGGAGCAAAGCAATCAGTTACAATTGAAGCATTTCTGTCATTGCTAATTGTTTGTTGTCCCTTATAATCACACTAATGAGAATGCTCAGTCCAGCCTTGAGGTTATTGGAGAAAGTATTCCGTAGGCCCTAAATAACTTAATCTGAAATTATTTTAGTTTATATATTCTGCCATAGTGATTGTCATTCATATATTAACAACAAATAAAGCATCACAGATCCAAAACCATTCCTGTTCTGGTTTCCTTGGCCACGGACTCACTGTTTGCTGATGCCTTGCCTTTCCCCGTGCATCTTGATGCCCTTTGATCCAGCAATACCAGGCACTGAATCCCCCCCTCCCCGGTCTCTCTGCTCTCAAAGAAATTATGAACAACAACAACAAAAAAGGTAGAGTGAAACACTAAATATTTTAAACCCTTAAGGAAGAAGATGTTTTTATATTGTTCTGCCTTTCTCTTTATGAACTTGAAATGTTTTCTAATCCAGTTTGTTGGCTACAGTAGCTCAGTATTCAGTGTCACGATTGAGAAGTGCCCTAACTGAATGTGTATGAACCTTATCCTTGCACAGTTCTTTAAATTGAAAGAAATAAAATGTTTTTACCTCACTGTGGGAACATACATTCCAAGCTTTTCAAGTTTAAAAAAAAAAATAATCATAAGTTTTCTTGTATTGTAAATTTTAGACTATTTCATATGCATTGTATTAAAACTGCCATATCAATTTTAATGTATAGATTTTGCAAATACTACACTATGTATGTAAGACTTAACTGTATCTGTAGTGTATATGTAATATATTTATGCTCAATAAATGTTTTAATTCTTTCTGATATTACCAGGAGTTTGTCTTCATGTGGCCCCTTTCTAATAGGTCACTGGTGTTGCTGCAGCCTGAAGCAGGAGTACGGGCCCCAAGTTTAACTTGGGATGTTTATGATTTGAAACGGTTATTTTGTGTTATTTGTGAAGCATTTGTTGGTGCAGTTCAGCAGTTTATGGCATCACCTTTTCTTAGACTGAGCTAAATACACCACAGATTTTTACTGCTCCCCCCCAAGGCTGAAATTCAGCCAGGCTGTTACCTGTACTGTTCTCTGAAGGCTGCTGATGTTTTGTCCTAGGCATCATCCAGGTGAGTGCCAAGTTCCTTCTCACATGAGCTGGTTTCTGTAGCCCTCCATCTCCTCATCCATGGGGAATTGTGGTCCTCTCCCTGGGGCTGCCTGACAGTAAGCAAAGGTTTATAGAAATAGTCTTGAAATCTGTGTTCTGTGGTGATTTAAACACTTCTGTTAAGTAGCTTGCATGAACATTTAAGGATGGTGAAAATACTACCTAGATCTCTTTATAATTAAACACTTGAAATACAGAAGTTTTCACTTATTTCTTAACTGTGTGCAATAAATTCAATTACTCATCAGTAAGAATTAATCTAGTGTGTATTATACATCTTTGTTTTTTTAAATAGCTTTGCTAATTCAAATCACCGCATAAATATGTTCTATGTGTTTGTTTTAATTACTGCATTTTGCAACATGAGTGCACTTTTCCTAAGGAAATACAGTCATTTCTTTCATTGGTTGGTCAGCTTTTTTAAATCATTGTGTAAACAGTGTTTGCCAAAACAATCTCTCTTTAACAGTATCTTTTAAATAGATCTATAGAATAGTGATCACCGTTTTGGTTATATGAAGAAATCACTGATTTTCAATAGTCCCTGGTTTACAGTGTTTCCACGAGTGTCTGCAGGGGTGGTGGAGGATGGTTACAGCCCATGGGAGTGATTGCTGTTTGAGCTCTGAATATTATTTTGTAGTGCTGTAAACCCCAGGTTTGCTGCAGAGGTTCCAGGTCCCTTCCCTACTCCCAAACCAGGCAGCAGTGGGGTGAGGAACACTTAAGTTTCTGATGGATTTTGTTTTACAAGGAAATACAGGTCAAGCTGTAACTGGGCTTGACGGTGGTGTATTTAACATCTTTTCCTTGTTGATACCCGTTAAATGAAAAGTATCTGTTTTGAAAAGTTTCAAATCTGCTTGTGGGCTCGTGTTTTTAGATATTTTTATGGCCTTACAAACAGCCTTTAGGCCGGTGACGGTAGCTGGATGCGGACCGTGGCGCATCTCACAATTCGAGCAGTCTCCAGGTCTGCTCACAGCAAAGCATGGGCACCAGGCTGGTGGCTGCTGTTTCTATAGCAGCAGCAATTCTCTCTCTTCTCAGTAATCGAAGAGCCTGTTCAAAACGAAATGGGTAAAATCAGTTTTGCTTCTGACTTCTGTCACTGTTGCAAGTTTGGAACATGTTTAGTTTGGTGGAGGAGAATTGAGGCCCCTTTAAAGGGCAGGGGGGCGTCTCTGTATGAGAAACCAGTGTATCAGAGTAAGATGCAGTGTGATCTGAGCCACCCACTCCCCAGGACAAAGAAGAAAGCAAACAGGATCAGGAGGTGGCATCAATCTGCTGTACTATGTTGTTCGTGTCCCGCAGAGCTTTTCCTGCCAGACCCTTTCAAGCCTTCTAATTTTAGCAAAAGCTCAAATTTGGCCTGCTGCACATTCTTGCAGGAAGGTAGATCTTAAATCCAGCCTTACCTCCAGTGGTGGAGTTGGCAGTGTTAGGTTAAGGGTTGAACTTGATGATCTCGAAGTTATTGTCCAGCCAGAACAGTTCTATGACTCTTAAGAGGCCTCAGGGCCAGGATCACCTGGAGCTGCCCATCCCTTGTGTGTCAGGGTGTCTGCTTGGCCCTGTTCTCAGCCAGGTGGGAGCTTGGCTGAGTCACCACAGATCTCCTGTCAGTTGCAGGTTTGCAGCTGAAGAATCATTCCCCGGGGAACGTTGCTTTTCTTGTCCAAACAGAGATAGATACCTTGCACACAGAGCCTGTAGTGGTGGTGGAAGTTCTATGCTTCATCATTGCTGTTGGCTGAGTAACACTGTTGTGCTGTGCTTGGCACCCACAGGGAAAGAGCAGCTCCTCCTCACGCGGCGCAGGGCAAGCCACAAGGAAAGGTCCATGAGGACTGAGTGGGGACTGAATGGGAGGAAGCAGCTCCAGCCTCTGTTTGTCTCTTAACAGGTAATTTAAATCATTGCTCTCTTCAATGACCCCAGTGTATTTGTGTACTTGTGCTGAAGTTTAAGTTTGCAGATCATGAGTGGGTGTTAATCTGCTGAAAAGTGGTGGGGTAAGTCCTGATGCTCACAGCCCACCCAGATCTCCACCTGAGGGAAAAGTTGACCACTGGAAAGCTGAATGAGCTGAACTACTCAGCTCCTGACACACCAGGACCAAACCCTCTTCTTCCTCTTCTGCTTGCCTGTGTGCTTGCTCAGGGTTACACAAGTGGTACAAAAAGAGGCCACTTGGTAATTTTTAAAGAAATCCCCGTCTGTAGCCTAATCTTTACTCCTTCATGCTGAGCCAAAATGGACCCTTCAAGACCTAGCAAAGCTTGAGCAATTGATGGAGTAGGAAGATGGGACGATTCCCCCAGCATCAACGACACCTGCATGAACCCAATGGTTTTGTTAGACCTTTCTGTGCCCAAAGGTGTTAGAAAAAAGTTACAAAGAAATCATTGTGGAAATGCAATTTATAAATTATATTTCTGTTCTGGTTTGAGCCAAAGAAAGCAGAATAGATTTTCTAACATTACAGCTAAGCCTTGTCCAAGTAACTTCATTTTCTGAAAGTTAACTACATGTTTTTCAGACACTGTCTGTCTCTAGAAGTAATAAGACAGGACACTGGTATGCAGAAAGGCTATTGCTTAATTCTGTCCCTATGGAGGTGAAGGTCATCCTCAAGTTGGTGGAATGCCATAAGTGAAAGGGACAAAAAAGAGTTGCACCTATAGGGAGGAGCAGACAGGACAGGTGACCCAAACTGACCAACAGAGTATTCTATTCCATATGCATCATACTCCTTAAAAAACTGAGGGAGCACAAGAGTCAAGCTCTCTTCTTTGGTGGTCGGTGTCTCATATGGACTTTGTCTGTCTTTTTGCCCCTGATCTTGATCCGTACGTTCCTGAATCCAGTTCCTCAGTCCAACTCCCCCCTGCTGGTGAGTCCAGCCTGGAATCATTCTCAATGCCTGCTCTGCAGCATCAGTGGTGACATAGTCATGGAGGAGGTTTTGATTTTGTGTATTTTTATGTTATTTTCTTATCAATAATGTTTTAATTATTATTATTGTTTCATTAAAGCTGTTTTAGTTTCCAACCCACAAGTGTCTTTCTTATTTTCCTTTTCTCTTTCTGTGTGTGGGGGTGGGGGATTGGGATCAAAAATGCCCACGTTTAGCTGCTGATCAAGCCAGGGTTGGGGTTAAACCATGACAATATCCTGTGCAAATCTTTTTCTAGGATTATTGCAGAATCCAAAATGTGCCATGATTTACTGAAATGGTGTACAATTATATGCTGTCCTTAATATTCACCTGCCTTAGAGTGAAGATATAAATTTCATCCCTTATTTTTCTCAGAAATGAGAACCACAAGTAAGTAGAGAGGAGGATACAGGCATTTTGTTTCAATATTTTTATGGTTGAGCAGAAAAAGCCAGATGAGATTCCTTGAAAGGGCTTTTTCATTGGTATTACATTTAATAAGTTCTAAACAATTACATCTGTTCTCTCTTTGACAATTGCTTTCACAATGCACAGATTCTTGACTGCACAAAATTAAAAAACAAAGAGGCTTCGCAAGATGCTTTCAAATGCAGTGGATTAGCCTTCTATCTGCTGTTATTTAGGTGAATGTACTGTTATTAGTTTGAGTAGTTACATTTATTGCACTAATTGCTGGCATAGATGGTACTGCATGTAATGAAAACTATTTTAGGTCTACTAGCACGGCTAATAATTAACTGCTTGGGTCAATGTGCTCAGTGGATGTTATTTCTTGGTAATTCTATTAGCTCATCTCTCTTGCTTTCTGTCATATGAAAGCTATTATTATCTACAAATAAAATGGAGCAAACAGTAGGGAGGCAGAAGTCTTGTAAGGATTAACATGTGAACAGAGTTTAGAAATTCACTCTAATGCAGTGCAAATATTGTATTTACTAATTTACAGCTCAGATGTCCTCTCTTTTCACATAATGCAGAGAGCTGGTGTAGTGTCCTCGGCTCAGAAGGCTTTGCAGCACCGCCCACAGCAATGTCTCTGGGCAGGAGGCTGCTCGGTGCCTCTCCAGCCATTGCTGCAGCGTGCGGGGGTTCGGCATGCTGAAATAAGGGGGTCTCTGCACTCAGGAGGACCGAATATTGGCCAGGATGCTTTGGTATGGATTTGTATGGTGTTAGGTGTAGGTGTAAAACTGTGATGTCTCTGGATCGCAGTGCTTAAGGTGCTACTGCTCCTGCCCTTGCCTTCTCTTCAATATGGGGTTTAGGAGTTTCTTCTATCTCATCTTCTTTTTGTCTAAAGCATGTTGTGATTGACTTCAGTGTTTTCAAATGAAAAGCATCTTAGCTGTACAAAGCTCTGGTTATCCTCTAAATAAGCCCTGCCTGGGCAGAAATGGTGCAAAACCCTCCCTCCAGCTCTCATCAGCCTGCCTTGAAAGAAGGGACATTTCACTCACATCTCCCTACAGCCTATGGCAATGGCACCCCTCCAGCTTCATGGAAGACTCCAAATTACACCGTGATGTGGGAAACTGGGCACAAAACTGCAGCAAAGGCCAAAGAGAAAGGAGGTAAGTGCAAACCTGTCATGGGTTTTGACACCACAGCATAAGTAACTGGACCAAGGTGACCATCCATACACCCCAGGCTGGGGTGTCAGCCTTACAGGTTAGCTTTTCATGATAAATAAAGCACAGTTGTGATCTGAATATAGCTGGAATGGTCTGTTTCCTTATAAATCAGCATTAGACCAGAGATGCTCGGGCAGCACCCAAGGCAGCTGTTCAAATGAGGGATGAGCCTCACACTTATGCATCTCCACCAGAGCTGCAGCATCAAGCAAGGCACAAGGAAACACTTAGGCTGGCCACCCACTTCCCTCTTCACAAACTAACAAGTAGTTCAGTGGGTTCAAAACCAGATATTCAATCAAAAGTAGCTCAGAAGATTTCACCTTTTGCAGCCCCACACAGGTGGCCCTGGCACAGCACAGTGAGTTTTACAAAAATCAATTGTATTGTCACTGCTTGATAAAAACACCAAGTTGATATCAACTGGGCAGAATACGAGCCCCTGGGTGATCAGGAATATTGGCTTAACTTTTTGTGAGAATTTGCAGTATGAGGTTCTGCTGCCTTTTTTAATATCAATGTGTTAAATCTATTTAAATCTCTGCACCTCAGAGCTCCTCATGCTGTGGCCTTACTGCAGAACAGGCTCGTGGTGTTACATTGCCTGCCTGCCTGCCCGAATGAAGGGTGAGTTGCAACACCAGGTCATTTGTGGAAGGATGCTGTGCAGGAAAGAACAATGTGGATAAAGGCTTGGAAATCACCATGGCTTTTTTTCCTCATGAACAGCACTGCAATCATGTGAAAATCAATCAGAATATGAGAAAAAGGAAAAGGTAGTAACATTCCTCTCATTCAATCCAGCAGTATTCAAAATGGGGCCAAGTGCTGGCAGCACATCTCCCATGCCCTCAGAGCAGCCTCTGAAGTTGAACATGGGGTCCTCTATTTCTGAGAGTGATTTTATCTCACAGACTCACATACATCATCCAAAATTCCTTTTGTTCCCAGTGAGGGAGATGAAGCAAGCATGGACAGCAATAAAGTGCCTTCATTGCCAAGTGTTTCTCTCCAAGTACAGCTGAAGGAGCAGCCTGTAGGCTTTCAAAAGGATGTATTTGTGCAAGGAACGAGAGAGCAGTAGGTTGGCAACATGGCAGTGCTCACTTGAGATGCTACTTAGGACTTGGTACACTTCTAGTGAGGGCTGGTCCTGGGGTCCAGGCACTGGTCTTGCCACTTATGTCAGTTTGAACCCGGCCCCACGTGTGAAGGACACGAGCACTCACCCATGAATGCCCAGAACCAGAGGAAAGACTGAAGAGACTGGGGATTGTTCACATCCCATCGGGTGGTTTGCTGGGGTACTGCACCACACTCATTGTCCTCTGCCTACAGTGCATTTGCTCCCCAAGGCTGCTCATGGCCAGGAGAGGGAGACTGACTTGGTAACGTGGTAGTGACAGGATCCAGGTGACACCGCAACAGCCAGTGCACCTGATGGGTCTGGAGGCTTTTTTTTCTCTCCAAGTTCTGCTGCAGAGCCACGCTTCTCTTGCTGAGCAAAACTAAGTCAATGTATTTTCAGGACTTGGAGAAACTGGCAGTGAGCATCACCATGTGCAGCTCCAAGATGAAACAGAGGCTTTTTTCTTTAGGTTCAAGTATTGAGTTAATGAGATGCTCTGAATTTTTCTCATTTGACAAGTGATGGGATGCACCAGTCGACAACTTGGATCAAGAAGGGCAATAACATGCAAACACTGGGCCTGGAAGGAAACGGACACCTTTCTTCTGGGAAGAACACTGAGAAAGCCTGTAAAAAGCCAACCAAGTGTATTAATTATGTTTGATAATTCTAACATATTGTATGGTGTGCTGGGATGACAACTGTGCTAAGGCTCAGCAACAAGGAGATATGACTACTGTTCAGCAACCTGTAAACTTTTGTTAATACAAGATGGATTATATTTGTCTTTTTCTTCCTCTTCTTTCACTACACCTGCATAATCACAATTTAGAGGTAAAAGGCAAATTGTTTTATTTTCTTCTTTCCTAAACAGCAGCTGCCAGGGCTTCTGGAAGCTGAAATTGTGATTTCACCATCTGACAGAACTGGTAAAGCTGGACCCCACCATCTAACAAAGTGCTTTGGGCAAAACGTTGGTGGAAGATGTGGGAGGTGAAGCCAGAACCTTGGAGATTTTACCTGTCTCTCACCAGAAACCATGTTTCAGAGTGAAAAGTCATTGCCAAGCACTTCTGAATGAGGAAATTATTTTGTTCCTGTGAAGTTGCTGGCCCTTGTGTGGAGCTGGGAAGGAGTCTGCTGTGGTACCTCAAGTGGGGATGCACAGGGAGAGGAGTGGGTTGTGCATGTGTGCACCACTGCCCTACAGGGATGATGGGACTGCCTAAATGAACAGAGACACTTCACACTAATGCTCTGTGAGCTTTCAGCTCCTCCAGGTGCTGTTTGCTTCACAGCTGGCACTGTAACTCCAGCTAAATCTGCCTGACAGCAAACAGTGTAAAACAGTGCAAATCATGGCAGGTGTTCCCAAGACATGCCAACTCCTGCAACTGCATCTGCTGGATATACACCCATCTGGATTACCCAGAGGATTTTCCGGGAAGGTCCTGCGTGTGCACAGGCCCAGGGATGGGTGTAAGAGTTCATGGGCAGCTGTGAATCCCTTTGTGGGTGTAGGTGCTGCCTCAGCTGCTGGTACTTGTTTGCTGGTTGTAATTGACTGTATGGATGCAGAAGCAGGACCTTGGCAGTGTAGCCTGTGTCTTCTCATTCAGGCTCCCATCGGCTGAGCTCTCTGGAGGCTGCAGTGTCAGCCAGAGGTTACTGATTGCCCATATAATGCTCATCCCAGGCTGCTGTGCTGAGCACTCTGGCAGCACAGGTTAGAAACAGAAATGATCCTCAGAGCTGCCAGAACCAGCCCAAAGAATAACACCCCGGATGGAGGTAACCAGATCTGTACCCCATCCCCCTCAGAGAGTACAGTTTGAGCGAGGGGTTAAAACTCCTTTTGCTTTAACTCCCTTGTTGTAAAATTGGGCTAATATTGTTCATTAAAAGCTGTTAGGATAGAACCTACTCACTGTGTTTCCAGCTGGGGGGTGAGGAGGGCAGTTCAGGGTGCATGGAAGTAACAATCTGGGCATCATTGAAATATGAGGAGTTGGGGGAGGGGGGGGGGAGTTGTAGTGAATTTTGAATTTGTTTCTCAAGATGGAATTTACCTCCTCAAGGCCACAAGGTTTTTGCAAATATTACAAACTATATGGAAGCCCATCAGGAAACACTGACTGCAGTACTTGGAGGAACTGCTTACAGCCCCTTAAGGACCACCCTGATAGGTAAGAGCAAGCATAGGGGTGGTCAGACAGTGGCGTGGGACAGCTGCCTTCAAACCTGCAAAGGGGCCACCAGCACCAGCAGCTGCCCTCCTTCCTGCTTCCCCACACCTTGCTCTTGCCCAGCAGCACACAAGGAGGGAGCTGCTGCAGCACCCTGGCTACCTGTGCAGGTGCAGAGGCTGCTGCTTTAAACAGGGCTTATGCAGATGTCATTTGACATAAACTTACATAAATGCTGAACATCCATCAACCAGGATTTGACATGTAGATGCTATTTTTCCAGTAATTTTTTTTTTATTTTGGCAAGCAATACAATAAGACATGATTTTCTGCCTGTGCATGCCTTCATCAAAGGTACTTTTCTAAAATGAATGCTTTCTGGTAAAGTGCTTTTGACCCATTTCGTCACCAATTTAACATGTTGCCAAGAAATAAAATGCAGCAAAATTGTTCCCGTTGATTCGTGAAGCTGTGACACAAAATGCAGAGTTAGAGGAGCTTTTAAAACTCAAAGGGTTTATTGAATGAACCTCCCATTATTTCTTGTGTGGGCTGCTCACATACATGTCAGTGAGATCACAGCAGAGTTTTGACACATAAAGCCCCTATGCATTTTTTTCAGTCAGAACTGGCAAAGTTTGTTCCTACAGGGATGCTTTTCCAGAAATGTAATCTATGGTTGAACAGCCTGGAAGAAATATTCCTACAGAACTACCCCGTTTGCCACACTTAGTGAATAGCCCAGTGCCTGCAAGGGCTCTTGCCTGCCCTGCATGTAAAACAGTTCTCAAAGGTCATGTCCAGGCTCAAAACGGGGTTGGGGAAACCTCCATGCCCTTTCAGAAAGGGAAGGCTTTGGAGAGAAGATGCCAGGAACATGAGGTGCTGCAGAAATGCCCTGGGAAGCAGAGGAGAAATGCTTTGTCTCTGCTAGAAAGTACTTGCCAGGACAGTCTATGCTGCAAACGCTGAGGAGCTGCAGCAGGTGAGACAGGAGACTGCAGCAGCTCCAGGGCTGTGGTTGCCAAAGTGGGTGGTTTGGCACTGCACTCTCTGCCCTGCAGCGGCTGCTCTGCCTCTGTAAAACCTGATGGAGACAAGGCAGGAGGAAGCTTGCCCAGTGTTACTACCTGAGACATTTCCTTATGCCTCTCTTGGCCTGACTTCAGTTAGCTGTTCTCAGGTAAAAAGTGCTATTGAAATCTTGATTGCACTTCCCCCCCACCCCCCATGAAATTATTTAGTACAACTTGGGCAATAAAGGCAGGCAATACTGCATTTTTCCACCAGTGCTGGAGAGGTATATTATATAGAGATCTATATTGAATATCTTTAAGGAGGCATCTGACAATAGTTGGTGTTTTTGATGCAAAAGTAAAGGTCACCCAAGTAATATTTTTTTCTTGTTTTCCATACAAAATCAGGTCATTATGCACTGGTACCTGTTTGAAGAAGCAGACCCTGTTCACCCTCTGGAGTCAACGTAAGTAAGTGTGACTCCACTGGCTTTAGCATTTCTCTAAAGAAAAATTTTAGTACTGGGGGAAGAAAAACAAATGGGTGGTACAGGGGCCAACGCAGGAGCGACAGCTGCAGTGTGCTTTAAACGAATGAATGGATCCCTGCTGCATCCAAAATGTTTCCCTGTTTCTGCAAGAGTCATATGAAGGTAGCTACTCTTTAATAAAAATGCGTGTATTTTGCCAGATATGGCCAAATGTTCAATGACTTGCAGAAACAAGTCCATTTCTTAAATGAGAAGGAAGGCAGGAGTATTGTTCTCCCTCCCAATAAGGAACCAGTTCCCTTCTTTCTGACTTCTTTAACCCCAGATTATATGTTTTAACTCCATTCCATACACAAAGTTGTGGCAATTTCACAGGGTTGGTATAGGCAAAACTTAACAGTTTCTGATGAAGCGTTAGGTTAAAATAAATTACTAGTATGTTTATAATTTATATACAGAAATAAAATGCTTCTGCACAGGGCTTAATGTTATTTTGGTTTAAAAAACAAACAAGCCAAACGAGCAAAACCCAAAACTAAATAACAAAAAAAACCCACATGACCAAAAATCCATAGCCTAACTAAATTAGCTATACAGGGTTTGGGGAAAAAAGTTATAACCCAAAATGCAGATTTTCACTAGGTAAATGCCTCTGCAGGACCATTCTGGCCACGCAGAATTGCTTCCAACTGAGACACAGGTTTTACTTGCAGGGAGCAGAGCAAGCCTGTGACGTCTCATGTGCCGTGGGTGCCACTGGTACCTGTTTTGCACCCATCTTGACGCCGTGGAGTGTCAGCCCTGCCAGCTGCCAGTCCTGCCCGCCCGGCTCCCGTGCAGAGGTGAGTGACTGTGCTGAGCAAACCTGATGCAGACTGGTTCCACCAGCCTGCAATGCAATCCCACCACTCCCTCCACCACTGCTAACCCAGCAGGGTTATAAAGGGTCTCATCACTTTATTTCTTTTTCTGTTCACATTTAATATCGCAGGCACAGCTGAGATCTGAAACACTTACATGACGCTAGGTGTGTGATCATTCACTTACACAGACATGTCACTACTGAGCTCACATCTTCACAATCTTTCCAAGAGTCCCAAACTTCTTGTTTCCCTGAGTTGCATTACATTTGCCATCAGATCTGTTTTGTCAGCTGACAACGAGCGAGAGAACAAAGTGGATAACAAGGCAGATGTGGTTAGAGACAAAACCCATAGTGCTGCTGCTGCTCATTTGTCCCTTAATTTATAGGTTCCCATGCATTAAACCTGTGCTCGCTGGGAGTGCTGGAGTGGGGAGCAAGATAGGCTCAGGTGCCACAGTGAGGAGCAGCAATCAGCCTCTTGGCCCTAGCAAAGCCCTGGATGATACAAAAGACACAGTATATACAAAAGAGGCCAGATTCTCTTTTGAGTTAAACCTGAGCAGCACCATCAGCTAAAGGTATAACAGGAGGAAAATGGCCCATCAGCATTAATAGGAGCTTGAAGGCAGTAGGAATTTTGCTAACAGACAATTCATTACAATGAATCAGCTGTGGACCAGTTGGTAATAAATACTAGAACAAAATAAATAGAAAGCTGCTACTGCACATGCGTGCTCCGAAGCTCTGTCAGCTGGACCACAAACTCTACGTGTTGCTGTGACAATAAATGCAATATAAGACATACTTATTAGCATAAAGGATGGAAAGTTTTCTGGTTTGCCTTTTAACGGCATACTTGAGTTATAAAAATGAATTGAACTTAAGATTTTTATGGATCAAATATGAGAATGTGTCTGCCTGTGTCTTTTAATGCAGACTTTTCTATTACTTTGTGAGGTCACATTGATTGAAAAACGTTCTCAGTTTAATACTGCTGCTAAGTAGTACAATTGCACACAGGGACTGGGACTGGCAACTGGCTGATATGCTTTAAATAGAAAGAAGGGGTGGTTTCCAGGCAGGTGGCCTCCCCACAGCAGGCTCAGAGGGTGCGGTGGTGTGCGGCACAGGGACAGGTCACAGACTCCTTACAAATACTGAAACAACTAAAAGCTTCCAAGTTCAAACACATTGAGCTGTTCACAGCCAAGCTGAGCAGAACCAGTACAGATGAGTAAGCCAGTAACAAAAAAAAAAATGACTTTGGTGTGAGGTTGCATTCCATGTTTTCATAGCATCACTGCAGTCCTGAAGTCAGCACCATCCTTGTCCCACTGATATATATTTAAAAAAATATTTCAGTACAGTCATGTTCTAATCCACTTCTGTGAAGATTCTTTCTCTTTTATTTCCTTTCTACTAGGATATGACACAAAGGTCATTTATTTTCAGCATGTTTTAAAATTATCCATTTTATTTCTCCTTTTCTTTTTTAAGAAATCATTTCTCTCATTCAGACAAAAAAAATGTTAGTTTATTTAAAAATTAAGATTATGAAAAGTGTATCAAATTCCATGTTTACTACTCCAAAAAGGCAATTTGACTCTCTCCCTCTCTAGGGTCCAGTCATAAGCTAGAAAAATTCTAAACAAAACTAAAATTAATGCTGGAAAAATGCAGCTCCAATGAGCAGCTTCTGAAGTCACACAAACTCTCAAATGATCTGGGCTACGTTTGCCTGTCAAGAACAGTAAAGTCTAGCTCTGGTGCTACAGTCAGCACTAAAAAATCATATGGGCAAAAGCAGCAGAAAAATAGTACTTGAATGTTGCAAAATTCTGTGACTATATGTGCCTCATCTTATGGTCTCAAATTTTAGTTATTTTTTAAAAAAACTTCAGCTGCCTTCATTACATCTTTTGGCAAATCCAGATGATGATGAAAGTACAGCTTTAATATTTCAATTTGTATTTCTTGCTCTCTTTCTCTCTTTTGTCTCCCTTTTCCTTATGGCTTTCTGGGAAATACAGGTAAGTGATGCTCTGGTGCTGGAAATGATGTGTCATGTGATAATGCTTGTTTCTGTCCAAACACGCAAACTTTCTTGCTTCATGCTGGAGAGTCTCCTCTTGGGAAGGGGTTTGAGTCCAAAGAGCCGGCATGCGGCGACTCGGTACTTCTTTGACATGATGTTGTAGAGGATGGGGTTGATGGCTGCGCTAAGGTAGAAGAGGACAAAGGACACCAAGTTGCAGTACTGGCTGATCACTGCTATCTCCAAGGATCCAGCTTCAAAGGATTTGGAAAATAAATACCGTCCTACGTGAAAAGGCAACCAGCAGAGTATGAAAGCAAATACCACCACAACTAAAATAAAAACAGTAAAAGAAATTGTGTTAAGTACGAGCATTAGAATATTGGTGACTAAAATTTTATTTTAAAATACTAATTTTTTAACAAGTTAAAGTGTGAAAAAGCATCATGAAGAGTTTCAGTTTTGTGTCGCTCAGTACATTTTCTGGGAGTATAAATTAGCAATACTTAATACAGGCTGATCATATCTAAACTGGTTGCCTGTATACTGCATGGCAAATCTGATATAGCATGTGCTGAACGATAAGAAAACATTTATATAAAAACAGAATTAAGACTCAGAATGGTGACCAAAAAAAAAGTGTAACAGATCATCTGCAGCGTTTAATAAAAGCAAATTATATATAATGTGATAGACTCAGCACTGTTATAATGAAGTATATAATTACTGGGAAGCAAAATCGTTTGAGGCAAAGGCCCCAAAATAAAAGAAACCACCAGCATTTTGACTTGTAGAGCACATATGCCAAGGTAAGAACAGGAGAGTGCTGTACCCTCCCAGTTTGCCCATTTTTTAGAATACAAGTTACTCCAAGGATAGTAAAACAAGATATATAACTGCATAATTATAGTTATATAGTATATCTGTAATATTACACTATCACTATAGTTACATAGCATATGTAAATATAATATATTTAGAGTAGTAGGAAATGGTGTATCTTGGAACATGGGCCCATTTAGGTCATAGGAGATATAAAATTCAAAGAGTTAAAAGGGATAATTGTTGGTACATTCCCCCAGAAAACTTTTAAACAAGCATCCACAAGTTTAAATGGATACTTATGGAGGACTTATGGTGGACTCTAAAGCATAGAGCTCAGGTTCAGAGTATGTTTTCCAGCTCTGCATCTTCTTGAGCCAACCGCTTCCATTTTTCCACAGTATCTTCACCTACACAGTTCAAATGTTTCCCTAGCTCACAAGTATACTCTGGTATCCATATAATGAATATTACCGTGATGTTCATTACAAACAGAATTCTAAGCATAGTCAGCATTTTCACATGTGGGCATGCAAATCCCTAGTCAGGCTTTTGGCAGTTTGATCTTCATTCATGCAAAACCACCTTGATTTCAATACGAGCTCCTTTACAAGTCAGGCCATAAATTTAGGTGCTTAAAAATGGACCTAGAAGCATAAACTTTCTCTACAATTTAAAAGAAATGTTGATGCTAATCCCATTTACTTGATGTTCCATGACTTGCTGAAGTCTTTGAAAGTGCCTTGTAAATTTTAAGCAGAACATTAAACCCAACGAGAGCAGACTGCATTGAGCATCTGCTGGTACTGAGCCCTTACTAATTCTTTTCTTTCCATCTTTGTATCAGACATCAGACTTATCCTTTAGAGAATACTGGCTCTCTGTCAGAGGACAGTCTTGCCACTGTCTTGCTGTTCTCAGAGCTTGTAAAAGAAAGAAAAAAAAAGGTGTGTGAAGTCTTGTAATGTTTGTGGCAATACTTCAGGGCAGAAATAAACAGTTATTATTTCAAAATTCTTTATGGTTAAATATACAGAACTATAAACATGCTGGTAATATATGGTAGCAATTTACTTATTGTAAATCCTGAAACTCTAGAAGTGTAAATGATGAATTACTTCCAAGGTCACGCTTACCGGAGTGGAGTTATTTTATTGATCATAAAATGCAGCTGAAAGGGCACAAAGAATGCTGTGGATTTTATTATTCTCCCTGCTGTTGCATATTAATAAAGTAGGATGCTAACAAAAAATCAGTTAGGCTCCCATTTAGTAATTAAGATACTTAGGACACACTGCCATCTCTTCATCTAGCTCATTACCCCATCACTTCAACCTAACTGAAATGAGCACAGCAGAGCTGTTGCCTGTGAAACGTTCTACACGCAAAGGATCTCATCCCCACTGAAATCCATGTGATGACTTGCACTGTGGAGGACTTTTTGCTTGAATAAAAGTACACAGAAGCAGAAGGATTCTGCAGGTTTCAGACACTAAACTGTAGAACAACTTTTTGGTTTTGTGCATCAAATTCCCACCATGTGCACTGACTTCATATGTTAAAACTTGTGTTTTCCTGCGCCAACAATAACGGTTGCTTAAACCATTCAACAGTGTAAATAGTTAAAGTAAGGAATGACAGTGTCTATCATCTGGATCCTGTTTCCTTAAAGTCAGTGAGAATTTACAGCATCATAGACCTCAAAGGAGACACAAAACTCCCTGTTCAGCACATGCTGGTGTTTTGTGAATATAAAAATGCAGATTAATTTTCATAAGCTTACACAGACATCCTCATAAATAACACCAATTTACTAAAATCTTGATACACCATATCCTGCTTGCTTGGTATGCAGCTCAACTTTGTGCTTTGAGAAGGGTTTCATTTTGTTTAAATATCAAATAAACTATTATTCTGTAAATAACATCCATATCCACTACCAAAGAGCAAAAATGCTCAAAAATCTCCAGGGCACTACTAATTGTATCTGTAGTATTTGTCCTTGTCTGTGATTGTTATTAACATTTGTTTAACTGTTTAAGCATCCCCAGGTCAAACGACTTAGAAATAAATCTAAGGAAGGAGGAGAGTTACTCTATGACTACCTTGAGGTGTTTGAAACATTTGCAACAAATGCTTTGCTTTGGAAACAACTATAGTGAACTACCAGAGCACGTTCAATCTTTCTCACACACACACACAAGCACACACATCCTTTGGAAAAAAAACAGAACAAGAAGTCATACCTAACATTTTCACAGTTTGCTTGTTGTTCTTATCCCTCATGACAGCATTTGGACCAATGTTCTTTCTATTTCTCCTCCAGAGCTTCCTCCCGATGAGGCTGTACAGCACGGTCAGGCAAAATACGGGCAGGAAAAAGAAGATGCTGGAGGTCCAGACCATGATGGTGAGAAGCCCTGAGCGGATGGCATACTCAGTGGCTCGGCACTCATTGGTGCTTAGGGGGTTCGTGCCATTCTCATGCTCGACCCCCACCAAGACGAAGATGGGTCCGGCGCTGATGAAGGAGACAGCCCAGAGGAAGAGGATGACCAGCTTGACCTTCCCTTTGGTGATAAACACTTTAGCTCGGAGGGGGAAGCAGATGGCAATGTACCGCTCTACGCTGAGGGCAGTGATGTTGAGGATGGTGGAGTAGGTGCAGCTCTCGCTGACGAACTGGAACAGCTTGCAGAGGAGGTCTCCGAAGTTCCAGGGCCGGTACTGCCAGAGCCGGAAGAGGTCCAGGGGCATGCAGAGGAAGATGAGCAGGTCGGAGAAGGCCATGCTGGACAGGTAGAAGTTGGTGGTGGTCCTCATGTCCCGGAACCTTGACACCACCAGCATGGTCATGAGGTTGCCGGTGATGCCAATGACGAAGAGGAGGACGCAGGCGACGGTGATGCCGGTGAGCACGGGCGCAGGGAAGAGGTGCAGCGGGGGCTCGGCGCCCGTGCGGTTCCCCGCGCCGCGGTCTCCCGCGCTCCCCTCCCGCATCCTGCGGCCGCGGGCTGCGCATCCCCGCCCCGCGGAGCCGCCCGCGCTGCCTCCGCGCCGCTCGGGCAGGTGGGGCGGGCGGGGAGCGAAGGGCCGCCCCGCTCCGCCTCTCCGGGTGCTGCTGCTCCCCCCGGCCCGAGGGGTGGCACTGCCGGCTGCCCGGGGCCGGCGCCGCACAACTATCTCAGCCCCGCAACGCCAGCCCCGGGCGGCTGCAAAATCCCTACCGGCGTCATCCTTTAAACTTTCTTCCCCAGTGCTCCCAGCGCAGGAGATGGTCGTCTCCAGGCGGTTCCCACCTGCAGGAGCTCTGCCTTCCCCCGCTCCTGCTCCTGCCCCTGTCCCGCTCCTACTCTTGCCTCTGCCCCGTCCCCGCTCCTGCCCACTCGGCTGCCCCGCAGGTGCGGTTCCCACTTGTCGCCGTTGCAAAGGGCGGTTGTGCTCTTTGAACCGCGGTAGCTTCCTTAGTTGGTGTTCTTTCTCCCCGCACGTCAAACCGCTGCTGTCCGCGGCTGCACAGTCCCGCAGGCAGGCGGGGAGCTGGCCACGGCTGTAGAAACACGGGGACGGCTGCAGTTACTGTCTCCTCGCTTTGTGTCTTTGCCCTTGGATGTTGGCAGGAGCCTGGTAGAGCTCCAGTTCCGTGAAGCTGCAGTAGTCACCCTCTTCTATATGATTTATCTGCAACTACATTTTGATTCAGCGCGTTTCTGTTGTCCTGCACCTGTCCTTTGCAGACACACACATCATAACTGTGTCTGCCCCGCAGACTCCCACGTACTAGTAAAGGGTAACGTTGTACCCAAGAAGAAATGATGGAAGCAGCTCAAGGTGAGATCAGGGACAGCAAAATGACTTCCACCACACCTGTAAAGGGGGTATTTCTCCTTCTTTCCAACTTGTCCCTGCAAAGTGTCAGAGAGAGTGTGCTACGGCACAGTGGTTTTTTGCTCCTATATCTAAAGGGGCTGCACCTCTGCCCGCGTACCCCATCTCTCAGGTGGCAGCCAGTGCTCTGAACCCACGTAGGCATTTAGCTCAATTCAGCTAAGAAACAGGTTTGTGTTGTTTTTCCAGGGTGCACTCACCTACCTGTGTACACCACCTGCTAGCACTGCTGTTTCATAGCTGCAGAGTTTTAAGGATGGAGCACAAGTGTGGTGTGACACTGCCTGTGTCTCTGAATGCCCCTGTTTTCAGCTGAGCACTTGCTGTAATAATGCAAATATTAGCCGTATTGCCTAATTTGGGTGATACGTTTTTGCACCTTCTTTGGAACCAGTATTCATTAGTTGCTGCTCTTGAACCGTGATACAGTTTTGTAGCAAGTTATTCAACAGTTACTAAATTTTATGGGGAATGGCTACGCATTGATTGCAGCCAAAAAGAAGAACCTAACATGCCTATCACTTTGTTTATCCTGCTGCTTATATAACTGTTTTATATGTTTCTGAAGAAAAATGATGGACTATATGCAACCCATATCCAGTTATTTCGTATTAGAATTTTGTGTCCAATCTGATTTAAATGGCAGAGCATTATATTATGGAGGAACTGGTAACAGCATCTGTATTTAGACTTTGTATTATTATAAAGAATTATTTTACTCTTTTACTCTGGCAAATTCTCAGACCAGTGATATTAGCTGCAGGATGTTTATATTTGGCAGAGAAAATGGTCTGAAGCTATAAAAGTGACTTTTATGAGTAGAGAGGATTCTTCATTCTCACAAAATTCTTCCAGTTTTTGCTGAGCTGTATCTTGTCAAAAATGACCATTTCCCTTTCCACAGGGAAAGAAAAGGCTTTCTTTTATCTTTTTTTTTCCAGAAAAAAAATGTATTATTAAATGAATATTTGAACTGAGGTATGTGTAACAAAATCAAGTAGCCAAAAGTGAGGTAGCACCAGATATATACACTCCAGACAGGTCGAGCTTGTAATGCAATGAATTAACACTTAATTCATTGGGAGTTTGATGTGTTGAGTGATGAGCCACTTGGATCAGAAATGGCAGTTGTGCTTTGAATCCAGCAATATCAATCCCCTTCTTGTATAAAGGGTATCATGAATCAAGGGTTTCCCTGGCTCTTTTCCAGTCGTGGGGTCAGGGCCAGAAAAAATGTCAACTGAGAGAGAAGAGAAGCAGCTGTAGTTTTCTGATTCTTTCTGATTTCTTTGGCAATTGCGGGTCAAATTTTGATGGGATATAAATAATTTATATCCCACAAACTTTACACAATATTGAATTCCTGCCTCTGCTTTGCATATGCTGAAGGACAGTGGTGAAGGTGACAGAAGATATGAGCTGTGAGAGAAGATGGCTTTAAGCTCCATAAAATTATCTACTAGCCCTGAGCTGGAGAACAGTACTTTCATGTTGCTTTAACAACTGCAGAAAAGATTGAAGTCCTTGGTGATATTGGGATGAGAGAAAGAGGCAGAAGTTAAGTACTTTTTATTCACAGTTTTATCTGCTAACTGGATGTATGAACAAAAGAGATATTAAAAAAATAATATTTAAAAAACCCCACATTTTAAAAGTTCCATGGAAGGTAAATGTCCCTTATAATGTTGGTGCTTCTCTTCAGTAGTTTTAAAGCTGTGTGGAGCAGTGGATATAAGATAGAGGAGAGTTCCTGTTTATGGAGTTTTGAAATCTCTCTCCTATGTTCCACTTTTTCCATTTTCTTTTCATCCAGTAAAATTTTAATTATTCTTCATATCATTGGTTGTTGTTATGGAAATATCTGAAGGCTTCGACTATGGAATGATTACGGTTTCATTGTGGAGAGACGAAATAAAACCAGAAAACAGATTTCAAGGGAGCAACATCTCATTTAAAAATGAGGCACCTCCAACAATTGGCAGAAAAGCAAATGCAGGTTTTTTATTATGTCCAGGGGCAGAAGATATTTTGACTTTTATTATAAATGTATTTTAAGAACAGAAGGTAGCATCTGGTGTGTGCTTTCAAAGGTTACAGTTCAGTAACTGCCGTCAATGAGCGGTGCTAATGAAATAGTGGTAATCCAACCTAGTAACTTAAAACCCAGAATGTCCTCAAATTACTTTACAGCTGTTTATGACAGTAAACATCTGCAAGCAGATTTCAAAACAGTGATGGTTAATTAATCAGCAAAACCTGTGCTCTAACACCACTAATTCAGAGGCATCTGTTCCAGGCTTAGCATTTCACCATGCTTCAGCTCCTTGCACTGCTGCTTGCACTCTGGGCATTCACGTCCCTCTCTTTGAGACTTGTTCATCAAGTGGTGAGAGGCAGTGGGGCATTGGTCTCAGGTATCTTCACTTGGAGTTAAAACCTCCACAGTGTTTATGAAATAATTTCCCGCATGCGAGTAGTAGATGTATCCTGTATTTTTTTAATATCATTGGACATCTGTAAAGAAAATCTGCAAGTTTTGACTCAAAGCTGTCCTGGCTTTGGATGGAGAGGTTCAGCTGTCTTAAATGTGTTTACTAATATCCACTATGATTTGCGTTCTGTTAGTGCCAGAACACATAAGGTGGGACTTCATAGTTAATTATCTCCAGTCATAGTTTCCTGTTTATAATTGTATCTCACATTAAATAGGGAGAGATAATGGCTCAAATTCACCAGCAAATCTGCAGGTAAACTACTTTGTTTTCACCTAGTAGTTATATGGGCTAAATACCCATACATCAATACAAATGGAGAATAATATGAGCTGAAGAATTCACAATCAGACAAAAGCAAAAACATCTTGAGGAGGAAGTTGTGCCTTGGATTCCATTGTGTTCAAAATGCTGGTTTCTGAAAAGCAGTGTGAACACCTTTGGATTCCCTAATGTTTATTAATGCTGTCGTTGGTATACTGGTGATTTGTTCAGTGCAAAATTATTATGTGCATCAAAGACAGGGAGCGTGATTTTTACTTACTCTGGTAGAACAGTCCATAGAAATGGGAAGGTGCTTAACCTGAAAGGCTTCTGCCATAAGCTGCAGCCTTGTCTCACTGACCATGAGCAGTTTGACAGCATTTTTGTCACACCATAGTGTCCAAACTCGATGCCACCTCTGAAACTTTCAGGAGAAATGAATGGAAATGTCTATATAGGTTCAGATTTTGAAGGTCTTGGGAAAAGGTGTGGCATGACAAAGCAGCAGTGATGTGCTGGTCAGGCAGTTAACTGTGGTGCCCAGAGTGATAAGCAAAGGAAGATCAATGATTTTTAACATCTGACACAGCATGCAGCTTTGGTTTGTTAATACCAAGAAAACTTAAGGAGAACCAAATTCTGGATGATTCTGATTAAAATTGCTGTAAACGTCCATGTCGCTCTACATCGAAAAAACCCCAACCTCTGAAAATTGGATCAGACCCAATGATATCCTAATCTGTCTTCCATTTCTGCTACTGAATGGCACAGGGTGTCTTGGCAGGATGAATGTGATCTTGTCTCAGTGTGCCTATTTGTTACATTGATCATTACATTCAGTCTTTTTTTTGACCCTAATACTTAGATGTTATCTGAAAACTAAAATTATGACTCTTACAATCTTACTATCTGAATCGAGCATTTTAATTGCTTGCATGGAGTATAGGAAATGTGTCCCTTATCCTGCCTGGGCAGTGAATACTGCTGCAAAATAAATAATAATAATAATCTTTACTAGGGCAAAGAAAGGCAAAAAATAGAAATCCATTTTCATGAAGAAATGAAAGGTACAATAAAAGTCAGTTAGCTGGCGTGTCCTTTCCCATGGAAACACCAGAAAAGAGAGAATCTTCTGCTGAAAGAAAAGCAGTCTCTATGAAAGGAATAATTTCTTAAAAAAAACCTGTGGGCATCCTTGCAATTTGGGGCTGTGGTTGTAGGGGCTGCTCCTCCCCAGTGATGGCATACTGGTTCCAGTGGGGCTTGGTATGGATTGGGAGAAACAGAGACCTACTCATCTGGTTACCCAGGCTTGAAGCATGGCCATCTACTCTAAAGCCTCAACTAAGCACTGGACTAAATGTATTCAGATTACAAGACCATTAGGGCAGCAAGCATCCTCTTGTTCATCATGTAGATGTCTGGTGTGTAGAACAGAGACGTGGGCGTCTGCCACAGCCCAGTAGAGTGAGAATGAGAGAATATTTAGAACTGCAAAGAGAGGGCGACATTGAAAGGATGCATGAGGTATAACAGACCTTGGAGGCGACTAAGGTGGGCCAGTTTTCCTGGGGGTTTGTCCTCTAGGAGCAGTGGCTTCCCTGCTGTAGCACACTGTACTGCTCCAGCTGTAGCCCTGCTCTGCACATCCAAGATGAAACCACCCCCTCTCCAATCTAAAGGATGTGGATCAGGTTAGATGATGCCTTCATGTCTTGTTGAATTTCCGGGGGTCACTTGGGTATTTTATGCTTTCTTTAGTGGGGCAAATTTTGGAAGTGGAATGAATAGACCAAAAAATATCCCATGTTTCCTTCTGGGCCAGGGAGTGCATCTGTTTTCAGCATTAGGGGACCTCCAGTTAACTGCTGCTTCACTGCATCTATGTAAATGGTCCTCGTTCTGATGAATTCAGTATCTCTTCTACTGTAGTTTGGTGATGGATAAGAATTAGATGTTCACCTACTAAATAGATTTGCCAGTGCTGATGTAATTGCTGAAGGCCAGAAACATAAGAAGGACCTCGAGGGAAGTGCTCAGGGTTTTGTAGCCTCTGCTCAGGAGAAAATTTTCAGAGCTTTCTCAGTGTACTGCTTCCAGACGCTGCTCACCAAGTAGGGTAAGGAAGCCACTTATATGGCATTACAGAACATGGCACTGCTCAGGGGCCTGCGCTATGTCCCTTATATTGCAACCTTTTGTGGTATTTAATGGATTACATCTGGTACCAACCAATGTTAGAGAAATTATTCCAGACTGGGTTGTTGTTATGGAAGCCATAGGATAACACCAATGAACACTGCAAGACTAAGTAACTATTTACTAAAAACATTTTATATAAAATGTAAGTAGAAAAATTACAAAATTTACATGTTAATGCAACCTACATCCACAAACAAAGATTGCTACATTTGTCATTCAGCATGAAGTGAGATGTAAAGTATGATTCAGGGTGCAAATGTACAAACAGAAGTTGCTATACTGTTTCATTCATATTCAAACGTATTCTCTCAGATATTGCTTGATAGTCTCTCCCCATGATAATACCTGGCAAGCATGCTCTTGGAGTATTCAGAAATAAAATAAGATAATTTGTTGTGATCCCTGTTGTGGTATGCTCTGCATGAAGACACCAAGAATATGTGCATCCAGATAAGAAAGGAAGATAATGCCAGGGGTATTCCCCAAGGAACTGTGGCCATGGTGTTCTATAGGAGAACTGAGGTTAGAACATAGAGAAAAACACCTGTGTGTGACTGTCTTAGCATCAGCTGCAAGTTTGTGGAGTCTCCCACAGTTTCCTTCCAGTCCCTTCTAGCAGCCATGACTCCTACATTACACAAATCGGTTCCTTCCCATTAAGAGGGTTCCTCTCTCTAAGCTGCTGCCAGTAAATCTGAAATACTTTTTCACAAGTCCAAATGAATTTTATTTCAAATAAGGTCCTAAAATAACATTTCTAAAAAAATATAATTTTTTAATACAATAAATTGTTAGGAAAAAACCCTCAAACATGATAACATGGGTCAATCCTGTGCTGAACTCAAAAAGCCCGGTCCATTTGCAAAGAGAACTCACAAAAGTCATTTCTGTAGAGCAGACATCCAGAGATGTACAGAACAGCTTTGTTCTCCCTAGCCTTTTTTGGCTGGCAAAAATTTCTGAATTAGATTCTGAAATCAGAAAAGAACTGTAGAAATATTTTCTGTTCTTTGTTGAAACAGATGATTTGAGAATGAGGCAAACTAGTGTTGCAGTGAATTCTTCCAGTGAAGAATTTCACATATCTGATTACCACTGAAAACAGTAAATGTGACACTATGTTAAAATAGCAGATAAAATGAAAATCTCATCCCAGTGTGGTTTTTTGCCCTACTCTGACAAAAGGAGGGTATTCCTGAAATTCTTAACTTGTTGCTCAAACACAGGAATTTTAAGTGAGCCACTATAACTGCTTTTCTGAATGACAAAATAAATGGAGGGGCTCCTGTCTATTCATTTCCTCTTGTTGACAAAGCAGTAAGATGAATGATGCATGTTTACGTGGGAGGGCCACATGCAAGGGCTGTACAGTGATTTAATTACCAGAATGTGGAGGTGAATGTGAAGGTTCCCACGGCAACCTTCGCGTATTAAAAAAAGTAGATGGCTTTTCTCTCGGTATCATTCTGTTGACGTAAAGTAACATTTGCAGAACAAGTCTTTTCCTTTCCCTTCAATTTTTTTTTAACTTTCAATTTCTTTCCCCCACCCATTTTCTCTGAACCTGCGCAAAACGCATTCATTGTGCAAATTGGTACAACTCCTCTGGCAATGCTGCAGATGCACCTGACTTTTCCTGTGGATCTAGCCCACAGTTTACACTTGCAAATTTTTTTCCCTTTTAATTTTTTTCTAATATAAACCAGTCCTACTCAGAGTTATTTTTTTACAAAAACTGGCCGCTGTATTTCTGTTTAAAAAAAAAAAGAAAACTTTTCACCCATTCCTAAAAATAAAGTAAAAATCAAAACAACATTACCTAGGTGGCAGCTCCTGTTTTAGTGCAGACTGTTGCATGCATTTTCCTTAAAATCTTAGCGATCCAGTTGTGTTACTCTTCATTACATCCTATCAAATACAGGCCAGTACAAATAAACATGGAAGAACTATGTCATGCTGAATTCGTGGCAAACGTCTCATAAAATTCAGTATTTACAGAAAAAAAACCCTCTTTTTTTGGATCAAGTACTTGCTGTCACCAAGTGTAACAGTAACTACGTTACTGGACCTATTGGAAGCCCAGTGAAATCTTTCCAGTACAGCAATGCAGTAAATAGGCACTACTGTAACGTGCCGAATGAAATATTGATTTCAAAACCGTTTCTGTGCCATTTCTGCAGCTGTTTTTTATGTACAATATCCTGATTAAGACAGACTAAAGTGTTTACTGAAGCCATGATCCTGAAAAATGCTTAAGCACATACTTAATTTCAAGCATGTAAATACCCTGATTTAGCCAGACTATTGGTGTGCTTAAAATTAATGAGGTGCTTAAGTGCTTTGTTAGATGGGATGAAGACATGCAGTTTCAATTTCTGACAGCCTTTCAACTTCTGTAAAACTTCCAGAGTTATTCCACAGGCATTAAGAAGCAGTACTTGCAAAGGCTCCTTATAGGAGCTGAGATATTCAAGATGGGGTCCCAATAGAGACCATGAATACAATTTCTTATCTAGTCTCAGCCTCTAGTAACCAGACTCAGAGCATCCTCCACTCCATCTGCTGCGTCTGAGCTGTATGGAGCATCTCTGCAGACATGGTGATGAGCACTTACCTGCCTGGGGTTCTGGCTGAAAGTATCATTTGTGGTGCATGAAGTGCTCACACGTTCCCAGCCTGGCTGGGCAGCGAGCTGTGGCACTCACACCTGCACAAATCATTGCCATCTGTCGCTGCAGCCAGCTGCTGCTGTGCCTTCCTGGCTGGCAGGACAGTATTTGCCACAGTCAGATCTTGCGCTGAGTGAGCTGAGAAAGGGGTATTTGGTATTGCTGGTATTGCTACAGCATTTACTTATTATCCCCTATTTTACAGATTTTTAAGTTGGTCCTGACTATGAAAAAATGGCTCCTCTGGAGCATGATTTTTATCTTTTAACCAATCATAAAGGCTCCAAAAAAACTTGCTTCTTTGTCCATGTCAACTATGTCACTATTACTGACAGAGACAAAAATTCTGTCCTCTCTTTTCAGCTGAAACACACCACCTTGGTAGATGGAGTAAAGTCCATATTCTGCCTTTTTAGACCAGCAGCTTGTTCTTGCACTTTTCATGAGCAAAATGGGCTCTGGGTAATTAGTCAGTTTGTAAACGTATTGGACAAGCTGTTTCGGGTTCCTGATTTGTGCCAACAGATCTGAATCTTCGTTCTCGTTTTCATGGAAACGAAAATAAGTTTGTGAATAGATGTAATAAAAGCCTGTTTGGGGTATCACTAACTCTCCATTTCTCAGCTCCACGTTGTAAAGGAAAGAGTGGCCTCTCCTTGATGATTCCCAGTTGTTTATTTTTTGTCCGTTCCCTCTTCTGGGCAAGGAATCTACTTCAAGAAAAAAAGAAAAAGAGAGAAAATGTTAAATTAAAAAACAGGTAGTGAAGCCAGGTGTCTGTTAGTCAGGGAGCCTGGTTTTTAACAAGGAAGTAACGAAACCTGTTCTCCCCAGTGGCTGTTAGTTCCACTCCCAAGACCACTTGAAGGTCCAGGAGTAAGTTGTTTAGCTCTATTTGGGAATTCACGTGAACTACCTTTATTTTTAATGTTTGTGCTCCCAAATGAGAACAAAAAAAAGTCATTGCGTTGTTACTTAGTAACAAAGTTAAAATATTGATGTGTGTCTGCTACCCTCCAAAGCTGCAGAAATCCTACCAAGCCTTTCATTAATACGGCTTGAATGTCAAGTCCCTCCTGTCTCTGTCTCACGTTTCTAACAGGTCTGTCACCATAGCAGCTGGGACTCACACAACGAAGAGAAGGAAATTAAAGGAAAGAAAAGAGGAAAACTTAACATTAGGAAGAAGGATATTTATTTTTCCCCTAATGCAGGCTCCAGAAGAAATGTTAGGGAGGTACCCAGAAGCAATGAGCTTTCTCCCAGTTCTGTGAGAATTAGCTGAAAAACACCAGTCTTTTTTTGATGTGTTTCTTACTGTTAGCCCAATGTAAGTACTAAAAAGTGTACGTAAGCACCAGACTAGCAACAAGAGAGTAACTTCTGTGATAACTTCTTCTAAAGGTTTCTCCTTACTGCGTGGGGATGGGGAATTTTTCCTATTGCTGTTGCCTGTCAGATGTGCTGCGATCCTGTTGACTGGACTACGTGGTTGCTGCCCATTGATGTGAGACTGTGTCAGGGCTCTTTCAGCTAAGGAAAGATGAGACAAGGAACCTCATGTTAGAAGCAAGAATGCAGGAAAGTATACCTGTCCTGACTTGATTTTAAAGATTATCTATGTCATTTTTTTAATTGACTAAACCATAGACTTAGTGCTACATATTGCCTAATAAGGCTCAAATTTCTCTTTTGCTCTTGTTGTCCTTGAAATGTCTTTGTATGCCTCTAAATTCTCGTTTTTCTCCCCCCCCCGCCCCAAAATTATCTCTAGATGACTTAAAATAACCCATAGTACCAAATTTTCACATTCATGATCAGTATCTTTTAAGGTTGAGTATTCACTTTACTCTAAGTTTCTACTTGTTGATCATAATGCTTTTGTTCAACGTACTTAGAGCCGTATGAGCTTCAGCAGATCTTAACTGATCTATGCAAACAGCAGTTCACGGCTGCATGTCCCCAGGAGTGCAGACTATTTAAATGTCCCCTTAACACTGTGGGACTGAGGTCTAGAAGCCAAGTTCACCTTGGTAAACTTCCTCTAACCACCTGACCACGTTTCCGGCTCCTGAAAATTTGCTTTTTAGTAATAAGCAATCATTTTTGACGACTTGCTGCCAGTACAACATCTTAGCACTAGCAGTTCCTTTTTTGCTACAGATATAACAAAATTATTATGATACCATTGAGTGCAGATACGTTTTCCTCGTAGCTTCTCAACACCATCTGCCAACAAATACAGAAAAAATGAACTAGTCAGCAGAAACTGAAAGTTGCAGTAAAAAAACACTCCATTCTCAAACTCTTGAATAAATGGTATTCTGAATTTGATCAACATGCAAATCAAAAAAGCCAATAAGATTGTTGTAAAAAAGTATTTCTATATTTCCATCTTTTATGCAACTAAATACGTTGGAAAACATTCTTCAAGAGAGGGCAGCCATCGGGGCTTTAAGCCTATTGGTAAATTTGACTCTTGTGCTTGTCTTAAATAAGAGAGGCAGTGTACAAGCATCAGCTTCTGTTTGCAGAATACCTGCAGTGTGCAGTTCTGTGGGATTTTAGCTCTGAGAAATTTCATTTATTTTTATAACTCTATCTATCTGTCCAAGCTCTTCATCCAGCATGTTACATTGTGCATTCTCCTTCTTTATAGTTGTTTGCTGACTGCTGAAATAAACTAGTTTGGCTACCAATGGCAGTGCAGCTGCAGTAAGCATGCTGACTAACACAGGACCCATGTTGCTACTTACTGATATGTTCTGCTCTGCCACATGTCTGTCTGTCTTATCTATCTAATCCATCTATCATTATTATTATCAATATCTTTAGCATTTCTGGCACCCAGGTTATTTTTTTAAGCAAGCAGGTATATTAGATGTGTAAATGCACACTAAATAGAACAATGTTTTGCTTTATACAGATGTTCAAGGACTTTACTGGCAGAACTTTGACCAAAGGAGCCGAGATCCTTTGATCAAAGGATCTTTGAATATCAGAGCATCTATTCTGGGCTGCAAGATTTGCCAGGTAAGTTTAAGTCAGAATTGAATTTTTATGGATGAGCATTTTTATGTGCTGGAGATGGGATTCTGAAAACTATTCCAGAATATCTTAGCCTTTCTGATTTTTCAGCCAGGCTTATTTTCTTCTCTGGAGCCAAAATTATGTGTATTATGTCTAAGTCATACAGGAGAAGGTGTTCTCTGAATGCTGAACTGGAAGGTGCTGTGCCCGATGCTGTGTGCTCACTCGGTCTTTCCTCCCCTAATACACTACACAGCTCGAAACCAGACCGTTCCTCAGGCACTTTTTTACCTCTCCCCGTGTTACATTTTGTCTCATTTTCTCATGCCAGTCTCCCTGTATTTCGAAGAAGCAGTGACACCTCTGTTAGCACTGTGATCTGCATGGTCAGGTAGAAAATAATCTCAAGTCAAGCATTTCTACCCTGAGGTATTTCAGACAAGCCTACCTATCACTGAAATTGGCTTAGTAAAAACTGGTTTGTCTTTGCTTTATTATTTCCCAAATCTAGTGAAACCACCATCAGGATTTTTTTTTGCTTCAGTGCAAGCACTCTGCAGCTGAAGCTGTGGCTTCACCATTGCTTTGCAATAAAAAAAATCCAAGAGCTCCCCTTTATTATGCTACTAGGACTCTGAATAGTAATATTACCAAGTGCTGGTGTTTCAGAATGTCAGTTCCCAAATACCTTTTTAATTAACTTTCCTAGCTGCCACTTCAGTTGCCAGCAGGGATCAGCTTCTCTGTCTTCACTTTCAATTAGATCCAAGTTTTGGATGAAATTTCCCATTTCCTCCCCGGTGAGACAAGCAATGCCACTCTTGGAGTACGTGTCCCGAAGCTGCAGCAGAAGGGAAAAACAAGATTTTTCATCTATGATAAGCTTGCAGATGTTAAGATGTTGTATGTCACTAAATTCACTATGCTTAGGAACATGCTTTCTTTAAAGCATTTACTAATATGATGCAAGTTATGACTACAGAGACAACACGAGTAATTAATCCTGATTCTATGTATTTATTTAATTACAATGGCATACTCAATATGCAAAAATATACTTATCTTCATGAATATAAATTTGGTATCTGGCACTGAACAAAACAAGCTTTGTAAAAAATCAATGCACAAATCACTAATGTTGTGAATTCTTCACTTTCTCGAGTTCTGCATTTAGAATATTTCTTTTGCACAAGGGATTTTTCTTCACGAATTATTGAAGATGAAATCAAATACCAGACCTTAGAAGTATTTTCCATTCTGTCTTTTCAGCCAATGCTACTTACAATCCAGGCTTTCACTGATAACATATCCATACCTTATCCTCCTCATATCCAGTCTAGGGTCTCTCTGTATTTGACCTAATAGTCCAAAACAAAGTCCAGACAACAGAAATGGCATTTAGGTCCAAATGAAATTGTAATGCTGAATGCTTGTGACACAGGCCTATGTCTATATCCTCTAGTCATACAGAAAGCACCTTTCTTCTGATAAGGAGAAATGAGTTTGAGAGAGGAAAAACTCCTCTTGACTGCAAAGGAATCTGGTTGGGAGAGTTTGTATTATAGCAGAAGGCTCTTCCCAAGCCCATCGGCATCCACAGGGCTAGGAGACACACACAGCTCCAGATGTGTGTTTAATGTAAGAGCACACAACCTGGCAGCAGACAGCTCCTCTTTGCTTTGAACTCGGTTGCTGCTGCATCAGCTATAAAGACTGGTAAGAGTGCTTGTGCCAGCAAAGTACTACAGGAACTGGGAAGAACCAGCAATCAGCAACAAACATGCAAAGTATTCAGATGGATTTCTGGTTGTAACATTTAAATGTCACTCTTTTTACCTTAAAGAAGTTTGATTTGGTATGCTAAACAGATGCATTTATTCTACAAGTACTAGTTATGGCTATCTTTGAGACTGGAGTATTGAAAACAACAAAAGGAGTCACCTCCTCCTTCACACTGAAGGCTTTTCCTGCCTGTTAGAAAACAAAGGCGTTTTAGGAAGAGATTTCATGCTCCAAAAGGATTAGGATTCACTCATGGTACCCTGCAAGTCTCACTGGATTGAAGAGCACCTTCAGTTTGCAGCAGCAGGCTCTATTGAGCTTCTTCTAATACTTAAACAATCCTGTACATCAAAGTAAAATGGGGCCCTGACTGTAAGTGTTTGTGAAGGTCTCTGTGTCCTTACTGAGAAGTACTTGTTTCAAGAAGGTTTCTTGTTTCAAGAACTCACTTAAAGTGATTACAATTATGTGCTTACTAAGGTAAAAACATACTTTAAACTAAGGGCTCTGCCAGATGTAACTATACAAGCTTCCATAACAAAGTGGTCTGATGAGTTTAAAAAAAAAAAAATGTGAGCAGATGAAATATTAGCTTATTCTTTTACCAGATCTGCTATAACCTCACCTCTGATCTTTGCCCCTAATCTCGAAGCAAACAGTCCTGCACTTCTGCCTTCTCCTTACCTGGCACAGTTTTCCCCCTATCCTGGCATTGGAACAGTGTTTTGCGTGCATTTTGAAATCCTTGGGGATTTCAAACATTGTATCAGCACTGCGTGGTACTGAAAGATTGGTATTTCTGTTTTATGGGTAGAAGAAAGCAATGCATCAGGGTGTTATAAGACTGACTCAAATGAGGTTTATCTTAGCATTCCTGCAGGACTTTGTTCTCAAAAATGGCAGTACTATCTTTTAAAACTTTTCTTCTATTCTAGGATTAGTCCATGGACTATTTTTTTCAAAACAGAAGGAAGTCTAAGGATATTTTCCTTCCAGCCCTGTATCCTGAAGCATAATGAACTTTATTGTGCTTGTATCTCAGCGCTTCCTCCCACAGCAAAAGTGTTAAACAAATGCTCATATTCGTAGTCCTTCTTGGATTACTACAGTTGTAGAAAAAAAGAAAGCCTGCTAGCTACACATTATACTTTTCTGTAAAGATAAAAATATCTGCAGTCTATGCAGCCATAGTAAATTGGTGAAGGTGTAGAAATGCAGATATTGTGAACAACAAAGGAAAGAAAAACGTGCAGACAAAAATCACCATTTATTTTTTGTTATTTATTCCATATACATCACGTGGATGTGGGGTAATAGATTGTGCTTCTAGATAAGATTTTTCCTTGTTTATTATGCATCACGTGGCACATGCAAGAATAGGTGCTTATGGTACCCCCTCCAGAGCCAACAACCTTATTTTGTAGCCCAGCAGAACTTTCAAGGCAAGTATCATGAGATGTGGTCCTGTCCCAGGTGTACATATTTGAATAAAAGGAAGGGAAATATAAGTGTGGTTACTAATTACTTAGCTTGGCAAACTTGTTAGCCAAGGACTCTGAACTGTGTGCATGAAGAGACAAAAATGCATTTATATATTTTTGTTCATTATTAGTATTATGTGACCTGATTTCATAAAATCAACACATCACCGATTCGCCCATTTCACCAAATATGGGACCACTCCAGCTATAAACCTAGAAGGGGAATCTGTTTTATGCATTTCCAAAATATAAGCATTGGCTTATATTGCAGAATACTGTATAGCCTTTAACGTTTTCTTCAGAGAGGACTTGGACATCTCAGAAGACTCCACCTATTAAATCTGATGTGGAATAAATCCATATGTAACATAATTTATGCAATACTTTCTGAAGCTGTACAACTACAGTACACTTACCTGCAGTTAGGTTTACCTTTGTGCCAGGGAGAGAAACATACTGGTATAACTTACAGGACATCAAAGTTTGGGCAAGACACTCAGGGAAAACCTGAGTACCAAGGGATCAATGCAAAGCAAGACCACGTACATAAAGGCTCGTGGGTCTATAAAGTACAAGTAATTTTCTTGGAATGCAAACGATCTTTAGCAGGAAGAGGAAAGAGTTAAGCAGCATCTAGCAGGCTTGAAGAGTGGCTGCAAGGAGACCTAAGCATCTAGACTATACAATGGGTATTTTACGAGTCATTCTGGGGAATTTCAATGGTGAAGCCGTCTGGGTGAAGTTCCTTTGGGATTAGTCACTGTCTTAAAACTATGTATTTTTCTAGGGGAGGCATTTAAAAGGCATCTCGGCTTCTCTCAGCCTGTTTCCCTGCTATCTGCATGAACTCTGCATGAGCTGACAGAGGCTGTGGTTGTGGTCCTCGAGCGCTACCAACGTTTCAGCAGTCCTGATGGGGGTCACCCAAGCGTGACGGACGAGAGAGCAAGTCCGGCGCTCTAATGAAAAGCACATTTGCTACTGCTCCGCAAAAAGAGTCTAACTTCTTCATTTTAAAAAAAAAGGGCAAACAGTTTTTACTCGCTCGTGCCTTGAGCTCTGTTCCCTGGGTGCAAACCCACGGCCAAGGAGAGCGGAGACAGAAGAGCAGGCACACAGAGCAGAGCTCTTTGTCTGGGGAGCGCCGGGAACGGCTCTGCTCTGCTCTCCTGCCCCACAAACACTGGGAAGCGTTTGCAGCTCCGCTCGCACCGCACACAGTAAGGGCAAACCCTCCCTCTCCTGGGCCAAAGAAAGAAGGGAGAGAGACGGAGAGAGCGGGTGCCCCCCGAACCCACCGACCTGTTTGAGCTCGTTGGTGAAGTAGAAGAAGGTGACGGCCACGCAGGCGCACTGCAGGAGCACGGCGGCGGCGAGCACGACCCCGCAGCTCTGCGCGGGGCTGGGGCCGCCGGCGGGCAGCATCATGAGCGTCCCTCCTCCTCCTCCCTCCGCGCCGCAACCCGCGCGCACCCGCCGCCGTCCCGCGGGCAACTACGGCCCCGGCCCCGCCCCCGGCCCCGCCCCGCACGGTGCCGCCGCCGCCCGCCGACGCGGGGTTGTTGGGTGGAGGGCTATGGGCTGGAAAGAGCCTTAAAGCCCATCCAGTCCCAACCCGCTGCCATGGGCAGGGACACCTCCCACCAGACGAGGCTGCTCAAGGTGCCATCCAACCTGGCCTTGAGCACCTCCAGGGATGGGGCATCCACAACCTCCCTGGGCAACCTGTGCCAGTGTCTCACCACCTTCATCATGAGTAATTTCTTCCTAATGTCTAATCTAAGTCTTCCTCCTTCCAGTTTAAAGCCGTTCCCCCTCATCCTGTCACTATTTGTCCTCGTAAGGGTGCATGTCATGTTGCAGAGCATTTCAGAGCAATCTTTCCAAGCAACCTTTCCAAGCCATCTCCACTAGGGAATGGTGGAAACAGAGTTTTTTAAGAAATGAAGACTATGGTTAAGAGTAAGGAGAGACCCAGAGCTTCCTGACTCCAGGCTGTGTTATCCTTCTCTGTAGCTTCTCCCACAGAGCTGGTGTGTTGCAGTGGGCCGATAACCTCTACGTGTGCCCTTCACTCCAGCCCAGTGTGGCCATTGCAACAGCACAGCCTTCCCCCGCCATGCTGTGACAGGTTTAGTGCCCTGATGGAGCATGAACACCAGGTATGTTTTGGGCTTTCTTTACCTAAAGTCTCTTTTGGGATCATTTGGGTTTGTTGTTGTTCCTGCTTGCAAACTTTTCTCCAAATTGTTCAGCTCAGATAGAAGTTTCCCAAAGGCATGTGCATGATTTAGGATGTGTCCATTGACTTTCACTGGGGTTTTGATACCTTTTGCCTCACATATATTGTGGATTATAAACAACTTTAATTATCTGCAGATGCATTAAAATGCACTGCTAACAGTGCAGCCATGGAAAAATGGGATTTCAAACCCAAGTGCAGAGACTAGAGTTAGTTCACTTTGACACTGTTAATGCAGGGTACTATGAAATTTTGGCCCCTGCCCAACAGCCATACCAGCAATTACAGTCCAAAATTTAAAACAACGTTCTCTTCATCTCATGACTATTGAGAAGATCTTTAGAAGATGTAACTGCATTGTATTCAACTGGTTATAGGGCAATTAATTGGCTTTTCTTCCATCATAATGTAGCAAAATGATCCCTGAATCCCTGATAATGTGGCAGCACACAGTTTACTTGTCTGGCTCTTCGTAGCATTCAATCTGTGTGCCAAAACATTTCAAATCTGTGTAATTCCAGCACATGTCAGATGGGAGGAATCACCATTTCTTGAAAGTGAGCTCATGAACTCCTCCTATGACTTCTCAGCAAAATAAATGTGACATTTTGGGCTCCTTCTGCTTTGCAGTATCCAGAATGGGGCTAGTGAGGTTCATGTTCATTTTTACTAAATGCATAGTGGTTCTTTGCATCAGCTTCAGAACAGGAGTTTGTTACGGATTTTAGCACATGCAAAAAATAATTCTGCAAAACAATTGCCTCCATTCTACTTTGTTGATCAAGTTTCATAAGTTCCTAAGAAAGATATATCATCTGAAGGAGCCATGTGAAGAGGCAATGAGAAGGTGGTAATTTGGAGGAAGATTCCTGCCTGCTAAAGAGAGTTTGTGTGAATTTTCATAACATGTTCAGGGAGATCCTACCTCTTTTGAAGGAAACAAAACTTCCCCCATTTCCTTTTGAAGAGAATAGAAACAAAAGTGAAAGGAAGCTCCAGGGCAGAGTACTCTTGTTGTTCACATTTAGGAGTTGGTCTTTATTCTGAGTTTTCCCAGCCTCTTCAACAGATTTCTCCCCAGCTCATTACTCCTAACAGAACTATTTTTGTGGGTCAACAAGCCACTTCATGAAAGCCTTTTTGAAGAGCCACGGACACACCTCATAGGTGTCTACCTGGCATGGTCTATGTCCCCCTGACCCATCATTTGAAAGCCTCCATGGATATTCCTTATGTCTCTGATTTAATGCTTTGCTAGTTAGTGCTAGTGTTGTAAGGCAAAATTAATGAACTTTATTTTGAAAAGAACATTGAAAAAAACAAGAAAAACTCCCACTCAAATGTGCCTCTTCCAAAAATGATCATGTCACATTTCATTCTGAAGTTTTCAGATCTTAAAATATCATTGTACAATGATATAATGTTTGTGCATTTCCACACCAACATAAGATACTAAAGGGTGAAACTCCCTTTTCACCATCAAATATGCTTGAAAATCTTTGCTACTTTCAATGCTTACTTTCCTGCAGTCAGTTTTTGTCTCTAGTAGGTGTAAACTTATACTGAAAATAATTTGTTTCAAATGTCTGAGAGTGTAAAATTACTGTTTTGATGAAACTTTTCTGCAGTAAAGCTGTGGGGTTGTGACACCCCAGGGAAGGAATTTCGTTAGAGCCCATGTAAAAAAAACCAAAGATCTGTACATTTGCATAGCACTAGACTAAAGAAGTTCTCCAGCAAATCCTCTGATTCTTCCTGGCTCTTTCATCCTATTAAAGCTTACTCAGTGAACCATTTAATTAGTGATAAACCTTAATCTGTCCTGAGAACTCAGGACCTGTGCTAGCTGGCATGTCAAGAAAACATCTGGCGCTGGACCCGCTGTGCCTGAGAACACTTCTCCCAACAGTGTGACTAGTGGGAGTCTGTAATGGCTCTGAAAATGTATAAAAATGTGTGTTGAAGTGTCTTTAAAAAAGTCTATTCCCTCACTGATTGCAGTGATGGACAGAGGGTTCGCTCATGTTTATACGTATACTTCTCCCAGTGATGCAGATGGTTGTTATTACTGTTGCTGTCACTCCCCGCCAGCCCCAGCACAGCTGGGCTATGGTTATTTTCCAAGTTGGAGAAAGCAGAGTCGATTTTCTGGTACGTAGCAGTTCTCAACATTATTTTCTTTGCTGAGCAGCAAAGGAGGTTATGGTTTTCATCACAGGTATCAAAGCATGTAATTATAGTGCTGTATCTGTGGAGAGGGATTTTAACCATTCTGGAGAGGAGAGAAACCTCATGGCTTTCCAGCTGTAGCTTTCCACATCCTGAAAGCATGACTTAGGTTGAGCTTTGTGTCACCAAAGATGCTGTGGCCACTTAAGTCTTCCTTCACAAGCTAACTCCTAATTTAGGTACCAGATTCCCACCAGAAGACACTTGAATGCTTCTGTCAGTTTGGGCTTTGCCACTTCAGATGCTGGTTCCTACCATGAAGCTGCTGAATATTTAGCTGTAAGGCAGAAATTTCTGTGTCTGCTCTCCTCCTCAAAAGGAAGGGACAGTCTATGCCCACCTTTGCAGCCACCTAACGCACACATGGGCCACTGCCACACTCTGCTTCAGGAGCCTAGGCCATGAACAGCCTCATCCTGTCTAGCCTCCTGATTAAGCAAGCACAAAAAGTCATGGTTTGTGGCAGCCAGTGCAGTGTTAACCCCAGTCAGTGATCCTCCTTTTTGTACATGTGCCGGACAGATGACATCTTGGCTCTTGCCATTTGTTCATTTCTTCATGGTCCATGTGCCAGATTCAGACCTCATGTTTTGCTGTCAGTTGCAAACCATCACGAATTCATTACTGAATTGTGATTTATACTGTCATGGGATCAGAATGAGGATCTATTTATCAGTGCAATGCCCTTTTTGCCTTTGGTGTTACACAAACAACAGCTATAGTCTAGCTGGCCCAAAATGCACCTATGGCTTAATTTATTCAGACCTGACATGACTCCTTCAATGCCCCAAGCAGTAGATTTGATAAATAGAGCAGGAAATATATGTGCATACACATGCCACACTCATTTCCAATAATGCTGTAGCATTAGCACTCTATATCTAACTTTGGATCTCTCATTTTTCAGTTGACAAAATACTTAACTCTTGCCTCTTAATGTACTGTAAGTATTTTAAGCTTTTTCATTATATCAGATATCCAGGGGTACTTCCAACAGTGACTATGGATGTGCTTTCTTGTATGTCCCTCGAGATCACTAAGGTAGAAGCAACTCATTTCAGCTGCAGACCCCAAGGCTTGATCTGGCCATGCAGCTATTACTGTATTGTGTAACCAGACCTATGTGAAGCATTAGATGATGCTAAGTTCCCCTTGATAAGGGAGTCAAGGGGATATTTAAAGCCACTTTTAACTCTTTCTCTATGTTATATTGCAAGTGATGACGTTGAGATTCTTTCATTGCAGCCCCATCTCTGAGTGAAGCTGGGTGGAAATCCATAACACACCTAGCTGCCTCTACAACATTTCAGAAAGAGGAAGAATTGCCCCTGGCACATACTGAAGGCTTGCTAAGCAATCAGCTTAAGCCTTGAAGTATGAAATTTGATTATCTTTACCACAGGTGAGTGCCTTTAACCTCCAGTGAGAAATCGAAGCAAATATTTCTCTTTAGAGTGCCATATATTTATGCAAATAAATTACTTTTTTTGAACTGCCTTCATGGTAAAGCATCTGTCACATATCTGTCTGTCTTTGCCTGGCCTACAGTTTCCTCCTGGGACAGATTAAAAACAATACACAAGGCTGTATCTAGAGAACTGAATGAGATTTCTGCTGTCCTGCTGAGGAAACCTACCATTCACCCTCCGCTGTGCTGTCGGTATTGCGGCTGGGGTTCCTGCTCAGGTGTGTTCTCCCAGCTGGCAACAAAATGCTGTGGGTGCAGAGGAAATGGGGAGAAGGAATAGGGGATTTTTACTTGCATAAAAAACTGTTCTTGTAACTAGTAAAAACAGGGCACAGTGGATTGGACCACATATTTCTATTAATTGGATTAACTGTTTTCCCTCTTGTGATTAAAAAACGTGAAGTTAAATTTTCAGCTCTGTCCAGCAGAATCTGTTTTGCTGCAGTCTTGGTTTCGCTTGCTCTACAACACATATGACCCGTATTGAATACGTGTGGATTTGCTTTTGTTTTTATACCAGCACAACCATCATGAAGATAACTAATGAAAGTGAGGAATTTGTTTGTACTTGTACCCACTACATATATGCATCTATGGCAAGAACATTGTGTCATGTAAGGTGATACCCATTGCTGTGTGTGCACTTCCTAGGTTTAGTCCCTCTGTGTCCTTCTGCTGTGGAGGTTTTGGGACTGCTTGGTGGCTGCTTTGTTTTTGGGAGTGATCTTGATAGGTGGACACTGCCTATACTGATCTTTGTTTGCATTAGCTCTGACATAGACAATGGAGAACGTTCTGGACTTCTCTGATTCGTGGTACGTGGCTCTGGCTGCTGGATGACTGCTGAAGTGCTAGACACTTATTATTGTAAGACACAAAGGTTTTTCTACCATTTCTTTAATGCCTATTGAGAAACTTCATGGCAGTAGCTAGAAAGAATCATATGCTCAGTCTTTCATGCTGTGGGATTATTATATATTATAGAAATAGGCCATAACTATTAAGAGAATCTGACCATGAATATTCAAGCTATTTAGTCCTGAGAGAGGGACCTGCAGGACTTTCTGAGTGGGGTGTAGTAACTCTCACTCAGGAAACACTCTCTTAAATCATTTGGCAGCATCTCAGATGTGGTGCTTTTCAGATTAAGAGCAGGGAATTCAGGGGACCTGTGAGAGCTCAGGAACTACCCAGGTAAGACAGAGATGGACAGGGTTGTCCAGAGCATTAGAGGGAAACTTCAGAGGCTGCTGAGCAGTAAACACATAGCAGTGAAGTCAGTGCAAGACTAGCAGAACTTGAATTACTTGTGCAGATTGCTGAATTATCAGTTAGTTGAAGCAAAGCTAAAAGGAAACACTGGCCTTGGTTGTTATGCCAGTGCTATCACAGAGGTAGTGATAAAAAATACACTTTTATGTTACAGAAGATATTGCATAAATTTCATGCAAATATTACAAAGGAGTTCTGTGTATCTAGGTCTTCAGTGGCCAGTTTGTATTTTTAGTGGCATTGAACAGCAAAGGCATTTTCCTTCTGTCCTGAAAATAGTGTCATTATATAGATGGAGTTGAAGTTGCCCATTCCCACTGGCAAAGAGAGTATTAAACCAGCTCTGTGGACAGACTGCCACAGGGACGGAGCCTAAATCAGTCTGGCATTGTTTACAGATGACAAATTTTGCCAGGTGCAAGATGTTTTCTTGGGCTTGTATGGCACTGAAACTCACTAAACAGAAAGGGCTTGAGGAAGAATAGGAAGAGAAGCTGTCTCCTGGGCCAATATGCATTTTAGTTTCATCATTCCTACTCCTAAGTTGTGTAATATTTAACTGAAGAAAACAATTATAACTATAATAATATTTAACTAAAAGTCAACTGCAGTGTGCTTCACTAAGCTGCAGTATATTTACTCTTGGGGTTAAGATTTTTGCTTTTCTTCACTCAAATTTTTCAAGTTAAACTCAAGCTGACATCAATTTGCAAAAACAACTTGAGTGTCTGGGAATAAAAAACATACAGCAAACACTTCCCCAGCCTCTTAAAAGCAGGATTTCCTTATTTACTTGGGAAGGAGGTTGGAAAAGATTCCTGACAATAAATAGGCAATGTAAGAAATCTTAAAGTGGAGAACATAATTTTTTTTTTTTTAAAAAGTGAGTGGTTTAGAGCTGTGACAATGACAATGATTGCTTTATGCAACCCAGTATCTCATTCTGAACAACCTACAGCACTCGGATTTTCCCATTAATTTTTAGCTAGCACTGAGATGTGAGTTAATACATGAGTACTCCACCAAGCAAACCCTGGAGACTTTTTCATATCTCAACAGGCAAAACGTTCCCAACTTGTGTATTCAACTTTGTTTAGCCATTACTCTTATTTGTCTGAGCACCACAACAATATCAGGAGATTAACCACTGCTCTGGTCACACAGAGTTGTTAATTAACTAGAGTAATTTATTAACTAGAATGTTTATTCAGGTAATGCAAATAAAATCCATCTGCAAATAAAATGTAAGATGTCAACACTTAGAAGGAAAGAGCTTTACAGAGGTGTTTTTCATCTTATCAAGATCTCATCCTTCTTCATCCTCAGAGCAGCATGCACAGGATTCAGGAATCCCTATAATTTCAGATGCTTCTAAGTAGATTTTTCGGGTTGCTGGGTCTCTCTATAGCAGGTAATACAAGTACCTCAAATGCTGCCCTCACTTTAGTATAAGCATGATTTCTGAATCAGGGAAAGAGAGAGGTGACCAGTTCATTCAACAAGAAGGGAAGGCTATGAGGGTGTGTGCAAGGATCCTGCAGTGGGTAGGATCTGGAGAGTTTGAAAATCCTCGCTGCTTGTATATATGCAGAGGAGCCAGGCAAGCCTTGTAACCCTCCCGGACCCTTGTGTACTTGCTTGTTTTACCAAGGTTTCCTTTGTAGCCAGGACAATGCCTGGCTGGTCCTTCCCATGCTGTGCTTGAGCTGACCAGGGCAACTGTCAGTGGGGGCCACCATGCAAAGACAGATCACAGAAGAAAGTAAAACCCACTGTTTTTTTGAAGTTTCTGTTGATTCTGGGTGTTATGGGAGTTATTTCACAGCAGGGGCACCAAACTGTAGCAGGAGCACAGCTGAAAGCACAGCAAACTGCATAAGGTCAGGAAAGGATGGGAGGAAACGCTTGAAACAGTTATTCTGCCAAAGAAAATATCCATATGATGACATCATCTTGATATATTTGACCCTTTATAAGGCCTAGATTTGAGACTTTATACAGGTTCTTAGATGTCATAAGGAAAAGAATAAAATATTTTTTCAGATTTTAGGGCAAAGGAAGAAAGATTGAAAACACCACAAAGGCATGTCCTGGAGGTTCAAAATAAACCCAGATATTAAAGGAATCCAGACTTGCCTGTAAAATGTTTCGCAATAGTAAAACCATTTCAAAACTTTTTACTGATGAGTGTTGAAAACTTTCATTGGCAGAATCAGTGCATGAGATTGCCACGGAGAAGGCTGGAGAGGGTGTTTGTGTCCTTTTTAAAGATACATGGACATACATAGATAGAGAGAAGCATAGCTTGAAGGCTACGTTGCATGGCAATACTATCTGACTGGGTAAAACATTGTACTTCGTCACCTCTTCTGAATAATTTTGCTGTTTAAGCTGATTAAGGATTTGTGGGGTTTGGGATAAATAAAAATTGAAAATGTTGCAACAGAATGTTTATATGGAAAAATTAAATACAGAAGTAATTTCTTTATAACTAGCAAGAATTATCATCAAAGGCACTTGAAAATAATTGATGACTGCAATCAGCCAGTAAAATAGTTCTTCAACACAGCTAGATTATAAAACTATCTCCATGACTGACTTAATTAAAACAATTACCTACGGGCCTGCCTTGGCTTAAAATAATATGTTCCTTTCTATGACTTTTGTAGGCAGCTGAACTTGGTTTCCTTGGCTCCTGCAAGGCTGTAGTTCTGTAATATATTTGGGACAATTAGGTCCTTAATCACCTAGAGAAGAAATATCACTACATAACAGCATGCCTCTCAGCAGAGAGCCATTCCTAGCACAGAAAGCATTTTGGTGGCAGACAGTAGCAGTGAAACAGAGTGGTCTCATGCAAAGGAGAGTGACTCAAGGGCTTAATTTTAAAAGGTGGACCTTAATGTTGCAGAGACAATTTTGTAAAAGGAAAACACTAGGAGATGACGATATGGCATCACAGAAATAACTGCTCCCTCTCAACCAGCTGCTGTTGGCATCAGTGGTAGGAGTGGGATGTGATAATCAGGTGTGATGTGATACCCACCATATACATCCAAGGCAAAAATGGTGAATGATGCTTTATAAGACATGCAATGCAGTATTAGATATGTGCTTCCCTTCTCAAAGAAAAAAAGCTATGCTTCTTGCTCATTCCCTTCTAGCTCCTGGACCCATGATCTTGCTGTTTACCTTGGATCATTTCTGGTGCTCATCAAAGCCAGTACAGCTCATTAATCCAGCAAAAAGCCAGATAGTTATCTTCTGGGCTAGCAATGAGGACTGGCTCAGTGAAAAACCCAGCAAGCCTAGGGCAGTGCAAGGAGATGTGGGAGCCAGTGCTGGGGCAAGCAGAACCCTTCCCTGGCCATGAGAATGGCTCAGCTGACCATCCAGCATCAGCCTTAGCTACTCCAGTGTCTTTCTGTTAGTGCAGAGGTTGGATCTGGCTCATCTTCAGGCTCTGGTTTCCTTTAGGATGATAATTTTAAGAAAATAAAAAGACTCAGTGAGTGGCATTCTAGTTACCCCTGTTACAAATTTTTATAGAGTATTTTCAGGCTGCTGAATTTCACCTCACAGATTAGTGGGAAATATCTGCCTAATGTTTACCTGTTATGAAACGCTCATTTTGGAAAAGAGCTACTATTTATGAGAAACGCAATACTAATTTCCTCCAGAGATATCTTTTCTTGTTTTGCTTTCATTTTCTTTGTTACCACCAGTTTCATGTTTATCGGTGCTTCTCTGCTACGGAAATTGTGAATGAAGCCTGGGTTGAACCTGCTTTCTGTTTCTGCAAGCAGTTACATTTTGAGGTGCCTCCCAGGCACTAGGACAATATATCCATACCATAGTGCCTTTCTGGGAGGTCTCCTCTAGGGCCAAGCTAGGAGTTGGCCAGACACAGCTTTAGTGACATCACCAGCAGCTTCTCTGACATGGTGGCCTGACCATCCCAATGGCAATGTCAGTTTACAGCTCCCAGCCCCATTTTAAACCAGGTCTGAGAGAAATCTTCAGTTCTCAAGTATGGTTTATAGTGTCGTAACATGGAGAGTCTTATTTAAGGGACAAGGTGGTGGCAGGTCAACACTAGAAGGTTTCATTCAAGTCTGTGCCCTGAGCTTTCCTTTAATGAAGGGATGGCTGGGGTGATGGGTCAGTCATTCACATGCCTCTTTCCACCACATCTTCTCAACCAGCTTTAAACTACACTGACATTACTCCCTGCCAGTGTCCAGCTGTGTAAAAGAGATTAGCCTTATTTAGGGAAATACAGACCCTTTTCCCCTGTAATGTATTTTGGGGAAAGGTGGAAAGTAGAGCTGGGGAAGTACACCTCATGGCTTCATTGTGAATATTGAGAGATAGGTGTGAATTTTAAATAGATCTTTTGAGACTACAAGTTAACTGTCAAAATAGAAAACACGACACCTTTGAACTCACTGTTATCAACTGAAATAGGAGAAAAACCTGTGAATACAATGGTAGTTTGAGCAGTGATACTACTGTGGAGCCCACTATGTTTGCCAGGGCTACTGTTCTGCTGATTGCTGATGGATATACAGATTTTGTTTAAATTATAGGATAGCAGAAAACAATGATTTGCTGTCACAAATCTAGACACAAGAGTTACCAAAGTTGCCTCCATCAGGATTGCCCAAGAGGAGCAAGAATGCTGGAGATGTTGGGCGTGGACACCCAAAGAGTGCTCAACTCTGGGCATAACCTCATTGCCTTTTTTTCAATGTGTTTTCTGAAGACACACTTACTGCCACTACCTCCCTGTCACGAGGAAGAACTGCTGTCTCTAATTTTGTATCAGTTAAAATAGATGAATGGTGCACAAGCAATGGATGCTTGTTTAGAGAGCCTTTTATTTTGCAGCTGGTCTATGGAACCTATTATTAAACAGGAATTTCCTTGTCTTTACAAGACATTCAGAGAGTGGAAGTTAGAAATATTTACAAATATTCTGTAAATACCCTGTTTTTGTAGTTATATCCTCTTTCTTTGCTCAGAAATTTTCTCCAGGGTTGTTTGAGGACGTAACTGAAGATGCACAGCACCTCTCTCCAGACTGCCATGCCTGCAAAAATCTCAGATTTACCACTTATGTCTAGATTCAGAGTGAGTCAAACTCTTAGAGAAAGAATTACACACACTCCTTAAAACATGATGTGTACAGATATGGCAAAGCAGAAAGATCCTGAAAGAGCCTGACTGTTGTATAAGCATGTATATATTGTATAAGTGCTTATAGGTTGTATCTAGCCTGAAAATTATAAACATAAAAATGGTGCTTCTATTTGTATTCTGTTTGTTTGCTTGTGCTTGTCTTGGGTTTTGACATGGCTACATATTCAAAAGGGAGCACAATAGCTGGTGATAGCAGAGATTGTGGGTAATGTGTTTACAAACTATTAGCAGGACAATGCAGTTGAGCCCTTTGAAGTTTCCCCAGAAAGAGTTCAACATCCCTGGCTTAACCAAAGCACGTCAGTACGCATGGAGAGCAGGGCACGGGCTGGTATCTGAGCCTGGAGCAGCGCTACAGCAGCAGGAGATGGAAGCTGACAAGCAGAAAATTTTGGTAAAAAGGAAACCAGACATGAGCCCATTGTTTGTAAAAACTCTCTTTTGAGCACTGAATCCTGTCTGCAGATTAGGCACCCTGTTGTTTTGAAAGAACTGAGTCAAGTCCCAGTGTTTACACTGCCGCAGCTCCTGAGGTGTTTTTGATGCTTCATGTAACTAAGCCCACAGAGGAACCCCCTTCTCTCGACCAAACAAGGCCCTACTTGCCTGCCTCTGCTCTGTGCTGAGTAGAAACAAGCTTCTATTTAAACAGGATTGATGTAGGTGCAAGTCCAGATTCAAGTCCCAGTGTAGATTAGCAGTGCTCCTTCTCCTTATCCCTGGTGCCAGTCTCTAATCCTCATCATCACATTGCATCATTACATTGCATTGCAGAAAGAAAAAGAGCAGTGGAAGAGCTGCAAGAATAAGGTCCATTCTGTTGCCTTTGGGAATTTTAACTCTGAATCTGCCACAAGGAAAAACAGCTGGGAGAATTCTGTGCAACAACCCAACAGGTTGCTTTGGATTTCAAGTTTCTTTGTGTTAAAAGTGAATCAGTTTTCTTCAACACTGAATCTTTTCCAAAGTTAGAGGCAATGATTTCAGGAATATCATTGTCTTACTCAGATAAGAGCTTGTTGTGCATCAGAATAGGTTTAATGACTTCTTTCCTTCTTTTGAAAGTCTCTGCTTCAATCAGAGAGAGGTAATATTGCTAGACAGATGACTGCCAGCAGCTCCAGATTATGGTTCTAAAAATGCAATACAGGAACTCTCCAGAATTTTATAAATGTTCCTGAGGCAAGATTTGTAGGAAAAAACCAATAACTTCTGCTTCATTTGCACTTTGTAAACCAAAACAATCTCCCAAAGGGTAAATTGCATTCCTCATTCATTATCCTAGTTTGCGGTCTGTCTAACTTAGTCTGTGTCTGATGCTGATGGCCACGTAATGGTTTTAAATCCTCAGACTTGCACGTGAACAAAGCAGTTCAGTGATGCTCTACCTGAAAGCATGACTTGGAAGCATACAATGAGTGGGAGTTGTGCCTTCAGTCTGACATTTAAGCTGCTGGTGCTTGTCTGCATTCTGCTAGAAAGAAGTTTGTAAGTTATTGGTTCTGTCTATTCCCTTTCTTAGAGCCAGTCCAGGTATAATAGGTTATATGAGGCAAGCCTCCAGAGTCAAACAGCTTGTGTCACTGCTCATGATAAAGTGCATGGAGAGAGAAGAGAATTCCCTCTGACCTTATGATTTCATGGCTGGATCTGGCTGAAGGCTGAATGGCTGCATCCTCCCCAGACAGACAGGTTGCCAGATACCCAAAGGTCTGAAGAGAAAGCATCTGTTGTTCCCTTCCATTGCTTTTGGGTTTTTCTGAGCTTCTTAATACAGTTTTTAGGGCTGGAAACTTACTTTTGTTTACTTTGACAAGTAAATGTATACTAATTGATACTTGATTATTCACCTATTTCTATGAAGTGGTGTTGCTATAGATAGTAAAATCCATCAAACTGATAGAGATGTGTGGTCCATGGAAAGACCTGCCAGCCCAGAGCTCCTGAGAACTACACTGGGCTCTTTGTCAGATTTCTTCTCTGACTCCAGCCAAATTATTCAGCTTTTCTGCCACAGTGTGTCCCTCTCTTCCAGGGGACCATCATGTGGAAGAAATCTCAGCACACATCTCCCCCACAAGCAGATTATGAAGAATTCATGACTGAAGAGCATTTTGTGAGAATTGACTTTTAAGACTGAATTATTGATGCCTTGACAAACCTCTGCTGTTTTGCACAGGGAAGGAATGTCGTGAGAAACAGATTACTTAAAAACTCTTCTAATCAGGTAATCCTTTCACGTGGTGCTGCTCCAGACTTGAAATCTCCATGTCTGCATAGATAATAGAGGTGTATGAATGAATGCACACGGCTATCCAAGTTTACATATATTTGAATATCTGCACACCATCTTGTAATTCCTACCAGCCTACAGTAATCCTGGTTTGGTGCATGCAGCAGAATTTTGTTTATAATACTCTGGATGCCATTCATTCCCAGATGGGATACTACTGTAGTTGAACAAGTTATCTGTTTTGCATAGAAGACACCTGGTATTAAAGTTTCTTAATTCAGTGAATGTCTTTTACAAGCAAATAGTTCACTATTTGGTAAGCATGTAGCTCTCCAAAATCCTTTTGAGTTTCCTTTGCTGTTTCAACAGCCTGGAGCAGAGGCTTGATGTATGTTTAACATGTGTTTACACTGACCTATAGACTTTGCAGTTCTTGCAAAATCTTTGGTGTTTACCTCTTTCTTTTCTCTCAGATTCATGTAGGCATGTCCGACCTGGCTTCCAGAGTTTCTCACCTATTTTCTGCTCTTTGGTGGAGTCTCAGAGGTTACAGCTAAGTGCGAAAGTCTTGTAAAGGTAAGAGAAAATGAGCAGAGTGTGAGTGCTGGGTAATCGGGGACAAGGTGTGTGTCTTCTGAATGGAAATGTCAGGTGCAGGAAGCATTAGCTCAAGTAAATATAAAGGCCTTATGTTGTGTCCAGCTTAAGACACTATTTAGTTAATCTAACAATATGGTGCTGCCAAATCTGTAAAATTGCAGAAGGATTCAAGCACAGGCAGCACCAGCAAAAAGATCGGGCAGTGGTCAGCATCATGCTTCACTCGTTCATCAGCACAAAGCTGAATGCTTCCAGAGACTGATCCTGTGTGCCCCAGGGTACGTATTTAGGGTATGTGTTATATGTTTGTGAAATCCAGTTTTCAAAAGTCAAAATATATGTATTTCTGAAGCATTTCCTCCTAGTCGTGGCAATTTAACATTCTTGTGACTCAGTTCAGAATTGTGAGTGCACCAAGCAGAGGAAACACAGATTCATGCTTGGGCTGTGCCGTTGGCAGCTGAAATAATCTAGTCATGACTTGCAAGCTAAGTGTCATGAAATCACTGATACTGGATAAACATCTGGCTTTCATCCCTTATAATGCCACCTGTTTGACTGTAAAGCAGTGCTCACAGTAACAATGATCTGAACTGTAGGTTGTAAAGTAAATGTACAAGTAAGTAGAGGTTCTTACAGACACTTGAGAGATCGTCAGGTCATCACACCAAGACAGGGGGATCACTGCAGAAATCGTAGAACTGACTCAGAGGTATGGTTTGTGCTCTGAGATTCATCCAGCTAATGGGATTATCTTCAAGCCAGGGAGAAATGTCACACCCTTCAAGAGCTGGTCTTCAGTAGTACAATGAGAGATTTACTGGAACAAGCACTGCAATGTTAGAGTGCAATGTTACACTAAGGCAAAGTCAAGCAAATGGCTTTGTTGATGCTGAAAGGGGACTGTCCTGCCACCCAGCTGGTTGGTCCCACTATTTCCCTTGAAATAGCACTCACCTGTCCTTGCCCTGGGCCAAGCCACAGAGCAAAACAGGAGTTAAAAACAACTCCGCATACACAGAGAATAGATATTTTGGCAGTTTTCTCCCTTACTGGAGTTTTCCCAAATATTTTGTTTTTGCAGCTGATGAGTTTTAGGTTTGAAATATGCATGAGTGTCTTTGGGACCGTGGATTGGATGTGGTCCTGCCCTCATTCCACTTCATAGCAAAAGCTACATGAACTGCAGCAGGAACAGGCTTGTTTTGTGGCTTACAGCCTGGAAATACTGTACTCAACACAGGGTGGCTTCCCAAAACTGGATGTGATTGACAGCATCACTGTAGTGTTTTGTTAGGTTAGGTGACCAAATAATCTGTGGAGAAGCCAAATACAGACATGTTTTCTTTATAGTGAGTAAAAACGCTTAAAAAAACTGGTGAAGAGCTGCCAGATTTTGAAGTCAGAAAGTAGAGCACATGCAATAGAGTCAACTGTCTACTGGCAAAAAACTCTGTCAAAGTTGATAGGAATACTTCAGCTAACATTACCAGGGAAGTTATTCAGCTGTGTTTCAGCTGCTGCCATGCAAAGCCCTAGAGAATCAGGCTTCAGGCTTTCTCCAAAGAAACTCTGGAAGCTCTGCAGTGGCCATGGGCAGGAATATCTATTTATTCTACCTTCAGACAAAAAGTGCATAGGACTCAGATGATGAGCAAATTACTATGCTTAACAAATGTTAGGTACTTACTCTGGCTAGACTTGCAGGTCAAACAAGAGAAAAAACACCTTGTCTTAAAACTCAAGGAAAAGCACTTCTCTTTTTACTTATTTCACCTTGCAACCACATTTTAGGTGGACCTAAAACCAAACCTAATGTATTTGGATACGTATCTGGCCCATAAAAATAATCTTAGCCCTAGAAGACTTCTAGTCAAAATCATTACCTTGCAGCTAGGTCTCTGTGTAGATACAAACAACTGTATAATGCCAATTGAAATAGTGTGATAGTTCACCTTTGCATGTGCTTGCAGGGCTGATGTCTTAAAAAAAACAGCTGGGCATGGGCAGTAAAAGCTGTTGCTGCTCTTGGGTTTGTAGGAGGGTCTTTCTGTATTGAAAGCCTGTCAGTAATGCATCTTCAAACATAGTGAATGGAGGTCTGCATCTAGCAAGACGACTCTATCTGATCCTATTCCTCTCTGGTCAGTCTGCTTACAAGCTTTCTCACACTTGTGTGAAATGTTAATGGGGAAGGGGGATACAGTGGATATAGTCCCTCATGACATTTTGGATGCATTTCTCAGGCCTGTTTTTCCATCCTGCAGTGTAACATTAATTTTGGCAAAATCTTGAGTGGGTTAAACTGCAATACAGTGTTCTCCTTGCCGAACTCATATTTGCCATCTGCCTGATTTATGTTGAAAAGAGGCACTTGGGCATGCCAATTATCCTGTCTTTTATTTGCCTTGTGTATTGAGCCTTTGGCTACTAGAATTAAACTGGAAAATGCAATTAAAAGCATTAGCTGTAGCAAACATACCACAAAATATCGTTATAGGCTTGACAATGTTCTCCTTCATATTGTTAATCTCTGCAGATCTACCTGTGCTATTAGATTTCATATATGGATTTTATTTTTCTCAATCGACTACATTAATTGGAATGAGCAAGTTGCACGCCTAATTGCATCAGGAAAGAAAAGGAAGATGTCACTGTACTGGAAAAACCTCACCTGACTTTTCTTGGTGAGTATGATCTGAACCTGAATTGATTAAACATTATTCAAGCTGTTTGTGGATACCTAGATAATGTTATTAGAATGTTTTAGATAGATGTGTTTGGCTTGGTGCACCATGGAAATTATTGCATATAAACAAAGTTGTCTTCAACTGTGAAGAAAAGTACAAAGAGAAGCTTAGGTGATTGTGATTTGGGCAGATCCTTCCTACTGCGCACCTTCACATCTTAGCAGGGAGTATGTTCTTGTGAGCCACACTGGTGATATCCTCCAAGGAGCAAACTTAGGTAAGGGAAGTGCAAATGTCCCTCACTCTTTATTCACTGATTGAAATAAATCATCAAAGGACAGGAAAATTCTTACAGAGGAGTTACAGTAAGTTGGAAAGCCAGGAAATGGACTGCTTTTGAATGCAGCATGCAAATTCCTGTTGTTATTTCCCTGTGAAAATATTTTAGGGGGAAAAATAAGATAAAAAGCCTGAGATGGTATCAACCCTGCAGACTCAGGTTACTTGCCTTATCAACGATTCTGAGAATCCAAGCATGCCTAAAGCTAACGCATCTAACACCACTGACCTTTATGGCTTTCTTTAAGGTGAGGAATATATATTAGAGTAGTAGGAATTGCTCACAAAACACTTAAAAAATACATCTTGACCTGTGATAGAAACACAACATTGCAAGAGAGAGTGCTGCCTCTTTATTGGAAAGGCCTCACAGAAATCCCTGTCACCCTAGCTTTAAACCTTCTGTCTACCTGTGGCTAGCACCAAGAAATTATTTCCACAGAAAACATCTAAAGCACAAAGAGTTACATGGAGGAGAAAGAAAAGGATAGGAAAAAAAGATGAATCTGGAGCAATCAAGCTCTGTGGTGCCATGTCTGCATCTCCAGTTGGGTGATGAAAGACAGATAGGCTGGCACCTTTGCAGAGCTAAAACAAATCAGGCTGAAAAAAGATGACTTTTTAATTAGCCAGGGACTGCATTTGCAGTCCTGCATGCAAACCTGTTAAATATCTGACACATTAAAACCTAATAATAATAATAATAAAAAGCTGCAATTATAGGCATAAAGTGGAAGAACAGTGTTTTTAAGAATGGTAGTGTTGGGAGTGGTGATATCTCTGACTGTGGGTTGTTCAATTGTAACATTTTATCCCTTCTTGTTAGTCCTGATAAGGGCTGTAAAAGATTGTATAAAACCAGGCAACTTTGCTCATCTGGACTCATTTTCCTTAATGATTATTGCTCAAGATGGATCAGAGAAAAAACATAAACAACACTTTCTACACTGGGGGCAAATGAAACTTCAGATACATAGGCTATTCCAAAGCACCTAAAAGTGCTTTGTAAGGGATTCATTTTTGACAGCTGAAATCCAGATACGTCTAGTCAGGTTTTGCCAAAGAGCAAAACTACCCTGATCAGCACCGGTTCCTAACATTGCCCAATTTCTTTTTAATGACTTTGTAAGAGTGGTGCTGACCTCTCGTTCACAGTGGCTCCAAAAGGGCACAGCAGCTCACGCTGAGTCAGAAAACAGGCAGGGCATTTGGCCAACCTCTTTCCTTATTGGTTATGAGCAGCAAACTTGTTTAGTAATTGAAACACTCTTTACTGAAACCACATTGGCTCATTTATTTTCAAACATTTCAGGGAACGGGAAACAAGCTGAATGATGGGGTGGAGCAGATAAGGGACAGCAGTCCACTGTTCTTTGCTGGTCTGATTAACTTACTGATCTTGCAGAAAGCACCAAGTCTGAAAGTTTTTACCTTGCCTACCTGTGCTGCAGTTTGCCTGTTCAAGAAAGTATGGTAAAAACCCCGTTTATGCTAGGTTGGTTTGTTCCAGCTACTGCTCTCCTTGCTCTGGTGTCAGAGGCTCCCTTACCAGCACATTAGACAAAACAGTTATAAATACACGGGGAAAAGTTCTACAAAGCCTTGCCTGCATTAGCTGTATTGCTACTCAAAGCCCACTGCAACAAAGCTCACGAGATGCCAAGTGCTCACAGACCCTTATGGGGGCGACACAATGCTGGGGTCTCAGGGCTCCCTCTCCATCAGCCATGGGTTCCTTGGAACAACATCAGTCTCTGCTGGCTGTAGCAGACTGTAGGTATGGTCCTAAAATGCCAATATGTCAGTCATCTGATTTCTTCCTTACTAACTAGCTAAGTTTCCTCAGCTGCTGTGGGGAGTATAATATTTTCAGAGGACTCTGTGCTCCCAAGCCTGCAGCAGCTTCCGTTTTGTAGGAACATTGTCAAAGAAGAAAATAGCAAACCTGCTCAGTTAGTGCAAAGGCCAGCTCATGATGGTGTGTCTATATACTAAAATCCTTATCTGAGTAAACAGAGCTGACATCCTGGTAGACTGGTGGATTAGGAAATGTCTTGCACAGGCAAGCTATAGAAATCATATAGTTTAAGTGAAACACATACAGCTGAGTGCTGAGCTAGCCACGCATCCTGGCCTTTGGCTGTTCCACATTGGTTTAGGAGCAGAAGAGGGTCTCCCCAGGCTTCAAAGTAGCTGGTTTGATTGAATTCACAATCTTTTCCTGCAATCTTAAATGAGTGAACGCCCTCATTGTTTTGTCTCACTGTTTATGAAGAGCTGGCATGTGCCCAGGTGCTATTCAGAAGCGAAAGGAGAAATGACACAAGTGGTGGAATTCCCCACAGCCCTACCTGGGAGTTAATAGCTGCCCCTGTCCCACAGAGGGCTGGCTCTGCCCCTGGGAGAGTTGCTGCTGCCAGGGCTAGTGGAGGCATGAACATTCAGACAAGCAAATCTCCAGCCCTTACTTGTTCTGTTGCTTTTACCCCTTTTTCCCCTTCTTCCCACGCAATACAGGTCCCCTGGCTCCTGAGACATTATTTAGGGAAAGCATGAGGTATTAACAGGAGAAGTACCTTCTGCTTTGACTTGTTTTTCATCTGGAAAATAGATGATTTCAAAATTTCATTATGGATCCTGGCACATATTAACGTTTAATGATTTCTGTGCCTGGATTGATTTGGAAGTTGAAAGTTGGTTTTGCTCCCAGCTCCAGCTCTGGAAACTGAGATTGGGTCAAGCTGAGTTACTTGGACTCCTGCATAAGTAAAGTTTGGTGGCTCATGTCACCAAACACAATGAGGTCTGAGTTAACCCTGCTGTCATTAACTGATCACAGGTTAGTAAACAAGTCTGTAGAGGAAGTTTTAGGAGGAAGAGCACCCAGCTGTGTTGGCTGTGCTGGCTTAATATGCAAACAGTAAACGACTTTTCACTGCTCAGGAGATACTGTTCTGGGCAGGCAGAGGAGAGCTGCCATGACCAGAATAAATTCTACTCAGGATAAAGCTGCATTTCAAAGTGAGACTGAAAAGTAAGTTGAAATTGGGATCTACATTTTGAAGTAAAGGCCTTCAGATTGGGATGGGTGGCTGATGCAGACAAGCGAGTGCATCTGCCTCAAGGTTACAGGTCAGCAGACCATTTTAGATCTTGCTTAAACTCAGACACTCCCTTGGAAACTCAGCCAGGTGAGAAGATAGCCAGCTCAAGAAAACAAGATGATGACACTCATCAACATAGAAGACCCGAGTCCAAATTCATGCCAATACCACCATTTCCATCTGAAGAAAACGAACATTATAAGCCTAGAGTCAGTCTATAATCTTAATGAAGCAGTTCTAGGTTTGTACTATTGCAACATATATTGCATGTATATGTATGTGTATAAGGATATATTAATATTTATACTAAGTAGTTACTTAGAGTGTACTTAAAAATACACATCGGCTCAGGCTAAAAGCTCTGTTTCACCAGCTTCACCGTATCACTCAGGGTAGGCCATCCAATTCAACAGGCCACTTTCACATTTGTAGCCCTGTCTTTTTAATCTTTTATAACTCTGTTGTGGAGTTGGACAACACACAAATGAAGTCTGCCTCTGTGTCCAAAGAGAGTTCTTATATGTAAGATGCCCTGCCTGTATGCTGACTGCTGTAGGGTTTAACATTAAACACAAATCCATGATGTGCTCTCTGATTAATTGCCTGCAATCTGAGCAGATGGTACAGGACCTGAACTAAGCAGCTGGCTTTTTGTGCTCAAAACCAGGCTTAGGCTGTGCCTCCAATGCATTACAGTGACTGTAAAATAACAAATAGAACCTTCCCTCCCTTGACCATCCACATAGACAATCAAAAACTGGATTTGAGATGTCATGGTATGATATTTTGTAGATCTGGTAAGCTCTGTTCCATTTCTAGAGGTGAAATAGCAATGCAAAATGGGAATGCGAAAAGAAATGTGGAAGTTTTTGGAGCCCTGGTGTTGGACACAACCTCTGACCTCACACCCAGCCTCTCTGTCTGCAGCAAGGAGGTGAGATGATATTTCTGCTCCTGCTGTTGTATGCTTTTCAGCATGTTTTTTTGAGAGAAGGAAACACCCCCCTCAGATGTAGGTACAGTCATACTTAATGTATGCTGCTGCTTTACTGCACCTCACCTGTCTTACTTTGCAGTGTTTTATAACCCATGGCACGTTTGCATCTCAGGAATGAAAGCACTGAAGCAGATGATGTGAAGGCAGCTGACACAGTGTGGAGTTGGTGCATGTTGCTGGATGGTGAAAAAATCAAAGGATTGCTAAAATAACGCGATCCTTAATTGCTGACTCTGCCAAGTAACACTGGCTCCCATAGGCCCTGGAGCAGAGCATCAGGACTGCTTTGCCAGTGGGGCTCTCCGCCTCCTCCTCCTCCCAGCATCAGGAGCAAGGTGCACAAGGCCTGTAAAAGTCACCTTTGGCTTACAAGAAGTTGCCTTATGCACTTAAGAGAGCAGAAATGTCATGGCACAAGGATAGAAACAGCCCCGCTTCTCCAGGTATTACCCTCAGGGGTTTCCCAGGGACACTTAATGCCTTCCACAAATTTTTGGAGACTCTGCTATGCCTCCACACATCCCTTACTGACAGTCAGATGTATATGAGTGCAATGGACATAGTTCTGAACATGCAGCCCTTATACCATGTAGCCCTGCCCTTGATGTGGCAAGGCAGAGTTCCCCTGGGTGCACTCTCTCACCCTTTCGGATCTGCAGACAAGAAACATGCACAGGCACTGACAGTGAGACCTGAATAACCACACACACACACACCCCCCAACTGGTTTGCAAAATCTGAACAAATAGCTGCTAGATCACCTGAAAATAATGCTGATGGCATGCCAAGGACTGAAAGTGATTCATGCTGAGGAACGGTTCTGAGGGTGTGTTGTTGGTTTTTGGATTTTTTTGCAAGAAATCTAGGTAATTTCCCATTAGCGTGAGTTTTATGCATTGTCCATGCGTGACTTAACAAGTCAGGGGCTGGACTGCCACAACTGTTTTGGTGCAGTTCCCGGGATAATGCTTTCGGTTTCACCGTGTGTTTACAGAAATGTGGACCTCCTCAAATGAGTCTCTTTTAAATGCTCCCTCTGCTGGCTCTGGTATGAATTATTATATTTTAATTAACCTCAAACTAAAATTCAATTGTAATGAAACTACTATTGAATTAACAGTAAAATTTCACTTTCTTTATTCCTCCACCATACTCTTTATCCCGCATTTCGATGGCACTGAGTTTTCTGCATCTGTCCTGATGCCGGCGCAGTGTTTGTGGGAAGAGTAGCTTTGTGTAACACCAATTATTATTGCTGGTTTAAGTCTCTCAATAGAAAATATATTTTCTCCTTTAACAACCTCTGCCTCTCCTATATCCCTAGACTGACTTATGATGAGTAGGGCTGTGGTTTGTGGAGATTCTGCTTCAGATAAGAACAAGTGGTTGTGATGGAAATACTGAGTGTTCTCATATAAAGTCAGAAAGAGTTACTTAATAGGTAGGTTCTGTAAAAACAAATTTTAAAAGAGCCATTGCAGAGTTTCTTTTTTGTTTTCTTTTGTCTATCTTCCTGTTGAACAGTTCATAAACACTTTAAAATGTTGTAGAAAATCACTGTTAAAAATTATTAAATATACATTCAGGGCAAAACTTAACTCTTGCATTAATGATGTCCTGACAACTACGTAAACAACATTCATAAAAGAAATAAATGCTATTGGATTAGTGCCAGAAAAAAATGGAATTAAGAACAAGGAGAAAATGTGTTTCTCCCCTGGGGATGAACAAAATAAAGCATAGCCTGGCACCAAAGGGTTTTCTAAGTGTGAGGCAAAGAGAAAAGCTCCCCCAGGAGGGATGCAGGCGAAAGGCACAGTCAGTGGGACAGCTGGGTCACAGCTGCCCATGCTACTCTGGTTCCACTATTGAGGGTGGAGAGGGGAAATGGGGTGCTGCACTGGGAAGAGGGGAATATAGCTCCAGCACCATCGAGGCATCCAGTGCAATTAGAGATGCACTTGAGCACCAGGCTCAGCCTCCAAGCTTGTTTCTCCCATTAGTTTTGTCGTGTCTACCAGCCTCACGCGGATGTCTCATACTCAACAGCAATGTCATTCTGCAAAAAATTCTGTTGTATGTATGGCAAATGAAAGCTTGAATTAAGATGCCCCACGTACTAATCTACTGCCATTTGAAGGTGCCATTGAGTATATTGTGTCAGGTGCTTTGTTAGTCTTAAGGTGGCAGCTCAGTGCCTGTGGAAGTGCAGCAGAGACAGCAGCAAGTCCTCCAGCAGGTGCTCACTGTGCATCCTCCCCCAGCGGCACCAGCAGAGCATGATGTGCACGGCTGCACCCAGCTGTGGGAGGCACTGCCCTGCTCTTGCCAGGCCCTGCACAGTCACACTTTTTACTAAATCTAAGAAAACATGACTGGAAAAAAAAAAGCGTTCTATGGAGCCTAGCTTGTTTTTAACACATTCAATTTAATGCAAGCTGCAGTATGACTTCTGCTGACTTTAAAACAGGTTTACAAGTCCTTTGAAGCTTTGTTCTCCAGCACTTTTTTTCAGCAGGAGGAAAGCTTTTATATTCTGTGAAAGTCACAGGACCCTGCTGAACAAAACAGTAAACCCCCACATTAAGATCCTTCAAAAGTAATACTGCTATGACCATTAATAAGTGAGAGAGCAGGGAAAAAAAACGGATAACTATACAGAAAATGAAAGGAAGGCAAATAAGCATGAAATCAGAATTAGGACTTCCACTGCTAAAACAGATTTCAAACATATAAATAACCTACTAACATAAAAATCTGTTTATAGATCAGACTGGAGAACACAAGCTCTGCTGTCTATCTGGGAATAGGCAAGGACCACGGAAGAGCAGGTATCGTCCGCTATTCAGCGCCAGCAAACGTGGTCACCATTAACCATCTGACAGAGATGAAGTGAGAGGAGGTCACCCTTGCAGCTCACAGACACACAGGTAACGTTTCCTGCCTGGAAAACAACCACCTTGACATTGATTTCAGCATGTGTTCAGGAACTCTTGAGGTCTCTCATTTGGTTTCACTGATTTCTGCTAAGTGAAAACTGAAACTGGAAATGTTTTACATTGGAAAAGAAAATCAGTGGTCTTGAGGAGGGGAAAAAAAAATCACAGATGTATTTCACTTTATTAATTTGTTCATTTGATAGCACATTTCAGTCACACTTGCTCATTAGATGTTACAAGATCTTTCTTGCACCGGGAAAGAAGCAAAAAAACAGTCATGCATAAGATATTGATTGCATTTTAACATCATAAATAAGGGAACATTACACCGGCTGGGTTTGGTTTTGTTTTTTTTTTTTAACATTGTTGTTACAGATCATAGCAGCTTACAAGGTTTAAGACAGGTTAATCTACTTCTATTATTTTTATTTGAAAAAGTTTCTAATAGTTTAATAAGAGATTTAAAAAGATACCCACGATGCACCTAATTAAAAAATATAGGGGCCCAAACACTACAAAACAGTGTTTCAAAGATAGAGCATTTCTTTTTTAGTTTGTAAGACTTAAACCCACAATGGCCTTTCTGCTTTGCCTAGGGAGATGATTCTGGAATCACTTAGATGAAGGTTAGGAAATTCAACTTATTTGTGATTTTTACACATCATGAAACACCTTTAAATTGGTCTAGGTTTCTAGAAATGCCAAACACCCATCCTTTAACAGGTTCTAAGCTAGGCAAAAATATTGGCCAAAATACTAGGGACCTGCTAATACAGTTCCCAGGTCCAAGGAAGCAGGATGCAAATGACTACAGGTTCTGTTTTACGAGATTTTTTTTTTCTTTATGTTTGAATGCTTTGACAGCCACCAGGAACGAGATATGCTTGCAGGTGTGGGGGAAAAAAAAAATCTTCAAAAAGTAGGTAGCCATCCTTCTTGATATAATGAAAAGTAGACGAATGTATTGACTGTTTTCTTTTAGAGGACTAAAATTTTACTACGGATGGGTGAAATACTGTTACAAACACTTGATCTGATTGTACAATGTGCAAAGTGCCCTGAACTGCTATGTGAAATAACCAAGGAACGAAGGTATTAGGTACGCCTGAAGAAACACTTTGGGTGATGTAGGACTAAACATATGAACAAACTGAGGTGTTGCAACATGCATTAATCTTAATCTCTTCCTATCAGGCATCAGCTTTCTGTAACCGTGCCTGCAGGCCCCAGCTGAACTCTCAGCTAAGCACTCACTTTCTAGGAGCTTGCAGCATCTCAGCTGCAAACAACCCTAAACTTTCAACTTCTGGCACAGGGACTGCGTGCAAAGGAGAACAGAGCAAACCAGGAGGAAAACTGAGTTAGGACTAACACTTCCTTCAAGGTTTACACCAAATTTTGTCTTGTGCATTTATATACTAAAAGGTCTTTTTATAGCTGAAACTCAAACCTCTTATGTTATAGGATCCATCACATACCTTAGCAGCTATCACATACTCAAAACCATACAGTTGCACGATAAAAGTAGTCAAGATGTTTTGACAGAACTAGTTCATACTGCAACAGCTCATCCAAGTTGTGTACTGCGATCTTGGATGTTGCATCAAGCTGGTGATGACTTAGTAAACAGAGTCAGTCCAGTTATATACTTAGTATCATTTCTTGTGCCAAAAATTTAATGTGCTTCAGTGCATGAAGGAAATTTACAACCGACTCCATGAATATATATTCCAGCTCTCCATTTCACTTCAGTTAAAAAGACAGCAGTAATTATATTATAGCTTCATAGCAGGCATTTATAACTTAGCTATAAACAAATGCTAATCTAAAGCTTTGCAGACAGCTCTCCAGAAAACTTAATTATTATGGAATTTACAGGGATATTAACCATTTTTTTCCAGTACTAGTTACTACTATCTTTTAATGATGGCAGGTGGATATAAATTACATCTTTCTGACATGGGTTTACTCTTTAACCAGGAAAGCCAGGAAGAAGCCTGTCATTACCACTCAGTGTAACAACTGAGGTTTTTTACTCTGTAAGTCATTGTTTAAAGTCAGGTAAATGGAGCTGTCTCCATACAGTAGAAAGGACTCTGAGGCAGATTAGTAATTTGTCTTTTCAACGGACATAACTTTGGTTGTTATCTATTTGATGTGTAAATTATATCTACTGAAGTTGTGCTTATAGGGGAAAGGAGGAAAGAGAGTTTAAATCCACAAAAAAAAAATGTTTCTTTTGCAGTGTTAACTGTGTATCTTTGCCAAATTTAATCTGATTCAGATCGTCACTCAGCTGCTCTAATTCCACCAAGATTTTGTAACCATCGAAGTAGAAGAAGAACCTGGGCCGTTGCTGAAGGAGCTTTGGCTTGTGTCCTCTGTGTGAACCTATGCCCAGAAATGAGTTTCAGCCTGCATGGCCGAGCCTATACGAAGGCTGAATTCAACAAAGCCATTCTCTTCAATTTAAATATGAGTGAAAGCAGACTGTTCTGTATATCTTTTAAATTACAGAAGGCAGTTTGATCTACCAGTACCTTGTGAGGTTTTTAAAAGAACTTTTCAGAATCCTGCCATAAGAAACACCTGAATGAAATTGCCTTTGTTATGATCACCCAACAGCCAAGAAGCCTCACCTTATGGTACTTTCACAGGAGCCAGGACAGAGATTAGCTAACTGCCTGGGAGGACCCGCAGCCTCCTCACACCATCCATCATGGGGCAGGCTGCTTGGAGCCAGCTACTGGAGAAAGATGGAAAGTCAAAAGCTATGGGAGGTATTCAGTACCTGCCAGTCACCATCACATCTGTGTGCTTCACCAACACCTGTGGATTCAGCTTCACATCTCCTTTGTGAGGTAGGAAATTACTTCTCCCTCTCTTGCAGAAGAAAGCAGTGCATAAAGAGATTAAGTTGTTCTCCTGGGGTCCCACAGGAAGTCTGTGGTAAAGCTGAGGATAATTTAATCCACTAGTTTAGTCATGGGACAGCCGTTCTCTCCAATTTGCTAGAAGCACTGGGCTTTTGACACAACCATCATTTCTGCAAGTAGTAAGCATCCCAGACAATATCCATAGTCGCAAGCCGTTTCACTTCCCTGTCCTGCCTTTCTTGTTATAGACTGGCTCCAACTGTTGCACAACAATGAGTTCATCTTAACCTCACATTCTGGGTCAGTCTACCGGACAGACAAAGTGTAGCTGCAAAAATCAGGTTTAAATCTTCCATATAGATTAAAGCCCTCCTATAATTTGCTTGCATCTCTCCTTCAAGGAAGCACAAAATACAATAAGCACTACAAGTACAAAAGAAAAGTCAATGAATAAAACCTACTATTAATTACAAACATTAGTGCAAACCACACAGTAGATTTTTTTTAGTATGCTCAGCATTTTCTGAAAGGAGGTCATGAAGCCAAGGCTTTAACCACAGATGAAGTCACATTCTTCAGCCACATAACGAGTCAGCTTTGAAGCTCACTCACATAAACAACCTGGATTCTGCTGCTACACATAGTATTTTATCCTTTATATTTGTATTGTAATACTTTTTATTGAAAATATATTTAATCCTGTGCTTTTATAAAATATAAATAACTAAAAGGCAATAAAGACCAAATTCCGAAGCTTAATTACATGTTTGGCTAGGAGACTTGTCTAGCATCATCTTAACTGCCTGGCAGGGCCTTTTTTTTCAAAAAAAAATACCCCAAACAAGCCATTTGTCTATGTTATAAAAGCCAACACCTAAATCCATGCTTGACATTCAAATGCATGGCTCTGCTATGAAAAGGGAGAGTCCTCACACTTCCTCAGACATCAGGAGCTCCCCTCTCTTGAAAACTAGCTTCCACTTTTACATATTCAGATGTAGATGTAGGTGTTTGGCTTTACCTCAGGTCATTTGAAAAATATAGCCTTTGTGCTTAATTGAGAGTCACAGCTTGAAAGTTGCAGACAGTTAAGAATGCTACAGGAATGCTGATCTCCCCACTCAACATTTGTTTATGTCTGGCAATAGTCAGCTGAAAGAAGGTGGAAAAAAACAAAGTCTGAAAAAAACATTTCTCAAAATAATTTGCTGGGTAAGGCCATCAAGCCAGTAAATGTGGTCTGTAACCCCCAGCAGCTGCAGCTGAATGGATGAAGTCAGAATTCGGAAAAGTGCACTTTTTCATTGTTTGCTCTTTAGTAAGAAAAGACACGAGAGTTGGACACCCTGTGCCTTCTAAAAAGACTCTTTCTTCAGAGGTTTTCATCCAGCCATTTTATGTAGCTGTTTCTGGTCTGAATGCCTGCAGAGAAATCAGTAGGCCAAACAGTGAATATCATACAGCCATGAAAGCAGTCATTGAAGTGATCGAGCGTGACTTCCACTCCGGCATTCTGCAAGCGCTTGGCGTACATCACCCCATCATCTCGCAGCACATCATTCTCACAGGTCAAGATGTAAGTCTTTGGCTGCAGCTGCAGAGTTTCATTTTCTGCAAGGAGTGGGCCTGCTCGTACATCAAGCAGTGCTGGTATCTCCTGGATGATTTCAGCCTTGCCTGTGGTTTGTATTACAGGCTTGTAGTTCTTTATGAATGAGGAAGGCAATAGAGATGTCCAGTTCAGACGCCCTCTGAAAGAGAGAGCTTGGCCAACGTCAAGAGCAGTGTGGTTGTTAATCAGCAGAGAGTGAGCCAAATCATAATTAGCATTGAAATAATCTATCCAATAGTTGATCATGACATAACGAGGAAGAACGGGCATATTCATGTTCTGCTGATAAGAAGGTGTATTGAAGTCAAATGCCTGAAGGACTGGATAAATTAAGGCCTGCAGTTTTGGTTTGATGGTCAAATTCTCTTCTTTGCTAAGCTGCAGAAAAACACAGGATAGAAATTGGATTATAAGGAAAATAATCATTACAATATCAACCTTGAACTTCATACAATTAATCATTTGTTTGACAACTTTTAGGCCAAATTCTGCTCTTATGCAGATAATGTTGCTCTTCTGTCTGAAATATTAGCAGCCTGATATTTTTCTTCTCTTGTAAGGATGGCCATTGGGGCAGACCCAGTATCTTGTTTCCAGCAGAAATCAGTGGCAGAAGTTTAATGAAGTTGTAAGAAGAAAAAAAAATGTCGTAAAGTGGCATTTTACTAAAAGTTCCCAGTTTAACAAATTGCAACTAAGGAACTTGTTATTCTTGCTTTTAACACTTTTTCATGGATTGTTCTTCAATGAATTTATCTAATTGTTTTTCTGGCATATGGAAACCGTTGGCATCCACAGTTTTCTCTAGCAAAGGCTCCCCGTGTGCAGAAGCACCTCCCTGCTTGACTTGAACCTGCCATCTGCATTTGTTTTGAGCCTACCAATTACATATTTGGTGCCCCTAATTCTATTATTGGAAGAATCAGCAAACATTTGTTTTGCTTCCTCTTCTACACAATATACACAGTTCTCTATCATATCTCATCTTGTCTGCCTCTTTTTCAGGCTGAAGAATCTTAATGTATAGAACCTCTCCCTTAGAGTTCTTCTTCACTGATTTAAAAAGAATTATGCATCAGGGAAACTAACTAGGATTGCTGTTTCCAAAGCATGGGTCTATCATGTTTATCAGTCCTCAATATTGAAATTTTAATGTAATTGTCCCTTATTAATTTTTTTCACCCTAATTCAATATTGCAAGATTGTCATGATAATCAGTTGCCTGAACATGGTACCTGCTTTCTTGTCACCAATGGTTATAGCAATACGAAAAAGCTAATAACAATATTTCACTAAAGCATGCAAATATTATTACTTGCCCCAGGCTGCCTTTAAGATCTTTACTAGATTAAATTCAGATTACATTTAAACTGCACAGACCCAAAAGAAATTTCCTTGAAATTGTGAAATGCTATAGGAAGACAACCTAACAGAAGAATTAAGATTAATTTATTACAGTTTCTGTCCTTCATTTATATTTGAAAGAAATACTATTTTCAGAGACAAGTATCTGAAAATAGAAAGCTAAATTGATAAATTATGCATGTACCTAGTTACTTACCTAGAAAAATAAAAAATTCACCAGCAAAAGTGGTTAAAATAGAAATTTAGCTGCTTTCTCTTAAAACCTAGCCCATAACAACTTTTAACTGTAGTAAGACATTGCAAGCTATGTGATTCATACTGCAATTGGCTCATTTTTCTTCTGTAAAGTGACTAGATGCTGGCTGTCTTTAAGGGATGGCACATCACCTTGTGATGATGCAGCACAAAGAATCTGTCAAGCTATATGCACCACTGAATTAGGGACTGTCGTAGGATAATACATAACAGACAATAGATGTTACCTGCTGACACACAGCAGCTGCCAAATTTCCTCCTGCACTATCACCAGAAATTGCAATTCGATTTGGGTCAACTGAATACTCAGCTAAGACATCAGGCTGCAAAAAGTGCTTAGTAGCACGAAGAGCATCATGGAATTGCTCAGGGAAGCACACCTCTGGTACCAGCCTGTATCTACAAAAGAAAAGAGATGAGAAACAATTACTACTGTGAATGTAGTATGTCTCTTTCAAAATTAATAAGTGCTATCAGGTATTCCTTAATGGCAAATAACTATTTCATTAGGATAAATACTATGGGAAAAACATGAGGCATGTAATACTTAGGTAAGACCTAATCTTATAATTAATCTTTTAATTCTGAACCCGCTAGTTATGAGTAATATCAAGAGATAAAATTGTGCAGCACTTTCCTAGGATTTCCCAATAGAGAATTTCATCATGATAAAAATAAATTAATATTTAAAATACCCTTGGAAATGGAACCAATATAATCAGCCTGTTTTTTGATCCAAATCCTCATCTTAACTAGCACAAAAGAGAATATGACATATTCTGCCAAGCTGGATTCCTAAGCAGTTCTGCTTCCTGAATTTTGACCTATGCTCAGAAGAGAATGAACTCTGCTATACTTCCATGCCATGAAATGCACATTAGTCAAGAAGTGAAGTAATACCAATTTCCTCCAATGCAATCAATTCAATAACTCCTCTCCTTTACTGAGGAGTGGAGCAGGAATATACCCATTGCACAGGTGGAGAGACTGAAGAGCAGAGAGCAAACAGTCTGCCCGGAAACAGTCTGCAGCTGAGTCTCATGCATAAGATTTTCTCAGTTTCTAAATAACATTGCAGAAGTCTGTTCATATTTACTGAAAAAAATGTAATCTAAGAGTTGTTACTAGGCCTTATGGTACAAAGCATGTCTTCTGTTTGTAGCTTTTCAATCAACAGGTTTTAGAGCAGAGCTGAGCAAAACAAGCAAAACAAAAACCAGTTTTCTGACTCAAAACATTTTTTTCAGAATCCAAGCTAAAAGAAGTTTCATATGTGGAATAAATTTTAAATTTAGGCTATAGGAAAAGTGTTTCATACTCCAAATCTGATCTGCTTTCAGAAAGCAATCTACTTATTGCATCAACTACAAAGGAATATGATAGAGTCCTTTGGGAAGTCCTCACAAAACTGGTTAACAGACTGTGCATATATCATGAAAATGAGAGGTGCAATTAAACCAATGAGAAATCTAATTAGTCTTCACTAATTGAGTACAAACACCTTGCCTGAAAGATATAATGGCTAAGGAGAATATGTCAAGAATAACCCAGAGAAACAGGTGGAACCACCATAAATCAGGAAAAGACTAATAAGGAATTTTCAATGCTGTGATTGCTGTTCATCTGGAACAACCAACAGCTGCTCTTTTACTTTTCATTGTTTCTACTAATAAACAACAGAGAAGTACAAAAACAGCGACCCTGTAAAGTTTATTGTCAGCATTAAATGAGTAATATCATCTCCATATAATTCAGTTGCAATTACGTCACAGAGCTTGGTATGTAATCAGCTAGAGGTGAGTAATGTGAGTAGTTATATCAAATGATTGGGTTTGCAAAAGAAAATAATGAAGCTGACAATAAGGATGGGAAAAACACCCATCAAGCTGGAGTCATCTAGGTAATGTAGTTAGCTAGTTGAGAGGTTTGTTTACTGTGGAACTGTTCTGCAAGTTAAAAAAGCAGCCCTGCCCCTCTGTTGTCTGGCACCCTGGCAGTCCTCTGCTCTTGAGAAGAGTAGGACGCTTAAATGAGATGACTGGAACAGTGGGAGACTGAGAGTGCAGCAGGCAACTGCCAGGTCCATTGTGTATTCTGGTTAATGAGCACAGGTTAAATGATTTGATAATGTTTATGTTGCATACTCTTGCTCAATACAACTTCAAAACTGTGGTTTATAGACAGACTTTGGGGTGTTTATATATAATACACATAACTTTTATTTTTTTATATATACACACTATAAATATACCTTGCAGCAGTGGGAGTGGCCATTGAGGATGGAAAAAAGTCCCTCTTGCTACATTAATAAGCACAGAGATGTGGTTCAGCTTTCCTTCAGGTTTCTATCATGCCCAAATGTGTCTGGCTTTTTTGTTTGGTTGTTTTTAAAGTTCACAAATAGTTACAGAATTATAACTCGTCACTTAAGCCACCTCATGTTTTAGCTGCACTCCTTACACGTAGATACAATTAAATGATGCAATATTTGCATTTTAGTATTTGTACAACTGAATTAAGTGCTACCCTATTTTTCCATATTTCTGCCTCTTCAAATGACCTTTAAAATTTTTAGAAACGCAGAAGAATTTTTGATACCATTCCAATTTGTTATAAAAGGGTAAAAATATCAGAACAGTAAAGAGAATTATTGATGGTTAAAGCCTTATACACAAGCCAATAACAATGGAAAAGCTAAAAGAACTACATGACATATTTCTAATACCTTAAAATTACTTGATCAGTTTTAGATTACTCACTCAACTGAGACAACTACTGCATTGAGAGATTCAGCCACGATTCTGCAGAGATTGTTGTAAAGGCTTGTTCCTGGAACAACAGGACACGGTGTTAGGGACATACACATCCATTTAAGTCAATATTCACAAAGCAGTACGTAAGCCTCCTCAGAAAATACAGGGACTCGATACAAATATAAGCAAAGTAAATGAAACAAACAACAGATAAAGTGCCAAATACATATTGTAGCAGAAGGAACATAACTCACACCTTGAAAAGTCCTGCAGTCTAATGCTTTCTTTCTCATCTGTTTCTTAGTGATTTGGGGCATGTAATTTAATCCACCTATCACAGTTCTCTCAGTTGGGCACAACTGAAGGTACCCAGTGGCTTGGGGGCATTAGCATCCAGAGGCAGTTATCACTGTATGAGTCACTGCTTGTTGGTCATTTTATTATAGCATGCATTGCTTTGATTCAAATGAGTTGCCCTATTAACATCAACTTAACTACTCATTTAAGGGAGGATTAATCACCGCTATCCTATTTATCAGAATGATTTTCTTTAATTTTATTCCTTTCCAGTTACTTAATCGTTGTTTCCTGGTACTAGAAAATATATTAAGACACTAAGTGTTTTCTAAAGTGTCTACTCTTAGAATTTAATATTTAGCTGTAATATCTGTACCATTAACTTTTTCATCTTGGACCTGAGGATACTGTCTGACATAGCTAAAGTTATCCAAACAAAGCATGGTAATTTAATATAAACTTTTTCCAAAACAAGAGTCATATGCAAATTGTCAGAGAACAAATGAGGTAGGTAGGATGCTAACAAACATCCCTCAGGCAGGCCTAAGAAAACCCAACTCAAAGCACAATTCCTTTGTACGAAGAGGAGCAAAATTTTTACTGATATAGGACTAGAGGACAGAGAGCATGGGATTTCCAAAGGCATGTGAAAGCCAGATTTTGAAGTTATTTAGGAACCTAAATCTCACTTAAATCATGGTCTAAGTGACTTACACATGCATAGTCTAAATGCAATCAACAGCATCTTTGTTTTTGGAAGATTTTGGGAAACCCCATTAATATTCTTTTTCTACAGATGAAGCCATAGAATGTATCACGGCTGTATGGACTTCATGATGTCATGGGCTCAATGGAGAAGAACAATGGGGAAGACTCCTATCGGATCTCGGTCTTGGAGCAGCCACGAGAACCACATACCCATGCTCCTCCCAAGGCTTTTCTCCTCCTGTACGATGTGGTTAGCTTATCATTGTCTACAGCCATACATTACTTTCTCTGATCATGGTTGTGGCTTCCAAGTCAATTGGACTGGACAGCATACATTTTCAAGGCAATTTCTGCCAGTGCTGCCAATGGTCCCTTAAGGGAGGGGGGCAGACGATGGGATGGGAACCCAGCTCGACCCATTTCCTTCATCACACTGCCCGTTGTCTGGGATCAACAGCACATATTCTCAAGTATGTGTTATTTAAGTCCCAAACATTTGCAATGCTGTTACATGCAGTGTTGTTCAGATGACTCTTCTACTAATTATTCTGCAAAAATGGGGCAAAATTCTTAAACATAGTCTCTGGATTCCGATCACCAAGGATTGACATTTACACATGATCACACAAAACGGGGGACTAGCCCAAACAGCCTAACCAGGCATCCCAGGAATTTAACAGTAAGCTATTTTCTCCTCTCAGGATGTAAAAAAAATAAACCTCTTGCAGATAAGATACGTGTTTTGCTGTGTGTTCACAACATTTCTCCCATCCCTCCTTAGAGCTGATCTACCAGAGTGGAGACAGTTATTACTGAATCCAGGTGGAACTTAGCAAAATGGTTATCCCTAACAGGAAAAACTGCATTCATCTTCTCCTACTAGGAGAAAACCAGACCAGAATCCTGTTTAATTACTGGCAGACACATACTTGCACTTGCCAAGGCCCAGCCACCTCCGTGGATGTAAACAACGCTGCGCTTGAGCCTTTCATCTCCCTTTGCAGGAGGTTCAAACACTCTGACTTCTACACCATCAAAAACAGCATCCGTGATGTTAATGTCTTCAGAGGAGACAAACTTCAGCTTGTCAAAGGTATGAATCACATAATTCAGAACTATCAAGTGATGGCTGAGTCTCAGATAGTGAATCAGGTGACACTAGGAAAAAAAAGAAGAAAAAAGGAGATTCCTATTACTTCATACGATACTGCATTGATGTTTAATGCAACTGTCTTCAAAAGGCAGGTCCTATAAGAAAATGAATAAGGACTGTTAGAATATTAACTGGAAAATTAATGATTATCAAAGACCTCCAATGCTTTTAAAGCTGTTTTAAAATGAAACCCTGTCCATAAAATATTCTTTGTTGTCAAAAGAAATCAAACCAAAACACTATGTGAATCAAGACAACGGTGAATGAGCATTCAGATTGTCACCTTTGAAAGACACCTCCAAAAGGAGATGAACCTTACCAGCATGCTCCACTTTGGAACTTGGAAACTCCTCAGTCTGGTGCCAGCAGAGGGCAATACTGCACAGGCAAAAATTCTGTGCTGGAAACGTATAAAAAATGTGAAGTATTTCTCTTGTTCCACCCCAGAGCATAAGTCTTTCTACTTCCAAATTAAGAACATTCTCAAGGATTGCAAGGAAATATAAAACCAGAAATGGTCTCAAAGTAATGTAATGCTTGTTCATTGGCCTGTCCTATTTTCACCTGCTGAATTGGGAAGGATATGAAATGCTATCCAAGAATTATGGCAGGTTAGTGTTTTTCTTTTTTCCCGGAAACTAAAGTGTGTTATTATTTTGTGGGGGTGTGTAAAACACTACGAAAATTAAGAATATTCTCATCTTTTTGTCCCCATATGGTAGAAAGAGAGATCTTTCATCTCTTTTGACTACACAGGATTTTTATTTTCATGTTTATCTTTTTTAAACAGATTAAAAACCTGTTTTTCTCAGCAGAAAGTACTGGGACTCAAGGCACTCCTCCAGCCCAAATGGTCATGACCTGCTCCCCATGTCTGACCTGCACACTATTTGTAAAGTGTACTTTTTCCCCTTCCATAGATGGTGCAAAAGGGGTGGCAAAGGGTGAGGCAAAGGACTGCAGGGATCATGATGTCCAGTCTGGCCATTAAAAAGTAGTCTTTCCCCTTTTATATAGTTAATCTCCAACCTAGTGATAAAAACTAGAAACTGGATAATCAGCAATACCTTTTGTACAACTTTCTCAGTCAAGGCAATGAATCTGGGAGGTAAGATTAATACAGATACCTAATGTACACCTGTAGGGCCACTACTATAAGGAAAACTGTCAGCAGTGACCTTTTATTTTACATACAGGTAACAGCTGGAAGAAAAGATGTACTGTTAGGAGCCATGGGGTTTGTCTACACATGACTACTGTTTTAATTCTGCTAGTACCACTAGTGCAGTGCAACCCTGCTAATATGAATTAAAGATGCTGACACCTGAGAGTGAGTGGGGTCACTCAGGCACTGGTCTCACCACATTCATGTTGCAAAGAAGGAATAGTTGCCATAGTTTAACCTGTACAAAAACTGAGTGGAAGCCAAGTCTGATTTCTCATGACCGACCTGATTTTGCAAAGAACAGTTTCATAGTCTTTCTGGTTTATATTATCTGTTCACAAGGACATCTATTCCATTTTCTTCAACTTATGTTTCTTTACTTCCTACAGTACTGTTTTTGAAGCCACTTTCAGAGCCAAGTTTCAGCTTCTCTGCCAAGAGTGCCTGCTTATGGCGAAGGAAGGGCTAAAGGAAGCAAACACTTCTGGAGGCAAAGCAAATGTTGAAGCATTCGGCAGTATCCATGCCAAAGATCTGTCTCCTTAGGCCTACAGCCCCAGCTCCTCACCGTAAGTTTTTAATCTGTCATCATTAGTTTAAATGCAAAAAAAAGATGAAACACTGGCTTTCAGTCAGGTGCTGTACAGAAAAGGCCCTGCACAGCCCCACTTCCACTGCAGATTGTGGTAGAAACAGACAAGCTCCGATATTTTCCCCCCCAAAATCTATTCCACATACAATGGGCTGCTGTGTGAGCATGAATAGGAACCCATTTCCAAAATAAGAAATGCTTTAGCTTGTGGCAATATCACCCTGCTGAGACAGACTGTTGAGAATCCAAATATTAAAATGTTTGCTGCTATTTGGTTGGAACATTATTTCTTTGTACTGCAAGCCCTTTCTCTTGGAGAAGAAACACAGTGTCCACCGAGCAGGAAGAAATACTGAATTCACAAGGCTGTTTGCATCTTCAAATTTCAAATCATGCTTTTCTCCCACCATTACTTAAAAATTCCCACAGGAAAACCCAGTTCGACTTTGGAATCTGAAGAACTATTGTTCTTCAGATTTATCTACTAATGATTTGGCAGACAATTTGTTGTGCTGCCACTGATGTAACCCGCTAAAGATCTGATACCCCCTGTGCCCCATGGAGACTCCTGGGGAAAGTAACCACTGGGAATCAATTTTAGAAATACTGCCAGGGAAAACAATGTTTCTGTAGATGTTTTTTTAGTCTGACTGTGCTGCAATAGACCTCCGATTTCAGTTTTCTCCCACTTTAGGTCACATTCTTTGTAGACAAGATTACCACACGTTCCCTGGAATCAGAAATGTTTCATTTTCAAGGCTAGATACTGTTGTTTATCGAAAAGTGTTCTGCCCTGTTCTTTAAACCACAGAGCACTGTGGCCATCTGCAGGGTATCACATGCTTTCATCCTTTTGAGTTTTTTCCCCTATAACAGCCCACTGTTACCAAGAATCCAAAACCTAAAAAACTGGAAAAGATGCTTTGTACAGCAGGGCACAAAAGCAGCAGTCCGAAGTTTTGCTAGGCATAGGCATTTTTTTTTGCCAAGCTCTTATCAGACAGATTCTTTGGAAATCTATCTATCTGATCAGCCTATTTGGTTGTCATTTATAAGGCATCAGGATTGCACTGATGTACAGTACCTGTAAATAAATATTTAAAGTAGATATAATACCTTAGCACTCTGTAACATAACTACTGGCAGAAGAAGATATGCTTAATGGTTGGCTAACTCTCTTCTATGACAATGTTGCCATCCTGTTGACTGTGCTTCCCTGGCACGTTTCTTGTGTTGGCACTAATGAAATGTGAAGCCTCAAAGCATCACGTTGCTGCACCAGCTCAACACCAACCAGCAGAAACAGAGAAACAACAATAAACTACAGCCAAGCCACCATCTTACTGATAACCCAAGGCAATAAAAACTGAGTAAGGGAAAGGATGGGACCAGCCCTTTCCACCGCAGCTCACAGCTGGATTGGCTTAAATCCATTATAAAAAATGTATCCAGTTATCTCATGTGAGCAATAATTGGTTTGATCTTTGCTGGTATTCGTGACTTTATCACCCTTACCATGACAAGCTGCAGGACTGTTGCAGGCTATGAAATATAGCACTTAAATACGTGGGAATTATGTGTGTGTGTGTGTGCGCACACATGTGGAAGAGAAGAAACAGTTACGCTCTCTGGTGAACAGGGAGGGAAGACAGTGTTTTAATAATAACAGCTACTGAAAAGGAAAAGAAAGCAAAAGGACGAGGGAGAAATTAAGAGACTACAGAAAAACTCAAAGAAAAGATGACATGGTATAAAGATGAAGGCCCTGTGGCCAATTAGCCCAGAACCGTGGTGCCAGCCACAGGCTTAGCACATTACTCAGTCTGGGTCATAGCCACAAGTTTTCACATTTAATGACTGGTTTTATGCACCCGTCTGAATAAACACTTTTGTCTTCTGAACAGGTGACTCTGGGGGAACATGGCTGGTGAACTTCACGGCACTGTGGGGCTGGACTGAGTACACACACCGAGCAAGCTCAGCGGCGGGGAAGCAAGGCAGATTCTGATGAGCAGGAGGACTCTAGGAGAGGAAGACCAGAGAGAAACACAAGTATTTTACATCCAATAACCACTGTGGACATATTACAGTAGCCCTACTGACAATCTATTCCTTATTTCTGATTGCAGCTTTTCATTTTGGGGCTGTTGGGTCCCCGTGACTGATGGCTGCCTCAGCAGCAGTGTGATTTACACTCACACTGTCCAGCACTTCAACAGGTCCACAGCATCCACTACACTCACAATCTCCTCCTCTTCTACCAGGACATCCCTGTAACAAGGGTCTCAGTTAGGGACAACCCGGGGACCCCCCAAGGGGCTGAACTGTTCCAGACTGTCACAATCCTAGTAAATTCTGCTGTGAAGGGTACCAGATACTGGAAAACTTAATTGATGTATGAGAAAATTTTCAATACATGAAAAAAGGAGTCAGGGCTGTGATAAAAAGAAGTCAGAATAAACAAAGTACTGCTCTAGAGAGGTACCATTATTTTACCTTTAATAATCAATACCTGTCCCTTAACTATCCTAAACTATCAGGATTCTTCTATTGGCTCCTCAGCTGATAATTTCATGAAGAATCTCAAATGCTCACTGCTATTATGCTTACCTCCCCCATGGAGGGACTGATTAGTCACATGTTCTGTATTATAAAAAAAAAAAATCAAAAAAAGTTTTATTTATTGCTAATTTCTATTAACCTCTAACAGCACTCAGTACTTTGGGATTCTTTGTCCTTCTATGACTTTGATAGCTGACACTGCCTGGCTTCACACCTCTGACCTTCAGCCATGAAATTATTGCAACAGGAGGCATTCAGACGGTACACAAAGGCAGCGCGCCTCTGAAGCCAAGCTGAACCCATCAGCTGCCTCCCCTACTGCCTCCACAGCTGGTCAGACCCAAGGTCCTGCACTGACCTTCCAGGCCTCAGCAGGATCAGGAATTAAGCAAACAGCTGAGGTATTTTTTTTCATACAACACTACTTGGGGCTGAGCCAATCTCACTCATGACTCAATGAGTAATAATGCTGGAATCGGGTGATTGAACTGTCTAAAACTAAACTTCCCACCTTAAAAGATGCAGGTACTATCCTCAAGTCTGGCATCACTTTGCAAAACACATTTCTATAGCATTAGTGTCCAAAATGCAATATCTGCAGTAAAACTAGACATTAGTGAAAAATAAATAGGATCATTTCCCCACTTAGCTGTGGGCAGAACATATTCTTTTGTGTGCGTTTCAGGAATTTATCCTGTTTAAAAGTGAACTTCTCTTTCCTTTTATTTTACAGAACCATTTCTTAAGGCAGGTGGATTACTGCCCAGCAAAGAATATGTATTTTTAACACTGTTTTACAGTTCATTAATTAGAAGCAGAGGCTGGATTACATTGTAATGTAAGGCTTTGTGCGTATACCTATTCATTGATGATGCTCTGCTTTTATACTCATTAAGAGGCAAAATTTATATGTTACTGCAAATAGGACTTGCAGTGTGGTTCAGCTTCTGCTCAGGTGCCGTGCTGTGAGACCTACCCACCACAACTAGCAATCTGGTTTGCTGTAAACCAATTTAAAGACCATGTTCTTGCATGCAAAAACATCAGGAACTTACTTGGCTGGCTACAACTATGATTTACATCTCTCCAGAAGTCTCATACTCTGAAATATATGGGTAGATAGATATTAAAATGCTAGAAAGAACTAATTACTGTTTCCTCTAATCTTGAATGCTGATGTCCCATGCCCTAGATTTTACTCGGAAAGCGAGTGGCAGGGAACCATGAAGGAATCACTTGGCTGATGAGAACAAATATGAGGATAGTTTTCTCTCCTGTACAGCTGCCTACCTTCTTCCATATCTGTCTATCTGATGGTCTTTATGCCAGCCCATTCGTCCTTCCAAACGTCTGCTAACAGCTGTCCCAGTTCCAAAGAATCTCTTCTTCCTTGCCATGCAGCAAAATAGCAAGTATCTTGACAGTGGTGTTCAGAAGTAACTTATTTCAAAGGGCTTATTAAACAAACATATGCTGTGCTCTTTACTCCAAAAGGGAAGAGTGGTGAGAGGAAGAAGTGAAAAACACGCTGTATCAATCTTGCTGTTAACAGCAGAATTACAAAATGTTGCTTTAGACACTTTTTGACAAACACCAAGTAAAACAATGTGGTTAAACCTGTGGTTCCACAATTAATTGTATATGTTTGTCCATATTTCTTTGAAGCTGAGTTCTGTACCTGTACACATATGTATGCACATAGTTTTTAATGTCTGACCTAAAACTGTGTTATATCACAGTGTCTGTAAAAATGTTACCATGACCCATTTTGAGACAGGTGAGAGACACAAATTACTCTCATTCTCAGTTAAGCATTTTCACAACAATTATTAAAGTCTAGATTTCTATCTTAATCCTGGGGCAGCACAAGAAATTAAAAATTAAAATTTTTGTTACTTCAGGTAAAGCACTCCATCTCTTCCCATCTCTATCCCATCAGGATAACAGTAATGGTCACCTTCTGTCACATGTTTTGAAAACTATTTACAGAAACTACCCTACAAGCATTACATACTTTTTTAACCATGTGATTATACTTGAATGTTTGTTGAAGTGTCTCATGCTGAGCTAAGACACTGAGTCAGACCCAAGCTTGTAAAAAAATTGTAGCTGACTGGGACAAAACTCCACATGGCAATGCAAAACCTTATTATTAGTTCACTGAAAGCCAGTGACAGCCTTATTATGTATTACTGGTAGCAATTATTAATGCACTGAGAAAACAAACCCATTATCCCTAACTAGAAATTCTCATGCTTAATTGCCAGTCTTCACAAGTCTATTTCAAAATAAGCAAATAATAATCAATCATATTTGAAGCACATGCTCTTGGAAAAAAACAATTACAGTAAATTTTAGAGGTTTTAAAATCAGAAATGTACTTCTGTCATATCAAACCTAGAAAGGAAAGTAATAAATAGCAAACTGAAAATACATTCAGAAGTGGGTGAAAGTTCAATGGTCACATGTACAGAAATGTTAAACCATTTGGTCTTGCAATAGCCATTGGAACAAAAAAGAAGAAGCTGAGCTCTACAAAAGGATGTACACTTTATTTTATAAACCCACAAAAACAAAGTACATAGTCAAGCTTAACTTATACAGCTTCAGTTTACACAGTTCCATCTTAATGGTAGTTACTTATTCCTGACTTTGTGCTGTCTCTCAGCGTTGGAAAGACTTCTGAACACTTGGAAAGCACCTTCCCTTTCTCTCGAAAGGCCCCGAGGCTCACCTGTTCTTCGAGTCAGGGCACCTCTAATGCCTCACTTGTGTAAAGCTCACATGGTCCTTCTTTTGGTTGTAAACTACCTTACAGGAACTGTTACTCACTTGTTTAGTAATTCTTCTCACTAAACAAGTTCATATTTCTAAAGCTGGAGGCGTAAATAACTAAGAAATTACAACTTCCCTAACAGAGATTTCCACACCCCAGAGAGTGGTGATAGATGTAGACACCTCAGCCCCTGCCTGCCAGCTTGCTCCAGCTGCCACCTGTCAGGCTTTATCCAGTCAGCTCCTCTTGGGATTATGACCTCCAGAGTATCCTAGAAGAGATACCCTTCAACCTCCAAGCTAGAGGCACCAGAATTCATCTCGACTATGCCCAACATACCACATAAAGAAACTGAAGGTGTACATAAGCCAATAGCAATATACATATATATAGTCACAGTCACATGACTTTCTAAAGATAGGTCTCCTTCAGTTAGAGGTTATGGACTCACTTTAGGTGTTCCTTCCCTAACTGTGATGTGTTTTGCAGGCAGAATGCTGGGGGGGCATCCTGGCCCTTCTGGCCATATTTACCAATTTGGTCAAGCTAAGCACTTGTTGTTCAGTTTCTTGAGCATGGAGTATGTGAACTTACTGAAGAATTAAGCTGTTGTAGGCCATGTCTGCATAATTTGCATAGCAGACATATGGCAGGGCATGCAAACAAACAGGTTTTATCCTTTTATCCTAGAAGTATGCTTTGATTCAGCAATGCATTGGGGCAATGAGAAGATGCTCCAGTGGCTCACATGAGTCTTCTGTCTATTCCTAGACTCTCTCTTGAACAGTGCCAACTAGAGAAGCTATTCAGGCAGAATATACAAGATTGGACACTGTGTGTGGTCCACGCACCTCATGCGTCCCAGCATTGGCAGTTACTGTGTCAGAAAGTAGAAGGTACGTTCTTACCTAGTCCATTTGGTATCCACTTACGGGCTCTCTGTCCATTAATTCTTTTAATCCCTTTTCTAATATGCCAATGCTCTCATCCACTGAAAGTACAAGTTTTTTGTACATTTCAGACCCAATGTAGTAAACTGAAATGCTGCTAGGAAATTAAAAAAAAACCAAACTTTGACATACACAGTACCTTACATCAGGCCCTACACCAGTCTGCGATCTCTGAACTGTTTCATGTCAGCATAGAAACACCGGCAAAAAAAGGAGAGATGTCAATGAAGTAATAGAACAGTCATCTGTGTCTTGCAACCGAATCAAACAGTCAGAGGTTTGTTTGGTAACACGATTCCAAATCAAAGTAGTTAAGTATCAAGACCAGCTTCCCTATGTCACAGAATGACAGAATCGCGTGGTTGGAAAAGACCTCTGAGATTGTCTTTCCCTGAGTCACAGTTAACATATCAGAATAAAAACCATTAATCTTTCTTGACCAAAAGCCTGCAAGCCAGAAAGCAGACTAAACCACATCTGCTAAGATTTGCACCACGGAACCCAGAGGGGAAGACTGGGTGCCACCCTTACTCAAGACCGCACGCCCGATTTACTGCTGGGGACGAGACCAGGAGCGGCCGGGCCAGCCCCGCCCGGGCAGGCAGCGCGTTCACAGCCGAACCCAGTCGCACTCCCTCCGCCGGGATGCGGTACCGCTACGCGGAGCTCGGCCCCCGCTCCGCAGCGCGGACGTTGGTGACGCCTGCGACTCCCCTTCGGCTGCAGGTACACGGCGCTGCCCGGGTCCCCCTCGGGCTTGGGGGGCTCCCGGCGCTCGCGACGCCCGGGCCGGGCACCGCTTCCAGCCGAGCGCGCCCGCGCCTCCGGCTGCGTGGCGCTGCCTTACCGTCTGCTGCACCGCCCGGAACGTGGCATCCAGCAGCATCAGCTTCCAGGGCTCCGACACGGTGCCGGGCAGCGGCAGGTACACGTAATAGGCGGCCAGGGCGGCCAGCGCCACCAGCAGCACCCACGCAGCCCGCATCGCCGCGGCTCCGCGCGGACACCGCGCCGCCCCCGCGCCGGACGCCCCCGGAGGAAGTCCCGGCGCTTCCGCCCCCGGCTCCGCGGGCCGCTACCCGCACGGGGGACGCCGGCCTTCTCCGCGCCGCCCCGCCCGCCGCGCAGCTCCGCGCGCTTCGCAGCCCTCGCCCCGCCCGCCGCGCAGCTCCACCGAAGGGCGGCCGGACCCGCGGGCCTTTCGTGTCGTGGCAGGGTCTGCCCTGGCTCCACCGAGCCAGCGATGGGAAGGAGAGGGGAAGGCTGCTGTGGGGATACATTCCGGGCAATCCGGGAGGGTCCCAGGCACCCTTATTTTAACGGGAGAAACTGTATTGTTTCCCATTTAACGCATCACAAAACAATTCCAGAAGGGAGACTTTTTTTTTTTAATATGTCTATTGTGTAATTTTGTTTTGGACTGGAACTTAACTTCCTTTTACCCTGGGTCAGGAATAAATTCTACTTTACTGTAGGAACATTTCTCGTGCCTAAGACAAGAACATTTTCTAAATGGGTCTTTTTCATCCCTGTAAGCACATTTTTGTCAGACAAACCCCCTCTCTTTGCAACACGCAGGAAATATAAATACTATAGAGTTCAGCCTTGACACAAATGACTACTTAATACTTAGTCACAGTCCTATCTTCAGCAAATTAAAATGTTTATTTAACTAGCCAGGTCACATGCATTATGAATCTAATGCAGAAAAAAAAAAGAATGAACAGTAATTTTAACAATAACACTGCTTTTAAAAATGAATTGATACTAAAAAGTCACATATAAATAAGAGTCCTGGAAAGGACACATTTCTTTAAAAAACGGACATGAAAAGGTAATAAAAGAAAAAATATGTTTCTAAGAAGTAAAAGGTCAGCTTTTAAGCCAGCTTTACTGGAACTGAAGTAAAACCTTGCTGATTGTAAAGGTTGCAGAGGAAAGTTTCTGCAGTTTGTGAGGAAATAAGACTCTCAAGCATCTTTAACCTTTCTTCATAATGACAAAAGATGGGAGTTTTTGTAATTTTCACAGCCAGTTTTGAGTAGACTGCAGATGTGAAAGGACTGTAGGGAAACAAGCTTTGTCAACAAAGCAGCACAAGGTGACATTCCTGAGGTCTCAAGCTTTTAATGCCAAAATTGTCAAATTTCTGTGTTATTTTGTGCTCATACCTTCCGTTTTACGTTGTGCCCTGCTCTCCTTTCTCCTTTGCTTTGCACACTCCCATTCCCTTGCTTTCCCTTGCTGCCCTGAAACTCCACACCCAGGATCTTTGAGTGTAATAATGCGTACCCTTCTCTTTCAACAAAAATACTGTCTCCAAACCTCTGGCAAAACTGGGTCTAGTCCCACTTCTCTCTCATCTACTTATCTCTTCAAAACAAAGAGATAAAAAGGCTGGATAGATTTTTTTTGGAGGTTTCTCATGCTCCCACTGACCCCCATGTACATCTTGTGCTTGATCTCCCCCTTTCCTTATCTTTTGAAAGCTTCTGCTCTGGTGAAACCGAATCAATAGCTGTGTGAGGAATATGTTTTTTTTCCAAGCATTCATGAAGAAGTTTGTTCATTAAAAAAACACTTTTGTCTGAGAAAGAAATTAGATAAAAAAAGGTAAAAAAGATAAATCCTCAAACATTTGCAAGATATGCAGGGGACAAGCAGTTTACTGACTCACACCCTTAAGCCAAGAAACGGTTGCTAGACAGCCAGTGTTCAGAGAGGAGGCAAGGGCATGGAGATCTCCTGAGGCCTTTTGGAGTTCCATCACCTCTTCTGATCTGGCCTCATTGTCTTTTTCTGCAAGGTGGGAGATCCCCGTTTCCATCAAGCTGATGTGACAGCATTTGCTCAATGATGTAATCTCGAACCTTCTCCCTGTGGGTACTGCAAAAGGTGATTATTTAACTATGGAATAAATGTGATACTTCTGGGTTACTGATGTCCAGATAATCAGAAGGAATAGCAAGTTTCAAATGCATGTTACATTTTATACAACAAAAAATAATGAGAGGTTCTGTTTCTTTTATAAGAAAAACACGTAGATTTTTAAATGTCAGACATGTAAAGAACAGTAATTATTTTTGACGTCAGTCCTGATCTAAACTTTAATGAGAGCAAAAGCACTTGATAAAAAAAAAATCTTAGCTACTTTTCTTAAGTGATTGCTACCTGAAATTTGTCTAAGTTCTGTCAGTCTGAGGCAGGATAGCGCAGTGAGCCTATATGTACATACTGAATGCGTAGGTATCACATTCTTTTTAAACCTTTAACTGAGAAGTGATGTGTTTGTCACCTGTTAATCCTCAGGTCGATAAATGCGCTTTTCCTGCTTTTGTTGGCTCATTTTACGTAGCTGTTTTGAGGCTCTAGAAGTCAAGTGGAAATTACTGTACAATCACCAGTATCTTTTCCAGAAACTATGCCGCAGAACTTGTTGCACGCCTGGTTCAGGGTGTGAGGGAAGCTGACGACCTGACTGACAAGGAATTTGTAAGAGCATAAAGAAAGGTGAGAACAGGGGGAAAGGCCAGGGAAGGGCAGTCTGGCCTGGAACTGCAAAATGATGGCCCAACCTGGTACTTTGGTGTGGCAAAAGGACCTCAGATGAGGCTGCATTTGGACTATTAAGTCATTGTTACAATTGCTCTATATGGAATGAAGTCTTTGCAGGGCTGTGTAATAATTGGCTTGTTTTCTAGGCTATTATTCTGAAACCTTTTCCTCAAGAAAATAGTTCTAATTTATGTGTACCTCACCAGCAAATCTTTATTCACATAGCACCTGCTATCATCTCCTTTTGATTTTTCCTATCCTGTTTTTCTTCCAAATCATAAAAAGTCAACAGACTTTTACTGGCATTAACAGTTGCTGCATCAGTCATGAAAATGCCTGAGCTAATAAAATTCTGAACTATAGAAAAAAGAGTAAGGTCTAAGAACTCATTTTGGCATGTAAGAATGTAGCATATCGTAGAAAATTCTAGAAATGGAAAATCTCTCTCATTATTTTTACATTGAGCCAGCCACACATTATACTAAATCAGGTTCCAGAGGTTCTGAACCTGCATGAAAGAATTCCTTTCCAGATTAGAAACTTTTAGTATTAGTGAAAATGAAAAAGAACATGGTCTCTTCAACCAAGTAACAAGTGACAGGAAATGGCTGCAAGTTGTGCCAGGGGAGGTTTAGACTGGATATGAGGAAAAACTTCTTTGCTGAAAGAGTGGGGAAGCACTGGAAGAGGCTGCCCAGGGAAGTGATGGGGTCCCCATCCCCAGTGGGGTCCAGAATACTTGTAGACGTGGCACTTCGTGACATAGTTTAGCAGGTGGTGTTGGGCTGACGGTTGGACTTGATGATCTTAGAGGTCTTTTCCAACCTTAATGATTCTATGACAGTAAAGCATCTGATATAATTAATTTGTTTAGGGGTCGGTTCCCTTGATCAGCCGATTGCCTTTCATCTTGGCCACTTGTATTTTCTCCTGCGACCTCTCTTCCCTCTTGTTCCCGATGAGCTGACGTCTCCCAATACGACGATGTCCTCGGCAGGACAGAGCTTACTTAATTACTAACACTGATAGTGTCAGGGTGTCCACAGGGACTGCCTGCCCTCCCGCCTGAGCCGGTCTGACGGGCAGCGGGCCAGGCCACGCCCCGCGGGACCACGCCCCGACGAGTGATGGGGACACGGCGGGGGCGGCCGTGACAGGCAGGCCCGGCGGGCCCAGAGCTCCGCTGCAGCCGGGCCTCTCTCCCGGCCGTTGGGACCGTTCGAACCCACCCGTGGCCAATCAGCGCAGAGCACCGCCCCACCCACTCAGGAACCTGCGCTCGAGTACCGCAACAAGGCGCGCTCGTCTGCCCCGGGAAACGTCCCTCGGCCAATGGGAGGCCGCTCGGCCACGAGAGGCAGGCGGGCGCAGCCAATCAGAGAGGGAGGACTGGAAGCGTCGTCCAAAAAGGGCGGGCAGGGGCGGGACTTCTCGGGGAGTTGGCGAATGAGAGGGCGGCTTGCGGAGGGGCAGTGGAGCTGGCAGCCAATAGGCGGCGCCCTGGGGGCGGTGGCTGGCTTTTTGAATTGGCGGCGGCGGCCGCTCATGGCGGAGGTTGGTTTTGCGGTTGGCGGCAGGTGCGGTGAGCGGGGACCAGGAACCAGGAACCAGGACCTGGGCGTGGCGTGGCCGGGCTAGGCTAGGCTAGGCTGGTGGGTGCAAGCTGCCGGGGGCTGTACGTGGGGGCCCCTGTGTAGGCCTGGGGCCTTTGTGGCCCCCGAGGGGCCCCGCAAGCAGCCCCGCTGCTCCGCGCCGCTGCGGCCCCTCCTCGAGCCGCCCGCGGCCTCCTCCGGGCAGGGCACGGCCGCGGCCCGCGGCACCTGCCGGCTCCCGAGGCGGGAGTACCTGGCAGCTTCGCGTCACAGGGTAGGGCAGCCCGGCCACGCTCCCGGGCGCCTCCTCGGGAGGGAAACGGGCGGCGCGGGCAGTCTCTCAGTGTCGCCTCCTTGCTTTAAACGACGTGTCTTAGTGTGTGAGTGTTCTGTGGCTTTCAGGCTTTCTATAAACTCTTGGGAAGTTACAGAATGTCAGAATGGTAGGGTTGGAAGGGACCTCTGGAGGTCATCTAGTCCAACCCCATGCTAAATCAAGGTCGCCTGGAGCAGCCCGCGCAGGAGTGCATCGGGGGCGGTGATTGAGGGAAGGAGACTCCACACCCTCCCTGGGCAGCAGACAGTGCTCTGTCAACTTGACAGTAAAGAAGTTTTTCCTCGGGTTGAAGTGGAACTTCCTGTGCTCCGATTTGCACCTGCTGCCCCTTTTCCTGTCACTAGGAACCATTGAGAAGATCCTAGCCCCATTCTCTTGACACCTGCCCTTTAGATATTTATAAGCATTGATAAGGTTCCCTGGTGATGCTGTAAGGACATTCGGGTTTGCCTGCGCCCTGCAGTGATGGTGTTCCACCTCTTGCTCCTTTTTACATGAGGAGGAACTGCTATCTTAATACCTTCTGTGTGGTGTTTGTTCTCTTCTGCATATTGGTGGACTCAGTGTTTAAGTCTAGTGATGAGTATTATGTTGTTAATTAATATGTGACTATTAAAATGGGGAATATTTTTAAAATATGACCAGAATGGAACCCCATAAATAAATAAATTGGGAAAGCCATAAAAACAGTCAGTGCCAGTCCCAATTATGTGCTTCTGCCAAATATCCTATTAAGTTCTCTGTAAGCTCATATGCATGTTTATTAGATATAAAAACAGCATCATGACAGAAATTGTGTCAGTGTCTCAGACTTTTTAAAAGTCTGTAGAATTTAAAATTAATGATAGCCTTAACTCAACAATATTTTTCAGTCTGCTTTTCAGTATAACTCTGTGTGGTAATCGTTATTATCAATATGTTGTGACTTTTCTAAGATTATGCTTCCCTCCACCCGCACTGCTGAAGAAGAGGTAATTGTATAACAGTTCTCCACGGTATCTTAATAACATTCTGGACAGGTGATAACTAAATACCCTTTCTGGTTAAAGTTATTTTCTCCTTTTGCTAGATCTCAAGCTATATTTGAGATAAACTAGCTGGCTGATTGGGCCTTACTGCTAGGAAACTGAATTCCATGGAGCCTGCATTGCCATGTGTGACAAAATTGCAAGCATGGTGGTGATTTTGTTAACTGAATATCCTTCGAATTATGATTGATTTGTAGTGTTGACTTATTGCTTATCACTATACTAGGAACTTGATGTATCGTGAAGATGTGAATCATGTCCAAGAGTCTCAAACCTTCTGAACTGTAGAAGATAAACTCTTTTCTATATTGCCGCTATGCCAAAGCATCCATTGTTTTTTTTTTTCTTCAGATTTTTACTTTGCATTGGACAAGTATTGCACAACTTGCAAAATAGCATGGAAGTTCTCTAAGGGTTTTACTACCTCCTGAGTCCTTTTTCAGACAATGCTTTAGTGTATTATTTGGGTGGCTACTGTTTTAAAGGGGCGTTTACAGTCATAAGGAGAAGGACTTCAGTGTAAGTGCTACAGAGAGTTATTATCCTACAGCAGTTCAGATACAGCAGTTGCTCTAGGTAACTTCTGATACCACTGTGCAAATATTTAAGTTTGCGTGAATGATGAATCATGCATGCCTCTTGCTTCACACGCAAAGGAAAATATACTGTGTGTTGGCCAGGTGTCTTGGAAGAAATTTTCTGGTACAACATTTGGGTAGCTACTTGTATAAAACATGAGAGGAATAAGAATTCTGCCTTTCTAGAATGTGACAAATTTGTGATGGGCAGGGAGAACAGAGATACAATAAATCTGTGAGAAGACAGAAGACCTGATGATGAATGGGTACTTCTATTTATAGTTAATGTAGGACAGACTAGATCATACAGATAGACATATATATGCTTAATAACTTCGTAGAGACTCAAGCATTTTAAGAAAAAATATTTTTTTTTCCAAGTGAACATTGGTGGTTCTACTCCCTGAGAGGTCATTTTTATGTAACCACAGTAACTCTAACCAGTTCTCCTGAAAAATCATATTTTAGCAAGATGCTTTGTGTACCATAATTCTGCTAATGTTTCACTTCAACAACACTCGCCTTGGTCTTAAATCTAGCTTATAATATTTTATCACTGAAGCAAATGAGTGCTTTTAGTTTGTTGACGTTCTGTGAACACTAGATTCAGTGCTTCCTTGCTGCTCAGAGTTGAAGTACCATCTCTGCAGCTTTCTGTGCAAATGAATTATATCTGTGATAGGCAGCCTGCTCAGAACCACTTCTGTAATGGGTTTGTTTTCAGTCCTTTGTACCAGTTGTACGACTCCTAATACTATTTCAGAACTACTCTATCGGTGTGAGTGGGATTTTAATAAGAGTGTCAATGTTTTGTTTTCAGAAGTCTGGCGTTACTTCTGACTACCCTAGTCATAGTAATCTTATTAATGAGCTTTGCAACTATATCTTAGTTTAGCACATTTATCTTCTAGCTGTTGAAGAAAGAAACAAGACATAATCATGGCTGACAGCAGCACCTTGGTGTCTGAAACCGGGAGGAGCCTCCTGGCTGATTCTTCTGTTCTTGATTCAAAAAGTATTGAAACCTCCAAAGAAAATGTATTTCCTGGATCTGTTTTGGATGTTGAAGGTAATTGGAGAAGCTTGTTTTAAGACTGCTATATTTTTATAATGACTAAATACTTTGTAGGTATTTCATAGTTTTGAAAAACTAAATGTGCTTTGCTGAACTACAGAATTGTGTGTAGGGTAGCCAGAAGGAGGTTGGTTTGGTATCCTTTCACTGACAAAGAGACTGTTAATTTTTAACTCGGTATGTTGTAAGAATTTGGGGTTACAGCCATAAAATCAAATGAGTCTTCTAGCTGATGTATAGAAAGCTGTTAGTTCCATTTGATGCCTCTTCTATGGAATAAATCATTGCAGGTGATGTTCTGACACCTATGTTTGGAAACCACAGCTGCTCTCTTGTGTAGGATTACAGGTAGTCCTTACAGAAAAGTCTTGAGCTTGGAATTAATTCAAGAATAAATCTTGAAATGAAAGAAACCAAAAATGCATTCTGTTGTTTTCCTGCAGGAGTCAAAATCCAGTGGCAGTTTTTTAGTGCAAATGACATGGAGGCAGCAGTTGTTCCGTTCTCCTAATATTTTGAAAACTTGTTCTTTTTATCTGTGCATTATTAATAAGATATCTTCAGTTCTGTTATTTCTGGGTGAAACTGAGCAGTTACTAGGAAGTAATGGACCTTGAACACCAAAACTAGAAAAAATACCAGCTATGTCTTTACCAGCAAGTCTTAGTATCTAGTTCTGATAGAAGCATTAAGTTATTTTTGTTGTTCTAGTTCCCCCCACCCCTTGCTGACTCTTCTTGCATGTTCTTACTTTGATGGTAATGTAACAAATTGCAGGATCTTGTTTCACCATACACTAGACAGTTCAGGCATTATGCTTTGTAGTTGCTAAAGGGCAGGCTTTTTGAGATAATATTTTTCAGACTTATTCTTGATAAACAAGGTATCTTGAAAGGATGCAGTCTGCCTAATTCTTCTATACATTATTAATTGATTTTTAGATCTAACATGGATTTTTTTTTTTCTATTCAAATACAAACATTATCACTGTTTCTCTATAAACAGAAGAAATGCCTCAAATAGAAACAAGAGTGGTTTTGGTTCGGGAAACAGGGAAACATGAGGAGCTTCTGAAAGCCTTGGAGGTATGGGGGTCTAAACTAAAACGGTCACTGGAATGTGATGGTATGCTTTTAGAGTTCTAGTAACCAGTTTGGCTCTGTACTAAAGTTCTCCTCTTCCACAGACCATTAAGATAATGGAAGTACCAGTTATAAAGATAAAGGAAACTAGTCCTGGTAAATCAGAAGAAAAACTAATAAAAACTATTATTCATATGGTATGTCATGCAATTAAGCACATGTGATTGCATTGAGCATGTTGTACTTCACTGGGACTAAAAGGCAGACACTTTAATTTATATAAACTTGGCATGATAGTCACAATACATGCTAATGTTTCTGATGCTGTCACTTAAACCTTGTCAAAAGTAGCACCTTTTTACAAACACTCAAGTATGGAAGTAATGTCTGCAACTCTTAATTAGTGATGTTATCTACCAGGGGGATAGAAATCTTAATGGAGACATTGAACTGCATGCTTATTTTCAGTCAACGCATAAGTTTTTGCTATGAACTGACTTCATAATTGGTTAATTGACATTTTTCAATTGAAAGCTGTGTTTAAATTGAAGTGTAAGAAGTGGCTCTCCATTTCTTGATGTGAAAAAGCTAGGAAATGATATGTAACTAATGATTGAAATTGGAACAGGCTGAATTTTTAGAGCCCTTAAAACTATAAAGCAATGAACAAAATTGGCTTCTGTTCTTTAGCTATTATGCAACATGGAAGTTCTGTTGCAAGCTGGGTGCTACCTTTTAGTAGCATCTAGAAGTACTTTAAGCTGTTCTGACTGTCTGAAATTTAATTTCTTTTTGTGCTTAGTTTGTTTTCTATCTCTAGATATTTCCAATACAATATTGTCAGTGTGAACTAATATGTAAACTACTAAAGTAATAAGAAATCTTATTCTTCAGAAGCACGAATTGCTTTAAGATTTTTTTTTTTAGGTGCAGTTCATAGATATTCTTATGCTAGAGAACAGCACGTCTCATTCAGCTTTCACAAATCCTAAGAGTCTGTCTGTGAAATCCGTTTTTCTAATGGTCCAAAATAAAAATCAGTTGGATTTTGACACTAGTGTAAGTATGTTGCCTCAATAATGCTTTTCCCTTTATCTCCATAAATCAAGGAAATTAAAGTGCCCTGTGTAAAGATAGACACAATAGAAGAGCTTGGAGATTCTGATTCCCCAGAATTTGAGACTATCTTCGTTATATCAGACTTTGAAGATTCTATCTTTAACAACCTCTGCAAAGCGGAGTGCCGTGTCATTGGGCCCCCAGTAGTGCTGCACTGTGCGCAAAAAGGAGAGGTATGTGCTTTCTGTGAAATCAGCTGAGTAGTGCTCTGGTACAGGGAGCTCTAAATGTTAAGTGTTGAGAATAAAATCTGTTTTGCTTTGCCAATCAATCATGTTTCTAGCAATAGAATTTTAAGAAAAGCGAGTTTCTAATACTGTGTTGTAATGCTGCATGTAGTGAGAAAGCATAGGCAGACAGTACTAAGGCTTCGACTACTGCAGTAGTTGTGGGAGTTGTTGACCCCCTGCCTCCCCAAGCTGGGATCGTGCCATTAGGAAAGACAGCATGCAAGTGATGCTTCAGCAGATGCTTGGTATTTCAGCTTGTCATGCAGAGGGGATGGTTTGGGGAGGGAAAAAGGACAGATTGGTACCTGTGGAACTTGGGGATGCTCTAGTTATGCTGACAAGTCTGGAGCTGAGGTATAGCTGAATATGCAGATTTGGATTAATGTCTGATAGGAACAATAGTACTGTATCAAAGATAACATTAAAACATTTAATGGACGCAGTATGCTTTTGACTGATACACATTTCTTGCTTTCAGCCTTTACCTTTCTCCTGTCGTCCACTGTATTGTGCAAGTATGTTGAACTTGGTACTGTGCTTCACAGGATTCAGGAAGAAAGAGGAATTAGTAAGACTTTTTTTTCCTTTGGATTGGTAAAACTGTCTTAAGCAATTTTTCAAACCACTTTTCTGTCACCCATAGGATTTAACCATGACTAGAGAGGAATGAATTGTTTAACCTTTTGTTTTGTTGCACATCCAGGGGCAGTGATGTCTGAGGATGGGAACTAAACTGTTACCTTGTCCAAGTCACTTAGTCCATGCCAGTTTTGGTCACTTTGTTGAATGACATTAAATACCTGCAATTCAGTAGGGCTTAAAGATTTGTAGGTTTAGGCTTCAAATAAGGTGGTGTTTACTCAATAGCGTCCTTTTGTTTGTACAGGTAGTAGTGTGGTCAAGTAAAGCTTTGTAGTCCTGTTCATAGCATTTGCAGACATGTGATGTTGCTGGTGTGCCATCTTGCTATCAGGACTTTAGTCTGGACATATCTAGATGTGAAGTGGTTCAATACTCTGGCACTTGGCTTTTCCATTTCAGTGATGCGATTGGCAGCTAATTTTCCTGTTGGACACTTGGAATCAACAGTATGGCTCCACATCTTCCTGGGATAAAAAAAAAAAGAAAAAGCCTTTGTTCAGTGTTAGGGATAGTTAGGTTTGATCAGCTAGATTCAAACTGGACAAATTGCATTCTTAGGTAAATTCTAGCAATTACTCCTTCAGGAAGAATTGAGTAAATCCATGAGGATAATATACCTTAAATCTATTGTGAGTGCAAGGGTGAAGGCATTTTGTATGATGAGCATGAGTGTACTGATGGCTTGGGTAGCCTTCCTCAAGCTACACAACAAGGCTGTGTTAAATGTCAAAAATTAATAGCTCTTCTGATGTATCGGCTGTTATACGACTGTCTGCACTGTATGCTTCAAAAGATATATTGAAAACTTATTTAATTACTATTTTTCAGGTTAAGCTAGTGACTTTGGTTCATCATATGGGTGGAGTCATTCGAAGGGACTTTAGCTCAAAAGTTACACATCTGGTGGCTAACTCAACACATGGAGACAAATTCAGAGTATGTAAGCTTGAGTTGGGTCTTGTAGACTAGGTCTTATTTAGCTCGTAAGTTGCTGGGTTTTTTTCCTGTACTAACAACAATGATTTGTAATCCTGATTTCATCTCTGTCTGTTGTGAGGCTTTGACATGTTTTTGTTTCTGTTAGAGATCTAAATAATATAAATTGCCTCAATGCAGAGTTTTTGAAATAGACAAGTAATTAACAAGAACCAAAATGTTTCTTAAGTACTGATAACAGAGATTTGGTTTTGTATTTGTGAGTGATGAAGAATATCAGACTAACAGTGGTGCACTTCTGAATAAGTGTCAAAGTAGCTATTGATCTGATCTCATAGTCATTGAAGAATTAATATGTTCTAACTCTTAGAAGTTATAGTGGGATATGATTCTTGAAGCAATATGTTCACTTTCTACAGTATCTATCTTGAAAAGCGAAAGCAAGATTACAGTTTTTTTTCTTGGCATGGGAAAGACTTAAATGGAAATACTTACTTGGTACAATTTGTGCTTTTGCTGTTTTGTAGATTGCTGTAAGTCTTGGTACTCCTATCTTGAAAGCAGAGTGGATTTATAAGGCTTGGGAGAAAAGGAATGAAATGTAGGTGGTTATTTTCATTCAGCCTTAACCTTGCATCCTGTTCACCTGTGGTGTTGTGAGCTTCTCTTTAAGCAGTGATCACTGATTTAGTGACATTTTTGTGCATCTTTTTTTTCCTTTTTTTTTTCCCCAGTGATTTCTGTGCAGCTGATGATGACTTTAGAAATCAGTTCAAGGTTCTTCCCTTCCAGGATTGCATGTTAAGTTTCCTTGGATTCTCTGATGATGAGAAAGCTAACATGGAAGAAATGACAGAAATGCAAGGTTATTGTTTGTGAAAGCTGACCTGTGAAAAGAATGGGGTTTATAGCTGATAAATACTTCACTGAAGCTGAAATGCTGGATCATGAATCCTGAAGCTTTAATGAAGACTCTTCAACTTGGAGGGTTACAAATTTATTTTCAGATGTTGGTGTATGCGTAAGTTCTGGTAACTGTTGAAGATTTCAGACTTCTTAGACTGATTGAAACTACACAATTTACAACAAAGTAACTATAGGATGCTTGAAGATATCCTACATAATATGAGTATTCTGCTTCAGTTTTCATACCCAGTTTTGTAGTATGCATCTTCACATAATTCACAGAAAGAATCTACCGTCTTTACAGCTTTGATATGAACTATAATTGGTAAAATATTTGGTTGGAAGTGTTCCATTTTCCGGTGGTGTAGTACAATATTAATAATCACATTGACAGTTCTAATGTAACAGGTAATTATAAGTCTCCAGCCTTGTATTGCTAGAGCTACATGTAAAGGAACTATAGAATTGGCAATGGACCAAGCTTGTAACAGTAAGGCTTTCTCAAAAGAGATGAAATTTGGCTGGATTTCCTTTTTCTTTTTCTCCCCTGACCTATTTACCTAAAGCTACTTATAAGATTGTGACATGCACAGGTTATAGCTTGTGTATGTCTTTAGGGTGAGTATTCCTGACTTGCATTTCCAAAAAAACGCTTTCCAAAAGATTCATTGCATTTATTGGTGGATAGGTTTAAATGCTCTCCGAATTCTGTGTGCTCTTGACTTTGCAGTGTGTGCTTTGCTACTATGTGCTACATCCTACTTCCTAAAAACTGTCTAATGCTGTTAATATTTGGGATGTTTTGTAAGCCAGCAACTGAAGAGTAATCTCTCTTTGGCTCTTCTCTTTTCAATAATGGGTGCCACAGAACTATCAAGTGGGCTCCTGATTTCTAACAATAAAATTCTTCTGTTTTTCTAATTTGCCTCTTTTTGTCTAGGAGGACATTATTTACCAGTTGGTGATGAAAGGTGTACGCACTTAGTGGTTGAAGAAAGTACAGTAAAAGATCTTCCATTTGAACCTTTAAAGAAACTTTATGTTGTAAAGCAAGAGGTTAGTATTGACAAATTCTTGAAAGAATATTGCTATATAATACTCAGCATGTGAGATGTGGCTTATTCTGAAAAAAGTATATGTTTGCATTTAGTATGCAAACTGCCTTACTATTATATATATTGTTTTGAATATTTTTGACTTTAGGTGAAACCCTGTAATGTGTTCTTAATGTGTACTTTCTTTTTCCCTTTAGTGGTTCTGGGGAAGCATTCAAATGGATGCCAGAGCTGGAGAGTCCATGTATTTATTTGAGAAGGTATATTGAACACTCTCACAATGTGCAGAATGTACTCGGTTGTAAAATTAGCATGTGTGATAGTATGTGTGGGGTCAGAGACTAAATGTTTCATAACAACATTTAAGTTCCATATAATCCATTATCAACTTCACACATAATATACTAATTTGGAAATTTTTTTCTTTGCTTTCAAAAGATTGGATTTACTTTCAGTCAAACAAAATACTAGTGTCATTTCCAGCTTAAACAAAAAAGAGGGCTTTGCCTGTTTTCCCTCTACTTCCCCGAGAAGAGTTGTGTTGTGTGCTGATTTCTGCAATTAACTTATCTTTGTATGGGTTTAAGTCAATACAGGGTGTAAGAACACTAAACTAAGCTTTCTTTTACTACAGTCGGAGTCTCCTGGCCTCAAGAAGTCTGTGTCGCTCCTTTCTCTGAATACTCCCAACAGCAATCGCAAACGACGCCGATTAAAAGAGACTCTTGCACAACTGACCAGAGAAACGGACATGTCGCCATTCCCTCCTCGGAAACGCCCATCAGCTGAACATTCACTTTCTATTGGGTCCTTGCTGGATATTTCTAATACTCCAGAGTCGAGCACTACCAATGCAGGTAGAGCAAAAACTTTCATTCAGACTCACTTGCAGTGGTTGGGAGCTCTCTGCATACAAGTGGTAGCTGTAGTGATAGGGATTTCTTGGAGGTCTTGCTACAGATATCCTAAATAATTCCAGGCTTTCTCCTTTCTGAAGGGTGCACAAAGCAGAACTGGAGTGAAGAGGTCAAACACAGAGGCTGTGCTGCCTTTTGTCATTGCAAGAAGCATATTCAAAAGAAAATAAGGAAAAGATATGGAGTTGATAAATATGCAGTACAGTGTTACTCCAAAATGATTCAAACACTCTGCTGAAAATCTGCAGCAAATAAACAGCGTAGTTAGCAGTAAATTATCTAAAAGCCTCTCCAGTGGGATACTCAGAGAAAGGAGGACAAAGTTTTTTTTCTAAAGGAATTAACAGGAAAATTCCTGCAAAGCCCCCTCCTCCTAGGTCTTTGAAAAGTTCTGTTGAGTTAACGCTATTTGTTTCAGCAAACTGTCATGTCAAAACTTCACAAGAATATAAATCACCAACTGGTTTTGATCGGTTAATTGGCAAAGAGCTTTTAATGTCTCTGCATGTGGCTCTTGTGGAAAAGAGGAAAGTGGAAAATTGTGGATTAGTCAAAAGCTATTATTTTTTTAAAAAGCCCATTTCATCATATAGAGAAGCTACTGGAGTTATTACGGCTTTTAAAAAGCCCCTGTATACAAGTCAAATAAGTTGTAAGTGCTAATTCGGAAGGAATACAGGAAATATCAGCTTACTCTCCAAGACCAGCTTTCTTAAGATCATGCTAGTGCTATTGTAACCCCTAGTATGGAGGTTTCTTTTAATCCAAAGACAGTTTCAGAAAAAGTGCTATTTTGAAAACAAATCAGATACTTTTTTTTCATAGTAACTGTGACAGTAATGAACTTTGAGTGAATACAGGTCTCTTCAAGAGAAATTTCTTTCTTGTCTCCCTCCCACCTCCAATATGATGAAATGTTAGTGTTGCATGCAAGGACTGATTTTACTAAATGATTTTGAGCTACATACCTAATGGAAGGATGGTAGGCAGCCGCAAGATAATTGCTTACATGGCAAAGTGGAAGTAGAAAAGTACTTGTACATAGTGTGTGCATAAATAATGTTCAGCACATAATCCTCACTTCCTACTAAACATGATAGGGTTAAGTTAATTTTCAGAAATAATATATTACTGTTTTATAATTAGGCTGTAATAAAGAAAGCCATTTTCTAAAAAAAAGCTCTAATAACTATAGAATAACGTACAAAATAACCTTAAAAAAATCCTGCGATCTTCCCTTAAAAGTTCTGAAGGCTTTTTTTCCTGTCTTCAAGGATGAGCTCTTATGGACTGTATTGTAATAAAAGCTCTATTTTCTTTTGGGAATTTCTCTTCAACAGAAACGCCAAATTCCTGTGCAAAGCCTTCAAAAAACTCCACTCCTCTCCCACTAAAGCAGTCTGCAAGGTGGCAGGTTGCAAAGGAATTGTATCAGACAGAAAGTAACTATGTCGATATTCTAACAACAATCATTCAGGTAAGCTGTTTTAAAGCAAGTACAGGTAAAGTCTTACAAGACATCTAGTGTTTACATCAGTGATTATTTTCAACCTGTGATCTACTGCCTTTTTTTTTTTTTAATTATTCCAAGAAGAGAAAAGTAGCAAGCGGCTTACAGGAAGAGCTTAATTTCTAGAAAGTTTGTTTCCATTGTAGCTGATTATCTACTTAAAGAATGAGCTAAGATGTGCCTGAGTAGAAAAGTAGATGAGAGGGGGTTATCCTGTAGTGACGTATCTAACTCAGAGTTTCTATCTTAAAACCATTCTTGTGTAACCCACTCTTGCTAAATGGGAGTATCTTAAGATTGTGACTGCAGGAAAGTATGATCTGGAAGGAAAACGCTCTTGCTTTCATAATTATTTCTAAAATAATACATGGCAGTTGGGAGGGCATTAACTATTTTGTCTAATTCATCAGTTATTTCAAGTTCCGTTGGAGAAAGAAGGACAACTTGGAGGACCAATCCTTGCACAGGAGGAGATTAAGACCATATTTGGCAGCATACCGGATATTCTTGACGTGCATACTAAAATCAAGGCAAGATGCAACTTCTCCCTTTCAGAGGAAGTTTTGATGCAGACTTTGAATCTTTTCTGCATGCTTTAAGTTTCATCTGCTGGATAGGTGTAGATTCGTTCTGGTGCTGTTCCATACAGTTCAATGTGTGGTATTATGTGCAAACCCAAAGTACACTTTAAGATTTAACACTTCTTTTTAAATAATAGCTGAAATCTGAGTATTTTGCTTGTAACTGATGTTTCCATTCATGAGCTGGCTTCTCCTTTTCTTATTTTGCTACCTCTTTCAGTAGGAGGTTTCTGTAACTGATAAAAACTTATCAAAGAGATGAGTGGTATCCCATGGTAGTCTAACCCTCAAATGCTTGTAACAACCATATTTCTATTAAAGTGGTAAGCAAGGACTCTTGAAAGGATATCCTTGAAAGGATAGCTGAAGGTACAGAATTAAAAATAATAAAAAAAAAACCCTGACAAAAAAGCCCCAACAAAACAAATTGATGTTCTTCTGGGCTTTAGACATGTTCATATAAGGAGACTTCTGTCATTTGGTGGGAAAAACTAATCCCTCCTTAAATGGCTTTGAACCAATTGCTTGAAACTACTAGCTCATAAAACTGGCTTGCACTTCAGCCTCTGAAGCAGTTGACCTGGAACTGAGGCTTAATAAGAGCTGATTAAAATTCCCTAAGAGATTGTTCTCCTGAGGCTTGCTGTATTTTGTATTTTGATCTGGACTGCAAGTGCTGTCGTGGTCTCACAATAGACTATGGTGCAAGTCTTCCTCAAATATGAAGTCATAAAATCTTGAATTAATTCCATATGTCTCTTCCTGTATGCAATTCATAGTAGGCTTTAAAAATAGACATGCAGACTGCCTTTATCTTAGTGGTTTGTGTTGTGTGGGTTTTTATTTTGTTTTCCAACTGTTGGGATCCGTCTGGTTAATTACAATAGGTATTGATATGTGCCCACTGAGACTGAATGAAAGTAGAGCATGTGTGTCTGTGTGTCAGGTAGGGTTCACCTGCAGCATGTGGTGCAGGCACAGTTGTTTAGATGTAGTGGTTGTATTTTCCTTTGTCTTTAGCATAATAAAGATGAGAGAGTGGCAGCAACAAACCAATGTTAAATATGAATCCTTTCCTTTTAATGTGAATCCTGAACCTTCAGTAGTGCCCTCCTGTCCCAGTTATTAGCTAACAGTGAATAAGCCTGATCCTTATCAAGCTGATACAGGCTTAACGACTGCGTCTCAATTTCCTTGACACCCTTGTGCAGCAAGTGAGGGAAATCTATGGCAGTTCTATTTCAATACTATCTTATGGGCTTATGAATCTGGTGTTAGTTGTGCACTCTTAATTAACATAGGTTCAACTGTCTTCTGTGTATACTTCTTAAATAATTGTTCGGGATATGTTCTGTAGTGTGTTGGACATGGCAATATCTTCTTGTTGGAGAGTTGGCTAGTGATATACACTGCTAGGATCTGCTTGCATTAATTCAAAGCCATATATTGAATAAGCCAGATGTCTTTCTTTTAGCTCTCAGTAGACTGAAGGGGCCTAATGTGAAAATGTACTGTCTGTTTTGTCAGCATGGAAACACATAGCTAATTATATATGTTTGACAAAACACTGATCCCATTTTACAGCTTTATGCAGTTCATTCTCATCTTATTTTCTTCTACCTGTATTCTAGGAAGACTTGGAAGAACTTATGATGAATTGGACTGAAAGCAAAAGTATTGGTGATATATTTCTTAAATATGTAAGTTTTTTCTTTTTTTTTAAAGTGTTAGAGCTATTATGTGCTGTTATCTTGCTTTACAAATAATGTTTGTAGGAGCTACAAATGCAAGCAGAGTGCTACTGAGCTAGAAGGAACACTAACTCACATCACTCTTTTCTGTTTAGACTTTTCAGTTGAGTTAGGTGATATATGATACTCTGTAGGTACTCCATGTCTAATCTAGGTGTGTGTCTGCCCACTTGTATGAAGGGGGAAAACTGCAATTAGATACTGTTTAAAAACTGTAACTTGCAACACTACAGGCAAGCTTTTTACTCAGACATTAAAAGAGGCTCTTCGTGTAACCTTAGCTATTTGCTGCCTTTATTCAATAGCAAATACCTAGGAAAAAAACTTTTAATGAAAAATATCTTGTGTTCTTCCTTCAAAAATTGAAATGTGTAAATGAATAAGTATTCCTTGTTTTCCCAAGTACTGAACATGCAGAACAGGAAAGCTGGGTCTGGGACTGCGATGTATTTTAACATAAATAGTGTGCTAGGTGTCTTGTGCTTTTCCTGACCTGATCATTTTGAGGCAAATGATGTTTAGCATTCAAAAGTTCTCAGTATAAGATATTGCTTTTGGTGGTTTAAAGTCTTTTAAAGGTGGTTGCAGTAACTGAAGTAAAAACATGTTTGAAATTTTGACAGTTCTCACTGAGAATCTGCCTTCTACTTTAGCTGCTCAGCAGCTTCTAAGATTCTCACACATGTACTTGATGTTTCTGAGAGTAGTCTGCCTGTAATCAGCAGCATTGAATCTTGGGCATCTGGCATGCAGAAATGTCTTAGCTTGTTCTGTGAACATGCATGGGTTTATGACACGTTTTTTATTATTTTTTATTGAAATGTGCCTTTGAGCAGCTTTATATGGTTCAGGGCGTATGAACATATGTACAATGCTACACAGTATATAAAGCAGAACTTTAACAGTTATTTTTTTCAGTCAAAAGACTTGTTGAAAACATATCCTCCATTTGTGAATTTCTTCGAAATGAGCAAGGAGACTATTACTAGATGTGAGAAACAGAAGCCAAGGTTTCATGCCTTCCTAAAGGTAAGTCTGCAGAACTAAGTCTTTGGGTAGAGCATGCAGAGACTGTTACTAAGTAAACTACTTAATGCAGTAAATCGAAGAATGTGGAATTTTGGAAGCTTGGAGGAATGTCAGCATCTCTTGGTGAGACAGAAATAGGGAGGATTTGTACTTCAATCCCTCTAGCTGCATGTAAGACTCCCTAATAGACGTCCAAGTTCCTCCTTTGTTTTACAGCTTTTGAGGTTGTTTGATTATATGCATTCGTTGCTGGAAAAAGTGCATTCTGATTTTTTTTCTCCCAGATACAGGTCTTCTCTTTTCTGAGAGCTGCTGGAGCTGCTGCTTTTTATTGATCCCCCTCCCTGTGTTTAAAAAACTGTTATTTCTGAAGTAGCTTTTAACTCGCTTTAGGCCGCTGTGAAGTCCCAGGGAGGTAGAATCTCTCAACATTCTTATGACTAACGAATAGGACGTAACAGTGGAGATCTAACAGAAGAGCATCTTCAAAGAAAGACTTATCTGAAAATGAGTCTTGAGACTCTTTTAGCTTTTAGGTAAAGGTGTACAGTTAATTAATACTGCAGCAAAGATTTAACTCCTATATCCAACAAGTGTGTCTCAAATAGTGGAATAATGAAACTGACATTTTGCTTGTGTTTTCTGTGGCACCAGGAATGATATCCAAGTATTCATATCCAAAATACGAGGAAATGAATAAGAGAATAGGCTGTCTCATGTCCCACTCCACACTAGCACTAGTACCTGAAAGAGATTGAGGGGTTGATAATATGGATAGCTTAAAACCAGACATTCTAGAACATAAATGATGTGATAAATACTGTGCAGATTTGAATATGAGGTGTTTTTTAACGTGATCTGTTAATGACTGTGGTAAATGATTTTAAAACTCTTACTGCAATGCTAATTTCAAGGAAGACCATTTTTCTTCTACTTTGTGATTTATTTTTTTTGTGCATGCATGCAAAAAGATAATTCTTATTTCCTTTTCCCCCAGATAAACCAAGCTAAACCTGAATGTGGCCGCCAAAGCCTGGCTGAACTTCTTATCCGTCCTGTTCAAAGGCTGCCTAGTGTTGCTCTACTATTAAATGGTAATCTAGTGATGTATTTTTTTAATTAGTTCCTTTGTGAAGGTGTTAAAACCAAGATAATATCTGGTTTTGTCATAATTAGCAACAATCCTGATTATGGGACTTAATCATGCTTAATGGAAGTCAGCAAGACCAATTGCTGAAGAAAGCATACTTTTGGCTAAATTGCAGTTGTTCATATATTTGTCAGAAGGATACAGGTAGAGGAAAATTTGCTCTGACAAGTTTGTCTCTTTAAATATAAATATAATTGAGATTCAAATGCAGCTAGCATAAACTAGAGAGCAAGTCATATTGACAAGGCTTACAACTTCATGTGTTCCACCTGGTATCAACTACTTGCTCTAATAATGATTAAGTTAATAAAAATAATTGTAGCCCCCACCTTTACTTCAGTTAGAAAAATACCTCTATGATTGTCCACACTTCAACAAACCCAGCACATGGTCTGGTTTATTTTTTGAATAGTTTGAGGGCTTTATTTTGTATTGTAGGTGGGTTTTGTTCTTAATGATATGCATTGACCATTGCTGCTAAGTGGAATAAGCAGGCTGAACCAAGATGGTTTTGGACTGCAGGACAGCTGTGGTTTCTTCAGTCATCTGATTTACAGTTTAAACTTGAATTTTTCATATTTTTTTCAGGCATTTGTAATGTGTGGGGTTTTCATTTTTTTTACTGTAGATATTAAGAAGCATACAGCAGAAGAGAACCCAGATAAAATAATTCTAGAGAGAGCTATTGAATCATTAAAGGAAGTGATGACGTAAGTGAGACTTGCTCTATGAAACGTGTTGTTTTATATTTAGATCTCTGTTCCTTCTAAATAGCTCTGTCTGGTACTGCCGTAACTTTAGTTTCCAAGGAAGTATACATAATTATATGTGGTCATCATTCTCCCTTTGGCCCCTGTTGTCACTTTGGCATTCTGTGCCAGAGCTCTTGGAGTCTGTAGCATTGTTTCCCAGCACTTCTACCTGAACCTAAGCTGACTCCCTGCCTCAGCATGAAATCTTTTCTTCTGATCCAACTCTTTATTTCTGTTTGTTCCCTCCAGAATGGGAGAGACACGTTTTGTCATTAAATCTCACTTCTATACATATATCCACTGATGGGACATGCTATCAGTAGATTAGTTTCTCTTCTGGTCCTGTTAGCTATTCTTGGCACCATTCCATGAGTTAATTAGATTAAAGCTGAAGCTGTTTAGATTCAGTCTCACCTCTTTTAAAGTGTAGTGTATTTCTCCAGCAATGAGACCTCCTGTATTAATTGGGTAAATGTTTGCCTGATTTCAGCAACAATTTTTTTAAACTGTAATTATTCTTGTATTTGCTTCTTGGTGAGCTGCAGTCCTGAGTTGGGGAGACAAAATGTAAAGAGCTATATTGGGTTAGTCTCTAGTTCAAAGTCTTCTGGGGCAGGTGAGGGGAATTATGTATTAATGGAATGGTGTGTCAACTACTGATAATATGACAAGAATATTGTTCAAGGTCTGAAATTTCCCATGTGTGTAGCATATGATATTGGGATACTTCTATGAGCAAGTGTGGTTGATTTTGTGTTTTCCAGTGCAGCTGTGTAAACTGTATCTCTGAATGCTTAGTTTCATTATATTTGTGTGTCTTACATGCAGTACATTCATTTACTATTTCTTGATATTGAAGATAAATATAATATGCTTCCCTCAGACATATTAATGAAGACAAAAGGAAAACAGAGGCACAAAGGCAATTCTTTGATGTTGTCTATGAAGTTGATGGCTGTCCAGTAAGTAATTTTTCTGAAGCTTTGGACCTGTAAAATGGCTGTGGACTTGTTTGCTCCCTTTTGCAAAAGTATGTGTGGTTAAAATGCAATGGTGCTGCTTTAAACAGATTTGCAGTGTTAAGTTTTAAGCAAGCAGTAATCCAGCCCTTGGACTAAATGCTTAATGAGCTTTTTGCTTCTGTTACTTAGGCCAATCTCTTGTCCTCTCACCGAAGCTTAGTTCAGCGTTTGGAAACCATAGCTCTTGGCGATGACCTCTGTGACAGGGGAGATCAGGTCACACTCTTTCTGTTCAATGATTGCCTAGAGGTAAGTTGGCTGTGTAAGAACATCTCAAACTGAATTATAAAAGACATAACAATATTGATGAATATAAAAAGCAAAATTTAAAAATTTGAAGTAGCATTCTAAGTCACAGAAAGCTGATAGCTCAAGAGGTGTTAATATAGCCTCTAGTACCTTGCAGACAGAGCAAAAATTTTAAAAGCAGCTTAATCTGTTAAGAAATAAACGTTTATCTGAGTGTCACTTTGAGTAGTACCAATGGATGAAAAAGTGCTGGAGTCCCTGGCTCAGCAGAATGTGTGTCTTCTTTAACTTTAGTCATATTTAATATGAGTAAATAGTGGGCCTCTGAGGCAGGTCTGTCTGTGCTTAGGCTACAACAAAAGAAATCACACATTAAATAAATGCCTTAGACTAGCAGTATGTTAGGAGAACTAGTAGGGGAAGGTAATTAACTGGGTTTTGGAGACTTACATCGAGAAAATGAGGTTGTAAAGGGCACTTTATGAAAGTACTTGTTACTGCCTACAGCAGTAAATAACAGTGTCTTCGTAGAAGACCAACTCTAAAATAATCTGAAATTAGTTCTGTCGTGAGCAGCACTTAGAGAAAAAGCCTATTGCTGTAACTACTGATGAACTCCTCCTGGAAGTCAAGTTGACTCAACTTCACCACTTCTGGTAAAGGAAGGAAAGGAAAATGAAAACACTTCTTATAGAGCATCTTGACTTATCGCTTTTACAAGATACAAGCAACTGAAGATGCCTTTCTTAGTTTCTAAGTAAAACACCTATGTATTAATGCAAAGTAAAACTGGAGTGACCAACCTATACTGCAAAACCCACTTGATGGTTGCATGCGCAAACAACAGGAAGTGATGTTTCTAGGACAAGATACCATGGCCTAAGTTGTTTCATGCATATAGTGTTGTCTTTGCTGTTTAAATCTACACCACCTTATGGTTAGCTTCAAAGGGCCGTTGCTTGTTATGCAGAATATAATTGAGGTCTGTAATACAAAATTATTATTATTTTTTAAAGTATATTTTATTTTTGAGGTGATTGTATTGATGCTAAGTAACAGGTATTGCTGAGCCACTTGAAGTGTAGACAGTGAATTGTGGGTTTCTTAAATACTTATGTGGTAGAGTAAATAAAGTAAAATACTCTAGAGTATTTTTCTGTAGCAGGGCTTTCTGTACCTTCCTGTATGCTGGAAGGTGAAAGAAAAGAGACAATAGGCCTCTCTTTAACGTCTTTACTTTCTATTTAACTGCAGATTGCGAGGAAACGGCATAAAGTTATTGGTGCTTTCAAGAGTCCACATGGCCACACAAGGCCTCCTGCATCTCTCAAGCATGTTGTTCTCATGCCTCTGTCTCAGATCAGGAAAGTCCTGGACATCAGGGAGACAGAAGGTGTGTATGTTGATGTGTTGTGATAGCTGATGAGAACTGTGGTTCAGAGTATAAAGGATGAAGGTCTGCTGTCATGGGATAGAAGGCTAAGGTGTATTTGTTTGTGTGGGGTGTTAGGTGTGTGACTCTAGTATAAGCTGCTGCGTGAGCTTGAGAATCCCTTGCGTTGACACCTTTTGGCTTTTCAAGAATCACTGCAGAATGCTGAGTTTGGCAGAACTGCTAGATGGAATTAGCATAAGCCAACCAAAAGGCAGTGCGAGTTATACAGAGGAATACACTTGACAGGTGATTTACAAAACAAAATCCAAAAAATCAAACTTCACTCTGAAGTACTAGACTGACCAGAGACCTATGCTGTTGCTATGAAACCAGATCCTCACTTAACTAGTGATGATGGCACTCAGGAGGAGCTGTGCCCAGCATCTTAAAAGAAGGATTTAGATGACTTAATTTCTGTGACTGCTTTGCCAAACTGAGACTGTAGGGGTTTCACGGAAGTAATGCATCACTACAGCAGAACTGGTGCTACAATGCTGTTCCAGCCTTGATAGTGACTTCTAAAGAAGCCTAGTCAGACTAGTTTCTAGATCTTACACTAGAAAGACACATTTGATATTCCACTGTAGGTGTGCACATCAAACCTGTTCTGCTTTTTTGTTCTCTGAAGCACCTGAGCGTAGAAACCCAGTAAAAAATAGAAATGGCGAAGAGCGTAGGTAGTAAACGTGGTGCCTACCTGTGTTTTTAAAAGGTACTTTAAAGTTCTTCTTATAAGAATTCCCATCAAATTACTATGTAACACTTAAATTTACATTGGGACTGGAGTGATGGGAACGGACCGTTCAATATTTGCTAATAACTTTAGCATTCACGTTTTGGGACAAGTCAGCTGCTCTCTCAGATACATTCTCTTCTAGGACTACATTTCTGGTGCTGTGTTTCTGAATTGGTGATGCATTCTTTTCTTTCTTTCTCTCTCAACTGTGTTCAGTGTGCTTCAGCTGGAATGGATTAAATTTCTGCTATTAAGTGAGCAATTTTTGTCAAGTATAAACAGTAAAACTGTAACTTGACTATTTTAAATGGTCATATATACTACTGATGTCTTTGTTGCTTTTTCCTGGTTTATGGAATAGGGTAAATGTTATTTTCCTTGTTCTCTGATAAAAAATGATCTGTCCCACATTTCATGAGTTAGAGAATGGACTAGTCTGTACACTATGATATGCAGATTATCTGGTGAATAAACCACTGTTGCATGAACAGCTGATTGCAGCCTACTGATGAAGGATACAGGCAGAATTTGATGTTCTTGCAAGTGATACAATAACTATCATATAAGTAATAAAATATATTTAAAAAGATAAAATATATTTAAATATTTAATATATTTATATTTAAATGTATAAAATCCTTGCACCAAATTATATTGTTACTATTATATGAAATATTATTATTCTTTTTCTTAACTTCTTGGCTTTTTTTTAATAATCTGTAGATTGTCATAAAGCTTTCGCCCTAGTTGTGCGACCACCTACAGAACTGAACAACAAGCTGCTCAGTTTCCAGATGACAACTGAAGAGCCTCCTAAAGAAGATTGGTTGAAGATGTTGTGTCGGCATGTGGCTAACACTATTTGTAAAGCAGATGCAGTAAGTGCTCTAGAACCATGTTTCTGATTGCAAATAATTTCCCTCTTTTTGGCCTGAAGCACAAGAAGCTAAAGAACTTTTTAATAGTGGACGTGCTTGAGGTGAAGTAGAGCAGAAAACATTTGTGCCAGCACTTCTGCCAGTGAGTGGTTAAAAGGTGGAAAAGGAATCAGCCTGGAAGTTAGCTTCTACAGAAGCTAATAAGTACTTAAAAATCAAGAATCACAACCTTCCCCCACCACAAATTACTTATAAATAATTGAAACTCTGCACTGCAGTACTTCAGTAGGGCAAGTCTCAACAGAATTGTCTTCAGCTTCTTTCACAGCTTTGTTTTCAATTTTACAATCTCCAGCATTACGAATCATGTGGTTTGGTCTAACTCTGTTAGGTTGAATTCATTGTTCTACACCTTATCCGCATGGGCATCATAATGTGAGAGAGATAACAGATCTTCTTCCTATAGACAGAAGTCTACAACATTAAAGTAGGGAAAAAAAGAAAAGAACAAAGTAAAGTAGGCACCAACCTTGTCACATTTTAAGTTCAGTGTGTGGGCTTTCCACAGCCAGAAAAATACTTAATTGAACAGTAGATCCTCTTCAGTGAGGGCAAGACACTTTCACTTACGGTTTAATTATGTCAGAATGTATGCATATCAGTCATCCAGATTTGCTGAAAATGTACAGTACATACAGCTGAAACAACTTGGATTTAAGCTAGGAATATTTTATGTTCAGCATTATATTCTTACTGTGTGATGTTTGGTTGTCTATTTTTAAAGACAGCTTTTCATGAGAGGTAGCTAAGTAATCAAAATAGCATCTTAGTTTTATTTTGTTTGGCTTGTCATCTAGGGAATTATGAATAAGAAGCTTGGCTTTGTGCTTTTCCTTCTGAGTAGGAAAAGTACTGATTCAGAAGTGTTAATGTACTTTAATCTGTCTGCCGCCTATCTTCAGTCTCTTGGTTGTGTTATGTATAACACGAATGGATGGAAAAATGTTGGGTTTTTCAATAGAAATTAAATCTTTGTGTAATAAATGTATCATTCTCTCTTGCCCCAGGACTTTCAGAATCATATGCCAACGGATTGTAACCTTCTGTGTCATATCCCATGAGTTATAATTTCTGTAACTACTGCTTTGTACCAACTATATAATACTTTTTTCTTGCCGATTTAAATGTCAAACTGAGCTTCAATTTAAGCATGCTTCGCATTTTCTCAAGACTTCTGTGGCACCATGTGAGGATGAGCTAACGTTCTCTTTGCCACATGGTGGCAGTAAAGGCTTTAACTGCTGCTCGGTTATACACTCAGAATAGCCGTGCTGCCTGATGGCCTTGTGATTTTTTTTCAAAACTTTTTACGTAAACTGTCTTTTCTCAAAATAAAACCCCAAAACAACAAAACCCCCCCAGCAACTTCCCACTCCTAAATGTATCCCGCCCACCCCCCCAAGTTTTGCAAGTAGCTAGCCAGAGATTGCTTTTCACATGCTGGAGTTTAAGAATGAGGTATGAAAAAGAAAAACTCAAACCTTGTGGCCATTCTGAAACATCACCTTAAGCCCAGTAGAAAGGTTTAGTTTTAGTCTTTCACAGCTGGAGCTATCAAAATTTTACTTCAGAAGAATCCTAGATATGTCAGTGAATCAAAGGGGTATATATGTTGTGAAACTCCCCAGATATGATTCAGAACTACTACCTTTACTTTGGTCAACCCTGAACCTGAAATTGAATCAAACAAACGAAATGTAAAACTACTGATGAACTGGTTTCATGAACTGATTGCACCAGCAGTTATCTGGTGAAATGGCATAGAAGCAAATAGCTGTTTAACTGTATATTGAGAGTTAAATAAGAAGAAATATGGCAATTAAAACCTCTGAATCTCACCTATTGATCTAAAGAATGATATTTTGACAAGTGCTGATGTTTATCAATCATTAAGACTTTATTTTTGTCTGTAGGAGAACCTCATTTACACTGCTGATCCTGATTCAGTTGAAGTAAATACTAAAGATATGGACAGTACCTTAAGCAGAGCATCCAGGGCAATAAAGAAGACATCAAAAAAGGTAAGATATGACAAAAATAGCACTTCATAGTAAAACCCACTTTAGTCAGGGCAGTGTGCTAGTATTCCTGTTTCCGGTGTTTCATAGTGCTTACGGTAGTGGCAGGAAAAACTTAATCTGAACTAAAACTCTTTAAGTATAAGCTCCTTAAAGAAAGAAGGTGGGGAGTGTTTGATGTTTTGACTGAGTAGTTTTGGAGTATCTGTGTATAGTCTTAAGTATTATGGTCATCAGTATTATGTGGTCATTTTTAAGTCTATTATGAAACTTATTCTTATTTGATATTTTGAATCTTTTAAATATATTACAAAAAAACCTCAGCCCTCAGCTGTAACTGTTTTTAGCATATTGAATGGAGTTTTAAAGCTGCATGTGATTATCTTCAAAGTACCTTCAAAAGCAGGATGGCCATAGAACGTGCATATAAAATAGACTTTGAAATAGCAAGGGAGTTAGTCCCGAATGCTGGTGTCTGCCTGTGTACAGTTTTCTTTGTGTATGGCTTAGCTGCTTCCAACTAATGGACTGAGGAACTGTGCCCTATTCTGCCAAGAGGATCTGGCTGGAAGGCAGGAGGAAGGGTGCCTGTCTGCTGTTATGTTGGCTGCACACTGGGTTTGGTTCTGCTGAAATCTGACATGCGAGCAGGGGTGACAGAGAAAGAGGCAGCAAGGAGGAATCTGTTCGCCATTCTCGGCAGCTTTGCAGCAGACAACTATATTCACAATGACAATATTGTTTCTTAGAGAAAACTGCAGTGGCTGCTGCAGTTTGGAAGCTGCTGAAGACTGAATTGAGAGCAACTTAAATTCCTGACCCAAGGAATGTGTGGAAGCCTAGTTGACTAGACCTTATTTTGACTTCTCCCTGAATCTCCATCCTTCTTCCTAACCTTCCGTGTTTTCTTCATATTTGGGCAGAGTGAGAAGAGCAGGGGTGATGGGGAGCCTTAAAAGTCACATTTCCTCATGGGTGTGTTTGACTAGTTTTGATAGTCATGTTAACATTTGATACATGTCCTACAGATGTTCAAAATTTGAGTGGTAGCCTGTATTGTAGAGTTATTACAGCTTGATTTTTGTCAGTGTATAACTGCTTGTCAAACTCCTCAGGTGACAAGAGCATTTTCTTTCTCAAAAACACCAAAGAGAGCTCTTCGAAGGGCTTTAATGTCACATAGTGCAACAGAAGGAAGAAGTTCCAGTTCAGCTAATGAGAGTTATATAGGCAGCAGACTGACTAGTACGTCTTCATTAGCGGTAAGTGATTTGGATGTGCAGGCCAAATAAGTAACCTTTTTAAGATCAGTTATTTTAATGTCTAGTGCTGAACTTACTTTTAACAATTTCAAGAGCCACAGTGGAAAAATTTATTTTTAACTGTATACATAGATGTGTTATTTTCTGAGCAAGGGTTGTTTTAATGAGGAGGCTTACTTACTGAAAATGCAAAAGAAAATAATCTGTTGAATGTACTCAAAGGTAGGAGTTGCCTTGTGCAAATAAGCTGGGGAAAAAACTCGCACCACCTGCTTTTGCCAGGGATGGATTTTGTGTCTTCTGAGAGAGTGAGAAGCTTCCAACACAGTCTTACATTGGTTCATGCTTTTGATTTTGGGCAATATATACAAATAAAGTGTACAACCCTGAATAGTATGGTGAAAGTATCAGTTAAAGTAGTAAGTTGGTAGACATCCTGTGAAACAAACTGGGAAGGAAGAGTAAAGAAATACAGATGCTGCAGTCCGAGAGTTTTTAAAAAGGCAAGGGAATAATCTCCTTATACATGTTTAAGAAAACTTCATAAATAATATATTGTTCTACATACTGCAACTCTTCTGCTTTGCAGCTTGCTTTTGCTAAGTTAGGTCAAACTCAGTTTCCTAGTACAGTCTACTAAAGCAGGCCAGACTGGAGAACTTTTTTTATCATCTTCACTTTTATTCTAGTGTTTTAGTAAATATGGATGTTGAGCACACATCTACTTTAAAGTCTGTAATATGTAGGACAGAATGCCAGGAACAAGATTTCCCGTGTATCTTTCTACTACTGCCCCATATGTCTGTACCTTAATATAGTGATAATTCAATAGGTTTGAGTAGCTATTGTTCAATAAAGATATTGCCCTGCTCTCCCACATGAGATAGGCGTGAGAAATATGAATTAATAAGGGAGGAAGTACCATGGTGGACTCCCTTGCTTAAAGGAAATAAAGAAAAACCTACCAGTGTGGCTGTACCCCAGTTCTTTATAAAGATTTCTTTTTCATTTATGATTGCTCCAACAGTTGCTTTAGAATTCTAATATTCTGTCTTCATTTTGATACCACACTGAATCTCATTTCTGATGAAAATGCAAGTCATACAGTTTTCTCTTTGTGTGTCTGCATCATACAAAAATACTTTTTTCCACAAAATCATAGGAGCTTATAATAGTAAAAACTATTTTCCTATTTCAAATTCTTCCCAGAGTTCATGGATTTCTGAGATGGTAAGCTGTGGCTTGGCAGCAGATCGTGTGTTGTGTGTGATGTCTTGTGGTTTGTTATTTTTAACCAATCCCACACACCACTGAACTTGAATAAAGCATTTTTTCATTGAATTGTAAGGTTGAGGGGAAAAAAGGTTTGGATTCCAGTCCCTCAAGCTGGGATACCAGTGCAGTTCTTGTGGGAAACTAAAGCTGCAGGAAACTTGTTTTGAGTCTATTTAGAGAGTCAAAGCTGTTATTCAGACATTGTTTTATTTAAATAAAATCCTGTCCTGTACTTAAGTGGGAATTTTTGGTGTAGAAAAACTATAGAGTAAAAATACCAGTAAAGCCTGGATGCTTGAGTTTTTTTGTTTGGACTAACTCTTGAACCCCTCCTAATTGTAGAGTGCTCGTTCATCTTCTGTGTGCAGCCTAAATGGATCTGCCAAATGTGGTGTTAATGTTCATCGCTCTGACTCTGTTGATTTGGGCTCACAAAGTTCCAAGCCTCAACCTGTGCTATGTCCTGGCTCTCCAAATATTCGTCTTTCAAATGCTATAGAAGAACAAAGGTCTTCCAACTTAGAAATCTTAAGTGGTCATACCTTGGACAGGTCATGTCCTATCCGTATTATTACTACCACTTGTGATGCTGGAGACAACCAGCGTGGTGCTGAAAAATTCTGTACATCACATCCTGATTGTTAATGCCCATCTTGCATGAAGTGAGCAAAAAATCTTAATTCCTCTAAACTAAGACAGCATGGTACAACTATGGAAAACCCCAGGAGCCACAAAGTGTTTTAAATGGTGTTGGGTTGTTTGTTGACTTGTTCTGATGCACGGGGTTGCGGTTAACACTCACAAGTGGTCTAGTTCTATTTCTCGTTCTGGGTGCAAAGTTCATTCTTTCACAAAGCTTTTTACCTTTGATTCTTCTGAGTTTTTCCTTAATTAATTTCTAAACAATTTAATTACTTGTTTCAGTTCAGTTTTCAGCATGGCAGTGTAGCTTACTAGCCATAGTTCTGAGGACTTTAACTTCATTGCAGAGAACTCTTGAGCAACTGATTTTACCTATGGCTTTAAGTTTTTGTTCCCTTATCTGTAAATAGAAAAAATATCCTGTGTAAAGTACTTCAGAATCTAATAAGAGCTGCTATATAGAGGAGTTTAGGATTTAATTTTCCAGTATTGCCAATGACTTCATATAGAACACATGCCATAAATAGGCATTAGAGTTTGTGGTGAGGTGGTATATCCTTACCTGCTCAAAATATCCATGTGTAAAAGATTCCTCAAGCATGCAGGTGCAGCAGGCTGCCTGGCTACCACGACCTGTCTATATGCTGAAAAGCTTGGCTGTGCTACAAAGAACAACAGAAGATCACTTGTGAAAGTATCTTGAGGTCTAATGTAAAAGGAATATAAATTCTCAGCTGATCCAGAGGTTAACTTTTAGTACTACATATTGATGTGCTGGTTTCACTGTAATTTTAAGTCCCAGAAGCAACCTATGTTCCTAACACTGGAAAAGTCAACTTTTGGCCTAGTGTGTGCCCATCCAGGCACAGGTAAAGCAAGCTTTGACAAGTCATTGGGATGCCTATTGCCTTCTGTAGCCAAGAAGGCACATGTTCAGCATCTGATTTGGGGCTCAAAGCTGTTAAGAATACAGAGGGGAGCTCTGTTTCTCTTAAGAAATTTTTGTAATGTATCTTGCCCTCAATTTGGAGGGAGATTATTATTGCAAAAAGAGTGATGCATGATGTATGCTAATTCTTGGTTAACAGCTACTCTTCAAAAACATGTTCTGGCATTCTGAATCTCTCAAGGCTGGTAACAAGGAAAATCTTTCTTGCACATTTAAGAAATGCATTCTACACGTTTGGTGCTGTTTAACTTTGCTGTTCAAAATCTAGAAATGCTGAATCACTAATTTCATAAGTTGTCTTAAGTATCTTCTGTACTGTTATGTTCCTTCTGCTATGTATCAAGGTTGAGAAATGGCTACTTGATTACTGACAATGGCTAATAAGTGATGAAATAGTAATTTTTTTTTTTCTTCTCCAACAGGGTATTCCTTCTCCTTCCTTGGTCAGTCTTCCCTCAGCCTTTGAAAAAAGGAGTCATACGTTAAGTCGATCAACAACCCACTTGATATGAAGCGAGTTGAAAATACAATGCTCTCTTGTAGTGACTGACAAGCAGCTGGCTGTTCAAATGACCTGTTACTGACATTAATGGTACCTTAGTCATTAGCACTTAGCAATGATTAGCAAAATGTTAGATAACACTAAGTTCATCACAAAGGGTTTTTAGTTGTATTGAAGCAGATCTGCTCATCGGTGGAATAAGTAACTTGGTTTTCATTTAAGAAACAGTATTGCCTTGCACAAATGTATTTGCTTACCAGCATAATGGAAGTGTTTTCTTCTATGGCAACTGTCCCCTTTTAGGCAATTAACTTTTTTGCCAGATTTTGAAATGAAGATGATGTTCACATAACCTGCTGCTACTCTGGATGACTCTTATGCTTGCCTAACTTCATCAATTGGCAGAGCACTCTAATGTTTGGAATGTTGATTTCTTAGATGGAGATGCATTATGAAGTACCTGACCTTTGAAGTATGACAGTTAACCTGTTGTACAGATTCCAGATATCTTATATAGTTGTTTATAAAGAAATAGAATTGAGTTTCTGTGATTATGGTCTTCTGAAGCCTCACTGTAACACAGTGCTATGGTATGTGGATTTATTTGAACAGTAAGTTTAAAGGCTACCACTAGCTTTGACCACCAAAAATGGTAATTGTATTCTTTGAATTTCTTTGAAGTAGAAGTGTGAGGAAAATAATTACACTTCCTTTTAGTAGGGCTGTTAAACAAGCAGACCCTGTGCTTCTCCACATACTTGATTAACAAACCATTATTTAATGCTTGGGGTTATTGGTGTGACATGGTAACTTCAGGGCCCAATTCTGGTATGTCACATTTCCAGTGTTGTACTCCTAAGACTTTTAGCTGGCTTTCTCATGTGCTTGTGTCTTCCTTCAAAACTGTTTGTTCTTTTCTTCCATTTCTTCTGAACAGTCAGTGTGATGCAATGATATCTCAGGAACTATCTCAATATGTATATTTCTGCATTTCATTAACGGTTGAACTGTCTGCATTAGCAGGAGTTCTCAACTTCTGCTTTCTAACTGCCTGTGTCTTGTCTTATGTCTATTTATTAGTGATGCTTCTGATTGTGTCAGACTTAAATGCTTTTTTATATCTTTTTGCCAATCCAGCAATGTAAATAAACTGTTTAAAATAACACTGCTTATGGCTTTTATAAAGAGACTTTTATGAGCGTCTACTTTGTCTTTTCAGATAAAGCATCAGGTTGAGCTCCAGCCTACAGCTGTGCTCTGATTAGCTATATAGCTATTCCTAATAAAGTATACAAGTTGGTAGTCCTGAATCTGCCACAACTGAACATTTTTTCCTTAATATATTCACCATTCTCCCTTCTTCCCCTAGATATGTGTATCCATGTGGTCCTTATCCATTCAAAATAAAAAAACCTGCTAAGTATGCAGTGACACTTGCATAACAAAGTGGCTCGATGAAATAAACTATTCAATAAAGACTGTGCTAAAAAATCAATGAGAGATTTCTTTGGGTTTTTTTTGTTAATTCTGGAAGGGCATCTTCAACCTGGTGAACTGCATGCAAACCTGTGATAATATCAGCCTATCATTATTCCTGTGATAGTCTAAATTATTTGTATCTCAAGTTCACTTACACTCAAAACCACTTGAACCTCTAGTGCTTACTGTATTGCCTCATCTTGTCATTACTGGCCACTGCACAGCTCTGTTGCTGCTAAATGAATGGAAAATGATTGTTCGGAGGCCTGAGTCCTGCTCTTCAGTTGTTGCACATAACTTTCTAATGGAGAAACGAGTTCTCCCTTAGAGGAGAAGAAGAATGAGGAAGACTGTGCCTGCCTCCAGGGTGACTTTCCCCCCTCCTGCATTCTGGGTGTGTTATTATCTTAATTGGGTGTGTTAAGTTTCAGCATGAGCTGCCTCTGTTTCTATGAAAAAACAGATGTACTCTTTAAAAAAAAAATCTTGTTAGGATGAAGAGAAAAATGGCTTCCCAGTCTCCTTATCATTAAATGAGGTGATTTAAAACAGTCACTGTGTTTGTTACTTTGTCTGCTGCTCTTTGACAGGTGTTGTACTCCTGGCTCAGTTAACTGAAGGCATGCTTGAGTCTCCAGTTGCTGAGAGGATGCACTACCACTGTGTATCTTAGAGTTGTACTGAAGCCCTTAACTGCTTTTTGAATATTAACTGGCAAGAGGACCAAAAGTTTTTCATAGAGATAGTGAGAAGTGAAAACAGTGAGATTTTGGGTTGAAATAATGAGCTGCTAGGTAATAATTAACACTGTTTTGCTGATTTGATGACTTGTTCTCCATCTAATTGCCTAGAGCAGTGTACCAAATGTCTTGGATACTGGAGAAAACAGTAGGAATCTTCTAACCCAATTTGAGTAAGGCATTGTTTAGTGTGACAGCGTTATGAGTTTGCTAGTGGAGGGGCAACTGCTAGTGAGTGAATACAGAGCTGGCTGATCTCTCCAACAAGCCCTATGAATGTCCACTGGGGTCAGATGGAGTGTGGCTCCATGGCTTCTGATCAGTATTTCTGTTGTCTGAGTGGATAATGGAGTGGGAAAGTGTGCATCCCTAGCTTTAGAGCTATCACACAGCAGCAAGAAATGAGTACGTGACAGGACAGGATTAGAGGTGGAAATGAGCTTTGTAAGTTAGAGAGGTGCTGCAGAGTAAGAGAAAGAAGCAAAAATAATAGATTTTTAATTATGAGAGGCTTGCCCCCACTTCCATTTCCAAGACTACATTCACATATTGTAGCATTAGAACAAGAACATCATTTTGGGGAGGATTTTGGTTGCTCTTTTTTTAAACATAAGGCAAGACTGTTCCTGAAAACCAGAATTTTAACAATACAACTTCTACTATCTGGCTGCTGTTGGATGTGCCTTATTGAGTAATAATTATATGGTTTCAATTCAAATCTTGATTATTTCTTTAAGCTTCAATTCAGAGAGTTTGGTTGAATTTAAGTATAATTGCTTAAGTCTTTTTGCTGAGATTCCTGTATTGGTAAAACCATAGGATCTGTTCTGCAACTCTTCAAGGAGCGAACTTTGGGATAAAAAGGACATTGCTTTCTAAGCTAGCTCTTATTCTCTTATCACTTTGAGTTAGTGAGCCCACATTCAGCATAACAGACTTGTTTTCGTTCAGAAAGCCTGGAACTCTCTGAAGAGGAGTTCGAAAGATGATCTTTGTTTAAAACACAGCCTTCTCTTGCAGGCTGTACAAAATCAAACAGAGCTGGTGCTACAACAAATCCTTACTTTTAACCTTTGTTCTAAATTGTTGCCTCTTAAAAGGGAAGAATAGCTATCAAAGGGTTTTCTGTTGACTGGGTGTTAGGTGGGAATGTCTCCCTGTGCTGATCTGGACTTTCAAGGAGAATGCAGTTTTCTAGCAGCGTGCTCGCTCGCTTCCTGTGTTAGTATGTGTATCTTGGTAGCAGTGCTCCAAGAAGGGAATTCCTTTGATTGGGTGAACTATATGTACATTGCTATGGAGTTTATTTAAGTATCCCCTTCGACATTTTGAGAGAATTATGTGTTGTGTTACCAACCTATTTTTGTTACTGTTTGAAATATAGAATAGTGCTCGTATGTTTATACTATAAATGGTGTTTAAGGAACCTCTGTAGTTTTTGGGTGGTAGTTTAGAGAGAGTACGTGGACTAAAACTTGTACTGAGGCAGAGTGATGTATAAAGAAGCAATGGTTTGTTTGCTTGCTTAAAAAAAACTATTAAAAAACCCTCTGAGATATTAAAGAAGCCAGCAGTTGGCCAAGAGACTGGAGGAAGTCTGGAACACAGGTTGGAGTTGAACTCTTATTGTTGATATCTGAATGACGTGAACTTCCTTAAGTAGCCTAATCTGGGCTTGAGCAGCCCAGCCATTCACAAGCCTGTACCTAGAATTCATAAACATACACTGATGGCAAGCTATTAAAGCATTTGTGGACTAAGATGATTAATCTTCTATGGGGTTTTGTTCGAAGAGAAAAGTTGGAGAGATTACAGCTGCTTGAGAGCACCTGCTTGTGAATCTGTTGTAGATTGAACAGGACGGCTTGACCTGTATTTTGCAGAAAAATAGTTGCTGTTTCAAAAACAGGAACTAAAAACTCCACTGCGAGATGGATGTTTACAGCCTTTGAAAGGCAGCCATCAGAGACAAAGCAGGCACTGGCCAGAATATACTTTAAAAACACAAAAGCTGTTGGGAGCTTAAAAATGTTGGCTGAGTGCTCTGTGCAGCTGACATTGGAAGGGTGAAGGCACACTGGTGCCACGTTCTTTGCCTTGGGACTCATTTTAAGTGCAGAGCCAGAAACCTGCTCTCTCTCATCAGACACGAAAGCTAAAATGGTAATAAGAACACCATGAAAACAAACTAATTAAACATCCAGTGAAATAGATGTAATACTGTCAGACATTAGGCAAACAAAAGTGATTTTTAGATAAGAACATTACCACTATTTAAGGCTGAATTTTCAGCTGGCACAGAGTATTCTGTCAGCCTCTATACAAATGTGACCATGCATTTGTATGCCTAATTTAGGCAGTTAGAAGTGCAATTACCACCCTACCTGCAAATTGTAATTAGTTTAAGCTGTCTTGGTGCATTTATCAGCTGATGCATACACTGACACTGACTTTAAGCATGGAGCCTGACTACAGTGGGAGCCATCTTCTGTTATTGAAGCAAGTTATTACATATATAAATACATATATGTATGAAATAGTGATAAAAATGTACTTAGATGTGAAGCATCCTCAGTTTTACTCTACGCAGGGAGACCTAGTGCTGGTATTTTACACTGGTGAAATGAAGCAATTGAAACTCTGATATTGATAGTAATATGTGTGAAAAGAGGAGAACTTTTATACTTCTCATTCTCCCTTTCCCTCCAGCACTTCAGTTTCTTTGAGGGCTGAGGAAGAAGGAAGTGGCTTTTGGCCCCATGTTGGAGGGCCCAGCTTTGCTGCTCTGCTTACCAGGAGCACTGCAGAGCCCATCCTGTTTTGGGGGAAGTAGAGCTTGTGTCTCCCACAGCCCAGAAGAACCGGGCTGTGTTCTACCTCACCAGGGCAGGTGGCTCAGGTTTCCCTGGCACCTGTGAAGCTGGGCTGAGGATGACTTCTTGTTCTTCTCTTCCACCTCCTCCTTCCCGATCAGAGACCAAGGAAAGCGCAGTAGCCTGGTAAGCACACTAAGAATTTATTAATGGATTCTTTAAAGTGGGGTTGACTGGAATATAAATTGTATTACCTGAGCACTTGGAGATTTTGTTTCGCGTACATTTAAAACCAGTAATGTTTATTTGTCAGTGTTTGGAGATATTAACTACATCTCATAAATATTCAACTTCTGTCTTCACCCAAACAGTCAGTAATTCATTGGCTATGTTGGATTGTAAGCTCCTACATGCTTTCTGCTGTTCTGTGATGGCAAAGATGATATTTCAGTAGTTTCTCCAGTGTTTCAGCCTGGAGGGAATGTAAATATAAGCATAAATGATTTTGAAAATGTGCCTTTTTTCTGTGTTTCAATGGCTCGTGCATTAGAGTTGGTATGGCTGACAAATCAGCACTGATTGCTAATTAAAAACTGAATATATTAAGGATTTTCACACTTCCATTTCTTTCTCAGATTGAAACCCTCGCTGTATGAGTGAATGCTAGGGAAGCTCTAATGGATACAGTCTAATTACTTGCCTTTTTTGCTTTGACTTAACAGTTCATGAATTACAGTAACTCTGACTGACGGATCATTGCTGATTACTAATTAAATGGCAGAATCGGTTTTATGCACCAGCTTTTACCCCCACAAAAAGTGACACTCCATATCTTAAGAAAAAAAGCTTTCTCTCTGCTTGTTTGTTGATATGTAAAAGCTGATGGTCTCATCCCTCTGGAAAACAAAAATTCTTAGGGCGCATTTAGCAATAGTGATGGATAAATATACTTCAAAAATAAAGTTACTGCTGTGTTGCTTATAAAGAAGGCTTTGAATAGAAACTGTTCAAGGCAGTACAGCAACTCAGCGTGTTTCCTGGCACTCTCATTCTCTTACAGATCGCCTCAACCCTCATTTAGAGAGCACAAAGAACAATAAGATTTTTAGTCCTTTATCTGCAGGAGGGAACAAGTCATTCACTGCCATCAGTACTCCCTAGGCCACTGATAGGCTAGAGAAAAATGCAGGAATGCCTTGTCTTTCTTTTTATTTCTCTTCATTTGCCTTTTCTGTTCCACATACCCAGAATTTAACCTGGTTCTTCACAGGATTTCTATTCTCCTAATCTGTCATATGTTTTAATTTGTGCTAGCGAGCTGTAGAAATAAGCTGTTGAGCTTGGGAGTTCTTTTTGTGATGGTGGTGTCCCTCTAGTCCTGACCAGCAGTGGGTAGGGTTATGGAGAGCCAATAAATGGTGTAACTGATACAACTTTTCTCACTAAGTGCCCAGAAATATTTCATTCTAATACAGAATTAAATAAGACTAAGGGCTCATTAAAATTGCTACAGATCTTTTCAAATCAACACGTTAAAGATATTGCAGCCTGATAAACTTTTCTTTATATTGATTTCACTGAAATTGTTACAAAAGCAGAGGAAAATTTCTCATTTAAAAAGAATGTCTGCTCCTCTGAAAGGAAATTATGCTTCTCTAATCTCTTTCAGTTTGTGAACATGCCTCTAAGTGTGTGAATATTTCAATGCATAGTTTACAAAAATCCATCAGAGACAATGCTCAAGAGCAAGGGTCAAAAGAAATGCTATGTTCCTTGAGATCCCATATATCAAAAAGCACTGTATAAAAATCCTTGGCATATAGGTGATGTTAATGGTTCCTTCTGGACTTAAAATGTATTACAGAGAGAAACCATGAAGTAATTTGTATAATTTAAAGCTTTATCTTTCCTTTGTTAGTAATTCTTCCTGTCTGACTATCACTGTTCACCTTAAGCAAAATAGAGATTATATTATTACCGTGAGATCATAGAAAAGATTCTGCATTACTGCAGTCAATACCCATGATAAATGCGAAAATTGGCATTCTAATGGGTAGTGGGGAAGGTCCCTTTCTCTTTGCCCCCTACTTTTTCCATCTAAAATAACTCCTATCATTTCTAATAATAGCAACTCAGAGTAACACATTTTGTACAAAGAGAAGAATATGGCAGCATCTGAAAAACAAACTATGCCAGGTCATCCTAACATCAATGTTTAGAAAATCTTTACAAGTAAAAGAACTCACGTCAAGGCCTTTTGAGCACAAGGCTTCAGAGAACATTTTCTCATACCTGTCTATATAACTTTATGTTATTCATGATGGTGTGATCTTTCAAAAAAAAAAAAGAATTGGAAGATGTTACAAAGATGTACAGAAACCCAGGGAAACGGAGCAGTTGCTTTCACCAGGCACTTCTGAAATTCCACTGAGACCTACTGTGCCTCGTTTTCCACACGTGCCTGAGACATGTGAGATCTGCCTGCCCTGGTAGTCTTGGTGAATACTGAGATAAAGCTTTCTGCAGCTGACAGCCCACAGGAGGCAAAAATCCCACCATTTCCTCCCTTTGACTAGGAAATGACTGAATGACTCAGCTCGTGTAGTTAGTGTAGCAAGTGTGACCTTTTTAAAGAATGCTGCCGTATGGAGCTTTTTCGCCTCTACTTTCTCCAATTTTGCTTTACTCAAGAATGACCAGCTTCAAAGAAAAAGTTCACTGCTCTAATTGAATGTTCTCCATATTGAGAGGGGTAAAAATAAACATTCTTCTTGGTTTATTCATGCATAAACTAGAACCATCCAAGTGTGACATCTGAAAGGAACTACATGATTATAATCTGAAATGAGAACAAAGTTCATCTTGTGTGATTTCTTATTTTTTTCCCCGCAGACTTTGAAAGAGGAAAGAGATTGCAGAATATTAATACCCATTAAAGCTTAAGAAAGCCAGGGCTGTGCTCTTCTCTGTTAACCTTTTTACTATTCTTCTGGCTAATTGTCTGTCCATTCCACCTTCTCCTCCCAGGTTAATGGGGTGGTTAACAGGGGAGGACAGGAATGGTTGACCAATCATGCTACAAAGCAAACTGAAAAGGTCAAAGTAATGCACTGTATTGTTCATGGACCGTGCCTTGCTGAGGTATCTTAGATCTCATCCCTTCTTGTGAGGAATTGCAACAAGAACGAGCCCAATGTGAAATTGGCTCTAGTGACAATGATTGTAGTTCCAATGGAAAAATGGAAAAATGTAAAACTGTGGCCTGCTGTTGTTCTGATTTTTGAGACTAAAGATGTGTGATCTAGGCACCGAATAAGCAACAGGTTACATTTGCACAACTTCTCAGCTGGGTTGCAAGTATAACACAGCATGTATGTATAGAGATTCTCCTAATATTAGCCATGGACTTTGTTTTGGAAGAACTTTTTGGTGCCTAATATCCCTCCTTTGTCTTCTGTGTTAATAAACACATGATTAGCTTATAGATATCTTAATACGAGGATCCTTTTAAGGTGGTGGAAATGGAGATAGATATTTGCAGAGGCAGGAACATGACTGAGGTGCTCCAAATTATTTTCCAAGTGCTGTCTGTTTTATTGACAAGGAAGATTAGCAACAGCAGACTACTGATTTAATCCCTAGTGGCAGATGCCGTTAGCGCGTGTCCTCATGTGGACCCTACCATCGGTGTCGCGGAGTGCATCTCATCTCCTTTCTCCGGTAATGCATTCATTCTCCTACTTTAGCTTTAAACCCATTCTCTGTCACTTTGAATCACGACCCTGTATTTTTCCAGTGTTTCTACCACACCCCTCTGACAGAAGAATCTTTGCAAATAGCGCAAGTGAAGAATTTAAGACCAATTGCTGTCTGATCTACCTTCTCTGAGTCATAATTAGTGTTGGAACCCAACAGGAAACGTACACGTAACACCTGAAGGAGCTGACTCTGTGCTCATTGTCCCTTCCAGGGCTTAGTACAGATATTCTGGCATTTACAGGAAAGCAAAGACTGCAAGAGCAAGCAGAAGAGTTAGAAGGCAGTCTTAGGGGAGAGGGTATTTATACCTTTTTTCTTCCCCCCTTACTTTAAATTGGTATAGTGTTCTTTGCTTTTCATTGAGTGGTTTCAACTGACATCAGTTGCCTGGGGCCAGTGAACCTAGCTGTCAAGAGATAAATCACTTCTGTGACAAGAAAATTCTGTGATGGAGGGAAACAAACCCCCATCATTCATTTGGAAACAGTTCTTTGGAAGAGAAGTGACCTGAAAGTGGAACCCTTGGGGGGTGGTCTCAGATGTGTCCTTGTGTATGGGACTAAAATAGCCACAGTAACCATGGGTCAGACCATTTCTGACGTGCCTTTAAAAAAAAAAAGGAGAATGAGGAATGAAGTCCAACTTGTAATAATATTTCCTGAATGGGAGGAGCCATGGTATATATCATCATCACCCTATGGAAATCACCAGCTAAGAGGCCAGAGAATCATAATAACACAGCCTGCAAATTCTTCAAAAGGCAAATTAATTATTATATGTTTTAATTTTAGTAGGTGATCTTGGTTAATCTCACACTTTAGAAACTGTACCGCATGCAGCAAGCATCAGAAATCCTTCCCCCTCCATCCTCCCCACCTCCACTTCTTCCCGGCTGTCTAGCCAAAATGTAATATATCCATGGAGTAAAGTTGACTCTCAAAGAGTCCTGAATAAAACCCTAGGCAGATTTGGGCCTGGGAATCTGTGTTACAGATGAGTATTTGTAGAAAATGAAAACAGCAATGCCCTTCTCCATGACAGAGACTTCTTTCATGTTTGGTTTGTGTTGTTTCATAGCTGAATTCATCCCCTGACAACTGCTTTATTCTGCAGCTTCTGGAGGCTAAAGGGCACTGTAGCCAGGTGTTGGCCTAGATGTTTCTGACACTTAAGAGATTGATTTGGGCTATGGCCTCTCTCTTTCAGTCATGTATTGATCTGCAGCATAAGACAGGTTTTCTGCCCTACCTGGTATCTGAAAAGGGAAATGTCACATCTTGTCTCAGATCTGGCTATCTCGTAAAGCTTTGCAATGAAACTGGTACCTCTTTCTCAGTGCGCTCGGATCAACTTGTTCGTGTCACACAGACAACTTTTTTTCACTGGCAATGTTCCCCAAAATCATCTGTTTTCAGTGCACTTTGTTCCAGTTCATCGTTTTAGGTAAAAATACCTAATTTTGCATTAAATACTGCAGTATTGTAAGCCTGCTTGCATCAAATTAAGAGTATTTGCTTAAGGGCCTCATGATTTACCAGACTGTGTGCTGACTGTGACTTGATGATCCATGGGGAGCAGTCTTTCTGATTTAGTGTCTGTCTGCTCATCAAAGATGGATGATTGCCACTATGTGTCATAAAACTTAATCTGACAAAACCAACTCCATAGCAAAATAATGCCATCTCCAAAGGGCAATAATTCTTCGTTTCTCTGTCCCACATGTTTAGGGAGCTCAGGCGAGCTCAGATTTTCTCAAAAAGATTTCTTTCTACTTAGTCTGTTAACAATGAACAAAGGACCATCAAAGCTTTTGTGAGTTCTCTCCTCGTTTTCAGAAGTCTTTTATGAGAGCCCAGAAAGATGGTCTCTAGCAGCTAAAAGTCTGTAGGATTTAGACTCTTATCTATGATAAATAAATAATGGGAATTAAGTGGCTAAATACCTTTGAGGTCCTGGATTTTTAATCATATCTTAGGGCTGGGGGGTGGATGTTTTATTTCTTTCTATCTTTTTGTTTTAGAGTCACCCTTGAATGAGAAAATATAATGAACTGAATGCTGTTTTTATAAGGTTGAGTTTATTTTCTTAAAAAGTAAACACAGTGAACAAAAAAGAAGTGCCAGCCTTAGAAGGGATTGTGCACATCAGCTGGGGATGGCTGTCAAACATCATCTGATAAGGTGATCTCTGTTGAAAAGCAGGTGCGTTGCTTTGCTCACTGATGACACGTCTCAGGGGATTTGGGAGCCTCTGCTGCCTTGAAGACCAATGTAATGTAAGATGTGTCTCCATGGCAGAGTGTTGCCGTGGGAGCAAGACACTGATCCTTAACCAGGAGATCTGCTCTGGAGAAGGCACGTGCTGTTATTCTCTTCCCTGGAGAGTTTGTGCATTTTTAAAGCAACAGTTACCATCTAATCGAGGAAAAAAAAAATCACCCTAAAGGCACAGATGAGAGTGAAGGACTTCACATTCCAAACTACAGGGCAGCAACTGAGGGGTGTTTTGCTTTCTGTTTTCGTAGTCTTTCTTGCATGTGCCGTTGCCGCAGCTGTTAAGGTGCAGGACGCCACTTTTCACCTACAGATTGTGCCAATATGCATAGTGTAAGGCCTTAACCTGGAAAGAAGGCAATGTGAGGCTGAATTCTTCGCTGAGAACGGAGGCATCCCTGTTTCCAGTGCTTCTTCGGCGATGATCAAGCCATCAGGATTATATAGAATTTGGATGCAGAATATTCTCAGAGCAGAAAATACATCCCCTTTTTTTGGCTGGATGTTACTATTTAAATAAACAAGGCAATTTAAAACAAACGTTTCACAGACTTCTATTCCACCAAGCTAAGACTAATGAAGTGCAGAACTGTCTTGCTAAAGACACACCACGGCAAGGGGAAAGCTCATTAAGTAGAAAGGTGGCTTTTGTTGACCTATCTATCAAATATCTACAATGTTAATTTTCTTGTACACTGTGTGGCCATGTCTTTAGGGCTGGTAGTGTACTTTGAAGCCTTCTCATTTTTATTTTTTCAGTCTTAGCTATTCTATGCCTTTTGTTCCTTAAGTAATTTTCTTCTGCTTGGTATAAGTAGTCTTCAATTAGTCCAATCTGCAATTATAAAGAAGTAGTGTCAGAAGCATTTCCTTTTCCCTCTATAAAATCTAAAATACTTTGCAATTAGTTTATTTCAGAACTAATTGTCATTAGAAGGAAAAATACATGAAGTCACCTTTCATACAATTGGCTGTAATAGTGGCACCTGATCTCATAATTTATTTTTTTGTCCCTCTCCATTTGGATTCAATTACTTTACTGCTGTGGAATAGACTCCTTCATTGAAATCTGTACACTGCAACCAGGAATTTATCAGGACTCTGTCTTTAAATGGCATTGAAAAACAGCCACTTTAAAAGGAAAGGATGATGAGGAAATTAAACTTGGGCAAGTTTTTCTTGATAAGGAAAGAGAACAGAGGCGTCTGGCATTTATATGCCAGAAATCAACACATAGAGAAAAATGAGTATTCCATATTGCTGTGGCAAGAACCATTTTTCTATTAAGTCAAAATGAAGTTCTGAATAAATATGTTTTCCAATGAATACAATGCACTAGAAAATACAGTAAAAGAATAGATGTCCTCATTGTCTCCCCAAAATAAGAATGTAATTATTCTAATAAAGAGCACATTCAGATAGACATATCTCCTTTACAGGGGGGATTTCAAAACAAGCAAAAATTAATAGTAGTGTGTACAGGTATTTTGTAAATACTAAGCATTCATAATTTTATGGCTACCTCTCCCCATACCTTACCTTTATTTATACCCTTGGTGAACTTCTGCAATACACAGCATTTGTGTAAGGTGAACATGAGAATCCTCTCCCTTCACACTGAGTTATACTCAAGATCTAGACCCTATATAACGTAAGGATCTAAAGAATCAATCTTCCAATTGCATTTTAAGCTGATTTTTTTTTTTTTAAAGTCGTAATCTATCATCCTGACACACATTCAGCAGAGCATTGCTTCTTCAGGCACAACACAGAACAGCTGACTGCGAATTAATCTCACTGTGTCTTCCTATTGTATTTATTCATATATTGAGCTGTTACTATAGTGCTCCTCAGCCCCAAACTTGAGGCCCTGCCACGCGCCCTGGCCATGGTTTGTCTGGGTGAGGGGTGTGCACATGTAAGAGAGCAAATGAGGCAAGCAGAAAAGTTTATGGACAATTACTTCTGCCCTCCTGGGGTGCTGAGGGCACAAGGAATGTGTCTGCAAGAGGAGCTCTGCCTCCTCCTCGTCACGAAGCTTGCAGGGGTGACCTTCTCAGCATATCAGCTTTCTCTAGTAACTATACATGATGTCATGGAAAAGAGCTTTCTACCTTGCTGGTGAGCCTTGATGGGCACTTGCTGGTAGGCTTTTGCTCCTCTGTTGCCAAGAGATGCATTGCAACAGGAGCCCGGGGAGTTTGAGGCTCTCTAAAGACAGCCTTGAGGGCTGGCTCTGCTGTGGCGTGCTCACCATATAAACATGTGGAGGATTAGAGAAAGGGATCATTATGCTAGCCTCATTTTTAAGAAGCTGAAATAAAAGCTTAGAAAATCATTGATCTGGCCAAAAGCACACAGGAAGTCTGAGAAAGACTAATCACTTAGTGCCAAGCTCCAGTTCAGGGGCTTAGCCGTATTAAAAACAACCACCAAACCTCTAAGTCTCTTCTGCAACAGACCAAATTAAAGTGTCTACATAACTTTTTGTCTACCATTAAAAGTAATCTTTTCTATTTTGGGTGTTAATTTTCTATTTTGGGTGTAGCTCTTGCGTTTGGGTGAGCACAAAGGCTGGTAAGAGGAAGGGAAATGGATCCTGGAAAGGAGCATAAAGTGTGGAATGAGGACCTTTGAGGACCTGGGTCACCAGGAAAGCAATAATTCTTACAGCAGCTCCTTTAGGATCATCCAGTGTTGCCTGCACTTCTGGTGACACCACCAGAAGGCCTTGGCGGAATGATGTTCCTACTTCGAACTGTGCTGCGGCTGCTGTTGTGTACTTTTCATATTTATAGAATACCTGTCACCTCCAGCCCCCAAAATAAGTTCTAATATGGCATATCAGGGGTGGAAATAATAGTTGCTTACATAATTGCAATGTTACTGACACAGTTGATGAGCTGATGATGTTATTTGCACAGCAGTGATGGCATTCAAACCCTTGCCGACTTACAATTACACTGTATGCTCTGAGCCCTAGCGCGATTTAAATTACCATATGAACACAATGAAAATACAATCTCTTGACAAGATAAAGGAAAGGGGGGAATGGCTTAAAATCTTTCAGTGGCTGCAGTGCTCAGTAGTGCTTATTCATGGCTTTTTAGCTTGCACATTTCATTTTAAGAAAGTAAATTGGAAGCGTTATGTTCTGCCTTTTTGCCTTGATTTAAAACCTCCCTGTGGCCGCTCTTCTGCTGTCTGGCTGCAGCGAGCCACCTTCAGGGCTCTCATTGGGAAAGGAAAATGTTTTAAATCAATAGCTTCACTTTCTTTTTCCCTCCCTCTTTCTCTTCCCCCTCAGTTGTTTAAATAAGAATCCATGCGGATTGGAGTACGTAGAAGGACATAGTTTCTAACCAGCCCACACTTTTATTTTTGTGATTTTCATTACAGCCAAACAAATTTTTGTGACTTATTCCCAAGCAGAGCAATAACTGGCTTTTTCTCTTTAGTCTGGGCTCTATGATCAGCTGGAGGGAACAGGATAAACAGCAACTCAGAATCATAGAATTACAGAATGGTTTGGGTTGGAAGGGATCTCAAAGCTCATCCAGTCCCAACCCGCTGCCATGGGCAGGGACACCTCTCACCAGACGAGGCTGCTCAAGGCCCCATCCAACCTGGCCTTGAACACCTCCAGGAAGGGGGCATCCACAACCTCCCTGGGCAATCTGTGCCAGTGTCTCACCACCCCTATTGTAGTGTCTAATCTAAATCACCCTCCTTCTAGTTTAAAACCATTATGGACAGAATGAAGATAAATGAGAAGAGGGAAGAAATAGAAATTAAAGATACCTTTACAACAGATTGCATGCTTAGTGCACAGCACATCTGTGTAGTACCTATAGGTTCTCTGGGATCAAGCTAAGTAGAAAAGTGTAGAGATAGAAATTTGGAAATGAGCCAGATATTCTGGAGAGTTTATTCTGTGCTCTTTACGTTAATATTGCATTTATTTCACATTGCCCCTAAATTCTCCTTTGTGCTTAAAATTCTTTCATTGGTAATATATTGTGGAATATATCAATGGTGGAAACTTTGGATTTGGGGAGGCCCAGAACAATTCAACAGAAAACACAAGGGCTTCTGCAAGAGTACAGATATAGTGTTGATGCTTCACCTGTCTACTTCCAGTTTTATACCCATGAGTCCACAGAGGTACCTTGTGGAATCAAAGCAATGGGCTAATGCTGGGTCTACATGTCTGTTGCTTAGGGTAGTTAAGTTAGGATAGAGGAACCTCTAGGATGATGGCTGAATGAAAATGAGAAATGGGACGAGAAAAGCAAATTTGTTTGGCCCACCTGAAGGAAATGACACTATGATTTAAGCTAGAGGAATGAATGTGAAGGACAAAACCTCAGTGTGTGCCCTGAAACCAAGAAGCTACTGGCCTTGATGGGACAGCCTTTGCTGTGCTGCTAAGACATCAGCACAGAGCTGCAGCTCCAACAGGCTGTTGTATTTGTGTTCTTTTATTCTCAGAGAAAATAAGGTGAGTGGATGAGACTTCTGCCTTTCCTCAGTGCCACGGATCAAAGCATTTTTATTCTGACACTTAGTGAGAAGTTGAAAAGCAAAATTAGTGCACCAGAAGTACCTGGATGGACTATAAGTCAGTCAGTCTGTTCTGAATTCCAGTTCTGAGCTTAATGGCAGAAGAAAATTACCTGTGGTCCATGCAAATATTGAGGTGATCAGCTCATTCTTAACTGAAATGTTTTTACATCATTCTCTAAGTTTGGCCAGAATCTGTAAATACTTATGGTTTTAGTACACTTATCTAATGCAGTTTATGTCTGCAATGAAAACAGAGCTCTTTTTTGGGTAACAAGCAATGCAACAGGATTAGCTGGAGGAACGAACTGCAGAGGATCTAATCAAGTGAGGCAATATTTCACTTTGGTTTAGGATTTGATTTGATTTTTTGAAAAAAAAAACCCACATTATATGGATACACACAGAAATAAGGAACAATAAAGCCCTTGTTTGGAGCACATAAAAATATTTCTAATCCTGCCCTTTAGTACATGTTGTCTAGTGATGGATAAAGGGGAGAGACTTGCTGCTGTGTGCGTTCAGCCCTGCTCTCTGGATGCCAGCCTGATTGATTTGCTCGTGGCGTGAAGGGATATGTAAGCAGCACTTGCTGGCTGCAGCTGAATTACAATCATGAAAAGATTTCAATGTAAGGGACCTCTGGAGGTCATCTTGACCATACTCCTCTCCAAAGCAAGGCTTTATGAGAAGTTCATATCTCCTTTTCTGAAAAACTTACTGCATTTCTGGGAATGCATAATCAGTCACTTCTGAATGTGCCTGCATGCATTTGGTTTTGCCCTTAAATACCATAATGCAAGTATATTCTTTGCCTTTCCTATGCACTCATTGTGATAAGACATATGCTTCCTAATTATGTGATATGTGCACCAGCTATGATGAGGGAACACTGTGATACTATCCATCATTCAGCGTGGTTTTGTCCAAGTTCTGATGGGCCACAGATGTCACGAAACTTGTCAACCTTTGCTGCAAGGAGGTTGTTCCAAGGAACAGATGTCTGTGTTTGATGGCTTACTGACAGTCCAAAGGAAGCTTCTTGGCTTATCCAAAAAATGAGGGAGCTATTCTAGTCAGACTGACTTGAAAGCACATGTGCCTTTTAAAAGATGAGCATGAATTTGAATACAAATAAAAATATCAGTCATAGTACCTGCTGAAGAGTTTAGAATTAAATAAGAAAGAACCAGGATCCCACAAGGACAAACTCCTGTAGGAAAATAACTTTGTTTAGAAAAAAAATGGAGAAGCAGCAAGTAGACTTCCTAAACTGCAAAATTGTAAAAGTATATCTCACATGGATGCATGTGTGTGCTTCCTGTGTAATGCCTAAAAACATCCAGACTTCCTAAATCTCAGTACGAAACAGCTACCTTTGAAAATATATGCAGGAGATATAAATAACATGTAATGACAAAAATGATCTTCTGGCAGGCAGGATCTATTTTTATTACTTGGGAGCTATTAGTAATAGAAGGTAAATGAGCTGCCTTTAAACATGAAGTACCTCTCAACATTTTCCTTTGTCTCCTAGAGCTACTTGCTATAGCACTCTTCAAAGTGAATAAAACTAGAGGAACACTACTTGAAAGGCCTACAAGTAGGGGTGGCTGTATAGACTGAGGAGGAAAAGCTGAGCATGTGCTTGGGAAAAGCTACTGATGTTTTAATAAAAATGAAATCCCAATTTGTACATTCCATTAAGGTTGAGTAGAACAAAAGTTGCTCAGGATCTGGAAAAAAATAATGGTTTTTCTGTTTGTGTGTTAAGTGAAGTGCACTTGAGCTGCTATGGTTGCTTTTGGAAGGGAGTGGATTTGCACAGTGGATCATGAGCTGAACTGCCATGAGCAGGCCAAAGTAATTTCCCTACATTTGTTTGGCCATGTAACCCAACTGACTGCCCAACTCTTGCCTTGGACCTGTTCATAGCTTCAGATGCTGATGCCAAAGATAAATACGTTGTCCCTCATGCTCCATTTCTGTGTTTTCACATGCCTCACTTGCACACGCTGCCTTTCTTTAAAGAAAGTCTGAGTGAAAACTCCATTGCACATTTCCATCGGAAAGGAATGAGTTCAGTGAAACACTGAAAATCAGTGCTTGCCAGTAGGCTCTTAGCAAAGTTCCAAAGCTAAAAGCAGATGATAAGAGTGTTTCTTTATGAGGAACTGAATATTGATGCTGGTAATGAATTACGCCTATTACACCTATTAACTACCTTACGATTCAGACAGTCCTTTTGTACTTTATAAGCTTTCCTGAGATCAGTGTCTAGCACAGTGTTTACTATGAGCACTCTCATTGACTCATGCTATTTTTCACAGCAGTAACAATACCTGGTAGCAAGTGTTTATAGGGCTGGAGACCTTCTCTGGCAGAGGGCAGCAGGTAAGCAGACTGCTCATTTATAACTGACAACATGATTAGCAAGGGCTGCGGAAATGTTTATCTAAATCCTTACGTGGGGATTGTTAATGCTTAGAATTGCCTGTGATTTAACTGTCAGGCAGCTGAAACCAGCTACATTATTCCAATGTTTAGGACATTTACTGCTCAGTTGCTAGATTTGCTGATATTTAAATTATTCCAGTGAGTTACTGCACCGTATAGCTTGGTGGAAATAGACCAAAGCCTTTCTCATCACAAAACACTCTTTCCCAATAGCATTAGCAGTGTTTTGTGTGAGGACCTAAGAATTATGGGCAGAGATGATATCTGTTATTAGACCAAGCAATTTAGCTGGACAAAACATGCTTTTATGTACAAAAATTTTCCTTCTGATATGGAACAGTGAACTTGAACCTGCTTCAGACTTGAATAAAACCCTATATGCTCAAAAGCTCACTGTTTCTTAGTAGTGACAACCTCCATTTCTATATTGCATTGCTGGTTTAGCTGTTATCAGGAGATACAGCTGCTTAGTGTGTGACCACTAAATAGCTCAGTGTTATATTAGATCCTGGTGTCTGGAGGGTAGAGAAAGGGGCAGGATGCAATTGCTTCTTCCAGTGTAGCTGAGGGCCATGGAGGCATCTCGCTGGGGCATCTTTTATTCTCTTGTATGCGAGACACAAAAATCAGAGACTCACAAAGGCAGGAATTGATTTTAGGATCCAGGAGTATTGATAACTCCTGAAATCTCAATGTCACCTCTCTCTTTCTTACACAAAGAGCTCCGAACACGCTGTCACACGTTTCTTGTCCCTACAGTGGGGCTGACTTTGTTAATGGGACTCTCTAGTTCCCTACATTTCTTTTGTATCACCTCAAATTCCATGGGCCAGATCTCATTTTCTGCTCACGCACTCTCCTAGCTTCCTCTGCCTGGTCTGAAGACTTCACTCATTGCCAGGTTAGAAAACCTCTACCATAGTTTCTTCTTGTCCCTCTCAGGGCTGTTGCTACTTCTGAGTTAATCCTTTCCTGAATGTCTTAATATTTTCTCTAATCTTAGCATGAGGTCTATCTTCAGTCAATCCTAACAAAAGTTTTTGCACTTCTACCTGGTTGCTCTGCTCTTCATTCCCTTCACTCTCTGTCTGCCTGAATAAGCGTCCCTAAAGTTCTCCTTTTGCATTTGCACTTTTCCAAATTCATTACTCCTTAGACTTAAATTATTGTTTCAGAAAACATGCTTTTCCTAGCCTTTCCCACCCTTGCCTTTCCTCCTCCCTTTTCAAAGTGGGTCCATGCGTTCGTGAAACAGGTGGCTGGCTGCATCACAGCCCTGAGATGAAAACAGACCAGGAACTGATTTCCCTCTCAATTCAGGAAGAGCCAAGTTGACTCAAGAGTGCACCAAAACACAGCAACTGCGTGCTCTGAGAACAAGCACAGTTCCTGGGTGGCTGTGGCATGGGCTTGGATGACTTTACAAGATGTTACAAAGTCACATACATCAAATAACTGTCATACTACCCAGCACAATACTACCCAGCAACACGTCCACTTTCTACCAACACACTACGAATCTCCCTCCCTGCTCCTCTGGCTGACTGAAAGCCTAGCAAGCCCATAGTCCTTTCCCATGCCTTGATTTTCAATTAAGAGATAATGTCAGCGGAAGAGCACAGTTCATCAGATAGTGTTCTCCTGCTATTGCTGAAGGCAAAGGTTTAGTAGGCAGAGGTCAACTACTGAAAATCTGTGTGCCTGGCTAAAAGATTTTATACTATGTTAGGCTAATTTTACTTCATTTCATATTCACATACATTAGTGCAGCTTTTGTTATAACTTATCCTTACATAAGTTACATCTGCTCTTTTATTCACTCATCCATGTTTGCTCTGCTTTCAGATTTATGAAACAGGCATTCCACTGAGCTCAGCAAATGATGGGCGTAATAACTTATCTAAATTGCAAAGTATGTGTTGCCCTTGAGGTAAACTCAGTTGTGAAGGTTTTATGAGGTCTCACATGTGAAAGTGTGAGGAAGTGTTTATTTGCCAACTCCTGTCTCTCTTCTGGCTGTTCAAATGATGTTAAGAAGATCCTATGAAAGTGCTATGAAAGCCTAAGGTCTAAATGGTGGAGAGAAATAGAACTACATGATTATCTTCATAGGTGAAGAAGAGCCATGCTGGTACTTGTGCTTATATGCCTCCCCTCTCCATAGATGTCAAAAAATTCTGGTTTATAGGCTCTGAAGTATCTATTTATTTAATGAAATGCCTCTCACTGTAACAACATTGTGAGGCTTTATTAATGAACTTATTCTTAAGAGATAGAAAAGTTATCTCTTTTTATTTCTTTTTATTTCTTTTTATTGTCTATCCCACCTGCCTTTTACAAGACTTGAGGAAATGAAAGCTCTGTAGAGGAGAAACATAAAAGAGCAGAAGGGTTTATCTGAGATACTCTAAACTCTTCTGCCTGTCTGTAGCTGCTATGGAGTCCTGTAGGGGCCAGGCAACGACCTGGCTCCTTGAGTTACTCGGGGCCAAACTTTACTGCTAGTCCCAGCATTCATATTCATGTCAGATTTCACTTACATCATATATAACTCTGTCAGCAAAGAAGCCCCAACTTGGCTGGACTGAGTTAATTATCAGGTTATTCCCCCCCACTCTCTCTTGGAAGTTTCCTGTTCATTACTCATTCCTTGTGCATTGGAGGTCATTGCTCAACTGGCTGGGGTAAGTTGGTCTCTTTAAAATTATAAATTCAAACATAGTTTGAATTAAGAGAATTCCTAAGCCCTAGTATGGTGCCTTGAGTCTTCTGTAAGTCCTGAAGTCTGGTCAGCAGCAAGTTTGGGAATTTTTGACAACTATAAAAAGAAGGAAGGTGGTAAACATTTTTTTTAGGAAGGCACTTGTTCCTGAAGTAGATTGGGACTCAGTCCCCTGTTAATTTATTGAAAGGTCTTAGACCCAGGTGTCTGTTTCCCCAGATTGCTAGTACAACACTCAAATTTTATCCAGGGGACTGCAAGGAAAATTGTCAGTAAAATCCAATAGAATAGGGACTTTGGGAGACTGACCCAGCTCATTTTTCTTGCTTCTGAGGCAATCTTGAGGGATATCTAGTAAGTGGGTAAAGCCTCTGTAGAAGGATGTTCCTTAATCTCCCAAGGTAACCTAGTCCTGGGTCAGCTGTCTTTGTGGCTGGTAATACTAAGAAACACATCTTCTGTGCAGTGATGTTCTCTTTTCTCCGGCTAATTATCAGGTCATTTTTCATTTCTTTGTATTTAAAGCTTCCGAAAATAATTAGCCACTTGATAAATTAGTTTGCTTAAAAATATAGATAGATTTGTCAGTGAATTGGATGAGCAGCACAGCACCCAAAGCACTTGAAGCTACTCATATATTACTGCTTTGTCAGTCCTGTAAATTCAAAATTGCCCAGATTCATTTCAAACTAATTTGATAAGCCCTCCACTGTGACAAAAGGAAAAGTGTTTGGGTGCCAGGCTTTGTGCCCTTCTGTGTCAAATTTCAGCCTGTATGGAATTTTTATAGCTGACAGTAGAATATAAAACTCTGAAAACAGTAGTTTGTAATGGCAATTCTGACAGACCCTTTAACCATTTGGAAAATAGGCATTGCTATAATTCTGCTGCATTAGAGAAAAATTTTGAGTGCTTTCATTAGGTGCAACAGCTGTTTCAGTTGCAGAAGACAAACTTCATTGGTGGTAGTGTAACTGTCAGCTTTCTGGAGTTTTGCATTTATAGCTGATTGTATAAACTTCTTTGTGTTCATTTTTGCTTTCCAATATATGTAAATTAATTCAATAGAAAAAAATATAAATAAGAACCTTGTAACTAGATCTGTGTGAAGGTTCCTTGTAGGCTGCTATGATCAGCCTCATGCGATGAGTGAACCGAGAAATACTGAACTTTTCAAAACTGTTCTAGCAAAAGTGATATGTAGTAATCCACACCACATCAATTTTTAATCATCAGGTTTAATCCTCCTCAGTAATGCATTAGACTTAGTTAACCCAGTGTAACATTCTTAATTGGAGCTGATTTAAAAAAAAATTCAACAAAAACCCAACAAAAAATCTCCCAAACTCCCTGAGTGTTTTCCTGTCTCCTCTATTAAAAAAGATTTGTTTCAAAGAACGTGCTGAGTATGCTGAAATTAAATTTTAGATAAAAGTAAAGTGGAAAAGAAATATTTGATGATACTTCTCATTTCTTTTTATATAATATTTAGAAGTATTTTTGTATTATGAAGCAGTGAGTTTCACTTGGCACAAGATGTCTCAACTCAAACAGTTATTTGAATTGTCAAAAATGCTATGCAAAACTAGGTTCAGAATGTAAACACATTTTGAAACTCCAAATTTTAAAATGGCAGAGAGTAGATTTTAATGGATTCGGTAAATTGCATTCACAAATATTGAATTGTGCACAGATTCATGTGGCACAATAAGGGATACCATTCCATTTTTAAATGTTAGCTTGGTTTAAGTTTGGTTTAAGATTGAAAGTAAAAGTATCCAGAGAAATATGAAGGATGTACATACACACATATGAATACACTGAAATATTAGCCGGTGTCTGATGAAATATATGGGAAACTTGCTGGTACCACCAACAAACTTTTAATGAGCCTTTAATAAATACCTAGATATCTGCGTACTTGGTCTTTGATTTCAGCCAAAATTCTTTCACAACCTCTGAATTGTGGTCGTTCAGAGTTGTGAAAATCAGACTGGTTATTCAAACATCCGTGGATTTAAACCTGACTTTTGGAAAAACACTGGAAAACTTTTTGGTATTTAAGTTTATTGTCTGAAAATGGGAAGGATAAGTGCTAGAGAATTGCAGAGAGCACGCTATTTGAAAAATCTATCGTTGACCCTTTGCATTGATTTTTCTTATTGCTCTTTACTATAAATGGCAGGAAATACGTATGCAGCTGTATTAATGTATGTAATTCATATCACAGGTAGCGCTTGTACAGTCTGTAGGCAATTGTGAGAGATATAGAGACTATCCTGCTGTAATGTAAAACTGCTATGAATATCTATCCTTTGTTTTGCCTCATGAGTGTTCGAAAGAGATGAAACCAAATCTGTCTATGACTTTGAGTATTTAGGTTTTTATCACTTTCTGGAAATGTTCTGTACTTGGAAAACTTTATTAAGAGCCACTGATCTGTCAGCCTAACTGAGGCAATACACCTTCACAGACTTTCCCTCAGAGGAGATGCCTACTGAAATTTTAATTCAAATCACTCAAAATATGGACTCTGAAAATACCTTGACCCTCCACCCCTGTGATTTGTTTCAGACATCTGTCTTATTTCCTTATCTTGGTTACACTCAGTGCAGGTAAGGTTTGGGTTTTCAGTATCTTCCTTGAAATACATCTGTAAACACTAAATTCCAAAGAGGGACAATTTCAAGCCCCACTAGTGCAGAAACTCAAACCCTCTGTTCTCCAGCCATAACCCAAAGCAAGTGTACATCTGTCTGGGATCTGATGGAGCCACAAGGCACGGGTTAAGACCAATGCTTTGAACCATCAGCAACATTCTGCCTTCCTGGTGATCTGTTGCTATCCTTTTCCTCAGAAGTGGCTGACCGTCAATGGTGTTGAATGCCCAGAGCTATGATTTGCTCTGGTTTCAAAGACTTTGTAAAATTGTAAGATACTTCTATTACATCCCAGCCTGACCTATTACTCATTACATTGAGTCAGATTTATCTGTACAGAAGAGACTGACACCAGACTCCCTACATTTCACAAATCCTTTAAGAATTAAATTGACCGGCTGCTGTGCGGAGACTCCAGAAAAGCATTTACATGTCTTTTAACCTCTCACATCACCAAAGCCTCATCTGAGCTCCACTAAGGGACCTAATTTGTTGGACTGAATTTTATTCCCTAAGAACTTCCCCCCTACTCCAAATTAGCACACTACCCCATACAACAAAAATGGAAGAAAAGTGTAATTATCAGCCAAAAATAAGCTATTCAGTTTTTTCCTTTTGCATTAGATAACATCATGAGACTATTAACATGGACAAAGATCAACCATATGGGCTAAAGCAAATGCTAAACATGCATTTGTGTCTAGTGGCTGAGCACTTACAGAGCTCAAGGCATACAGTCAAGTTTCAAATGGCACTTACTTTCTTTTCTACCTTTTGAACACATATGACTCAGGTGAACATTTACTCTCCAAGGAACAATATACTCCCATGCCCTTTGCTGCAGGTTTTTACCTTTTGAATCTCATTCCACACACGTCTGTTATGGTTTCTTCCTTCAAGGATGTCCATGGCATCTGCCATTAGCAACTGCAGCTGTGGCACCAAGATAAAAATTATCAGTGTGGAATTCACACAGAAATAACTTCTCTAAATACACAGATTAAAACCTAATTAAAAAATCATTTGTACGCTGATGATTTTATTACTCATCTTTCACACAATGAGCACTGCCACCTCATCTTTGCTTCAGCCATTGCACTGTATTATTGTGGATATAAAAAATACTTAACAATGGGAAAAAATCCTCTGGAAAATTTGTATTTAAGCCTATACGATTTAACGCAGTAAATATTTATACTTAGTAAAGGAAGACTTGGGTTGTAAAGAATAAAGGCTCCATATTTCATTCTTTAGCTGTCTGAGATATTCTGTGTTGTACATGAATGCTTTTTAGTATTTTTTTCCCAAGGCTAATGTATCATAATTTAAAGCAGGATGTAAAACCTCACAAGAGGACAACACTAAAGCTGAGATGCCTTTACTGTAGCTGGGAGCATCTAGCTCATTTTCCCTGCTTTTACTACCCTTTTTCTTTGCCAAACCCTTCCTTCTCCTCAACATTCAGCATAACACAGCATAAAGACAAGGCTGACAATTTCTTGTGTAAACTATAAAAGGAAGCTGTAGGAAAATACTTGCTAATTAGTCCTTAGTGTTAGAGGGAAGGCTAAAATTCAGGTTAGTGATGGTATTGTCTCACTCTAGCACCCTTCCATGTAGTCATAGCATTGCCTCACTCTGCATCCTTCCCAAACACTTGAATATATTTCAGTTGCTCTTGATTCAGTGCAGAGGCAAGGGTTTGATCCAGGGTGTCCTCCTGTGAGCAGCTGTTAGCATCAGTGTTTAGGAAGAAACTGGGAGAAACTTGTATTTAATATTCCTTTGATATTGCTGTGCTATATCAGGTCTATTAAAAGTAATGAGTCAGTTAAAGTGAACCCCAACAATAGTTTTTGGTGTCTCTTTGCTACGAGTCTCTACAGACCAGCCAGTATAAGCATAAGCATTCCCAGAGAAATTGTCTCTTCTTCTTGTACCTAGATGGTCAGCACTCTAATACGACTACATGAGGTGATGAAGCTTAAAACATCAGTGGTTTGGCTCATCAGTGCAAGATATAAAAATGTTGCCTTGAGTTTCAAGGAGCAGATCTGTATTTCCTCAACATTACCTTTGCACTCAGGTTTTTGAAGTTAAAATTCTCTATCTATGTCCCAAAACTGGCTAAAGCATGCAGGAATTTTCTTTTGAGTCTCCAAATAAATTTGCTATGGTAGGTTCCAGCCTGCTTTCTCTGTGCTTGTGCAGCTATTAAGTATTATTGGTCCAAACATTTGATGAAAACTTTTATCTTTTTTTAAGTCATTCATCAATATTCATAAAACCCCAAACTTTTCAGAAATTTTTCCATCATAATACTTTTATGACAGATAATCTTCTATGAATGCAGAACAGACACAGCCAAAAGATTAAGGGTATTAAGGGCAGAATGGGCAAAGCACAGATCCTGCATCAAACCAGGCTGAGCAGGAATCGGTCAGAGGAAGGGGGAGACTTCACCATTGCTTTTCTTGTCATAATTCTCTCTGATGAACTGGCCCAACTGCAGCCACTGAGGCAGGGACCAGAACATTGGGCTGTCACCCCCCAGGGGCCACTCCAACAGATCAGCCAAGCTGTGGATCTCACTGCTTTGGGCAAGAAGTTAAACCAAGAAACCTTTCCAATTAAAGTTTCACTGATATTGATACATCTCAGTGAAAAGAGCCAAGTACGTGCTCTGGTTTTATTTTTTATCACCCAAAATTTTTTACCAGCTCTGCTGGCAGATACAATGTCCACACTGCAGAGCGGACAGTTGGCAAACCACAGTAATACTCCCAAATCTGATCTCTATTTTGAAAATCCCCTCCACGAAAGATGTTGCATTTTTAAAAATATCTTGACCTCATATGATTTTAAATTGAAATGGATTTCTGCCTTCTTAAACAAGATTTCATCTTGATTTATTATGTACAAATATGGTGACATTGAAATCGTAAACCTTGGAAAGATTTTCTTCAGGGTTTTACCCCACTTACATTCAACTGTTCAAGCTAACTGAAATATTTTTATTTATTTTTTTTTTATTTCCCAGGTTCTGTGAATAAATACTGATCTAAAAAGGCCTCACTTGAGGTTCTCTGTGCCATAGATTAGGACTCTATTTATTTAGATACAGGAAGACTTTTACACAGAAGCGTTTATAACTGAAGTGCCTTTGGGATCCTTGCTGTACCAGTGCAAATTGCACTATTATAAATTCAATGTGTTTTAAACTTTATACAGCTTATTCGTATGCGATAATAAACATTTGGCATCTTTAGCATTTTCTAACTCATACAGTTTAACTGCCTTGCTTGGTCATAAAGTCTTATCTCAGTTTTACCAATGTAAAGTCAGAATGACCTCAGAAGAATTACTTTGAATTTTTATTAGTACAAATGAGATTAGAATTTGGCCAGCTCAGTTTTCTTCATGGAAAAAATTAGATATCTCTTAGAAACATTGCTGACAAGTGAGAGGCACATGGGGTGAGCATGGGTGCTGTGTATGTGACCCCACAGACATGGAGGTGTTTCTGTAGCATCCATTGAGGGCTGCTGAATCACACCAGTACAGCCCAGCCCTGCAAACCTTTCATCCTGCCTGGGCCCCGGTCAAATCAGCAGGATGGCAAGTAGGCTGAGCAAGTGAGGCTCTTTCACTTGCTCCCTGGATGGTTTGAGTGTGCAGACCCAATGATGGGCAGCAATGTTCTGTGCTTGAAGTAGTTGTTGGTAGGGAAATGGCCCCTACATGCACAAAAGGAGTCCGTGCCATGCGGGCTGATGCCACTAGGAAAGGTGAGGTCTATTAATCACTCCCTGCTGAAGCCACTCTGCAAGTTCTTATGCCTTAACATTGTCGTGCTTGAAGTTTACTAAAATATTCTAGCAAAAAAGCATCTTGGCTCCCATCTGCACACGCAGACTACAGAGATATTTTACAGCAGGATGACAAGACAAAAAAATAAATGAATGCTGAATTAATACATTTTAATGCTCTGCACAGGGTATCTGGTAGAGATTTTCTGCCTTTATTCTTTTAAAAATCATTTTTACCTTGGGCTCAGTAAAAAAAGCACATGTGCTCTGTTGAAAGATTTACAATAAGTCATTTAAATCTCCCAGCTCAGACCTTCATTCTGCCCAGTTCTACCCCTAAGAGACTGAAGACCTTTGTCTCGGGTGGCCTAGAGCTTCCCCTAAAAATCTTTCCAAGGAAGTCAGGCTTATGATTTCTACATGACAAGATACAAGCAGCAGTGTAATAGCCTGTGCCTAACGTATGATGTACTGAAAATATTGTACCCTGGAGAAAAACCTATCCCTGAAATATGTACCAATAACTCAAGACCCCTCAGTCAGCCTTGAAATGCAGGCCTGCTGAAGTTTAATACTAGAAAACTTGCATCAAAAGGAGAATGTCTTTTAATAACAGTTTCTTTGCAATGCCGTTTCCCCTTATCTCGAGCCCAGACTTCAAAGCCTGGCAACCACCTCCTGCAGTTGCAGGCCGCTGCTTGTCTTCCCTAAAGCAAGCTGCTGTGAAGCTTTAATTCTACAGAGCTTAGGAGCTTTGCAGGACTGTGAACAAATGTCCAGGGACCAGCTCTGGGAGAACCAAGAGTTTTTAGTGAACCGAAGTTGGATCATCAAAATTGAACTGCATTTAAATGCAAGGACTCTGGAGGGATTTTTTTTTTTTTAAGCAGAATGAAATGCATAAAATTTGCATGCAGAGTGAGATCCCTCCCCCCCTAGAAACCCCAACAGCCTCATGGAAGAAGAACCACACAGTACTTCCTGATAGCAGGTTACTGATATACTATCATGCTATTAACGACTCTAGTTTTGCAACAGCATCACTGCCCCATTTTACAAAAGGGAAAAAAAAGTATAGCAGGTAGATGGGTTTACTCAGAGACAGGGAGCAAGCCATAGATAGAGCCAGCTCCTTGTCCCCCTCTCTGCAGCTTAAACTAGATTTGGCATGTTTTGCTGCAGGTGGCTTCTGATGCTGGATATCATAAAGTAGCACGATCTGAATAATTGCAATCATTTTTCCAGACTGATTTGGGGACGTTTGGGGGAAAAGAAGAGGTTTTAAAAATATGCCTACAGATGAGTCATGCTGGTTCTATAAAAGTCATCCTTGCAGGTTATTAGCAACTCCTCTGACAAGGCACTGCAGTTGGATTTTAAAACTACTTCAGGTCCACACATTCAAAAAATGAATTCCAGATCAAACTGCAGCACAGTGCTCTGCCTCAACCCTCCCCTCCTTGGCTTCCTGCCTCTGAAGGCAAAACAAGTATCAGTAATAAATACTTACCAGTCTGGTATCCTGCATATTGATGTCCTGCAGGTAGGGAATGGTTGCTAGCTCAGCCATTGCTTGATTAATCACTTGGGACTGTTTCTTGTCTCTCTGCAAATGGCCGAGGAAGCTGGCGTAATGCAACTTCTCTATCCCACGAGAACACGGACAGACATTGTCCTATTTTTTTCAGCAAAAGCAAGTAGGTTAGAGGAGAGTCACAGAAAAACCACCTATCCTTTGAGTCCTATGCCTTGAGGCTTATCATTATATGTATATATATATTTGGGCTGGTAATACTGTAAGAAATACGGGATCAAGCACCTTTCAGATAACGCTGCTAACAATCTTTACACAGGAAAGAAAAAGGACTTATTTTCCACAGTCTCTCTAGTAGTAATAGAAAAATAAATACGTTGTCATAATATATGTGAAAGGGAGACAGCAGATAACAAACATGAATGCAATTTCCTCATTTGGAAATGGCTTTTCGACAATCCCCTCTGTTAAATATTATCTGACTTATATGGATTGCTTTTAAAGTTTCAGTGAAGAGGTTGAGGAAACCACGCAGTGTGTCAGCTTATGGTTTGTTTGCAGACTAGGCAAATCCATAGTTTTCAAATATATTACCTTGAGGGACTAAAACCTGCAGAGGTAGTCTCTGATCCTTCAGGCAGCTAGGCACATGGTAAATTTTAAGCATGTGAATACAGAAACTCAGCCAAGTGCTTGCATAAAATCTCAGCACCTGCTGAAGTGTTAGATGGATGGCAGCCTTACCACCATATTTTCAAAAGTATTCTGATGCCAAAAATGCAAATAAGCACCCTACTGAGATTTTCAAAAGCAATTTGGCCTAGATTCCCAACGAGATGTAGCTGAACGCTCAACTCTTCAGAGTGAAATTTCCATTCATCTAATCAGGGTTTTCAATGCATTTAAGTGCCTGAAATTCCACAAATTGGCATCAATTTTCAAAACCACTTCCAGTATTTTTAGCAGATCTTTGTTCTGGCAGTTACATATGGTGGCATGCTGATGCTGCCATTTACACACACTTCCAGGTAGGTGATTCTAGGTCCAAGCGTATATCGAACAGCATGAAAGGAAAGTTTTGAATGGGATTTATTCTTCAATAAATGGTGTCCCATTTTTAAAATGAACTTCTCTTGGCAAAGAATATGTTTTGATCTTGATTTTGGTTTTGCAGAGATTTGCACTAGGCAAGCATCAAGTGTTATCAGTATGACTATCAGCATGGTTCTATCAAGTCTAAGAATTTAGTAACAATGCTGTTCTTACTTTCTATACATCTCTCAAAAGTAATCATGGAAAAAAAGCATAGTTTTCTTTTAAGTCTAGAAAAATACAAATAATCTCAGTAAAATTAATTTTACCCCTTTTAATATAACACCTAATAAAATTGAAAGAAACAAAAGACCAAGCACCGGAGACCAATCACAGGAACGCAGCTATAATCTAGGAGCTCTAGATATGAAAGCAACTGAAAAAGAAAGAGCTGAGCCAATGAACTTGTATTTCCATTAGCTGAAGGAGACAATTGGGCACTGCACAGGGAAAAGGAGCTCTGGTCAGCAGTTCTCTGGAGTAGTGCAGATAGCTCCAGTCAGCTGTGTTTGGAGAGGTTAATTTAAACCCAAGCACCACGGAGCAGAGAACCCAGCACACTAGGAGATATCTCTTTTGAGAGAAATGTGGTTTGATTAGTCTATTAATGAAAATGCCAAGAGCTATTCTTCTCAATAAACATAATGCAGGGCTAAATTCCACAGACAGCAAACAACTGAAAAGGGAAGGAGAGATAAAAGACAATGATAACAGAAGGACCATTATGTATAAATAGGTATAAATAAGACTGGGCTGGCAATTAAGCTTCTTATAATTCAGGTTGAAGGTCTGCAATGTTTCATCACGAGTAGAAAAGGCAGAAGCCTAACTAGTTCTAAGATAGATTTTACTCAATATATGAATAGCATATTAGGGGACACAAAGTTGTATAATAGCAGGTGATTTGACTTGAGGAGCCAGCATTGCTCTTCCAGGCCTATTTTCTCATTAACTTCTGTTCACCCCCATCTAAGACGGGACACCAGGACAACTTCTTCCGAACTATTTTCATCACATGAAGAGTCCTTTTCTGAGGACCTAACCTAGGATTAGTAGAAGACATCAGGAAGAAAAAAAGAGTCCTGTGATATGTATGACTGTAAATCTGACACAGTCTAGTGAGTATGACACTAAAGTAAAGAACAAAATGGAGCCTCATCTCAACCTGATCATCGGTGTTTGAAAGCTGTGTCCCCAGGTACAGCTCTGTGCATTAAATAAGACGCAGCAATCAGTTAATGAGAGAGGAAGAGGGCTCTTATCAACATAAAATAGTCTCACAACATTTTAGATACAGCAAAAAGTTTTTCTCTGCTATTCTTGAAATCCGCCCAAAACCTTTTTTATGTAAGTGCTAAGAGATGAGTATATTGAGTCATCAGCTAAGAAAGCAGGTAAAAATCTTCTCTCATCATGCTGTGTCTGTTGGGGGCTTCTCCAATGATTAAGAAACTAAAGGCAAAAGGAAAACAATTTTTTCTCTGCTTGACTCTCCAGAAAAATATGAAAGCATGCCACGTAGCTATGGGAAACAAATTGGGCATCTGTGCCAATATGCACTCTGTGGACATAGCATTGCTATTTAAGTTTATAGTAGATTGGAAGTAAATAAATAAATAACCAACAGCAGGGTTTTTTTGAAGGGATTAGAGGAGGTTGAACATTGTCAGAGGAGGCATTTTGGTGACAATGAAAAATGCAGAAAGAGAAAGTAAATAACTGCTCCTGGCAGGAGAAAAAAATTCCACAGGGAGCTGAACCACATGATGAGAATTACATGAACTATAGCAGAATTCAAGGAGCTACTAAGCTGCAGTAAAAAATATGATAAAGTGGCTGAGCAATCAGATGAAGATGAAACCAGCTCAGATAAGCAGAATGAAGGTTGAGTAAAGAGAAAACTTAAATGGAGACTTCAAGAGGAAAAGAGCTGGCTCCTTTAACAAGGAGAAGAGATATACACATTTGAGGAATCAGGTAGCAAAGAAACCAAAAAAACGCGGTATATGGAGACACAGTTGCATCCTGGTTAGAAATGCAGTTAATAAATGGTTAAATTATGACGCTGTTGCCTTCTGGATGAGTCTCACTCCTATTGTCTGGTATTATAAGGAGGATATAAGGAAAAAAAGTAAAAATAAGCAACTGATGGACTTTATTCACAATGGGCAGTCCCGCCTTGGCAGGGAGTCCTCCCAAGAGAGAGCTTTCCTCAGGAAACTTTTTGATGCATGAATTCCATTTAAACTAAAAAAAAACAGGCGTTTATCCCCACACATGTCTTTGAAGACCCTCCTTCCATGAGAGAAATAAGGTCCTGATGCCTAAGGATTAGCCCTATGACATCCTCATTCCTGTGACCTCAGCATGAAAAAGCACAGCCTGTATGGAGTAAAGCTCCAAAGCTTTGGAGCAAAGCTCCAAAAAAGCAAAGCTCTGTATGAAGCTTATCTGCTATTGCTAAATACCCAACACTAACAATAAGAGCAAAGATAAAACAGGTTTTCATTGCAAAAAGATGCTGGAGAGCATGGGAGAGGAGTGAATCATGTGTCTTTTCACATATTGAGAATTTTAGGATGATACCCCTACTTTTTGCTTTTCTCTATACTCAAGAAAGGAGTCATCCCTTATGCCACTTCTATTTATAAATGAAGTTTAGTTGCTGAGTGCTAAAGAAAAAGAGAAGCAAAGTGGCTGGTCAGCCTGGATTTAAATCTGTCATATCCAATATGTGTGACATGTTTAGTTATCAGCTTTAAGAACATCACTTCGCAAAATTCTGGAATGCCCCCCAGTAGTTCTTTTCTACTGTGGAGTCTTTACCACTATTTTGCAGCTCAAAATCTGAATGAAGTTATGCCTTGCAAGCCACTTTGTAGTGTATTGCAATAGCAAGCGGAAAAAAATCCATCATAATGTTTCTTTAATGCTCTTGGTATCCTCCAGAAAATGTATGTGCTGAAATCTGTATGTAGTAAATACTTTCCCTGTACTTAAAAAATAGACAACAAAACAGGGAGGTCTGTACATGTACACATCATACTGTGAATGATGTGGTAGGTTTTTGTTCACTTTATAAAATGAGCAGTCTAATAAGCCCTTCTGGCCACTGTTTCTCCTGTTATATAGCATCATGTGCCATCAACATGGTACTACAGCAGGAGAAAAGTAAACTTGGTGTGTATGAATTACTCCACTGAAACCAACTCGATAGAACAACCTCTTGTCAGTGCTGGTAATCTTGACTGGAATATGAGTAGTTTAAGGTCTGACTGATATGTGTATTTATGTTTTTGTCAAAAAAAAAATCTGATTAGGAAAACATTTTGGATGGTAAGTTTGCTTCTGCAAACGAAGAAACAGGCAGAAATGAGCGCTTGTTCTATTAGAAAAAAAATATATTCTTCTACATTCTTAAAGTAAGTTGTAAAGTTAGAGTCTGTATCTGAAGTTTGTCTTGCACAGGTTTTTAATTCAGTTTGTGTGTGACCAAAATATGAAGGAATCATATTTCCAGTTTGAAGAAAATTTTGGAATGCTTTCAAGAAATCAAAAGTGGCCAAATTTCTGCCAGGCCCATAAAGAGATTTTAATCACTATTAGCAGAGCAGTTCTGGCTCTGTGCCTATCTGTATTATCAAGTATAATTGGTTTTGTCATTTGCTTTTTGGGTCAGAGGTTCTGTCTTGTCTGGATGATTTGATGCTATGAAAATTGAAGGGAAAGTGAATATGTTTCCATCCAATAATGGATGTGGAATTGGAATCTGTTCTAACTCAATGATAATTTCTTCTATCTTGAGGCTTTCTTGCTCTCCATTAAACCCCGCAGACTGACCCACTGCTGGCTGGTTATAAAGCTATAGGACCATGATTCAAGCCTATTATCTTGTTCTCGCTGCTGCTGGAGGTGGCACAGGGGGTCGACCTTCCCTGAACCATTTGGAGGCCATGCTGACCTCCTTGGGAAAAAAAAGGAAGTGTGCTGCTGCCTTCTGTGGTGTTAGGATTTCACCTTGAATTTATGGGAGCACTATTCTGCTTCAACACGAATGTTTAAATGTATGAGGTGAGGTCTAGAGCTGGTAGAAACCATTACTGTGTAAGAACAGTGTAAATTCACACTGATAGTCGGGATTGGTTTGAGCATTCCTAACACACCACTTGGCTCTCACCTCTTACATGAGTTTGTTTTCCCTGTCCTCTGGGTACCAGACACCATACACCTCTGATTGAACCATCCGGTCCTGTTCCTCCAAATTAATTTACAGAGTTAAGGTAGTTAATTTACAGAGTTAAGGGGAATTCAAAAGATACCCAAAGTTTTTTTCTCTTCCTGATACTCTTTAGAGACTGAATCCCTACAACAGAGGAATCTCACCTCCAAAAGCTCTGTGTTATACCCGAAGAGAGAATTGTGGGATAAAAGGAAAAAAAATTGGGAGTTTTACTGGGGCTTTCAGAAAAAAAACAGGATTTTATTCTATATCTAATACCCACCCCACTCTCTCTACTTCTAGCTGTTTAAGTGTTCAAAGTGCAGTGCACATAACATTAAAATAGATACTTCATTTTCCCAAACATGCCACTTCTATTAGCCTGCCCATCAATAACTTGGGCTTTCGGTCATCCAAAGCCACATGGCTTCAGGAAAGAACTGGAAAGAAGCAGCTGTGTGCTTCCTTGGGGTTGTCTGCCCTCTGCCTGCTCCACCTGCCTCGCGCTGATGCAGATGCTTTATGAGCACCCATTTAGGTGAAGCACTAAGCACTCTTACCTCCCACTAAGCATGTGAGTTCAAGCACTTACTGTTCTTTCGGCAGCTGCTCTCTGAGACTAAAGGAGATATAGCTTCCCCAAATATCTAACCAATATTTCTTCCTTGCTAGGGGTTGCTAAGTAGCAGTTTTTGTCAACCTCGTATCTGGTATCAAAACCTAAGAATATAAATCCGGTGATTTGCTAAGACACCTCTGACGAGGAAATGGCTCCGATTCCTTCAACATACAGAAAACTAAAAACCTGTTATTGCTAGGAAAAAGGAGTTAACATTAGCATTTACAATCTGGGAAGGAAAAGCTTCTTCCACTTATTTTCAGGAGAATAATTTGAGAATTGCATTAAAACAGTCTAGTCTACATGCAAATTTTATTTTTGACCTTTTGTGCTAATCAAAAGCCAGGGTGCTAAAAAGCTGTGTACATTATTGCAGAAAGTATGGAGCAGAATTAACTACTATACCTTCAGTATGGTTGTAATAGATTTGAAGGTTATTTCATATACTTGACTACATAGGGACTGGGATCTAAATCACTAGAAATGCTTCAAGTAGCAATTATTAACTCTTGATGGAGATTCTAATGATACGTGCAGTATGCTATGAGTATTAAATATTGCGAGTGGTTTTTTGGTTATGTGAAGTAGGGATATAATATAATAGGCCACAAAGATTTGAGAAAATTGCATTGAAAATGATTTTAACTAATCTGGATACACTGCTAAATAACTAGGACTACTTTTTAAAAGTATCTAAAACTTGGTTGAACTCTGTGCCTATCACAGTTCACTGAGCATTTCCAGACACAAGAGGAGCACGTGCGAAGAGCCCACACACGCATCATTCACACACGCACACGTTTCTGCTGTTGCACACACTCCACACCAGAAAGTGAGTTTTATACTCACAGTTAATTTGGTGCTTCTTATAAAATCCATTATTGACACAATCCTTTTTCCAGTGTTAATCCAGTATGTGTTTGTTTCTTCTTCTGTGGGAGGACAGAAAGGTGCTTTCTGATCTACAAAACGAAATCACAAACCCATATACTGTGCTTATTCAAATTCATTTTCCATAGAGGAGCTAGTAAGGTGGGTAAACTGGGGGAGGAGAGAAGAGGATGGAGAGAATTGTCTGGACAGTCAGGGCTGCAGGCACAGAGAAACCCCATGACGCCCCTCATTTAGCAAGGATCATGGAGGTCACCTCTGAGCTATCACAGCCAGTTGGCGTACCTGAAAAGATTGGCAGCTTTTTACATAACGACCTTTCCACAGCCTTTCCAATATGTTTGCTTTTGAAGCCCAGAGTCAGTAAATACTTCCGGGGAGGTAGGGATGGCCACTCAGTTGTCTGTGGCAAGATGTGAAGTCCATGAGGATCTGGAATATGGAAATGAAAATAATTTACACTGTCGTGTTTCTTTTCAAAAAGACGTTATTTCTTTTGAGAAAACAATGGAAAGTTTAAGAAGGAATGAAATGTAATCCAGAAAGTTTGACAAGACAAAGTTGACCAAAGCAACTCATGCAGCTCTAACTGGTTTTGAAATTCCAGACTTTGCATACTTTTGCAATAATAGGTTAAATTTTGCTGATGCATAAGATAAAACACTTTCTTTCTCTTTATACGCTTTTCAGTGTTAAGCCTCCAAAGCGTTAATAACTTAACACTTCAGTAACATAACATCCTGATATTTTAGCTGCAAAAGCAGCTGTTTGTTGTTCCCCGAATTTATGAGGTTTGATTTCCTGCAGATTTGTGATTTTACCATCAACACCACCATAATCCCAGGCTTCCCGCATGTCCTTTCTGACCCACTCAGCTGGCATGAGACAGTCTGTGCTGTGGCTTGTCCAGAGTTTGTGACTGCTGCTGCCAAAAAACCTGTGTATTGGCAGAGTCAGTCTGCCCTGACCTCAGTGAGGACAGACGTTCAGAGCAATTGTATAAACCACCTTTGCTTAGAGAACCAGACCAGCCCTTTCCTCCCTCCCCTTACCCTGCAAAAAATAAACTTAGATTGAATGTCAGTGTCACTTTTCACAAAGCAGTGCTATGTTTTCTGTGAGCTCTGCTTTTAAGATGCCAGGCTGTGTGGTCACAGTGACAAATGGAGAACCCCACTCAGAGCTCTCTGGACTTACCCCTGTATTAATCAAATCTAGTGGACCTGATACTTCTCTTGCAGCATGTTCTACTTCTGATGGATTCTCAATTTTGCAACAAAATGCATTGTAAACTTGGATTTAAATGTGTATCTGCACCTTTTCCTTGGCAATGAAGAAAACTTTGAAATCAATTTAGTCCTTACACTCTAGCAGAACTTGGACTAAAATTGGATGGATGATTGTTACAGAATAGGAAGGTCATTTAAAATAACATGTTTGTGAGACATCTGGTATGTCACACCTACAGTTAAAATGGGGCTTAGTTCTTATTTTTAATTTCACCTATGTGAGATATGGACCTGCAGGCTGAATGTTCAGTGGTACCACACTGACAATGAGCTAAACTTTTTGCTTGTGATGGCTTTTCTGGTGGGCAGTGTCATTTTTAGGTCAGATCTGAATAGATAAGTTGAGAAACCCATACTGCTTCAGTTGATTTCAGGTAACACTGTTGTGAGTTGCCTCAGCATAGAGTCTAGGGAAAGGAGCCGAGTTCACTCTGAGGTTTCCAAGACAGAATGGAGGGGTATTGGGAGAGATCTCACCTGTAGGAGACCTCTTGCACTACCACACTCTGAAAACTCTGATACATATATTTTTTTTTTTGGCTATCTATCCCATCTAATTCCTAGAAAACTCAGTGATCCCAGAACTTACACTTGGAGAACTGTGTAAAATTGAAGTAACTCTTTTAACCAATAGATATTTGTAAACAAACATATTTGAGGGCAGAACTTGCTCTAGTCCATCTGTTCTATAATTGAATAAAGTACTATTGGACTGGGATCTTTTATCCTTTTTTTTTTTTCTTCTTCCTTTTCATTATTGGGAGGAGTGAGAAAATGACTGGTGACACTTTCAGAGTCATTCAGTGATTTATGCAAATAAATTGAGTTTCAGTGCAACACTTGAATACTTTTGCTGCTTACGGGCTCCTGGTAGTCTCACCCTTGCTGTAAATTGAGGGAATTATGTGAAATATGAATTTATCTTTTTAAAAATCAGACAATAGGGAGTCTTATTTTGTGTTGCTTTTAATGCCAATGCATTCATCCCTGGAAATTCTCCATAAAGTCATACCAGCAAGTAAACCATAGACAGAGATTTTACATCCTCCATCACAGATAACTCCCTATTTTCCCTCTTTGACCATCTCCAAAGCTGCTTCCAGAAACCCAGTTCATGGGTGGTCTATGACTTGCAAATCATGATCTAGTTTTAAAACAGGTTTCCTAAAGCAAAACAAAATGAACAAACAAAGTCTACTTGTGTAAAATATTTGCACAGTTTCATGGTAAACACTTGGTTTCATAATTCCTCTTGGTGTTTTTCAGATAGATTTTATTTTGTATATCCTTTTGGAAGCCTTATTTATCTGCAGACTACTGGGGGTCAGTGGAGCTGCAAGGACTAAGCTGTCAGCTCTGTCTTGGGTGTCACTCTTGCACAGAGTGGGCAGCAATTCAGCCTTTTGGACCACCCTTCTGGAATTGGCAGTGATGAGTGCACTACACATCTAGTTTGTGTGACAAAGATAGAGACTTTCCAGAATCTGACCTGGGAAATGTACTTTTCCCCTTATGTCTCTCAGTCATCAACTCAAAGCCAAGTATTACCAGGGTCAACTATGTCCCAAGACACCAGGTTAATGATAATAAGAAATGCCTTTTATCCCCTGCTTCTCTTTTGTCAAAATGTCATGCCTGTTCCTTTTGAAATAAGGCTCTGGTCACCCCAATCTAAGCATCTGTGTACTCCAGCGAGATGCTACTTGGGGTTACTCTGCCAGGAGACGAGAATGGACTTGGCAAAGCACTTGTTCACTCTGGATCCTGCTTGTCTTCAACAAGCTAAAGGAAACCTGGCTACCTATTCCCATCCCCGGAGCAGAGATGCTCTTGAAGGCAGTCAGACCACTAGTGCTTGTAGAAGGGAGGATATTTTTTGAAGACAAAGGCCATGCTGCAGGGATGACCATTGGTGACTGATGGAAATCCACGGAATGAGAATGAACCTGGGTTTCTCTGTCACCACAATACACTGCAGAGCTACCTTTGAACAAAAGATTAGTTGTAGTAATGAAATTCAATATCTGAAACATGATGTTTCACAGATAAAAATCATCTTTATAGAGATTTACAGTGTAAGGTCCGTGCTTTGCTTAAATACTGACTTGATCTAAATCATGTACAATCACAGAGGAAATCTCAGAAGTTAATTCCTCCCCCAGAAAAGTGAAAATGTAAAACTCATGCTCCAGACTCTCTCAGTTTTTTTGTCAGCCACACACATAAACACTATACAGTCCTCAAGATCATGTGAAATATGCTGTTACCTGTATATATGTATTCCACGTAATCAGGGTGCTTTTTAGCAAATATGTCATTTATCTTGTTTATCTTGTCAGCCTTGACTTTTGTCACAATCGGTGTGTACATAACTGAAAATGATAATTGCCTAGTGATGGCTTCTTCAAGCATAATCTAAAAAAGACAAAGAATCAATACATTTCATGTAGGTTAATGTCTAGTTAAAAAAAAGAAAAATAATTACTTTCACAGATGATATTTTCCCTTTAATAATTGCACAGTCATGCAAGGATATAACGTATTTTGGTCTTGAATATTAATTAGAGGGGAATTTAAATTAGTTCCAGAAAACACTGCCTATCTATACTCAGAAAATCAATTTAATGGAGAAAGAACATTTGTAAACAGTTTTCTGTGCAGCAAGCCTATGTCTTCAATGAGGAGAAAAGTATTAGATAAATTATCTTTTAGATGAAAAGAAAAAGTAATTCCATGCTCTCTGAAGGTCACATCTTTCATCTGAGAGTTTTATTCAGTCCTTGGAAGCTGGTTAAACAATACTAAGCATTCTTATTACCCCTTGGGTTGGCATGAATCAGACACTGTGCCTATACGGAATATTAGTCTTAAAATATTGCATTTAAACACCCTTTGCATTAAGAGTAAAATTCACTCCTATGTAGAGGGCAACACGAAGCTTACGAACCTTGTCATCCTTAAAAATTACTCAAATGATGTATTGTACTGGTCTTAAAGGGAGAGGTGGATTTCACACTCATTGGACCCCAATATACTGGTGCTGGAACTGCCAGAAGGAGCTGCCAGCCTGGAAACAGCCTTGCTTGATATTGATACTCTCATTGATCCGTGCAAGTGAGGTTGAGTGGCAATTCCGCCTGTGTTGGATTTTGGATAAGACAACATTCAGAACTGATTTGGCTGCATCTGCTACTAACAAGGATTTTGTCTTCTCAACATGGACAGCTCTTTCTGGAAACTGGGGAAACTGCAAGGCTTCATTGACATATCTTGGCAAAAGTGTGAACACTTTAATAGTGATAATACCAAAACAAAGTTAATAGGGATGGTCAGAAAAACATGAGAGGAAAAGCTATATATTCTTTAACAGGCTGCCTGAAACTCCCAGATCACTTTCCACACTGAAATGATTCACAGAAGACATCATTATGGTACTAGCTTGGTGTTTTTTTGACAAGTCCTTACTTTTGTTCTCTAGTCTATCCTTCACCCATGTAAAATTGTCCAAGATGTAGTTTGCTTCCATGAGTAATTTGTTTAGCTGATGACTGCTCCCACCGATCCAGAATGGAAGGCTGAGAGTGGTGATTAGCTAGGTATCTTTGCCCTTCTCTATAATGGCTGTAGACAACTGGTCCTCTGATATGGTCTTAGGCCAGTTTATTTCCATCCTGTTTATTGGTATGGGGTGTGCAGAAATACCATAGAAATGCTATAAGTGTTCTGAGCAGATATTGAGATAGGCTGCCATACATGCACCCTGAGTGCTCGTACACCAATACTCTGCCTGGATGTCAAGGGTATCAGTGGGGATTTGTTTGTATTTTAGATTACCTTATTTACTCACTCTATTATCCACCATTTCCTGGAATGGAAGCAGTCTAGAGTGGGCAGTATTTAGCCTTGGAAAATTAACAAACTTCAAATGTGTGTAATAGCATCATGACCACCCGGGGCAGTAATAATATTCATCCCCAGTGAGGATAATTTCCAGCTTTCCATGGGCACAGCCATGTTATCCATGGTTAATGCCATAGATCTGGAGGTATCAGATCAGAAAACAGCAAATGTGTCCTCCTGCCAAGAGGTCAAGAGCTCATGAATTGATCTGTGCCCGTTCCTCCCTATGGGAACACTTACAGGTCTGCACTGATTATAGCAAAGGGATTCTAGGATTTTATATTTTTATGGACCTTAATTATGCTATCATTCAGTGCCATTAGAGGATCAGTAGCAAACCAAACTGATCTAGCTTTCCAAGGTACATTTTTAAAAAAGCACGAGGCCTACTTGTTGAAGTTTTACTCAATTTCATGTGTAAATAAAGGCACAGGATTAGGTCACCCTTATTTTGTGAGATGTTGGGTATTCTGCTTATTTTCTATAGTTTGGCAGCCATTTCCTAATCTGGATTAATACGAGCATGTGAATGTGGTTTTGGGTGTATACATACACTTCAGATTTAAGACACGTGGAGTGAGGCAGCGAGATGAAAGGCGTGAACCAAGCAAGTTGTATGAAGTTCACTTTGGGCTTTATCATCCTCAAGGACATTTAAAGTCATGCCTGTAATACCTCTGCATCACCACGTGCCCAGGGCTACTCTGCACAGCATGCAAATAGTGAATAGCTCAGAGGGCAATAACGGTAAAATGTCAGCCAACGACAAAAAGAATAGATCCGTAGTATCCTGTCAATACTGCTCCTGAAGGTATTATTATCACCCAAGAGTATTTTTTTCCCCAAGCTACTGACCCTGGACATAGATGCTATTTGTTTTATTATCCTCTTGGATTTTTATGGGGTAAAGTCTTTAAGGATATAAAACTTCAGCCCATAAAAACTTTGGAGGAGAAAACTTTATATGATGAAATCCCTAAGGATTTTTCTGCTTAAGCCTTTATGCACTGAAGTCCATCCCTGCGGATGAATATCTGGCATTGTGTCCAGGAAAGAGGGAGGTCTACAAAACATCATCTGTTGTGCTGTACACCATGCAGCTTCTCAAGATACAGTCACACTGTGGAGAGGACTGCAAGGTCCTCAATGGACTTTCAAAAGAGTTCTTGCAGAGAGGACAGGACAACTGCTTTTTGCCATTTGCATATGTTGTGATGTCTGCGCTTGAAGGGTTCTATCTGCAATATCCTCTCAGATGCATCAGAGGATGTTGCTGTTCTGGCCTTGGAGTGGAAGAAGTGTAAGGGTTTTTTATGAGTATGGGAGTAGCTGCTAAAATGATAAAGATGATAAAGAAAGATGACTTTTTTTTTGTGTGTATCTTGCAAGTGAGCTCTCCAGCAGTATCTTATCATGTGGTGCTACAATCCAGCCTTTAATTCCAGCACAGTTAGAAAAACCGAAGTCCTTGAGATGGCCTTAAACTATAAGAAAGAGCTCCTTTAGCAATGTACAATAATGTGATTGACATGATTGACTTGAGTCCACTGAATCTGGTGGTTTACCTCAGCAGTGTACAATATCTATTGCTTCAGCAAAGATGCAAGAACTTGCTCAAGAAAAGGCTGCAAAGTAATGTGATGATAGAGAAGATCTCTTTTTGTAGTTGTGGGACTGACTCATTCTTTTCTATGTCAGGAGGTTTATATCCCTGTTTTGGAAGTGTGGGGAACTGGAGAAAGTCTGCAGAGAAACCATCTGGAGACAATGTGTCTCAAGGAGTATTTATATTGTCAGCACTTCTATTAAAATGCCAATGAACTCCTTCATGTGACACAAGCATTCACAAGGTTTGAGGGATTGCTATCATGACAATTAAAAATCCAAAAGACAATCCTAAACATCAAACTTTGTTTCAATGAAGCATTTAAACATATATTTGACTGAATACCATATATACCTCTGAGTACTTTTTCTCTGCAATATCCTTACATTCTACCATATCTAGTAGTTACATTTCACAGATCTCTTAATAAAGCTTAAATTTTAGCCTAAACAAGCTTATATTTTCCCTTCAACAAGCACTAAAATTTTGTTAGAAGCTCATAAAATGAACAGGTAGATGCACAAGAAAGAAAGCTTTCCCATGCCAACTTTTGATGGCAGATGATATAACTACTTCAATATTTTTATGAAGCTCTTGCCATTTTGCCTGCTTAGAGCAGACATAGGAGAAGAAAAATGGCACTTTAGCAAAAAATTCTTCCTAACAGTGACAGTAGCTTTCCCTGCCACAGTCCCTAACCTTAATCCTCTTTAACTACAGAAAGGTTTAATTTGGAAAATCCAATTATCTTGACATCTAGAATTAGCCAAAAATTTAGATGTCTTTCTAGTGCCTTATCTTGCAGCTGCAACGCACTCTCAGCCACTGTCTCATTTACAGTACAGCAGGAATTGATGCTTTTATTGATGATTTTTATTAATGCAATGATATCAGTCAGGGTAAAGCCATTAGCCTCTTCTATGAACTGCTTCAACTCTTAGGCTGGTAGATAGAATTATGGGTGCACTGCGGTGCAACCTATGTGCTTTCCTCTATATCTTTCCAACCATAAAGAAGTATCTGGCAGCCCTGCCACTACGTCTGTTGCTGTTGTGATACGAATATCTTCTCACCAGCATGATCTCCTTACGTAATTTTTATTTTTTTTCTGCAGGAAAAATAAGTAGACAGAATGCCAGAGCATATCCTTTTCTTGATACATTTATGTTATGAATAAATCATGTATTATACAGTAGAAGAAAACTTCCTGCTTATCTGCCATGTAATGCCTCCCCATTAATGTAGGTCACATCAAATATCAGCTTATTTAGGTTCTTAAGTTATTAACGTATTTAAGTCTCTGTGAGTTATTTTGTATGCAGTTTATTTTGAAAGCGGATTTGCAGAGCACCACAGTGATAGATCTGTGTATTCTGCTGACTTCTGAAAGGCAGAGGCAGATGTATTGCAGATGGGTTACTTTAGGCTTCAAGATTTGTTTGATACTCCAGTGAGTACCTCTTCATGCATTTGGAGAAGAGAAATATATGCTTTATATCCTTCCAAAGACATCACTGTTCATTACAGAAAACCCCAGAACAGATATGGAGGTACGGGCATGGAGTATGGAAAAGGTTGGAGGCTGCTCTTAAAAATCCCTGTCCATGATGCTGGCAGCTGGAACATAGGGACTGAGCACAAATCTGGAAATACAATTCTAGTTCAGGGAAGCTCTCTGCCCACAGGCCTGTGTTCTAGTCTTGCAAACTCACTTGCATGGAGAGTGACACAGGAGTCCTCAGCTTTGTATCACTTGCTACCAACTGAGAATCTTACAATTTCAACCCAGCAGAGGGGTAAATGTGAAAGTTTTCAGTGGTTCTTTGCTGTGGTGGGGAAAATCTATGACATGAATGGAACAGGGACTATACTTGCTTTGCAAGTCTGATCCAGTGCTTTGACAGGGTGAGCCCCTGTTAATGCTCAAATTATGGATTGTTGCCTTCAGTAGCTATTATGCTTGTCTGCACCAGGCAGGAGCTCCAGCTCCAAGCATCCTTGCAGCAGTAGCTCCTGCCTAGGCCACCTATCCCTTCCCCAGCTGGGGCCTCGTGACTCCCTAGGATGCTGAGATGTGAGTAGCAGCGGTGAAGAGGGGCCAGACAAGCTCCTGTGGATCGTCAGCATGCCTGACGTACCGTGCTGGCAGGCTCTCTTCCACCAGCTAGCTGTGGTGCAGGCACACTTCCTTGGCATGGTGACAGAGGCAGACATAAATCTGCAGCAGGGCAGTGAGGTAGTGGATGCAAACATCAGAGAGCCACCTCCGTGAATGGGCCAATTACCCTCCACATAAAACCATTGGCTAGATCACAGCTTTTAACCTGTTTTGTTAATATTGCCCCTTTCTTAAAGATAAGAGAGTTTCATGGTGAGAAATACCCTGATTCCAATAAGGCAATTCACTGTGACTGCTCTGAGCAGCAGGACTGCCCTTCCAGCACTGGGAGATGCCTTTCACCATCACAAGTCCTTAGCAGGTGTTGGGTCAGCTCCGTATGGCTCCTGCTATGCCAGGAATAGGTCACAGTTTAAACAGCAGGGTTTGTTTTTTTTTTTTTTTGTGAAAGTGGATTATAAACTGTGCTTAGTTGAACAGCTCTGGCAGTCAGGGCTCAGAGGGACATCTTAACTCAGACAGGCAGAGCTAAAGGTTGAGCATTGCTGAGTGCTTTACATGAATATAGTCAGAGCCACCAGCCAACATCTAGATATTGCATCCTTCTGGCGATTCAGGCAAGTGCTTGAGTGACACGGAGTGACCCTGACTAGGAAATGCTCCTGGGAGAAATGTGGGATACTTGCTGTAGGGGTTTTTCAGGGTTTTTAGTCCAAAAAGAGAAATAAAAAAAAAAAAGAAAAAAAAGAAAAAGAAACTAAAATTCAAAAACTAACTGAAGGAGATGTCAGTCCTTCCCAGCACTGAGCTCAACATCTTTTGGGAGCTTGTCTTAAATGTGAAGAGATGAATCAGACAGCCAGAGATGGTGACTGATGTGGTTAGCCTGTAAAATGGACAGCACTGTTCAACGGGGCAGTGAAAATTCATGCCTGAGTCATTGCAACAGCACACTACTTTATGTGGCTGAATGGTTGCTAATTTAGTAGAAGACAAGTTGACTGTACATAGAGATGTTCCTGAAAAGTGACTTTATCTACTTTTTGTGATGTCTTTTGTAGTTCTTTAAGAGCAGATGTGCAGATAGAAAACCATATAACCAGTAATGATCCTGTGAACAGCACAAACTCCTACCTGTAGCTTCATCTCCCCAAAGAAAGGAGATGGTATATAAAAAAGGAAGAAGATAATGAATGTGTCACTTCTTAAGGACCTTTGCAACTCGAGGGAACAATAAGTGCCTGCCTGAGAATAGCACAAAATGGCTGGCTTTCTCCCTGATTTCCCAGGTTTCTTTTATAAATCTTAAAGTTCTGCTTTGCAACACAGTAAAAGCCAGAATGAATTGAAAATTCTACTTCTGAAATATGCACGTTACTTTTGAGCTACGCTTCAGTTTTTTAAATGGTGTGGTGTTTTGCTGGCCAGGTTGTTCCTGTTGAACATCTTTGAGACATGATTTATGGGCCTCTGTGAACAGTTAAATCCTTAATTGGGTTGGTATTGTGTTTCATATTGGGATTTCACCAGCTACCAGCTGCAGCAAGGTATGTGTTGCCTGTAACATTCAACTAGTTTTAAATAAATACATCTTTCCTGAAATTAGAGACAATTAATCCATCTGTTTTAATAATTGTGACATTTAAACTAATAACTCCTCTTATCATGTAAATATAAGTATGATTCAAGCAACACTTATTCTATAATGAATGATCTGGCACCAGAAAAATAGAAGTAGGTAGAAAATATATGGAGGTAGATATTATTAAAGAAGTAAGAATACAAGAAAAATGTTAAATTCCTTGGTTTTGTTCATGTAGAATTGTTTCTGGAATGGAAATATCAGCAATAACAACAATAAAAAGCTCCTGAATCAGTATCAAGATGACAGAAACTCTCTGTTATGTTATTTTATTTGCCTTTTCAGTCCAGTTTTCAATTACTTCATATTTTTACTAGTGTACCTGAGAGCAGAATGAAGCTGAATTTTTGTAGCTGAGTGTTATATCTTACAAATGATGTATTCCAAAGCTAGACTGCTCTGAATCCCTGAAATGGCATTCATAGCAAGAGGCCCATTCTGCCTTGAAAAAGTGTAAATATTTTTAGTTTTAACAAGTTGCTCAAGCCATAATGCAATGAGAACACAGGAAACCCATGATCTGGTCACAAGGTGCACTGAGATCATCTGGATAACAGTGCAGTATCTTAAGAACGAACTGATCTGTTCTTCTAATGTGCACGGTGAGGAAAATCATTGCATCCCCATTTTCTGCCAGAAAACTAAAAGCTCAGTGCTTTAAGGCAAGTGTTATCCTTCAAAACAGCTATAGATATAGAAGAGAGGATTACCTATTTGTTTTTATGAAGAGGAATAGGAGAAATGTTATCTCTTTTCTGACATGAGAAAATTCAAAATTCATTCTTAAACCAGCAAGAAGTTCAGCAGACCTCTGAAACAATATAGGCTTATGCATAATTAGACACTCACTTCTGCCTGTATCCACAACAGCCATTGATCACAACAGCATTTTCCCCCAGATTTGATTAAAGGAGAGACTTTTCTGCAGTGAAGTGTGACACAGCATGATCTGCTAAAGTAGCCTCAAGAACTAATGAGAAACACATTTTCTCAGTAATATCATGGCCAGGCTGCCCAGGGAGGCAGCCTGTCAGCTCCTATCAGTCATTCCATTAGGAGGACTGCAAAACATCCCTGCCGTTGCCAGCTTGGAAACCTCACGCTCCATAGCAGGCCACGGGTCAAGTGTGAGCACGCAGGACTGCTAACGGGCCTCACCAGCTGAGACTGTGGAGGAGGCTTTGGCTACCAAGACCTTTTTTCTTTTAACTTTCTTGGCTTGGATCATCACCCCACAAGGTGTGAGATAAAGCTGAGCTCTAAAGGAGTTGACGGCGTTCATTGCTGCACTGTAGGTGTTCAGGTACCTTGCAGGGCTGGGTCATCATTTGTTTCATTGTGTAATGTGTGTATTGCTCTGTGCTTGCAACAGTCCAGATTTTTGAAATGCAAGTACCTGATGTTCATAACAGCAACAAGAGAGGAAAACAAATGTCTGAATACTCAAACCTCCGTGTCAGACAAGGTTTGTGCTACTGGAAGCTTTCTCTGTGACGTTCAGTTTAGCTGACAGGCATAGGCTCAGAAACACAAGTTCACAAGCTCTGTGTGCAATGATCACAGATCCAATATTTTCAATGTGCTAAGAGCAGCTCTGTGATGGCTGCAATCTTGGCCGAAATACTGGGGTTGAACCTGAGCTAAAGCTAAAAGCCCAGCTTACTCCAATGGTCTTCATATGAGCCCTAGCAAACATACATTGGCTACATTATGGAATGTGGGTTTTAGTACAGGTGGTTATGGAAGCATACGGATAGGAACCTACAAGCTTTGAAATACCTTCCTGAGGTTCTGTTATTTTCTGCAATGTATGCATTGCTGATGCAGTGGCACTCAGTGTAAGACTTTGGCTACATGGGATTGACTTTGGATATAAGTGAATAACAGATGCTAGAGCCAAAACTTTAGCATAGAACAAGCCACATTGTTTTCACAATAGAATAATAAAAGGAATTAAATTTGTAGTGTGATAATGAGTTAAGCTTGAGATGTTTATAAATTAGGTTATAAAAGCACTTTATACTAATACGTCTGTGCCAGATATTGATGAAATCAGGCTGTGATGTTCAAGATATTTGCAAAGTTAATGTTTAACAATGTTGAGCATTTTTGACATTGTAGTATGGGCATGATATACTTCTACTCATAGAATGAAACATCCAGGTTACTTTGCACAGTTTTCAGCCAGTGGAAATAGTTTACAAAGGTGTGATCAAAAGTGGACACTTTGGAGAGGGACGCTTTCTATGGGATGAAATAGCTCAAGTCTATTATTTGTTTGCTATTGCCAGCTGAGAAATTGCCTTGATGAAAATAATAGGGAGTTTACCTGACTATAGTAATAAGTAAGTTTAAACTTTGTTTTGCTGTTACCATTCTGATGATATCTACCATAATACAGTTAATAATTCCACATTATTATTTATTGTGATAGAATCTATTTAACTCACCTATTTTTAATCTAACAGCCAATACACAAATCATCCAGTGCTTATTCTGTAATGGGTTATGAAAAAAATCCCATCCATTTGATCACATGTTGGCTTGTAATGTATATTTTCAGTCCATGGAACAAAACATTTGAATGAAGAAAAAATTCCAACTTACTGAATAATATTATTCATTGTAAATTAATTTTTCACCTCTCATCAGCATTACACCTTTATCTCAAGAGTGGAATTGCAGGGTGGGTATTAATATTCAAAACCAACACAGGGCATTAGAGAATATATATCACTGTACAGAAGATCCAGAAATGGATGATTTACTTTAAAGGGGATAATCATAGAAAGATAATAAAAAAATAATAAAAAAGAATATTTAAATTTGCCTTGATCATGATCCATAGGTACATATATAGGAAGAAGACAAGAGTACTAAAGGATCTTCAAGCTTTCAGAGATGAATGTATAATATAAATTGCTGAAAGTCTGGACTGGACAAGCAAATCCCAGTTTGTAAACTATGGAAGAAATAGGGGACAGCTATGCAACAAATCATATACTAGATGGGCTATAGTCAATAGTCTATTATTAAACTGTTTAAATGGGCATAGGGTAACTTTATCAAAACCAGTCTCTGCTTTCCTCTTTTGGTACCAATGTAGGAAGGTAAAAGGGTGCAATTCTGGGATTTATTTTGCAGGAAGTTAGATAATTCATCAATATGAGTCCATCTGGCTTTAAAAATCTCACAGGACAAACCCTGCAGTATGCCTAAGAGGGGGTACACAATCACATGGAACAGGTTACTGTTGAAGAAGAAGAAATATGTATAAGTTAATAACGAGGAGGATGTTCTAAGAAGCATTTTGAAGATTGAGGACTCCTGGTAGTTGATGTCAGAGATAGAAGAAGTTCAAAGGAAAGTACAAAACCAAAATCAAGAGGAGATACAAGATAAAGACTGCTCTGAGCATGGGAATAGATCAGGAGAGAAAACCCAGTGATTTAGAAGCAGGATAAATAATAGAGCTTTGCAGATGTGAATTGAGGGCCTGATTTTTTTGCAGTAAAGATGTCAGCTGAAGGATTTGAGTGGCCTATACAACATTTTGAAGCCGTGAAAGAAGTAGAAGGCAGCCTATGAGGAGGAAGAACCTTTTCCAGTAGTTAAAAGAATCATGAAAAGAAGATTATATACATGACCCACTGATCAAAGCAGAGAGTGACATATCTAATCTAAAAAATCTTTCTTCACAAAAGTAAAAAACAAACCACCCTGTTCATCATCCCTTCCTCCTCAGAAAATTTCAGTCATCATTGCAAGCCAATGCTAGCAAGTTCTGGGGCAGAGAAATAGTTAGCAAGAAAAGCGTGCATCAATAGCTGTTGCTTTGGTTACAAAGGCACATGAGCATGTATAGTCGTGACAAGTTATTTTCAGCTTTACACCATGTAATAGAGAGAATATTAATGAAAAAGCTTATGCTACCTCTGCTTGGTCTCTGTGGTGGAAAGGCCCAGTGCAGTATCACATGCTACATCATACTGCATCATTGTTGCTGTGTGCTCTGATGACATTGAAGTCACCCCCGATGCTGAGCGCACACAACTTATCAGCTCAGGAAGGAAAAAGTTGTTACTGGTGCTGGGGATTTATCTTCATGAGCAGCATTTCTTAAGTGCTAGCTATTAACTTGAGTGGGAGCAGTACTGGGCACCCAGCTGCCTCTACTGCGTGTGTGTCAGCATATAGATACCACTGAATCCTCAGCCCAGCCCACGCTAAAGGCATATGCACAAAAGCCACAAAATTGCAGAGCAATCTCTGTCTCCCAGTGAAAATTAAGCACAGTGGGGGATCAAAAAAATGATTAGATCTCTACTGACGCTTCAAACCTTCTGTAGACAAAGATGACAGTGGCTCAGGTTCAGGAGAAGGAATGGGAATAGGGTACAAAGAGCGTTGTGCTGCCTCTAACATGGAGGTCCAGGGAGGATTAAGCATAAATTCTTCAGGAAAAGAAATGAGCTGTGGACTCTGAACTGAAGCAGAGATGAATCTGAGTCCGACCACTGCCAAAATTCTTTGGTCTTTGCTATCTATTTTGTATGATGATGGTAATATTGTATGCTGATGCTAATGGCTGGAAGCAATTCAGCAGCCCCACTTCTGGCCTTCAATCCAACCATAGCTTCTGGTTTAAACTCTTCAAGGAGGTACCGTGATGAATCTTGTCCTTCATGTCACTGTTTTGGCCCTGTTACATACCAGGACAGTCTGAACCCCTGGGAGCTAAGACAGCTCCTCCTTTAAGGTTTATTCTTTGAGGCTTCATGTCCATGACATCAAGAGGGAAGTCAATGGATATCAGTGTTAAGAGACAAAAAAAGACACTCCATTCGAAGAAATGACCCCTTCATAAAACCTGTTTGTGAACTCAAGATTTTAAATGAGTCTGACCCAATAGGGAAAAATATCAAACTGTTCTGTACAGAAGAAATTCTCTGCTGGAAAGCATATAAGAAAGTTCACAGGCACTGCAAACGCTAGCCCGGTGGGTAATTCTCTGAATGAGATGCACTTTGCACTCACAGCAGTATCGAGATTCAGCAGCTTCCAGGACTGAGATTTATTCCGATTTACCAATAAGAATGCAACTAATATTAGTTTTAAAAAGGAAGAGTTTACCCTATGAGTGAAGATAAAAAGACTAGATTCTGATCTTTATTACTCTGGCTTACGTCAGACATATTTTGCTCCACTTTACATACAGTACAGATGACAGATGTTCTCACAGAATAAATCCAAAATCAATGCCATCAGAATCAGACTCTGACATTTTACCACAATGGACAAATATTGTTCCCTAGTATCATTAAATTCCTTCTATGAGCAAGGAGGTCCTGAGGACCAGGTCCACTCTTGGAGGCAGAAGGGGCATCTGCTGCCTGAGGCCCAAATGCTGTGCTCTGAAATGCACTTTGGTCACGTTGAAACCAGAGGTGTGAAGGCTGGGACACCACTGGTAGTGATAAGCTCCTGCAGCAATAAGCCTCTGACAGCAAAGGATCTAGCGTCCACTCACCTCCAAGTTTGTGTGAGAGTTCTCCTCAGAGCAGGAGGGGTACCCTTAAACTTAAATTTGTGCTGATGTGGCTGAACAGCCATCTCAAATAAGTATTGCTCAAGAGATGAGCCTCACTGAAGTCAATGGTCTACTCCCCACATAAGTAATCTTTGTAGTCTGGGGTCTTACCAAGCCATTGTTCACAGAGCACATAAGGTTCCTCTGAGACCATTCGTTACGGTCATTTTTTCCTCCCCTTCCGGTTGAAGAGTTTGGAAAGGTGTCAGAGGATTAGTATCATGCAAATTGCAAAAGGAAAGTGTCACTAAGGTAAGAAGACTTCACAAAAAATAGCTTTAGGGACTGTGCAGTATCCAGAATTAAATTTTATAGCAGTCTATAAAATTGAAGTATGAGCCAAGGGTTAACAACCTTGAATTTTGCCCTTAAAATTAGTCCAAGAAAATCTACTTCATTATAAATACGGTAGTACTGTAGAGTGTCCTGTTGATTGATATGCCCAAGAGCTACCTTTGTCGGCAGTCTTTTAAGCAGCAATCTTTCATTTTGGTCTTAATAGTGAGATAGGCACCTCCTTCCTCATTGGGCTATCAATTTTTACCTGCCAATACTGTTTGATGAGCTTGCTTGTATGCTGCTCAGTGCCTTCTGTCAGCCAGTATATATAGTCAGCAATCATGGCGCTCCTGATGACAAAAGCAAAATAAATGAGTGTACAGGGAGAGAAGGAACATATCTAGCAATATGTAAAGGAGGTAATATTAAAAGACTGTAACATGAGTTTTTTATCAAAATATTACACATAACTCAGTCTTTGTCCAACTTTAAGACAAGTATTAGTAAATATTTTTTTAGCTAGCTAAACTATCTGCAAGCAAATAACCCTATATTTCCTTTTAATAACATTTTAATATTTCACTCAGAGCAAATATTTAATGACTGTTATACAATATTTTAGTCTAGCTTATCTTCTTTTCTTTCAAGTATTTGTGGGTGAAATATCTTACATGTATTACATTTCTTCTAGGACAGCATCAACATGTGTAACACTCTGTAGCCTGGCAGTCTGAGAATATCACCAGTATCTGAGAATACGGCAAACTCAGATATAGTTTACCTTGAATAAGCTATATATTAAGCACCCCTCCCCAACTAAAAGTAATCAGCTAACTTGCTACCTGATTGAGTATGTTTTACTACTCCCACTGTCTGTGACAATCATTGCATTACTCTTTCTAGACTGAAGGATATTAAAAAACTATTGTGCAATGGATATTAATGCAGAGTCTTAACAGACTTTAAAAAAATCAGTTTGCTTTTACGGCTGCTTCTCCACACTGCTCTCCATTTCGTTTCCTCTTGAGATTCCAAATCCAATTAAATGTGACTAGATGTAATTCCAAATTGTCACTTTAGTCAATTAAACATATAATAATCTTGTGTACCTAATTACTAGTACCAAAAGTTTATTTGTTGATGTAGTGCTATCAATGTGTACTTCTGCGTGTTCCCCTTATCATTGCCTATATATTAATTGTGCTTTGACATTACTGTAAATTGAATTTGAAATTTCCCCCTAGTTAAAAGTGTCTCACAAACAGTAATCCCAATCCTGTTGTAATATCCTTTCAGAATGTTCTTTCCAAGGCTGTATTATGTTCTTAATGAGATATAACCAAAAATACATGGATTTAACAATAAACATTTCAGAGCAGGCCCAGTATCAGGGGGTAACATATTGTTACAAACAGGAACTAAATCTTCCCTTAGATGTTCTCATGCAGCTCCCATTAATTTCACTGGGAGAAAAGCAATTCAGTAGGATCCATGGATTTCTGCATAAGGATAGGATTTAGCCATAAGCTTTATGCAATGCTCATTCAAATCTTTGGCAAAAATCCTATTGACTGCACTAGAACAAAGAACAGTTTCTAATTGAACATCGTTAGCCCAGCCGGCACAGAATGAACAAAGGATGAAATCCTCATTGCCTAGAAAATCATTGGCAAACCTCTCACTGACTCCCAACGGTGCCACGGTTTAATCCCAGGAATGACATATGGATCCTGTGGATGAAGCAGAGAAGGTGAGCAAAGCATCCAGCTCTGCCTGCTTGACCTGGCAATGGTTTTGAGGAAAGACCTTCACTGTGTCCTGAGGCGCAAAAGGGAAATAAGTATGCAGCACAAAATTGAAGGATGACGTTGAATGATCTATCACATTATTCTCTACCTTTGGTCTACTGGAGGAGGCCAGGTGAAGCTCCTGTGGCAGTGGCAATGGCTAGTCCCTAGCAGCGTATGTGAGAGGTGGTGGCTTCCTCAGGCCAACTCATCAGAGAGAAGGGAATTTCAATCTAAATTTAGAGCAATTCTCAAGCACTAAAGCCTTGTTTTTGGAGTCACAGGACATTTGCAAGTGAGTATTTACAATTTGGGATCCTACAGATACATCACTCTTCAACTGCTGTCATTTCAAAGATTGAAACTGGCAAATCCTTAACCTTGAGCATCACCCTGTTGCTGCCTGCTGCTGCGGGAGCACTGCCGCTGCGGCTCAGATGCAATCAGTCAATACAGACACCCGCAGCATGCTCTGCCATCCCTACTACAGGCTGCAGATGGGCAAAGTGAGGATCCATCTCACTGCCAGAACAACATGACATCCAATTTGTGACCTCCCACTCCTTGGTGGTAGTCAGCACTTTCTTCTCCCAGCTTGGCACCGCTTTCAAAGTTGAAGGTGTGCACAGAGCCCTGGACAAATCTGGAATCCATTCTCAGACAAGTTGCTTCATCTTCCTCTGTTTCTCAGCATCAGCTGTAAAATGTGGACGATCATATTTGACTGATCTACTGATTTGGTGTGCCAGTCCTCCTGGCACAATCTTTTTGCTAATTCTTCACAGCATGCTCAGCACAATGTCACTCTGATCGTGGCAGAGGTCTCCAGGCATTGCTGCACTCCAGACAAACACCTTTTCTCTTTATTCTTATTTCTTAATTAGTTCTTATTTAAATAATCAGAATTACACTTACATTTCCAGTACTCCTATTTAGTTTTTCAACAACTGCTTTTATCCTTGCTAGCTGCCTACTGCACTATGGTGCATTACATCAGGAATGGCAAGACACATACATAAAATCCCTCTGAGCCTTTCAAGTGCCTCCATTGCAGTTTAACTTCTTAGTTCCTTGGCCATCAAGGAGCACACATGGGTCAGGACCAATGCTTGCTGCCGTGATCCTGGGACAACCGATGTCAGTCAGCAACAGACCTTGCTCTGATTAGTACCTCGAGAGCAACTACCGAAGTGTTCAACTTTGAACCTTCCTGAGCACAAGGAACACAAGTTGCAAAAGAACAGGAAAGTAGCTCTCATTTAGACTGTGTAATGCATTTTTCTGGATAAAATGTCATCTTTTATTTTTACAGATTTTAAAGATATTCACAGAATCACAGAATGGCAGGAGTTAGAAAAGGCCCTCTGGAGATCGTTCAGTTCACCCCCCAACCCCCCACCTCCAAACCAGGTTCACCTAGAGCAGGTTGCACAGGAATGTGTCCAGGAGGGTTTTGAATATCTCCAGAGAGGGAAAATCTACAAACTCTCTGGGCAGCCTGTTCTAGTGCTCTATCACCCTCACTGTAAAAAGTTTTTGCTCATGTTGTGGTGGAACATCAATATTGGGTTTTAAACTCTAAAGGTAAAGAATGAAGATACGTGCATTCTCTTCCTACTTCTGACACAAGCACTTCATGTAATAGACAGAAATATTTGCCTCGTATTTAGAGAAACATCTGCCAAATTTGAGGTACTAATTCAAAACACATAAAAATTGCCTGAGTTTTAGGCATGCAGCCCACCAAAGAGCTCCATTTGACATGAGAACTGAAACAGTTCTGACCATACAACTCCAGGAATATCTTAGGGGATGCCAGAGAAAATGTGACACTTCCTTCTTTCAAAACACGAGACTTAATATACAAATGTTTTTTTTTTCCTAGTTTGGGCCAGTATGAACTTCCATAATACAACCAAACCCATCTGGGTTAACATAGTAAGCCTGGATTCAAAGGTGTCTTGCAATGTCTGCTCAATCTGGCCACTTGGTGGTGCAGAACAATAAGATATATTTCTCTATGTGCAAGCAAAGAGCACACCACAGATCCTGAACTGTGTCACTCAGCCCATCTCCAGATATGTATGACTTGTAATAAAAGAGTCAAAGGTAGCTTTTGCTGTGTGACAGCTGCTGACCCGAAGAGCAAGCGTACAGCCAAATCCTTCACAGCAGCCACACAAGTCTGTGGCAAGAAAATGGAGAGTACCAGTATAAGAAATTGGAGGAGTTTTCTGGAACACAATAGTGTTATGTTACCAAAGAAGACAAAAAATTAGCTTTGTTGCTAAATGCTTGTGTGTTCATTTGCCACTGTAAACACCAGAAAAAAAGTCAGCTCCTTTGGCCTTGACTGCTCCCCTTGAGCTGCACAGAGAGGAAAGAACCCTGAAAGGGAGAGGAGGATTTCGCTGCAGATGGCAGGGGGATAATCACAGCCTATGCACATTAAGAGTAACTTTCACTCTTCTGTGCTATTCGGCCCCAATGGCTGCTAAGATCAGGAGGCTGCTAAGTGGCAGAAAATTACCTTTGCTCCCTGCTTCAAGTGATCTCACCTGGATCTGCAGTAAGTGGTACTAACAAAGGCCCTGGCGACTGCCAGGGGGTATTAGCCTTCTGCAGGCCTACTGCTTGGGAATGGTAAGTGTTATCTCTGTTGTTTTCAGTTTTACAGCAACTTTAATATTCCTGCTGCAGACACCTGGGTATTTGTGACCTCTAATGTAATAGTACTAAGGCTGACAGAAAAAATGCAAAATAAACTACTGCTCTATTCTGGATGACCCTTCTTAGTTTCTGCTGAGAGTAAAAAAAAAAGAAAATGTTTTTAACTGGAATAAGTAGGAATTAGTTATTTTAGTGCAATTATGCTATTGGAAAAACAAACCAAATAATAATTTTTTTTTTTTAAATATCTCCATATAGCCTAAATAAATCTAAACCCATTGCTTTGAGGTTATGGAGACACATGGAAGTCATTAGATGATGACAGAGAAACAGAACTCCAGAATAATGAGCAGGAATGAAATTATCAATGTCAGGATTTAACTATACATAGACTAAACACAAACACAGGCCAAAAAGTTATGTTACCTATGCATAACACCTTGATGTTGCTAATTCCTGCAGAGGACTGGCTACAACATTGTCTTAAATATTTCACACCTTAAATGCACTGGGAATCTGCTATAAAACCTCTCTGTCCTGCCAGGCGCTTCCAGGTTGTTGATGGGGCAGGCCTGCTATCTTTGCTGAAGTTTCTGGGTCATTAGCCCATTGCTAGAAAGCAGAAATAATTTTCCTTCAAGGAAAATGGCACCTATATTTAGAATATATTTATTCTACTTATTACGATCTTTTCCATTATTGCTTGCAGGTAACAACTTTTTGTGTTGTACTGAGGTTACTATGTAGTGATAATGAACATTTTTCATTTAATGATAACTGCTGTGTAAGGACAGGGAGAATGCTTTATAAATGTGAGCTGAATGATGCATAGGGAAAGGACAAACCTTTTAAAATGATACAGAAAACAGGTTGCTAAGCCCAGCAAGATCTTGGACTCTCTGTCACCAAACAGCAGATCCTAGGAGGTGAGGGAGGCCCCAATGCCTGTGTTAGCTTCACAGTTGAGCCATTTGGAGAAGGGATGGGGTAGCTGGGATGAGCTGTTCTAACAGAGACGGAATGAAACTTTCAGGAGTATTTAGTCTGTGCCTGTCACGGGTTCCGGCTGCTGCTTGCCCTGCTTTCTTACATCTTTGTACCTCATGCTCCCTCAGTTAGGGACATACATTGTACTGCCGATGTCTGGATTTTCTTCTGGCAGTGGGTGTGGAAGGAATGGTGTTGAAAGCTGCCTCCTGCCTCTGATGTGACCTTGCCTGAGTGAGATGCTGTTCGGCACCTGGAGGATCTTGAGGGATACAGAATCATGTGTGTACTGCAGAAGTAATGGACAGTAATTTTAGACACAAACTTCATACGTTGGTGTCAAATTAAATAACAGGTTGTGTGGATGTTCCTTTGGGCTTTGACTAATCCCAGCACTTCTCAGGGCTGCTTTCCTAGACCCAATTTATGAAGTGCCCATTTCACAGCATTACTCTGGGGAGGACAGGGGCCACAAAACCAGGAGAAGCTCTCAGATGCCTTCAGGTGCATGTGAAAAATGGAGGCATTTACTTTCCTAGTCCTGGGAAACGTCTTCCCCATGTGATGATCTTGTTGGTGGAGGGGGGACACTGGTGCCCCTTGGAGTAGCTGTGTGGGCCAAGGTCCTGCATGGGGCTCTGCAGAGCTTCCACCCCCTACTGCAGGGCTCTGACCCCCAGCAGGTCCTGAAACCAGGGTATAAACGCAACCCTCCCTGAGTGCAGAAGCCTCCTCCATGCGAGTGGGCAGCAGGGCCCCAGAGCAATCCTCATAAACTGGTGGTGGTGATGGGGGTGTTGCTATGACAACAGGTTATTTTTTTTTCTCTGTTGTTTTCTTTATATAGAATCTGATTTTTGTTTATTTCAGTTTAGGAGAACTGAAACAATTAGGATACCAAAAGAATATCATCTTTACTTGTCTTTTCCAAGAGAAACCCCAGGCAGCATGCAGAGGTGGGCGTCACGGATGCAGGTGCATGGAGGCAGCAGCCAGCTTGTGGCCCCTTGAGCTCGTGTCCCCAACCCTCAGTATTTATGTATCCATCCTTAGCACAACTGTATGTTTTGCAAAACAAACCAGACACACAAACTAACACGAATTATTCACATAGCTTTCTCAAGTTACGCTTTCAAGTCTGAACAAAAGGGGACACAGCCCTAAACCCTTACCAAAGGCTGAGGTTTACTCCTTGCAGACCTAGTTTTCTTTTCAACTGATGGGATTATCTAGATAATTTTTAAAATAGGAATGTCAAAAAGCTGAGTCAGCCATACCACAGCTATTAAGATCCTGAAACTCATTTCTCCTTAAGGATTGCTTACCCCTGCTCTAGGCAGTCAGATGAATATGAGTTGTTTGTTCTGGCAGAAGGATAGACAGTCTGTTTTTCCCTACATGTATACAACTAATTTCAAGTCACTAGTGTTCTAGCTAGTGATAAAAGAGCTATCTTAAGCTTTTCACAGAACACAGTGATGCTGTTAAATCAGCACAGTGTTTTGATTAGCAGAAAGATGAGAGCTATACAGCTTAATGAGGAAAAAGCGGCAAAACCCCTTCTATACTTAAAACTCCAGTTTCAAAGAAAAAAAAAGCAGCCATATTTTTCTGCAAGTTACAAATTTTCACCTTCTTACTGATTCAAGGCTATTCAGTGTCAGCAATAGCCTGCACTATTTGAGCGAAGAAGAAAAATTGCTTTCATGTGTTATTGCTCATCTGGTTAGACCTTCTCCAGTGGATGTGTAACAGGCATCTGTGAGGGTCACAGCCTGTGGGCTTGGTTACTTCAAGGACACGTAGGCTCTGACTCTTACTCAGGTAATTGGGTGCATCTTCCCTTTCTAGCTCCCTTGTCCTTGCAAGCAGGGGTCAGTGGTTTGTCTGCTCTGTCCTTAGAGGTAGTATGGACCTCTGAAGTTCTTCTGTGGCTGACACATGCTCTTGCACATGCATATTCCTTATCTCATCCTCTCCGAAAGTAGTGGTAGTGTATTGCCAGGAAGGCTGTGTTCTTCGCCTTCTTGAGGAGCATTTTTCTCAGTTTGGGGACAGAAGTGAGACCAGAACTATTTCCTGAACTTTCCATTCTTGTTATTAAGTGATTTTTCAATCAGCTGTGTCGATGTGTCCTTTGGCAGGGTGCTTCCAGTAGCTGCTGTTGGAGGCTGATCCTAAACCTAAATGCCTTCTAATGCCCAAAATTTCCTGGCAACTTCCAGACTAAATTTATGTATAACACCTTTATGCCCGTTTGTTCAAAGGCCAAGATGGTCTTTCAAGTGAAATAGGTTTTCTCCCTTCTGAGGTTTAAATCTTTACTGTGATTGTCAAGAGCAGCCTTCTAACATCAGAGATACCAATAGAGGAGAAATATATTTACTAGCTGACATCTTAGTGAAAGTGGTTGCAGCACTTTGGAATTCATCACTTGCAGATGCTGTGACCCCACAATAGTCTTTCTAGGATTGCTTTACAATGCCAAATGGCCTTAGGCTGCACTCTACATGGTGGCATCCTATCACAGAGCTGTCCCGAAGGAATCGCTATGCAGCTGACAAAATTCAGAATTGATTCAGATATGAGCATATCAAATCCCTTACATTAATTCAGATGTCCTTGCATTTAGACTGCTTCAATATGCTTATTCTCCTAACACTGGGCTGTTCTAGTAAAAATTGCACACAGAGGAACCTGAGAAACATTTAAATTACAGTTGACCCTACTTTAACCTATGGCTTTTTATGAGCCAAAGAATTCAGTCTGGTGTGTCCTCAGAGACAAAATCTCAGGGGACCTTAGCTTGATAGGTAGGCTGAGTAAAATGTGATTGTCCATGCTGCTTGTGCCAAGCAGAACTGTTTACAACCAGCCACTCCTAGTCACACACCCATACAATGTTCAGGGGGTATTTAACGGACTGACTTAAAAATCACATGAGGGGGTGGGATGGCAAAGGATACTTGAAAGCAGAAAATGGAATAGAGTGGCCTTGTTCTTGTGCAAAAAGCAAGCAGAAATAAATTATGGCTTATGCTAACAAAACACAAGTTTGTATTTCCAGAAACTGAAAATGAATATCTGTATGCAATGGTCTGTCTGTAATGAGCAGAGTACATTCTGTACCATTAGTGGGGTTCGGTTAAAACCAACGACTCCATTGAGATGACAGAAGTAGTGCTAAGCTTAGTTTAACACAATCTGCAGAAGCAGCTCTGCACAGTTGCTATAACACTATGTTAAACTAGGCTAAACTCTGAATACTGCTATAGTCACTGCTTTTGGAACCACTCTGGATTCAGTCTGTCAGAATATTCCTCTCCTTTACACAATACATAATCTCATTTAAAATCATCTAGCTTCCTGAAAGCTACTCAATGTGGGGAAAAAGGCTGACACAGTTCCCTCTTGCCTGCTGATGTAGTGAACTTACTGATTGCTTATCTACAGTAACACCAAGCACAAATTGTTTTTTTCTTGAAATCGTGTTTATGAACACCTTGGTTCATACTGTCTTCTAAAATATAGGCATTTATATGTATTGGTTCTTAGGAAATACCAGTTTCTTCTTCTAATTATTATTTAAAAAAACCAAAAAAACCCCAAACTTCAATCTGACTTCAAGGGAATAACCCTCCGTCCTCACAGGGTTTGCCATATGCCATGAAGCAACATACTCTCCTAACACAGTTCTGTAATGTTTGACTGATCAGTGGACCTCAACTGCTGGTAATTAAGTAGATGACAGTTCATCTCTGAATGAACATCCCAACAAGGTTTGATAAAGAAGATATTGTTATCAGTGAGATGTAAAAGGAGATCTGGGAACTATCACAACACTTCATTGTTTTTCAACACGTTTCACTTTCTTAGTTCATCTCAGCTTTATTTTTGAAAAGCAAGCTGCCTTTTTTAAATAAAAATGGGAGTGTATGAGTTTACTGTCAAGTCAAACACTTCAGGTTCATTTGGAATCATATTTCTAAAGAAATTTGGAAAAACTCTTTCCTTGCACTGGGAAACCGATTCCTTCTCCCTGTCCTGATGTGTGAAAGCTAGCGGAGATTACTTTGACATAATCTCAATGTGTGTCCTGCAAAAGGAAAAGTGCTTGTCCTGGAGTTTTTGGCTGAAGTCCAGTACAGAAAATTGAAGTTCATCTTCTCAAATCCTCTCTGCAAGACTACTTGGATAAAGTCTTCCTCCACTTGCTGTACGAACTGTTTTGCTGCTGTTTTAATAGCTTCAGAGCTCTACCACATCCATCTTAAATGGTGAGCAAAGTGACCTTTTCAGTCTCTTGTCTAATTCACACTGACTGTTCTACAATTAGTTAGCTAATGATTTGTGAAAAAATTTGTGATATACCTTGTGGTCTTCAGCTGAAGTGTCTAATATTAGTACTAATGGTGATACATACCAAGCCACCATTACATTTCCTCACGCATTTCTTTCATTTAAGCATGTTAAGAGGTTAAAAACTTCTGCTATATGTTGAAAGTTTTAGATTTTTGGCAGCATTAATGCAAGCATACAAGCAGAGCTTCCTCTTTCAGGCTTTCCTCTTGCCAGCAGTTCCCGTTCACACCAGCAGTCTCATCAGCTGCATGCTAAATTTTTGCAGCATACCACAGTGTTCCCTGAGAGCTCTATTATTTATTTTTTTCTTCTCCCCTCCCCATCCACTCAGAGCACACCTGGGCTTCTGCCCAGGGTTACAGGGAAACCAGGGAACAGAAGACACTTGTGTGCGTGTAGCTTTTGCCCTAGCGCAGTCCTGGGACTTGACCAGGGCTCACCCCCACACCAAAGAACAAGCAAATGCTCCTACATGCTTTAGCCTAACTGCAGCTAGGGACATAATTGGGATTATTCATGTTACACCAACCGGGAGGATTGGAGCTCTGCTGCTTGTGAGATTGTATACACAAAGCCAATGCAAAGCTCCCATCCTGCTGATTTTGGAAAAGCCTGAATATAAGATGATACCCTTACTACTGAGAGCTGGAATGGAATAGATATAGAAAAACTATTAAAACTCTACAAGCAGCTGAGTACCTTGCAGCTTCAGAGTATCTCTCTAAGCAGCGAAACACAGCAGCTTGGCGCAGGTGATTCCGGAAATAAGCTGGGTTCAGAATAATGCTCCTTAAAAGATGAGATGTAGACAAGTTTAGATTTCTAATTCTTAAATCATTAAATCTACTAATCAAACTATAACTGAGACACATACTATATACACTTATTCTATACAGCTCAACACTGTATGTCTCAAATGTAATATGAACTATCACTTTCGCTTGACAGTTGTGATATATGAACAAGCATTATTAAAATTCTTATTGAGATTATACCATAAATGCAGTTCTATTAGGGTTTTGTGTATTGTTGTAGAAAATGTTGCTGTGGTACTATTCTATATTGTGTTTAGCTTGCAGAGAACATAAGCAAAACCACTATGGTATAATTACTTGTTAATCCTTACTTCCACAAACATGATAGATAGTTGTCATCTACCTGGAAAAAACACACATCTAGAATGTATTTTTATGTCAACGTGAAAGATTTTAAAATAATTTCTGTAAAAGTGATAGGTTCTGTGTGGGTGGACCTCAGCATGTTTCTCAGACCCTTAACAGATGCAATTCCAGGTGTAACAAATTACAGGCTTTAAGTCAATATCACAAAAAGCTGGAAGAGTAAAAATAGCATAAGCTAAGCAGTTAGGTTGGCAGGTGGAATATCCTTCTGATGTGAGCAGGGGGAGAGCAAGAGTGACAGCTATTTCTATATCTAATGAGTTCACTTGTGAGATCTCCAACAAGCGATTGGCTTCTCTGGTCAGCACTTCTCACAGTGTCTGGAGAAAAGGCACATATAGTGTGTTCTAGGATGTAAAGTTTAATGTTCATCTTTACATACATGCTTTATAAAGTATTTAATGGTAGCTTATGACATCAACAAAGAGATTCTATTATGAAGAAAGCTTGCAAACTACTTGTTTCCTCATTAAAAGCTTCGAATATCATGTTAACATTAAAAATCTGTGATTTCAGTCTCCTCACAACCACAGAACGGATCCTCTTTGTAACCAAATAATTTATAAAAGTATATTCATCGTTGTGAAACCCTCATAAATACACACGTAGGCACGTTCAGCTATGAATTGCACACTTATGGACCCACCCCGTGCACTTCACAAGACCGGTAACTGCTCTGTATACATCAGCCCTCATGGCCGGTGTCTCCGTGGCCTTCAGAAAGAGCTTTCAGAATTACCCAAAACTTAAGCTGCAGCATCTTGGAGCACTTCTGTGACTCTGTTGCAGTTTCGGGTTTTTGAGAATTTTCTTTTCCCTTGGCGGTGCGCGGCCCGCTGGGGGCAGGGCCTGGCCGGCCCGGTGCGGGGGCGGTCAGTCCGCTGGCACCGTGAGTTTCCGGGGGGGCAGCGTTTCCGGGGGGGCAGAGGGGCGGCTTCCGGTACGGACTTGACGCCCCAGGTTTTGGCGCGGAGAGGAGAGAGCGGCGGCTCACGTGCAGCGGCTGGGAGAGAGCGGCGGTCTCCGCGGGCTTTCTGCACTTCTTTGCCGTTTCTTTCTCCCGGAGTGGATCCCCCACGTGAGTTTAGTTTGGCCTCGGAGCCCGCGGAGGACTTACTGGATCGAGGAGGACTGAAGTAAGTCCTCGTTTGAGGTGCTGGGTTTTGAACCGTTGGGTCACAGCATTGCTGTCTGTCCGATTCTGTGTTTGGTTACAGATATATTTTTGCAGTTGAGAACTGTTATCTTTTCCTATACAGTTTCACATTCTCCTCTTGATTGAAGTCTATTAATTGCAAAGGGCTGTGATTTTTTTCTTGTAGGAGACATAACCCCAACAGATATCTTAGTTTTCCTTTAAACGAAGATAGACTCAAGTTCACTCTGGAGGCACTTTCTCCAAGGCATTCAGAAGGTGACCTAAGCCTCTGAATGGTTATATCTAAATTTGAAAGCAATTGGATGTATAAAGAGTGGATCAGTAGATCAGAGAAGCTAATATTGCAGTCCTTATATCTATATGTAGACAATTGAGGCTTTTATTTCAGACTAGACTTAGTCTGTTGAGTTAAACAAAATGCCCCTGTGCATGTTGCTCAAAGCTGTCTTAAAGGTCAGCAACTGGTTTACAGTATCACAGTATCACAAGGTTGGAAAGGACCTCTGAGATCATCAAGTCCAACCTATAACCCAACACTAACACCAACACTAACACCAACCATCATCTAAACCATGGCACTCAGTGCCTCATCCAGTCTCCCTTTAAACACCTCCAGGGTCGGTGACTCCACCACCTCCCTGGGCAGCCCATTCCAATGGCCAATCACCCTTTCAGTGAAGAATTTTTTCCTCACATCAAGTCTAAACTTTCCCTGGATTCCTGTGCCTTCATTAGGTGCTACTTGTATTTTGCACACAGCTGATGCGCGATGGGCAGGTAGTTTTCTCTGAAATGAATCTAGTATGTATACGAGTACCAAAATCGGTCTGTAAATCATCTAGTATGGAGAAAATACCCATGGAGTAAAGCACATCACAATCCTACTATTGCACCAAACGGAAGTGCTAAGGCAGATGTAACTAGTGGCATTTCTGTTCTGGCATGGTAAAGCTTTACTTTATATGAACAGTGCTGCCCTGTGCTCTGAGATGCAGATCCACTGAAGACCATCATAAGGTGGCAGGGGAGCTGGGAAGGGTCTTAGAACTATGCTTTCCCAGTTTGACATTTGAAAAAAATGCTCAGAAAACTGTATTGAGAGAAAGCATTACTCTGCATGAATTCCCTCTTTGGGGAGGAAAACCAGTGACAAATGGTATCGCGTAACTTGAGGCACTACTGGAGGAAGTGCAAACCTTAGTTACTGGGGGCACATCTAAATACTGAACTAAAATACAATATATGAAACAGCACAAGATGTTACAAATGAGTTGTTCTTAATGAGGGGAGTGAATCACTCTTATTAGTAAAGAAAACATAATGCCAACAGCAAACACTGCAGTTTGCAGTCAACCATGGTTCACATCTTAAGTTTAGACAATACTGATGGCCACCAAAATTTAATTTAATCAAAACAAAATAATCAAAAGATCAAACGCTATCAGCATGTATTGATTTGACCAGCACCTTATGTAGCTGACAACTGGTACTTCTGCAAGCTGTTTTAAAGGAGATTATTGCTGCTGTAAACTGTAGTCAACAGCTGATAATAGTAATATTGATTTTTTTCTTTTTTCTTTTTCCCTCTCCAAGCTATTGGTTCTACCACAGCCAAGCAGTGGCACCATGAGGGGAAAAATTAAAAAATCAATAATTCCCTGGTACATAGCAACAAGTTTTCTCTAAGTCTTTAAGCAGGATGCACTGTGATAGGCTTATAATAAATATAGAACTGTGGCAGATTTCCATAGAATTAGATATTGGTTCCCTGTTTTCCATCTTATTTTTCTTTCCAGTCTCAAAAAGATCAACTACTTCTCTTGATCTATAAATTCTACACTGAAAAATATTATAGCACACCCTAATAGCTTGAGCAAACATCAGAAAGCTGCCTTTGACTCCTGGCAGTTTGTTTTGGTGTTGCCGGGCTCTGTAGCCTGTACACTACAAGTAATTTCTGTCATATCACTACTTTACCCAGAAGCAGTATTTTGCTCTACTGATGCAGCTCCTGTTTAGTAGCCTTTGTGCAGAGCACTGCTAATTTAATGCCAGGTGTGCACTAAAACTGTGCAAAGCTATCTCTTTAGCTTTTAAATCTGACACTGATGTATTTCAGGTGATTTTAATGAAATGAGGGGGGAAAAAAAAGCCCTGAATGAAAATAGGAAGCAAAGGAATTGTACAAATAAAGGTTAAGAGTAAACCCCTATTCTAGGAAGTTCTCCTTCAAATAGAAGCAGATGGGCACCCATCTGGCCAGGCAGAAATGTGCCAGGCTGTGCATACTGAGAACAAGTCCGTGCTCCAAGATCCACCTCCAGCCGTGAGCAGTCTTGATACTGGGCTGGTTAATCCAGTAATTAATTAGGAGGGATGTGTTTCAAGAGGCAGGCTCAAAAGAGTTGGGAAGGGATGAAGGTGGTGGACAACTGGCTGCAAAACGGTTGGGCCAATCTTTGTATGCAGTGGCTTGTGCCTTGAGCAGAAGCATCAGTCCGTTGGTCCTTTTTTACTTGTGTGCCTCTTGTGGGAGCTTCAGTTAAGAAGAATAACAGGAAATGTCTGAAAATGGATAGCTCTTATTTTGCACAGAGAAAACTTCTAATCCGCAAAACTGCAAATAAAGTCACTACGTCTGAAGATTAAAACTTGTGTTCTGGCCAGGTTTTGCCCTCATCTGTCAAATGACTAGGCTAAAGTAAACTTGAAGTAGATTTTCATTTATTTTTCATCTTCACTGTAATCCAAAGTCTGCCCTGTTAAAAGCCTTTCGTAAATCATTTGGTCAGTTTTTCTCAACAAAACAGTCCTTAAGTAATGCTGTATATCAGCCTCCTTTTTGACATTTTCATTTTTTAATCTTGACATCTTCTCTTAAAAATAATACAGTGTTTGCCCTATTATCTTTTTTCAAACTCTGAGGATGGGGGGAAGAAAGCATCAACTCTCCCCATCATAGCAACTGGTGTATATGAATCAAAGATGAATACGTTAGTCTGTGTTTTTTGCTCCAAGTCTTTCTTTCGGTTGTGCTGTCCACTGTTAAGGAAACAGGTGTGGCAAGAGTTTCAGATTGCTACATCAAAACTGCCTGCTGGAGATCACATTGCCTTTTCTCTAAGGTGCACATTCTCTATCACATTCCTTCCCAAATGCAATGGGGATTTAACTCTAATCTGACTGACATGAAAAAGTGCCTCTGCTGCAGTCCACAGCATCATTCGTGTTTGGCCTTTATAGACCAAGAAAAAGTCAATGAGATGATTCTGTAGGTGAAAAAAGTTGAAAAATACACTTCACTGCTAAAGCAGATAAACTCATTTTTCTTGCTAGTACTGTGAGTAAAAGAGAGCTTGTTTGTAGAGGTGCATGATTAGAGTGGCAGTAGCTTTTCTCTTAGTTTTCCATGCCTTCCTATGATACAGTGTTGACTTCTGACAAATATATTTTAATAGACAGTTATAACTGGCTAAGAGGATTTATAAGAAGTAAAAAATCTAAAAAATCTAAAGCAATATGTGCCTCCATGCAGAGTGATGTAAAGCTAGCATGGTTGGTATGGCAGTGCACTGTGCTGGTGTGTCCACATGTTGCTGGTAGGGAGTGACTGTACAAATGTAGTCGCTGAGGCATTCTTCACCACAACATTAAATATGATGTCAGTGTAAGTAAAGCGTCAACTAGTATTCAGCAGAACCGTGTATTTGGTTGTTGTAGCCTAATAAAATGCTTTTATCTTCAGTGAATGCTGTCAATCAGGACAGCTGATGATCCAACCCAAATATACTTACAAATGAACCTGACAAATCCTGTACAGTTACATTGAACCTCAACTCTCTTTCCTTGTTTTCTTTGTATGGCAGTTAGCTTATTATCTGCAGGGTAGTACTAGGCTTACATCTGTTTGAGCCTGCCATGCTCCAGTCTGCGATCCCAAGGGCTAGTTAAAGAGTTCAACTCTACTAGAGGCAGTCAAATTCCTGAACCGTGTGGTAGCCAGAAATCAACTTCATCATATTTTCCTACAATTTGCCTGTGCAGCTGTGTTGCAATTTTATTTAAGTTTTATTTGGGGACCTCATGTTGGTGCGTTTGCTTGCAGCCAACTTTGTATTCTAAACCACTTCTCCTGGGGCTGTTGTTGGGAACTAAGAGGGATGTGTCTTGGATACACAAAAGCTTACAGAGTTCCTTGCTCGGTGTGAGAGTTTACCAAAGCTGACATCTTGAAGAGGAAAAAACCTTCCCTGTTACAACAAGCTGGTAGAAATACATTGCAGGCTTATGAAAGCAGGCATGCGGAAGCACTTTCTCCCAGAGGAACAGAATGCATCGGTTTCAGTGCTAGTGGGCATTAATAATTAAAAGATAACGGAGGGTGTCTGTGGTGAGGAGAGCCATTTGAAGGGACATGTGAGGACCTTTCTCCAGAGCTTGGTTGCATTTTCTTGGTAGATGTACAGGTCCAGATCTGTTGGTCCATAGGGAATATTTCTTTTCCATTGCCACCAGGTGGCTGTGACTGTTTTTCCTCTGCCCTGCATTTGGGGATCTTTTTCCCCTCCATGAGTGCTCTGGTCCTTGAAGGAAGGAGCACTCTTTCCTCCCTGTTCTGGCCTCTCTTTAAAGAAGTGACGTGCAAAATTAAGTAAAATCTGGGTTAAAGAAACAAGCTGGTGGATAAAGAGGCCAGGACCTATTGGTAGAGGTAGCTACAAGAGTAGCCGTATCGAATACTGCTTATCAAGGCAAATGTGGTAGAGTCCAGAATAGGTGTATTTGGTATAATCTGATAATCATCGGGAATCCTGTCAAACATAGCTGTTACCACTGAACCAAACAAAGACAGAAAATCTTCTACTAAACTTAGGGGGATTAAATCCTCTTGCACTGAAGGAGGACACCTGACTTGTCTTTGTGCAGTTGGATTTTTTTTTTGTACAATCAGAAATAAATGCAGTTATGGCATCTGTGGGCGAGAACCTTCAGAGCACAGAAGAAACCATCTCATGAAGTCTTCGTATCTAAACAGACAGGAAGGGGGGAAGTGTGGGTTCCCAAAAAAGGTTTCACACAACACCTTTTCTCTGTCAGTAAAGTGAAATATAGCCGCCATGCTAAAAGTTTTTGCAGCAGCAATTTGCTTTGAATTGCAAACATTAGATAAATGTGTTATACAGGTCTCAGTTCCTCAGCTGTGAAGGTGGTAAAAAGTCCAGTACAAAATGATATTTAGAAAGATCTTGTTTCAAAGCTTCCAAAGAATCCTAACACAAGTAGAGATACTCTGCATTACCTTTCTTATTTGCATAAGTACTGCCCACTCACTTTCCCGCTGCACAAGTATCAGTTTTTCATCACCAAATTTTCTGATGCCATTAGGACTGCTGCCATCTATTTCAACTCTTAAAAAGCAGTTCAATGCTGCTACACTTTTCCTTCTATGAGGAACTGTATTTCTTGTAAAGCAATTTTTTTTCCCCCAGATGTACCTTTCCTAAATAGTATCCCACCACGTGTTGTGTGGGTAAATGTTTTTGCAATATAGCAATATCAAAGTCAAGGGGAATATAACCTTTGACCTCAGTGGAGGAAGTCTCATCCTATAAAATAGGAACAATATTCCTGATATACCAGCCTTGAAATATTGTGTTATTTAGAGCTAAGTATCAGAATCCAGAGAATATCTTTCTCATTTAAAAGGTAATAAAAAGTTGAAGTACATAGAAATATTTGTAATGCTTCATGAAAAGGAATTATTTTAAGAGCACTTCTGGTTTATATTGTCCAAAGCATCTCAGTGGAATAGCTTTGTATTAATAATATCTCATCTATTATGTATATTGCAATATGCCTAACACAATTGCTAAAGTAATTAGGTGCTGCTAATTCTTCTTCTCTTTCTTTTTATTCTCTTTTCTGAGAAGGTAAAGTCATTAGGAGAGTAGTTTAAAGCAGAGTATACATTACAATACAGACTTCCCACAGATTAGCGGCATCAGCCATTATGTTTCTCGTTTTTCTACTTCTGCCTAAAAATCTAAGCTGCTCTTGAGCTCTTTGTCTGTTCGCTCTCCATTTTAATGCCCACTGACTGCACTGTACCGTAACATCCTTGCATTATTTATTTTTGATTATTTAATATTTCACTAGAATTCTGTTCTTCAACTTACTCTAATATAGTCCCTAATTTAAACATGCAAAATAAGGAAGTTTGGGAATGAAGTAGCTGAATTGAATTTTTTAGTTGGGAAGTTCTGAATTAATCTGGATTAAAGGGTCCTGGCCTATCTTATTTATAATACACTGACCAAGATTTGAGGTGCCTTTTCTTCTGACAAGTATAGCATAAATCTTGATCATTAATAATTATTTTAAACCTTTTGTAAGTGTTTGAAAAGTCACTGGGAAAAATGAAGGGGATTTAGAATTAAATCTGTGAGGCTTCAGCTGTTTTAGATATTTTTCCCCACTGTGCCTCCATAAGAGATTCCCTCTGTTAAGTCATCACTAAAGCAATCGTGTGCTATTTAACAGAGGTGCTATTTTCTACTTCATGTGTCTCCCTATGAATTGTGCAAGAGGCATTAGAGAGCCTTGCTTTCCACCGAACACATAAAAAGACATAGGAGAAAAAGCTTTACAGATTTATTACATTCTCTGTGCATTGCCTTTCTGGGAGGAGGGAGAGAATTGGCAGCAGGTCATGCTGTGAAGCAGAGTCTGCAAGGACACAGGCAAATCTTAGCTAACCCCTAAAGATTTTGAATAGCTCCTTATGACAGTCCTTACTAATCATGAACATACTTTTCAGGCCTTACTTTGAGGTAACATTAGAGAAGCATGCCACAATGCCTGTTTCCTCTTCCCATTACCTTACATCCACAATTTCCAGAACAAGTTTGTGGGAAGGGGGCAGGGAGTCAAGTCCAGGGATGCTCGGGGAGGAGACAGGTAGCAAACAAGAAAGTCTTGTGAGGAATGGCTTGAGGGAACTGGGATGGTTTAGTTTAGAGGAAAGCAGGATGAGGGGAGACCCTATCACTGTCTACAACTACCTGAAAGGAGGTTGTAATGAGGTGGGTGTTGGTCTCTTCTCCCAAGTCACAGGTGGTTGGACAAGAGGTAATGGCCTCAAGTTGTGCCAGGGAGAGGTTCAGACTAGACATTTGGAAAAATTTCTTGACCAAAAGGGTTGTCAGGCACTGGAACAGTTGCCCAGGGAGGTGGATGAGTCACAGTCCCTGGAAGTATTTAAAAGACAGGTAGAAGTGCTCAGGGACATGGCTTAGTAGTGTACAGGTACGGTTGGACTCAAGGATCTCAAAGGTCTTTTCCAACCAAGTGATTCTATGATCCTTCCAGATGGCACTTCCTAATGCACCTCCCACCACCAGCTGTGGGCTTCCCTATGGTATGACAGCAATCCTGTTGAGAAGATGTGTGACTTTTCATCTATGGCAGGCAGCCTTTTTCCCCTGCTGGGGAGCTTATGTCCAGAGGAGTCCTATGGCACCAGCAGACCCACTGCAGCTGGGTAGGGAGTCATCAAAAATGGGCAGGAATGAAAAAAAAATGTTTTTTGTCACTTGCTTCTGGGTAGGTGATGCTAACCTCTTCCATGTTTTCTAGTACAGGATCTATGTACAGGATTGGTATAGACAGCAACCTGGATCAAGCCATGTGTGTTATTCTTCAAATCTTGTGTTTCACAAGTACGGTGGCAGCTGAGCAAGTGCAAGTTCAGTGACAAAAAGCCTATTTCCAATGGAAAGGTTCTGGGTTATTTTCCCATATGCAAACAGCAAGTCGCATGGTCTTAATGTAATTTAATTTTAGCTTGCTTGCAAGAAAAAAGCAACAAAGGAACTAAAAGAGGTTATAGAGTCTCATCAAGAAAGTTGTGTATGTCATGTTTTGAAGGTTCCTCCATCTTCAATTGTTATGGAGCTCAGCATTACACTCTTCAGTATCAAACAAAATTGAATCTTAACAGTTGCTGACCTGTGTATGTGATTCACCATGGGCTGTTTTTCGACATACGACTGCAGCTTTATGGATTTCTGTTGGGCCTGACCCTCTGAAGAGCAAGCATAATTGGGGGACTGCTCTGTTGAAATGCTGTGCTGTGCTTCAAGTTGTTTCCATTTGGGGCAAAACTTCAACCACTGATATTATTAGGCTAAGCAACATAAGGCCTAAGTACTAATCTGAGGTTTCTTAGTCAGTTCTTGACTTCTTAGACCTTCACTGTTTTGCCATCTGCTATAATTGAAAATTGCCTTCTGCAACCAAAGGGAAAATCTAATTTCTCAGCAAGCCATATGGGGTTATTAAGATCATTAAACCCTGGTATGCCATAATGCCTGGGCCAAAAGGACCACAGGGCATGTAAATATTGTGTGATTCATTTTATAGTTTCAAATTGCAAGTTAGGAATTATTTTGATGATGATCTTATGATGAAAAGTGGTGGTCAAGTAGATAACTGCAGATGTTGCTTGGTGAGGTCAATCCATGACATGTTTGTTTAGAGCTGTGACATATAGGAAGTGGTTTTAATAGTGTTTGATTGCAAAGGGTAAATCTTTTGTATCAGCCTGACAAATGAGCAGAACCCAACCAGTGTCCTAAGTTGTACCAGTCATGCTAAGGGCAGCCTTAAATTTTGGTATTAAGAAACAAGAGAATACAATTTCCACTCTTCAGGAGGACCCAGACTTGGTTTCTTATACAGGATGAGTAAGCTGATGATATAAATTATACTCTCTCTTCTTTCTTAAGAATGGGAAAGCTATCTCCTTGAAGATGCCTGTTCTTGAACACTTTAAAACCGAGGTGCTGGAATTTTTCTGTATTTTCTTTAGTTATGGTATTTTTGTAAGATTTCTTCCTAGCCAAACACACTTCTATATATTTGATACAGCTATGCATGAGTATGCTAAATCTGATTTTTGGTTAATAAGGCTTCAGAAATGAAAGCAGGAGCTGTGAAATTTACATGAAATTAAAGAAAGAATAGTTCAGTAAATGCAAATAAATGCAGAGATGAATATTTTAATTTGGAGTCATGATTAATGCCAAAGGATTACCAGCAAGCCCTTACAATGTGGTGATGACATAAAAACTCAATGGGAATAAAAATTCTGCACGCACTAGTTAACTGATGGCAGTAAGCTATTTTTAGCAGGAGAGCTCAGTGTAATTTATTTGTTCTTTTTGAAAAATATGGCTATTGATTATATTTCAAGTTTTGTCTTTGTTAATTATGTCTCAGAATATTTTTTACTGGTATACTATTATGTCAGTTCCTGCATTTTACAATGAGACAACCATGGTCAGTAGATTTATTCCCTTTCTGCAGGTTATTAGATGAATTATATTGGAAATGGGCATTACTGATTGCCACTGTTGTAGTTGGCTTTCTAATTAATTTGTTTTTTGATGGGAATCTCACAGCTTTCCTTACTTCCCTATGCTTTGGCTCCCCTAATGGAATACTCCACCTGAAAGGAATAAAGTTTGTGTACCTGCTAGATGTGTTCTAGGCGTGCTCCTAATGTTCACTAAGCACTCATGGGCATTCAGGCCCCCACCCTAGACACCACTTGGAATTAGTCTGAAGGATGCTTCCCGCAATATGGATTGGCTCCAGGCAGGCATAGCTTTACAAACAAAAAATGCTTGGGAAAAGGGGTGGGGCTTGGAGACAAAGACCTCCTCATTAAGGGTCAGAGACTTCCCATGACTTTACATGTAGCTAAATGAACATGCTGTCATTATGCCATCACATTTCTATACCAACACATTATTCTCCACCACTGTCTCTTGTGCACTAGGAACAAGAAAGTGCCTCTTTTGTTGTAACTACTCTTTTGTAGTAACATTCATTTGGGATGATCGTATGAAAAAATCCTTGCCCTGCACTAATTGCAGTGTCCATCCTAATACATCTCATACAAGTGGAAAAACTAACAGAGACCTCAGTAATGAAATGTTGCTGGCAGGACATGCATGCGCTTAAGGAGGCTATCGTTATGCCTGAATGCTAATTAAAGGCAGCACAAATGAAGCAAAATCCTAATTCATCTGAAACTAATGGGAATTTCATCTATACCCTGCACAAGTTTTGTTTCCGGCTTCTTTATGCATTGCTAGTGGTGCTGGTCTTTGATGTGGATCACAAGTAAGACCATGAGGAATTATGTAATGAAAATAATTTGAAGCCATCACTGACCTAATCTGGCTTGAAAAAGATCAAGAGGTCATCGTTACTTTCATATAAGGCTGATCATGTTTGTATTTGTCTGACTTCAGTCTTAAGAGGGCCCTTATAACTATGTACATGACCCACCTGCATATGTATTGCATTATCAAAGCAGTAAATGGGTGCATGGCTATTGTGACTTAATATCTCAAATTTTGAGAATTAGTCCAATCTAAACATCAGTACCGTGTATCAGTTGTGTTTTATTGATCCCTCTTTTCTCATTATTAGACTGATTCTCCCTGCAGAGGACTTTTTCATAGGATTTGTTTAACTTTTGATTTCATTCTTAGCAGTGTATCTAATCAATACTTATTTTTACCTGTGTGAGTGATTCAGAGCATCTTCAGGCTTCTTCAGTTTCAAGTAGCAGATTACAAACTTTGTCTCAATAAAACTGACAATACTGGAAATATCTTCTGGAAATGAGTCAAAGGGATTGTCTACGGCAGCACCTTTACTGCAAAGCTGTACAAGAAACAAAAATATTTATTAGTGATATAATACACCTTTTGTTAGATAAAAATGTTTTTTGTGCTTCATAAATAGAAAAAAAATCATTTCCAAGTTAAGTATACTCTGACTTTAACTTGAGTTAGCACTACAAAAATTGGTACAAATACATGTGAGCATAATATATAATACAGTGTCATCTTCTGGAAGGGATAGCAAAGAGAGCAGATAATAAGCTAAAAACTAAAAAGCACTGCGAGGAAAGAAACTATTTATTTTCCCTTTTCAAAAATAAAGGCTCAACTTCAGGCTCCCCAAATCCATGGCTTTCTTGAGACTGAGGTTGAAGGAGGAGTCTCTGACAGCTATTTACTTATTTCAGTAAGCTGGTTGTGAACTCTGCTTTAGGCTCTGCTGTCTTTGTCCCACGGGTAGGACAGGAGAGAATGATAGAAGGCAAGGAAGCCCAGAAGCTCTCCCCCTCACTTAATGGGAGGACTTGTCCTTCTAGAAAACTGCTGTAGAAAATGAGAAGTATGAAGTAAACCATCTTTCCTATCTTCTTGAGCTTTATAGAATTTAGCAGAGACAAACATATTTTCTGTTTAAAAAAAATACTCTTTTCCTGATAATCACCTTCTGTTCATCACAGCCAGTGACGTTCTCACTGAATAATGTCCTATTTCATAATGAGCATCATTACAGTTAGGTAACCCACAATTCCTTAAAGTTTCAGAGAGTCCTCAGTACTGGCAGAGGTACAGTACTGGGCAGGACCACCCTTGGTTCTCAAATCTTTATTTCATTAATCTACGGGCAACCTGATTTTGTAATGCCAGAGAGTAGTAAATGTTATCTTTTAGTTCTTAAGAAAATTCAAACAAAAGCAATCAGAAACAACTTTAAACAAAAAATGAAACCTGAGCCTTGTCTTTAAGGATGATAACCATATAGTGCTACTAACGAGAATGCAATTGCATGTCCTTTGCTTGGATAAATATCCCTAACAGGATTGTTTAGTGTGTAATGATTTCATCAAACTAAGTGACTTCACTGTGAATCAGCTTTAAAAATAGATTTCTAATGGAGATTAACAAATTAATATTTAACTAGGCTGTGTGCTTAAACTCTTGGATCACACTGAGACCAGTGCTGAGGAACCTTGTGGCACTGATAGGTATCTGCAGCCTAATGTGGATTCCAGCAGCCTCTGCTTTGAATGGGATGTTACCAAGGGCCTCTCACTTGAGTTCAGTTTTGCCAGTCACCAAGCCGAAAAAATGGAAAGAGGAGGATCTGGCCTTTTTGCCTTGCTCCTCATCGCTAATGAGTTTAGTTATAATAATTAGTTTCTTGCACCTGCACAGTTAAAATCCAGTGGTTGATCTTTAGGAGGTGCAATGTCAACTCAGCAGTTTGAGATCTCTTTAGGAGATTAAATGACCCTTAAAAGCAAGAAGGATTGTAGATCCACATCAACACTTAGGGCCTACAGATCAACTCCATTCTTCACAGGTATTCAAGGAGTTCCCTCCTAGTTCAAGGTGTGATGAATATTTTTTTCTTTCACATTCCTTATCTGCTGAGCAGTGTATATAATACATTTAAAATGTTCTATCATCTTGTTATCAGTAGAAGTTATAAATCAGAGAATTCGTCACTTTTAACTTTGCTCATGGTACCATATATATCTGCTGAAGTGTCTGTGTGGATAAGGCATGCTATACGCAGCTAAAAGACCTAGAGAATTATGTTCACATCAGTGAACATAGAAGTATCATCAAGCTTTTCTGTAATAACACTTTTCAGCTGAAGTGGCCATGCTGTGACCTCTGTTAAATTTATGGGAATGAGAGATTTGAGGCTACTTCCCTGGACTTTCAAGTTCTTGAATGATTGTGAGAAGAAAAGAATCATTTAGGGATCCCTTCAGTCTAAGTGCTGCAATTCAGAGTTTCCTCGAGTCTTACTGCTGATACGGAGAATTATGTTTAGACCTGCATAACCCCTCAGTTATCTTTGACAAAAACCAAGATATGAGTCTCTCTAAACCGTATCTGAACAGATAAAGAATCAGAAAATACAGTGAAGATTGGGTTCTGCCAGGCCTTCTCTAAGATACCGCAGAGTAAGAGTTCAAAGAAACTAATAATAACTCAATCTTTAATCTCACAAAACCAGAGTAATATTGTAAAGGGGTGTGCCTGTGTTTGGAACCATCTAGGTTGTATATTTTTTCATGTCCCAAACAGTCTCCTGATATTTGTGCACCATTTCTGCAGCACATCATTGTATTTAAGATAGATCTTTCCACACTAGTTCCATACAAACAACAGCAACTTACACACAAACTAAAATTGAACTTAACTTTAAAGAAATAGCTCTTTCTGTATTAAGCAGAAAATTTATAAATATACAAAATAACCCTAGAGTCTGGTGTCAGTGAAATGCACAATATAATGTACTCACTTGTATAAGGGATATTTTTGGTAGCATTATAGATGCCACTTGAAAAGGCTTGTTGAGTGATTGAATCATCTCAGTGCAGCCCAGAAAGCACATTGTTGTTTATCCAAGCTCTGATGGAATGATACCTTTTGTATGTGTTTCATCACCCTCTACTGTATTTTGTTGGCCTTTTTGATAAAGGACTTGGTAATGCAGCAGGATCAGGACTGTTCCCTTGCGTTATGTTATTGTCACTGAATAGGGAGTCAGACTGAACATTTTTGAGGGGTGAGGCAAAGACAGGGCCAGAAAGCACCTGAGAAAGCCCATTTGGGGAAGTTCCCAGAGATGGAGCTTGGCAGGAATGAGACAGTGAGCTGGGATTTCGCAGCACAGGTGGGGATGTGGAGAAGAGTTGTAGAAGACTTGCATCTGAGTTTAAAAGGGGAAGAGAAAAAGGAAAATTTCCTAGGGATCCAAAGGAGCCTCTGTAGCTGCAGATTGTTCTAACTCTGGGAAACCCTGCTGAACTTAGAGCAAGGGAAGAAGAAAGGCTGTGCCATACACAGACATAATGAGCAGGGAGGAGATTTGTTTGCAATTTTCATGTTTCACCTAGCAGAACCGACTTTTCTTTAACTTGCTGTAGTCTGCTGTTCAATAACACTACCTTTGAAGAGCAAAAGGGCTGTTAATGTTTTTGGAGTGCTTTAAGTAAAAGGTAAAAGCAGCTCCATCTCACTCCTCTGAATACCTTAAGGTCTTGTCACAAAGACGTACAAATATAGATGTGGGCTTGGAAAGGCAGTTATATTTTGTACCATTGAGGTTTTCTTTTCCCAGAGCTGCGTTACAGAATTTTATTTTAATTCCAAACTGAGAAATTTGGGGATATATCTTACCCAAGACTTTGGTGAGCTTTGGTCTGCAGAAATCTTGCCTATATCTTAAAGGTTATAGATGCTATTAAATAGAAGCAAACAACTTGTACATTTGAAGTTTTACAGCCAATATGGGGTTAAAAAACTGCAATGTACCATTTTATGCCCTTTGCCATAGCTAGCAAATCTAACAGTATTTTTTACTTCCAGACTTAGTCTACTTTAGAGTACTACTGTCAGTAGATATGAATATTTTTCCAGAAATAATATTTAATTAAAAACATCCTGACAAAGGATATTTATACTTTCAAAGGGACCCTTGCTACAACTGGAGGCCGTCAAGCCAGTTTTATTTACGTGCGTCCTTTAGAAAACTGCTGAGTTATCCCATTCGGAGAGTTACCAAGAGAAATATAAGGAATGAAAGTGTTATCTGCAGTTTTTGTATTAGTTGTGAGTGGACAATAATTATGTTATACTTTCACTGATAAAGGAGGTTTCTCTTGCAACCTGTAGGACCCTATAAATACATTGCTGAAACCATAGTCACATAAATGCTTGTGATAAAGTATTTTGTCAAAGGTCAGAGAACAGGTTTGTGACACTGTGAACTTAGCATAGATTTTGTGGTATTAAGGCTTTAATTTTGGCGGTAGTGAGCAAGGAAATTTTATGAGTCAGGACCTCCCAGGCATTAGTTAACAAACAAGAGAGGAGAAGATACCCCCTAAACCCACTATGTGGGTTCTTCCTGTAGAAATGGTGATCATTAAGACAGCTTCCTAGTTAGAATGTGTATAATTTGGAAGAATAGAATTAGATCCCTGATGACTTGTGTGTTGATACTGTTTTCACTGAATACGAGGTGAAAGGTTTTGGTGTAAGAATCTGGCAATGGTAACAGTTTACTTGTCAATACTATAGCTTTGGTGTATGTTAATTCAGAAATATGGTTTGACTTAAAGAAGGTGATGCCCAATAGATATCCATGTCTGGACAGAGATACATATTTGATAGCACATTTAGCTTCGGAAAACAAGCAAATCTGGTCAAATGGTGTGTGGCAATGAGACTGTTTGGGAACTTCCATGAGATCACTCATGTTTTCCTCTGTCAGACTGAAAGGGTTAAGAGTTAGTTTGAATACAGCAATAACCTGCTGGCCTTGCTGAGACTGAATGCTTTGCTTTTTCTTTCTTTTTTTTTTTTTGTTAGCAGAGGAATGTTTAATCATCCCTCTCTGTTTTAAAGACAACTTTGTGCTTTTCCCTGGAGTGATTTTTAGAGCAGCTAATCAGAGGGACAAAACTGAAAAGGCAAGAAATATTTAATTAGTGCCTTTTCTTCTGAGTAGCCAACAGTCCTAACCAGATGCCGTAACTTCAGAGCCATCCAAGTAATCAGCCTGGTAACGTCACTGCATTGCACATCAGGCACCTGGCACGTTGAACACTAACTGCATCCCAGAAAATGTCTGCTAAGGAAGGCTACTTCTCAAAATAACTTGCAATACCTGATAGCAAACCTCACAGAGGGCTGAAAACAATCTGCTTTTTGTACATTGCTCTGTAATCCAGTCCTTGAAACTATTAGGCACTATCAAAAATACTACAGGAAACCAGGATAACAAAGAAGCAGTTATTGGAGGTTTTGTCTCAGTGGAGAGAAAAACCAAAGTCAGTGTGGAGAATAAAGAGACAGGATTTTCTCTCAATGATCTGATTTCATGCAGCATAACTTCTCAGCTTCTATTCAAAGTCGTACTGACATCTTGGTATGCAATTTCAGTCAGCAGAGCAGGACTTGTATATAACCCCCCTATCTTTATTGTTAATGAGATTTGTGTAAATAACTTGGTAGAAAACATATTGAAAATACATAATTCACTACTAAATATGAATGCAGATGTCAGGTGAGAACTACTAAATTTACTAGGCTTCCTGCAATATGCTCTGCAGTGGATAATTCAAATAATATGTACTCATGATATTTTTGGCACATTAGCTGTTTTATGCAGAGCTAGCACTGGATTCTGTTATAGCAATGTGTGCGCAGAACACATTTGTTATCTTGAGCATATTATTGGTTACACAGTACTGGCTGAGAGCCCAATATATCTCAGATATGCTAAGTTATGAGAAATGATACCTATTTATATTCAGAAAACCACTGTCAGAAAAACATGGATCTGGTGAGTATTGACTTTACCCGATGAACTTAACAGGCTGTTTTGCCCTCATTGTGAGGTCTGGTGGGGTAGGATTCAGCCTGCTCTCCCCACGTTTCCTTTGGGTTTAACTTAAGCCCTGTCTATGTCTAGATCTAAATTCCTTCTTCAGCTACAACCCGTATTTTTGCAGGAACAGGAGGCATATGGAAGGGATTTGTTGACCAGGTTGGGTAGAATGGTAGGGAAGTTCAAACCTAAATTTTATGCTCCCCAAAGGCTGACAGGTTTTGCATATCTGTCACTGTTCTGGCCTTTTTTGGAGACAAGAACAAAATTCAGATTTCAAGTGCCCACCAGATTCAGAGGATACAGCATTTTATTTTGTGCTCATTTCTAGGTGGATGCTGCTTAGTAAAAATAAACTTGACGTGAATCTTTCCCTCCCACAGAAGCTAATGATGTTGCCTGCAGCACTCGTAAGCCTAATTCATTTCTATTTATTGGCCCAACTTCAGATAAAGGCTTTACCTTCCCCCAGAGCAAACTTAGGGGTCTTTCTCATATTGTAAATAATTTGCTTGGGAAGCATTAAATCAAGAGCAAAGGTTTTAAGAAAATATCATCTGTTTGACTTCAGTTTAATCTGTGTGCTGCTCTATAAATCTGTGATACTCATTACCAGTCCCTGTTTTATGGAGTGTTCCCGTTATCGGTACTGCCAGAGTGAGAGGAGTCGTCACAGAAGCAAAAAAAAAAAAGAACAACCCAACCCCAAAGCTCTCTAATGAAACATATATTGTAGAATCAATATACTACAATAGTTTCCAAGGAGGTTTATATTCTGTATGACATACTGAAATCTCCTTTATAGACTGCCTTTGTAATACGGAATTCATCGCTCCTCTACTGTGAGTCCATCCAGGATCAAACCAAACTGAGGATGGTGTAAATATTCCATGTGAAAACCAAACAATGGGACAGAAGTCAAAACTGATACCAGTACTTCTTCTTGACAGAATTGTAGTTCAAAATGCCTATTGGACTTTGAAGCAGGAACACCAGTCAGTTGATAGTGCGCACAGGAGGAGTTGGCTAAAATGAATTGGTTTTTTTTGGAGGCAACTGTCAGCTGGTGTGATGTGACTATATTGTAGCAAGATTTTGAGAGCTGTCATGATTGCTTGGAAAAAGCAATATAATTTCAGGCCAACTAATTTAATCCCTTTGATGCCAAGAGATTTGCTACTGCTAAGTCCAAACACAGAGATATCTCACTACCACTTTTATTAAGGCAAACGATATGTGAAAGGTTCACTCCATATTGATGGACAGGATTATTAGGGAAAAGCAATAATTTTCTGAAGCCTTATTTTCATGCTGTTTCTGGATATGATATTAAAGTTAGCTGCAAGGCCTGCTCTCCCCCTCTCCTCACCTCAGGATGGTGTAGATTTGGTAAACTCCACCAAGAATCCAATGGTGCTGTCAGCATTAGAAACACAGCACATATCTATGCCTCAGGAATAAACAGGAATAAAGCTCTTCCCTAAAGTAACCTAAACAGAATTCATTCCCCCCTGCTTTTTATTGTTTGGTTCACCTCTGTAAAGCTTTTCAGCATTTATATTCATTTTGCACTGTCAGAAGCTGAACAGGAGTAAGATAACAAATGGTTCTGGTAGCAGCTGTCACCAGCTCCTGTCTGTGTATGCCTGTGTGAATCTCTAAATGGAAATAAAGTACTTTAATAACACATTTTCTCTAAACTGTCCTCATGGATAAAGTTACTCTGAAATCAGTCCATGAATGCTTTCCAATTCAGTGCCCACTTCAGCCTGTATCTCTGTCTTTCCTCTGCAGAGTCTATGTAGGTATGCAGCAGTATGATTTAAAGACATTTCAGATAGAAAATATTTTAACAGCATACCTTCTGTGACTGTTGCTTGCCTGCATTTGCTGCTTTTGGTGTTTGAACCTTCTCCTCACTTGCCTAATTCTCTTGCTACAAATTAAACCAATTGTCATGGCCTTTTTGCGCTGTGCTGGTTCTAGTGAGGAAGCACCTAAAGCCACAAATTAAACATGAATTGCTCTGCCCTCTCTGTACCCATATGATACCTTCCAGGAGCAGGTGGCAGCTGGGAAGATAAACACCTCCAATTTCTTAGGACCCTGGACATAAAAGAAACTCCACAATAGGCTCTAAGGTAACACTTTATATTGAGACGTGAGGTAGCATTACACGTTTGGGTTTATGTGCTGTTTGGTATCACGGTGCCTGTGACACATGTGGGGAGCTGTGGGATTGGGGCACCTAAAGATTTTTTAAGACTTCCAAATTTTAGGGAAGCCCTTTATGGATCCAGCCAGCAATGACATACCCTGAGCTGTGCATGACATTGACTGTTGAGCTCAAGTCTGAGCCTAGGTCTTTCAAGGCTAAAGTCACATCCAAGACTGTTCCAAGTCTATTCTTTTTCCCTCTTTTTTTTTTTTGTCCTTTTTCCCTTGTCATACCTGTTGAGTATTGTCTCTGTTTCTTAGTGATTGTAAAACGTGGTTTGCATGTGTTCAGGTCAGTGGGGCTTTTGATTGTAGAATGGCAAGCGGTGGGTGATTATTATTTTTAATCAAATATTATACCGATTAACATTTAGGTATGGAGAAAATACTTTGTGCTTTTGAGCACCTGTCACCTCCAGGTAAATAATTTAAAAGCATGTGAGGAAGCCAATTAGCATTAATTAGAAATTGACTGATCTGCTTTGGCACTAAAATGATTGGAAAATATGGTCTTGTCCTTTCTGGAATAAGGAATTTGCTCTTGTACACACATGCTCGATTGAGGAAATATATTATTTTATGGTAAATGTGTAGTATTCCTTTGAGGAAAAAAGCACTTTATAAGCCAGATATGTAACAGCAGTTCAGGAAAGAAGAATGGGGGCATGAATCTATATAGACAAATAGCTGTGCAGTTCCTCAGCTTTATTTCATAGTGATGGGCATGCTGAAAATGCCTAAAAGATTAGTAGATTCAAATTCAATGATCAAAAAATGGGAGCATCTCCAAATGGATCATTATAACAGATTCCCACTACTATACCACAAGCCAGTTTTGAGCCATCTGTAATCCTCACGTTCCTGGTCTAAAAATCTTCTGCAGCCATAAAAGACAATAAGTATCAGTAGGGGGAAAAAAAAATCAATTTCTTGTCTTTGTAGCCTAAAAATATAGTGATAGGACTATAGGGAGATAAAAACTGCTGATCATCAGGGCTTTTTTTTTTTTCCAAGCAAGTTAAATGAGTAGGCCATATTGAGGAAACTACTTTATTGTTGGAGGTTAAAAGAATATTTATAGGAAATCAAGTCAGCATCTCACACTCGGGCTTTGAGGGATCAGCGACTGTTGGGTTTGTTCTCTGTCCAAGACCTAGCATGCTCCCAGGAAGATTTTAGAGAACCTGTGCTGGTGATAAAATAAATAACCCATGAGTATATGAGTTTAACTCCAGAAAGTTGGTGCTAAAAATAAATATTTAGGATTTCACATGCTTTCCCTTGAAGACTTTCATGGTGTTAAACTGCATCTGGCTCTTACACGGCTTTTCTTAATGAGAAGGGATAGAAAAAAACGTATATCAAGTCCTGTTTTCTACCCCTTTCATTCCAGTGGATGACCAGTAGTTCCGGTCTCCATGCTTCATAAAGCAAGGCTTTACACATTGTTACACATTGATGACTTCTTGGACCTCAAGACCCACCTACAAGAAGAGACAGTATTAGAGGATGGAGGGTGGGCAGAAATGTGGCCATGCTAGTCTTCCTGCTGCAGCCAGAACTGATTTAATGGTCATAATAGGGAGCGCATCCAAGCACCCTAATCCTGTGGTGCTCCCAGGACTACCCTCACAGCTATGCCTCTAAGAAAACTTTTCTAATGTGCTCTACCAGTGGACAGACTACTTGAAATGAACCTCTCTCACAGAAGTATTTATACAGGAAATACTCATTTTTTTCAATTCTTATATTGAAAAATAGATGAAAAACTTGGTTGAACCATGCTACCTAACAATATATTAGTATGTAATTATGTCTACCAGGCACCAATGCCGCAGCCACTTCCAAAATATTTTCTTTTTGCAGATAATATTGCCTGGAAGTGGAAGCGTGGTCTTGACAAAGCCTTCTCTGTAAGCAGTGAATCACAAGGCAATGAGCCATAGGAAAGGTTAATCTAAAAACTCAAGGTGTGCAAAAAAGATGGCACTAATGTTTATCTCCCTGCCATAGGAATGATGCCCATAGTAGCCATCTGTGGAAAATGGAGATATTCCAACTTGTGGAAGGCACCACAACAGCACTCTGGTGAATTAATCACACACTGTTTAAGGCCTACACCTGACACGTGGGATGCATTTCGTGTCTCTGAGATATGCTATGCTGAAAGCTGTGTGCTGAGAGACTGTGGACTTCTTTCTGTGCACGGCAGTCATGAACCTCTCTTATTTATTTTTTAATCACAAGGGAGGATTATTTTCAGAACAATAGGGTCTGAAATTTAAATTTGTGCAGGTTTTAAACAGGCTGATGTTTCTGAATCCTTTTACAGGCTCAGATATTAGGAGATTAGTTAGAGACAAGATCTTTCGATCCTCATAAAGGTTTAATGTTATTTTGTAGCTAAGCTGTTAATAATTGGCTAGAGATTTTATAGATATGTGTATATGGTTTCCACTGAGGTTTTAAGCTGAAGAGTGATTTCTCATACCCTTCGTATCCCAGTCCAGATGTTCAAGTCCTATTTCTCTGCATTCCAACAGATGGATGCCAGAAATTTAGGGAAATTTACAGCGTTTCTCAATATAGTGGGTAAGATATGCTGTATTATTGAGCTAGGAGGTAAAAGAGCAAAGACTATCGTCCCAATTTCTTCAGCAATTTTCCTCACTAGCCACAGTAAGTGCTAATGGTGAGAGTTCTCCAAGGGAGCATTATTTTTTCCTCTGCCAGGCCAACTGTAATGCAGCTGACTAACACTAAGTCCCTCCTGATTAATTTAATGGTGGCTAAATAGTGCAGAAATAGCAAGAAGCCACCAATTCTTCTCTTGATAACACTGCCTTCCTGATATCTGCGGTAATCAGCAGCATGCTGTCCAACATATGAAAGTCTCTAAATTAAGAAAGCATTTCAGTATTTATTTCTGATTAATAATTTTCCTTTTTTCCCTTCAAGTCCAATGATTTCGGTCTTAGACTTTCAGAACTGCCTGCTATTTGCATATCTGAGAAACAACAGGATCTAAGAATGGTAATACACTATGAATGTATAGATGGATTAGAACAGACATTTTGGCTTAAAAAAAAGAAAGAAATGTATGATATTTACAATATGTTACACTAACTTTAGTGATGCTATTCAAATTTAATGCTAAACACACACTTTTCTGGATCAGGGTGTCTAAACCAAAATGTTATAATGTCAGACTAAATACTTAATTTCCTTAAATCTGAAAAAGTCTGTAAACATTTTGCAGCAGAAACCATAACTTTGAATTTCCTGACCTTTGCACTTGTTACATATATCACACATCTCTTCACCCATGTGAAATACAAAGAAATTTTTATTTCTTCAAAAAGTGATGGGAAGAACAACCACAAGTGCAATCTCAGTAGTTTAAGTTTTCTGATTTTCTCTGTGTCATCTCTGGTTTGTCTATATTTGTACAAATAGACAAATTGAAGGCATTGCAAAGAAAAGCAATAAAAATGATACAGAGGCTTAGAAAACATGACCTGGGAGGAAATACTAAGAGGATTGAATTTATTTAATTTAGAGAAGACTGAAAAGAGATATGCTAAGAAGTTGCAAGTGCAGCGAGAATGAGGTGGTTAGTTGTTCTTCATGTCAAATAAGGATTTTAAAAAAAACGGGCTATTTGGCGGCATGGAAGATGTGGAAAATATTTCAATCAGCTTGTTGATCTAGATGAGAAGTCTCTTGTACTGGAGATTATTAGAGTACAGAAATGTCTTTTAGGGACATTCTGTTTTTTGTTTCTGAAATGTGGATTAAAAGACTGCTGAGATGACCCAGCCCTACAATTCTGTGATTTCCCAGTCACTCTGTCCACAGTCCTAGGAAGGAATTCTTTGATCTCTACTTATTCTTTCACCAGGATATCTATTAGCTAGCCTTTCCATTTCCTCTTAGAAGGAAACAAGTACTCCTTTGCTCTCAAATGAGAAGTGTTTTTGTCCCTATCACAGCTCATTTCTGAATATAGGAGAAAAAACAGCCTAAAAAATGAAGGCACTTTCTAATTTTACTGACTCACTACTATAATATTTATTGTTTTAAAATAAAATGCCTTCAGTATTGTATGAAAAATATGATGCTTGCTTGTCACTGCAAACCTCTAACATTTTACAAATGCTTTTGAATTAAGTTTGGCAGTACAACACTGAAACAAGTATACTTGGACCCTTTTTCAGGATGTCAAGTGCATAACTGAAGTGATTGGGGTCAGAGTGGAAATAAAACATTAGGGAGAGTCTAGCTTGCAAGTGCTCTATTGTAATCACCAACCATATTCCAGTAAAGTGGAAAGTGTGTCGCTTTTTTCCATTTTATTTGAGAAGCAGACACTGGCCTCTAAAATCTTTACAGCTACTAAGAGTGTTTTTTTTTTGCATGATGTATCATGGAAAAAAGTCAAGTCCTCATCTGCATGGTAAATGTTAGCAGCTGGGTTAATTGGGAGGATATAGGGCATCTTTCAAGGTTCATAAGACAACTATGCTCTTGGAGATACTGTTTTCAAAATACTCTAATGCTGCCTCTTTGAAAGCAGCCTTTGGCTTCAGAGTGCTACTATTTAACAGGTTTAACATTACTAAAAATTGAGATGCTGATGCCATTATTAAATTTCATTCTGCACACTAGCAAACAGTTTATCACAGTCTGTTCCCAGCAACTGTAATTCAATTTTCGTTATCTTACATTGTTTAAAAAAAAAGAGAGAATGATACTGTACATGAATCTGATAAAAATGTTTAAATAACTGGTGCTTTTTTGTGATTATGTTGGTTTTATAGCAGCATTATGGAAACACGACAGGGTAACTAAAATCTGATTACGTCTAAGTCCTTGTCCATTATGTGATTATTATGAACCATGACTTCTACTGGCACATTATGAATTACATGGTCATAATACAAGGGATTTCCAATATAATTAACCGAGATTAGCAGCACTAGAGAAATCTGGGAATAATGATACAACTTTGAACAGTCAGTTTTACTGTAAATGTTCCTAGCTCTGGCTTCCAGGAAACAGGAGGCTGGTAACCGTGCACCTGCTGGGGGTTTCCTATACTTACTTTGTCTTCCACCCGCCCCCCCCCCCCATGAAATTAATTGCAATCTTGCCAGAGTGTGGGCAACTCTCTCTTTTACTCTTTTCTTCTCATATTATACTGATAAAACTCAAGGCTGACTAAGATTTCCCAAAACGTCAAAGGTATTTAGATCCCTCCTTTTCGGGGGGCTCAGCCTGAAACTGGAAAGGGCTCTGCTTTTGAAAACATAGAAATACCTATTCAACAAGAGATCTGTTTAAGACAGCTCAATTTTGAGCACTTAAAGGCAGAAAGTAATGAAAACCACAAATTAGTTTCAAAGATCATAGCCAAGGTCATATTATTTCTTTAGTGTCTGAGGAAGGCAGTAAGTTTTTCTTTCCACATAAATACTCAGCTTTTCGACCCTTAGCCACTGAAGAGAAAGCTGCCTGTGCCCAGAGGGTGTTGCTCTCTACTGGACCAGTCCTTTGTCATGCAGAAAGAAAAGCCTTTCTATATAGATAGTGTCCGAATGCTGGCATTAGGGAAAAAAGGGAAACAGAGAGCATGACAGAAATGTCTTTATCCAAAGGATTAAACATTTCACCCAGTAGCACATGGACAGCTGGGGCAGAGCGTGAACTCCCCTAATAGATATAATTTGTCCCTAATAGAGCTTGGATTAAAGAGAGTAACATTTTTTTTCACATGATGTGACTTAAGTTTCCTTCATGCATAAGTAAAATTGAAGACCTAGAGAAAAATACAAAACTATCAGAGATTTTTTAGTTCAGCCCAGTGCCCCTTCCTTCTCTAATTTATTTATAGTGCTTAATTTTCAGATTTCACGTGAAATTGCACCTCAGGACTTCTACTAAACCATACACATCCCATGTTTGTGCTCCTTGTTCACTTTGATATTATTAAACCCAGTCAGTACAATGACAGCCTTTCATCTACTTTGCTATGATGATTGCACTTCTTTAACCCCGTACCTCCAGTGCTGCTGAGAGCTTCTCCACTGCTGCTGCGTAGTCGTTCTGCCTGTAGCAAGTGCTGGCTTCCTGCAGCATCATCTGAAGCTGTTTGTCAATCTTAGGCAAAGCGTAGTCGTTAGATGTGCTCAGAGCATCTGCTTTTTCAGAATCGTCACTCTCTGATGATGTGCTTGTAGACACCTCAGGCTCAGAAAACTCAAAGGAAACATTCTCCTCATCAATGTAGACCAACTCCATTTCTATGTCCGTTAGGCTTTTCAGAGGAGCTTGGGACGCAGGCGTTGGAATTGTCTGGTTGCTAGTCTCTAACATAGTTTCTTTTTTTTTCACAGCTACGTTTTCATTGTTTTCTGATTTACGTTTACGGTTTGCTCTATCATTACTTTGTTTTTCCTCCTTTTCCTCTGCCACTTCCATTCTCTCCATTGTATTTTCTGCTGCTCCATGCTGAAGATGTTTTTTGACATCCTGCAGTGCTTCAGGAAAATGAACCAATTTTTTTTCTGCTACATTTGACTCCTTACTACCATGCATTTGCTGAGAGGTTTTATTCTTGCCATCTATGCCCATGTTATATTTTTGAAAGTGAAGGTTGCTTTCTGATGCCATAACTCAAGGAAAGAAAGATTCCTAGGAGAAAATGTAGAAAAGTTAAGAATATTCAAATGTTGCAAACCCCCCAAAAAGCATGCAAATGCTTTCTCTGCAAGGCATGTTGTAGGCACCATTATGAAAGAAAACTATTCAGTAGTTAGTACATAGAATATTAGACTCACAGTAATTACTTTCCCTTCCTGTGTAAAAGTTTAAGGAAACTTAAATACTTTTGATATATCTCAATAATGGAAATTTATATGAAGTAATAGCAGTGTATGAGTTTGTTTTATCTTCAACAAGAAGGGAAAATATGGCTTCTAATCAAAAGCAAAACAACGAAACCACGGTGACTGATCAACTTGTGTTACAGTTGTTACAGGGTGCAAAAAATTACAGTGGCCTGATTTCCGAGAGCTGCTAAGCACAATGACTGAGGTCAGAGGAGTGTTAAAAAATCAGGCAAAGTGGATGTATTCCAGAGGGGCACAAACTCCAAGTGGGGTCCCAGCCTCAGCTGCATTTGAGCTAAATTTGGATTTCAAAGCTATTTCTTATTGAACTGTCTGCAGAGCATACTGGAGTGTTGCTGCTAAGAAACAACCCTCCCCTTGTATTATAGTTAACAACCTAACTCTCAGTTCAGAGAACCAGGAATGGATTCAAACTGGTATAACACTCTGGAGAATCAAGTTCATGAGCCTTTGCTCAACATCCATTCCTGTGCAATAGGAAAGGTGACTTGATCTGCTTTGTAAACTTATAATTGTGCTCAAATGTAAAGCAAATGTTGATTTCCATCTGCCTCTGCTGACTTCATAGTGAAAAAGTGGATGGCACAGATAATTTTCTTCTAATTTTTTCCCATCAATTATGAAAATTTCAATTGTAAATAGCTTTAATGGTAACTGTCTTTCAGAAAGGTTTGTTAAGCATAGGGTCTCAGCGTTTAACCTTGTATTATTGTTCAACAGACCTTCACACATTTAGCACCATTTTAATGTCCTTAACTACAGGTACAGATTGTACAAAGGACAGATACATAACAAATGCATTTCTGTTCAGCCAGAAGCAGATTTTAAACAATAAGCAACTTGTTGAGGTTTTAGTGAGGACCCTCCAACATACACTTCTGCGCTCGTAAAAGCTGCTGGAATGTGTGCTGGATGCTGTGGTGCTGTGAGCCTTTACTGTTCAGGGAAATGGCCATTAGGCAATAGTCAGAAATTTATAGAAAGAGATAAAGGGAAGGAGCAAAGTCATTTTAGACCATATGAGAAGCTGATACTGAATTTTAGTGTGAATGAGTTTTCAAATCTTTGACATGTTTCCCCCCCTTCCCTAGCTAAGCCAGATTGCATTGAATACTGTCATTAACCCTGAAGCAAGGAACTTGTTGATCTTGACATTTGGTCACAACCTCCAGGCTGAAAACTTTACTGTAGCAGAACTACCTGTGGAGAAATTTTTCCTCCTTCCACGACTGCAAGAGGAGTGAGAGGTATGGGGATAATTGTGTAATTTAAGGTAATTTCAGCAGACGTTTTTTCAGCAATGTGCTGAGCAATCACAACTCCTACTGAGTTCAGTAGGGATGGAAAACCACTGGCCCTTCCCAGATAGTGCTCTGCACTTGTCAGAATAGAGCTCAAAGGAATCGTTATTTATAGCAAGCTATTTTGAATGGCAGCAGTAAAGCAGCTGGAAAAGGCTAATGTACTTGCATCTGGCAGCAATTTTACCTGTTTGTAAGACATTCAAACCCTTTTTAAAACAAACCATAGCATAGCATAAAGATTGGAAGCTGTGTTTTTCAGTGCTTGGCTTCAGCACTAGGTAATTTAGGAAATTATGATTTATCTTCACTCTGCAGTGGAGCAGAGCTACTCCAGCCAACCCCAGCCCCAGCAGAGTGGTTGAGCCCGGTAATCTTGGTGCCCTGACATGCCAACATAACTGTCACATGTGGAACCTGTGATGGACCTCCATGATAGGCCTACAGTGGATGACTGTCCCAGGTGCTGTAGAGGAAACAGAGGTCTTCCACACCCTTTTTGGATGGACTGTTCAGTGATGGTCGTGTATAACATTAGAAATTGAGATTTAATTATCTACATTAGCTATAAGTTTGCAGAAGTTCTCCTGTAAGCAGCGATATACTACAAGGAGTCCTCAAGTGGCACCTTAGTGGACTCTTCTCACTAGAAAGCTTACAAAGCAGAACCGTATATCTGGTGTGGGGTTTGATATCAGCACGAATGGGAAGTTGGCTGGACCAAACTGTTATGCCATGAGGCTGTCTTAAAAAGTTTAAAATAATCTGCCTTGGAATAAAAAAAATAGCAGAGAACATACTGTGAAATACAGACCAATCACTTATGGACATTTCACTGGTGGACGAGCACCTAAAATTAATTTGCTGTATCAACTGGATTTATACTGCTTCTATTGTATTTTTAGGTATTCAAGCTGATTAACATGACTTTGGGTTGTGCAATGGAAGCATGTTATAACTCAGGCAGGCTCACTTTAATCACTGCCTCAATAAAAAAAAAACACTTCCAGGGAAAAGCTTTTAGAAAATCATTATCTTTGTCAGTTAAGTATTTTCCTGAGACTTTGGTTAAAATGTCTGTTTTTTATTTTGGAAGCATTTACTGTAAAATGCTTCTAATGAATCACTATGCGGGGAATATAGATAGGCAATTTAGTGCTATAGTCAGAAGTAAATTTGTGTGCTCTCAGGAATGATCTTCCTGATCAGTCATAAGCAAGTTCAGCTTTCTGCGTATTTGAGGGTTAATCTTAGCCAAGAGATGTCTGTCCATGGCACTGCCAGCTATTATAGCTAAGTATTTTGTTGGGCCTATCAGTAAGGAAACACCTCCCTTCAGATGGAAAGGCTTACATGAAAAAAAATATATAAATGCTGAAGGAACATAAGATCATTTATCCTTTAAAGTCTTCTGAGTGTCTGTTGATTTCCTGATATATCTAAGACGACCTTCTTGGGGAGAGTGGCCTGCCTACTAGATAACATAAACTTCCTTATGTGCATGATTTTGTGAACTCTATTACTTATGCTTTTTGTTCTGTACTTAGTTTGATTCTGCTTTCAACGTCTTCTCCTATTATCTCACATCAGATTAGAGAAGAACCTGCTGATAAATCACACTGGCACTTCAGGTGGCACCTAGTTGTCACATTATTTGCCAGTTCTTTGATGAGCCCTTTTTTCTTCAGAATTTAAACTTTGATTTCAATGAAAAAAAGCTTTTGCCCTTACAGTTGTGAAGTAAAACACCAAAGATTGCAGTGCTGTCTTCCTGAATCTGCGCATGGCAAGGCAGGACCAGTTCGGCATTGACTTAAGCGGAGTGACAGAAGACAGAAATTTCTCCTAGTAGTTCTCAGAAGGGATTAGGCTTTCGAACTGAACCATTATATTGCTGTTACCAGCTCTTTGGGACATGAATTCTGTGGGACTGCGTTTCAGGAAAAGGTTTGTTCCCCGGTTTTGGTAAAATCTCTCAGTAGACAGCACAAGTTGGTGTTTCTGAGGATCTGTTTTTATGGCAGAGGCTGTGGGGAAAGAAGCAAATTTAAGGAGAGGTTCCCTGGTGCTGGCTTGCTGGATCATACCCTTTAAGGGTTGGGAGGTCTGGGGGGGATGGTATGGCAGCTGGAAAGAAGAAGGGGGACTTGATGATTGTGTTTCTTACTCTGAACTAGGTTCTTTACACTGACCATTCGACAGCAGTCCAAGTGGACCAGTGCTCTGACACTGTGCCGCATGAGCGCCTTGCAAAAACTCAGAGACAAACTGGGCATCCGATCTGGAGATAGCAATAATTCTCCCTCTCCCCAGCCTAACCAGAACTGGCAGAGATTTCTGTTGTCACTGTTTTGTTTTGTTTTCACTTTCTCTGCAGTGTAAGGAACAAGCTGCCTTGTTCAGGATGGTCTGGCTGTACCTCATCTGCTATCCCAGAAACTTTGGTCTTTAGTGGTCCATTTGTATTTTGTCCTCTGCTGTGAATATTCAATGCTTCAGTGTTTCTAGAGGATAACATCACAATGTTTTTTCAGCCACAGCATGACTGTATCTGCAACATTTCATGCAAAGATGCCCCATCTGTCTTTCAGTGAGCTCATTTGTGTACTAGCAGCCGTGGAGCTGTGTTGGCCTGATGCCCTACCATGGCTAATTCACCCTGCTAGAAGATACATACAATGACAGCTGCCCTATTAGTATACTACTTAGACAGTGACAGGACTTTCTCAGGAAGTTATAGGAACAAAACTCTCTCATCTATAATAGTCTTTCCTCTCCCAGAAGGCCATTTAAAATCACAGGGCAGTCATCTGCTACAGTTCCTTTCAGTGCAAATGTTGGAACAAGGCAAAACTGCATCCAAAACTATGGATCAAGATAAGAAAATTATACCACTGGTACTTGTACAAGTGTTATCCCACTCCTTCAATGTTCTCTGGTAGAGACAGAGAAATATAATATTATAACAAAGGACATCCAAAGCCACACAACAGATAGGTCGTTAGCTGCCCTCCTCAATAGTAATTTCACTTATATTGAATTCCAAACATCTTGATCCATTTCTAAGGTAAGGATGCTCTAGTTTTATTCCTCAAAAATGAAGCAAGATTTATCTATATTAGATTTACAGACAGGCTTTCTGAATGAGAGTGTGCATCAACATCACCAATGCTGAGATCTGAACTGGAGATTTTTCTAGTCCATCTTTCAGCGGGATGACTTTTTAAGCACTTCCTTTACTGCTGAATATCACAAAGGCTCAGACAATCTATTGATGACGAAGGTCAGCACCTTCTTAGCAGCCCATAAAGTGAGTCTCTTACAATCAGGTTTCCGACTTTTTAAGATTCTAGCCATTTCTTCAGGCAATGAAGCAACCTAGTTCTTTCATCTTGCTATTTTTATTGTTTGAAAGCCTGAGTCACATCTGATCTTTTTTATTTTTAGTTTTCTTTTGGGAAAAAAACCTCCTTAATGTATTTTTTTTGTTCAGTACTCTTATTTCTTTGTGATAGACATAAGTAATGGCTCATTCAGTGCAAAATCAGAACTTCTTACATTTTTCTTGCTGCAATAAGGGCATACTTGACGTTATTACAGTTGCATTGTCCACATTGCTGCAGTAAAGGTTTTGTCAGTACTTCCACTCTAACCACTGTTTTCACTGACTCTATTTAATTTGTTTATAAAAATAATAATAATATATTGGGCTCTGGGCTGAAATTTGGCAAGGGTAATTGTGCTTTTTTCATAGTAGTTTGCAGGGTCTTAACCATATTATCCTAATTGCTCTTTGAGGCTGAAACTCACTTATTAATTGTTTATGTGGTGCTGAGTACAACAAAGTACTAATCTCATTAGGCTATAGACATAAGAGAAATAATCTGTATTAATAATTACTGTACACAGCTATCAGATAGCTAGTTCACTAGGCACTCTTATGCGAAGACAGTAAGCTTAGGTTAAAGCTGAAGGTGAATATGCGATAAACAGAATGTAAGAAATAAAATTCTGGTTAAAATATTTAATGTCTTCAAGGATAATGTGCTAAAAGAAATAGGAAATACAATTAAAATGATCAAGAGAAGTTTTCACAAAGTACATTAATAATGCAGTTTGCTTTCCTTTCTTGGACAGTATTTAAATGCAGGAAAGAAATGATGGCATGGCATGGAGATTGCTGTCAAGTGTGTCCATGAATCTATAAGTCTTCTGTGAAGTAGTTGGGCATTGATTGGGCAAAAAAATGAAAATAGATAAAATTCCTCTTCCTACTAACTTTGAATAGTCTTGAATAGTAATGGGATCTACTTCCTCACCTTCCTGATTATTTTCTCTTCTTCACTTTGTTTTGTCTGTCTTATCTTTTGTGCTTGCTTTTCTTGCACTAAGGATACAGATATGGTCCTGTAGAGCTAGCCTGAGCGATTTAAGAGGCTGCTTCTCCAAGCTGGTCAATACTACCTTTCTCTTTTACTGCTACGGCTTTAACACATTTCTGTGCAAATTAAAACATCTTAGGAAAAACAAATTCACAGAAGTACCTGTAATCTGGGCTAATCCAGCACTGAAGCAGGCTGGAAATATATACCATGGGAGAGCAGAGAAAGAGAGGAGGATAGGCAGGGATGGGAATTTCAGCTCTTTGTCTTCTCCAGCAAAATCCCATCCTAGGTACTTACTTGGTTTGTTGGCTTAGCCAAGCCTTGCATGCTTTGGCACATGGCTGCCAATCTATAACGAGTATTAAGGCAACTTTTTAAAGCTTTAAAGCAGCATCTTAAGAGGTTGTAGTACTCACTGAAATGGATAAGCCAATCTTACAAGACAGCTAAAACAAAGCTCTTAATATTCCCTGGGTCTTCTTTTCCTCAATGTATTCTTTAAAGTATTATTTAAAAACTTTATATTATTGATTATCACAGCAAAAACTATTTATTGCTGAAGAGATCCACAAGGATTTTATTAACAAGATGTTTTAATAAAATTAGAGCTGTAAAAGGACAGTAGACTTACAACTACAATTATAATTCAAAATCAAGAAGGAAATGGAATCTTCTCCACAGCATATCTCAGGACAGTGAGGCAAAGCAAATACCGAAGAAGAAATAACAGGGATCATGACTAGGAAGGAGGAAAAGGTAGGTTCAGTGCATATTGGCGGATCAGGATATGTGGTTGACAACTAGTGTGACTAAGGAAAAACAGAGAGAGAAACTGAGGATGTTTCCCACATATGTTTTTTGGGCACTACCTCCTAGTGAAATACTTCCTCTAAAAGTGTGGGAGAAAAATGCTGAGAGACAAAAGAGACAGCAGGGAAAGCATTTCAGCTCTGCGTAATGATGTCATCCTAGTAGCACAAAGCCCCGCATTGTCAATTAGGAAAAAAAGGTCAGCGCTCTGTCTGATGGGGATGTGAAGCCTGGCCAGCCTTCCTCGACTGGATGCAGCAGCTCAGCACTGCAGGAGCAAGTGGTTCATTTTCATAGCTAAAGGGCCACTGACAGGAAAGAGGGAGAGAAAACGAAAATTTTAAATTGGTAAAAGTTTCTACAACAGGCTCCTGAAAGATGAGCTCTGAGAACAAGTAATTCCTCTGTGTGAGGAACAAGGATGTAAGCGTGTGCCTAAGGTATAAACAGACCAATAAGCTTAGGGTAATCCCTAAATGAAAAGGAATGCAAAGACTGGTTCTACAACTGAGACGTTGTGCTGAAAAAGCTTGAGGTTTGTTTTGGGTTTGTTTTTTTTTTTGAGTACTACAATATTTCCTAATTCTGTTGGGAAGACAAGAAAGCAATTTTTGAAGAGATTACAAAGCAAACGTCCGAGTGTCCTACTTGCTCTCGTTCTGAAGGAGATGAAGAACTATTGATTTTCTGAAAAGATTGCTTTGAAATGGTGGGAGCTGAGTACTTCTAAAGAACAAGTGCAGAGGGGCAAAGTTTGGTTTAGGAGGGCTGCCACAGAGTGTGCTGTGGGCTTGATTAGATCTGCCAACATGCTATTAAGAGGTCTGCATCTCGGAACTGTTCTGGGCAGCCCTGCCTCCAGATGAGGCAGAAATTCAGTGAGAGCTCACAGTACGGAGAGCGCTCTCTCTCGCGTCTCAAAATAATCACATTCCTATGGGATGAGGCCCTAGGAAAGTTCACACCTAAAGGACTCATTAGCAGACCTACAGCAACTTCCATTACCTATTGTGCAGTACACAAAACATATCGGCCATTAGATCTGCAAAGAAGGTGCCTGACACCTTGCAGGGCACTGAGATCAAACACATAGCAAGAGAGATGGGGCTTCGGAAACAGATCCTTTTCTTGCTATAGCTCTACCAGACAAACAGGTTATCATGATCAAACCCAACCGCAGGGTCGGTGTCTGCTTACAGTCCCCTCAGTTCTGCACATTAGCTCATCTTCATTGAAAAGGGATGTGTTAGATGAGAGCTACCATTTTATCTGTTGGTGTTTCTGTTCACCAAATGCAAAACTCTAATGCTACCTCTTGTGATCTTTTATTTGGTAAAATAGTAGCTGCAGCTTCCAAGCTCTTAACTAGGAGCACCCCATTTGAACAAAGACAACTTTGGCAGTGAACCTTCCTTTTGGTTCCACTAGCTATGTAACTGGAGTGAAGATAGGGTGTAGAGAAACTTCACAAATCAGCGCTACAGCTTTCTAAGTCCTGGTTCTATTGGACACTTAGAGAAAAAAAATCTAATATTTTTCTTCGTGTGCCTAATTCTTTGCTCTAGTAATAACACAAAAACTCCCAAAATCGAAGTCAACCAGAAGGAGTAACAGGGAGAAAAGGAAGACACAAGAATGGGAAGAAAAGGAAGTCAGCAGGCAGGGTTCTGAGAAACTAAGAAAAGGATTAAAAAGGCCATTGTGTCAAGATGCAAGGTGAATTTTAGTGGACTTAGGGGTTATCTTCCTCCTAAATAGTCTTCCATATTGATCCACTTACCCATAAGGTAAATTTCCTTAGATAGATGTTATTAACTGGAATTCCTTGTTCCTAATCTTTTACTGCTGTGGGTTGTATTTCTTTGGCGGTAGTGGTCTTTATGACTGTTGCATCTGATTTTCAATTTAAGAGCAATAAATGGAAGAAAAAGTGTTAAAACATTAGAGTACAATCCTGGGTGAGGGAGCAAGGGATCAGATAGAGGGTGCTGGCACGTCCGTCCTGATATTCTCAGTGATGCTCTCGCAGTAAGGGTCCATGGAGACTACAGCCTAAATGAGAGATAGGAAATCTTAAAGAGCTAGGTCAGATCTTCCACTGAGATAAATTAACACTGATCTATCCCAAAGATTTTAGCAAGTCCAGGAAGATGAAAGCTGATGATCTTCTTGACCATAAACAGGTTCTTATGATGATAAATTAATCTTTGCAAAGAAGACCAAGCAAAAAATACACCTCTATTTGTCAGCCACAAAACTAAGTTCTCTTTTCCCAAGTTAGCTATTGAGTTTATGTTACCCCAGCAGCCCAATTTGTCTTAAAGCTTTTGCTCAAGTGACCCTTAAAGGCAGTGTTAATTCTTCTGCTTGGGTTATGGAGGCTAATAAAGAGTCTGTTAACTGGTGGGAGGGCATTGAAGCATTCATGCATATGAAATCATACACACATCTATAACCTGATATTTTTCTGATGCCATGAAAAGAAATGCAAAACCACTGGTGGTTAGTTCTTTGAAACTTTCAGAGCTGTTTCTAGACTTAGGTATCCCTGCAGTGAGTGGTGGTTAAACAGAATATATAAAACAAATGACACAAGATGGACACTTTTCTTTCTAAAGTAGTATTTGCCTGCAACAAGCTGTCTTAACTGTTAGTGATAAGGTGAACAGTAGATAAGGGCTAACCTGAAACCTAGAGCTGGCTTTATTGAGTGGATTATACATGTAGCAGTGAAAACGCCAGGGTGCACAAGAGAGAAAAGAGGGAGAATCTTTTCTGGTGGCAATAAGACCTGTTGAAATAGCCAAAGCATCATCATCATGGACTAATTAGGCTTGGAGTCTGCTTGATTAAAAATAAGAGACAATAATTTTCTTATGGCTCCATAATTCAATTGAATAACTCAGTTTGTTATCTAATATTACTTTGTCATACAGAATGATCTGTATGTTGAAAGTCCTTTTCAGGCATAAACTAATTAATTTTCATAGCAGGACCGGTGCTGTGAAGTGCTGGGCTTCTATAACGTAAGAGAAATTGAGAAAGCACGATAACTCACAGGGTGAGGCTGAATTTTCCATTAGGTATGCAATTAAATATACAAGTCTCACTGGGATGCAGAGATGTTAAGCAGAGGTATTAAATGAGTTAGCTGTGCATTGGTCCCTCCTTGGCTTCTGATTCAGAGCACAGTGGTGGCAGCTATCATTGACCCATCCTGTAGACTCCTCTTCATGCCACCACTGCAGCTGCCTTACATTAATGATATAGCTCCAAAGGATTTCATCTTAGATACAGTATTTCTGCAGTTATGCTAGCCAGAATGAGGCAAAATTCAGGGGTCAGAATAGGTGATAAAGCATTTGGATAGTTTATCTGTGCTCCTCCTTGTCCCACTAGCTGCTTTAGCAAATACTTGTTATGCTTATTCCATTTTCACAGTGTGGAATAATGAACTTTTAATTTTCGTAGGTATAAAAGCCTGAGAGGAAGGAAAAATAGAAAATTGAAAATCCAAAAAACTTCCGTGACATCAGGTGAAGCACATGTCAATAGTTCAGACATTATGTTAATTTAAAAGATGTTTTAGTACTTTCCAAATTCATCATTACAAACCTGGAAAACTTAGGGCTTCTGGAGGTTTTTTAACCTGGGTATTACAACTACGCATTTAACTCTAATTGCTTTGTAATTTGACATGCAATGGTTTAATAGTGGCAGCTGAAGCAAGTCCAGCAACCACTGAGAGCTAAAGCATGCACAGGTGAGAGCTCCTGACAGACAGAGCTTCAACTCAGCAGCTTTGTACAAGCAATAGAGCTGTAACCTAAAAGTTAGCAGGAAAGAAAATGTGGTGAAAAAGGACTGGCTGAAATAACTCGGGTTATCATTCCAGGCAGTTCTTTACTTTGGCAAGTTTTAGTTTCTTAGATTGGCTTCTGATTTTGATTTTTTTCTTTTAGCTTGGTGTCTTAATTTTTAAGTAAAGAAATGGCCTTTTGTGCAATTATTTTAATCTCTGTGAAAGTTTATTACCACCACTGCATTGTTTTTGTCAATATGAGTTTAAAGCCTGAAGTTCTACAGGAACAGCAGGGATTTTTTTCTTCCTTCCCTTGATGAATGGAAAGGTAGATGGCACAGGTTCTACAGGTACGAACGTCCTATTCGGGATGTGCGAGTGAACCTGGTCTTTGACACGCTTGTATGCAGTGACAGCCGAGGGAAATCCAGTGGTGGTTGTGAGCCACCAAAAAAATCCAACAAAAAATCTGATCCAGCAGTTGATTCTAACGTGTTTTTAGTTCGTTTTATTGAATGTGTGGTTGGTTCTTGCCTTTATTTCTTATAAACTACACGGGGCCTGGAGGAAGCACGGTCGCAGACTAATGTTGATTCTGTAGCGCATGCTTTTGTAACCTTTCAGTTATACTACTCTAATGTTTTACTTTATGACCTTCAAGAGAAAATTCTGCAAAGCTCCAGTGGATGCAAGATATTGCATTAACTTGCAGTAAGGTGACTGAATATGTTACATTAGTTAAAACAGAAACTATATCAGTTCCTTTTATCCAGTTGATTTTGCCAGGGGTAACTTGTACTGTTTGGCATGGGAATATCATGTTACAAATTTTGCCATTACTAAGGCACTTCTGAAATGTTAACTTTGTTCTGAAATTTAGATTTAAAGAGGAGCAGGGGTTTACAGTTGCTGTATGCCCTAAGTACAGGTAACCCAATCTACTGAAATAACTGGCTATTGTACATTCAGTTTTGTGAGGTGAATGATGATGCTTTGATTATTTGTATCCTCTGTTACTGTAAACCTCCCTGGGAACTATTCTGCTGAAGGTTTTACAAGGTTTCTATGAAAGGCTGAGTGATGTTATTTATTCATGCGGGCTTTAAATTACGTGTAAAGATTTGTTTGAAAATTATTTAAAATTGTTTTTAGGTAATATCAACCTGTCTGTGAAAGCATCAGTAAGAATCAAGGTACTGGTTATCATTCCCAGACTACACGATTAGGAAAGGAATTGAGGATGGTGGCAGATTCCTTTAGGATTACCAAACTCTGGGTTTACCCACGGCCCAACGCTGCTGTTATTCACTCCTGTCACCCTCTGTATGTCATGAAAAGGGGAGCAAAAATGTGGGTGCTGGACTTGCACCTTCCTCCAAATCTGCCTGCAAGCCACATGACAGCTGAATGTTTTGAGGTGGCGGCCCACAAGTTCATCAGCTCCTGCCCAGGGGCATAGATGTCTCTTTAAATAGCAGAAGCACAAAGATGCTCTTGTACTCTTGTATACATAATGGTGAAGCATCTGTCTTCCTTTTTGATGCTGTGTTTTTCTTGCCTGTTATTGTCTTAATGCAGACCAGCCCTGAAGTATTCATTTTGATAAAAAAAACAGCATTTGGTGCTGTCGGAGTGACTCTGGTTTGCAGAAGACAGTAAATTCCAGGTTTTTCATTTGTGAGGCTAAGTAAACCCATTAAAGCTTTAACCCTCAGTTATTCCCAGAAAGGCATATTTCAGAGGATGCTGGAATTAAGCTAATAAATAAGCACGAAAAAAAACCCAAAACAGAAAGCTAAAGCCAGGGACTTTGCGCAGGGCCTGCTTTGCATCCTGGCTTCTGTGAATTCTTGCTGCAGCTGCTCTTGCAGCTGCATTATTTTCAACATAAATCTGAGCAATGCTGTGTAATAGCCTCGTTACAGAGGGACTAAAGAGCTAACAGAATCCTAAAATCTTCAGATTTTTTGTAAAATTTACATTCTGAAATACCATATTTAAGTTATTTTTCAATGTTTGACTTTAAATGAGCAAAATTAGAGTTGATTTTTATTTTTTTTTTTCAACTGGTTGTTACTAAATTGAGCAAATATCCCTTGTGGTCATGGTCCTGCAAACACACAAATGCAGCATCTTAATTTTATAGGAGTGAATAGTCTCACAGAGTGGCATAACATTAAACATGCAAAAAAGCAGTTACAGAGCTTGGGCTTATGTTTATAATGAAGAAATGTGGAATCCAGCAAAACATTTTACATTGAATTTTAGGAGTAATCTTTCAAAACAGCAATGATAGTTGGAGTTTCCTCATTGTTTGCCTTACCAGTTCAGTCAGTTGGTAAAAGCCCCAGTGACTTTGTCAGAGCAAGATAAACCAATGCAAAACGTTTTAAAGGACTCATTTTTACATGTGTCTGGAGACTGCCCATAAAAGTTTGTCAGTGGTCCCAGTTGAATATTTTTAACCACAATATTTCGTCTACATTTCCTAAATTGTTTTGCAAACTTAGATATGGATATCCTGGCAATATCACTGATTTTCACAGATATAACTACTGTTCTTTTAAGGAGTAGGCACCATGAAGGGAACATATGTAATAAAATACTTCAATTATTGATTCTAATGGAATGCATTACAGTATTATAATTCCTGAAAACACTGCAAGTACAGAATGAGCAGCACGACCACCTTGAAATACAACAAATCTCATCTTATTTAGCAGACTGCTTACAACTTGGCTCTAGGAGGTATTCAATTAGATGACAATTTTGATGTTATATTAAAATAATTTCTCTAGCCCTTATGGCTGCAGGAAAAAGCTTGGTATTGTAACTCAAGGATGATGTAAAGGTTCAGGAAATGAAAGAAATCAAAGAATGTATTTATAACACACCCACCCATTTTTTCTAGTTAGATGTTGTTGATTGCCTGCCTGAGGATATTTAATATTTAAAGTTAGGAATATGGAATAACAGAGGGAGGTTTTTATTGGTTAGGTACTGTAGTAAAAGCAACTTTTTTTTTTCATTGTAATTATACTTTTCACGCATCTTTCTGGTAAGTTTGGGAAGATCATGTGATTTCTATGCCTCATGGAGCTAATAAGACTTCACTTTTGTGCTGCATGGATCAACTTACTAATATTTCTGAAACACAAAGGAATTAGGATGATGTACATCCTATAAATAAATAAATGTATCTCCATTCATTAGCTCAGTAAAGCTCTGTTTCATTTCAAAAAGTGATTACTGAAAACGTGTTACCATATATTTTATCAGCAAACAAGATGACATTAAGTGGCAATATGTTAAAATTAGTTGCCTTCCATTCTTTCAATTTTACTGGAAAAAAGTTGCATTTTCTTTTCAGATTGTATTTCCCCAAGTATAAAACAGATGCATTTGGATAAATAGATTTGGAACATATTATTAAATTAAATGAAGAAAAGGAAACATAATGAAATAAAATCCAGTATCTGAAAAAAAATTATTTTCACAGGCCTGGGGTGGAAATCTAATGTTCCTTCTCTACTTTATCCCAGTATGAGGATGACAGGTAGTCTGTCATTTTCCACAGTACCATCTGAGATGCCACTTCTCATCTGACCAAGAATGAGTGTCCATTTGTGGAGAACCAGTTTCAAAATCCAGTTAAATATATTAAATCTATTTCTACATTGAGCACGTTGTTTGTGTTTAGTACTTTTAGTGCTATTATTGTAATAAAAATTAAATGGTGCCATCTGAGATCAGGTTCCTATTATACTTCTACTTATTCACTGTAGAAGACGTTTTTAAATAGACCAGGCAGAGGAAAGCAGTATCCTTTGTGGTAAAATGGGGTATGGAAATGAGGCACGGAGAAATGAATCCTACTCAGGTGCCTATAGGAGACCCATGGCAGATCATCTTCTCACTTTTAGGGTTCATGCATTTGCCTTCTCTAAGTCATATTTGAAAATGGTAGGGAGACAGCTCAGCACAACTGTACTCACCTCAGGGTCTCTTGAGGAACAGCCCTGTTGGGGAAATGCTTGGGAAGTGAACAATGGCTCAGTCCAAGGTCTTGAGCTTGCTGGGGTGCATGAGTATAAGCACACTAGGGAACTGCATGACTGTCCCTGGTGCAGTCGATTCCAAATGCTTTACAGTGTGCTGCAGCTTAGTAATTCAAGCTCTGCACTTTCTGACCTCCTTGTGAAATCTTACTGCCCAATATTTTGCAAATGAAAGAAACTGAGCCTTCTAGAAGATATTTTGCTTATGTGTAACGGGAAACCTGTATCCTCATTACCAGACCTACCACTTGCACCTTAAACCACTGTGCAAGCAGAGGTTTCTTCCCACCTTGGACCATTGGAGGAGGAATATTAATGCTCATCAGGCCCTGAGCTCCATTGAAGCACTTGATTTTAAAAAAGTTCTAAAATAGGTTTAAAAAAGGGTTTTAACTAGGGTCCTTATTCATTTGTCAAGAGACTAAATTGCTGAACACACTTAAAGCAACTTGTTAACCTTAATTTCTAAAGAAATTTTGCAATTGCATTTAAAAAATGAAGTAAAATATAAAGTCTCTGATGGTTCTAAGCCAGGCAAATAAACCTTGTAACTGCAGGCCACAAAACAGAGCTGATAGAGGAACAAACACCCGAGTTGTGTTCACAACTTGGAACGCATTTCAAAATAGGGTAGAAAATGGCATAAACCTCACAGACACCAGTCCCATCTGAGTGTCAAGCCACCCTCTTAGGCACTGAGGACGAAAGAATCCCATGACCAGAGGGAGACAAGTGAATAAGAAACACAAAACAATCAGCGCAATTAATCAAATAACTAAGATACAAAATCTCAAAACAGAACAAATGTTCCATATTGCTAAGAAATGTTGTTTTGTAGATAAACAAATAAATTTCATTTCAAAACAGGCTTTTTTTTTTTCAGTGCTATTACTTCTGCACATTGGCTTCCCTAGGTGCAACTTAGGTATGGTCTCTAAATTTTCCTGTTTTAACTATACTGTTGAGGTAAAACCTCGACAAATGAATCATTGCATCCTATCCACATTTACTCATCTGCTGGCTCAAAAGTGCAGAACACAGCAGAACAGTTGTAGGGAAAAGAGCAGCATGGCTAACAACAGAAAGGGGGAAAGAATTAAAATGGAAATGCCTAGGGCTTCAGTAAGAGGGGAAAAGCATTCAAGATCTGATGAGGGAATGGAGAAATAAGGGAAGATTATAGGAGTGTGAAACATGTAGTTGGATGATGAGTAAAACTAATGAAACTAAGTTTCCTAGGCCTTGGTAGCTGGGCTCTCTGGTGTCTAGTGGCATGCAAGCTCTGATCAAAGCTTTTCCTGTGGCTGGAGTATTAACAGTGTCTCTCTCTCGTGAATTTTCCTAGTGTCTGTTTAGGGGGTTGTTGATGATGTGGTAATTTAGAGATAAGATCCAGGGAGATACAGATAAACAATGATTAAGCCTTTTTCTACCAAAAAAAATTGCTGTAATCAGAATGAAATGGGACTGGAAGGAAGATGTAAAATAGAAACAAAAGTGAAATAAAAAAGGAGAAGACCCTTCTGCACCTAAATCTTTCAGGCTGTTTTTTTTTAAACTGAAATGGCTAATGGGAGAGGAAGACAGCTCTAGGTGGAGAGAAACAGGACAGTAGTTAAGTGCCTAAAAAATCTCCATGTTGCCAGATGAGCTCCCTGAGTGAAGATGGTTGAGATGTAAAGAGATTGATTCTTAGTGATAAAAAGAAACAAATTTGGGTGAGGTGAAGAAAATGAAAACCTGCTCCTTCGTTAGTCCTCACTGAGTTAAACATGGAGGTACTAGAGGAGGAGATGTGAGTTTCCTCTGTGATGGCCAGGAGCACCCTATTTTCTCCCAGGACTGTCCCCACTGCAAGCATGTAAGCTACAGCCAGCTCAAGAAAAGCAAACCATTAATGCCCTGTTATTCCTCAAAGGAAACATTCTAGATATGATAACACAGGACCCACCTAGACCCCTTCCCTGCATGGCAAGAGAACAGAGAGCTTTCTTACTCACCAGTCAGGTCTCCATCTGCTTCTAACTGCTGCAATGGCAGTTGGGTTCTAAAGGTGACAGTTCGTTGTCCGTGGAGACCCCACCACTGAGTGTTCTACACCTCCCCATGCCCTAACTGCCTGCTGCCCCTGGCAGCCCTGCAGCTTAACCATCCTGTTTCCTCTCACATCCCTGGTGTTCCCCACATCTTTGCCACCCCATGTCCCCAAAATTTCTGTGTGTCCATTATGCTGTGCCCTCCCTCCATCCTTGCTGCCTGGTGTCTCCTACATCCCCAACACTACTCCTATTCCCACCGTCCCTTGTCCCACATGTCCCTAGCATCTCTGTGTGCCCACCACCCCTTATCCCCAGTCACAATGTTGCCTGCTATCATTCCTTCACTCACATTGAGAAGTCCCAGGCTTGGCCATGACTCAGTGGCTGAAAACAGAGGTGGCAAATCTGTGCTGTAAATGAGTCCTCCAGGGCTAATCAGCACGTCCAGCCCACCCAATTTGTGTTATTTATAATGGGTGACAAATTTGAAGCTCATTATAAACTTGGTTGAGGTGACTATTTTATACTCTATAGCCAACAAAGATCTGATCAATTTTTTAAAACATTTTAATACCATGCATCTTAGTATAACAGAAATGTGAAACAAAAAAGAAGCAAGAATTACAAAAGGTAAAATAATCAGCAGGCTTATTACAGACACGGTCAGGTTGCTCAAGTCCCCTGATTTAAGTTAAAAAAAAAAAAAAATTACTAGTGCAGATGGATTGTTCATAAGATGTATTCAAAGTTGCTAGTCCAAACAGCATAATTTTTAAGACTAAGCATTCCCTACACAGCAATGTTTGAACTGAATGCTTTTTATGGATGCGATTAGTTTGTATAGTTGTGTGATTATGCACATGGGATCTGATTCACAGGATTGCTTCTTTCTTCCTTGACAAAGGATAGATATAAGAAAAAGCCTAAAAAAGATTTGTACTGGTTAAAAATATTCATGAAAAGTAAAGCTTCACGTTTAGAAAAGCCACACAAGGAGAAAAAAAAATGGTGTTTCCAAATCCTTTGAAGTTTCTACTGTATAAAGAGTTGTAGTGTTTAAGGCTCATAAAATAGATTAAGAATGGAGTGACATATAAGAGTAGATTTTTTTTGTGCTCTCTGTTTGGCTATATATCAATAGGTCTTCTAGGCAGTAGAAAAGTCTTGCTGACTACATCAAAGCATCCTGACTAGGAACAAATCTTAAAAAATAAAAAGTAGACCTGCTTGGAAAATTTTCGTCAGATATTTTTTAGTGGAGATTTTTTTCATCACTAAAAATTGCATTCCCAAAAATATCTTTTTTTGTCTGAAAAATAAACAGGAAAAAAAAGTAGTTGTGTTTGATTAAAATGTGACTGATCTGAGAAGCAGGCTGTACTGGTCTCTGTGATAAATAGCCCAAGCAGGGAGTGCAGATTAAATATTATACAGGGATGGGAAGCATTGAGACCACACCTTTCACGAGACATTGAAACAAAATTCTCAAATCAAAATACTTTGCTTTTTATCTCCAGAATGGCTTGTCTTAAATAATTCCATGGAAAAGTGCAGGTGGCCAAAGGCAAGCCGGGGAGGGCCTTGGACAGTGGCCAGGACAAACAACGAGCAGCCTTCAGCCAGGAGTAGTGAAGGCCCTTGGTGAGATGACTCAGTCCCATTGCTGCCACATCCCTCTGAGCACTGGCGTCACATACTCTTGCAGATCCTTTCTAACCAAAAGCTGGGCTGCTACATTATTTATTGAAAGCATGTTGTTTTATAGTTCTAGGGTGACTAAATGGCTTTTCCACCTTTGAAGAGACACAAAGCACCATTCATGTGTTCAAAGGTAAATGTGCACACAACCATTGTTCATTTTGAGAGGTTCTGGAAATAAATTGTAAAGGACCACAGGAGAAGTCAGTGCTTTGGAAACTAGAGAGAAGATGTACTGGAGAGGGAGGGTAACAGATGTTTACTACCAATCTCTTTTTTTGCTTTCCATTTATAACTCATAATTTCCCATTGCTAACTGGGTTAACTTTTCTTAGGCAGTTCCATGCAGGTACTTTTTAGTTAGAGATCATACACTAACAGCAGCTTTTGTTGGGACTAGGAGCTGTCTGAAAAGCTTCTGTAAGAGGCATAGTGTTAGGATATTTATTGGAGGTAAATCCCCTCTTTTATCAAGATTAATGAGCATGAACAGAGTCTTGTATGCTAGACACCACAGAGCTGCACAGCTACTGTTCAGTCCTTAGGGATTTACCTCTGTGGTAGCTGTGCCCTTCATAAAACATAGGTTTGTGCATTATTGGTAGATTTGCATGTTCCCACATCCAATAATTCTGAGTAAGTGGCATATTTATACCATCAATCATAGCATTAAGTAAAGGTTTCTGCCATGCTGTGGTGATGGAGAACATTTTGTGACACCTTGGAGTTGAATCCCCCTGTTCTGAGCGTACCTTCTGGCTTTCAATACCCCCATGCTTACTTCCTGCAAAACACATTAATTTTAGAAGCATAATTGTTTTAATGCCTTTAACTGCCTATGTCATTCCTGAGAAAGGATGAAGCTGTGATATGTTGGAATGAGTCTGAAAATCAGGATAATGCTGGACTGGGGTGAAAATGAGGAGTATTGCTAATACTCAGGCCAGCGCTAGGGAGAGAGAAGCCCAAGGAAAAATAGCAACTTAGAAACATGGAATTACAGAATGGTTTGTGTTGGAAGGAACCTTAAAGGTCATCCAGTTCCAACCCTCCTGCCGTGGACAGGGACACTTTCCACTGGATCAGGTTGTTCAAAGCCCCATCCAGCCTGGCCTTGAACACTTCCAAAGATGGGGCATCCATAGCTTCTCTGGGCAACCAGTTGCAGTGTCTCACCACCCTCATAGGGAAGAATTTCTTCCTTATATCTAATCTAAATCTACCCTTTTTCAGTTTAAAGCCATTACCCCCCATGACATACTCTTGTAAAAGATCCCTTTCCAGCTTTCTTATACGCTCCTTTTAGGTACTGGAAGGCTCCTATAAAGTCTCCCAGGAGTGTTTTCTTCAGCTTGAACAACCCTAACTCTCTAAGCCTGCCTTCATAGGAGAGGTGCTCATGTGGTCATCTTTGTGGCCCTCCTCTGGACTCACTCCAGCAGGTCCATGTCCTTATTTTGGGAACCCCAGAGCTGATCACTGTACTCCAGATGGCGTCTCACCAGAGTGAAGTAGAGGGGAGAAGTCACCTCCCTCAACCTGCCGGTCACACTTCTTTAGATGCAGCTCCGAATAGTTGGCTTTCTGGGATGCAAGCACACATTGCCAGGTCATGTTGAGCTTCTTATCAACCAACACACACAAGTCCTTCTCCTCAGAGCAGCTCTGAATCCATTTTCTGCCCAGTTTAGTTTTGTGTTTGAGATTGCCTCAATCCATGTACAGAATCTTGCACTTGGCCTTTTTAAACTTCATAAGGTTTGCACAGGCCCATCTCAAGTCTGTCAAGGTCTCTCTGGAAGGCATGCCTTCCCTCCAGCGTGTCAACCACACCACAAAGCTTGGTGTCGTTGCCAGATTTGTTGAGGGTGCACTCAATCCCCCTGTCCAAGCCATTGGCAAAGATTTTAAACACCATTGGTTCACCATTGGTTCCAGTACCAACCCCTGTGGAACGCCACTCGTCACTGATCTCCACTTGGACATCGAGCCATAGACTGTAACTCTTTTGAATGCGACCATCCAGCCAACTCCTTATGCATCAAGTGGTCCATCTGTTAGATCTGTGTCTCTCCAGTTCGGAGACAAGGGTGTCATGCAGGACAGTGTTAAATGCTTTGCACGAGTCCAAGTAGATGATGTCAGTTGCTCTTCCCTTATCCACCAATGCTGTAACATCATCATAGAAGGCCACCAGATTTGTCAGGCACAATTTGTCCTTAGGGAAGCCATGTTGGCTTGTCACCAACTTTTATCTCCATAGCTGTTAAAAAAATAATGACCAACAGAAAGTTGGAGGAATTTACTCATTAATGTAGCCAGACTCCTGCTAATCCCCTCCCTGCTTATATTTAAAAAAAATACTTTTAATATTACCTAGACATTAATGTTTTAGATTGGGTACTATTTATGCTCTGTAACTGCTTTTCATAACTGTGTTAATGGGTCCAGGCCCAATTCCACAGAGTTCAATTAGAAGATTCCAAATAAATCCTTCCCCTCCTAGCATTAGTATGCAACTTGTAAGAGGGCTGACATTGGTCTGTGCTTTTATCTTAAAATAATCTAAAAGAAGATTTTCCTCTGGGAAGAGCTATCAGTATATAATTTGTGGGTGGTACTTAAAGGGATGTTATCCAGGTAAAAACACTTATCTTTAATTTAGGGTCCAATTTTCAGACATACTGAGCACAATTCTACCTGAAGTTAAATATAGGCTCTGGTGGTCAATACCTCTGAAAAGCAGAATCATAATTTTTCACACATCTCATTTTGCTCGGGTTTGTATTGCCCAGAATTAGATTTAAAGTAGTTTGGAATTCCATTTAAAAATGTTTTTTTTCTGCAAACATTGCAGCAAAATAAAGTGGTGTATTACAATAAAGTATCTTCTGTTTTATTTATGTCTTAACTTCATGCCTATGAGTATCTGACTTTAATGAAATGAATTTTTAAATGGAACTCAAACTTTAAATAACTAAAAGCATCTTTCTTAACAACAAGAATACAGTAGGTCTTTGGTCTGATATGCCATAAAGAAATGGAGGATAAGCTGTAAAATACTGTGGAGAATATTGATTTTTTTTTTTTTTTGTTCATATTTTGGATGCCTAACTGCAGAAATACTACTGTGGCTTTGTGCTGAAACCCAAGTTCAAATTTCTGTTGTAGCTCTGAACTTGCATTACGGTCTTGGACAAATAGGTTACTGAATAAGGCCCTAAGCCTTTACGCTATCCATGTCTAAGTCTCTGAACCCAAAAGGTCTAGTTTTAGTCATAACTGCTTTGAGAACACTCCTTTACAGCTCTTTAAGTGCAATTTTTATAAGCACTTTTTGGCACATTTTAATTGCAGAGCTTCAGATTTTTCCAGGCTGTTTTAAGAAATCTGAAATGATTTCTGTTATTTGAAACCAAGCCTGAAATTGTGCTGGAAACACAGTTCTCACAGAGATTTTTCAGCAGAATTAATTGCAATACAATCAAGCTGTGGCATGTGGGTCAAGAAACATCTGGTGATAACCTTGGCTGATCTTACTGTAGTTTGCATTCATGAGTCGGAATAGTTTTCAGGATATATTGATATAGTCATCATGTCCTTTTTCAATTTATGTACTCATGATGGCTTTGCTATCTTGACAAAAATATCCCACACTTAGGTCAAGGACTCTGGAACCTTTAGCTTTCAGTGAGAAATTACTTGTGGACTCATATGTTTATTGTCTGAGACTCCTTGAAATAGGAAATCTGTTTTGAACATTAGCAATGTACATCATTAGCTTTGTATATTCTAACTGGAACTATTAGAAACGCATCTTCCCCCAAGATGAGAAGTTGAAACAATTCAACATATGATAGAAGAAACCAAACTGTGCTATTCTTTCCTTGTCTTCTAGTTATATTATCTGTATATGGATGTATGTAATGAGGAAAATTAATGGCTAAATAACTTCAAGATAATTCTAGCTTTTTAAAGGCAAATAGAAAATCATCGCTCTGTGAAGCTGAACCAACCATACAACACTGGGAAAAAAATCCACATGTGCCAATTGCATAGCTATATTTTTTATTTTCAGCTGCCCTGTGTATAAGCAAAATGTCACCTATGCAGTCTGTTTGTGTTGTCTGATGAGGAGTAAAGGATGGGAGAAGATGCAGGGCAAAGGAAAGCCAAGTTGTTTTAGATGTTGGTGTCTTCTGAGTGCGTTTTAAATTTTAGAAACACAGAGCTCTCAGCTTTAGATTCTCTGAAAACGGAAAACAAAGACAGGGTAATCATACACGTAAACATACTGAATCCACTGAACTTTCTAATGAAATAAAAAATCCTGTCACTTGCTGGAAGAAATGTTTTCAGTTGGTGTGGCCTCATAGAGAATAAGGAACAGCTTCATCTTAGTGCTGTTTTTTTTCTGCAACTGCACCCTGGCACCCACTCCTCCTGAAGCATGATTCCATTCTGACTTGGGCAGATTCCAGCTGCAGCATTGATGGGCACTTTACAAAGGAGGAATTCTGTGAAATGGGTCCATTTGGGATGTATCTCCAATCTGTGTGCTTCCTTGTGCATGACAGATTTACAACACAATGAAGTTATTTCACAGCAGTAGGAGCACAGTTTCAGCTGCCCAAGGAAGGTTTCTTCCCAGTGCTTTGCTGCACAAGTCAGTGCAGAATTGATTCACTATGTGTGTGGTTTTTACAGCTTACCTGCTGTACTTCTCTTTCTTCCTTGACACAAAACCCAGCAGCTGTGGTTCTGCAGAGGCAACAATTTGGATGGATTTGGTTCTAAAAGACTATAAAAAAATAATACTACCTGTTTGCAATAGGTGGCACACACAGTGTGCTTTGTGCTTTCTAAAGGCAATTGGAAGAGGAGTGATCTTGGCTTTCCATAGAAAATCTGTACAAATATTGTCTCTTCTGCCAAACAATTATTTTTTCTTAGATCTTCAAGTCTTAAGTTTCTGTTTACCCAGATTTATGATGCTCTGCCACTGTACTTATTGTAGATTGCCAGAATTTTCCTTAGTTGCAAGTTAGCTACAGGTTTTTAACAATCTGTAGAATTTGATCACTGAAGCACTGTTTAAATAAGGAAAAAGAGTCTATAAAATCCCTTTGACCTTCACAAATACAGCAAACTTTTTACATTAGATTTTCGAGACACCCAGGGCATATACATTTTAGATCATGCAGAAAACTGCTCTTCTCTGAATCTCAGATACATCCAGACATGTGTTAAGCATCTCCTGGACCTGTAAAGAAGTATTTCTGTTTCGCTTAATAAATGTGGTCCTGATTCTCTTACTTTCACAGCCATAATTTCTTTGACTACAATAGAACCACAGCTGCATCATACCTATGAAAACGACAAAGCCAGCACTTTTGCTGATCACAGCTAGAGATACAAGGGAGACTTTACTTAAAAGTGTCGTGCCAGTTGGATTAAATCTTGGTGCAAAACTGAAAGTTAAAATTTTAGGAAACTTGTGTTATAAATAGTTCATGAAGAACAGCTTTTTCTGTTTAAGCTACTGGTATTCAAGACTTCATATGAGTTGTGAGATTCAACATAAAAACTCCCAAATATAGTGTTAATGTTTCTCTGGGGATTTAATGTATTTATGTACATGCAGCCTGTTTTCTTCAGCTGTATTTGAAAGCTATTGCACAGTACAATGTGGTCCTAATTTTTACAGCCAATCAAAGCTGTGCCTTCCTTGTAATCAACTATTTGCTTGTATAGCAGAACAAAGCAATGCCTTATGAAAAATTAAGTTGTATTTATTTTTTAATATAGTTCTCAGAATATTAGCTATATGAATCACATAAACCAGAATGTAATTAAATTACCAGTTCCCACAGCAAGTTCTGTATCTTCTGCTAATGCATCTAAAATTGTATTAATCATATCCCTGTTTATGAATTCCCCAAGCTAAAGCTTTTGATGTTGCCTGATAAATCCTTAATAGAAATTAAGAAAATCCCAATACTAACAGGGCAACAGAAACCACCCTGTTGCTTAAACAACAGTATGTTTCAGTGATAAATTCTGACTCTCAAAGTCATGCTCCGATTTGGCTACCAAGAGGTATTTGCAGCATGGCAGGATTTTCTGCTCTTGCTGGGCTCATCTCTGGCACAAAAAATGTGCAGCAACACGGAACAAACCAATCAAAAACCAATCCAGATTTTTATGTGCATTTGTCAGCCTGCATCTTTCCCTTATGTCAGTAGGATTCAGTGTTAAAAAGGTGTGTTTGGTGACCGAAGAGCTTGCTCTCCAACCTCATTAACCACAGCTGGACGTGTAACAGGTATCTCACCCAGCACCTCATCCGAGCTGCTGTCTAGCAAAGGAGATACAGGCTGTCTCCTGACCTGCTGCTCCAAGACAGTGCGCTCACTTGGATTTTCCTTCTGGACCTTAATGCATTCAAACAAAGCTACCCATCTGGTACTATTCCAGCATTGATTTTTGAGTCTAAATAGAGAGGAAAAAATGTCTTCTGAAGCAACTGTTCTCTTGTTTTCCTCCTGATATATCTTACAGCTAAGTACAACAGTTTTCATATCTGGTTTAGGTCTACTATGCAGGTTTTGGAATTTGCTTCTCTATGCAGTGTTGCATCAATGTCAGCACAGGGCAGCTGTAGGAGAAAAGAAATTCTTCATGCATTTCAAATTCTTGAAGTCTTTGCATGTCATTTGCTCCTTTGTATACAGATAAAGCTTCTGTACAGAAGGTACGTTCCAGTCATAGATATAACTTGAACGTAAAACCTAGTGAGTAGCAGCAGCAAATATCTCTCAGGTAGACATGTACCAGCAGGTCACACCTGTACAATAAACGATGCTGAGACTCAGTATCCCATGGACACACCTAAAAGAGGCTTCACTTATATAAATTGTTGCCTTGTAAAATACAGCATGTAAGTGTACTTCTCTTGTTGACCAAAAATTACATAAAGATTTGGAGTGTTCTTCCCTCTTTGCATTCATCTTAATATAGCAGAAATTAAGCTGCTAGTTAAGAAACTATCTGCTTTGTTACGGCATTTGCATGTATTAAGGAACTATGTACCTGCACACACGGGTTATAAGCATCTCATAAACACTGTGGGAGATAAAGTGGCACAAGTGAGAACCCAAAGGCTAAGCTGATTAAGGCTGTGTTCAAGCTCTCATAAATGATGCTGGCATACAGAATTACACGTGTTTAGTCAAGACACAGAAACCAGTTCTGGTAGTTCTGCAAGTAATGGTGATTTGATTGCTCGTGATCACTCATGATCGTTTGAACACACTTTCAAAAAGCCTCATCTTGCTGCAAAGATAGTGTGGGTTGTAATTCAAGAACTGCCCTGAATAGTGTACTGTCTGCTGGCAAAACTTTGAATATGAGTACACTGCTGCTGTTAATTTGATTTGACTGGTTTCTCAGAGGGTATGAACTAAAGTTGAACTTACTATTACTCATCAGTGGCTAACACAAGCACTTTGCAACAAATAGACTAGCTCCATTTGGGTACATTTCAGGGATTTCCTTTGTGTATTCAGAAAGGACAGGCAAATTATTTCAAAATTAAATGTGGAGAATGACCCAGTTTATTGCAGCTTAAATAACTGTGGAACACATCTTTGAGAAATCCCAGATCCATAGAAAAATACATTACCTGCAAGGGTGTAATAATGCTGAAAGGCTGGCTGGTTTTCCTAAGCTAGGCTAATTTGGGAGAAGTGAAGTTGAGTGCAGCTCACCTGCATTCTCTCTGTAGTATAACACTGCCTCATCTGCCTGTGGTCACACAAAACATCTGCGATGGGGCATGAAAGTGAATCTGTAGCTTAGTCTCTCTGTAGCATCCTAAACATTGAAAAAGAGAAGCCAGCGAAAAAATAGAGAAAGAAGGTAGAGAAAAAAAGAACTTCCTCCCTAGTTATCTCCTTATTTTTATGTCTTTTTATGTTTTGTAGTCCTTGCAAAATTTTTTCATTGTAGTATAGTTATCTTCAACACAAAATAATCTGATATCCCACTTATCTGCAATTTTAGAAGGCTTTGTGCACCACATTCATATCTAGCAATTGTAAGAATGATGACTTTATCAGCTGCCAATATTTGTTCATTCAATATGCAACAGAAAGTAATCTTAGCTCAAAGAGTTTTTAAAAATATTTTCCATAGAAGTTAGTGCTTGAAATACACGAAATAAAGTTCAGTATAATTAATATAGTAAAAGTCTCAGTCACCAAAAGGAAATTGCAGAATGTGGGTGTCATGCTGCTACCTGTTGCCTAGCAATGTTGCATACGTGTGGCACAAGATTGATAGATATCACCCACTCAGATTGCTGGATTCAGACCTTCACCGACGAATTGTCAGTTGGAAAAACTGCCAAGAATCAGAGAGAGAAATAACAGATGGGAAGTGAAGCATCACAGAGTAACTTTATCTCACTGTCCAGCATTACACTACCCAAAAGGCCACGGATGTAAAATTTTATTGAGTCTGTTTTTCCAAGGATCTTTGTAAATATATACATGCATGTAAATATATATAAGAAGACTTTCTTCCTAGGTAGGTATATCTGGGTCGTGCAAGTTGAGGTAATGATATCCTGAAATTAAAATGGCAATTCAGTTTCATAATTTTTAGTGACTCACACTGCATTACCTTTAAGTAGGATGAACAGAAAATTCTCTGATATTATAGATAATTATAATGTTATTATAGCAATCCTGATAGCAAATGTTAAAGTTAAGATTAAGATGTAACACAGTGTTTTAAGCAACTCATACCTTCTCAAAATAAACTTTTTGCTAAAATTTTCCATGATACATTTGGCTTCAAAGTCAGCTTTTTCTGAGAAATCTTTCTATGGAATTAGTTCTGCCATTTTTGAACCGAGTCAAGGAGCCTCCATATGTTCTATTTTAAATTCTGGACTTGCATAATTCCAAAAATATGACTAAAGATAGAAGCCTCAGACCTGACAGGTTTTATAATTCTCATTAGAGGAAGAAAATAATCTTGGTTTCAAGAAAATTAATTAAGTGTTCAAAAATAATGGCATCCAAAACAATTTCCTGCACCTGCACAAGGGCAGTCTGAATATGTTTTTTCGGGACAAAACTGTTTCAACTACTGTTATGTAAGAAGGCATGCTCTTAACTGTTTAAAGTCATTACACTTGAGGAAAGCCTTATTTGTTTAGCCTCATCCATTAATAAGGATTCATTTAAATAATACAAAGCACCAGAAAAATCTAATTATAAAAAGACCAAACAATCAATCCAATAGAGCATGAACTGAACAGCCATCTGTTGAACAGTCCCATTTGCAATGAATTCAACATCCATCTTAGTCATGGAAAACAGAGAAACTAACAACACAAAAGCCAAAGATAGTGTGGTAAATAATAATGAGTAAGACAAGTGAAATAGGAATTACAGCTGATCCTATTGCCCATGAAAGGTGCGGATTACTTATTTTGGGAACACAAAAGTGGACAGTTGATGGATGCTGAAGAGAATGAGGGCACAAGCCCAGGCAAGAAAAATGCCACCAGATAATATGGAGAGGGATGTGATAGCATGCAGCATATAGGGCAAGCTCCTCTGGACCCCGCAGTGTTAGAGCTGCACTAGCTCCAGCACAAAGCCTGGGCTCAGTGCCTCCATATGACTGTTCAAATATCCACTAGGCAGCTCATTTTAAGGTGAAAATCCTTTCCTAATGACCCACTTAGAAAAGGGCTTTTTGTGTTCACAAGGAGTATCTTAATTGTGTTCCAGTTTAGCTGACATTTGGTGTTGTTCAAAGCACTTAGATAAGATTTTCAGCAGTATCAAATAACTTAAAACCTCCAAGTATGATATCAGTAAGCACTCTGCTGCCTCCCAGTCAGTTCCTGAAACACCCACATAGCAGTTGCTGCTCACTACAGCCAACTCCCACACTGAGTTTGGGACTTGGGGTCTCTTACATAGATCTTAAGACCCAAGCAAGCCAGGTGCAAGAAGTGATCTTCAGAGCTAATTAAGAGAAAATGCTAAAAGGAGAGGTGGTTTGGCCTTAGCTCTTCCTCAGTGTTGGGTACCTGAGCCAGCTGGGGTGGTGGACTGGCAGCTCTCCTCATATGGATCAGCCCAGCTCTGCTGTTGCAGGTAGGTACCTGTTCTGTGTTTTTGAGAGAAATGAATAGATACATCTTTATTTTCTTTTAAAATATGACAAGAGAAAGAAGTTGTAGGGTTATTGCCTTTTATGTAATCCTCTAGAGGCAGCACTGTTGAAAACCAAAATATTTCAGTTGTTTGCTTGTGTTCTGAATGGTTCAAAATTGTACCTTTGAGCATGTGTTTTTGACTACAAAGAAAAATGAGGAGGGTCTGTCCTCTTTGATGAGATGCATAAGCTTTGTGGCCAGGAGTAAAAAGTCATGGGCTTGCAGAGAGAGCACACAGCAGAGTTAGGAAGCCAGAAAGAAAGAGGACTTGTATCCCCTATCCTATTTTAAGCTAATACTTGCGCAAAATGTTTTCAACAGTCTTGAAAGTGGTTTTAGAAACACTAAAATACAGAATTTCAAAATCATGAGAAAGAAGGCTTGGGGCTCTAATGAGAGGATTTTGCTACTTTTCTACACTGCTTCTTGACCTTGACATGACATTTGTCTTTTTTTATCATTAATATACATCTTTTTGGCAGCTGGTGATTCAAAATGATGTGAGTTTTTTTTCCAATATGACAAAGGAGAAAATATTTCTTTTCACTTACAGCTAAGGAAGCAGGGCAGGAATTTTAATCTTCTTCCCACAGCAATGTGGGCATCCTGAGAAAGATCTCATCTGGGAGGCCCTGGAAGAGCATACACCGTTACTCTTAATCTTCTTGGGGGTCTTCTAGGCTGAATTCCAGTTTGGCATTTATATTCCACTCAATTGTTGTGATAACATTTGCTTTGAAAAGAAGTAAGGTAAAGGACCAGTTCAATCTTGCTGAAGCCTGTTTAAAGAAACACACCTTTTCAGCTTGAGGAATGTAACCTTTTAGCTGTGTTCTGACCATAAGGAAGGCTTTTCTCTACTAGAAGGGTGGAAGGATGCCAATAGCAGCTCTATTATTTGGCAGGGAGGCGGTAACCTTACAATAAACAGCTGTCAACTTCACAGTCTAGCTGAATTTTAATGGTTCAAAGACTAAAGAGAGTTATGATTTTGCCTGAATCCTTGGGGTCTGGGCTGAATTACTTATGGCTACATTTAAGGTGCTGTGTAAGGGTCATATGACTTGTCTCTCTAAATTGCTCAACGGTGCCCTTAAAATGTCTTAACTTAGCTAGAACTATAAACCACTTCAGTGCAGATTACATCTCTGATTTAGAATAAAACAGTCAAAACAGAAATAAATGACGATTGTGTGGTTCAGGGCCCTGTCATGTTTAGCCACTCACAGGTGTATGCCATTGCTCCCTGTCATTTTGGGTTGGTCTTGTTCTGCATGCAGTGGAGAGTCAGGATTAGCCTGGGTAAAACAATAGTATTATTTACTAGGAAACCTAGATAATTTGGCCTTCTAATTTAACTTCAGTGTGTAAATTCCAATCTCTTTCCTCATCCTTGGGTGTCCATTAAAATATAAAAGTAATAAAGTCCCTCTGTTTTTAGATAAATGCTTATTGTGATTAATAGCAGTTTCAGAATATTGATAGGGATTGTAAACCAGAAAGGACTGTAGCTTTTAAGCCAGGTAAGCTAGCCAGTGGTAAATACAAGTGTGAATCACAACTTGGAAAAGTTATCTCCACCATTTGGAGAAGGCTGTCCTGAAGCAGTGATTTATCATAATTTCTTATACATAAAGAATAAACATTTAAATCTATACTGTAGTTCTTTACTAAGGTAAGTAAGTACCTTTGGTTGCTGCTGTGGACTAGGCACAGGCACTTACCTATCTGTCAGTGACAGCAGAGAACTAAAGCAGCAATTTAATTGGAGATTCTGGAGCAAAGAGTGCTGGGATGAATATTGATACCTTAATGAAGGATCAAGCTGTGGTAATGGGTCCTAGTGGTATTGTGCAGTGTGATGAGCTAGGGTTTTCATTTGAGGAAAGTTAAATAGAGATGCAACACTTCAAGTCAGTGAAAACCTATAAATTACAGGTGAATAGCTATGTGCAGTTTCAGAAATGAACATATTTCCCTACACCTGATATGCCTCAATGTCAATACACCTGCATGATGTTGGTATTTTTCTTTCAGATTTGAGTAAGGCTATGTGTTTTCTAACAGTGTGGATGTGAACCAAAGCACTGTCTGTTACAGATGATGAGGGCAAATATGCTCTGCTGTACTTAAGTTTTAAGCTGTAATTTTTATATTATTCTGTTACTTCTTCTCCATAGGAGTTAGAAATCCTGCAGCACTTCTCAAAAAAAAAAATCACACTGCAGTGCTGATGAGTATATCTTTGAAATGGGCGTTGTTTGGAAGATAAACTTGTGCCCTGCAGAGAAGATAAAATGTAGATTTATTGAAGCAAACAACAACAAAAAGCTGTGTATTGGATTTTGAGTCCTTTCTATATTTTAGGGTCCATAAAACCAGGCTCCTTGGCCTTTATATTGCAAGTCAAGCAGGAACAACTGTTGAAAGTTTTCTTGATCACCCATCTTTTATGTCCCCTATAATCAAGCATATAACCATATTCCATAGTGATCTGAAGAGATGTATTTCTTTACTAAAAACAAAGCAGAAAGTTAAATTGCTCCTAATGTCTTATCAATAACAGTTTTCTTTTGATATCAATGGAAGTTCATTTTCTTGAGATCTCACCAAAGACATGGAGGCACTTTCAGCACATTGAAGTATGTTTCCAAAGACTTGTGCCTCTTCACTTAGGACTGGATTTATTGCCTCTTCAAAACTGCAGGTAAAACAGGCTTTATGCTGAAGAAAAAGGCAAAGCAGGAGGATTGGGTAGAGGTGCCCATGGAGAGAATACAGAGCAACTCCTCCATATCTACTCCTCAGTCTCCTGGCTGAAAGCAGAAGCTATTAAGGCTGCATGCCCATATATTAAAGTATAGCACTGCTGCTTTCAAGAAATTACATTTCACATGTCCTTGTTCCTTTCCTAGCTGGATCCAAATTCCCGTTGTGCTGCCCTGGGTGGAGCCATGATGAGCCTCAGTGTTGAGGAGTTTGTTTTGTTAAACTGGATGAAATAAATAAATCAGAGTCAATGCATAACATTGAACCGTCAACCATTAGTTGGAAGTTCAAATAGTGAGAGCTTCGCTTACTTATTGCCATGGCAATCACTATTAAAAATATTTTTAGCTTATACTAAAGGTACAAAAAAGAATGGAAAGCAAAAGGCATTTGAAATGTGAAGTACAAAGACTTTAATTTTAAAATACGTTCTATATCCCTTCAGAGAGGGGACCTTTTATAAGGGAGCACTGGGTTTGACAATCGCGGATAGTTAAACTTGATATTAAGAGTTTTCTCAGGGACAAAAATAAAGGTGCAGTTAGGCTGGTGCTGATGTTGTTCATAGTCTGATTTTTTTTTTTTTTTTTATGAAACAACTGATCATAGCCTAAGCATCATGCAATATCTCTGCATTGGATAATTCTCTTGGTCTCTTGCAGCCTCCTTCTATCTCTGAAATACAGAAGTTAGTAATAGCTATCTTAACTCACTGTGGTACTCTGTGTTTTAATTAATACTTCTTTATAGAGAGCTCTAACAATATTTGTCAGTATTTTTCCTACTAAGCATTGCACTTTCCCATCCAAAGTTCGTAAAAGAAAGATGACCTCCCCACAAAATATTATGTAATGATTTATTTCAAGTCGTAAAAATAAATAAAAAAAAATAAGTTCCTGCATTCCTTGTTACGATGTCTGTGAAATATACTAAGAGGTATGGTAGTGAATATATGCTAAAAGGAGGTAGTGAATAGACACAGGTAATTACTATTTCAAATGTCTAATGACTTTTTCACTAAAGACAACAAATCTCCATAATGCTCTGTTGCTTTTGGTACAATATGTGATCTTCATGGATGTACAACCAAATTCTTTGATTTTCTACGAGAGTAATATAACCCAATAGTTCATATTGTAGCCACTACTTTTTCCAGATGTGGGAGTGTGAATTTTGAGAAACAAATCATTTAAGTTTGTATTACTCAGACTATGGCCAGAATTTGGAATGCGTCGTGTTTGATATCATCTGTCATAAACACAATGGGAATTGATGTACACCAGCATAAACTGTAAAGAAGGCATTGATGATAGAAAATGATCAACAGGGATGTTTGCATCACTGTAATTCTCTGTTCTTGTGTGGTGACACACAAAACAGTGACAGGTGCAGCATCTGACGAATTGAATTGCTTGTAGCGTGGCAGCCGGGAATTTACCTCAGTTTGCTCGATGAGAAAGGAGGATTGAAAATACGTTATTACTATTCAAACAATAAGCTAGAATGCTGAAATGTTTAATAATTAAATGAACAATAGAACTTCTGTGTTATTTTGTGTTTAGGGACAATCTTGAGAATCTAGAGTTCTGAGACAGAAAATCAAACGTATCGAAGGCTTTTGTGGTCCAGTTCTAGAGGAAATGACAGTGCCTGTTGCTACTGTCTGTGTGGTGAAGAAGTAAGTCTGATTAGGAGGCACCAGTCCCTGCTAAAGTATTGGAACTACTCAGATGGTTCTGACTCAACTCTCTGTATTCAGGTCTGGGGTAACTGGAAAAAATATAGGTGGAGTCACAACAGCCTGATGGATAAGAACAATCTTATTTGCAGCCTACATTAATCACAATAAGTTTAAGCTAAACAGCTTGACCATGACTCAAGTGCGTGGGAGTTCTAGAATCGCATAAGACTGGTATGTGGCTCCCTCATACCTGCTAGTGCTATATTCATGCTAGATTACACAGTGACAGTAAAATGCTTTCCATAAAAACAAAAAGACTCAAGCTGTCATAGTTCAGTGTTTAGAAAGAGTGGAAAAAAACTGTAAAGGATTTCTCACCTACTTGGAATACGTTCATTAGCTTTCAATTCAGTGAGAACCCAAAAACCCTCAACACGGGCCATTTTGTGGTAAATGTAAAAATGCAGCATTCCCTGTTTTAAGTACGTGAAGCCAAACTGGAACTATTTTCAGTATTTATATCGAGACTGGGAAGGCAAAAGGTGTCTTGGCTGAACGGTTCTTCAGCTCTCAGGTTCACTATAAAGTGGTGATTTCCGGACAAAAGAATAAATTGAGTTAATAATCCAAACAGTGAGGTAAAGAGTAGTTTTCAGTCATAGCTAGTGTGAAAACCCTGTTGTTTCTTTAACAAAGGTATTGACTGAAGTTGAACTGCTATAAATCTTCCTGCAAGAAATCTCTATGTATACCAGCTTGAAAATTAAGTCTACTCTGGTGTGATTGAGATGGAAAAAGACCTGACTCTCAGAACTTCACTGGTCTGTAAAATAACTAAGACATTTGCCAGGAAGAAGAAAGACGGTGTGATTTGATACACATTTTTTAAAAGAATATTGAAGTTAAACTTCCATTTAAATGAGACATTAATCCTAGGAAATTGGCTCCTACGTGTAACCTCAAACCACGTTTTCTACTTGTCTTCTGATATCACCAATTGAAAGCATATCACAGAAAACAAATCTCTTATCCAAAATATGAAAAATTTCAAGGGAAAACACTGAGACAAAGAGGAATAAGGGAGGAGGGGAACAGTAACCACAACAGATAAATAAAATGAGTGCCTCTAATATACTGGGAACTTGAGTACTGTGTTTGACAATAATATAGGAACTATAATTTGGCTCACAAACCTCTCAAGAAATAGTAAAAACTGTTATGTGTTTTCTTGATGAGAAGCTGGGCATGTTGTTGACCTCATCTTTCTAAGATGTTTCTTCATCTCTGGATATTCAGAGCACATGGCACTTCCACTGCAATATCTGTTCTGATTGCTGAAGTGTTATATAGCTATTTTCTTGTACAACTGAAGCTAAGCAGGAACAAAAGCATAGATCCCAAACATGCAGTCATAAATGGTCTTGAAAACATTCAAATAATGTACACTGCAAATACTGAATGCAGTAGTGAGAAGTGGTCAGTCATCCTTCTGCTAATACTCTACAGCTTATCTGTAAATGCAAATTAAGAACTACCTGTCTTTTGAGCAATGATCAGTTCACTAACTAGTAGGACAGTCACCAGAGCATGCTGTTGGACTAGCAGGTTCCATTTAATGGGTGCATTCACAGAAATAGAGTTCTGGGATAGATTTCTAATTGCAATTTAATTCTTTATAGAAGGTATACTGTTAGGGGCACGTGTTTTTCTCATAAAACGTGATCCAAAGCACATAGACCGTGACAAGCCAGTCATTGCAATAACTGAACTCCAGGCCTGAGAGTTAGAGATTTAGGTGTTCTAGGCACAGTTTTAGCTTACAGACTTTAAGGATGTTGCCTGTTAGCAATGCTGTGCGATTGAACCCTGGGGTTGGTCAGCCTAGCAGGAGTGTCAGGCTGAAAAAGGAAAGTTTGCAGTGATGCTGGAAACAAAATTAGCTCTTTCATTGCATTATATTGAATTACATAATATTGCTTGGCATGTGGTTTACTTTTGATCGACCCAGTTGCTCGTGATCTTGGACCAAATCTCAACTCCTGTGTCTCCTGTGACTTTGATGCTAATTATCAGGATGAGTTTCTTTCCTGGTTATTTAATGCTAGTTTCTTAAAGGTGTTCAGGCACCTGCATGTGAAGGGGGAGATTACGTATGTTTAAAATCCTGGCACCTACTTTTTCAAGCTACTTTAAATTGAGAAAATTCTTTACTTTTGGTAAATTATATTGTCTGCCTTTTAGAAGGAGACACCCGCTTTGATTTTTTTTATTGTTAGTTGAGGTCATTTAATCCCTATTAAAGTATGTGTACATTTACTTGATTTGCATGATATGAACTGCTCCAAGGTCTGAGGACCAAATCTTTAACCGATAGAGATTTGGGAAACTTTCTGTATATTTCAGAGAAGCCATGTCGATCTATATTAGCAGAAGATTTGGTCTTTATTTTTTTTCATAATGGAATACCTGATCTGAATCCAAAGGTCTATAAATGACAGCCCCAGGTGGGGGCAGGGCATCCAAAGACATTTGATTAATTCTTTCCTGTCTATATCTTATTGTGCAGAAGTAGTTCACCAAAGATTTCTCCAAACACGGATGGAAAAATTGAGCAGCACATGGAATCTATAGTGGAAAGACAGTAGAGTATTTTCATGCAGAATTGATGACTAGTTATGGGAGGCAGAATTACCAACTCTAGAGAACACAGATGTTAACTGGCATAATGCCCTCTTGATGCAAATAAATACATTAGATGCTATAAAAGATTTTAAAACAGGAGAGCTCATCTTGGCAGGAGATGTATTTGCTGGATTTGTGCTATTCATTTTGTTTTATAGAATTGCTGTGGAATTGGAATAGACTATTTGAGCAGCTTCTAAATGCACCAGTGGAATGAGACTTTAAATTCATTTTATCTCTGATGTTTTTAAATGAAAAAAAAAAAAAGCTTAATCTGCACAGACACACTTCACCTTCCTTAGTACCTAAAGGGTCCGAGCTACATGCCTGGTAAACTAAGCAATGACATTATCACAAAGTAATGAAAGGCTGGACAACTGTTCAGACATGCAGGGTTGTTAGAGTGTCTGGAACACTACAGAGGAGAACTTTCCCTTTCCATTCAGAAGCCATGATATTTGCATTCTTCCTAAATAATATTTTTTATGATCCAGGTCACAGTGTTATCTCTACCAAGTTTTCATCACCTGCCACTCTCCTCAAACACTTACTTTTATTTCCCCATGATTATTTGAATTTCTTCCAAGTAAAACCTACCAGAATATAATGTGACCTGTCTCCTCCCTTTCTCCTCCTACAGCTCTGCTCCTGCTGCCTGTCACAAAAAAAATGAGAAGGATTTTTTGAGTCCATCTTTACCTCCTGTTACAACCGCAGAGACCCAGGCATCTATTTTGGGCAACAGATTTTTAAAGTCAAAACCCTGTTGATGTACCCTGGAAAGCATTGCTAGGGTACTTTAAGGCAATCCTGTGCCCTGCTGCTTGTTCTGAATTTTTGTTATACCTATATTACTGTGGCTGAGGAAGGGACTTATTCCTCAGCTGCTGACTTCAGGATATTAGTGCAAGAACAAATAGAGAGCACCTGAAGGGTGCTGGTGGAGGGGGACACTGACCTGATTTGTTACAGCATTTCCTGTCGATGAGTCTTGCCAGTGCTTTGTGATTTTCATTAGTAAGACAGTAGAGTGAAGGGCAGGAGGGAAATGTGAAATGTGAGGTTTTTTCCTCTCTCCTACGTGACCATCCCATTCCATAGCAGCTGCTTTTATATCTTCTAGTCATTTTTAATTTTACCAAAACATGCTCCTTTTAACTTCCTGATCTCATTTTGAAGTATTTTGTCACCCTTTTGTCCGTCCTGTTTTCCCTGACGTCAAAATAGCTTTTTTGTTCCATGCTGTTGTTTTATGAAGCCTTTGTCTCCTTATCTCTCTGCTGTCTACATGCTACTGTGAACTCCCTTTACTAGTGTCTGCATTTCTGCGTAATATCAGTCTCACAATATGACAGATGCAGATTCTAAAATAACCTGTGCATGATGCATACAACCTGAAAATAAACATTTATTTCAGCGTTAGGTGCGTCATACCTGCAAATAACCTCATTTATCTAGACACGTTTATTTTAATGCTTATTATAAATACCAGTATCTCAGCATACTCTACAATACCATCTGCCACTTGCTCTTGTATTATGCATAATTTAATATAGCCCTATGTTACTCCCATTTTTTATGTTGCCAAGTTCATGCACAGCTCCATACTTTGACGAGGATACAAGTGTGTTATAAAGATTACAGAAAATATTACACTGAGGTTTAAAGTGGTGCTTTTGGGCTAGAGAATGTTAATTCAGACAAGGTATCTGATACTTGCAGTTGCACAGTTGTGCATTTGTGCAGTATTTTTTCCATACTTGTTTTGAATCTTCTCAATAACTTAAATAACCAAAAGTAAAATGGCAGAATCAATGATAAGAGATAAAAGTATATCCCACTCACTCCCTGATTTGAGTTTTCACTCTCCCCAGGCTAGAGAAAACTCAGTTCACGTATTCAAGTGAATTAGCCTATGACTTACTGGATTGCTGGAATGTTTCTATGGACCATTATGCTTTATAGGACATTGAAATGGTTATATTTGATTAGAGTGTTACTGTCTTGGGTCTTGAAGCCAAATAGACACAGTAAGGAGATGCATCAAGTCCTGCAGTAAGCTATCATGGAACCACTACTAAGCTCTCCTGTTTCAATGGGTTACATTTACCTTTGTTTCACATTCCAGGACATGCTAGATACTTCCATTAATTTCAGGTCGTTTATAACATAATTGTTCTGTCTAAAAACTTTGAAAACATAAAAATATGCCACAGCTAAAACTTGGTGCCCATTTTTAAAAAGCATTCGATATCACAAGTCTAGTGACAGTTCATGAGTTGTTTCAACGGCTGAATGCACTTCCTCTGGGATATCACCTCTCTTTGCTGAGGTCTCAAAGACAATTTTTACAGGCTCGGAAATACGGTGTCAGGTAGTCCCCAGGGACTAAAATTAAGCTAAATTAAGTCAGTTTCTGCTGACTTGAACATCTCTGGCTTCTTCAAGTACCCTTTTGCCTCTCCATGGGTTCTAGTCTCAGGGTCCAAGGCTGTAGCTAAAATCCAGCAGAGCTTCACTGGCAACAGGGCTGTGGTAAGACTCAGTAGAGCACTGAGCCCTCCTGAGAATTGCCACCCCCAGAGCTTGCCAGCTGGCTCTTTGTTTATATGGGTGATTGGGCTTTTCAGCAAAGCCACCCTCCATCAATTCTGAAACAATTTTGCTTGATCACTAGTACTTTTTCATATTTAGGATAAAACAGTTCTCATTACACTCATTTTGCAATCACAAATCCATTTTTGGTCAAAGTGATTTTTCAGGAATATGAGAACGTTAGTTCTAACAATAATGAAAAAAGCACTAAGTATTTTATTATTAAAGCAGTATTGAAGAACTTATCCTGTTCCTGATGTAGCAAGAAGTGATTGGATGCAAACAGCCCCTATGTTCCGTGGAACTAGGGAACAGGACTTCAGTGTTCCTACCCTCATTGTGAGGTTTGTGCTTTTCAAGACTCTCTTAGTAGCTGAGTCTAAAAAATATACTTTAGCAAATTCAGCACCAGCTAAGCAGTAGGTAGGTTTGGCTTATTTCAGAGCCTTGATCTTATTAAAGAGAGGGAAATATTGAGCAGATTTTTCAGACCAGAGCATGAAAACTCTGGATATTAAGGTGCTCAATTACGAATTACAGTTGGCTCTGCTGTTGCTGTCTGAAATGACTGTTCCTTTATTGTGGTCCAGAACCCTCTGTTGCTGCTCACACTCCACCTCAGATCTATGGTGGATTTTATGTATGACTTAGAAAGACTGAGAAACAAAACGTAGTATCAATATGCAAAATTGAATCATGGTTCATCTAAGGTGACTGGGATGCAGTGTTTTAGCACAGCTGTTTAACAGGGATATTTTTTGAGGAATCTGATTTAACCTTAAGATATGGAACAGTGATAACTGTATCTTAACTGGAACAATATTAGTATAAACATAGATAGAGCAAAATAACCTAACAGTGGTGATGCTGAACTCATCTGTTTCCCTCCACATTTAAGTGTGATTTTTGGACATTATGCATATTTTCTCAAGTGAAGAAATAAAACACCCTGCTTTTATAAACTTATATATATGTTAATGTCTTTTAATGCTGAAGTATTCTGTGCACTGTTCATGAAAGCTGTTTAAGTAAAATTTTATAGAGCATTGTATCTCTAATAAGGAAAATCAGTTTGCAGTTCTTTCTACTTTTGTTTTATCCCCTCCATTTTATTTCTGAATTTTGCACTTGAAATTAAATTGAGTCTACTCCCAAAAGGCAAAATACAAAGACGGTACACACAGAGATCATTAATAGACAGTACTGGAGTGTCCTTTTGTGAGTCTGTATTTTACATGTCTGTTACACTAATTACTGAGTTCTTGTATCCACCTATTCACGACCATCACACTTTCAAAGTACAGAAAAAAGAAAAAAGAAACCAAGATTTCTGGCTTTTGTGTTATTTGATGATGTGCCCCGATATCCTCTCTTGTTCTAAAGGACTATCATTACAGTAAAGCCACTTGAGCTTAGATTCTGATTTTATGTTAAATAATTAAGGCACAGGAGCTGGACTAAGGCATTTAGCACTGTGTTCCTACTGGTCTTCTCGGTGACAGAGGAGGGTATGACTGGTGTACATGGCAGGGGTGGTACCAACAAGTTCTGCAGAATCAAAGGCAGGCTGTCTCTGAATTTTTTCCAATAATCGTGAACATTTACAAATTTCAAAAATTAGAATTTAGTCTGGGTTTGGTAATTGGTTTAATTGGAGGTTGCAGCTTGCTTTCTACAGGGGAATGAATCTCATTTTACTTAAAATAGAAAGAAATTTATTCTTCTCCTGCTGTTTTTGATAGGGTGCTTGACTACTCTATAACCCTTGTGGGAAAATATTTTGTTCAAGTTCTATTTTTATCTCCTGTTTGTTTATTTTTAATTACTACTTCAGTATCCTGGGATTTACCATCCATCTTCATCTGCCTACACAATTATCCTTAGCTTGCTGAAGGGTTTGTTTATTTTTTAAGTTATATCTGCTCTTTTAATACTTTTTTTTTTGTGTGTGTAACTACTTGTAACAGGAAGATTCTTCTTGGAGAATATGTGTCTTAATGTTACTGGTCTTACGGGGGTATGACACAGAGAAGATGTCTGAATGCTGTTGCTGTCTTGGGATGATCGCCATTGTAACAGCATCTTGGGGGGTGATGTGGAGCATGGAATGAGCTGCTTCTGCCCTGAGGTTACCTAGGGAACACTGTAACATAAAATGTGGGAGTTTAATGTCTTTAAGAGCGTTTTAAATTCACTGAAGTTCTTTGCAAAGCAACTCCCACTAGGTTGAGAAATATATTTTAAATTTATGAAAAATTAATCTGTAATTTCACAGGAAGAGACAGTTTTCACTTCTCACAGTACTGGAGGGTCTGCTCTCTGTGTAGGTATTTTGCAGTATCATTTAAAAATTAATCCCACCGTTTTGTTTTAAGTTAATAAAGTCTCTTCAATGAGCAGATCACTGTAACTCAGCTGGTTTACTATTTAACCTAAGGTTCTCTCCTAAAATGTATTTTTGTCCATCTCTGTAGAAATTATGTTTCTTGTATAAGCAAACAGAGAAAACATTTTCTGCTCCAATTAAAACAGTATTGGCATCAAACCACCAAAATTCTCTTCAGCTCCGAATGTGTTTAGTTATCTGTTAGATTTCTAGTATCTTCTATCCTAATTCTTAAGTACATATTGTACAAATTCAGTTGGTGTTGAAAAGGGATGAAGTATAAACTGTAGATTGTGCTGTGTGGACTGCACAAGGACAGTCCTGCACCCAGGTGGATGTGCCTGCTTTGCTACTGCTACTCTACTTGAGTCCGTGTCTGCTCATGTATTTACCAAAAGAAACTTTTGGGCTTTGGACATTAGATAACAATAAATAGTAACTTTTGGTTTGTTATTAGTCTGAAAGCTGCTCTAAATGTTTTACATTTATTTTTTTTCTAAATTATGGGCTGAACAATTCCTAAGAAAAGGTCTGAAGAAGGTTGATCACTGAATCATCCTTTAAAATTCATCAGAGAACTATAATTATAAACACATTCAGTGTTTATAAATACATTCAGTGGGGCAGTTGTCAGCTTATATAAATTGGTGAATATATTGACTTCAGTGGAGCTTGCTAACACAGGATGAGGATTTGGCCCTACCACTATTTGAAACAAGTCTGTAGAACCCATTCTATGTCAATTGCTTTTATTTTCATTCAGTTTGACATGACTGATGATTAATGTTTTTTCTGTTAGAATGGACCCAACAGCTCTTGTCAGAGCCTTTTGCTGAAATGACTCACTCAAGAGAAAGATGAGAAGTGATAGATCTTGCTGCTTATCCACAAGGAGCAATGAAACTTGTTGTTAGTGGTACCCACATACGCTGGAAAGCTCAAGTCACTGTCAGGCCAACCCTGACCTTGGTTCTCCTGCCTCACTGTATTATGCATTGCTGCAGAACTACAGTCTCACTGCAGGCTGTAAAAGGTCAGCATGCTGTGCAATTAATCTGAATTACATGCACATTTCAGAATATGCCACATTGCATCATTTTAACCATCATACAAACAATTACTGTAGTTCAGGTAGAGTTCACTTTGAACATTTCCATTGGCCTTAAGTAAAGAACCTTTAGTTTAGGGAAATGGTGACATAAGCCCACTCTATTTTCTCTAGCATATGAAGTGTGAAACAATTACAGCTTACTCAGTAAATCCATTTTCCCTTATTCTCTGCAGTTCTCAGATATCTGTATATTTACTTGACTCGGAAAACATTCTCTAAGTCAAGCACATAGTTCCCCATACTATATCAAGTTTGAATTGCTGAGCTGATGGTTGATATAGCACTTCCACAGAGCTTGTAGGGAAATGTTTAAAGGAAGGTGAACAGCTGACCATACAACTTATCCCGATTTTCATTCAAAACTAGGAAAAAAGTTGATAGTTTAACTGTCTCCCTTGATTCCCTTCTCCAATGTATTATTTGGGGTAAAGCGGTTCATGCTTGTACCACTTCAGTCTGTGCTGAACCACGCTTTTAAAAGCCATTTACTCTGCCAGGGCATGAGCCTCTAAATCTGAAGGAGTGATGGAATGTTTGCTTCTTGGAGCAGCAATACTGGGAGGGATGATGAGGTGACTGGGTGTACTCAGGCTGGTCCTTTAAGAGCATTGGTAGCTGACAGACAGCTTCAGACTAAGCAATGAGCTTCAGTCCCACATGAGCATTCCTGAATGATGATATTTGCTTCAATTTTCTACGTTTCTCTCTCCATTTTTGGCCCCTGCTTAGAAATATATGCATATTCCCTTCAATTCAAAGGAAATTGAACTTCCCTTTCAATTAGACCTATTTCACAGATGGAAAAACTGAAGGTGGAGAAGCCAGTGCTACAAGGTGAAGGCTACAGTCATGTTGTAGCTGACTTTGCATTTGCAAAGACATCTTAGAGCAGATTTCACACTGCTGCCACATCAGTGAATGGCCTTTGACAGATAATGCCTTGCATATGGGCTACTTGGGTTGAGGTACAAGATAAATTAAATAGGGCAAGCAGCACAGATGCTGAAACAAGCCACTGGCAGCCTGTGGTAATAGGGCTGTTGGCTCCCCATTTGTAGAAAGATGTGCAGAGAATGGGGTCTGAATTTTTCTTTTTCAGGCCCCATGCTGTGTTAATGCTGGTGAACAGCTGAACTTGTGTTGCTGTTGTAATTCCTCTTTCAGCAGTATTTCCTCAAGCCTTCACCGCTATATTATATATATTACTCTTTTATAGATGTCCTTCCTTCCATCAAATCTAATACTTAAGAACAAGAAACCAAAGCTAATAGAAAAGATTTGTTTTCCTCTCTGTGGGAGGCAGACAGCCTTTCCTTTTCCCCAAAACACAAGTTCTCAAACTCCAGCAGTTAAACTGCAATACAGAGCACTAACATTTGGATTTGGAGGCATTTTGCACGCACATTTTGGGCCTCCACAAGGTGCAAAGCAGTGTGAATTGTCGAGTCAGGTTAAACTTAAAAAAGGAGGAAAAAGAACCAAACCAGAGAGAAGTGAAGGAAGAATTTCCATTTGTGGGTCAGATGGGATCTCTCTGTGTACCAATGTTTCTTCAAGGCATGTGGGGAAAAGTCGAGCTTTAGGAAATGTTTTTGGGGAGCACTGAAGGTGGTAAGTTTGGGATAGGGTGTTTAGGAGACACGTCCTGCTCAGGAGAACTGTCTCTCTGGGGGGAGCTGGAAGCCTATCCCACCAAGTGTCCTTCATGCTTGCATGGTGCTGACACTTGTCTCCTGGCCTTCAAAATGGCAGAGCAGGAAGTTATAGGTGGAAGGGAGAGATGCTGACAGGGCCTATAACCCACGCTGGGCTTCGTGGATCCATGGTTGGCAGGACACTTCATTCTCCATTGATGGGGTGTAGGCCAGCACACCAGGCGTGGGGCCATTTTGTGGGTACTGAGCGTGTTCCAGGCTGCCTCCGAAACAGAGGGCGTCAAGGGTTCCCCGAGTCAATTCTTGCTTTTTCCACAGCTCTGTGTCCCAAATGAAGGTGTAAAGTAATTGGGAGCCTGTCCTTCACATTTCATTTAAATACTGCAGTAATTCCATTTTAGACAAGCTGTGTACTTTTATCTCCCTAAGGGATCTCAAACAAAAATTTAATTTTCAGCAAAATCTTTGCATGTTACCTTAAAGAGCAGGGTTGGGGCTAGTTTTTGTGGGGTACTTGAGTCATGGCTGAGGGACAAGGATGGGGAGGAGTCCAGAATGGTCTCAGAGTCTTCAGGGGGATTTCCTCACCTCCTCACATGCAAGCACAGCACAGATCGTGGTGGAAAGCACAGCTCTGTTCAAACAGCAAGTTCAGAAATTATTAAAGCATAGTTGTGATGAAAAAATATTATAAAAAAAAGACATAATGGGCCAGAAACTATACAAATGTTTCTCCCCTTCTTTCCTTCTTCTGGATTTGCATCAATATCTCACATATTGGC